>JAJHPF010000008.1:3517676-4910176 GCA_024447775.1 Carex cristatella | reverse complement strand
TTGAGCATTAGCCGACAAAAAATAGCCACTCTGTGGGACACCTTAATTTTCCAGATTTCTGACCACCTCCTGTCTATTATCGGACCTCCTTCATGCGCCATGTAGAAAGATTTTACTGTAAATACCCATGATGTAGTCCATTTCCAGATTGGCATATCTGAGTGGGTGTGCAAGATGGTTTGCGCCAAGCAATTCATGAGCTGTGTGTACTTGGCCTGTGCTTGCAGTACTAGTTCGGGCTCAGCTTGTCGCAACAGGGCTTGCTGGAGAGCTACTAGCCAGGTATCATGATTTTTTGCCTGCTGTACTGTCATGTCTTTGTTTTGTACCAGAGAATACAGTGTTGGATAAGAGAACTTGAAAAGCTCTGCCATCCATAGATCATCCCATAGTGTAGGAAATTGACCCACTCATCAGCGGCCAAATCTCTCTAAGACTTTTCCAAAAAGTTGTTGGATTTTGGATTTGCCATGGTCTATGCGCAGGACTGAGCCCCTGTGGTATGCACATCCATGGTGGTTTGTCAGTGTGCATCGATCCATTTCCAGATTACCCGAGCTAGTAAGGCTTTACTCATGGTTCGCAAATTCAGTACACCCATGCCTCCTGTTCTTTTGGTCTAGTAACTTGATCCCATGCAACGAGGCTCATGTAGTTCAAGTCTTCTTATGGCCATGCCTGTTTTACCCTAAAAAAAATTGACGCTTAAATAATCCGATTTCAAACAATTCGAGTGTTGCGGGTAGGGCTGCACAAAAAATTCGTACTTCGTAACTCAATTCGAGTTTGATTCAGAAAAATTCGATTCGAAATCAATTCAAACCAGTTCGGTTCGAATTAAATTCAAACCAAATTCGAACCTGACCTGATTCGTTCGATAAGGGTTCGCGAATATATCAGCGAAACTCCGATATTAATCCAGACCGTGGAAACTCCGATATTAATCCAGATCGTCCATTCTTCATTGAGAAAGACATAACCTTAGCGAGTAGCGACAATTACATGAACTCCGCCTCCCACTGTCCCACACTCTCTCTCTCAGCCTCTCCTCAGCCGATAACCCTAGCGACATTCGCTCTCAGCCGATAACTCTAGCGATAAACTCCGGCCGCCTCTCCTCCGACCCTCCGATTTGTCACCTCCATCTCTCCGATCTGTCACCTCCGATCTCAGTAAGTTTTTTCACTCCTCCGCTCTCTCTATCTCGAGTAATTTTTTAAGCACCTTCATATTTTCGTTGCTTGAGTGCTTCTATGATGATTTTGCTCTGTCTTACGCGGATTGTAGGAGCTTGAGCTTGAGTGCGCCTTGCGTGGATTTTTTGGCTGTGGCGAGTTGGCTCTGTCTTTTCTCTCTGAAGTTTGAAGTCTGAACCCAATTCAAAAGGTGATTTCTATTCTCTGAAGTCTGAATCAAACTCCTATTCGATCTGTTCTCTGATTTGGGACTTTTCAAAGTTGAACATTTGGGACGAAATAAACAAGTTCAAAATTGAACATTTTACTAGACTGGAAGGTGATGTTAGATAATTTTTGTGTAATCCATGGTACTGAGGAGAAATTAAAGGACTAAAAGAAAGAGGCACCGGTACTGGTACTTGGTATGTGAAATCCATTTGAGTGAAAAAAAACCTTACATTTAGACTCTTGACAGATATCAGATTTCAAAAAAAAAAAATCCAGTATAAAAGGACTTATTTAAGAACCATTAGACACCTTCTTAGCAATTTTAATTCCATTGTCAAAATCTTTGTACTTCAATTTAATCTAGGGTATTTGGTAAAAGCAGGAGAAAAGGGGTATGGAGTGAGAGGTACATGAGGGACACCTGGACACACCAGAAATTTTTCCTTTAAAATAAACAAGTTGTAAAATAGCTCATGTGTTTTTTACTTGCAATGCAGGATTTTGGTTCATTTTAGTCACATTGTACCGGTACTAGATGCATATGAATTTGGAAAGCTTATAGCTAATCACAAGCTCCATATCATAGAAGGAACCAATCATTCTCAGCTGTGGTTGGATTCATTAAGGTATTATAGTTAATTGATATAGTTGAGCAGATTTTTTTTTTGAGATTTTGATTTCGCTTTTGCATTATTGAATTATATGAGCATACAGCACATGAGTGATAAAAGATCTGTCCAATTAGGCTACAAATGTATGTCTGTGGATTTATTTACTGAATGCTCAGTTTGTGCAGCGGTGCTTCTTACAACTTTCTTTTGGTGTGTTTTAGTTTAAATTGTTTTTTTTTTTTCTGTACTGGTCAAAATCAAAATCGTACCAATAAGAGTAACTGCTATTTCATATCAGTTCATTTTATAAAAAGATGCATTTGTGTATTTTTTTTTTTTTTGTGCCAGAATTGCTGTTTAAGCAATATAAAATGAAAAAAAAAAATTAAAAAAATCAGATCCAAAATTTATTAAACTGATCTATCTAGTAGTGGTATATTGACATGCACACTGTTAGTGTTTGGTTTCGGCTCCTTGATCTATCTGCAGACTGTTAGTGTGTATTGCATTTGGCATGGACACTGATCTATCTGCAGACATGCACACTGATCTATATGCAGACTGTTAGTGTTTGCATTTGGCATGAACTTTCGTGTATTATTTAGGTTAATCTTTGAGTTTGTAATAATTCTAAACAATGAACTATTTGTGTGTATTGAATGGCATGTACTTTGATTTGTTTGTAACGAACTATCGTATTCTGTAGACTTGTAGTTAGTTACTGTGATTGTATTTCTAAATTCTAATGAAGTTTGGTTTGATCCATTTGTATAATTTTGAACTATTGTGTGCTTTGGTATTTCTAATGAAGTTTGGTTTGATTCACTTGTAGTTAGTACTTGCCGTGAATCTGTGATTGTATAAGTTTGCTTTGGTATTGTGTGCTTCAAATTATTTCTCAAAATACAGAAATTTCCAGCCTGCCTGTCTCCAATTCGAACTGTTAACGAACCAAATCAAACTAGTTCGAATTAAAACGAATCGAATTAAAACCTGACTCTATAGTTCGAAACAGGGTCTTCGAAGCGAACCAGTTCGATTTGAATTTTAACGAACTCGAATTCGAACCTAGCTAGATTCGATTTGGTTTGATTCGTTTGCAGCCCTAGTTGCGGGACATATATAGAACAACATCCATTATATATAAAAAAAAAAAAAAAAAAAAAAAAAAGAGGATTTGGAGCAATGCATCAAAATAAAATATCGAAGGAAAAAAATAAATAATATGGAAAATATGCGACTTGAACCTCGTAAATAACATTCTAAAAAAAAATACAAATAAAATATATATATATATATATTTTTCTCTTTGGGCGAATTAAAGGCACAGAAATCTTTGAACTAAATTAGACGAATAATCGAGCCTGCTCAATTCGAGATGGGCCGCATTATCTGAGCTATCAATTTGTACCATCTTGTTTGAGCCCGTTAACGAAAAAAATCTACAACCCATTTGTATTAATTCATGATGTGCCAAACTTTACTATATCTCAGGCGAGTTGCATGCTGAAACCGTTGACAACCTTAATATTCTTAATGATGAAATCACTAATATAAAAGAAATTAACCCCTGAAATCCCTTGAGCGATATATCATGCTCAAATCACTCTTGACTTAATGCTCACAACAGTTGTATCCGCGTCTGACAATCTTTAGTCATAATGCAAATCAATTGATTCAATAAAATTTGGTGTCCAGTGCACATGTGCCAACGTGATAAGTACCAATCCAAGTCAAGGTATGATGCTCAATAAAAATTTGGCAATGAAATTGAGATTGATAAAATAAAAAAAGCACCACATTGTTATAACAACGCATATTTTTGTCTTTATGTGCCAATTAATATGCCAATATAATGAATATATATACAAACTTAAGTTAGCTTATGATGCTCCAATGAAATTGAGATCAGTAAAATTAGATCACACCGCTAAGGTAAAAAAAAAATGTTAATTAATGTTGCAAGCGGTGTACAGCTAGCTATAATGGGTTCTGAGCACATTGAATTCACCAATTACAATGGCCATGCACGAAATTCTTATTGGCTTAAATCACGATAGATCCTGCTCAAATCATTCTTGGAGCTTAATGACTAAATCAATGCTTTAATAGATGTGGTACCAGCAATTATTCACGCTCAATACCATCAACAAAAAAAAACTAAAGCAAACAATCAGGGCATAGCGCAGGAAATGAAATCTGACATTCATGATAATAATGATGGAGCAAATATCTCGAATTAAAAGCTGCAAGGTTGGCTGATTAAACAAGAATTAATGGAGCATGATTTCTGGCAGCCAATCGTATGGCTCTCTCAGGCTATAAGAAGAGCACAAAAAAAAAAAAAAAAAACGAAAAAAAAGGAGAGAGGAGTGAAAAATATACTCAAATTCTGATTGAGCAAAGAGATAGAAGTCAACAAAAAAAAAAATAGTTAGATTGAGAGAAAATAATAATAAAAAAAAAGACTATACTTCAAGTTTCTCTGACGAATAAGAAGGTAAAAGAAAGGAGCAAGATTTTTATGTTGTTGTTGAAGTGAATATTTTATGTTCTTTCTTTCATCCCTTCATCCCTTGTTCTTCCTTTTGGAAATATTTTAAGAAAAAAAAATCACAACACACTTGAAATAATTCATCGCTACTTCCGGACTCGAAGCACTCGGTGCGCGTAGGGTGCTGGTTGGGCAAAATAACACAAACATTCGCTACTATTGGACTCGAAGCACTCGGTGCGCGTAGGGTGCCGGTAGGGCAAAATCTATCACACAAACACTCGCTACTCTCGAACTCGAAGCACTCGGTGCGCGTAGGGTGCCGATTGAGCAAAACCACACAAACACTCGCTACTATCAGACTCGAAGCACTCGGTGCGCGTAGGGTGCCGATAGGGTGATTCAATGGGCTCGAACCACTCGGTGAAGTAGAGTGCCAACAAAAAAGGGTCCGAAACACTCAGTGCGTGTAGGATGCCACAATCATGCTAATGATGAGCGCGAATGACGTAGAAATGCTGCTGAAACTCTCTCTTAATTGGACATGAAAAATAGTATTCAAACCGAAATACCGCCGAAATTTCAAAAGAATAAAAAAACAGGAGTGTGCGGCTTTATCATACAAGTGATAGATGATAAAATAAAATGAGTTATAATAAGAGTCGACTGCTAAATGAAGAAAATAAAGTAAAAGAGACAAGTTAATGATTGATGGAATTAAGACAAAAGCAAATGACTGGAGCATATTAATCGAAAGTATGAATTCACAGATCAATCAAAAGATTGTTTCTACAATGGTGGTGTAAATAATAGATATCAAGGTTTCATGAAAAAAAAAAGAGAATGAGAAGTATGTTCTTCTACACACAAACTCGGGTCTAAAATAAAACCGAGATGAAACATAAACCAAACACAAGTAAACTCAATGCGTCAAAGTGAACCCAAGTCAAGTCCAAACTAAAGGCATCCATGCCAACCCAAGTCAAAGGTTCCAATGCCAAACAAAACCAAAGGCCTCCATGCCAACCCAAAACCAAAGGCTTCCATGCCAAACGAAACCAAATACTTTTACGCTAATCAAAGTCAAAGGCTTCCATGCCAACTAAAACCAAAGGCTTCCATGCCAACCAAAACCAAATGCTTCCATGCCACCCAAACCAAAACCAAAGACTTACATGCCATCCAAATTCAAAGGCTTCCGTGCCAACCAAAACCAAAGGCTTCCATGCCACCCAAATTCAAAGGCTCCCATGCCACCCCAACAATATTTAAGTTCAACTAAAACTCTTGCATGTAACAGGCACCTCAAGGGAAGGAAAACCCTATATACACCACGGGCATACGATACGCCCTTGTCTAAACCCTCTGCACCAGTCTGACCCGTAGACTGTCGAAGTGTTCCAGACACCCACTCACATAGTCTGGTGCCGCCCATGATATATATATATACAGCTAAAGCCCCTGCATAAAATAGGCAACCCGAAATTAAACAAAAAGCCTAGAAAACCCTAAGCAACTCCAAACTAAACAAAAGCCCTAGAAAATCCTAGGCAACCCCATATTAAATAAAAGTCCTAGTAAATATTAGGCATACACTATTAGTATGCCCCTCAAGGGTTGAATCGGGACTACCCTTCTTGATTTAGTACCACCATCTCTTCTTGATTGCACTTTAGATACCCTACTCTAATCACGTCATTTCGTCTAGCCCTTAATCGGAGGTTCCTGGGTACCTACCCAGGGTAATTAACTGCAGGGGCTTGCGCCTGTCGGAAGGAAAAGAATCCCCACAATCAAACAATAAGCTCCTTTCCCCTTACCTATTCAGGGGAGGGAGTGTATCTGCAGAGACATTCGCGCCGATCTTCACCAAAATAATAGGCCGACAAAAACGCCTCAACAATGCCAAAGAAATTTCCTTCTGACCTTGTCGATTTTTTTAACAATCCATTTGGGCAACAGAAAAATTTGCATCATGTAAAAAGGCATTGTTGTCAATGTTGTATTCATGAGGGTAACCCGTCCTCCCATGGATAACATGCTTGCTTTCCAAGTTAGCAACTTGTTTTCAATCTTTTGTATGAGATCCATGAAATACCTCTTTTGCAATTTTTTGTTTGACAAGGGCATTCCTAGATATCGGATTGGAAACTGGATGCTGTGCAGCCAATGATTTGGGCTAAGTTATGAACCAGATCCAAGTTTGCGGAGGTGACCAGAAATTCCGACTTTCCAAAGTTTACCTCCAATCCTGACAGGTCATGAAACACATACAGGATAATTTTTAGAAACCGTAGCTGTTGGGGTATAGATTTGACAAAAAACAGGGTGTCGTCTGCGAAGAGCAGACATTGCTTGCATCCCTGAAAAGGTGGCTGCAATAGGTAAGGTGACAGTGGGTCACCTTGCCTTAATCCTCTTCTAAGTACAATCTTCTTCCTAGTGATTGAGTTGATGAGCACTTTTGACGATCCTCCTAACACTACCTGTTTTATCCAAATGATCCATTGCTGGGGAAACCCCTGGGCTAGCATAATTTGGCTCAGAAAATTCCAAGAAAGGGTATCGAAAGCTTTGTATATATCAGCTTTAAATACTCCCACTTTGTCATTCTGTCTTGTTGCCATAGTCAACATCTATTGTGCATACAAAAAGCCCTCATTTATGTATCTATTCTGCATGAAATCTGTTTGGCTTGAGGATACCAGCTCTTCAATTTTAGTTTTAAGCATGTTTGCCATTATTTTGGAAAACAACTTTTGCACTGAGTTGACCAAACTTATGGGCCCGTAGTCTCCTGGCGCCATTGGGTTTTACTTCTTTGGGATAAGGGTTATGAAGGAATCATTCACGGGGTGCAGAGATTGGGAGCTGCCTTGTTGAATACCTAAGAAAACACCCATTAGATCCGGAATAAGTAGTTGCTGAAAGGCTCTGTAGAATTCCCCTGTGAATCCGTCTGGCCCAGGGGCTTTATTCAAGGGCATGTGCTTGATAACCAGTTGAAGCTCGTCGATAGTGATCAGATCTGCCAAACTGTGCAAATATTCTGTTCTGTCTTGAAAAAGTGCGGTGTAGTCAAAAGTCATGGTTTGCCGATGTTCTTTACCTATCAATTTCACAAAATGCTTAAAAAGCACTTTTGATTTTTGCTTGTGATCTACGACTTGCACATTCCCTTCCTGGATAATGCTAATCCAATTCCTTCTCTTCCTGTGTGATGCTACATGGTGAAAATATCGAGTGTTTTTATCCCCTAATTTTACCCATGACTTTTTTGCCCTTTGCCTCCTTTTTTCTTCCTGTAGTGAGATAAGCTGGTTAAGTCTGTGGAGCATGCACTGTTTTAGTAGTGTTTCAACTACTGTGAGAGTTCTTTGCTCCGCCTGCACTATAATCCATGCTATGCAATCCTTGCATAGTTGTTATTGGTACTTACCTGCTTTTACATACTCTCTCTTCCATTGTGTTACTTCCTTTGTCAATTTCCTGAACTTGTAGCTGAGATGTTGTGAGTCTTGTGCAATTGGCTCTGATTGCCATACTGTATTTACCAATTGTTTGAAGCTGTCAGATCGAAGCTATGCATTCTCCATCTTAAAAATGTTTGGTGTCGGGTATTTTGTTTGGCTTGTGCACAGTAGTGGACAGTGATCCGAGGTGGCATCTAGCAACGCATTTTGAGGTTGACATGAGAAAACGGTCAAGTCTAACAAAAGTTGGATTGGGTCTCTCATTTGACCATGTGTATTTCCTCCCCCTCAGAGGCAAATCAACTAGTTGCAAATGATTTATAATTTCTCTGAATCGAATCATGTGTGTCATTGGGTAGTTTGCATTCGATCTATCTTAGAGATTTAAGTTGCATTAAAATCCCCTACCAACAGCCATGGTATGTCCAGTTGCAGCTTATTGGCAACCAATTCAGTGAAAAACTGAGCTTTGTTATGTGTTGAAGGACTGTACATGCCAGTAAAATGAAAAACTGAAGTATCAATGTTCACCGAGAAATCTATTGTCGGACAATAAATTCCAATTTCATGATCAATCATTGTGAGGAAATTTTCATCCCATGCCACTATCAATCTCCCTTCTATGTTGCATGCCGGTATGGCCAGGAATTTCCCTACTCTTGCCCCTATCGTTTCTTTGACAGTTTTCTGATCCACAGTGCATAGTTTCGTTTCTTGCAAACAAATGATGTGCGGGGACTGTGGCACAATTACATTTTTGACATCCGCTCTTTTATTTCTATCATATAACCCCCGGACATTCCAGGACATAAATTTAAGCTTCCTTAATTGATTCATAATATCACTGATACAACTGACATTGACAACTTGGCCTGAGCTAGAGTTGCATCCCCATAAAATGAAAAAGATAAAAGCCCAAATATGTTGCTTTGGAAGCAGTCATATCGGTACCTAATATGCACTACAAAGTTAGATATCGTGGCTACAAAAAGCTCAAAAAAATTCCCCCTAACTTTCACAGTAGCTATCCTCCTCTGACAAGCACTGTTTGAGGCCCTACCGGTACTCAAGAAAAAACAAACATAAAAAAACAAACAAGATACAGAGAAACCAAATTCCATTGCCTCCCACTGACACAAAAAAGAGTGTCACCCATGCTGAACTTACTTGTCCAGCTTGCTCCAGTTCTTAATGGCGTAGACATAGGACTGCTAAATGGACAGAATGGCCTGTGGACAAACGGGCCGAGCACATAGTGAATTAATGCTGAACGGGTTGTGATCTGAACAGGGCCCTAAGTTCAGTCCATGTTCAAATGAATTTTTATTTATGAACTGGATCCGAACGATGATTGAACGATCCGTTGAACACCTTATTCTTGTCCATCGAATTGTCCATGAGCTGTTCACTGGACAAGCTCATATGGGCAAACTTTAATCTCCTCAGTAATTGTTCTTTCCCAGTTGTAGAGAGTTGCTCAAAACACCGCTCTCAGTCATCCTCTCTCTCGCGTCGCTTAAGTTTTGTTGGGAATTTATAAATAAAGAACTCATTGTTTGGTTTAGCCAATTGATCGCTGGTACCTGTTCTGAGTTGTACAAATGCCTTTGATTGGCACATTTAGAAACTTTCAAAAATTCCCAAACTGCTCCAATATAGAAATCTTGATTTTAGAGAATTTAGAAACAAAATTACTCAAAAAGGAGTTGTGAAGTGTTTTGAAATTCGATTCTTATTCGGTATTCGGAAGGCCACCGAATACTGCATATACGGTTTGCGGTCGCATATGCAGATTTTTATTCGGATTTATATATGCGGATTTTAAAATGAGAATTCATATTAATTTGTATACAAATTAATAAAGTATCTAATATTTTATATCAGAAGCCAAATATGCTACCGAATATGCAAAACCGAATACCGAATATGCGGAACCGAATACCGAATATGCGGAAACGAATACCGAATATGCGGAACCGATACCGAATATACGGAACCGAATACCGAATATTTAACCAAATACTTATTTTCTATGCGGATTCCAACCGAATACGAATATTCGGCCGAATATACCGAATTTTAAAACACTGATTAGGACAGAAATAATAAGCATGCATACTCAGAAATTTCCTAAATTTCCCTTGTCACATGATAAACCAATAAAAATAAATTAGAATTCTGCGATGAATTGTCTAACAGATGTCTCATATTTTTTTTTCAGCATTCTAGCATGAAGTAAAGGCAATAAAAATAATATGGAGTATTGTTTGTCACTGTTAACATTTCTTGTCTCATATTTTGTGATATTAGTATTATAATATCTTTTTAGTTTTTTTTTTCTTATTTACTGTTGTGCTATTAAGAATTTTTTTATCTCATTTAAATTTCTGTTGCAATATTACAATATCTTTTTAATTTTTTTTTCATATTTACTGTTGTGATATTAAGAAAATTTGAAAAGATATGACATCTCTTACTCTACAAATGCCATGACGATTTAACTGAGATTTCTAGATATATCTTACTACACCGTTAATTGTCCATATATGTGATCCTTCACAACCTGTTGATTGTCCAATGGACAGCCCGTTAGTTGTCCATATAATTTTGTCCGAACAAGACCAAGTTGAACTGAACTTGTGCTTATGAATCTCATTTGAATTTGTTTTTGTTCTTAAGAACCTCATTTGCCATTATTCGTGTTCTTAGCAACTTCAATTGTCGTTGTTCATATGCTTCTTAACCTCTTGTGCTTAGCAACATCAGTTACACTTGTTCTTGTGCTTAACAACCTCATTTGTCGTTGTTCTTGCGCTTTGCAACATAATTTGTTCTTGATATTGTGCTTGTGAACCTCATTTGCAATTGTTCTTGTACTTAGGAACCTTATTTGCCCTTGTTTGTGTGCTTAACACCCTCAATTGGCATTGTTCGTGTGCTTAACAACCTCTTTTATCCATCATCTGGTGGTTATGAACCTCATTTGCATTTGTTCTGTACTTAGGAACCTCATTTTTCCTAGTTCCTGTGCTTAACAACCTCAATTGGCGTTGTTCATGTGCACAACCTCTTTAGCCCTTGATCTTGTTCTTAGGAGCCTCATTTGCCCTAGTTTGTGCGCTTAACAACCTCAATTGGAGTTGTTCGAGTTCTTGACAACCTCTTTTTCCCTTGATCTTCTGCTTATGAACCTTATTTGCATTTGTTTTTGTGCTTAGGAACCTCTTTTGCTCATGATCTTTTGCTTATGAACCTCATTTGCTTTTGTTCTTGTGCTTTGCAACCTCATTTGCCTTGGTTTTTGTGCTTAACCACCTCAATTGGCGTTGTTAATGTGCTTAACAACCTCTTATGCCCTTGATCTTGTACTTATAAGCCCCATTTGCATCCTTGTGCTTAGGAATCTCATTTGCCCTTGTTCGTGTGCTTAACAACCTCAATTGTCGTTGTTCATATGCTTCTTAACCTCTTTTGCCCTTGTTCTTGTGCTTAGCAACATCAGTTACACTTGTTCTTGTGCTAAACAACCTCATTTGTCTTTGTTCTTGCGCTTTGAAACATAATTTGCCTTTGATATTGTGCTTATGAACCTCATTTCCCCTTGTTTGTGTGCTTAACAACCTCAATTGGCGTTGTTCATGTGCTTAACATCCTCTTGTGCCCTTGATCTTGTGCATATGAACCACATTTGCATTTGTTATTGTGCTTAGGAACCTCATTTCCCCTTGTTCGTGTGCTTAACAACCTCAATTGTCGTTGTTCATATGCTTCTTAACTTATTTTGCCTTTGTTATTGTGCTTACCAACATCATTTACATGTTCTTGTGCTTAACAACCTCATTTGCCGTTCTTATTGTGCTTTGCAACATAATTTGGCTTTGATCTCCGGCATAGGAACCTCATTTGTATTTGTTTTTGTGCTTAGGAACCTCATTTGCCCATGTTCGTGTGCTTACCAACCTCAATTGTAGTTGTTCAAATGCTTCTTAACCTCTTTTGCCCTTGCTCATGTGATTAGCAACATCAGTTACACTTGTTCTTGTGCTTCATAACCTCATTTGTCGTTGTTCTTGCACTTTGCAACATAATTTACCTTTGATATTGTGCTTATGAACCTCATTTGCTTTTATTCTTGAGCTTATGAACCTTATTTTCTCTTGTTTGTGTGCTTAACACCCTCAATTGGCATTGTTTGTGTGCTTAACAACCTCTTTTGCCCTTGATCTAGTGGTTATGAACCTCATTTGCATTTGCTCTTGTGCTTAGGAACCTCATTTTCCCTAATTGTGTGCTTAACAACCTCTTTTTCCCTAGATCTTGTGCTTAGGAACCTCATTTTCCCTATTTTGTGTACTTAACAACCTCAATTAGCATTGTTCATGTGCTTAGCAACCTCTTTTGCCTTCGTTCCTGTGCTTAGCAACATCATATACACTTGTTCTTGCGCTTTGCAACATAATTTGCTCTTGATCTTGTGCTTAAGAACCTCATTTGCATTTGTTCGTGTGCTTAACAACCTAAATTGTCATTGTTCATATGCTTCTTAACCTCTTTTGTCTTTGTTCTTGTGCTTAGCAACATTATTTACACTTGTTCTTGTGCTTAACAGGCTCATTTATCGTTGTTCTTGTGCATTGCAACATAATTTGCCCTTGATATTGTGCTTGTGAACCTCATTTGCATTTGTTCTTGTACTTAGCAACCTCATTTGTCCTTGTTCGTGTGCTTAACAACCTCAATTCGCATTGTTCATGTGCTTAACAACCTCTTTTGCCCATGCTCTTGTAGTTATGAACCTCATTTGCATTTGTTCTTGTGCTTAGGAACCTCGTATTCCCTTGTTCGTGTGCTTAACAACCTCAATTGGCGTTGTTCATGTGCTTAACAACCTCTTTTGCCCTTGATCTTGTGCTTTGGAACCTCATTTGCCCTAGTTTGTCTGCTTAACAACCTCAATTGGAGTTGCTCGTGTGCTTAAGAACGTCTTTTGCCCTTCATCTTGTGCTTATGAACCTCATTTGCATTTGTTTTTGTGCTTACAAACCTCTTTTTATTTGTGTGCTTAACAACCTCTTTTGCTCTTAATCTTGTGCTTATGAACCTCATTTGCATTTGTTCTTGTGCTTAGGAACCTCATTTGCCCTTGTTCGTGTGCTTAACAACCTCAA
This sequence comes from Carex cristatella, assembly GCA_024447775.1. Lineage (NCBI taxonomy): Eukaryota > Viridiplantae > Streptophyta > Magnoliopsida > Poales > Cyperaceae > Carex > Carex cristatella. The sequence goes on along the minus strand of JAJHPF010000008.1, from coordinate 4,897,024 downwards.
TTGTCGTTGTTCATATGCCTCTTAATCTCTTTTGCCTTTTTTCCTGTGCTTAACAACATTCTATACACCTATTCTTGTGCTTAAGGACCTCGTTTGTCGTTGTTCTTACGCTTTACAACATAATTTGCCCTTGATCTTGCTCCTATGAACATCATTTCCATTTGTTCTTGTGCTTAGTAACCACATTTGCCATTGTTTGTGTGCTTAACAACCTCAATTGGCGTTCTTCATATGCTTCTTAACCTCTTTTGCCTTGGTTCTTGTGCATAGCAACATCATTTACAATTGTTCTTGTGCTTAACAATCTCATTTGTCGTTGTTCTTGCGCTTTGAAACATAATTTGCCCTTGATATTGTGCTTGTGAACCTCATTTGCATTTCTTCTTGTGCTTAGGAACCTCATTTGTCCTTGTTCGTGTGCTTAACAACCTCAATTGGCGTTATTCGTGTGCTTAACAACCTCTTTTTCCCTAGATCTTGTGCTTATGAACCTCATTTGCATTTGTTCTTGTGCTTAGGAACCTCTTTTGCCCTTGTTTGTGTGCTTAACGACCTCTTTTGCCCTTAATCTTGTGCTTATGAACCTCATTTGAATTTGTTCTTGTGCTTACGAACCTCATTTGCCCTTGTTCGTGTGCTTAACAACCTCAATTGTCGTTGTTCATGTGCTTAACAACCTCTTGTGCCCTTGATCTTTTGCTTGTGAACCTCGTTTGCATTTGTTCTTGTGCTTAGCAACATCATTTACACTTGTTCTTATGCTTAACAACCTCATTTGTCGTTGTTCTTGAGCTTTTCAACATAATTTGGCCTTGATCTTGTGCTTATGAACCACATTTGTGTTTGTTCTTGTGCTTACGAACCTCAATTGCGCTAGTTTGTGTGGTTAACAACATCAATTGACGTTGTCCGTGTGTTGAACAACCTCTTTTGTCCTTGATCTTCGGTGTACGAACCTCGTTTGCATTTGTTTTTGTGCTTAGGAACCTCATTTTCCCAACATCAATTTGTTCTTGTGCTTAGGAACATCATATACACTTGTTGTTGCATTTAATAACCTCATTTGTCGTTGTTCTTACACTTTGCAACATAATTTGCCCTTGATCTTGTGCCTTGAAACTCATTTGCATTTGTTTTTGTGCTTAGGAACCAAATTTGCCATTGTTCCTGTGCTTAACAACCTCTTGTGCCCTTGATCTTGTGCTTCTGAACTTCATTTGCATTTGTTCTGGTGCTTAGGAACCACATTTGCCATTGTTTGTGCGCTTAACAACCTCAATTGACGTTGTTCATGTGCTTAACAACCTCTTGTGCCCTCAATCTTGTGCTTATGAACCTCATTTGCATTTGTTGTTGTGCTTAGGAACCTCATTTGCCCTTGTTCGTGTGCTTAACAACCTCAATTGTCGTTTTTCATATGCTTCATAACCCCATTTGCCCATGTTCTTGTGCTAGCATCATCAGTTACAGTTGTTCTTGTACTTAACAATCTCATTTGTCATTGTTCTTGCGCTTTGCAACATAATTTGCCCTTGATCTTGCGTCTATGACCCTCATTTGCATTTGTTCTTGTACTTAGGAACCACATTTTTCCTTGTCTGTGTGCTTTACAACCTCAATTGGCGTTATTCGTGTGCTAAACGACCATTTTTTCCCTTAATCTTGTGCTTATGAACCTCATTTGCATTTTTTCTTGCACTTAGGAACCTCATTTTCTCTATTTTGTATACTTAACAACCTCAATTGGCATTGTTTATGTTCTTAATCTTGTGCCTATGATCCTCATTTGCATTTGATTTTGTGCTTAGAAACCACATTTGCGTTTGTTTGTGTGCTTAACAACCTCAATTGGTGTTGTTCATGTGCTTAACAACCCCTTGTGCCCTTGATCTTGTGCTTCTGAATCTCATTTGCATTTGTTCTTGTGCTTAGGAACCACATTTGCCAATATTCGTGTGCTTAACAACCTCAATATTCGTTGTTTATATGCCTCTTAACCTCTTTTGCCTTTGTTCCTGTGCTTAACAACATGATATACACCTGTTCTTGTGCTTAACCACCACGTTTGTCATTGTTCTTGCGCTTCGCAACATAATTTGTCCTTGATCTTGCGTCTATGAACATCATTTGCATTTGTTCTTGTGCTTAGGAACCACATTTGCCCTTATTTGTGTGCTTAACAACGTCAATTGGCGTTGTTTGTGTACTTAACAACCTCATTTGCCCTTAATACTGTGGTTATGAACCTTACTTGAATTTGTTCTTGTGCATTAGAACCTTCATTTGCCCTTGTTCGTGTGCTTAACAACCTCAATTGTCGGTGTTCATATGATTCTTAACATCTTTTGTCTTTGTTCTTGTGCTTAGCAACATCATCTACACTTGTTCTTGCGTTTAATAACCTCATTTGTTGTTGTTCTTGCATTTTGCAACATAATTTACCCTTGATCTTGTACCTATGAACCTCATTTGCATTTGTTCTTGTGCTTAGGAACCAAATTTGCCATTGTTTGTTACTTAACAACCTCAATTGACGTTGTTCATGCGCTTAACAACCTCTTGTGCCCTTGATCTTGTGCTTATGAACCTCATTTGCATTTGTTCTTGTGCTTAGTAACCTCATTTGCCCTTGTTCGTGTGCTTAACAACCTCAATTGTCTTTGTTCATATGCTTCTTATCCTCTTTTGCCTTTGTTCTTGTGCTTAGCAACATCATATACACCTGTTCTTATGCTTAACCACCTCGTTTGTCGTCGTTCTTGCGCTTTGCAACATAATTTGCCCTTGATCTTGTGTCTATGAACCTCATTTGCATTTGTTCTTGTGCTTTACAACCACATTTGCCCTTGTTTGTGTGCTCAACAACCTCTTGTGCCCTTGATCTTGTGCTTATGAACCTCATTTCCATTTGTTCTTGTGCTTAGTAACCTTATTTGCCTTTGTTCGTGTGCTTAACAACTTCAATTGTCGTTGTTCATATGCTTCTTAACCTCATTTGTCGTTGTTATTGCACTTTGCAACATAATTTGTTCTTGATCATGTGCCTATGAACCTCAATTACATTTGTTCTTATGCTTAGGAACCACAGTTGCCATTGTTTGTGTGCTTAACAAACTCAATTGGCGTTGTTCTTGTGCTTAACAACCTCTTATGCCATTGATCTTGTGCTTATGAACCTCATTTGTTGTTGTGCATTGGAACCTCATTTGCCCATGTTCGTGTGCTTAACAACCTCAATTGTCATTTTTCATATGCTTCTTAACCCGTTTTTCCCATGTTCTTGTGCTTAGCATCATCAGTTACACTTGTTCTTGTGCTTAACAGTCTCACTTGTCGTTGTTCTTGCGCTTTGCAACATAATTTTCCCTTAATCTTGCATCTATGAACCTCATTTGCATTTGTTCTTGTGCCTAGGAACCTCATTTTCTCTATTTCGTGTACTTAACAACCTCAATTGGCATTATTCATGAGCTAACAACCTCTTTTGCCCTTTATCTTGTGCATAGGAACCTCATTTGCCCTAGTTTGTGTGCTTAACAACCACGATTAGAGTTGTTCGTGTGCTTAAGAACGTATTTTGCCCTTGATCTTGTGCTGATGAACCTCATTTGCATTTCTTTTTGTGCTTAGGAACCTCTTTTGCCCTTGTTTGTGTGCTTAACAACCTCTTTTGCCCTTAATCTTGTGCTTATGAACCGCATTTGAATTTGTTCTTGTGGTTAGGAACCTCATTTGGCCTTGTCAGTGTGCTTATCAACTTCAATTGTCGTTGTTCATATGCTTCTTAACCTCTTTTGCCTTTGTTCTTGTGCTTAGCAACATCATATACACTTGTTCTTGCGTTTGATAACCTCATTTGTCGTTGTTCTTGCACTTTGCAACATAATTTACCCTTGATCTTGTGCCTATCAACCTCATTTGCATTTGTTTTTGTGCGTAGGACCACATTTGTCATTGTTTGTGTGCTTAACAACCTCCTGTGCCCTTGATCTTGTGCCTCTGAACCTCATTTGCATTTGTTCTTGTGCTTAGGAACCTCATTTTCCCTTGTTCGTGTGCTTAACAACCTCAATTGTCGTTTTGCATATGCCTCTTAACCTCTTTTCCCTGTGTTCCTGTGCTTAACAACATCATATACACCTCTTCTTGTGCTTAACAACCTCTTGTTCCCTTGATCTTGTGCTTATGAACCTCATTTCCATTTGTTCTTGTGCTTAGTAACCTCATTTTCCTTTGTTCGAGTGCTTCTTCACTTCAATTGTCGTTGTTCATATGCTTCTTAACCTCCTTTGCCTTTGTTCTTGTGCTTAGCAACATTATATACACTTGTTCTTGCGCTTAACAACCTCATTTGTCGTTGTTCTTGCACTTTGCAACATAATTTGTTCTTGATCATGTGCCTATGAACCTCATTTTCATTTGTTCTTATGCTTAGGAACCACAGTTGCCATTGTTTGTGTGCTTAACAAACTCAATTGGCGTTGTTCTTGTGCTTAAAAACCTCTTATGCCATTGATCTTGTGCTTATGAACCTCATTTGCATTTGTTCTTGTGCATTGGAACATCATTGCCCATGTTCGTGTGCTTCACAACCTCAATTGTCGATTTTCATATGCTTCTTAACCCGTTTTGCCCATGTTCTTGTGCTTAGCATCGTCAGTTACACTTGTTCTTGTGCTTAAGAATCTCACTTGTCGTTGTTCTTGTGGTTTGCAACATAATTTACCCTTGATCTTGCGTCTATGAACCTCATTTGCATTTGTTCTTGTGCCTAGTAACCTCATTTTCTCTATTTTGTGTACTAAACAACCCCAATTGGCATTGTTCATGTGCTTAACAACCTCTTTTGCCCTTTATCTTGTGCGTAGGAACCTCATTTGCCCTAGTTTGTGTGCTTAACAACCTCGATTGGAGTTGGTTGTGTGCTTAAGAACGTATTTTGCCCTTGATCTTGTGCTGATGAACCTCATTTACATTTGTTTTTGTGCTTAGGAACCTCTTTTGCCCTTGTTTGTATGCTTAACAACCTCTTTTGCCCTTAATCTTGTGCTTATGAACCGCATTTGAATTTGTTCTTGTGGTTAGGAACCTCATTTGGCCTTGTTAGTGTGCTTAACAACTTCAATTGTGGTTGTTCATATGCTTCTTAACCTCTTTTGCCTTTGTTCTTGTGCTTAGCAACATCATATTCACCTGTTCTTGTACTTAACCACCTCGTTTATCGTTGTTCTTGCGCTTTGCAACATAATTTGCCCTGCATCTTGCGTCTATGAACCTCATTTGCATTTGTTCTTGTGCCTAGGAACCACATTTGCCCTTGTTTTTGTGCTTAACAACCTCAATTGGCGTTGTTTGTGTGCTTAACAACCACTTTTGCCCTTAATCTTGTGGTTATGAACCTCATTTGAATTTGTTCTTGTGCTTAGGAACCTCATTTGCCCTTGTTCGTGTGCTGAACAACCTCAATTGTCGTTGTTCATAGTTCTTAACCTCTTTTGCCTTTGTTCTTGTGCTTAGGAACATCATATACAGTTGTTCTTGCGTTTAATAACCTCATTTGCCGTTGTTCTTGCACTTTGCAACATAATTTGCCCTTGATCATGTGCCTATGAACCTCATTTGCATTTGTTCTTGTGCTGAGGAACAACATTTGTCATTGTTTGTGTACTTAACAACCTCAATTGACGTTGTTCATGTGCTTAACAACCTCTTGTGCCCTTGATCTTGTGCTTATGAACCTCATTTGTATTTGTTCTTGTGCTTAGTAACCTCATTTGCCCTTGTTCGTGTGCTTAAGAACCTCAATTATCGTTGTTCATATGCTTCTTAATCTCTTTTGCTTTTGTTCTTGTGCTTAGCAACATCATATACACCTGTTCTTATGATTAACCACCTTGTTTGTAGTTGTTCTTGCGCTATGCAACATAATTTGCCCTTGATCTTGCGTCTATGAACCTCATTTGCATTTGTTCTTGTGCTTAAGAACCACATTTGCCCTTGTTTGTGTGCTGAACAACCTCAATTGACGTTGTTCATGTGCTTAACAACTTCTTGTGCCCTTGATCTTGTGCTGATGAACCTCATTTATATTTGTTCTTGTGCTTAGTAACCTCATTTGCCTTTGTTCGTGTGCTTAACAACTCAATTGTCGTTGTTCATATCATTCTTAACCTCTTTTGCCTTTGTTCTTGTGCTTAGGAACATCATATACAGTTGTTCTTGCGTTTAATAACCTCATTTGTCGTTGTTCTTGCACTTTGCAGTATAATTTGCCCTTGATCATGCGCCTATGAACCTAATTTGCATTTGTTCTTATGCTTAGGAACAACATTTGCCATTGTTTGTGTGCTGAACAAACTCAATTGGCGTTGTTCTTCTGCTTAACAACCTCTTGTGTCATTGATCTTTTGCTTATGAAACTCATTTGCATTTGTTCTTGTGCTTAGGAACCTCATTTGCCCATGTTCGTGTGCTTAACAACCTCAATTGTCGTTTTTCATATGGTTCTTTACCCGTTTTGCCCATGTTCTTGTGCTTAGCATCATCAGTTACACTTGTTGTTGTGCTTAACAATCTCATTTGTCGTTGTTCTTGCGCTTTGGAACATAATTTGCCATTGATCTTGCATCTATGAACCTCATTTGCATTTGTTCTTGTGCTTAGGAACCACATTTTCACTTGTTTGTGTGCTTTACAACCTCAATTGGCATTATTCGTGTGCTAAACGACCTTTTTTTCCCTTTTTCTTGTGCTTATGAACCTCATTTGCATTTTTTCTTGTGCTTAGGAACCTCATTTTCTCTATTTTGTATACTTAAGAACCTCAATTGGCATTGTTCATGTGCATAACAACCTCTTTTGCCCTTTATCTTGTGCTTAGGTACCTTATTTGCCCTAGTTTGTGTGCTTAATAACCTCGATTGGAGTTTTTCGTGTGCTTAAGAACGTATTCGCCCTTGATCTTATGCTGATGAACCTGATTTGCATTTGTTTTTGTGCTTAGGAACCTCTTTTCCCCTTGTTTGTGTGCTTAACAACCTCTTTTGCCATTAATCTTGTGCTTATGAACCGCATTTGAATTTGTTCTTGTGCTTAGGAACCTCATTTGGCCTTGTTAGTGTGCTTAACAACTTCAATTGTCGTTGTTCATATGCTTCTCAACCTCTTTTGCCTTTGTTCTTTTGCTTAGCAACATCATATACACCTGTTCTTGCGTTTAATAACCTCATTTGTCATTGATCTTCCACTTTGCAACATAATTTGCCCTTGATCTTGCGTCTATCAACCTCATTTGCATTTGTTCTTGTGCCTATGAACCACATTTTCCCTTGTTTGTGTGCTTAACAACCTCAATTGGTGTTGTTTGTGTGCTTAACAACCTCTTGTGCCCTTGAACTTGTGCTTCTGAACCTCATTTGCATTTGTTCTTGTGCTTAGTAACCTCATTTGCCCTTGTTCGTGTGCTTAACAACCTCAATTGTCGGTGTTCATATGATTTTTAACCTCTTTTCCCTTTGTTCTTGTGCTTAGCAACATCATATACACTTGTTCTTGCGTTTAATAGCCTCATTTGTCATTGTTTTTGCATTTTGCAACATAATTTGCACTTGATCTTGTGCCTATGAACCTCATTTGCATTCGTACTGGTGCTTAGGAACCACATTTGCCATAGTTTGTGTAATTAACAACCTCAATTGGCGTGTTCATGTGCTTAACAACCTGTTGCGCCCTTGATCTTGTGCTTATGAACCTCATTTGCCTTTGTTCTTGTGCTTAGCAACATCATATACACCCGTTCTTATGCTTAACCACCTCGTTTGTCGTTGTTCTTGCGCTTTGCAACATAATTTGCCCTTGATCTTGCATCTACGAACCTCATTTGCATTTGTTCTTGTGCTTAAGAACAACATTTGCCCTTGTTTGTGTGCTTAACAACCTCATTTGACGTTGTTCATGTGCTTAACAACCTCTTGTGCCCTTGATCTTGTGCTTATGAACCTCATTTCCAATTGTTCTTGTGCTTAGTAACCTCATTTGCCCTTGTTCGTGTGCTTAACAACCTCGATTGTCGTTGTTCATATGCTTCTTAACCTCTTTTGTCTTTGTTCTTGTGTTTAGCAACATCATATACACTTGTTCTTGTGCTTAACAACCTCATTTGTTGTTGTTCTTGCGCTTTACAACATAATTTGCCCTTGATCTTGTGCCTATGAACCTTATTTGCATTTGTTCATATGCTTAGGAACCACATTTGTCATTGTTTGTGTGCTTAACAAACTCAATTGGCGTTGTTCATGTGCTTAACAACCTCTTGTGCCCTTGATCTTGTGCTTATGAACCTCATTTTCATTGTTCTTGTGCTTAGAAACCTCATTTGGCCATGTTCGTGTGCTTAACAACCTCAATTGTCGTTGTTCATATGCTTCTTAACGTCTTTTGCCATTGTTCTTGTGCTTACCAACGTTATTTACACTTTTTCTTGTGCTTAACAACCTCATTTGTCGTTGTTCTTGCACTTTGCAACATAATTTGCCCTTGATATTGTGCTTGTGAACCTCATTTGCATTTGTTATTGTGTTTAGAAACCTCATTTGTCATTGTTCGTGTGCTTAACAGCCTCAATTGGCGTTATTCGTGTCCTTAACATCCTCTTTTTCCCTAGATCTTGTGCTTATGAACCTCATTTGCATTTGTTCTTGTGCATAGGAACCTCATAGGCCCTTGTTCGTGTGCTTAACAACCTCAATTGGTGTTGTTCGTGTGCTTAACTACCTCTTGAGCCCATGATCTTGTGCTTTGGAACCTCATTTGCCCTAGTTTGTGTGCTTAACAACATCAATTGGAGTTGTTCGAGAACCTCTTTTGCCCTTGATCTGGTTTTTATGAACCTCATTTGCATTTGTTCTTGTTCTTAAGAACCTCTTTTGCCCTTCTTTGTGTGCTTAACAACCTCAATTGTCGTTTTTCATATGCTTCTTAACATCTTTTGCCCTTATTCTTGTGCCTAGCAACATCAGTTACACTATTTCTTGTTCTTTATAACCCTATTTGTCATTGTTCTGGCGCTTTGCAACATAATATGCGCTTGATATTGTTCTTGTCAACATCATTTTCATTTCCCCTTGATCTTGTTGTTATGAACCTCATTTTCCCTTGTTCGTGTGCTTAACAACCTCAATTGTCGTTGTTCATATGCTTCTTAACCTCTTTTGCCTTTGTTCTTGTGCTTAGCTACATCATATACACTTGTTCTTATGCTTAACAACCTCGGTTGTCATTGTTCTTGCGCTTTGCAACATAATTTGTCCTGATATAGTGCTTGTGAACATCATTTCCATTTATTCTTGTGCTTAGGAACCTCATTTGCCCTTGTTCGTGTGCTTAACAACCATAATTGGCATTGTTAGTGTGCTTAACAACCTCTTTTGCCCTTGATCTTGTGCTTACGAACCTCATTTGCCCTAGTTTGTGTGCTTAACAACCTCAATTGGAGTTGTTTGTGTGCTGAATAACGTCTTTTGCCCTTGATCTTGTGCTTATGAACATCATTTGCATTTGTTCTTGTGCTTAGGAACCTCATTTGCCCTTGTTTGTGTGCTTAAGAACCTTTTTTGCCCTTAATCTTAACCACATTTGCCATTGTTTGTGTGCTTAACAACCTCAATTGGAGTTGTTCATGTGCTTAACAACCTCTTCTGCCCTTGTTCGTGTGCTTAATAACCTCAATTGTCGTTGTTCATATGCTTCTTAACCTATTTTGCCTTTGTTCCTGTGCTTAGCAACATCATTTACACTTGTTCTTGTGCTTAACAACCTCACTTGCCGCTGTTGTTGTGCATTGCAATATAATTTGGCCTTGTTCTTGTGCTTATGAAACTCATTTGCATTTGTTCTTGTGCTTAACAACCTCAATTGGCGTTGTCTGTGTGCTTAACAACCTCTTTTGCCCTTGATCTTCAGCTTATGAACCTTATTAACATTTGTATTTCTGCTTAGGAACCTCATTTGTCCTTGTTTGTGTGCTTACCAATCTCAATTGTCGTTGTTAATATGCTTCTTAACCTCGTTTGCCGTTGTTCTTGTACTTAGCAACATCAGTTACACTTTTTCTTGTGCTTAACAACCTCATTTGTCGTTGTTCTTGCGCTTTACAACATATTTTGCCATTCATATTGTGCCTGTGAACCTCATTTGCATTTGTTCTTGTGCTTAGGAACCTGATTTGCCTTTGTTCGTGTGCTTAACAACCTCAATTGGCGTTGTTAGTGTGCTTAACAACCTCTTTTGCCCTTGATCTTGTGCTTATGAACCTTATTTGCATTTGTTCTTGTGCTGAGGAACCTCATTTGCCCTTATTCGTGTGCTTAGCAATCTCAATTGTCGTTGTTTATATATTTTCTTAACCTCTTTTGTCCTTGTTCTTGTTCTTAGAAACATCAGTTCTTGTGCTTTGGAACATAATTTGCCCTTGATATTGTTCCTATGAACATCATTTGGATTTGTTCTTGTGCTTAGGAAACACATTTTCCCTTGTTTGTGTGCTTAACAACCTCAATTGGTATTATTCGTGTGCTTAACAATATATTTTTTCCTTGATCTTGTGCTTATGAACCTCATTCGCATTTGTTCTTGTGCCTAGGAACCTCATTTTCCCTATTTTGTGTGCTTAACAACCTCAATTTGCATTGTTCATGTGCTTAACAACCTCTTTTGTCCTTGATCTTGCGGTTATGAACCTCATTTGCATTTGTTCTTGTGCATAAGAACCTCAATAACGCTAGGTTGTGTGCTTAACAACCTCAACTGGCATTGTCCGTGTGCTTAACAACCTCTTTTTCCCTTGATCTTCGGCTTATGAACCTCATTTGCTTTTGTTTTTGTTCTTAGGAACCTCATTTGCCCTTGTTCGTGAGCTTACCAACCTTAATTGTAGTTGTTCATATGCTTCTTAACCTCCTTTGTTATCGTTCTTGTGCTTTGCAACATCAGTTACACTTGTTCTTGTGCTTGACAACCTCATTTGTCGTTGTTCATATGCTCTTGATATTGTGGTTGTGAACCTCATTTGCCTTTGTTCTTGTGCTTAGGAACTTCATTTGCCCTTTTTCGTGTGCTTAACAACCTCAATTGGCGTTGTTTGTGTGCTTAATAACCTCTTTTGCCCTTGATCTTGTGGTTATGAACCTCATTTGCATTTGTTCTTGTGCTTTGGAACCTCATTTACCCTTGTTTGTGTGCTTAACAACCTCAATTGGCGTTGTTCGTGTGCTTAACAACCTTTTTTGCCCTTGATCTTGCGCTTATGAAACTCATTTGCAATTTGTTCTTGTGCTTATGAACCTCATTTATCCTAGTTTATGTGCTTAACAACCTCAATTGGAGTTGTCCGTGTCCTTAATAACATATTTTGCCCTTGATCTTCTGCTTATGAATCTCATTTGCATTTGTTCTTGTGCTTAGGAACCACATTTGCCCTTGTTCATGTGTTTAACAACCTCAATTGTCATTGTTCGTGTGCTTAAACCTCTTTTTTCCTTGATCTTCTATTTATGAATCTCATTTATATTTGTTCTTGTGCTTAGGAACCTCATTTGTCCTGTTCGTGTGCTTAACAACCTCAATTGGCATTGTTCGTGTGCTTAGCAACCTCTTTTTCCCTTGATCTTCTACTTATGAATCTTATTCGCATTTATTGTTGTGCTTAGGAACCTCATTTGCCCTAGTTTGTGTGCTTAACAACCTCAATTGGCATTGTTCGTGTGTTTAACAACCTCTTTTACCCTTGATCTTCTGCTCATGAACCTCATTTGCAAATGTTCTTGTGCTTAGGAACCTCATTTGCCTTTGTTCGTGTTCTTAACAACCTGAATTGTCATTGTTCATATGCTTATTAACCTTCTCTGCCCTTGTTCTTGTGCTTAGTAACATGATTTACATTTGTTCTTGTGCTTAACAACCTCATTTGTCGCTGTTCTTGCGCTTTGCAACATAACTTGCCCTTGATATTGTGCTTATGAATCTCATTTGCATTTGTTCTTGTGCTTATGATCCTTATTTTCTCTTGTTTGTGTGCTTAACAACCTCAATTGGCGTTGTTCCAGTGCTTAACAATCTCTTTTGCCATTGATCTTGTGCTTATGAAACTCATTTGCATTTGTTCTTGTGCTTAGGAACCTCATTTGCACTTGTTCGTTTGCTTAACAACCTCAATTGTCATTGTTCATATGCTGCTTAACCTCTTATACCCTTGTTCTTATGCTTAGCAACATCATTTACACTTGTTCTTGTGCTTAACAACTTCATTTGTCGTTGCTCTTGCACGTGCCCTTGATCTTGTCCTTATGAACCTCAATTGCTTTTGTTCTTTTCCTTAGAAACCTCATTTGCCTTATAAAGTTAATTTTCTTAAACATTGTGTTATTTAATTTGAAGTACTTCATTGCTTCTTCCATATTTGGATCTGTTACTCAGGTTTGTTTCTTTAGACGCAGCATAATTAATTGTCATTTAATTATAGTATGCAAGTGGTTGGAACTTGAGAAACACTGCTTGTGCACCAAGTAGAGGGCAAGCTGGTACTAACTGTGACACTAATCCTACTTTTGGTGAGACATTATAAATATTTTTCTTTATTTAATACAAAATTTTAGTGAGCCATTGCTCACTGACCCTCAAAAAATATATATTCATGATCTAGTAACGGAACTGATGAATCCATCTACTATTTTAAAAGCAAAAAAATATATATAGTGGGATAATTTTCTCTACATTAATATTATACAAGGATAATACTTTACTAATTTCAGGAAATGTGACAATAAAAATTGAATTGAAATGGCGCATCATATCATGTTGTATTATATTTGGTACATGCTACCATATATAAAAATTGATGGCGCATCATTTTACATTCAATTCTGAGTTCGTCTGCAAAATACAGTGTGTCTATATTTATATATAGAGAGGGGGGGTTGACTAGAGTGCTTAATGGAGTAAAATACGTTTGTACTTCATGCTATATCTTTATTTTCAAAGTTTAAATAGCCGATTCGAACCTTTCAACATGTTTTCCATATTGAAATGTGTTTGGAGACCAAATTTTATATTTTTTTTTTGGAATTTTTACTATTTATTAAGTTACTTTGAAAATCACTTATCCACTGTGAACAGTAAGAAATAGTAAAAATTTCTAGACCATCGGATCTTCGATTTTTAAAGTGGCTTAATAAATAGTAAAAAATTCCAAAAAATATAAAATTTGGTCTCCTAACACATTTCAATATGGAGATCATGTTGAGCGGTTCAGATCGGTTGTTTGAATTTTCAAAATTAAAATATAGTGTCATAGAGTAAAAACTTATTTTACTCCATGAAGCACCCTAACCCCGCTCTCTCTCTCTATATATATAGAGGAGGGATCAAGTTACAATAATTTTGAGTTACAACAAAAAAAATTATTTTCAAAGTCCAAATCGTCGATCCAAACGGTTCAACATGATTATCTAAATAAAATGTGTTTCCAAATCAAATTTTACATTTTATTTTTATTTTTTTACTAATTATTGAGTATTTTACAAAAACTAGTCAAATTCAGTCCATTGAATTTTGTACCCAACTTAATAAATAGTAAAAAAAATTAAAAAAAATGTAAAATTTGATCTGGAAACATATTTTATTTAGATAATCACGTTGAACAGTTTGTCGACGATTTGAACTTTGAAAATGAAAAAAATGTTGTTGTAACTTGATCCCTCCTCATATACATTTTTTGAATTTTTTTTACTATTTATTAAGTATTTTACAAAAATTAGTCAAATTCATACCATTAAATTTTGTACCTATCTTAATAAATAGTAAAAAAATTCACAAAAATATAAAATATGATCTATAACTATATTTTATTTAGATAATCATGTTGAACGGTTTGGATCGACAATTTAGTCTTTGAAAATGAAAAAAAAAATCGTTGTTGTAACTTTGTTGTAACTCAAAATTGTTGTAACTTGATCCCTCTTATATATAGAGAGAGATGGACTATGTACTCTATGAAGTAAAACGCCTTGGTACTCTACGCTATATCTTCATTTTAAAAATCCAAACACCGATCCGAACCATTGAACATGTTCTTCATATTGAAATGTGCTTGGAGACTAAATTTTACATTTTTTGGAATTTTTTTGCTATTTATTAAGCCACTTTGAAAATCGCAGATCCGATGGTCCAGAAATTTTTACTGTTTTTTACTGTTCAGAGCGGATCTGAGATTTTCAAAGTGGCTTAATAAATAGCAAAAAAATTCCAAAAAATGTAAAATTTGGTCTCCAAGCACATTTCAATATGAAGAACATGTTCAATGGTTCGGATCGGGTGTTTGAATTTTTAAAATGGAGATATAGTACCGTAGAGCACCATGGTACTCTATAGAGTACCATAGCCCAACTATATATATATATGAGGAGGGATCCAATTCCCCTTTCTTTTGACACATCTTGACATTGTTTTTTCTATATGTCAATTTTGCAATTTTAAAATCCAAATAGTAGATCCAAACTGTTCAACATGATAACCATATTAAAATATACTTGGAGATCAAATTTTATATTATTTTTAATTTTTTTTTATTATATATTAAGATGGTTACAAAATTACTGTTTTTCAATGGTCCGAAAACAACGATTTTGTAACCATCTTTAATCGTAACCATCTTAATAAATAGTAAAAAAATTCAAAAAAATGTAAAATTTTATCTCCAAGCATATTTTAATATATCAATCATGTTGAACGGTTTGGATTACTATTTCGACTTCGAAAATTATAGGTGTCAAATGTGTCAATAAAAGAGTGTAATTCGAAACAAACCGACCTATAACATGAGTTTGTACCAAATACTAACAACTTTTTTATATAAAAAAAAAAAGATAGAGGTATAGTCTTTCAAATTTGCGACTTCTTATATAATATTATAAAATAAAATTCTATTGATAGCTTAAACAAGTGGCTTCGTATACGTAAACTGTTGTCCTTTGAACTTATTAGTGAATTTCTGACGTGATGGAACAAAATCGACGAGTGCCGTGATTCGGGAGAATTGTCAGAAGGATTTGATATAGACTTGAATGGGCCTTTCAACTTCAACTGTTTCAATCTAAGGGCCCAACAGTTGAAAAATGAAAACAGACCGAGCCTGTTTGAATCTTTTTTTTTGTTTTTAAGAGAACAATTAGTAATTAGTTAAGCGAGCTAAGAGCATCTTCATTCCAACAAACACTTAGCAATTAAACTTGATTACGTCACTAAATTTTAGCAATTAAAGAGACTCATAATTTCTATATCACTCCATCCTAGCAATTGTAATTAAAGATACTCATACAGAATCTGAGTCAATCAATTTGTCACGCTGGCAATAAGCCAACATTTGTTTTTAAAGAAAATTTGCTAATTTACAAACTATCTCACAACCCAGCAAACCAGAAAACAATAGCCACATCAGATTGCAAACCAGAAAACAATAGGCGTTGGAGATGCTCTTATAGGACGGAGGAGTCGGAGGGCGTTTGATGGGTATCAGATAAAATTGATCTGATGTATAGTCAGTTGTTCGATTCCTGTTATGATTCATGTAAAATTTATTACCACGAATTTTAAAATGGTATATGCAAATTTTATAAGTGAATCAAACGACTTCAACATGACATCAGACCAAATTTGATATGATACCATCAGATGCACAAATTGATCTGATGTATAGTCAATTGTTCGATTCCGTTAAGATTCATCTAAAATTGATCTGCACGAATTTTAAAATGGTATGTGCAAATTTTAAAAGTGAATCGAACGACTTCGCCATGACATCAGACCGAATTTGATATGATACCCGTCGGATGTTCCTTTTTCCAAGGACGGTTTTTTTTTTCTTTCAGTTACATTAAAACACACGCACGCATGGTCGTGCACATTCACTGATCCACCCCCACAATCTCAAAATCGATCTAGTGTACAATCAGAGCTGTTTAATTCGCATTATGATTGGTGTAAAATTGATTGGCACGAATTTTAAAATAGTACACATAAATCTTAAAAGCGAATCAAACAGTTCCCACATGACATGCATCAAAACGAATTTAACCTGATACCCTTCTTCCTATAATGAGCTTTCCTTTGCTATCACTAACATTAAAACACGCACGCACAGGTAGGGTGTCAATGAAAGCCGTTTACCTGTTTATTCTATCCGTATCATATTCGATAAGACGGGTATGGATAAGATTTTTTTTCCGTTAGCTTATTGGATATGAGTATATAGGTAAGGATTTTTTTCGTTAGCTAAACGGGTATAGGTACAGATAAAGACTATTTCGTACTCATTGAATAATGGATAATTATATAAAATAAATTACATATAGATATATAAATATTATATTTAATTTATTAAATTTTATGTTTCTTATATTATTGTATCAACGTTAATTCATGAGAAAATGTATGCATTTTGTTTTAAGATGAATATTATATTAAACATATTATTTTTTTATTGAAATGTTTTATTATTTAATTAAAGAATTGAATTTTGAATTTATTAGAAGAGATATTTGTATTTTTTTTATAAAAAAATTATTAGTTAGAATTAATTGCATATTTGTATTTTGATTTTTATATTAGTAATTGTGATTACATATGTATGACATATATATGAGTTTTGCTAGTATATTTGTAAAAATAATAAAACCATTATTAGTATTATTCGTTATTCACCTGCTACTGTTTTGTTACCACTAATTTTAACGGATACAGGTAGAGTAGAACAAAATAAATTCTTAACGGACAAAGATAGAATATGAGTAAAATTAATTCTTAATAAGTATGAATATGAAAATACTTTCTCTATATCCGTATCGTAGCCATTGACACTTGTACGCACACGTATCACAATCCTAAAATGGTAATGGTCATCGTAAGGTAAGGGAGACGAACATCACCGTCCCGGACCGACATCACAAAATATCCCACTGTCAAGATCATGTCACAGGAACTACAAACAAATAATTAATAAGCACAAGGCCCAAATAAAGACATCACAGCAAGGTCACACAGACCTTCCTGCCATATCTTTGTCAGTTGAATTTCTAATGATGTGACAAATAAAAAGCATGCTTTGTTATTTTCTATATAATTTTGTTTTTTTTTCTAACTTGGGGAATTAAGTTATGGCATTAAGCATGATAGAGCAATTAATGCACCATAAATCTTTTTGGGCTATTACCTACCGAAACGCCTCATCTGCTATACTTTTATTTCACAGCATCTTGCTGCACTTTTAATCTGGTCCGTTCGTTTTTGATTGAACGGATGAAATAAAATTTTGGTATGAATTTTAAAGCAAAATTAATACTGCCTCCTCCATCATCCGAGCACTCACCGGCTGAGATTAAATCTGGACCGTCCGAAAATACAGCAGGATGCTGTGAAATAAAAATACAGCAGAGGATGCGGTTCTCATTACCTTCCACTAAATCTGTTAATTGTTTATCTTAGAATTGGGCCTTAAGCCTAGTTATGCATTGACATAAAATATTAGGCTCACCCCTAATTGATAAGGATTAAGGATTAAGGTTTTATAAATTTTGAAATATAGAAAGAATATTATGATTTATAATATTTGAAGCACTGTCCACCATAACATCTAATTAATCTGACTGTTAGTGATCGTATAAAAAAAAAAACACTGCTGCCAATAATGTGGCAACAAACTCTTTGTCCAGTATCAGTTAATTTACATGGCTGCTATTGTTTTGTCCTTGTATCCCGTTTTTTCTTCTGTATAATCCCTTCTAATCATTTTCAATACCAACTCTTTCTTTGAAGATTTAACAGAAGTCTTCCTAGAATCCTAGTAGAAGAGGATTGCACAAAATCCAAATATATATAGCCATCATATCAATTGGAGTCAATGTTTGACACCAATTTTCACTATAGCAAGTTAGTGGGGTTTGTACAAGGAATAAAGAGAGGAGGGAGGAAAAGTCTTATTTAAAGGAGACGTTTAGTGTTGGAACTTAAGTTATGTACTGATTCACACTGCTTGAGTTATTTTTTTATAATTGTTTCAGAAAGTATTCACACGTTAAGAACTTATGTTACTTTTTTTCTTCACTAAATATATAAATTATGTACAACAATTCAGAAGAAAAAAAAGGACTTGGACAAAGAGTTAATAATTTTGATTTATTATTACTTTGTGTATACCAAACTTAAGTGTTACGTTAGCAAACCAAACTGTACTTCTTGAAGCTTACTTCCCATAACAATTCCTGTAGTAGATTATCAGTCCCTCTTTTAAACAGTTACCCCCCAAGTAACCCCCAACAACCGGAATTTTTATTCCTGCCATATTAAAAAAACTAAAAAACTAAAAAACAAATTTTTCTTAGAATTTCTAAATGTGTCATGTCCGCCTATCAAATATGCAGACCAAATTAGGCAAGTCCACAGTTCAAAACGGCGGACACATTAATTTTTTTTTCTTCTTTAGCGCTAAGCCACCTTTTTTGTTTCACGTGGCCTCTTTTTTTTTTTTTTTGCACTTTTACATATTCAACGTTTATATTTCTAACTTTTACAAATTAGTCTGAATACTAATAAGAATATTGTAATTATTACTAAGTATTTAATCCTCTATTGTATTTATTAATTTATCTGACTTTCGAATATTCGAACATTTTAGAATTGCAAATTAACAACATATATTTCGACATAGCAACTTAAATTATCATGTCCTGCTTAATAAAATGATATATTTCACACAAAATGTGATTTATTTTACTAAGCAGAACATATATTTTACAAAGAAGGGCATGATATGTTGTTAATTTGAAATTTTATAATATTCGAATATTCGAAAGTCAGATAAATTAATAGATACAATAGAGGATTAAATATATAGTAATAATTATAATATTGTTATTACTATTCGGACTATTTGTAAAACTTAGAAATATAAATGTTGAATATGTAAAAGTGCAAACTTAAAAAGAAAAAGAAAAAAAGAGGCCACATGAAACAAAAAATGGTGGCTCAGCGCCAAAAAAGAAAAAAAAAATAATTTGTCCGCCGTTTTGAGCTACGAACTTGTCCAATTTGGTCCGCATATTGATGGGCGGACATGGAACCTTTAGAAATTCCCAGAAAAAGTGATTTTTGGTTTATTATTTTTTTAATATGGTAGAAATAAAATTTTTGGCCCCAACAATTATATATAAAAAGGAGAATTTCATGTATACTCCTCTCGAAAACATATAAATTACATATTCTCTCCTCTAAAATTTATAATATCATATTTACCCTATTAAATTTAAAAACCTCACAAATTTACGTATTTTATTGTTTTTTCCATTAAAACTAATTTTAAATTTGTGAAGTACCTATTTTACTATTTATTAAAAAAATTATGTAGCCTGTTTAAATTGACGGTTTATGAGGGCAAATGGATCATACATGTACTTCTAACACTTACTTATTGACATTTAAGTATATGCTTGTGTAAGTGTCAGAAGTAGAGAAATGACCCAATTGCCCTCGAAATCCAACTAATTAGAATATTGATATTGTTTTCTGAAACAATGCATGCTACTAGTTCTTAGTTTTTTTTTTAATAAAGATTAAAATGGATACTTCATAAATTTAAAATTGAGTTTTAAAAGAAAAGACAATAAATGGATAAATATGTGAAGTTTTGAAGTTTTACAGAGTAAATATGATATTATGAACTTTAAAAAGAGGAAAATATGTAATTTTAAAATTTTTGAGGAGTATACATGAAATAGCCCCTATAAATAATTACAATTTCTGAAGTACTAGTACTTAACTGGACACACGATTAATTACAAGACCTGCAGTTCAACAAATATAAGAAACACAAATAAAAACTATATTCATTAAACATAACGCTCAATTAATGCATGCCCAGTAAAGCAAAGGTCAGAACTCTGAACTTTATTTTTCCGCGTTTATAGCTTGTGCAATTAATGGAATTGATACGTGCCAAACTTCTCAGATACCAAAGTCATAATTATCGCAAGTTGTAATAAAAAAAAAATCCCAAAATTCCCAACAATTTTTATTTTATATTTTTCTAAGTGTTTTGAAAGTTTCTATATTTTTTGAAACTTTTTACTGATTGTTTTTAATCAACTATATAACTTAAAATAAAAATATAGCTCAATACTAGCTTTCAATTTAGTTGCAACCATAGTAACAAATTAATAGTTCGGGTTCGGTTCGGCAGTATTAAAAATTCGTGATTCGGGTATAATTTGGAAATGATTCGGTACAATATCGAAGCAAAAAAAAATCAGCAAAAAAAAACCATTCAAAAAATGGGTGCTCCACTAATTGGAGCGGATCCACCACGCTTGAAATGAATTAGAGCGCCACAATGCCTTTTTTTATTTAAATCAGTTCACCTAGCAGGCCGGCTCAATATTTGAATATTAAATCAGCTGTTTTTTCGCGTTTTATCGCGAATAATTCATAACTTGCGTTTTATACGCGTTTTATTCGCGAATAAAACGTATTATACGTTTTTTACATTTTATTCAGAATTCGATTCAAGAAACATAAAAAAAACGAATAAAACACGAATTACTAGCTAATATTGTTACTATGGTTGTAACTGGCAAAGACAAATGTTAACTGGATACGAAGTTGCAGGTTTAAAATCTATATGAAATTATTTTGCAGATATTAAAAAAGTTTGAATGGCTTCAACTAATGAATTACATCAACGTGTGGTCATAAAACATGTGACGTGACATGTGATTATTTTGTTATTTTTTGTTATTTTAGTCATGTCATATTAAAATATATTATATTTAATTATATTACGTATTTAAATCAACAAAATCAACTCATGTGACTTCAATGTTTTTTCATCAGTCTGTTGCACTTTTGTTATCTCTCTCCATCACCATTAAAACCGTTCAAAACTTTCCAGCCTTTGGCTTTATTGTCATTAATGACATTCCTTATTACTATTGAGAGTCTTCTCCAGTTCCTATAAAACTGGATGGTCCAAAAATATTATATTTTTAGAAATTTTTTATTATTATTCTTAGATGGTTCAAAACAACCATTTTGTACCTAAAGAAATTGTCATTAAATGATGTTTGATTGTAATAAAATAAGTAGGCAAACAAGAATTAAATAAAAATATCAATACATCTTTGTATATATACTACATATATCAAAGGAAGTAGTAAGAATAAAAATATTAAAATTTTAAAATATGGAGGTGCTTACTGCTTACTCTGTCTTAAACAATTTCTTTTAGCATTTTAAGGTACATTTATATATTTAAATTATGACTACTCATTAGTCAAATATACATTATAATTATAGAAGTACAAGGATCACACATAATACTTTGTGGGTAACAACTACTTCAAAATCAAATTAGAAGATTCATTGTGTATATTTATAATTAAGAAAACTTGACCTCATCTTATCTTAAAAAAAACTCTCAAAAAATATTGCACAAACCTTTTCTTCTTTGAATTAGTTTAAATGCACTTTTTCATGAAAAGTAGAAATTAATGGTGGTCTCCAAAGGTGCGGTCATACTACTTTTTTTTGTAAACTTTCCTTTCTATTTTTTTTTTCTCAATATTGGTCATGAATGTTGAACTTGTCTTCTCTAGTTGATCAAAATTTAAGTTGATTTTTTTGAGTAAATGTTGAATATCAAGACACTCAAATATTTAATATGCATAAAAAATTTCATTCGGATTATGAACCTATGCAACCGAAATTTAAGCTGTTCTTATGAAATTGAGGCGTTTTTGATGAGTTAAATAGTATCCGTATCCGTATTATTTTTTCATATACTTAAATTATCCGTATCTATATCCGTATCTGCAAGTATCCATATCCGTTTAATCCGAATACGGATAATAAGTGGATTCGGAGCAGATTATATGTGGATAATCCGTATCCGTTTACACCCTATTACCCTAGCAAAGTCATTTTATACAATTTAAGAGGAGGAGGAATTCAATACCTAGATATTTCGTATCCATCATAACTAGTAACAACAATTATCATTTTCCCTAATAGTTCAAACTTCAAAATTCAAATTCAAATAATAAAACTATTAATTATTCCCATTTAATTTCTAAAGAAATTCTTTCACATACAAATTAATTGTAAAAAAATATAGTTCATTTTATAGAAAGTTAAAAGATCACTAAAAAGTAAAAAAAAAATATTAACTGTGGAAATAAATCATTGCTAATAATTTATTCATTTGACTTCTTAATCTTCAATTTTAGACATGAATGTACACTTTACAAGTAAGAACAAGAGTATATAAACATTTTAACTACAGTTAGTTCATCAATATTTAAAATGCCTTTAATTTTAGTTGAAAATTTTGAACCTTGGAATTTGACAAGTGAAGTTTAAAACAAAATATATACTAAATCACTTTAAAGCATTGATATTATAAAATAAGTAGATAAATTAATATTAATTAAGAATATAAAAAAAAATCTTTGCATAATCATAACTAGTGAAGTAGTAGAATAAAAATATCAAAATTTTAAAATATTGAAGTGCTTACTCTGTCTTAAAACACTTCCTTTTAGCAAATTAAAGTACAATTAAATATTTAAATTATCACTATTTTTTTTGATGAAAAATAAGGATCTAGTCCTTATTTGCTTTATTAATTAAAATAGGTTTCAACTATTTATTAGTCAAAGATACACTATAATTTTAGAAGTACAATGATCATATAGAATATTTAAAATACTTAGTGGGAAACCACAACTTCAAAAATTAAAATTAAATGATTCATAATATTAAAAATTAAATAAATATGATCTCATCTTTATCTTTAAAAATACTCTCAAATCATGAAAAGTATAAATTTTTGGTGTAGTCACCAAAAAGGTACGCCCATGCTACTTTTAAGTGTTTGATTGATAACAATTTAATACTAAATAATTGCGTGGCATAAATTCTTTTATGAACTTTCGTTTATATTTTTTTCCCTCAATATTAGTGATGAATGTTGAACGTGTCTCTCTCTAGTTGATCAAAATTTAAATTGTTTATTTTTTATTGAGTTAAGATTAAAGTTCAGGTTATTTAAATATTTAACTTCATATTTGATGAGTTAAAATAGTAAATTTTTGTTTTTTTTTTCTTTCTCAAACACAATTTTATACAAAAAAAAAAATGCATTAGGGGCACTTGCATCAAATAATGAAATTGCATAAAAAAGAGCTCAAGCTGACACGAGTCCAATTGGTGTATGACATGGCATTAATCTTTACGCATCTCTTAACCTCAGGTTGAGGAATTGCCGTGTCTTAAACGTGTCAGATATGCTGTGTCTTAAGCTTGTCAAGACGTATCGTGTTTGAACGTGCTGATTTCATAGAATTTAGAACACAATACTTCTAAAGACACGACATGGACACTCCTTGACAAGGCAGTGTCTTATAGAGTGATGTACTTTTCCGTGTCCTTAGTGGCTTAGTTGTGTGTGACAACACGTAGTGTTGTAAAATGCGGTTTATACGGCCGTATATACGGTTGCAGTTCGATTCTGCATGAAAATCTTCATGCAGTCCCATATGAGGTTTAAAGAGACATCATGTGATTCTATCACTGAGTGCTAATTAATTAATTGTTTGCATATGGTTAATTTAGTGAATTACTTTATAATCAATGCCTCTGCTCAGACCCAATTATGTTATTATGGAAATATATTGCATATTTTGAGTGAAAATAAATTAATATATAGTTTAAAATCCGCATATATAAGTCCACATTAAAATTCGCATATGCAGCCGTATACTGCATATGCAGTATGCAGTGACTTTCCGTATGCACGAACAAAACTACATTTTACAACACTGATACCAGCCCTGACCATCTCCTTTTTAAAAGATTATCTTTCTATTTATGCGAACCAGCCACATGAAAAAAAAATTGTTTTTATAAAAAAATTTAGGAGACCACCACATCATGACATAAGCCACTTATACAGAGAGTGAGTGGTAAAATTTTCACCCCTCTCACGTTGAAAATTAATGACACACAATATTTGGTATTATTTTTAATAAAACCCTTGATAAATGTCCCCTAAATTGCAAAGCAGTCCCTCCAGATGAAATTATTTTCTGTAACAATATTCAGGATTGACACATAAATTAAAGGTGAATAAGAGAGAATAAGAAGATTTAAGGTACAATCTCATGTTGCTTTAAAATTTGATATAGTTTTTCCAAATGGTCATTTTTTTATTTTTAGGGGGGTGATCAAAATAATTAATCTGAATTTTTTTTTCATGTGCTTGTATAATTAAAATCTTTTAATTTCAACCAAATTTCTTAAGAATGTCAATGCTTATGTGTTTTAAAGAAACTACCTAATTATTTAGGCAAATATACTTGCTTTCAGTTTATCAATCAGTATTACTTTCTATTTCTATCCTGCCACAAAAAAAAAATCTACATTTATGTTTATTTATATTTTTTTATTACTTTTTCAGGTAATTTGTACAATAACAGGGAATATAATGGCATAGTTGATAGGAGGGCTGTCTAAAAAGCTCGTAGCTCGTGGCTCGCTCGTGACTCACATCTGGCTCGATCGGTAACAGCTCGTTCGATAGTGGACTGAACTGTTAACGAGCTGGCTCGCTAACAGCTCGGGCCAAAATTAACGAGCTGAGCTAAGGCCTTAGCTCGGTCGCCAGCTCACGAGTTAGCTCGGCTAGGCATCAATTTGTGAATTTGTATGAATTTGTGTGTATTTTATACTGTCAAGCTTTGTCCAGCTCGGTTCAGCTCGGTCCAAAAATGTTTGTAAAATTTATTTTCTTTTTAAAACAAGGTCCAACCAAACCAAATCCAGTGATCCAGCTCATGGCTTGTGAGCTGGCTCGTCACGAGTTTGAGCTGAGATTTTAGCTTGCGAGCTGTTAACGAGCTGGCTCGCTAACAGCTCGGTCCAAAATTAACGAACTGAGCTAAGGCCTAACTCGGCCCGAACCAGCTCATTTACAGCCCTAGTTAATAGTACATCATTTATCATAGTAGTTTTGCCATTTTTATATATAATTTATTAGATTTTAAATATAAAGAATTTATAAACTTTTTTTAAACTTAAAAAGTAGTAAACTAAAAGAAGTGATTGAAGATGCATAATAAAAAAACCCAATTTTTTGCTCAAATTTTTTACCAAAATATTTTTATAAATGTGTTGTTGGTTTGCGATCGTGCCTAAAACAACAAAACGACAACATTAATTAAATACAATTTTTTCTCTGACATATATGAATAATTTCAGTTAAACCGATTAATAATTTCGGTAATTTTTAAATAATACATAAGAAAATTCCACCATTGAGAAAATAATTGGATGTAGGTTCGATTGGCTTAAACACTATCTGATTCACTTTAAGATCCATCCACTCCGTTTAAATATTCGTGCGCGTCCGATTTAATTTTTGTGTACATGAATCTTAAAACAAATTGAACTGTCTTAGAGTCTATCAAATATGTATGCAAACAACTCAGATAGTGATAAAATCATATCTGCATCTGCATTTATTTTTCGAATATAGATACGGATCGAATATTTATTAGATGAATACATATACATATCAGATATTAAATGAATATGTATACATATATCCTTCTTTTATGTTAGAAAATAACCCAAATTTTTTCATAATATATATTAAATTATACAGTATATATCTATTATTTGAATACGAATAATCAAAATCTAAAATTATATTTGGATCAGTATCTAATTTTCAAATACAGACACTAATATCCGATCCGTTTGCACCACTACCGTCAAATCCTGCTCCGCTATCTTGATAAAAAAATGTATGTAATCCAGCTCAATGGAAAGTTCTCTTTGCTAAAAATCTTGACCCCACCACCATAGTAGTAGTACCTAGCTGTATTATAATTCTTTTTTCTGTTCGTCCCTGTAGTCCTGTACTCTTAAAATTTTTTAAATAATATAATTAGAATATAAGGTGGTAAGTGAAAAAATGACCCTATATATAGAACCCCATAGCCTTTGCTTTTTACTGTGCTCTCCTCTCTCACCACCGTTTAGAAGGCATAGCATAGCAGCTGATACAAAAAGGAAAGAAAGCCTCTCTCTCTCTCTCTCTAAACCCTCTTTCTCGATCTTTCCCGACAACAATGGCCATTTCAACAAAGACCAACAAAACTACGGTAAAAGAGGAAGGAGATGATGAAGAATTAGACCCTGATTTTTACAATTTTACCAACAAGTCCAGTAAAAAGGTCGTCGACCCAGTAGTGCTAACGGAGCTCGGCGAGTTATGGTCCATGGCTGCGCCGATTACGCTCATGAACTGTGTTGTGTTTCTTCGTGCCATGGTTTCGGTTCTCTTCTTAGGTCGCCTTGGACCGCTCGCTCTGGCAGGTGGGTCCTACTCTCAAAAAAAAGAAAAGAAAAGCTGTTGTTTGGTAAGAGATGGAACTCTGATTGAACAGCCTGGTTATGGTTGTAGGATGATGCCCTGTTTATTTTCCAAAAGATGATGCGAACTTGAAATTTTGGGTTAAGATTTTAACGGAGCAGTTTTGGCTTCACGCGGCGCACGAACCATATGCAGCGCTCAATTATTCTATAGTCCGTGCGCTGCCTGAAGCCAAAACAGCTCTTTTAAAATATTTACCCAATGAGCTGTATTTTTAACTTGTTTACTTTAGAAACAAAATATTACCTTGTAAATAAAAATCCGGTTTTGATACTTGTTTCTTGGGGGAATAAAGTTATTAACAGAATTATTTTGTCTTCAGGCAGCGCAGAGATCATATGCAGTGCTGTTATGATTTTATTGTCCGTGAGCTGCATGATGCCAAAACTGCTCTATTAAAACTTTAACCTTGGGCTTGATTCAACGTGGTCAAGTTTTTTGTTTTATCCGTTAAAGATCCAATTATTGCATCATGTTCAAATTGATTAAAACTTCTTTTTCTTAGTATCTCCATTGACTAAACACAATGTTTTACTTGGTACAATTAGTAATAACCTTGACAGTAAGTGGTTAAAGAATATCTATAGTTAGCTTTCTGTATTAGTCGTAACCAAATTACCTTCTTCGACTGACAGGTGGGGCCCTCTCAATAGGATTTACCAACATAACTGGCTATTCAGTTCTTTTCGGGCTCGCGTCAGGTCTTGAACCTCTTTGTTCTCAAGCTTACGGCTCGGGCAACTACGAAATGCTTTCTCTCTCCCTCCAAAGAGCATTTCTATTACTCTTCCTTGCTGCGGTGCCGATTTCCGTTCTCTGGCTAAACCTGGGCCCCATCATGGTGGGCCTCGGCCAAGACCTACAAATCACTGCCACTGCTGCATCTTTTTGTTTATACTCACTACCTGATTTATTAACTTACGTAGCACTTCAACCCCTCCGGGTTTATTTGCGGTCCCAGGTACATTGCATTTGATACTACTATGATCTTTTTAAATGATTGGCTGAAGATATAATATGGGGTACTACTAGTACTGTGGTAAAAATATGGGAAGGATAAAATGAGGTCTATATATGTTGGTCAGAACTATACTCTGTGTGCTTGAATTGCTATCTTTAGAAAAATTAAAATGAAGATGGACCATGGTATAATATTAAATCACTATATTTTGAGTCTTTATATGATTATAGTGACGAGTTAAGAAACAAATATGTACCCCAATTATTGTACTTTGCTCATAGTAAACACTTGTAAAAATTGACTTTCAGTTGTGCATCTCACCCCCTACACTTTATCTATATTGCATTAAGCACTTTTTACTCA
Organism: Carex cristatella; assembly: GCA_024447775.1. Lineage (NCBI taxonomy): Eukaryota > Viridiplantae > Streptophyta > Magnoliopsida > Poales > Cyperaceae > Carex > Carex cristatella. The sequence goes on along the minus strand of JAJHPF010000008.1, from coordinate 4,869,167 downwards.
TTGGAAATTTCCTTTTTTAGGGTGTGACTAAACCTATGGCAGCATGCTCGGCAGTGGCAGTGGTACTCCACGTACCACTCAACTTCTTCCTAGTATTCGTGTTAGGTCTTGGCGTACCAGGCGTTGCAATTGCATCAGCTCTGACAAACTTTAACATGCTAATGTTTTTGCTAATCTATTTGTGGTGGACTGGTACGTGTAAGCTAACCTGGCGTGGATGGGCTTCCCTTGCAACAGTGGCTAGTGGGGTTGCTCCACTTGTCAAACTAGCTGTGCCGAGTTGTCTCAGTGTATGTTTGGAATGGTGGTGGTATGAGATCATGACAGTATTAGCTGGATACCTCCCTGACCCCACCACTGCTGTGGGGGCCGCAGCAGTGCTCATTCAAACCACTAGTTTAATGTATACTGTGCCTATGGGATTAGCTGCATGCGTCTCTACCAGAGTAAGTATAATTAATTACTATAAATATTCAAGAACTTTCAATAACTATAGAACAACTCATTGTTGGTGGGGTTGGTTTTCGACGAGTAGGGAATTTCTTAGGTGGTCCGTGAACTTGATTAATTGTACGTTGTTGTACCATATTATGTTTTGCCTTTTCATGTCTCATAAGCTTTTGGTAGTGATATTCAAGAGGATGCATTTACTAAAAGTACATCCAATAGCACATTATTGGTTCTGAATATTTTTACTTTGGTGAGAGCAGGATGTGTTTTTTTATAACAAGGGGGAATTCCTATGGTGGTCCATGAAAATTTATCCAGTGTGTGCATTGTTACTGGACTGGTTTCTAATATTCAATGCTACCAAATGGTCAGCGTTTGTCTTTACCTGTGTTCTTCAATGCAAACCTGACAATCCTAAAAGAGAGCTGGAATTATTGGTCCCCACTTGCCAGTGACAGATATTTGTACCTTTTTTTTTATTAATTTTTCCAAAAGAAACTTTATATCCATGGACCAGTATATGCTACACACTAATAACCATAAAAAAAATTAACTTGCTGAGTTACTGTCTTATGATATATTGAAATGAAATTGTAGGTTGGAAATGAGCTCGGGGCAGGGAAGCCGAGCCGGGCCCACATGGCAGCTATGGTTGCCCTTGGATGTGCACTCATGATCGGTGTCATCCATGTCATCTGGACCCTTGTATTCCGTGAACAGTGGGTCCGGCTCTTCACGAATGATGCATCCATCATCAGGTTGGCATCAGCGGTGATGCCTCTAATGGGTTTATGTGAATTGGGAAATTGCCCTCAAACAACCGGTTGTGGGGTCTTACGTGGCACAGCTCGGCCGGCTGTTGGTGCAAGGATCAATCTGTTCTCTTTTTACTTAGTTGGTTTACCTGTGGCCGTTAGCCTTGCCTTTGGGGCCAATGTGGGCTTCTCCGGGCTGTGGTACGGCCTTTTCTCGGCCCAAGTTGCGTGTGTGGTTCTTATACTAATCGCGGTTTTAGTGCGAACGGATTGGGAGTTGGAGGCATCAAGGGCTAGAAAACTGACAAATGTCGAGATTGCTGTAGTAAATGAGGAGATGAAGGGGCTTGTGGGGGACACTAATATGGAAGTGTAACAAAAACCTTAGTTATAACGGGCGCTTTACAAAGGGTCAAAGGGAAATATGTAACGGTTTTTGTGACTTGTTGGGTTTGGTTTTGAACCGTTACAACGGAACAGGGGCATCAACTTTTGGTTTAGTGGAGTTTATTACTAGGCCGGTGACTAATAGAGGTGGTGGTGGTTTGAAAGAGACTACACAAAAGTTGGATAAAAGAGATTTTTTGTTGGTGGTGAATTTTTGTGACCTTTACTTATAAAAAGGAGAAGGAATTAACTTTGCTTTGGTGAAAGTGTAAGATAATATTTGTGAAGAAGATGTAGTTGTAACTTTTTATCAAATAGTCAGTTGCCTGGAGCTTCTACATAGTTTTATTCACATAAATGGATATAAACAAACCTTACCTTTTGCACCCCTCTTTCTGAGAAAGTAAACTAGATTTAGCAGAATTTTTTGTTTTGTTTTTAAGAAATACATTAAAATTTTGTTGATAAAGAGAGATTTGTTTCAATCTCGTGGGAAGAAAGGAATTATTGATTCGATTTCTTTAGGCACTTTTAAAGTGCTGAATTAATGATTTGATTCCTTTTATGTATTGATGTAGGAATTAATGATTTGATTTTTTTTTTTTATGTATTGATGTAGGAATTAATGATTTGATTCCTTTTATTTATTGATGTAGGGAGTAGAATTAGGATGTTTTTAAGTTCACCAAGTTTCTTTGTGAACTTAATTTAAAAATTTATAACCGTTGAAATACATTTATCTTACGAGTGATGTGTTTATATATGAAAATTTAAAAAATTTCAAATTAATTGTTTATAGTCAAGAGGTCAAAATTATTCAAAAAATGAATGTAATAAAATTAATTTATAAACTTTCTAATTTTGACGTATGACTTTATATTAAATTAATTTCAAAGTTTAAAATATGTATATGTAGATACATCACTCATAAAGCAAATAGGTTTCAATAGTTCAGATTTGTCATTTGAAGTTAATGTAATAGATTTTAGAGTTGAGTTCATAAGAATACTTGGTGAACTTAGGAACACTCTAGTTTTACTCTGATGTAGGTTTTTAAGTTTAGTCACAGAAAGTTCGATATTTGAATATGAAGGTTTACCTTTAGTTCATTTCAATTTCGTACTTTTTGTGATCAAACTTGAGAACGTGCATTAATGCATAAAGAAACTAATTTACATTTGAACGAATCAAATCATTAGTTCGGTTCTTTCTATGGGATAATTTTTTTTTTTCATACATCTTATTTTTGACAAAATATTTAATATATTTCTAAAAACAAAGAAACTGAATTATGTCTAAAGGAGCTAAATTTATTTATTCGGTTCTTTCTACGAGATCAAATTAATATTCTTTTCATAGATCTCTTTTTTGGAAAAATATTTAATATATTTCTAAAAATAAAGCATCTCTAGATTTAGTTGTTGGATCTATTTATATAAACTATGAAGGTTAGTGCTGTACTTATAAAAAATGTATGAGTGTGGTTCTACATGGATCACTGCGTAGATAAGCACAACATATGGATAGTTGTAGTTGGGTACTAGATTCTGGATGCAAAGTGCTTTGCAAAAAGAACCTTTATTTTGTGTTAATTTGTGGTTTTCATCTTTGTTCTACTTTCTGGGAGAATATTTCATGTTTCCTTTTCACCTTTTATGCATGGTGTCCGTTTTGCATTATATAAATTAATAAAAGTAATCAAGATTTCTGCATAATAATTAATAAATAAGCTGTGTTATTGCATGTTTGCTGTATTGCTTTACCTTTGCATAGTGATGTGTCATATACTTGTATGCTAAACATGCTAGTCTTAAAATTTATCTGTTCAAATTTAAAGGTTGATATAAAGTATCTCATAAGATAATTGTAGTGGGCATATAAATTATTTTACATTATATATATTATATTTATAAACCTATATAAACCTATATATATTATAATTTTATCTGTCCAACTGTTCATGTGTTTCGAAATTTGTGCACAAATTTTTTATTTATTTTTAAATTGTGTATTCTAATAAATGAACGGTTGAGAATAGAATCACAGGAATTCTGCGATTCTTTAAAATCACAGTAGATTTATTTCCGTGATAATAAAGGAGCTCCTTAGGTCCAAAATTAAAGAAGGAAACGGATTTTGGACAAATTTTATTTAAAAAGGGTCAAAACTGTCCGATCTGCATTAAGTTTCGTGTAAATTAATTTAGATAGTTATATAAATCTAAATCATTTGTGCAAATTTTAACATAAATAAGATGGTTTTAGATCCGACTTTATGCAAAGTGACAAAAAATCCACCCAAAAAAAGGAATAGTTGTTATAAAACAGATCAATAGCATGCATTCTAAATGGCCACTGAGCATTTGCCACAGAAAATTGATAAGTACACAACTAAGACAAATACTTACAATTACTTTGTTTTTGTCTGGACAACAAAACAAAAATGGAAGATTTCAAGGAATATTTGTCTTTAATTTCCCCTACAAAACAAAGAACAAAGTAGTTTGCTAGCTTCTACATATAACTAATATACACAGAATGCATGCATATATCATATATGCTTGGAGGATGACTGTAAAATAAATAAACAAAATGGAAGAAATGTCATTATCTTTTGTCATCTATAACATAGTAGGTTGACTATATATTCTAAATCTAGATCACTTGTCTGATCATAGTGTCTTCTTTTGAAAGTTTTTTATTGGGTAACGTAAAATGAGAAAGTGATAGAAACACAGAGACGTGATTTTTTTTAATAAGTTGCAAAATATAATAATATATTCATTTTAAATAAACAGGGGATCACTTTAAATAATATTCATTTTACCTATTATTCATGACGAAATAGATCTAGCAATTACGGTCATTTAATTTATTGTAAATATATTTTTTATTAATGAAATTACTAGTAAGCATTTAAAACCACTAACTTTAAAAATTAATTATATTCATAAGTAATTATTTAATTGAGTTTGGAATTAGCAAAATTCATTAGTAATTTATGAACAAAAAAATTATTACTAATTTTAAAAAAGAATATTTGATTTATTGACAAATACAATACTGCGTGGAAGGTTGAATGTTTGAAATCCGACTGAATGACCCCTTGTGAATTTTTAAAGTTGGAAATTTTGCTCATCAATATCTCTAGTTAGGTGACCATGCACAAATATTTATCTTAAATATACAATCTTTACTAATAAACAAAATTCTGATATTGTAAATCACATTTCAACATATATATTAATGTTGAGTAGAACTACGGTGCTCCTAGGAGTACCAAGCCCCTTTGTACTCTTAATTCTAAAATCTATCGGATTAACTTCGAATGACGAATCCAAATCGTTGAAATCCTTCTACTTTATGAGTGATGCGTCTACATGTGAAAATTTTAAAGTTTCGAACTAATTTAGTATAAAGTCAAGTCGTCAAAAAGCTTCCAAAAAATGAATGCATTAAAATTAATTTAGAAACCTTCTAATTTTGACCACTTGACTTTATACTAAATTAATTCGAAACTTTAAAATTTTCACATGTAGACGCATCACTCGTAAAGTAGAAGGATTTCAACAGTTTTGATTCGTCATTTGAAGTTAATCCGATAATTTTTAGAGTTAAGAGTACAAAAAGAATTTGGTGCTCCTAGGAGCACCCTAATTCTACTCATTAATGTTTTTCTCAAATCATAACATAACAAGGTATTCATAAGCAATCACAAAACTAATGATGCAAGAGAGATGACAAGGAAAACATTTTGAATCAATGCAAAAACCGGAAAGAGATCACCTGCCTCCGGAGGAGGGGGGGGGGGGATTTTCCTGCTCCCAGTGAGACTGACATGTGAGTTTAGACGAGTTTATAAATTTAAATATTAGTTTTTAGTTTTAGTGTGGGTCCACGTATTAGTGACTCAGAAGCAGATCCTGCCTCCCGGGGAGGGGGGCAGATAATTCGGTCCCACAAAACCCCATTAGTTTTAAATTGGAGTTTAACATCGACCAACTCAAGATAATGCAAATTAATTGAGTTGGTAACTTATATGTCATTGGTGCGCTTAGAATGAGAAGTGCTTTCTTTCAAGTAATTATTTTTTATGGTTCATAAATGATAAACATGACAAAATTTCTCTTAAAATGTGATCCGATGAATCATGCTACCAAGAAAAGAAATGCATGCACAGTCAATCATTGCTTAATTTATGTATTGCCTAGTTGTTAGGTTTAGGTGTACGTGGTCATATATATATAGATATAGTTAGGTAATTTAAAGTATTTTAATATAAAATAAAGCAAAGCATAAGCATCTCATGCAATTAAATTAGCTTACTAAACAAATCGTTAAAGTAATTGGTGTGATCAACCTTTTAGCACATTAGGTCAGCAGTTCATAACGCAGATTTTTTGAATCAAATAAAAGATTAAATTGTTAATTAGATGCTGTTAATATCATATTAATAGTTCTATTTTAACATTTAAGTTTTATATTTTATGTTATTTAAGTTTTATAAATGAAATCATAATGGAGACATAAAAAGTAAAGCTATTTGAACCTTCTTCTTTTTTTTTATTAGTTTTTTTTTGTTTTAGCTGAGAGTCAATGCTCGGATATTTATTTACTAAAATTTAAATTGGAAATTAAATTTAAAATGCCAACCTTACAAAAAATATTTCTCTCGTTTCATCCCAACCTTACAAAAAGTTTGAGACGGATTATGCAATTATGAGGAATAAAATACATCCAGGTCCAATACTATTAATAATTAGGGGGGAATTTCACATATACCCCTCAAAAACTTCAAAATTACGTATTTCCCCCTCTAAAATTTAAAATTACATATTTCTCTCTCCAAACTTCAAAACCTCACAAATTTACCCATTTTATTGTCTTTTATATTAAAACTCATTCTAAATTTATAAAATACCCATTTTACCCTTTATTAAAATCATATTAATCTTATCATACTCAAATTTGAATATAAACGGTTCCTCTACCGTCCGAACTGCTTTTAGATTTGTGCACACAAGATTAGCACGGATCTTGATGCAAAAGCGCACGCATATTGAAGCAATATGGACAAATTTTAATGCGATACACGCTAATCAAAATTGCTTTAAGATTCGTGTGTGTTAGATTAGCACGAATATTGAAGTGATACACACAAATCTTAATGCGTTGCGCACGGATCGGACAGTAGAGGAACCCTTCAGATTAAAATAATTTGAGTTTGATGAGATTTATATATATTTTTAATAAAGGATAAAATGGGTATTTTATAAATTTAGAATGAGTTTTAATACAAAAGACAATAAAATGGGTGAGTTTTTAAAGTTTGGAGGGAGGAAATATGTAATTTCAAACTTTAGAGAGGGGAATACGTAATTTTGAAGTTTTTGAGGGATATACGTGAAATTCCCCTTAATAATTATATAGACCTGAAAACTGTTGGGTAAATATTTAAAAAGAGCTGTTTTTGTTTCATGCATCGCAAAAACCATAAGCAATACTGTTTTAATTCTATAATCGGGGCGCTGTATGAAGCGAAAACTACTTTGTTAAAATATTTACCAAAACTATTTTACTTCACTAAACTTGGTTGTACATTTGCAGCAAGTAAAATTCACAGAGATTTTCAGCACTAACAAGAATGCAATATATTACATTTTTTTTTTTTATGAAAAAGTAATATTTCAAGCTACTTCTTTAGGGGTGTAAACGGAGCGGATTCGGAGCGGATAATGCTGATACCATATCCACATCTACATTTCAATGAGCGGATATGGATACGGATACGGATAGCAAACAGATGTAAAAATGTAAAACTAGATCCACCTTAAACGGATACGGATACAGAGCGGATACGAATATGGATTTGGAACGAATAATTGTCGGATAATTGAGTTATATAAACTTTAAGATATAATAATAATTAATAAAGTTTAAATATGAAAATAAATGAATAATTGTAAGTTGATTGAGAGATTGATATTCGAAAGATGGGAGATATAAAATATTAGAAGATGAGAGATATAAGATATTCCAATAATATAATATATAAATAAAATAAAGAAGTAGTACATAAAAGATAGTGTGTTGTAGTAGTTTGTAGCTTGGAAGTTTAACCATAAGGCATGGGTTCAAACCCCAGTGGAAACAAAATTTTCTTTCTTTTAAATAACGGGTCCGTAAAAATAAATGGGTAGCGGGTCCGAAACATATTCATACCAAAATAAAATGAAACGGGTCCAAAAAAATAAATGGGTAGTGGGTCCGAAACATATTCATACCAAAATAAAATGAATTCGGATACATGCGGATATCCGCTCCGTTTAAAGTTTGCGGATATTATCCGAATCCATATCTGGTATTCAAAGTTCAATATAAAAACTTTTATATAAGAAAATTATTACAATTTTCTTATATAAAAACTTTATCCTTCCTATCAATATATTGGTGTACTTTGGATCTAAGTCTTCGATTTCAAAGTTCAAATATTTGATTTGAAATGTTCAACTTGATCTTCATATCACTTGCTAATTAAATTTCATATTTTTCAGAATTTTTGACTCTTAATTTAGATAGGTAGAAAATCACGTGATTTTCTACCTATCTAAAAATATAGTAAAAAAATTATAAAAAATACAAAATTTGACCTACATGTACTACTTTTTCATATGATGATCCTGTTCATATGAATCTTATCAACTATTTAGACTTTAATTATAAATAATAATATTGATTCAAAGTACAAATAGTCTTTAATTATAAATAATAATATTGATTCAAAGTACAAATCAATGTGCACTATGTTATGCTTAGTATCATTGCCTCATCACTCCATTTCATGTACAAATTATTCTGGAAATGGAATATCTGCCAGATCCTCTCTATATGGAACAACCTCATTCTCTCCATCCCCAGAGCATATGTGCACCCCTTTCTCCATTTCGATTGGGGTCTTGTCAGAAGCCGGTGCAAATGTGACAACGGTGTCTTTCCGAAGTGTCAAGTAACCGATGGCAATGATGTAAATCGCCATGAGAGGGAAAACTACGATGCCAATCATGATGCGTCCCGCTTTTGGCAAACTGCTTTTAAGCAACCAGTCGACGAAGCTGGTGCTAAGGAAGTATATGTTTATGCCGATTATCATCAATCCGAGCAGCCATGAAATTATTATTAGCTGTTTACATAATTACATTGTCAGTATAAATATTTTAGATATGAAATGTGTAGAAAGAAAGAGAAGAAATGAGCATATATAGCTTATTCTTTTGTGCTGTGGTACTATGGATAGCGCGAATTGGTCTGTACTATGGATCAATATAACGATTTTCAATGTTCAAATAGTCGATCTGAACCGTTCAACATGATCTCCATATAAAAATGTACTTTCTGACCAAATTTTATCTTTTTTAGAATTTTTTACTTGTTTTTTAGATAGGTAGAAATTCATTACTTTTGAATGGTCTTGAATTTTTCAAATTAAGTGATATTCTACCTATCTAAAAATATTGTAAAAAAAATTCTAAAATATGTAAAATTTGGTCTGCAAGTACATATGAATATTATATTGAACGGTTCAGATTGACTGCTTGAATATTACAAATGAAGATACGAGTATGTAGTACATAGGGGTGTCAATGGGTACGGTACGGGTCGGGTGGAGGCATTTTCATACCCATACCCATTAAAATTGACCTTACCCATACCCTACCCTTACCCATTAAAAATTGATCGTACCCTACCCTATCAATACCCGTTAATATTATTGGGTAACGAAACGGTAGCGGGTGAATAACGGATAATACTAATATAATAATTAATTTTATTATATTTTACAAAAAGAACATAAAAAACTAATCCATTTCACACATATTTAATTGCATTACTAATAAAAATAAAAATAAATATGTATGCAATCAATTCCAACTAAATTATTTTGTATAAAGCAAGAAAATTCAAAAGCAAGAATATCTATTCGAAAAATTCAATTATTTAACAAAATAACAAACCATGCAAATAAAATAATATGTTTAACATTTTTCTAATAACAAAAGACATACACTACTAAATAACAAAAACACATCACTAATTATTACTCAAATATTATTATAGAGGCACCAAAATGGAATTATGGAAGAGTAAATAAATATTGAATTTGAATATATATAATTTTAGATTTTATAATTACCTATAGGTAACGGGTACGAAATAGTCATTACCCATATCCATACCCATACCCAATAAACTAACGAAAAAAAAACCTTACCCATACCCGCCTTATCGAATACGATACGGGTCGGGTAAACGGCTAAAAAGGTACCATCGACACCCCTAGTAGTACATACTGCTGTGTAATATGCACATTACCGTAGCCTCAATAAATTCACAGATCTTATTTATATTCTAAATTAGTAGTTACCTTATATAGCTAGAGAAAAGTTAAAATAAAATGTTTTTGAGACTGACCCAGATGGAGTTTCTGTGGGGCCCCATTTTGATTTTGCTACTACTGAACTTGAGAAGAGGTATGAGAGCAAATGGCAACTCAAATGATAATATCATCTACAATTCAAGAAATTATGAAAATAAATCAAATTCTAAAATAACTTAATCAAATCTGAGTATATTCTCAATATATTCTTAAAATATGATTAATTACCGATGCTATGATAATAAGGCGACCAGCACCAGTAGATCCTCCGATAATTGATACTATCAGACTTGGAGCAATGGCAATGCAACGGGTCATGAGATTTTGTTGCCACTTTTTCATCTTTATGTTCAGAAATCCCTGTTTAGAATCATCTATCATCAGCAATTTCACCAATTTTCTCAAAATGTAAAAATAATTAATTTGCAAAAAAAATGATCGAGTTGTGCTGATTAGATAATTTGTTTACCTGCATGACATATTGGCCGGCGTATGTACCAGTAATGGTTGAGCTCTGGCCTGATGCTAGCAATGCAATTGCATAGACAGTTGAGCTTGATTTACCGAGAACATTCTGAAATTAACACAAAAAATGGTTATAATTCAACTTAGACATACATATGAAACAAGCATTACCAAAAAAATTATTCAACCTAAATGCAATTATATAATCTTTGGTGAGTGAGGTTATGGTACTACGCATAGCGTGGATAGTCCATCTTAACCTTTCAACATTATCTTCATATGAAAATGTATTTGCAAACAAAATTTTACATTTTCAGAATTTTTTTACCTTTTTTTAGATAGGTACCTATAAATTTTTTTTGTAAAAAACTGTAAAATCTAATCTACAAGTACATGTTCATATTGAGATTATGTTGAACGGTTCGGATTGTTTGTTTAACTTTGAAAATAAAAATATTGATCTATAGTACGGACCATTAATATCATTAATAATCACTGATAAGAATTAAACAAAGAGATATTATGAAACAATGAGATCTATTGACCTTAAGCAAGAAAGAAGCAGAGTCGAGGGTGAGGTCGCTACATTTCTCTGCATCGTCGGCAGAAAGATCACGAGCCTTACATACTGTACCAGAGACTGATACCACTGCGATATTAATTAGCAGTGCAATAAACAACGCAAAGCCGCTCTCAATAAGAAAGAACCTACAAGCATCCTGAGATAAAACAGTACAAATTTCATTAAGCTCTGAAATGTTTTACTTCTTGCTCGGATATTCATTTTCAAAATCTAAACAGTTGATCTGAACTTATCAACATGATCTCTATATTAAAATGTGCTTGGAGACCAAATCTTGCATTTTTTTAAAATTTTTTTACTATATTTTAGATAGGTAGAAAATTACAGATATTCAGAAAATTCTTGACCACAAAAAAACAGTGATTTTGTACCATAAAAAATAGTAAAAATGTCATAAAAAAAATATAAACTTTGATCTCCAAACATATTTTAATATGAAGACCATGTTGAATGGTTCGGACCGACTGTTTGGAACTTGAAATCGCAAAATATGGATGAGAAGTAAAACATGGGCTTTACTTCCGAAAGCACTGTTGTCGAACTCTTTTTTTATTATTAAAAGTGGCTCGAATCAGTCCTACTATAATTCTAATCTTACATTAATTCCTTTGACAGATGCTGGAGTCTTCCTTGATAACACCAGAGCTGAATGCAGGAACAAATTGTGTCTGCACAAACATCCAATTTTTTTTGTTTTATTTATGTTTAACCTCTATTTTAACAGATTTCATTCTTGCAATGAAAACTACGTTTGCAGATTTGCATTAAGTTTTTTAATTTAAGTAGGGTAAATATATCTTAAAAGGAAAGGCTTTTTCATTTTTGTTTTTTTGTTTTTTCTGGTTTCTGATTTGCTTTACCAGAAACCGTTTGCTGTTCTGTTTTTTTGTTTTCATTTTTTTGCTTTTTATTTACTCGCCTGTATATATGATATATCCAAGGAGTTTAATCTCTAGACCTAAAACAATTTACCCAATTGCGGTTAATCAAATAGGAGCACGACTCCTATTCTTATTCTTACTAAAAAAAAAACTACGTGTTAAAGCTTACGGCATGACGAGAGCACCGAGCAAGGCAATTGCATCAGCCGTCGCACCGTCGCCATTGAGCTTGGGCACAAACAATCCCTGGATAACCTCACCAGCAGGGGGCTTAACATAACCCATCTCTCCAAAGAAACATGCCGCCATGACAAGAACAAGCATCGATATTATGAACTCAAGCTTTCTCGCCTAAAATAATAACAAAGGTTGAGGTGATTTTGTTAGTTTTCCAGTGTTCAAGTAAAATTCAAAATCACAAATCAGTCAATTTAATTGGATCATGCAATTGGGGATCAATGGTTTGCTTCATTCTAATGTTGGTAGTAACTACTTGGGCTCACATTTTATAATGTTATAACACTAATGAAACAGTAACACAAGTAATTAAGCCTTCAAATAGGGCTGGGCCGAACCGTCCATTCTGGGCCGAGGTTCATTCTAGGCCCAATTAAGGGGAGAAAACAAAATCAAAGAGAGTAGTTGCTGAGACGAGAGAGAACTTAGGGTAAAGATTCTAACAGAGAAATATTTGCTTCATGCAATGCACAAATTTTGATTCTATAGTCCGTGCGCCGCATGAAGCCAAAACTACTCTGTTAATATATTTACCAGAGAACTTACCCCATATCTTTGCAAACCCAAAAGTAGCATAGTACTTGAGCCGGTGATGAGAACGCCAACCCAAATGGGTATGTGAAATAATATGTTCAGTGCAAAAGCTGTCCCTATCACTGCATGCGACATCAGAAATTATTTCATTTATTTTAAGCCTATCAAGAAGATAATGAAAGTGATATATATATAGTGAAGCAACAAACCTTCTGGTATATCTGCTGCAATAACTGCCAACTCAGCAAGCAGCCATAGACAGTATCTGATGAATGTCGGATATTCGCTTTTGCATATCTCAGCTAGATGCCTCCCTAAAATATTATACCCAACCAATACATGTAAAACTAAGTATTCTACTGTCAAGGTAAATTTTATATATGAAGTCTGTCTCAGTACCTGTTACTACGCCGAGATTTGCAGCTAATGATTGGATGATCAGTGCAAAAAATAAACCGATCAAAATTACCCACAGGAGCTGAAGTTTTTCACACAAAATAAGGAAAGAATATAACAGCATAAGCACACTTTTTTATGACTCGCAATAATGTATGATTGAGGGAAATAAAATGATGTAATGAAAATAATTTCACCTCGTACTTGTGATTAGCACCCGCTTGGAGATCAGTTTCCACTGTTACAGCATTTAAAATTAAGATAATATACACAAAATTTCCTTTTAAATAACAAAAATGCGTCTTAATTCTGAAACTGATCAGAGCAAAGAGAAAAAAAACTTACAATTGCCAGGGTCAAGATATGCTAACGAGACGAGGAAACCCGGCCCGACATGTGCTAAGAATCTCTTCCATCTTGGTGCCTGCTCAATTTATATCATGTGTTAAATTTCATGTTTGATATAACCCTTGCTATATATATATATCGTACATTTAAAATGGATTACATCCTACGTACTGTGCCACATCTTTTGCAATACAAAAACAGTACTTGAATCCGAACTGCATTATATTGTGCATCAACTGTTCCATTAAGTTAGTGCTTGTTAATAAACGAAGGTAAAAACCTAAAGAAAAAAGAGAAAAAAAAATGAGACCTTGAGTTGTCCATCCAATTTACACCTGTTCTCATCATCTATAGGAACTGATTCATCTTTTAATCCATCTATGGAAGCAACTCTTTTGCTGCTAACTTTTCCAGTCTCTCTTTCCTCTCTACTAATCTCCATTCTTTGGCTGTAGTTTGTACTTAATTTGGTATTGACTTTAGGTAATCTAGCGATTATATATAGGGGTGCCAATGGGTACGATACAAGTAGGGTGGAAGCATTTTCATACCCATACCCACTAAGAGTTGACCTTATCCATACCTGTCATTACCCGTTAAGTATTTGTCTTACTCTCGTTAAGATTAGTGAGTAATGAAACAATAGCAGGTGAATAACGAATAATACTAATATAATATTTTTTTTTTAAAAATATATCATCAAAACTCATCATGACATTATACATATGTACTAATATAAAAATCAAATACAAATATACAATCAATTCTAACTAATAATTTTTTTATAAAGAAAAAAAATACAAATATCTCTTCTAACAAATTCAAAATTCAATTCGTTAATTTAATAATAAAACATTCAAATAAAAAAGTAATACATTTAATATAATATTCATCTTACCATTCAATTAACAATATAATTAAATAATTTTGGTACGTACGTAGGCAATTATTAAAGGAAGATGGTACATCACTATTATTTCCAAGGGACAAGTTTAATTAGGAAAAATATTGAATGATATTTTAGATGGAAAATTTTCTAGCTAGTAACCAAAATAAATGCTTTAGTTTGAAAAAATCATATAAATTGTGCAATTCATATAGTGTGACAACTAACTTTTGCAACCAAATACGATATTGTAATAAGATAGGATAAGGATATATATAGAGAGCTATTTAATTATGAACTAGATAATACTCATTTGACTTTGAGAACATTAATTTTTTGGTATGCATATGGTTAATTAATTATTTTTAAAACTTAGAAAATTCTTTCTTTTAATAAGTACATCACAAGCTAGTTTCGTACGCTACGGAAATGATGAGGCGATGGTACAGATTTCTTGCATTAATTCTTCTTTATTTGCCGCATTGTACCGATTATATTCTAACTATAGATATGATTGTTTGACCATAAGATATTTTGTATTTATATCATTATATTAAGATTGGATTAGTGAGTGGTTGGTATGTAGCTAGGGCCGGCTATATATATATATATAGTTATATATATGGAGTGTGATATGCAACAAATTAAAGATTGTTCCAACTTAGAGAAGGAATTAATTAAATATGCACAAAGTCAATATGAGCTTAACTCACTAAGAAAATTGTTAAATTAATTCGTGAAGTATTTTTAGTTTATCCATATACAAGTAAGAGCTCTAAAATGGTTGAAAATCGACATACTAAATATTTTTTAAAGATTATATTAGAGTTATTGAAATAATATATCTATAGAAGAAATATACCAAATTGTAGAATAAGACTATTTTTAAAATGTCCTAGAAAATTTTGGGAACAAACAAATATTTTTTTTCAATTTTTTTTTAATTATATACAAAGAAAAACAAAATAAAGTCATCTACATATATCGGTAATTAGTTATTTAACGACACAAATAAATTTAATATATTGGATGAAATTTTAATAAATTAGACCTCAGATATTTAATATATTGCAAATATGTCCAAAATTTATTTAAAAAAAAATAAATAAACTATCAAGATGTTACATGTATTATTTTTAAATTTTTTTTGACAACGAAGGCACACCAAACATTTCTTTGACTAAAGAGAGGCATTAAAATGTAATACTTGTCATATGAGAAGAATAAATGAGCAAAACATATTTACACACGGGCAAGATAATCGTGTATGATAGCAAGGGTTATTTACTATGTTAATCCACATGACCCGTTTAAGATTTAAACGAATCATACACAATTCTTGTAGAGTAACCGTGTACGATACTTTTTTTACATGGTTTATGTGATACAACCGTGTATGATTTGTATATTTTTAATGCAATTTATAATGGGCTAGCATCCTAGCCATCAAACATACAATATTACACATAAAAAAAAAAGACAATATTAAAGAAGATGACAGGGTCTAAAATTATACTAAAAATGCTAGGTTTTGACTTAGAAAATGATCATAAATCATGTTTAGGGTTTCATATATTTTGAGTATTTTGGGGACTTAAAATCAGAACTAATAATATTATAATCATAATAACTTGCGCATAAAACACGAACCAAGTTACTATTGTCCTAAGAACTTTCAAGTAGAATTTCATACTTTTAAATTACACTTTATAGGTTGATCGAGGTTCCTTCATAAGAGGCATCTTAACAAGTTTATTAACAATATTATATGTTAATTATAAGTACCACAGCCTCCCTCCATTTCATGTACATATTATTCTGGAAATGGAATATCTGCAAGATCCTCTCTATATGGCACAACCTCATTCTCTCCATCTCCAGAGCATATGTGCACCCCTTTCTCCATTTCGATTTGTGCCTTGTCAGACGCCGGTGCAAATGTCACAACAGTGTCTTTCCGAAGCGTCAAGTAACCAACGGCAATGATGTAAATCGCCATGAGAGGGAAAACTACGATGCCAATTACAACGCGTCCCGCTTTCGGCAAATTGCTTTTAAGCAACCAGTCGGTAAAGCTGGTGCTAAGGAAGTATATGTTTATGCCAATTATCATCAATCCGAGTAGCCATGAAATTATTATTATCTGTTTACATAATTACATTGTCAGTATAAATGTTTTTAGATAAAAATGTGTAGAATGAAAGAGAAGAAATGAGGTTATATAGCTTATTCTTTTGTGCTATGAAACTATGTATAGTGAGAATTAGTTTGTACTATGGATCAATATATTGATTTTCAAAGTTTAAATAGTTGATCAGAACCGTTTAAACATATCTCCATATAAAAATGTACTTGTAGACTAAATATTATCATTTTTAGAAATTTTTACTGGTTTTTTAGATAGGTAGAAATTCATCGCTTTTAATTAATGGTCTAAAAAATATAAAATTTGGTCTGCGGGTACATTTTCATATAAAAATCATGTTGAATGGTTCATATTGATTGTTTGGATATTACAAATGAACGAGTCCATAGCACAAACATGTGTGTAATATGCATATTACCGTAGCCTCAATAAATTCACAGATCTTTAAATATTTGAATTAGTAGTTATCATAGCTAGAGAAAAGTTAGATAAAATATTTTTGAGACAAGTTTTAAAAAGAAAAATATATTATTGAGACTAACCCAGATGGAGTTTCTGTGGGGCCCCATTTTGGTTCTGCTACTACTGAACTTAAGAAGAGGTATCAGAGCAAATGGCAACTCAAATGATAATATCATCTACAAGGAAACAACAAATTATGAAAATAAATCAAATTCCAAAATCACTTAATAAAATCTGGCTATAATCCTCTTATTTCATAAAAAATAATTACCGATGCTATGATAATTAGGCGGCCAGCACCAGCAGATCCTCCGATAATTGACACTATCAGACTCGGAGCAATGGCAATGCAACGTGTCATGAGATTTTGTTGCCACTTTTTCATCTTTATGTTCAAAAATCCCTGTTTAAAATCATCTATCATCAGTAACTTCACCAATTTTCTCAAAATGTAAAAAATAATTATTTGGAAAAAAAAAAAATTCAAGTTGTGTTGAGTAGATAAATTTTGTTACCTGCATGACATATTGGCCAGCGTATGTACCAGTAATGGTTGAGCTCTGGCCAGATGCTAGCAATGCAATTGCATAGACAATTGAGCTTGATTTACCCAGAACATTCTGAAATTAACACAAAAAAAATGGTTATAATTCAACTTAGACATTACCAAACAAATTATTAAACCTAAATGCAATTATATAATCTTTGGTGAGTGAGATTAAGATACTATGCGTAGTGCTGATAGACGATTTGAACCATTCAACATGATCTCTATATAAAAATATACTTGCAAATCAAGTTTTACATTTTGTAGAATTTTTTTTACTATTTATTTAGATAGGTAGAAAGTGATTGTGAATTTCTACCTATCTAAATAAATACCACACAAATTGTAAAAAATATTAAATTTGATCTACAAGCAGGGGCGCAGCCAGATTTTCAGGCTATGGAGGTCAAATATGAATGTGGGTCAAGTATATAAAAAATTTCTACTACGAATGGGGTCAATTTCACATTATTCATAATATTTTAGTTTAAATTATATTAAACATATAGTATAAACAAAAAAATTGTAAATGAATGGGGTCAATTGACCCCCATTTATTATATGTAGCTCCGCCCATGTCTAGAAGTACATTTTCATATGGAGATCATGTTGAACGGTTATGATCGACTGTTTAGATTTTGAAAACAGAATATTGATCTATAGTACAAACTAAACCGCGCTATGCAAACTTTAAAGTACCATAGCCTCACTCGTCTTTGGTAAACAATTTATATATATAAAAAAATAATGATCAGTGATAATAATTAAACAAAGAGATCTAATTACCTTAAGCAAGAAAGAAGCAGAATTAAGTGTGAGGTCGCTACATTTCTCCGCATCGTCCACAGAAAGATCACGAGCCTTACATACTGTACCAGAGACTGATACCACTGCGATATTAATTAGCAGTGCAATAAACAACGCAAATCCGCTCTCAATAAGAAAGAACCTACAAGCATCCTGAGAAAAATAAACCGTACAAAAAATCAATATTAATAAAGAATTGTCGGTAATTTACATAAAAATCCAATTTATGCAATTTTATTAAGAAAGAAGCTGTTTTTTAGGGGTATTTTTATGGTCCTGAGACAATTTGAAATTACATATTTTCCCCTCTAAAATTCATAATATCATAATTACACTTCTAAATTTCAAAAACTCACAAACTTGTCCAAATTATTGCCTTTCCTATTAAAACTCATTTTAGATTTATAAAATAACTATTTTACCTATTATTATAAAAATAAAAAAAATGTAGTATGTTTAAGAGAAATGTTCATCTTCAAATTGACTGATTGTGAGGACAAATAGTTCATTTTATTTATTTGTGATGCACACACAAACATATGCCTACATGTTAATATGTATGTGTCATGAGTATAGAAATAAACTATTTGCCCTTGGAAACTGAGCAAATAAAAGACTGAACATTTTTCTTATACATACTATATATTTTTAATTTTTAACAAAGAATAAAATGGGTATTTTATAAATGTAAAATGAGCATTAATAGAAAAGACAATAAATTTGTAAGTTTTTGAAATTCAGAAGAATAAATATGATATTATGAATTTTAAAGAAGGATATATCAAAATACCTAATGTTGAGGTTTTTGAGGAGTATACATGAAATTTCCCAAGTTATTTTATAGGATAAATTTTGCTAGAGGTCACTAAATTTTGTCATTTGTTACGAATTGGTCACTCAAGTTTGATTTGACTCTTTTAGTCACTCAACTTTGTTATTTGTTCCAATCAAGTCACTCTATACTTTTTTATCCAAAATCTTAACGTGATATTCCCATTCCGTCCAAAATATTAACGGAATATACTCATTCGGTCCAAAAATACTAACAGAATGAGCATATTCCGTTACTATTTTGGATGAAAAAGTATAGAGTGACTTGATTGAAACAAATAACAAAGTTGAATGACTAAAAAAGAACAAATCAAACTTGAGTGACAAATGACAAAGTTTAGTGACCTCCAGCAAAATTAACCATATTTTTTAAGTCTTACTCTAATTCTAAGCTTACATTAATTCCTTTGACAGATGTCGGGGTCTTCCTTGACAGCACCAGAGCTGAATGCAGGAACAAATTGTGTCTGCACAAATACCCAATTTTCTTTACTTATATAGAATCTGATGATAACTAACAAATATACAAAATCTGATCAATAATAGTCAATCTGAACCATTCAATATGATGTTCATATGAAAATATTTCTATCTGATTAAATTTATATTTTTTTAATAGGTAGATAAGTATAAGTACTACTTTTGAATGGTGTATAATTTTTAAATCAAGTGATTTTCTACCTATCTAAAAAGAAGAGGGATCCAATTACACCATTCAAAAAATAGTAAAAAAAATAGTAAATACCAAAATAATTGGATCCGTCCTCATCTAAAAAAATAGTAAAACAATATACAAGACTTAAAATTTGATCTATAAATACATTTTCATATGATGATCATATTGAACGGTTCAGACTAACAATTTGGACTTTGAAAACATATTTTATTGATCAATACTAAATACCAATCCATGCTATGCATAGTATCATAGCCTCACTCAGTATGTTATAACCTTTTTTAAAAGAATTCATTCTTGCAATGAGAACAATGTGTTGAAGCTTACGGCATGACAAGAGCACCGAGCAAGGCAATTGCATCAGCCGTTGCACCGTCGCCGTTGAGCTTGGGCACAAACAATCCCTGGATAACCTCACCAGCAGGGGGCTTAACATAACCCATCTCTCCAAAGAAACATGCCGCCATGACCAAAACTAGCATCGATATTATGAACTCCAGTTTTCTCACCTAAAAAATTAACAAAGGTTGAGGTGATCGATGGTTCGCCACATTCTCATGGTGCCAGTAACTACTTGGGCTGACATTTTATAATGTCATAACACTAATTAATGAAAACAATAACTACTTTTACTTGGACATTTCATCCAACACCTAATGTGCACAATAGAATACAGAAGAGCAACAATTAGAGAAAGGATATTAGACCAAACACCAGAAAGAAAAGGATTGTGATTGTAATCACCACTATTCCTTCCCTTTTTTATCATTTACTCTGCGGTTTCAAATAATTCAAAATATTTTTTAATGAAAATAACTTTTTGAGTGACCCATTATGTATTTCAGCTTTTGAGCCTTTACACCATTATTATACCAGAATTTAACCTGTCCTGCTGTCATCGACTCGACAAAACAAAAATAAGCCTCCAAAACAGAGAGTTCATCCTGGGCCCAATTCAGGTGAGAGAAACAAAAACAGAGATTCTAACAACTTAGTAAAGATTCTAACAGAACAATATTTCCTTCATGCAGCGCATAAACCGTATGCAGCACTGTTTTAATTCTATAGTCCGCGCGCAGAGCGCTCCATGAAGCTTAAACCGCTCTGTTAAAATTTTTATTCTAGAACTTACCCGAAATCTTTACAAGAGTACTTGAGCGAGTAAAGATTCTAACCCGAAATTTTTAAATATGACAGCCCAAAAAATGATAAATAAAAAAATTACAGAATCTAAGAAATTCTATTTTTTTCACATTCAAATAAAATTTGAGTGTCTGCAACTTAAAGTTGCGGACTACCAATTTTTTTTTTTGTTTTCTAAACTTCTCACATCTAGGGGTGTTAACAGGCACGATACGGGTCGGGTGGAGGCATTTTCATATCCGTATCCATTATGATAACAAAAAAAAATCTTTACACTTATCTGTCTTTTCGAATACGGTACGAATCGGGCATAAAGATAAAAAAAAATGCCATTGATATTTCGATTTGTGCTTTCGATAAAATATTTTTCAAAACAAAAAAACATGAAAAAATAATAATAATTACAACTAATTTGTATTATGAAAATTTAATAAAATACAAAATTTTATTGTATTATGTATCATTTTCGTACAAATATATATCTATATTTATAATTTTATTTTTAAAATTTATCTTATAAGAAAACGGACAAGATAACGGAAAAAATCGTTATCCTAACCCGTATCCGATAAGCTAACGAAAAAAAAAAAATCTTATCCTTACTCGTATTTTCGAATACGATACGGACTGGACGGGTAAAAGGGTGTGATTGACACCCCTACTCACATCCGCTCAAATGATTTTTGGTGGGCCCCCAAAATTTGTAGCCAATAAAAAATCATCATTTCAAATGGAATGATTAAATTTGCTTCCAAAATTTATTTTTGATTTCTTTGGTCAAATGGTGGGCCCTCAAAATTTGAAGTTGTGGACATGTCAAAAATAAAAAATTTCATATTATGTGGTTTTTTAGTTTATCATTTTTTGAGCAGTGTCATATTTAAAGATTTCGGGATTCTAACATAGTACAGAGAGATGTAGTAGTAAATGAGTGAGAAGATGTCGGGTAAAGATTTTAACAGAGTAACTTTTACTGCATGTAGCGCACAAAACTTATGCAGCGCTGTTTTAATTATACAGTGTGTGCGCTGCATGAAACCAAAACTACTCTGTTAAGATTTTTATCCGAGAATTTAACTTACCCCATATCTTTGCAAGCCCAAAAGTAGCAGAGTACTTGAACCAGTGATCAGAACGCCAACCCAAATGGGTATATGAAATAATATGTTTAGTGCAAACGCTGTCCCAATCACTGCACCATAGAAAAATATTTTATTTAGTTGAAGTCTTTTTTTTTTTTTTATCAGTAAATGCCCTTAGGCTTATTTAGTTAAAGTCTAAGAAGAAGATAAGAGGCGTTTACCATTTAGTCTCTTCATGCATGCATTCATTCAATCAATCAATCAGAATTAATTAATATAAGTGATAATGAAGAAACAAACCTTCTGGTATATCTGCTGCAATGACTGCTACCTCAGCAAGCAGCCATAGACAGTATCTGATGAATACCGGGTATTCGCTCTTGCATATCTCGGCTAGATGCCTCCCTATAACAATTGTACCGAACCGGTTCATGTAAATTATGAATAAATAAATATAGGCTGATATGCAAACAAAACCGGGTTTTCTGCTGTCAGCCTCAGGGGAAGTTATATATTTGAAGTATCAGTACCTGTCACTACGCCGAGATTAGCAGCTAATGATTGGATGATCAGTGCAAAAATTAAACCGATCAAAATGACCCACAGGAGCTGAATTTTTTCACAAAAAAGGAATGAATATATAGCATAAGTACACTTTAGTTCAATTTTGTCATTCACAGTAATGAAAGATGGAACGAAAAAAGAATCGGGTAATGAACATAATTTCACCTCGTACTTGTGATTAGCGCCCGCTTGGAGGTCAGTTTCCACTGTTACAGCAATATATATCATAATTTTATATACACAAGAAGTTCCTTTATAATAACAAAATGCATCTGAATTCTGAAACTGATAAGAGCAAAGAGATCTAAAAAAAAATTACAATTGCCAGGGTCAAGATATGCCAACGAGACGAGGAAACCAGGCCCGACATGCGCTAAGAATCTCTTCCATCTCGGTGCCTGCTCAATTTATTTGACGTGTTATATTTCATGTTTGCTTGAACCTCGCTAATATATAGTACATTTAAATCATAGTATATATATGCTACTGTGCCACATTATTTCCTTGTTCTTTTAATTTCATTTTCCATATGAAAGTAGAGCAGCATTTGATCTTTTACAATCCCAGAACAGTACTTAAATCAAGACTGCATTATTGTGTCTCAACTGTTCCATTAAGTGCTTGTAAATATTTAAAGATAATAAAGATCAAGAAAAAATAAAGGCAATGCCCTCCAGTGCGGGAGGTTAATTCCAGGTTCTAAATCCGAATAAAATATTCTTTACTCAAAAAAAAAAAAAACAATGAGCTAGACCTTGAGTTGTTCATCTGATTTACACTTGTTATCAGCATCAGTAGGAATTGAGGCCTCTTTAAATCCATCTACGGCAGCAACTCTTTTGCTGCTAACTCTGCCACTATCTCTCTCATCTCTACTGACCTCCATTTTCTGATTCTATCTTCTACTTCAAATTTGTTATAGATTTTAAGTAACGTAGCTGTTATATATATAGCATATGTTGTTCTCCATTTGATCTTCTGTGGCACATATAATTCTTTAGGTGCAGGTGCCACATTATTCTGACAAGTAAAAGATACTACAAAGCCTTTGGATGTGCATGTTTTGCTTATATATTAATATATTTTAATACGTCTATATATATATTCAGTAATGAAAACATATATTTAATAAACAAATAATTTGGATTATAAAATTAATTTCTTCCAACAAAATATATATATATGATAAATTTAGGATACATTTTGATGATAGATCAAATCGATAACTTTAATTCTAACTATTAATCAAAATTAATGCTTCTTGACAAATCCATTTCATATATCATTGTGCAATTCATGATTGTCTGGACAACTAACTTTTGCATCTAACTACAAATTAACTACTCAGGTATTTTGTTTATTTATTTATACAGCATTAAACGCATTTGTTTTGTTATAAATTAATATATTTTAATACGTACGTTTATTCAAGAATGATGACTTATATTCAATAAATGCATCCAAATAAAATAAATGTCTTTGACAAGTCAATTTCATATATCATTGTGTAGTACTTTTTTTTTTTTATAAAGCATTAATTAATTAGATGCACATGTTTTGTTATAAATTAATATGTTTTAATACATCTATCCAAGAATGATGAAATATATTCAATGAAGTAAGAATTTTTATGAAAATTAATTAAATGCATCCAAATAAAATAAATGCTTTTGACAAAGCCATTATCGATCATTGTACAATTCGTAGTCCGGACAGCTAATTTAATTAATTTGCAACCAAACAACCACTACTACAGAATGGCGCTTCCTACACTGTGGTTGTATACGGATTTTCTCAGTTTTATGTAAAACCGTGTACCAAATAGGATTTTTCCAATGATCAATGACACCTCTAAGAATCCCACACGGATATTTCATTAAAAAACAGTGTTTCAAAAAAGCCGTTTGAAATTTACATTTCCTACACGGATATTTAGAATATTTAGTTAAATATCCGTGTAGGAATTGTAGAGAGCTACACGGATTTTTATTAAAAAATCCGTGTAGGAAGGGGTTATTGTAGACGGATTATTGTTTAAATAACAGTGTGGAAAGGCTAGAGAGCTACACGGATTTTTATTAAAAAAATCCGTGTAGGAAAGGGTTATTGTAGACGGATTATTGTTTAAATAACAGTGTAGAAAGACTAGAGAGCTACACGGATTTTTATTAAAAAAATCTGTGTAGGAAGGGGTTATTGTACACGGATTATTATTTAAATAACAGTGTAGAAATGCTAGAGAGCTACACGGATTTATAGTGAAAAATCCGCGTAGAAAGGTAGTTTTAGGGTTTTGGTTATATAAAAGGGTCTTTTCCCTCCAATGCCGTTTTGATTCTATAATACTCTCTCTATCTCTGTATTAAAATATTGGTCTGATTTCAGCTCATAGCACAACTGGGATCTGAGATATTTGAAGTTGTTATTTTCTCCTCTCTATCTTGCTAAGGTTAGCCACGTATGTATATATATATTTTTTCTTTCTCTAATTTTCTGTTACTTATTATTGTTTATTTAGGTAATGTGTAATTATTATTACTTATTTCTCTTTTATTTATCTTTTTGGTTTTGTAGGGTTTTGGTTGGTTACTGTCATCTTCGTCTTGGTTGGTTACTATCCTCTTCGCCACCCTCCCTTCGTAAATACATTTAAGATGCAGTAATTTTTTTCTTATGAAATTAATTTTCAGTGGTTCGTATAAAAGCCATACAGATTCAATTAATTTTATGTTTAAATTTTAATTGAGAATTTTTATTCCCTATGATATATGTATGTATGCACAAATATTGATCCTTGCATTTTTCATTGGAGATGCAATATTGTTGGAGACCTTTAACCAAGAGATATAATGTCATGGATCACATGCAAACTCCCTTTTTGATATGTTGGATCTAATACAACTTAGTATGTATGAAATTTCGTGCTAGAGTAGATCATAGCCATGAGTTTTGGCAACATGAGCCCAACTTGAGGAGTATATGGCCCAAACCTTGATCACATGGTTACTAAGTGGTGAGGACATAATTTTTATACAAACATTGTATAGGATCTTGAGAGGTATATGTCATATGTTGGATCAAAAGGATTGCATGTATAAAAAGCTATGCATATATATGTGTTGCAAATGGCTATGTATTTATTTTTTGCAAAAGGCTATGTATTTATTTTTGCAAAAGGCTATGTATATTCAATCTGAAATATATAATTACTGGCTAGCAAAAGTGGAGGCTAGCTATAAAAAATAAATAAATAAATAAATAAAATAAAAAATAAAAAACGGTTCAGCAACCTTCCTACACGGATTTTTATTTAAAAATCTGTGTAGGAAACAATTATACACGGATTTTTACTTAAAAATCCATGTAGGAAGGTTACTGAACCCGGTTTATTTATTTAATATTCTGTTTAGGAGAGCTACACGGATTTTAACTAAATATCCGTGTAGGAATGTTGATATTCCTACACGGATTTTCTATTAAAAAACCGTGTAGCTCTAGTTGGATTTCTACACGGCTTTTAATTAGAAATCTGTGTAGATTGTTGATAATTGCACACGGATAAATATCCGTTTGTAAAAGATGGGACATTCCTACAGCCTAATATCCTACACTGCTGGAAATCCGTGTAGCTCTTCGTGATTTATCCGTGTACAATCATCATAATCATATTCTGTAGTAGTGAACAAACTTTTGAAATTAAGATTTTTAAAATGATCCATATATAATTGATGAGGTATTAATTAAATAATGTCTTCAATTCCGTTTTAGCCACATAGCTAGACTTGAGATCAACGGTAATATGAACATACATAAAAATATATATATAATGATAAATTAATCTCAAAGGTAAAAGATAAGATAAGGATATATAAACAGACAAACTATATATGACCTATAGCATATAGCTACTTGTTGGACGCTCTTAATTATTTTTTAGCACACGTGATGTCTTAACTATTTATTTAAAACATTAAGAAAGTTCTATCTAAAATTAAGAAAGTTCTATCTAAAATTAAGAAAGTTCTATGTTTTAAAAAATTCACTAGTTACGTTTACACGTTAAGGGAATGAAGCGGCACATATCTTGCCATCCTTCTTTTGCCACTTGTACTCCTACTTTTGGGGATTATATAATTACTAGAGAATTAATGCTTGTTTGACCTATGATATTTTGTAGCTATATAACTTATATCAATATAGTATGATTGGATTAATGAGTGGGGTTAGCTAGGGCCGGCCGCTATGTATAGCTACGTTTACATAATGTCTATTTTTTTTAAAACATAGAACAAAATATTCTACTTTTTAAATTCTTAACAAAATGTTCTTGTAGACTCCATATTTTATTCTCTTTTCCTCCTCCCTCTCTCTCTTCCACTCCTTCTTATTTACTCTCGTTTATTATTCTAAGTTTATACTTTTATTTTATATATTTAATATTACACGTATGAAATAATCTCTTACATACTTAGACACATTCGGAGCATCTAATAATTTTTTTGTTATATGTATTTATCTTATGAAATATGATATTGATTCAATAATCGTATAAATAATTTTTATAGAGACTTCTATCAACTCCTTGTTCATTTCATTTAGACTTTAAAATATTAATGTAATTTACAAATTATAAATAAGAAACTATACAAAAATAGAGCATGATAGCGACATATTTTAGTCAAAATAAAACTAATTAATTGACCTTGATACAAAACCATTTCATGCATTGCAGCAAGAGAATCAATATTTGATAGTATATTACTAATGATATAAAAGTTATTTCGAATGGCTCATTTTATGTCTTATTACAATTTTAATTTTAATTTTTTATAACTAATATATTAAAACAGAATAATAAAATAAGGTTATTACATTTGGTATATATTGTTTTCTTATGCACATAAAGGTTCTAACATTTTTTGTTTTAATGAGAATCAAGAATATGAAAAAAAAAAATGCATAGGACATTTTACTATGATAATACAAACCAAATATTTTAACTATATATATTTGTAGAGATGAAATAACATAGATTACATCTAACAACTTGGTGGAAAGGTAAAATAAAATTATTAATTACAAAAAATGGATTTGTGCATCCTAAGTTGGATTATCGTGAACTTGTTCACCAATCATAGTGTACCAATCATCATCAAGTACGTCAGCAAAACTCACTAGCAAATAATTTATGATTTATTTTTTCTCTCCAAGTTCGTCACCAAGTTTGTGTTTCTCTCCATTTATTTTTTCATGGATACCTCCATTTTTAATTTATGATTTGTTTTTCTTTCTTTTCTTTTTTTATGATTAATATTAAGACTAGCAAATAATTTTTATTTTTCAGCACCTTCATTTTTTAACAAATTAATGTTTTATCAAATTTTTTTTTATTATTTTAGTACAATACAAACTTCTGACAAAAAAAAAAAAATGATTTCCAATCTGATTCGGCCGATTCATCCGATTCTACGGTCAAGTATCCAATTCCGATTTCTAGTTTCAAAACCATGACTACATATATATTGTTTTAATAAAAGGTAAAATGAATATTTTATAAATTTGAAATGTGTTTTTAATAGAAGACAATAAAATGGATAAATTTGTGAGCTTTTTAAATTTAGAAGAGTAAATATAATATAATGAACTTTACAGAAAAAATACATAATTTTAAA
Organism: Carex cristatella; assembly: GCA_024447775.1. NCBI lineage: Eukaryota > Viridiplantae > Streptophyta > Magnoliopsida > Poales > Cyperaceae > Carex > Carex cristatella. Next base: position 4,840,882 of record JAJHPF010000008.1, on the reverse strand, counting down.
GTTTTTGAGGGGTATACACGAAATCCAACCTTTTTCTTTTAGCAGGGTACAACTAAGCCAACATCTTTCAAATTCATCCTGAACCCATTAACCTACGTCGCTGCAGAGAATGAAAAATAAAAACAAATTAGAGTCATCTACAAAGAATTTTATAAAATATCCTCACTTTTAAAACAATCAAACAAAATATATATTTTTTAAAATTATTAACATAATACACTTGTGGCACTATTTTTTTTCTTTTCTCTCCTTCGAAATCAGATGCTCTAAATAAAATTTGAGCTTGAATCCGAACCGTCCAATAATAATCTGCACAAAAATTAAAGAGGCCCCGTAAATTTTACGTCCGACCAAATTGGCCGGTATTATGATTGGATGGTCAAGATCCAAACTCAAATTTTGAGTTAGTTTAGGGGATTCGAAACCCCCCTAATTTCTGAGTTCTTTCCTCTCCTTTCTCGTTCTCCTTTCTCCCCTCCTTTCATAATATTATATTTATCCTTCAAATTCCAAAAACTCAAAAAATTTCTCATTTTATTACTTGTCTATTCAAACACATTTTTTATTTATAAAAATACTAATTTTATCATTTATTAAAAAAATATAATGTATGTAGCATGTTAAAGAAAAATGTAGTAGTTGAGTAATTGGTCAGTTGCTTTGCTGAGGGTAAATGAGTCATTTCACTACTTCTTGATGCTTATACAAATATATACCTAAATGTCACCGTGTATGCATCAAAAGTAGAGAAATAACCCATTTACCATCGAAAAACGACCAATTAGAGAATTGATATATTTTCATAAACATACTGCATATTTTTTTTAATAAAGAATAAAACATGTACTTTAAGATTTTGAAATATATTTTTAATAAAAAAAATTGATAAATTTGTGGATTCTTGAAATTTAGAAGAGTAAATATGATATAATGAACTTTAGAGAGAGAAATACATAATTTGAAATTTTTGAGGGGTGTACATGAAATTCCGAAATATTTATTAATAGAAAAATAAATAAAAAATATCGGTAATAATGACCAGATTTTTTTTTAACGTTGTTTCACTAATCAGATTTCGTTAATTAGAACATTGTGGTTTATAACGTTCAAAGGACCATCACGTTTTTTCTACTTTTAAAATTCTCCGCAAAACATTTCTCATTGCTGATATTTTATTTATTTATTGTCCTATTAATAAAAATTCCGGCATGAAATCCCACCTTTCTCTTATAACTCCCAACTTGCATATTGTTCATAATACTGCTCCATAACCATGAAAAAATGTTCTCTGGTAAAGAAATATATTTCAAGATAGCACGTACTTACAGAATTAATGAATAGTAAATATCCTACAAATATCTATTTGTTTGGTAAACTAAAACATGTCTAGAAGAAATGAATGCCATTGTAGTTGAAGTTTAAAGATTTGGTTCATTTGGTTTAAAAATAAATTTGATGAGCTCAACTCATTTGGTTTAAAAATAAATTTGATGAGCTCAACTTAATTTTTTACATTATACAATTCATGAGATTGGTGATCACTTGCATCACCTACTTTTGGTATATTATTGGTGTTTCTAATTAGAATCGAATCTTTATAGATTTATAAATTCAGGACGATAAGAACAAAATTTATGCTTTAATTAAGAACAAACATTTTACATTTGTATATGAGGCTAATTAATTATATATGAACAGGTGTTCACATTTTAATTATATAACTTTTTTTTTTTCTTTTGGTGGAACAATGGCATATGTATATATTACTTAATTGAATTATTAATTTAATGCACAAAGTTTTTAATAAATCAACAAGGCATATTAATTATGGTTTATATCTCGTTTAACACTGGATGAGAATTTGAGATATCAAATATATCTTTAAAAATTATCAGAAATCAACTACAAGCCCAGGGGCATTTTAAAGCGTGCTATTTTAGAACAAAGTTAGAGTGTCATGTGCTCATCAAAAGGAGTTGTTGAGCACAATTTCAAAGTCTATCGTATTGACGTCAAATGATGAATCAAAACCGTTAAAATACATCTTCTTCATGATGCATGTACATGCATAATTTTAAAAGTTTCGAATTCATTTAGTACATGGTCATCGGTAAAAAAATTATGAAAAATGAATACATAAAACAACTTATAAAATAACTTATAAATTTTTTTATTTTTTTTATTTGTTGACTATGTACTAAATAAATTCGAAACTTTTAAATTTTTTTTGATATACATGCATCACTCATGAGATATATGAATTTCAACGGTTTTGATTCATCGTGTGAAGACAATGCGATATACTTTTGGAGTTGTGCTCATCAAAAGGGGTTGGTGAGCATATATCTAAAAAGCTATCGGATTGACTTCGAACTACAAATCTAAACCGTTGAAATATATGTACTTCGTGAGTGATGTATGTACATGCAAAAAATTTAAAGTTTCGAATTCATTTAGCATATGGTCAATCGGTCAAAATAATAAACATTTTGTAAGTTGATTTTTAAATTGTTTTATGTATTCATTTTTCATCATTTTTTTGACCAAATTGTACGAGGGTTTAAATGTCCCAATTGTATCCCAACATCTTTATATTCGATTTTAAAGTTCAAACAGACGATCTGAACTGCTCAACATGATATCCACATTAAAATATGATTGGAGACCAAATTTTATATATATATTTTTTATTTTTTTACTATTTTTAAAATAGGTACAAAATCACTGTTTTCAGGATATTGTGGACCATCTATAATGATTTTGTACCTATTTTAAAAATAGTAAAAAAAAAAAAAAAATTGGTCCGGAACAGTGGTACATACATATTTTTTTGTAGTACCTTCGGCAATAGTCAATTTTTACTTTTTATAGTTCGGATATTTTTTGCTGTTGTACGTGCATATGGATAGTGTAAAATTGACTCCCATTCAATTTCATTTTTTATTTATATTTATATCTTAATTTTAATATATTTTAAATAAAATACTATGCATAGTGTAAAATTGACCTCCATTTATAGTAGGAAAGTTTTATATACTTGATCCCCATTCACGTTTGATCCCCATAGTCTGAAAGTCTAGCTCCGCCCCTGCGTGCATATGTTGATATGTGAAATAATTCGGACATTTCAAATCTTTTTTGTGCAAAAAGTATATATAATAATACTGATTTCCAATTCCGAATAAGCATCCAAAAAAAATGATCCAACTTTAAATAAACTAAGGCCCTATTGGGCTGCATATTGGGTAAGGGAATGGACACGGGAACAAAAAAATTTTGAATTGATTTTTACTGTTTACGTGGGGAAAAAAAAATTCAATCTGAGTGAATTTTTTTTTCCCACGTGAACAGTAAAATCAGAACTGCAGCCAAACAGGGCCTAAAAGTTTGAGATATCTCATCGGATATGGACCCGGGAGGAGGAATTAAAGAAAGGTGAGAGGAATTGGGAATATATTTAGAGTGAGCCTATGGTACTATGCATAGCACGGATGGGTCCGTGCTACAGTTCAATATCTTTGTTTTTAAAATTTTAACGGTCGATCCAAACCGTTCAACATGTTTTCTATATGAATATGTACATGATGACTAAATTTTACATTTTTTAGAATTTTTTTACTATTTTTTTAGGTAAGCAGAAAATCACTGTTTTTGGATGGTCAAGAATTTTCAGATCAAGTGATTTTGTACCTATCTAAAAAAATAGTAAAAAAATTCTGAAAAATATAAAATTTGGTCATCAAGTACATATTCATATGGAAAACATGTTGAACAGTTCGGATCGACCGTTAGAACTTTGAAAACGAAGATATTGAACTGTAGCACGGACCCATCCGTGTTATGCATAGTACCATAGGCTCACTCATATATTTATATATATAGGCGCAACGTCAGTGGCTGGTGTCATGTTTATTTATTAAATTTAGATGGAATTTTAGATATCGGATCTCAAATAATTTAATTGCAAACATGTTAATTTTTTTTTTAGAAATAATAATAAACTATCGAGAAGTTACCTGTATTATTTAATATTTATTATAAAAGATTTGGCAAATCAGGAGCTTGAAACCTTATGTTCTTTTCAATAATGAGATACACATTATAATATAATTAAGAGATGTCAAATAGGAAAATAAATAAATGAGGAGAAGTCATAGTTCATTGTGGCATGAACAAAGCATCTCATAAAAAAGTGGCATGAACAAAGCAGCTTAATATTACAATATTTTTTACATATTAAAATAGACTATAAAACCAAGATTATCATTCTAGTGGTTTAGGTAAATTAAATACGTCACTTTTTTTTCCTTATTAATATTTTCTTTCAAAAAAAATTTAGTTACTTTTAAAATTCGCACTATACAACCGTTTTCTCAAAAATTCAAAAAAAAACAAAAATCTTTCCTTTTCTGTACTATTCTATTAAAAAAAAATTTGGTGCATAAATCTGGTATGCGCACTAAATAAAAATAGATAGTATATTGGTCGGTGAAATCATGACATCCTAAGAGATATTGAAATAATAAGTTTGAACTTGGAAGCATTAATTTTTTTTTAATCACCATTAAATTTATAATTTGAACATGTCGTCTTCTCTGCCAGGTTTCAAGTTACAAGTTACAAGTGGCATGCACCTATGTCGACATTATGGGTTTTGACTCATCTCTAGTTAACCAAATTATTGTTAATTTGTACGGTTGCGAGTAATTTTTATCTTGACCAAGAGAATAACAATGTCGACATAATAGACATTAATTAAATGCCAAGTTGGAGATAAGAACTTGAGCAGTTGAGTTGCTTGTCAAATCCCTGAACTTAAAAAAAAAAAAATCGGTGGGTGGGGGGGGGGGCAATTTTTCAACTCAATTTGTCTAGTGCTTTAAGATTCGTGCGCACCGCTTCAATATGTGTATGCATCTGTTTTGATATTCATATATACATGTTTGGCACACATATCTTAAAATGGATTGGACGGATTGGAATCCCATCGAAATCAAATTTGAGTCGATGGGCGTCAGATTCAAATTTCTCCCTTTTCGAAGGGTAGTAAGCGAAATCGAAATGCCTGTTTTTTTTTTTCTATGTAAAAATTAGCGATCAAAGTAACTAATTATATTTAACATCCACAATAAATTCTCTTTAAATTTTAAATATATAATCTTTCATACATAATGTACTAAAATTTTTTTTTTCTGCCATTCTCAAAAGTCAGAATTAAATCAATGACACTTGGATCTGGTTTTCTGAAAACATGACACTCTCTCAGATCCAATCAGCATATCAGATTATTCAAATTTGCGAGGTAAATTGGCACATCAGGTTGTGCATGAATTAGTATGGCGCACTCAGATATGTGGATTCCTTAGGTGCACCCATAAATTTTAAACGTGGCATTGGGCCAACTCTCAAATTTATTCATTTTATTACTAAATTCCAATAAAATAAAAAGAGGCGGTATGATTTGTGCTTTTGTGGGCAGTGGAAAGCTACTGAATTACAGCTACTTAGACATGGCATTTTTTTGTTGCGCTGATTCAGTTTGCGAATGTAAATAATTTGATGCGCTGATTGGATTTGCGAGAGTATCATTTTTTGAAAAAAATTAGATTTGAGTGTTATTGATTTAATTCCAATTTTTTAGAGTGGCAGAAAAAAAAAATCGGCATAATGTATTACTTTAATTTGTCACTATCCACAAGTTGATTTTTTTTGTTGTGATCCGATAAAATGAGCGCATCTGTGGTTGTTGATTTGTTTAATCAAATGGTCCAGATTCAAACTCAAATTTTAAGGTACCTTAGGTGAAATGAATTAATTCCTAGATGAAAGGGACACTTCGCAAGCCAAATTTGCATAAATCGACGAAGTTTAAAATTCATAATTTCGGATATGAAACGATTATATATAACTAAACAATAGTTTGTACATTTTTTAATACTTGACCCCTGTATTTCCGTACTAGTGAACCGTTAAACAATATGAATATAATGGAGTATAATATTTCCTTTGTTTAAATGAAAAGAATAAGGTTATGGAGTTTCAGCCACATAAAATCTATTCAAGGCCAGCTTGTTGAAGCTTGATAAGCCATGAGGTAACACAAATTTTGAAATTTTATATGAACAAATTAAAATGCCAAAGCGTGAAAGGTTGAAGTTGAATGGCTATGTGATGTCCAATTACTGAAGCAGAGACAACACTCAATTTCTTGGAAGCGGGTCGATGATGGGCTTTAGATTCAAAATCGGCATGATGTAGCTTAGTTTACTTAAAAGAGTGGCTATCTCATGATTCTATTTTTTTTAATTATATATATTAAAATTTAATTAAATTTTCTTAAATTCAAATTTCACCTCTCACACATTATACATTTTTACATTTTATTTCCCCAGCTACTCCTATTTAAAATTTCTAGTTCTGCCCATGTCGAAACTATATGTTTCATTTCGAAGTTTGTATGCACCGTTTCAATATTGTATGTGCCGCTTTAAGATTTGAGCAAATCAAGTACTTGCAAGTTTTAAAACAAATTGAACAGTTCCGAGTGAACATCAGATCGATCCATTGGACGGATCCCACTTTCTAATTTTTTACTTTCCTGCGGAGATGAGAATAATTATCTATAAATAAAAACAGAGAGAAGAAAGAACGACATCCAGACTAATAGTAATAGGAGAAAGCACAAGTTGGAAGAATTGTGTTATACAGTAAATAAACGCGAGTAAAACGAGAATTATTCTCAAAATTCGTCAATTTGCGAGTAATTTGTGAATAATGAAATAATATCGGCAATTTATTCTTTTGTTACTGACTTTCAAATAAAACGCTCGCGAATAATTTGTGTATAAAACACATACGAACCATGTTACTATTGTCATGAGTACTCAAGTAGAATTTCGAACCATTCATTTGTTTCGAGATTCGTACATAAAAATTAACTGTTTTGAGATTCGTGTATTTTAAAAAAATAAATGGTTTGATCTGAACAAACAAGGACCCTATGATTCCAAAGAAATATCGCAGCAGATTTATTTCCGTCCAATTCGGTTCGATATCAGACTAGATTAGAGTTGCTGATTTGTATTAAAATTTGTGCATATAATTTGTACGAATTATAAAATTACGCGGATGAATAATAATGCGAATTTAACATTCCGATAAAAATCAAACTGAATTTTGTCCGATACTCATCCCTCGATAAGAGATATCTTAACAGGTTTAATAGTATATTTTTTTAGATGACGGTTTCAAAACCTCGTACTTTTCATACTTCATCATGATAATTTAAGTAGCTATATCAAAATACATGTTGTCAATTTGAAATTTTAAAATATTCAAATTCCGAAAGTCTGATAAATTAATAGATACAATAGAGGATTAAATACTCAGTAATAATTATAATATTCTTATTAGTATTCGGACTAATTTGTAAAACTTAGAAATATAGAGGTTGAATATGTAAAAGTGCAAATTTATAAAAATAAAAAAAGAGGCCACGTGAAACAAAAAGGTGGCTCAGCACTAAAGAAGAAGAAAAAAAATAATGTGTTCGTCGTTCAAAACGGCGGACACCACTCTGTGTTTGCCGTTTTGAACTGCAGACTCGCCCAATTTGATCCGCAGAATTAATGGGCGGACATGACATATTTTAAAATTACAAAAAAATGTGATTTTTTGATTTATTATTTTTTTGAATACGGTAGAAATAAAAAATTTGGTTAGAATCACCCCTGACGTAGAATTGAAATTCCAATCAGACATATTATATATTTTTTTTCCTATTTTATGTTATCTGAATTTCCTCTTTTTCATTTTATTTGTTTTTTTTTTTTTCATTCTTTTACTGAATCGAGAGGGGGCTTTTATAGGGGTTAGAGGGGCATAATATAGTAGTGTGCTTGGTTGGGGTGGGCATGCCACACTTTTCTTTTTTCTTAAGTTTGCATTTTTTTTTTAATATTAATCCTCAAGTTTTAATTATGAGAATACTTTTAAAAAACTAAAAATTAATTTATAATATTTTTTTTTTATAGAGTGAGGCTATAGTACTATGTATAGCATACATCAGTCCATACTATGACTTTATATTTCTGCTTGAAAGTCCGAACATTTGATCGGAATTGTTCAATGTAATCTTCTTATAAAAATGTACTTGATGATTAAATTTTACATTTTTTTTAATTTTGTTTATCTATCTAAAAAGTAGTAAAAAACTTTAAACCAAACCGAATATAAAAAAGCCAAAGTAATTCAAACCAAACTGAAATAAGAGAGATTAAATCAAATCAAAGAAAAATATGAAGTAATTCAAATGTTCGACTGAACCAAACAATTAAAGACCAAAAACCGAACCATTTAATCCAAAACTTTGTTGGCTCAGTTGAAAACCAAATAAACTAAATCCATTAAACACCCATGTCTGAATCAATATTACAGTGGAGCGAATTTATAAGATATTATCTTAATTTTTAATTATTACTAAAATCTGTTTCTGTGGAATTCATTTTTAATTTGTTAAATTAATTTTAAATGTTCATATTCAATTTGCAACGCTTTTTTTTTTTTTGCGCATTTGTACAGCATCTATTTCTTTTGTGCATGTTAAATATGACTTTGAGAACACTATTACCATTTGGTGGTGGTGTTGTGTGTATGTTTTGGAAGACACCAACAAAGACAACAACAATAATATATAGGACCCAGATAACTGTCTCCGTACCCCATCCCCTCTCTATCTCCACACTAAAAGACAAAAAAGTCCGCACTAAAAGACAAAAAAATATGATTCTGCATAGTATTTAACATCTATATGTAATGTATTTACAATGCATCGAACAAGTATTTAACTCTATTTATTGGAGTATTAACTGTCTGCCCAACAGCAAAAAAATATCTGTCCTCACAAAAATTTAACATATCTGTGTCCGCATCCCCGCACTAAAAGACAAAAAAAAATAGATTCCAATATTTGATGGTTTAAATTTCCTGCAGTATTTAACTTTAATCTTTAGTGTATTAATAGTGCATCGAACAAGTATTTAACTCTATTCATTGGAGTATTTAACCATCCACGTCCAACAACGACACAATCTGTCCCCGCAAAAATGACAAACTAATTTGGTATCGTCTCCGCATCCCGCACATCAGTATTTAACTTTAAGAATGTTTGTAATTAACATTATGAACGTTAGTATTTATCTTTAAAGTTAAAAGTATTAATCTCTAAAATTATAAATAAGTTGCATGGATTCTATTTAGCATCCTATATCTTAGTATTTAACTTTATATACATTAGTATTTAACTTCAGATATTTAATTTCCTGCAGTATTTAACTTCAGTTTTTAGTGTATTTATCGTTCATCGATCTAGTATTTAACTTTGTTCATTGTAGTATTAACTATTGGCGTCCAACAGCGAAAAATGTTGTCCCCCCATAATGTTATCTCATTATTAACCATTGGCGTCCTTTTTTGGAGACTGCAGGGATGAATAGGGATGCGAATGGGGAGTTCTATATAATTATTCTAATATATAACAAGAACTAAATCATTTTCAAGCATAAAAAACTAATTTCAAGCAATACTAATAAGTTCATACAAAACATTCCACAAAGACATGTAGCATGAAACTAGTTGAATTCAAATTGATCCAATAATATTTAATTAGTCAAATAATTAATTAGTCAGTCCCAAAATTCGAAAAAATATATTTACTGATTTCATATTCTATCCACACAAATTGCTGTAAAAAAATTTCTATCCACACAAATTGCTGCATATTTAAGGAGCAGGAAAATGATGTCAATATTCTCACTAAATTGATCATGAGTATATATCCAATGGCTATTATCGTAGTAGCAATAAATGTGGACTATGTCATTATAAACAACTTAATGATCAATACACAATAATGACTTATTCTAGGCTGGACCATGCGAATCTAATTCGCTAATATCATACACAACTTGGTGATCAATACATGAGCTTAAGTCAGAGTACTTAGCTGCTTTATATATATATTTTTAATTATGTATATTGAAACTTAATTTTTTGTTGTTTTAATTTTTTTTTTATAATTTAGCTCCCTTCATCAAATGAAAAATATATGCTTGTAGTTTAGTGGTCAAAATTTTACTTTGTGATTTTTAAGATTTTTGCATTTCCATAGGCACACATTATGTATTTGTATTTTAATCCTTCAATATATATATATATTTTAGTTTTGTCCATCACACAATAGTGACTTACCACAATATAGTCTATACCATTCAACTCATTAATGTCCACTATTATAAAAAGGTCAATCATATACAATAGTGTAAACTAAAAAGGCACACATCCGAAAATGTATTATAATATTCATACAAAATTAAAATAAAACAATGTATAAATGAGTTTCAACATTCATACATGATTGTTTATTAAGCAATATGTATGATCGATTGAAAACAATTGTACATGATTTTAGTTAACTAACCTCTGTACATTTGTTGTAAACATTCTTACATGGTTTCCTTCTACCAATTGAGTATGAATGTTCTGCAGGATTTTTTAGGACAAAAAACCGCTTGTAATCATATATGTCATGTTTGGTCGTGGAGTAAAGTAAATGACGATTGAATTGCTTACTCGACCTTACTCATATTTTATACTTTATTTGGTAATTTATGTCACGAATTAAATTGATTCATATGAAAGAGTAAGATATTGGAATATAAACTCAAGTCTATGATAGTAGGCTCTGCAAGTAGAGTAAGTGTGGAGTAGGTTAATCCACCTAGAGAGGTGGAGTAGGTTAATCCACCTGGAGAGGTGGAGTAACTTATTCCGAATTAGCTCACCTCTTACTCAATTTTACTCTTCGTTTGGCTCCTTAAGTATGGAGTAAGGAGTTTACTCCACTTTTTACTCCACAACCAAACATGGCCACACAAGTTTATTATACGATATGTGTCTGATAAAAAAACACATATTTTTCAATCTTATATATAAAACATATCTACCTTCTTTAGGTTTTTTTTTTTTAACATATTTCTATGTCACCTCTTCCCTTTACATGTATTACTCTAAGATACATCTTCTAAATGAACGAGGTTAGAGTTAGAGGTAAGACAAGGGAGGTGATATCTTCACCGAGAAGACGATCAAAGGTGAAGAGACTTTAAACAAACATAACTTTTTGCTCGAGAGGTCTGATTTCATCATTTGACCCAATTCGAAAAGCTTGTGAGGAGTTCTACATAACTTCCGGAACGGTAAAAAAATAAATAAAGAAGCGTCTCGAAGTTTGAGTTAAAGTTTCTAATTAAGTTATTTTTCTTTCTAGTTTTCGATTTTGTACTACTTCACTATACTTTTTTCTTAGGAATTGTTCATGTAAATATATAAAGCCTCAAATTTAGAGGCTTTTTTTGTTGTATTTTCATTTTAATAGTTAGTAAAATGATTGTAATGAATTAATTTATACTTTATTTGTTTAATGTAAGTGTAAATATTGTTTATGTTAGTAAAGGTAGTGTTTTTGGATGTGTTGTGTTTAAATTCATCATTTTTTTAAATGTAGTGTTTTTTTGTATATTGGTAAATGTAGTGTTTTTTTTATACAAATTCAAATCTATGGTAACGTATTTTTTTTTAACAAAATATGAATCATACATGATTTTTAAATTGAAACTGTGTTTGAATGATATTTTCACATATAGTAATTTTGATTTTAAAAACTGTCTATTAATGTTTTGCGAAAAAAAATCTGTCTTTTTTTTAAGAAACATCCATGGTTCTCAATTGTGTATGAATCTACCGATAGTTTCATCCACGATGAGGTTATACACAGTTATAGAACCGTGTACAATTAGCATTTTAACTGTGCATAATCACCAAGCTAGCTATTCTAGTACCTGTCATATCATTTAATTTGATCTATTAATTATAGGTGTTTTGGTTGAACTTTTTTCATTTTTGGTTGGAATATAGGAAAATAATTTTTTGACAATGACAACATACATATTATTTAACACCCATCACAAAAGACAAATAGAAATAAACATAAAATCAAATAATATGTATATCTTCATATGAGTTTGTACATTCAATATGATAAAATTTAATTAAGATTAATTAATCACTAATAAGTGTTGAGAAAAATGAACATACAATTGATCAATTTTTAAATTGTACTAAATCTGATATGCAATATATATAACTAAATGATAAAAGAGATATTTCTAATTTTTTTAAACGTTCATAATTAAGTTCAAATTTGTGTACTTGTTTTTAAAATCATATCTTCAGAATATGTTGCCACCGCAAGTTAGTTCAAATATGTTGTCACCACAAGTTGCTACACATTTAAGGAGGAGGAAATGCTGTCAACGGTCTCACTAAAGTGGTCACAAGTAAGCAATGGGTACTATTGTAGTAGTAATATGTGGGGATTAATCAATGTCATAAATAACTTTATAATCAATATACAAAAATGATAGGTTGGACCAGACTATTATACTTCACTAATGTCATCAAAGAAGAAGATAAATTCATTAGAAAATTTGGAAATAATTTCTCAAGGGTCATATCGTGCTCATAGAGATGGTTGTTGCTCTACCAAGGTTTTGGATATTTCACGACAAACGGCATCGAATTAGATATTATCTTCCGCACTTCTGATTTATGTTTTGGGTCTCTTTAGTATATGACGGTCCTTAGGTTAAGGTAAACTGTTTCTCCTTCCTCAATGTGTAATTGTTTGATCCCTAGATGAGATGTAATTGTTTGATCTCTAGATAAGGCGTAATTGTTTGATCTCTAGATAAAGTGTAATTGTTTGACTTTTATGATTCTCCAACATGTGATGGATTGTGCCATAATCAACTTGTCTGTTTGACTAGATTTGCAAAACATATATAAATTGAATTTTACAGTTTTTTTTGTCTTGATATAATGTGCATGTTCATGACAGTGAAAGATCAAAGATTTACACATCAATGATGAAATATTAAACTGCTATCAATATCAAGGATGTGATCATAAAGTGCAAGGCATTGGACATCAGAAGACCATCTCAAGATTAAGGATATCAAATCTGTAATATTTGTAAAATAAACTTGAGAATGAATAGAGTAAGGTCTACCGTTGCAACGATTCATGAACTGTTGTAACGGAATAAATAAATTCCTCTACCGATTGGTGAAGGTATAATTCGAATTGGACCATCATCTAACGGTAAGATTTCCATAGCGTACCGTGATGCCTACCGTTATAACGATACGTTTACTGTTGAGGTTAACGGTGCCCAAACCTAGCGTAAGTCAACTGACCATTGTAACGGTATATGGGACCGTTATAGCGGTTGGGCCAAATTACTTCCATATTATCAACTCTCTATAAATAGAAGCATGGTCTAGGTTTGGAGTATCACTCTAGCCGCCACAAACTTCAATATTTCGAATTCTCAGATCTAGAAAAAGCCGTTATAGCTTGTGCACCTCAACTTCAATATTCTCAATCAATCTCAAGCTTATACAATCAATACAACCAACTCTTAGGTTGATCCAACGTGATCAACCTTTTCTACATTTGAGCCTTAGTGCTCACCTTATTTGCTTGTGAAGCTGTAGTGCTTGCTGAGCCGATTCCGCGCTCAGGACTGTGTGATTTCCAGAAGGTGTAAGGGTTAATTGGTTCCAGCTTGTATTACCTTTCTCATTGGGTTAAGAAAGGCACGCCATCTCGAAGGTTGCGAACCCCAGAGATCTGAGTGTTAGTGCCGAACTCCATAAACAACTCTTGTGTCAATTGTCTCTAAACTCTACTCTTTACTTTATTATTACATATTATTGTTTAGGACCAAGTTATCATAGTTTCCGTCTAGGTTAACTATAAAACACGTTATAAACTTGTAACTTAGCTAAAAAGTTTAAAAATATTCTATTCACCACACTCTAGGTATCTTTGGGACCAACAACATGTACATTTATTGTAATCATTTTTCTTTTTTAGTAAATGTTAGAAGTCAAGCAATCAAATTATTTAATACCCATGTTATTATAACAAAGGATTTTTTCCATCCGGGTTTCGAACCCATGACCTTCCACATCAGAGACCATGTGCATTTGTCACTAAAACAAATATTAGTTCTTCATTTATTGTAAACATTCTTCCACGATTTTCTTTCTACCAATCGAGTATGAATGTTTCGTTGTATTGTTTGGAAAAAAAAAATGACCGCTTGTAATCATACATAATTTTATTACATGATATGTGCGTGATAAAAGAAACACAATTTTTTCCATATCATCGATTTAAGCCTCTATGTTATAAAACATATATATCTACCTTTCCTGAAGCTTTTTTTCGAAATAATTTCAAAGTCATCTGTTTTCTATACATGTATTTATCTAACATACATTATCTAAACGGACGAGGCTAGGGCTAAGAGTAAGGAACCTCAGGTGATATTTTCATCGAGAGGATAATAAAAGACGGCGAGACTTCAAACAGACGTAACTTTTCACTCGAGTGTCTAATTTCAGCGTTTGACTCCAATTTGAAAAGCTTGCGAGGAGTTCTATAGGGCTTCCAGATGAGCCCAAAAAATAAAAGGAAGGACCTCAAAGTTTGAGTTAAAGTTTATAATTAAGTTTTTTTTTTCTTTATAGTTTTTGATTTAGTACTACTTTGTCATATTTTTCTTAGGTATTGTTCATGTAAATATATAAAGTTTAAGATCTAAGAGTTTTTTTGTAGTTGTATTTTAATTTTTATAGGTAGTAAAATGATTGTAAAGTACTTTATTTGCATAAAGCAATTGTAAATGTTGTTTATATTGGTAAATATAGTATTGTATGTCTTGTGTTTAAATTCATAGCTAATTTTTTGAATGTAGTGTTTTTTTAATAATTGCTAATATAGTGTTTTTGTATATAAATTCAGATCTATGGTAACCGTAATTTTTTTAAAAACAAAATATTAAACATACATAGTTTTTTCAATTAAAATCATGCATGTTTGAAAAGTATTTTGACACGGTTCTATTAAAAAAATCTGTGTATGAATGTTTTGCGAAAAAAATATGCCCTTTTTTTAGAAACGTTTTATGTTTTTGAATTGGTGTATGGACTGATAATTTCATCCATGCTAGGAATGTACACGGTTGCAAAACCGTGTACAATTAGCATTTTTAACCGTTTACCTCGATGATTAATACAGAACAATTACTAGCTTATCTTATTAGATTAGATCAAGTTATTCTACCTGTCATGTCATTTTACATGATCTATATATTAATATGCATTTAATTAGGTTGAACTTTCTCCATTTTTTTTTTGTTAGAACATAGGAAAAGAATTTTTTGACAATGACAACAGGCATATTAATTATTTAACACACATCACGAAAGACAAATATTAGAAATAAACATAAAATTATATGATATGTACGTGTATCTTCATATAAGTTGTACATTCAATATGATCAATTTAATTAAGATTAATTAATCACTAATAAGTACTAAGAAAAAATTAACATACAATTAATTTATCATTTTGTTAA
Organism: Carex cristatella; assembly: GCA_024447775.1. Lineage (NCBI taxonomy): Eukaryota > Viridiplantae > Streptophyta > Magnoliopsida > Poales > Cyperaceae > Carex > Carex cristatella. The sequence continues at coordinate 4,825,336 of JAJHPF010000008.1, read as the reverse complement.
AATGATATGTATATTTCTAATTTTTTTTAATCGTTCATAATTAAGTTCAAATTTGTGTACTTGTATTTAAAATTATATCTTCAGAATATGCTGCTACCACAAGTTAGTTCAAATATGTTGCCACCACAAGTTGCTGCACATTTAAGGAGAAGGAAATGTTGTCAAAGGTCTCACTAAAGTGGTCACGAGTAAGCAATGGCTACTATCGTAGTAGTAATATGTGGGGATTAATCAATGTCATAAATAACTTGGTAATCAATATATAAAAATGACAGGGGACCAGACTATTATACTTCACTAATGTCATAGACAACTTGACAATTATGTATCGAATTTTTTTTTTATTAAATTTTATTAAATTAAATTTGTATTATGCATGTCTTGGTGTATATATATCAATTTAATTTAATCGTGGTGCTAATTAATAAATGCAAGATGTCTGCGTATACCAATTAGATATTCTCCCATCTAAACATTGAAATTAAGTATTCCGCTCTCTAAATTTCTAAAACTCACATATTTATTCATTTTATTTCCTTTTATATTAAAAATCATCTTAAATTTTTAAAATATAAATTTTAACTTTTTATGAAAAAAATAAAAAATATATAACATGTTTAGGAAAAATATTGGTCTTATAATTAGTCGGTTTCTGAAGGCAAAAGGTTCATTTCTCTACTTCTAATACATACCCAAGGTTATACCTAAATATCAGTGTGTATACGTTAGAAATACAAAACTATTTGCCCTCGAAAACCAATCAAATATAAGGCTGGCATTTTTCTTAAACAAGCTACAATTTTCTATGTTTTTAATAAAGTGTAAAATTGATATTTTATAAATTTAAAAGGAGTTTTAATATAAAAGACAGTAAAATGAAAAAATAAGTGAGTTTTAGAAGTTTAGAGGGCGAAATACATAATTTTAATGTTTAGAAGGAGAAATACATAATTTTGATGTTTTTGAGGGGTATAAGTAAAACTCTCCATAATAAAATTTAAAGCATGATATGGACACTGATGTACATACATATTATAACGTACATTAATTATGAGATCCGGAGCAATTAAACAAGTAGACCCACTTCACATGGGGTCCGGATCCCTGAATTAATTCAATTATTGGATTTTTTATCGAGACTATCTGATTCAAATCTGTCGCTCCGAATCGTCTCAAAATTCGAATTCGTTCTTAGAATGTGTGCACTCCAGATCAGATGGATTTTCTCGGATTCGAATTAGACGGTCCCAATTTAAAACCAAAAATTATGTTACTTCACTGGATCTAAATTCCTTGACATGATGCTCCCATAATAATGCTTACTGCCTCACTCCTAATTATTAACAAGAAGGCCCACTGGAATCAGCAAATATTCTATGAATTAATCACAAAAAATAATCTAAATTTTTACTTCTTGTGGGCATATAATTGTTCCATAAATGCTCGAGTATACATTGATGGCATTTTGCGAGATAGATAAATATATTAAAAGAGCTATTTTCGATTCATGCAGTGCATGATCGATAATAACAAAATAAAAATTTATACGACTCATGAGCTGCATGAAGTGAAATAAGTCCTGTTAATATGATTATTCCATCTTGTGAGCATAGAATTGTTCCATGTATACTTGAGTATATATTAATTTTGAGTAGAAGTGTAGAACTATGGTGTTCTTAAGCTCACCAACCTCTTTGTGAGCTTAACTAAAAAAATATATCGGATTCGCTTCAAACAACACATCCAAACTGTTGAAACTGATCCTCTTCACGAGTGATGCGTTTATATGTTAAATTTGTAATTTTTCGAACTAGTTTAGTATAAAGTCAAGCGGTAAAAAAATAACGAAAAATGAACTCATTAAAATTAATTTATAAATCATCTTTTTATTACCGCTTGACTTTATACTAAATTAGTTCAATAATTTAAAATTTTGATATGTAAACTCATCATTCATGAACTAGATCGGTTTCAACAGTTTCAATGCGTCGTTTGAAGTCAATTCGATAGATTTTTAAGTTAAACTCACAAAGAGAATTGGTGAGCTTAAGAATACCTTAGTTCTACTCCATTAATTGTAACCATTTTGTGAGGTAAATATACTGATTAACTGATAAATTTATTTTAGCTTCACGCATAACACGACCAGTAAAGACAAAATAAAGTAAGTATATGACTGGGGTGTTGCATGAAATCAGAATAGCTCTGTCAATATATTTACCCAGTAATTATTCCACTTTGCGTGTTGACCGTTAACACAACCTTAATAAATTATTCAGCAATATATATCTATATCTATATATATATATATATTTAAATTTGAAAAGCATGCATGAATCGAGTTATACTGCTTTTGTTTCATTAAGATATAACGAAAACATATATTGTCAGAAGAAATGAGCTTAATTACAAAGATCCCATCATCAGGAATCTAAATATATATCAAATATACATGTTAGCATTACAAGATCATTTTACATTATTTTAAATATTCCTCAACTTGATTTATTCCTCGGAAATTATTGAAATTTGATTTTCACCTAAATTCGATTATTGTGTTATTTAATTAAAATTGTACATAAATCATTTTACATTATTTTTAACCACTTAATCATATGCAGAACTCAAAAACAAAAACTTTTGGCTCGTCAAGTAGATCAAGAATAATTGTTCATATTTGTTTTTATTGAAAGTATATTTAATTATCATTTATATTTAACATACTTTTTTTTTTTAATAAAGTTAATATATTACGAGAGAAAATGAAAAAGATTAAATATATTATACTCATCTCCCAAGTCATCAATCCCAAATATCATCAATTATTTTTGGTGAATTTTCCAAAATAAAAAAAATTAATTGGGGTGTTGTTTGTTTTATTGTGAAATATATATTTTAAGTGATTCGAATAAAAAATAAAAATAAATAAAATAGTAAATGTCTATTTCAATTTAGTTAATTAAAAGCATTAATTTGTTTCTTGAAGATCCTATTCGGCTAACATACTGTTCACGTAGAAAAATAAATTCAGTTCAATTAATTTTTTTTCTCACATAAATAATAAATTTCTATTCAAATTCTAACCCCACACTCATTCCTGTGTTATGTTAGCCAAACACGACATACGAGCAAACTATGGATGACTTGACCCTAGCAAATTGCGGGGCCCACTCGATTTCTTTTGTATTAAATGTCTAAATGACAAAACTAGAATATGCTACTAAATGTTTATAAAAATGTCTATTCATGCTATTAAATGTTTGCCAAACCTGAACAGCTTTATTCATGCCATCCATTATTATCCATATCCATCACCGAATAGCATTGTTTGTTTTTCTATAACTATCTTTCTGTAACCTTTCATGTATCGCATCTTGTCGATCTATTAAATGAATTTATAAAATACAGATTCAAACCTTCTAGATTTTTTTTTTAAATAGAAAAAACCAAGTTTATTTAAGCAAAAGAATCATCTAAGATGTTAGATTTTCGAAAAACATCTCCACAGAAGTAGTGCTATGGTGATGTATGAAGGGTATTTTGCTGAATAAATATTTGTTGGAGGCTTCATAATATTTTTCCACCTTCCACAGTAGCACTGCTTCCGTGAACAAATGCGGATTTAATAAAGGCCAATAGGAGTCAATTGATCTCCTTTTTTAAAATATTTGTTTTCTAGTATGTAATTTTGTTATATTTTACAATAAAATATCATGAAATGATAAAAATGACTCCAATTCTCCTCGAAATTTTTTATATGATTGACCTACATAATTCGAAAATCTGATTATGCAGAAAATTTTTATATATTTGACTTCCATATTTCAAAAGTCTAGCTTCGCCCCTATCAGTGAGTGTTTTTTTTAGAACTCAAACATCTTCAGTGCTTCTTTTGTTTAAGTTAGTTTGTTTTATTTTATTTAAAAATTAAAGAGCCAACCTTCTGTTGCGACAGTTATATGACTAAGACTCGCAAAAAATTGTAGTTCATGACTAATTAATTCATTTGATTCTGATTTCGTTCATAAAGAGCTAGTTTAAACTTGATTCAGTTGAACCTATACTGATTTTACTCGTTTCTTAGATCGTTGCAAGAAAATGATGAAATTATTTTCCATTTATTTCCTCTTCGTGCTCATCTCTCGTGAAATTTGTGTTGCAATAAGATAAAATTTCTCATTTCGTGTCCATGTGCAATTAAAAACACAAAATTTATAGAACTTTAATTAGTTTACGACTCACATAAATTTTTTTTTATTAACAATTGACTCGGCTCGATTGGCAATTGGGTCGAACCTTGACTCGAGTCAAACTTGACACTTGTTTTTAGTTGTGGAGTAAGAGATAGAATAAATTTTGTATTCCGTACTTAAGTCGTCAAATAAGAAATAAAAGAGGAATAAGATAAAGTAACATGTGAATTAATTAAAAGTAAGTTACTTCATTTCTCATAATATATTAACTTACTCCAAATTTATTTCATCTGTATATAGAGCTCATGGTTATAGATAAATGTTTATTTTTTTCGACATCTTATTTTTCTAGACAAATTAATGTAAGTCATAGATTCAACTGTCAAATAAAATATAAAATATAAGAAGTAAGATGTAGTAAAAAAATTTAATTTTTATTAACTTTCCTCCACGATTAAACATGATCCTTATAATTATAAAAAAAAATAGCAATATGACTGGACCCCACACGTCACTGTCATCTCATTTCACACATTCCGCTTGGGACCCACGCATTGAACGCCTTTTTGTATCCATTTTTGTGATGCTTGAGATCTGTGTGCGTGATTATTAAAGCTAATGTGCACAAATGTTAAAGCAACGTGCACACAGGGGCGGACCCAAGTGCATCCAGGGAGCAGCTGTCCCTCTTAAATTTTGCGTTTTAGTAGAAATCAGAATGTTTTGATCGACTCTGTTTCTTTCTAGAAATTTTTTTATCTCCTGCTTGATGTTTAATTTGTAGTTCGAGTTAACTTTAGAGTTAAAATTAAAATTAATTTCTTCAATTATGATTAATAATTAGAACTATAGATTGAAATATCAGAAATTACAAATCAGAGCATTGAAAAATATAAATTAAACCATTATTTTTCATTAAATACTTAATTAATTAATGAATTTGAACCCATTTAGTTATTTAAATCTGATTCGATATTTTTTTGCCTCTCCTGACAAAAATTCTTTATCCACCCCTATGCACACAGATCATAAAACAGATCGGACGGTTATGGAGCCCATCGAACTCAGTTTGAGTCCAATGGACATCGGACCCAAACTGCTCTACTGAATACGAGCTCAAATACCAAGGCATTTTTTACCACTACCGGACAGCTTAAAGTAACTAGAAAGGCCCAACAGAAAACCATTTGAAGAGATGAGCTTTATCGTGGGATAACGGCCCAATAGAAAACAACGAGTGAGACCAGTATCAGCATAGCAATGTTACGTTAAAAAAAACCCAAATCAATACCCATCCCGAATGTTCAAAATGAATGTCTCGTGTATGAGTACTAGGGGTGTAAAAGGAGCGGATAATGCTAATACCGTATTCGCATCTGTTTTTCAACAAGATACAAATATAGATATTGATAGTAAATGGATATCAAAATTGAAAACCATATCCGTCTTAAACGGATACGGAACGGATAATTTACGGATACGGATTCGAATACGAATATGGAGTGGATAATTGTCGGATATTGAGTAATTTTACTAAATTTTATAATTTTAAATTACCTAATTTGATTGTCTAAATTGACAAAAATTTAATAGTCTTTTTAAGTTTGCACAGTGATAATTATGCATGACTAATTGCTTATTGGTTCACAGAACCAATCCATTATCCTAATAGATTATATGATTTTTTTATCAAGATTCTTGGACTTAACTGACCTTATAAAATGCGTCACCACGATCACCCGATCGATTATGGTTCGCCCTTCCAGGTTTTCGGGTTTTACTATTTTTTTGGTTTTACCAAATTTGCTGAGTTAAAACAGAAACTTTGCATTGGACCTGGCATCAGTAGTTAGTCTCAACACCAGTATTATTTTGATTGAACAGTGAAATAAAGCCTAAGTACTCTAAAGTGGAGTTTGTGGGGTTAACGCCCAAGCCTGAATTATTACAGATCCACCAGACCACCACAGGAATTAATGTAGAAGCAATATTACTTATAATTCATAATTGACGAATAACTAAAAATGGGTGCATTACTGCAGAATATAAAAATTTGAAAATTACTCAAACTTAGTATTCAAATTACATTAGCTAAATAAGTACATCAATATTAGTACTATTACCTAAAGACAAATCACAAATCATCAATATTCAAGGATAATACATAATTTCTTCAGGAATATAAGAAAAGATAAGAACTACATTTATCAAGTAACGAGCAACACACATTATATATTATAATGAAAAACGTTCATTTGCTGAATGAAATTCATATGATGGTTGTGGCTGTTCAATTCCTACGGTGAAGTAATGTACCCTACGTTGCCTCACATCGAAACTTTGAGACGTCAGAGGATGTTTTCTCTGTTGGTCGGACCTCCACAAGACATCGAGCTGTACCTCCACTTCCTTCATTGTTGGCCTTTCTTCTCCTTTCAATCTCAGGCACGTCTCTGCAAGCTTGGCAACATTTTCGAGTTCTGTTCTGTGCTCCTAATTCATAATTTTGGGATCCAAAATCTCAAAAAGACGGTGCTCTTTTATAGTAGAACAAAATATCCAATGAGATTATCCCATCAAACATACTAGAGGAGAATAATGGCTTTTTTCCTGTTAGCAATTCAGCTAGAACAACACCAAAACTAAATACATCACTTTTCTGGGTTAACCGGGCAGTGGAATGGTACTCCGGGTCCAAATACCCGAATGTCCCTTGGATTATTGTATCTATGCCTCTTTGATCTATTTGGACAGAACTAGAGATTCCAAAATCTAACATTTTTATTGTGAAATAATCATCAAATAAAATGTTTGATGATTTTATATCTCTGTGCAAAACTAATATAGAGCTGCAGACGAGTGAAGATAGGAAATTGCTCCTGCAGCCACAAGAGCAATTCTTATCCGATATTTCCATTTCAATTCCTCTTAAATTTAAATTTGTCTGTTGTTGATAAATAACTCAACTACTTGGGAGGTCAAGTTTGAATTATTGGCGGCGCATAAATGTCTGTAGCTATTTGTGATGTTTCTTGTACAATTTGTTTCGCAGAGTTGTTCAACTCTTAGCTGATTTAATTTCTTAATTAATCACTAAAACACAAATTTAGCATGCATAATAGTTTCAAAACTTATTTTCAACCATGCGCCTTAAGCAAAAAGGGAACAAATTCAACCATTTTGCTTTTTTTCATGATGCATACTCGTGAAGAAAAAAAATTATTTAGATCGATAACGCTATCCGTGAATTTCTTGAAGTTCAAACTTGCACCATTGATTAATAATATTAATGTTGTTGCTTATTCGATACTGTTTTAACGTATTGTTTTTCAGAGAATAAAGAAGAAAGAATAGAAATGATAAAATGGATTTTTGTATATTACAATTCTGCCTTTAACATGATGTACACGGTATTTTATAGCCTAATTGTATTATAGCCGTTGGGCTTCTTTCCTAAATAGTTACACATTGGATTTACCAAGATTTTATATTGGATACTAAATCAATCTCTAACGGTTACTAGCTAATTAATTGCAAATATTTTAATATATCTTGTTTCTATTTCTCAACACTCCCTTTCAAACTAGGATTATAGATATCAATCAATCCTAGTTTGCTCGTAATTTCTTCAAATGGTCTTGGTTCTAACCCTTTCGTAAAAATATCTGCTAGTTGGTCTTCACTTCTTATAAAAGGTGTTTCTATTTCTTTGGATTGAATTTTTTCTCTAATAAAATGACAATCCACTTCGATGTGTTTTGTTCGCTCATGAAACACTGGATTGGATGCTATGTGTCGCGCCGCTTGGTTATCGCAAAACATTTTTATTGGACCTTGATTTTCAATTCCAATGTCAGATAGGAGTTGCTTTATCCACGTTAATTTACTCGCGGTTGATGCCATGGCACGATATTTTGCTTCGGCACTTGATCGTGTCACAACATTTTGTTTCTTGCTTTTCCATGTGACTAAATTTTCGTCTACAAATGTGCAAAAACCGGTTGTTGATTTTCTATCGAAGTTTCTTGCCCAATCTGCATCGGAATAGCCACATATATCGTTAGAATTATTATTTTTCATCCACACTCCATTTCCAGGAGTTCCCTTTAAATATCTTAGAATCCTATTAATTGCTTCTAAGCGTGGTGTTCTTGGTGTATGCATGAATTTGCTAATTTGGCTTACTGAAAAAGAAATATCCGGTCTTGTTACGGTAAGATAAATTAATTTACCTGCTAATCTTTGGAATTGATTTGTCCTTTAAAGGTTCTCCATCATCAGAATTTAATTTATGTTTACTATTTATTGGTGTAGAGATTGACTTACATCCTAATTTTCCAGTTTTTTTTTTAAATAGATATAGTATATATTTTCTTTGTGAAATAAAAAGATCCTTTTTGCAATGTGCTACCTCAATCTTTAAAAAATATTTTAGATATCCTAGATCCTTGATGTCGAATTTTTCTTTCAATCGGAGTTTTATTTTTCTAATTTCTTCTTAGTTATTTCCGGTGATTATGATGTCATCTACATATACTAGTACAATGGTAGTATTTTTACCCTCATTTTTGATAAATAATGAGTGATCGGCATTACTAATTTTGAAATTACAAAAATTTAAATAAGAGCTAAGTTTTCCATACCATGCCCGCGGAGATTGCTTCAATCTATATATTGATTTTTTTAACCTACAAGCTAAATTAGAATTTTTTTTTCCATTTTATGACTGGGTGGTAGTGTCATATACATCTCTTCTTCAAGTGTGTCTTGAAGAAAATCATTTTTAACATCAATTTGGTAAAGGTCCCAACCATTGTTTACTGCAATAGAAAATGAAATTCTAATGGTGTTCATTTTTGCTACCGGTGCAAAAGTTTCATGGTAGTCTATACCATATGTTTCGGTATATCCTTTGACAACTAATCTTGCTTTGTACTGTTCTACAGTTCCATCACAGTTGTATTTAGTTTTGTAAACCCATTTGCAACCAACGGGTTTGTTATTTTTTGGTAATTGCACAATTTCCCAAGTATTATTTTTTTCAAGAGCCATTAATTCCTCTTTCATGGCCTTGCACCAAATTGGATTTTGTTCGGCCTCATGGTAATTATGTGGTTCTTCTTCCTTTTCAATGGAAGTTAGTAAGGCCTTGTAATTAGATGAAATATTGTCATAAAAAATAAAACTTTGTATTGGATATTGTACCTTATATGTTATGTAGTCCTTCAGTCTTGTAGACGGTTCAGTTATTCTTGATGATCTCCTTACGGTCGCCTCTTCATCCTCAATATTATTATTATTATCTAATGCTCTTATTTGGTCATTTACCTCGTGTTGTTCGGTTTCAAGGTTGTCATTTTCTAATGTAGGTGTTTGAGGTAAAATCATAATGTTTTGGTCATTGGTATAGGAAATTGTTGTAGGTATTTGAGGTAAGGCTATACTAGTTTGATCAACAGTATATGAATTTCATTTTCATTGAAAATAACTTCTCTTGAAATGAACATTTTTTTTTCAATAGGGTCATAGCATTTGTATCTCTTTTTTTTTTAGAAGAATATCCTAACAAAATAGTTTTAATGAAATTGGAATCAAGTTTACTATTTCTTTTTTTATGAACAAATACAATACACCCAAAAACCCTTAAATGTTCAATATTAATTTTTCTTTGAATTTTTTTTTCTCTTGGACTTTTATTTCCCAATATAACACTAGGAAGCAATGTTGTAAAAAATGCCCTTAACGGCTGATTAATCGGCTGTTTAAACGGAAACGGTGGCCACACCGTTATGCACATTGTTAATGGACGGCTGTTTGCGGTTTCGAACGTTTAATCGGCCGTTTTCCGTTTAGTTGGCCGTTTATTCCCGTTTATTCTTGTTTTATTACCGTTTTTTTCCGTTTATTCCAGTGAAAATTTAGTTTTCACATTGTTTTTTTTTCTATGATAGTGTGTGATAATAAGGTTTATAAATAATGTATTGTAGTTTTATTTGTGCTTGGATATACATCCAATATTTTTTACATATAATTTTTTTTTCTTACTTATTTTGAAATTGATTAATTCTTCTATTATTTATATACCATATATTTTTTTTACTTACTGATGTAATTTTTTTCAATTAGTACGACATGTTTATTTATGAAATTATGTTATTATCATAAATTAAATTTAGTGATTTTATGTTAAAATATTTTCTTTCTTTCAAATAATATGTAGTATTTGAAAAAGTTTAATTCTCGAATTTATTTTTCATTAAATAAATGTGTTACTTACACATGCAAAATGCTTATGTGTTACGAAGAAATAAACATAGTGTCATGTTATAATAATAAAACTAACTTAAATTAAGTTCATTTGCTAAGTTTAATGAGTTAAATAAATTATCTTTAATAAATTATGATATATATACATAAATTTAATAAAAACGTTAAATTGTCCGCATAATTCCGATTAATCGCTTGGCGGCACCCTGTCCGTCCGACGACCGCATACCGTTATTTACAACACTGCTAGGAAATCTATTAATTAAATATGCGGCGGTAAGTACGGCATCCGACCAATTTTCCTTTGGAACATTATTTTGGAACAAAAGTGATTTTGTTTTTTGTAAATATGTCTATTTTTTCTTTCAGAAACTCCATTTTGCTCGGGAGTATTTACACAAGTTGTTTGGTGTAAAATGCCTTTATATTTTAAAAATTGTGAAAAATTATTATTTACAAATTCAGTGCCGTTATCAGATCTAAAAATTTTAATTTTTGTGTTAAATTGATTTTCTACAAAATTAACATATTATTGAAAACATGAAAAGACTTCATTTTTTGATTTAAGTAAATATAACCTAGTCATACGAGAGAAATCATCTATAAATAGAACAAAATATTTATATCCATTATATGACATGATAGGAGCTGGACCCCACACATCGGAATGAATTAATTCAAAGGGTTTTTCACTTTTACTATTAGATAATTTAAAGGGGAGTCAAGTTTGCTTTGCAAATTTACATATATCACAACTAGCACAATTTATATTAGAAAAATTTGTAACGAATTTAAGACTTTTTCAGAGGGATGTCCAAGTCTTTTATGCCATAATTTGCTCTCATTAATTTCTTTTGTAGCACATAAATTATTTTTTGAATAATTCAAGATAAAAAGTCCGTTTTCACACCGCAATTTTACATTAGTTTTTGTAAAGATAACATCGCAATCGAATTCTTGAGTAATTTTACTTACCGAAATTAAATTTGCTGTAAAAGTTTCTAAATATAAAACATTTCAAATTTCTTTTAAAAATAAATTAATAGTTCCAACTCCATTAACAGATACTTTTGTTCCATTTGTAACTAGAATATGTTGGTTATTTTGAGATAAATTTAAATTGTAGAAAATATTTTTATTGCAAATCATTTGTCAGATGAAATAAATTTAGTAGAGTTCAAAACAATACCACATGTCCTTGTCTGATTGTTTAGTTTGGTGAGCAGCATGGAAAGACATTGCATCAGTTCCTGCTCCTTCTTGAGCGGGTTGGCACACCCCTCCTTGTGCCTGATTCTCTTGCAATTGCCACATCTCTCTCCTTCTCCGCCTCTCTCTTGAAGCTGATGAAGAGTCTCAGGTTGATATGCCATGATTGCAAGGTAATTTCGGTTTTGTAACAGTATTTTTTTATACTGCTTTTTGGAAGGGATTTTCTTGTATTTTGTCCCTTGCTGGTTCGTATGCTTTGGTATTAACCAGCTTCTTTGGTGTGGAAAGGATTTTCTTTAGTTCTTAGCTCTTTGTGGTTTGTTTACTGGTACAGAATCGGTACCAGCTCAGATACCATATTGATTTTCAGAGAATAAAGAAGAAAGAATAGAAATGATAAAATGGATTTTTGTATATTGCAATTCTGCCTTTAACATGATGTACACGGTATTTTATAGCCTAATTGTATTATAGCCGTTGGGCTTCTTTCCTAAATTGTTACACATTGGATTTACCAAGATTTTATATTGGATACTAAATCAATCTCTAACGGCTACTAGCTAATTAATTGCAAAGATTTTAATATATCTTGTTTCTATTTCTCAACATAACGGCTCAAAAACTCAAAATTTTAATTAATTCTTAGTTACCAAAACATCAATTTATGCATGCATAATGGTTTCAATAACTTGATACAAATGTTTTAGCATTTGATTATTAAAAAAAAAAAATTGGATCATAGATGGAAGTTTGTAAGCTCAATTCTTTTTTTTAATATAAATGTCCTGATGGAAGTGTGTAAGCCCAATTCTTTTTAGTACTTATTTTGGGCCTAATTGGGTTACTTTTTTTCTGGGCCCTCTCACATTGAAATCAACATATTGGGTTTACTATTTTGGACAGTGGTCAATGTGCAGCCTTTTTATTTATGTTTTAAATATCGTTTAGCCTTCATTTTTCTAGTTATTACAATTTTCAAATATTGCATCTAAAACCTTAATGAAGAATATTACAATAAGCTAACCATATCTCTAAAGTAATTAAAAAAGTTTCAACAATGACAAATGTTTCCAATGGGTCCAATCAATTAAAAAAAAAAAAATCAAAACAGGTACTAGGTAGAACCACTGTACAAACTCACACTTAATTATTCCTCTACTGAACCCAGATTACAATAAATGTGCTCAAATAACTATGCAATCTTCCCCCGATTATGCGTCATCGCACCGATGAACTACTTTATCAATTTCCTTTTGCTGTACTGCTGGCTTATCAGATTCTTTTCTCAGGGTGAGGTACATGATGGCAATAACATAAATGGCCATAAAAGGGAATCCAATCATGCCGATTAAGACGTTCGCGTATTTCGGTAAGCCGCTATGGATTAGCCATGCGACAAAGCTTGTAGATAAAAAATACACATTGATTCCAATCACCATTGAACCAAGGATCCAACATATCACAATTATCTGTATTGTAAAGAAAAATAAATGTTATAATATGTGAATTAATGGGGTATAATGCATTACTGATTGTCTATACTTGTCTTAGGCTGGACCACTGACAAACTGGCATGGAATAACAGATAGTTCGTTCTCATCCCTGAAACAGATCCACTTAGAATAAAAGCTATTTCTTGTACTGTCTCGGTTCTGAAAATCTGAACAATTCATGAAAATGCGGATCCAGGCAGTTGAATTTTCAATCTGAATGCCCCATGAAAATCAGATGTTTGGGAGTAAACTTACAGGGAGAGAATTTTTGTGGGATCCCATTTTGGAGTTGCTGCTGCTGAATTTGAGCAGAGGTACAAGTGCAAAGGGAAGCTCAAAAGATAGTATTATCTACAATTAAAAAACATTTGCACTGTATACAGTTAGTGACAACGATTATTTTCTAATACAAGGAAAGAAACATTTAGACATTGATCAAGTTTAACTCAATATCAAAAAACCATAGTGCACAGAAACAGTACAAATGTGGGAAGAGAAAAAAAGAAAAAAAAGAAAAATTGTGAATATATACAGTACAAACTGTATTTTAATTTGTTTAGGTAATTAGAAGTGCCAATTCAGATTATTATTATTATTATTTTTGTTGAGAAATCAAGTCAGATATCATTTGTGTAGGAGAAACAATCAAATTTTGGTAATAATTAAAATTGAATGAATGTACCGATGCAATGATTATGAGGCGACTGGCACCGGCAGGACCAGCAATGATTGCGACAATAAGGCTAGGAGTTATGGCAATGCTTCTTGTCAACAGGTTTTGTTGCCATTTCTTCAACTTTATGTCTAAGAACCCCTACTTTTTTTTTTGTTCAATGTAATTAATAAGTAGCTAGAAAAAACTAAAAAAAAAATAAATAAATTGAATGATCAAATTGTATACTACTTTATGTGACAATACCTCCATAATATACTGACCGGCATAGGTGCCGGTTATTGTAGAGCTCTGACCAGAGGCTAATAATGCAATTGCATATACAATGGAACTCGATTTTCCCAAAATATTCTATAAAAATCAGACAAAAAAGAATGGAAGACACAAACCAATTAAGTACAATAATCAGAATTTTAATTCTGGTATAACTGATTAATGGACCTAAATTAATACTTGTATGTAACCTTGAGCAAAAATGGTGCTGAGTTCAAGCTGAGGTCTTTGCATTGATATGCATTTGTTGGAGAGAGGTTATTTGATGCACAGACTGTACCAGATACTGATATTACTGCTATGTTTATGAGCAATGCCACACACAGTGCGAAGCCGCTCTCCCAAAGGAAGTATCTACAAGCCTCCTAAGAAAAACAAACAAGAACAGATTTTGGAAGTTTGAATTTTGATCTTATTGTAACCGAATGTTTTTGGTATGAGCCCTCTATTATTATTACTGTTGCTGAAATATCTTGCTATAGAAAACTTTGACGTTATTAGTTTAGTTTGTCATATATGATTATGGATTAAATTGGATTAGAATGAACAAACAAAAAGTTTGAGCAACAGTAAGATATATGACAAACTACTCCTAGCTGAGCAATGGATATGAATTCCAGTCCAAAAAAAAAAAATGTTGTATATATAGATCAAAATTTGGAAATCTCTATCCAAAATTATTTCTTCTTATAGCAAGAGATTCTTACATTTATTTCTTTGGTAGATTGTTTAGTCTTTCTTGATAACACTAGTGCCGAGTGCAAGAACAAATTGTGTCTGCATAAAAAAAGTAATGATATTAATAAAATAAAAGAAAACGGGTACGTTATATATAGAAATACATGTATTACTGAAACAAGGAATTAGTACTTCATTAATGGAATCCGTACATGTGTGGGTTGGGTGTGGGTGTGGTGGGTTTCAAATAATTCCACCTTAGTTGTACCTACTATTTGTTGAATTTTGTTCCGACAATGATATGACTAGTTGGGAGGGGGGGGGTCCATCCATCGTTTATTTAATAACTTATTAATTAAACTAATCCATAAAACCTCAATAGGAACTCAGGTTTGGTACCAAATAATCCAATCAAAAAGATAATTAATAACTAAAGGTAATTCTTTTCTTGTACGTACAAATTAAAATAATCTCTCAATTCATCAAGTACTAAATTAATAATCTGTCATTTTTTTTATTATGAATGTAGAGAAAAGAAAAGGTATTGCATGCATGATTTACACTTACGGCATGACTAAAGCACCGAAGAGGGCGATTGCATCGGCAGTCGCACCGTTGCCGCTCAATTTGGGCACAAACAATCCCTCGATGACCTTGCCGGCCGGGGGCTTGACGTAGCTCATCTCTCCGAAGAAACAGGCCGCCATGACAAACACTAGTATTGATATCACTAGCTCAAGTTTGCGCTCCTACAGACACATATTTTTTTTTTGTAATTAAATTTGGTTTTCACAGGGTTATTAACAATGTTAATTAATGATAAATAATGCAACGAGATTTAATAGTTTGATAAATGGTTAGGAGATTGTTGATCATGCTATGAAAGAAAGCTCTAGCAGCCGAAATAAATATCATCATAACCAAATGATATATTTTGAATATTAATATATTTTGAATATTAATATTATGTAAGCTTTAAGTATCAGATATTTTGACAAATTTATGTCCCAGCATCGGATATTTAAATTTGACAGTTAATGGTAGTCTTTTTCGTATTGCAACTTTAATTACCACTATTGTGAATGTCAGACAATTTGTAGTGGTAAAGATTATGATGGCTTTCTTTTAAAGAAAAGCATAAATTATAATAATAATAATAATAATAATAATAATAATAATAACAACAACAATAATTAGTATTATCATTATTATTGTTGTTGTTATTATTATTATTACTACTATTAGTCAACAGTGATATACTAAAAAGTGATAAATAGAGAGCAACATAACAATTATTATAGTTATCATGACGATGATGTGAAGTATATGTCAATTGTGCTACTGACATATGGTACATATTTGCTACAGTTTATGTCATCTACATCTAATTAAAAAAAACAGATCGGTCTAATATTCTTCATACAGTATGTTGTAGATTTATAACCAACAAGAAAATTTCTTGTAAATATTTGAAAAATTAACCATTCTATCTCAAAACAATAAATGGGTCACTATGATGTTAAAATTATACAGATCTTGAAAAATGGGTCACTATGATCTTATGCGCTATTATAGATCTTGAAAAAAAGGAAACTGACATTATTTTGTCTTCCAAGTACACTACTACTACTACTACCTGTAGTTGTAGCATGTTGGCTAATGATCTTATTCTGGATGGACAAAATAAATGATTTTTATTCGATTGTAACGACACAATGACAATGATCGATATTAATACTTAATAAGCATATATATATATATATATATATATATATAGAGAGAGAGAGAGAGAGAGAGAGAATGACTAATTAATATATGTTCCTGGACCTTGGAATAAATGTTTTAGTTTTATATTTTTAAAATCGATTCAAGCCATTCAATATTCAGTCTATACTAAAATATTTTTGGAAACCAAATTTTTATATTTTTTGGAAATTTCTTTTACTATTTATTAAGTTATTTTTAAAATTGTTGTTTTCAATGATCGAGAAGTCTTTCACTGTTTTAAAAACATCAAAATATTTTTCTTGATGAAACAAATAAATATAGAATCTTGTAAAATAATATTGATATTCTTTATTGTTCCAACAACCTTTGGTTAAAAATGAAACAAATAAAATATTTAGTGCAATATATACAATCATTTCAATTCCACATCGACCGAACTATAGGATTAAAATAGTTTCATGCAACGTACAAACTATAGGATTAAAATAGTGTTACAACTGATTCGTGCTGTGCATGAAATTAAAACTGACAAGTCAAAATCTTTACCCAACCAAGTCAATAAATTGTCAAATCCAACACCTGCCCTGCAATGGAATATAATATTCCAATTGATTGGATCGTTGAAGGATGTCGTTAAGGTAAAGGAAATTAAATGTAAAATTTTAACTCGATATTTTTAATATTTTCTATAATGTTATCTTACATTTTATTTTAATTACCCAATTTATATCATATTTGACAGTTAGTCCGTAATTTTGCAATAAATTTCAATTAATTCCATGATTCTATATATATCAAATAGGGCCCCAAACAGAGAAATGCATGGCAACAAGAGTACAAGATCACATACATATATACTTCAATAAAAATAAACATAATTTTATAAGAGAGCAACATCTAGCATAGTTGTTTCAGATATTAATCATCACATGGGAGATGTAGATTTAAATTCAATGCATGTAACTAAAAGTCATGATTACAGTATGTAAATTTGAAGTCATGATATTATTTAAGCTAATCATATATGTATTTTTCTTTACTTGGTTTTTTTACAGCAAGAAAGAGAAAACAATTAACAGTAAAATTCAGGTAAAACATTTATTACGTACCCCATATCGTTGTAATCCGAGAAGTAAAAGAGTGCTAGAACCGGTGATAAGTACCCCAATCCACAGTGGTATGTGGAATAATATGTTGAGTGCAAATGCGGTCCCAATTACTACATCAAACATGCACAAAAATTTAGATTCAGAATTTCACAGAACTCAACCAACACAAAAAAAAAACACATAAACAAATACAAGCTAAATATGCAAGACATCAATTTCTTTTAGTAATGAGGTGACATTAACAATTAAACAAATTGAATATATTATTTTTAAAAGTTTGCTAACTGTGATAATAATTTCCAATAAACCAAGTATATATAGATGAGAACCTTCAGGGATGTCAGAGGCTATAACTGCTACCTCAGCAAGCATCCAGAGAAATAATTTGATGAATTTTGGATATTCCATCTTACAGAGCTCTGCCAGATGCTTCCCTGCATTGTCAGAACAAATACAGACATTGTACCAAAAATTTCAGTTTGATTAAATTGAAACCAAATTTGTTACACAAATGATTTATATGAAATTTTGAGAGCAATTAATGTACCTGTTACTACACCAAGATTGGCAGATAATGACTGTATGATCAATGCAAAGATCAAACCGACAAGAATAACCCACAAGAGCTGCCAAATAATTCAAAAAAATAAAATAAATGAAAAATATGAAGTTTTAATTATCTCTGCTAGCACATGTCTAATGGGAAATTGAAGGTATTGAAAAAATATGTGGGTACCTCGTATCTATGATTTGCTCCAGCTTGAAGATCAGTTTCCACTTTTCATAAAAGTAAATATACATGCATTACCATCAAAACTTTGCGTTTGAAAGAGAAAGAAAGAAAAAAATTAGAGAGAAACTTACAGTTGGCTGGATCAATGTAAGCCAATGACACAAGAAATCCTGGTCCAACATGTGCTAAAAACTTCTTCCATCCTGATTCCTATCAAATTTATTTATTTTACCATATTTTAAGTTTGAATTATGTGTTACTATATATGTTAGTGTTAGAGAAAGATACATAGAGAGAGATATAGTGGTAGTAACCTTTTGAGAGGCATCATTGCATTCAGATTTGTCTACTATGTTCTCATCCCTCCTATCACTTCCTTCTTCACACCTTTCCATTTCTCTAACTCTTTCTTTCTCCCTCTGAAAAGTTATACTAAATTGTGTCATAATTTCGGCGGGCGCCTCTATTTATGCATTAAAGCATGCATATAGAGACAAATTGTATTAACTTATCTATATGTCACAATCATTAATATATATTAATTACCACATGGCATTCATTAGGTACTAATAATCAACTTTGGTGCTTCACCAATCTATATATTAGCAATTAGGTACCGAGTGCATCTCACTAGTAACATTTGTTTTCATCCCCAAATAGATATCTTATTTGTTAATTCAAAGGAATAATAACAACAAGAATGCCAATTATGTTACCATATGCTTGTTTTGTAATTTATGTTGAAGTAGAAATATCTATGAAGCGTGCAATTTAATTTATCATATTTAACCTTGTGTTGGAAATTATGATTTTAGTGTTTGAAATAAGAATGTGTACTTGACCACATTAATTTTATTACATCAATATATATCAAGCCTCAAGGAATATGGAAGAGAGAAAAAATGTCCACATGCTCAAAATAATAATAATGAAATTAAGAAAAAAAAAACTTATGTTATATATGTGTTATGTCGACGTACGTAGGTATTGTTTTTGAACATATTAATTTATTTGATAAAGGTAAACATCATATGGAATAACATATATCAGTCAGGTAAACCTACAGATTTATAAACGAAGGAGAATCCTATGTTGGTGGATCCAACTGAGGAAGACAGATTAATTCGATAATTCTCAAATTGAACGGTTGAGATTAATCCCATCTGAAATGTTTGGAATTTATAATAAATTTAGTAGTAGTAACTTTTTTTTTTGGAAAATTAAACTATGTTTAAAGACGGATTTAGGTTAATAGCTGAGATAGCTAAGCCATCACGTTCATAATTAAATTAAAAATTAACAAGTTTACTTATTAATTAATATTTTCAGATTTTTTACAAAATAAAATTACAGTACAATAATTTATTTAATTTTCAATATTCTTAATTTTTTTGTATATGTTTTAAAATGAATCAAATATATTATATCAATCAGAGGCATTAATTTGCAGACTCCATTTCATTAATTACGAAAAAAAGAAAACTTGGAATTGAATGCCGAATGGTTGAAGACACGTGTGTGCCATGTATGCATGCCTTTCCACACGTGTTAGTACCTGAAGAAACGATTCAAGACACAACCGTCTTATTTCTAAATAACTGCTTACATCAGCCTTTTTTTTTTTACTTGTAGTTAAACATATATACACACACACACATCATATTTTTTAGGTAAACATTAATATAATGGAAACAATGGGGCCTTCTCCGGTGCTTAGTACTGTTTATTGAGGCTTACAAATAATATATTCAGGGTGAAATAATTATATATCTTGAGTTTGTCTATATCAATAATGTAATATTGTATTATTTTTTAGTATAAAGCATTAACATTATTATTAATTAGTTCATATGCACTTAATATTTATTATTAGCGCCCGGTTTATTATTTTAATTTTACATGCTTTACATGCACTTATTAAAAATCATCAACAACTGATAATATTAGCAGACCAGACAAAAAGTCAAATATAATGACTGAACCTATATATAGGTATAGATGTTGTTACATTACGAAACAAAATATTCTAATCGATTTATATATATATGTGGGCTTATAGGTAAATTTTATATAATATGACATGAATTTATTTTTATTCAAAATGAATAGATATTGATGCTTTTGATATTTAGTCAAATAAATCATATATATATTATGCAAAAAGGGGTTATTCTAATAACCATATAATTATATAAGGGTTTATGTGCATATATTACATCCCTATGTAATATTAATTAAATTAAGGGGCTTATAGGCAAAATTACCAAATTTATTAACATAGCCTCTTCCTTCTTCCTTCTCCACCGTATAACCTCCTAAAGAGAGCCGTGTATTAGTGTGTGTGTGTGGGTGAGTGGCGCAAGAGGAGGAAAAAGAGAGAGAGAGATCAAAATTCCGTGAAATCGATCGATTCGATCTGAGATTCGAGATTCGAGCCAAGTAGATACTCTAATCCCTTCTCATTTGGTAAATTTCCTTTCTCAAATTATCGAAAACCTAATTCTCGATTTAAATGTCGAATTTTCGGTTGAAGTTTGGAATTGGATTCGGGTTTCGAATTATCGTTAAACTTCGGTTGCCTGAATTGAATTTCTAAATTGAATTTGATAGATATGGATGGATTATTGGATTTAGGGTTTTTGAATTGATTCTAGGGTTTTAGTGATTCAAAGAATACGGAACGATCGATTATTCGACCAAATTAAACCGTTAAGCCGAAATGAACGATCGATGGTTTCAAACCTAATACCAAATTTTATCGACCAAATTAGGAGTTATTTAACCTAATTTAAATTGGGTAAATGAATAGGTATTTATGGTTATATGGTATTGAATTAGGAAATGATGCCGCAATCGACCGTACCAACCCGGTACCAAAAACCTGAACTTAAATAACGATTATGCGTATCTTTTAAATAGATTTGGTAAGGTGTCCGGGCCGTGCAGCGTCTGCGTAGGGGGTCGAGTAGGGTATGACACGGTCCGTGTGGATTGTGACTCGGCCCGAGTAGGGTTTGACACGGTCCGTGTGGATTGTGACTCGGCCCGTGTAGGAAGTCCAGATTTTAGAATCTATTAACGATCATCATACTCAGGTGCGGGGTTTCTGGACTTGTTTGATATTTTATTTTCAGAATTAAACTGTTGTTTCATTTGTCATGTTGATTACTCTTTGTTGCATAAACTGAATTAAGCATTACATTTGCATAGCCAATCTATTTCAATTCGAATTGCTGTAATCTGGGTGATTTGCATGCTGGTATGGTTTATTATTGTGTCGATCTATGAGATCTGATCTGTAGTTGAAAGTCACCAGAATTTGATAAATAAACGGATACGTGTCACCGGCGAGTGGCAGTCACCTAGTGTGACATTCGCAAAACCTGGATATCTGGTTTTGCAAGGATCTTAAAGCTTTAAGTCAGGCCTGGGTAAGTCCTCGCACACGGTTGGGGCAAGTGGCAATGCGATATGATGATGGTTATGGATATAGGTGACTAGTGTGAAACGCCTAAAGCATTATCCGTTATGATAATGCGGTTGAAAAGTCTATTGATATTACGTTCTTGAATGATTTCAAATGAATTTTCTTGATATGATCTGAAACCAGAGTTTAGGAAATGGTTAAGCCAAGCGATACAGATGGGTGTCACATAAAGGGTCCAGTGGGGTGGTCCATCTGTAGGCGTCTGGAACCCTACAGGTGTCGACGGGCTAGTGAGTAGGGTGGAACATCTGTATTTGCTACCAGACGTAATAATATGAGTTAAACCGAATGTTGTGTGTAGTTGAATTTCAAATTGACAATTCCTTTATTGTGATTTCATTTGTTTACTGTAGTCGTATTGACGCACTACTGTTTAATCATATATTGTTATATACATGTTAGGTAATTTGTTTATGGTCTAATTTTTGAAAATAGAACTTGATTGCAAGTCCAGCAACTTATCTGTGGCAAATATTCGCACTGGGAATTTTATTCTCATCCCGTTTTGGGTAATTCTTTTCAGGTTCCGGGGCGGTTGATTCGGGAGAGGCACGACAGGTCTAGACTCCCGATTACCTGTTTTGTTTGGTATTTGACTAGAGATGTGTATTTATGTTTTTGGTTGTATATATCTATTCTCTATGTCATGAACCATGTCGTATCTGTATGTGATACCGTTCTGTTTATTATGACGTACCTGACTTTGATATTTGATCGGTTATGTATATTGTGTTTTTATGTGCTTGTTTTGGGGGTTGATTTTAATTTATATCGTAATTGCCTTGTAAGCATATGGGAAACTGTATGTTTACGGCAGGGATCCTGTCACATTCTGTATCTGATGGCTACGGGGTGTGACAGATGTACAATTATTTATCCATATATATTTATATATACTAGACAAGGTAGCCGATAGGACAATAAATGAACAAGTATTTGTTGATGAGGGATAACTTTTGTATCAAAATATATTTTAATGAGTGATAATTTCTGTATCGACATATATATTTCAAATAGTGAGGTTAAGCTACAGTGCATAGCGTGGATCGGTTCATACTACATATCAATATTTTTGTTTTCAAAATATTAACAGTAGATCTGAACTGTTCTACATGATTTCGATATGAATATGTACTTGTAAACTAAATTTTACATTTTACAATGATTTTCTACTATTTATTTAGATTAGTAGAAAATCAGTGTTTTTGGATGGTCCTGAATTTTAAGATCAAGTGATTTTCTACTTATCTAAAAAAAAATAGTAGAAAAATGATAAGAAAATTTGAAATTTAGTATAAAAATACATACTTATATGAATACCACACTGAACAGTTCTGATTGATCATTAAGAAACATTAAGAAACAGAGATTTAAGAGCATAAAATGAATTAATATGTGCTATATATGCCTATGCATAGTACATTACCTCACTTTTTTTTAAAATACGAGGGAAGGCAGTTGCATGCTTACGTACCATGATTGAATGTGTCTTTCCTTCTGAATATTAATGATTTGATTACTGTTTATAAGTTCCACATAAAGTTTCTTTGGCGAAATATAATCATTATAATATAGTATTAATTAATTACCTCGTGGAAATAATCCATTGTCTTAAAAGAACTGAGAGCAAGAAATTACTGGGATTTAGTTTTGCTATAGCACTACGTTGAGTACACCCCACATCAACTTTTACCATAAAATTTAGGAGAGAAAGTTAGAAATGACAATTTAAAAGAGAACATATGTTTAGTTCTTCGTTGGATGATCAACCGTGTTATTTTTTATTAAATGTTCAAATGTCTTTATTTTTTATTCCTCTATCATTTCACCATTTTTAATAATAGCTCAAAATTTAAAACATAAACGCCACAATTAAACAGTTAGACGTAATCTATGTTATTTTCAGCTCATAATTATTTTTCGCATTTCGATTTTGTTTTTATGTCAATCAATTAGTTGAAATATTAACGTCTATAAATTGGATATATTAGTACATCATAACAAGCTCTCAATGACAACCAAATCAAAGTTGAAATGTCATAATTTTTTACATGTGCATAGATAAAATAATGTAGAACATATCCAACGTTTTATATTGACTTTTAAGTTTTAAAATTTGAGTTATAAAAGTTTTCATAAATGAAGGTATGATGGAGGCACAAAAAATAGTCATTTGAACCCTCCTCTTTTTTATTATATAAAATTTTAAATTTTTGAAAAAGATATTTATTTATGTTTCAATTAATTTGACCGTCAAATTCTTTATAACATTAGTATTATAAATATTTATTCTAAAATATAATAGATATAATATTTTGGAGCTAAGTTCGAGAAGCAATCCTCATAAAGTAAAAATGATGAAATGGTTATTGATCTCTTGTGGGCCTTGTTTATTTAATTTTCAATTAATAATTCCATGAACTATTATCAATAACATATCTTTAGAAAGGGTGCTCAGTGACATCAAGTTCCAGTATAAAAGAAGCTTCTATCAAAATTTAAAAACAAACGAACTGAGAGGAAAAAAGGAATAAGCACTAACAAAGTTGGATAGAAAAATCTGCTTGGTGACAAAAAAAAGTGTAGCTTTTTTAAAGTTAGTCAAATTAGACACTTCAGCAGTATAATTCAATTCGATCCGTCTAATTAAGTTAGTAAAAAGTGCACTTTATTTTAATACAAATATTAATTTCATACAGGAACTTACAGCCGCAGTATTTTATACAAATCCAAATAAGACATTTTTGAAAAATAAATAACAACAACAATGAAACTAAAGTTCATATCCACCGGATCTACATTTTTAGTGAAAGAAAATCCCTCATAGTAGAGACTTTCTTTGTCTTTTTACTTATAATATTTTAAATTACTTGTATAAATTCAGGAATATAGTGATGTATTTTGCATAATTTATAAACCAACCGCAATGGAATTCCTCATCAATTAAGTTGTTTGTGGTATTTTATTGATGATCATGCGGTTTTTTTTTTTTGGCACATGGTATGATCATTGAAGATTGATTATGAAATGGGCAACACAAAACTTACTGCTCAATTTTTTAAATTAATTTTAAATTTGTTAATATCTATAGTTGTTTTGTACGAAAACATGACACGTGTCAACCACGGGACACGGCAAATTTAATATTGGAAGTAGGTGGAATATCAATAACACCAGCATTAAAATAAAATTCAATAGATGAAGAAGTTTGTTGGGTGGGCTTGATTCATGCATGTCTTGTAATACACATGCAGACAATTGCAGGTACCAAAGGCACATACATTTTGAAGACATTAATTAATTCGATATATGGCATATATAAATTATGGTATATCTGACAAACTATTTTTTGTTTGAATAAAAAAATGAAAAGCTTAAATATTTTTTTATTAATTTAAAAATGAGAAAACAATATAAACAATCCTCAATGAAAATGTACAGTTCATAGATTATGCAGATGGCTTAGAGAAGCCCATGAAGGAGAGTGAATCAATTTATCGAACCAATTAAAAATAATGGGTCATTAATTAATATGATACATACACTTAATCAAAGTCATGTGTGATGGTGTTGTACATAGAAACTATACAAAGTTTTGAGTTATATATGTATATTATACAGTCAATTGTTAAAAAATGATGAAATTAACATGAAGCATTATTATAACTTCCAAACACTCATTTTTTTTTTACCATTTAACTTCATATAATTATATGAATTAAAAAAAATACTAGTTATGTACATATATATATATATATATATATATATCACTCGTCAAATATATCATATGTTTGAATAATTTCAATGTGTCGTTAATGTTCAACAAATAGATTTGGCATTAACTAAGCTGACCAACCACCTTAATAATTACTGATATTTTGATTGATTGTGCAATTAATTAATCAACAATATTTGTATAGTCAGGTTCAATGTGAATTTATTTGATTGGAAAATGCAAATAGTGTTTGACATCAAGTTTTTGGGTCCCTCCCAACTGTCGGTGTTAGCATACTTAGCAACATTCAACCAAACCTCTATAGTTCGACATTTAATATTTTATGCAGATTGACCATCCATTTTTCTATAGATGACTTGTGGTAGCCACGCTTGAAGATGTTAATTTATAGAATTATTCTTGCACAAGTAAATCAACCAATCATGCTATATTAAGGTTCATACACCAAAGATGTTTTACAGCATTATTCATTGGTCGAGGAGTAGAGCGCGATTTGCGAATAATCTTGGTCACAAGAGGTCCATTAATTTATACTAGAAGCAAGTAGACTAGTCATTAATGGTAACCAACTGTCCCATCAAGAGAGGAATTGGCTCTGTTTCTAGAGACCAACTTTTTTTGAAGCACTTTTATATATATATATATATATATAGGGATGGGTTATGATGAGTTGCAAAGTAAGAAGTCATTTTTACTTTACGCTCATATTTTTATTTTGAAAATTCAAATAACTGACCCGAACGCTCAACATGTTCTCCATATTCAAATGTGCTTGGAGACCAAATATTACATTTTTTGGAATTTTTTTACTATTTATTAAGCCACTTTGAAAATCGCTAATCTAATGGTCCAGAAAATTTTACTGTTTTTTACTGTTCATCCGGATCTGCCATTTCAAAGTGGCTTAATAAATGGTAAAAAAATTCCAAAAAATGTAAAATTTGGTCTCCAAGCACATTTCAATATGGAGAAAATGTTGAGCAGTTCGGATCGGTTGTTTGGATTTTCAAATTGGAATACGAGCGTAAAGTAAAATGTTGTTTTACTTCACAACTCACCATAGCCCATCCCTATATATATATACATATATATATATATATATACATATATATACATAGATATACATATATACATATATATACATATACATATATGTATATACATGTATATATATGTATATATATACATGTCCATATATGTATGTATGTACATACATAAATATATATATATATATATATATATATATATATATATATATATATATATATATATATATGATACACACACATATATGTGTGTCACATGTGTGTGTGTGTGTGTGTACTAGTATTGTGCCCGTGCGTTGCAACGGAAACATATTATAAAATTGAATATAATATGAAGATATCTTTTTGTTTGACATTCACACAAAATTAAGAAAAAAATATTAAATGAAAATAAAAGACATGAAAAAAACAGAAATTCAAATAATAAATTACAATAAAAGAAATAACAAATAGAAAAAAGGATCAAATATAATATGAAAAAAGTTCTTGAAGTATCATTGCCAGTGTGATCCTCTTCGATATAGTCTAACATATATGAAAATGAACAAACAAATACGAAAAGTATATTAATTAAATAAAATAAAAAATGAACAATATTTATGAAAATGCACACATTAAAACAACGAGTATAGAGTATTTTCTTACTTTTAACTCACCAAAGAATGACTGCCTCTGCCTTTAAAAAAAATTCTGCCAAAAAATTATGTTGTTGGAATATTCCTCAAAATTATATAATAACTAAAGAGGTAAATAATTCGACAAAAAGTTAATAATTTTCATTTAAAATAATAAACAAATTTAGTTAACCTGCTTAAAAACTAATTAATTAAAGTTGCATTTTTTCTGAGCTAGAAGGTCGATATTTTCTATATCCTCTTAACTAATAATAAAAAAAAAAATACAATAGCTCTAATAAAGTTTGTTTCTCCTCTTGACACAATGAATATAACATATCAGAAAAAATAATTTTCTCTAATGATTCGGAAAGATTGAATAATTTCCAATTTCATTGTCGATAGAGAAAGATAATAAATGAAACATAGAAAAGAAAAAATAAGTAAATAATTTTATTGCAGTAATCAAAGATAGCTTCAAAGAGAAATAAAAAAAAAAACAGATCACTAGAGATCCATTCTTAGTTGTGACAAACTATATATCAGTATGTGCAGCAAGTATCTTTTAACTAAATTTAAACTTTTACACATAAAGCATATGTATTTAATCAAAAGAAGACAAATTATATGATTGGAGGACAAATATTAAATCTGAAAATACATCTTTCAATCTCAACCGTTAGCAGATCAAGACAACTACGTGCATAATTTAAAAATGGAGATACATCAATGATATGATCTCATTCATGCTATATTATATCATAACGTTGTATTGAAAATATTCTTTCAAAAAATAAATCCAACCATCAGAATTAAATTATGATGGGTACCGAAACTTCTCATATTTATGAACACTCTACTATATGTTTCATAAAATCATATATATTTTTTCTTGAAATTTTTATTCTATGTACACTATTTTTAGAACTTGCCGGTTTAATAAATTCATTTATTTCATAAGATATGCTATAAATGCTTGAATAAGAGAAAATGAAGAAATAAAGAAATAATTTAATTATAGGAATCAAAAATAGATTTAAGGAGGAATAATGAAACATATCGCTAGAGATTCATTATTAATTATGACAAACTATATAGCAGTATGTGTGGCGAGTATATTTTTGACTAAATTTAGACTTCTACACATAAAATAGATATATTTAATTAAAACAAGACAGATTATGTGATTGAAGGGCTGATATTAAATCTGAAAATTCATCTTTCAATCTTAGCCGTTGGCGGATCAGGACAACTACGTGCATTATATAAGAATGGAGATATATATATATATAGGCTAATATCAAATTGATTATTCCTGAGATCCTGTGTAATTAAGTCGTTTTTTAATTTTCAAAATTCAAAAAATTGATCCTAATTATTAGATGTGATCTCCATATTAAAATGTGCTTGGAGACCAAATTTTACATTTTTTTTAGAATTTTTTTATTATTTATTAAGCCACTTTGAAAATCGCTGATTCAACGGTGGTTTCTAGTTTTACTTAAGCTGCCGTTGGATCAGCGATTTTCAAAGTGGCTTAATAAATAGTAAAAAAAAATCCAAAATTTTTTATTGATGTGTATTTTGGATCAAATTTTAGGACTTTGAAAATTGAAACACATTTTAATATAGAGATCACATCTAATTGTTTGGATCAAATTTTAGGACTTTGAAAATTGAAAAATAATTTATTTGCACGGATCCTCACGAACAATCAATTTGATATTAGCCAACCTCTATGTATATAATTCAAAATTAAAAAATGTATTTGCTATTTTTTTAGATAAGTAGAAAATGATTGTTTTTGGATGGATTATTGATGTGTATTTTGGGTATGGAATTAATCGGTCTATTTCGTACACTATTGCTTTAAATTTATAGGAACCCTAAATATGCAAAGTAGATTGAATTGCAAGCGCACAATCTATCATTGTAGTAATTATGGGTGTCGATCCAAAGAGTAAGGCAATTATAATTTTTACTAAATTAATCAGTCCTAAATTAAGTGCAAATTAGTAAATTTGGGTGGGGGGGGGGGGAGTTTGTTGCAAATCTAACAATTGTTGGGTTCAATACCCGAGAGAAGTTGGTTTGTAACAAAAACTAAATTAAGATCAAAATAAGAAAATAAGGTTGTGATCAAGTTAACGAAGTCTAGGAGCATTTGGTCTACAATTCCTTGGTTAGTTCAACATTTGGTATATTCTCTTAATTCATGCTTTGTTTTGATGGGAGTTCCAACTAGGTTGGCCTATTTCTACTTAGAATCAATACGTTTCATGTTTCAAGCCTATCATGTTAATTTACCTTGTCTTCGGACTGTCACTACCTAATAGGGTTATTTAATTGAATGCTAAATACTTCACTAATTCGTACCGATTACTAAATATACTCCAAGTATCCTGATTGCCAAGTACTTGTAAATTGGTTTCCCACAACTTTCCATGTCCAATATTTAGTTCTCATGATTAGGGGTAGACTCGATTTGGTCCATCTAATCTATTGTCCCTAATGTTATTTGTGTACAAGACAAGAGGGCTGTCACTACCTCCGCAAGGTGTGGTTTCAAAAACACAAATCATGCATGACTGGCAAATATATAAAATAAGAACCAAACATCAATCCAAAACAATCATCATACAAGAGAATATCCAACTAAATAAACTAACACAAGTTCATGCTACAACCTCAGCCCCTAGAGAGGAGATTAGCCTCTCATGGGTGCAATAACAAAAACATCCATGAAAAAAAAACAAGTAAACCAAGCAATTAAAATGAGTAAATAACAAAGAGAAATA
The DNA here is from genome assembly GCA_024447775.1 of Carex cristatella. Lineage (NCBI taxonomy): Eukaryota > Viridiplantae > Streptophyta > Magnoliopsida > Poales > Cyperaceae > Carex > Carex cristatella. The sequence continues at coordinate 4,795,296 of JAJHPF010000008.1, read as the reverse complement.
GAATACACCAGTTCCCAAGCTATGCCTCAGTTCTTCCTTGCAAAGCCTCCTTGTAAGTCGCCAAATCTGGTTCGTCGCCTTGAATTCACTTGAGAATGATGAGAGATTCAAGTTAGGGTTTGAGAGAGAAGAGAGATGTAATGGAAGGTGGCTTGTTTTCAATTCCCCAAGGGGAGATGTCTTCTCTTGCTGTCCACTCTTTAATTTATAACAATTTGTGACTTAGAGAGCAAGCAAACAAGGTTGGGAAGTGAATTCGAGGAAGATAAGGTCAAGTTTTGACAATAAATCGCATTGATGTGGCCAAGTGTGGCTATACAAATCTCATATTCTGCCTTGGCCACATTTTAGACCTCATATGGAAGTTATCTTGGCTTGGGAAACACACTCGGGCAATAAGGAAGTGAATCAAGCGAGATCTTGTGAGATATGACAATGAATTACAGCTGATGCTTCACTAAAGGATTTTCTGCGACTTGTACATTCCAAATTATAATTTCTAACCTTCATTAGAGTTGTAGATCTTGTTGTCCTCTTTCTAACGAGCATTTATTTGTCTAAATCCGAGTTCGTATGACCAAGATATGGACAAAATATGATCGATGTGCAGGCAACATATTTTTGTGCGGCCAGGAGTGCGGCCGGAGGTGGTCGCACCAAGGGGAATGCACAGTGAATATCTAATTTGTGCTTGCCGGGTAGGCTGCACGTCAGGCTGCACGGACTCTCTGACTTGAACCTATCCTCCTTCAGAAGAAACGATGTCGGGACTTTAAAAATAGTTGTGGGACCGCACATAGTGCTCCAGAGACCGCACAAGAGGTGGAAAATCTCCAAATCTGTAATCAAAACAAACTAATAGCAATAACTTGGTTCTTTGGCATATTTCTAATTAAATTAAGCTAAAATGCAAGGGAATTTGTTATGAATTCAAAGTGAAACTCATGTTAAAAATGTATATAATTGAGGCTTATCAATTATGGACAATAAAAAAACAATGATTTAAAAAATTCTAAACAAATAATAATAAATTTCCAAAAAAAGTAAAATTTGATCTCCTAGTACATTTCAATATGTAGATCATGTTGAGTGGTTAGGATTGACTTTTTGAACTTTCAAAAATAAAAAATATATTATGAAGTAAAACAAGACTCTTACTTCACAACTCACCATAACCTAACTCTCTTTCTCTCTATATATAGTTATCTTATTCTTTTTTTTTTTTTTTTTGCAAAGTAGTTATCTTATTCTTTGTTTGGTAGGATTAGTATCATAGTATGTTTTGTTAGGAAACAATGGTAGCTAATTAATGATGATTTATCATTATCTTATAGTTTGGAATATTTTTAACTCTTAATTTAAGTTTTTGACCACGGATTGCCCTCTTATGAAAAATGAAAAAGAGAAAAAATGTTACTACCGAAAAAAGACACAAGTATTACACTCAAAATTAGAGGAATTATTTTTAATTTCATTTGCTTCTTTACTTGACCAGCTCATGTGGGTCCCAGGTTAAGAAGACACTGAAATACAAATTCCTAATATATTGTGCCGACAGTTCATATGTACTAGTTTTTTTTTTTTATTTATTATTATAATTTTGTTGGAGGTAATATGAGATCTATCCGACTATCCCTTAAATTAGACACCTAATTTCAACAAAAGATTTAAAAAAAAAAAAAAAAAAAGCCCCACATCAACTATTTTTCAGACAGTCTTTGAAAGCAGCACTAAAACACCAGATCAGGGGTAATGGAAACCAAGAAGAATATTATCTGAAAATGATAGAACAAAAGAAAAAAGATACAAAAAAACACCCGACATTTGTTTTGTCTAATTCAATCTACAGAATCCAAACAGAATGAATGACAAAGATCTATTCAGACCATCCAATAAATGCTCTTAATTACTAATCAGCCAAAATATGTAACTTAATAAAATATGTCAGCATCAATTGTGATGATGCCTCCTTCCAAAGCAAGAAAGGTTCAATGTATCATATTTTAATAAAATCCAAAGTAGTAAAACTTAGTGTTAGTTACTTTCAAAGCAGTAATATTTCAAATTGAACAGTATAAACGTTTTGGTACAATACCAATGAAAGCAACACCACAGGTGCTGCTATCGGTCGATGGATCTAATTTGAGTCCAGAATTTTCTAACCCAAAAACAGCGACTCAGGTCAGGTCAGTTGGGGTTCATGTTGATTGGTCATGACTTGATCAGACCGTTTTGGGGCTGTTGTTTGTTTCTAATTTTTGGGCCCTACCTGGGTAGATATTGAAGGGAAGGATAAAACCTCTTCAGGCAAAATAAATAAATAAATAATAAATGAAATACTATAAACAATCAATTAGAACTGCAGCATAAATTACTAAATTATCTTATGTCCTAAACAAAGTGACATTATAGCTACCTTCTCAGCAGCACTTGCTTCCGACGTTCCATTATGCATTGATGTACGTCTCCCTTTTGCATTGATGCTATAAGAAGCAAAGACAGAAGACAAAACACTGAGATAAAGTGTTTGGAGGAAACTTTATTTGCTTAATCAAATTTCACTCTTACAACAAAGAGTTTTAACATAAACAATCAACAAAACAAGATACAAGATATATTGTCAAAACGGACTCAAAAACTATTTGAGTCATGATACAACAAAACTAATAACAAGATACACGATACAATAATCAAACGGATTCAAAACAATTTGAGTCATGACACAAAAAAACTACAATCAAGATAGAAGATACATAGTCAAACAGACTGACGACAATACGTCCCAAACTCCACTCCACGTGTACGTGCAGGTCTTGTTCAGTTTAGTGAGATATTGAACAATAAAATGAGAATTTAGACAAAGAAGGGAGCAATCACAAGATAAAAGATAAGAAACATTTCATTTATTATCAAAAACAGAAGAAAAAAATAACATACCATCTCTTCTTATAATATAACGGTCACATAATAATAAACTTAGAAAAATTAAATGAACAACGGCCACATAATGAACTTAGAAATTATAATCAATTCTTGGAAACTCTAACGTAATTAAAACAACATATATAGAAAATTTAAATAATCAGACCAAAAGAGTAGTAACATAATAAAGTTTCATAAAAAACACAACATAACTTAATAATGCAATTAGTCATCATAGAAAATAATAAACTAGTGGGACCCGTGGAATTCTTTGGAATTTTAATAATAAACTAGTGGGATCCGTGTAATTCTTTGGAATTTAAATAATAAACTAGTGGGACTCGTGGAATTCTTTGGAATTTTTACCTAGCTATTTAAGAAAATGGAGAACAATTAACTTATACCGAGAAAGTTTGATTTTCGTACTCAATATAATTTGAGTCATGATACAATAAAGCCAAATGAAAACTTAGGTTTATGAAAGATAGTTTGTCTCTAGAGCAAGAGACTATTCTACTGCTATCATACTATTACTTCGGTAATATCAAAAAGGGAAGTGGTAACTCGATCTAGTTGTGTTTGTCATTTTGTTGTCAAAGTACGGCATGTAGTTCCAATCAGGTCCATGTTCTTCAAAGTATTGCTATGGGAAAAAAAAAAATCAAAATATATATTTTTTGATGTTTTTAAGTTAACTAAAAAATATATTTATAATTTCGAAATTCAAATGGGAGAAATTATTTGTTGTAATAACAAAGGTATTAAATAGTTGGGTGACTTGACCTCCAACTTTACTAAATATATATATATATATATATATATATGTATGTATGTATGTATGTATATTGATAATAAAAAAGTATTTACAAGGAGTCGACTACATACAGTAGTCTTGAAAACCTACGATATTACAAGTTATTTAGTAAAGAGGCCTGCTAATAGAATTAGAAAGGCCAAAGTCTTATCCAAGTCCACTCCTCGCTCTACTACTCTAATCACCACCACCAACACGGCAACACCCTATACAAATAACGTCGAGTTGTGTACATCTGTAGTCGTAGCATTTATTAAAACGAGCTCAGGTTAAATCAAAATATATATTATAAGTGATAACTATCAAAATCAGATAATTAATACAACAATTTAGTCGGTTAATTAGTTTAACGAATAAATACACCATTTTCTTATAAAAAAATATTTGATTTAAGTAGTCATTCGATAAAGCAAGAAAAATATGAAAAAATTAAATATAATTGAATACATTTGTTATTACCGATCTAATAGATTGAATTGTGCTAATTTGAGAGTTAGACAAATGTGAAGTATCCTAAGACGAATTTATATTCTCTTCACAGATTTTTAAGATTATAATAATTATAATGTCTCTAACTATAATACAACCTTATCTAATTTATTAAATTATTTTAACATCTTTTGTCTTCCTTTTGTTAACAAAATATTGTTTTTAATATACGTATATATTTTTTTTATAAAACCATATTAACTTCTTAAACTTACTCTCTTTCATTTTTTTGTCTTTCTTTGGGGGTGATGTATAGGGAGAGACTATATGCACTACTACAAAAAGGTGATTCCTACACTGCGGCTGTACACAGATTTTTTCTGTTTTAAATAAAATCGTGTACCAAATACGATTTTTCCAATGATCAACGATATCTCTAAGAATTCTCCACGGATTTTTTTATTAAAAAACAGTGTGGGGAAAAAACCGTGTGAGAATCACCCTTCCTACACGGATATTTAATTAAATATCCATGTAGGAATGTTAGAGAGCTACACGGATATTTAATTAAATATCCGTGTAGGAAAGTCATTTGTACACGGATATTTAATTAAATGTCCGTGTAGGAATGTTAGAGAGCTACACGGATATTTAATTAAATATCCGTGTAGGAAGGGGTTATTGTACACGGATTATTGTTTAAATAACAGTGTAGAAAGGCTAGAGAGCTACACGGATTTTTATTAAAAAATCCGTGTAGGAAGGGGTTATTGTACACGGATTATTGTTTAAATAACAGTGTAGAAAAGCTAGAGAGCTACACAGATTTATAGTGAAAAATCCGTGTAGAAATATAGTTTTACGGTTTTTGTTATATAAAAAGGTCTTTTCCCTCCAACGACATTTTGATTCTATAATATTTTCTCTATCTCTGTATTAAAATATTGGTCTGATTTCAGCTCATAGCACAACTGAGATCTGAGATATTTAAAGTTGTTATTTTCTCCTCTCTATCTTGCTAAGGTTAGCCATGTATATATATATGTATATATATGTATGTATATATATATGTATATATATATATATATATATATATATATATATATATATATATATATATAGATATGTATGTATGTATATTATACATACATATATACATATATATATACATATATACATATATACATATATATATACATATATACATATATATATATATTTAATTAAATATCCGTGTAGAAAGGGTGATTCTCACACGGTTTTTTCCCCACACTGTTTTTTAATAAAAAAAATCCATGGAGAATTCTTAGAGATATCGTTGATCATTGGAAAAATCGTATTTGGTACACAGTTTTAGTTAAAACAGAAAAAATCCGTGTACAGCCGCAGTGTAGGAATCACCTTTTTATAGTAGTGTGTGAAGATAGAAAATACATACGGCCGCAATAACACCTTCCGCAAGTGCTGCCCTAGCCTTTTCAAGAAGGCTTATGAGCTCGCCATCCTCACCGCCTCTGAGGTGGTGCTCATGACAAGCCACCCTACTAATGGCAAGCTCTACCACTTCTCATACCCCAAAAGGTACTTCTTAATGTCTATAATATCATAGCATGCATAGGACCTACATGTGTATGTAGGGCACATCAAAAATTAAATAATTTTTTATCAAGTCTCCATTGAATATATAAGGAGTCATTAATTTTCTCATTGGCCTCCTTAAGAATTCATCTTTTTAATATGTCATGCTGAACGCTACCTTCTTAACATGAATTGTGTTTTACTTCTATAAATATGTAAAGAAGAACTAATAAATATGTACAACTCGTTTGTTCAGCATATTTGGACATGTTGTTCTCGTTTAAAACAAAATGTAAATTTTATTTACTCAAAAAACAAAATGTAAATTTTATAAATTTTTACATGAATGCATTAGACATGTCAGAAGATAAGATTTACAATTAATCAAATCGTTTATTCCAGAATAAGAATTAAATTTTGGCTAATCTGAAAAAAAACAAAAGAAGCAATATATATTTGTTGCAACAAGTCCTTTGAGGAATTACATATTTACCCTTATAAGAAATTCTTAATTGTATCCCTTTGATATGCCCCCGCTATGTGTTCAACATTTATTAATTACATTTTTTTTATTGATTTGCTAATTTTCTAGGCCCGAGGATGTCTTGACTAGATTTCTTAACATGGAAGATGGTGATCGGAAAGTCAATGGTCAAGAATTTCCGTATTATGTTTTATTAATTGTTATATTACTTCTGTAATTGCTGATTTCATTAAGTAAATACTATTAATAATAATCCAGGACATTTTCTTTTGAGACTTACCAACGAATGGCATTACTTCTGTTCTTGTTATTTCGTTAATACCTATGTTTTGATGATTAAATAAAATAAAAAATCAATGATTTGGAGAATATCATAGCATAGCAAGAGTCATATATATTATCGATGTGGTCAAAGAAACTCCCTCTATGTTTCTCGTTTTTAACCATGTCTATGACATAAACTAATTTTTTTTTTTTGGTCCTTTTGTTATGAACAGCGGAGGAGTGGTGATCCCCAACAAAGATGTAAGTTCTCTATATTTAAACCAATAACCAAAGATTAATAATGGTCCAATAATCCTTGTCTTAAGCAATCCTTATTTAGATTCATATAAGAAGATAACACATCGAGTTTTAATTAGCTTAGATGTTCATCAAAATAGTTTACACCTTGTCCTAAGCAATCCTAAATTATTTAGATTCATATTGGTCATACTTTTGAAAATGCTTCCCACCAGTGAAAGGTCCCAAACAAAATACTTGAAAAAACATATATATGTAACATCTCTCTTATAAGAAAACGATTGTTTCATTGAATGCAGAGTCTAATTGATAAACTTGAAAATTGCAGATGACAAAGCGGCAGAAGAAGAAACAAGGTACATGCTTATATATTTTGAATATGAGATCGCATTATCATAACATATCTCGTCATAGCTAGATATTTAAAGTTAAGAAGTTTGACCTCCATCTTTCATATATATTTATATATAGAAAGAGAGGTTGGTTAATATCAAATCAGTTGTTCCTGAGGTACCGTGCAATCAAGTCATTTTTTAATTTTTGAAGTCCAAATCGTCGATCCAAACCGTTAAATGTGTTCTCTATATTAAAATGTGCTTGGAGACCAAATTTTACATTTTTCGGAATTTTTTTACTATTTATTAAGCCGCTTTGAAAATTGCTGATCTAACGGTGGCTTCTGTTTTTACTTTTTGGTTAAGTCACCGTTGGATCAGCGATTTTCAAAGCGGCTTAATAAATAGTAAAAAATTCCGAAAAATATAAAATTTGGTCTCCAAGTACATTTTAATATAAAGATCACATCTAACGGTTTGGATCGACCGTTTGGACTTTGAAAATTGGAAAATGACTTGGTTGTACGGGAGCTCAGGAACAATCGATTGTATATTAGCCAACCTCTATATATATATATATATAATATGTTGCATTGTGCAATGGTCAATTTAAAGCAATTTAAACCAAATGAACTTGAAAATTGATGAATTCAGTAGTTGTACTGTCAATCCTAACTGTGTTTATGTTATTTTATTATTAGTATCGAGCAAGGAAATTCTGTACCCATAAGATCAGGTGATGAAAACCAATCGATCCAGGTATAGTACTGTTTTAACATGTCTACTTGTACTGTTTACATTACAAACAACAACTATTAAATGTGCGTGTCCGTGTTAATACTCGTGGCATACAAACTGGATCTCAATTTATGTTGGCCAGCAGAAAGGAATTGGGCATTTATTTTGAGAAAAATATTATAGATTACTAACAATATTTGCAGTGTGCTTTTCTTAAAATAAGATATTTACTCGGTTTCCATATTTTGAATTAACAACATGTTAAATTGTCTCAATCTGGTTTCTATAAATAGGTTCTATATGACGGCCACGCCAACTACATCAGAACAGTTGTTTGATGATTATGGTGAAAAGCTTAAGGTCATCCTTTCTCATATTAAGGAATGACAAGTAAGTAGTCTGTGGATAATTATCGGAAATCTATATTTATTATTGTTTTGCTTTCAATGAACTATTGTATTAACTAATACTTACAGGAAAAATTACAAAAATATACATGTTGCTATATAATTATTGACTTATGTCCCATCCATGAAGCATAAACTGGATCAAGAAAAGTACATAAATTTATCAAATAAAAAAGTTCCACAAGACTATCTCTGTTGCCTCTCCTGATGACATATATAAAAGATACATCTTCAAATTTGCAGATGTTGTTGCAGAAGCAGGAGCATGCAGCAGCAGTGATGGAAACCGATGCATTATTTGCGAACGTGCAGCTACAGCAGCAAGGAGAATGGAAGTCACAAGATCATCATAAAATACAATTACATAATCAAATGCAGCCACAAGCTCTTCATAATATACAATTACAGGAACAATGGCAGCCACAGGCTCATGATAATATACAATTACAGCAACAATGGCAGCCACAAACTCATGATAATATACAATTGCAGCAACAAAGGCAGCCAAAAGCTCAAGATGATATACAATTACAGCAACAATGGAAGCCACAAGATCATCATAATATACAATTACAGAATCAAATGCAATCACAAGCTCTTCATAATATACAATTACAGCAACAATGACAGCCACAGGCTCATGATAATATACAATTACAGCAACAATGGCAGCCACAAACTTATGATAATATACAATTACAGCAACAATGGCAGCCACAAGCTCAAGATGATATACAATTAAAACAACAATGGAAGCCACAAGATCATCATAATATACAATTATAGAATCAAATGCAGCCACAAGCTCTTCATAATATACAATTACAGCAACAATGACAGCCACAGGATCATGATAATATACAACTACAGCAACAATAGCAACCACAAACTCATGATAATATACAATTACAGCAACAATGACAGCCACAAACATATAATATGCAGTTGCAACAAGAACTACAGCAACAAGATCATAATATACAATTACAGCAACAATGGCCACATCTCTCACAGAATAACGATGGAAACATTCTTGTTTCAACAGAGCCATCGGCCCCTCTGATGCCGGCTCCAAACAACAGCTGGGCCTGGGGCTCCACTTACAACATAGCCGGACCATCCCATTGTTAAATATAATCCAAGTTAGCAAAGCATAGAAGATACAGATTAGAAGTAGCATTTTTTGCCTAGTAGCAGGTTTATTTTTGGTTTGTTAAAAATAGACAACACGTTTAGAGGTGTGCTGGAATTGGTTAGAGAGGGTAGGTATTTATTTTTAGTTGAAGTCATGTAGTGGGTTTAGTGGTAGGCTAATTCTGGCAGCGTTAAAGTTATTGGGTGCTAAATTAAGAATATGCTCCACCTTAAATACCGTGTTTTGTATCTGTTTATTAATAAAAATTAAGTTGTGTGAAAAATCCAATTCTGTGTTGTGTTGTGTTTTTTACCGAATAATTCCCAACACCCATTACTTTCATCAGGTGCTAAACAACTGCTTTAAGCCTTTAACTTAAATTATCTTCAATTAAAAATGCTGGAAATTTTTTCTGTTCATATCTAATTAAGTAAAAAGGAATTATCGAATCTTTCACACATATCCCGAGGTATCACCAATATAGTTTATATTTAATTTTTGTTTTCATATCATCCTGAAAAATATTTACTAAATATTTGTATATTAAATCCAACTGATACAATGTATATTCCGCGACCATACATGCATATACTGTAAAATTAGTAAAACATTCTTCACGCAGCCAACCTTTTGTCCAGCGTTAACCTGAGGGAACAAATTGTTTTATTATATGTCTACATATTTAGTACTGATTATAAATATTTAATTTATTTTTTCCATAGCAATCCTTTGAAGATGATGAACCCAACTTTGACTTGAGTCAAAATAATATACTGAACAACTGGCCGAACTCCTAAGCAAATTAAGTGTGGTGATATTGGAACTATAGTCTGAGAAACTTTAGCTACATATGTTTGTATACTTAGTACTGAAAAACTATATATGATTGTATACTTAGTACTTAAAAACTTTAGCTACTTTTCTTTTCCTTTCTTTTTCTTGTTTTTGTGGGTCTAGTGCTGAATGCTAAGGGACATACATGTACGTTATTATCTCATTTCAGACCAGGTTAATATTTTTTTATAATAGCCTAGTTTGTCCTCTACTACGGGTTTTTATGACTCAAATGAATTGATTTTCTTAAATTCTGTAACTTTTCATCTGTAACTTTTTGTGTAGCGGATTTTCTAAAGCTGCTATACATATTAATAACATTCGTGTATCACACCTTCATGGTCAGAGTGAACCTCTGCTCATTTGTTTCCTCAAGAGGAGATGAATATGCAGAGGAGATCAATTAGAACACTCATTATGCATAGTAGCATTTCAAAAAAGAAATTGTTTCGTTTAACATTGCCTAACAAATATACCTAAGAAAAGCAGTGACAAGTTAACAATAAGCTAAGTTTAAGTAACATTACGTGAAACTATAGATATGATATGAATAACTGAATAAATATATAAAATCAAACTCCAATCATAACATAAAATGCTATGACTTTCGTGTTCGGCCGTGGCCAAATTTGGAACAAATAAATGTAGTTTAAAGGATTTTTGAAGACACAATTTAGAGGTGAGTTTGTTCAGAGGACTGAACAAAATTTTAAGTGGGGAAAGATGTAACAACTCATTTTTTTCTCTATAAATAAATATACAATAGTTAGTGTCAACATATATAAAAATATTGTCCTAAACTGATACTAATTTAGTTTCCATCAGCCTGAATTATTAATTTAATTATAATTTTGTACAACTTATCTTCTTATATACCTTTCACTTCTCTGCTATGAGGTTCAAATTAGACACGTACAAAAATAGTACTATATATAATGCTAATTTTTACATTCGGCATAATAATAATAATATTCGATATTATACTGTTAGTTGTATAATCATACTCTACCTTATCATGATTCGCACCCTCTTGTTTCTACCTTGTCATGATTCGCACCCTTTTGTTTCTACCTTATCATGATTCGCACCCGATGACCATTCAATAAGTGCAATTTACACCCCTTTCCTCTACAGGTTGAATCTTTATAATATCTCTTTCTCGAGAACTAGCCTTTGGTCTAGTAACTAAGGCATATGGTCTCTATATAAGAGGTCATGAGTTCGAAACTCAGATGGGGAAGTACTTTGTTATAATAACAAATGTATTAAATAGTTTGGTGGCTTAACATCCAACTTTACTCAATATCTCTCTCTTTCTCAATATTAATTTTGTCTCAATATTAACTTTACTCAATATTAATTTTGTCTCAAGCCGCCAACCTACTTTCTACTCTTAAGTTTGAAGTGTTTTGGAGTCCAGATTCAGATGGTTCAAGTTTGAAGTGTTTTGGAGTTCCCTATAATTATTTATGATAGTTTAAGTAACCAATGGTCATAATTAAGGGCTGTTGTTTAGGATTCCATTTTTACATTTATTTTGTGTACGAATTTTTAAGTGTTTGTTTTGATACTAAGACTATAAATTTAGTGGTGTTCTATGAAGTATGTAAGAGAAGAAAATTTGTTTAAGAGTTAATAGAAAGAAACTGTGTTCTTGTTCTCTCTTCTTCCAAAAGCACTCTGTTATTATCAACTTGGTATCAGAGCCATGGCAAGATCCGCAATAACATCGTTGGGACAAGTTCCATTGTTGCATCTTACAAAGAATAATTATGATAATTGGAGTATACAAATGAAGGCCTTGTTCGGTGCACAAGATGCATGAGAAGTAATCGAAGTCGATTATGAAGAGCCGATTTGATCGGCAAATCAAATCAGACGACGAATCAGATAAGGGCATTGAAAGAAACACGTATGAAAGACAAGACCGCGCTCTATTTCTTGTTTCCAGGGGTGGATGAGTCGACTTTTGAGAAAATTACCGATGCAACAACTTCAAAGTAGGCATGGGAGATACTCGAGGATGCATACAAAGGTGCTAAGCGAGTCAAACAAGTGCGCCTACAAACTCTTCGTGGTGAGCTTAAAATAATGAAAATGAAGGATATGGAAGGAGTATCTGACTACATCACATGAGTACAAACCATTGTGAATCAATTGAAGAGAAATGGTGAGGCTAACCGATAGTCGAGTAGTAGAAAAAATAATTTGGTCTTTAACCGAAGATTTTGAGAATTTAGTGTGTGCAATAGAAGAGTCCAAAAACATGGCAGAGTTAACTGTAGATGAGCTTTCAAGTTCCTTAGAAGCTCACAAACAAAAAAAATGAGTTTAAGGGAGGAATTTGTTAATTAATAAACCAAAGATCAAAAGCTTGAGATATCTTTACGAGGCGAAAAATGAATTGTGCTTGGTATATCTTTTGACGGATCCTGAGATAAATTTTAATCAAGAGAAGCTAACCAAAATTCAAGTGGATAACATGTCGGGAATAGATTTGGCAAAAAACCAGGTGCATTATGAGAGAAACAACCACATTGATATGTGTTTTCATTTCATACGAGAACATGTGAAGAATAGTGATGTGGAGATGACTCATGTGGTGAGTCGTGATCAAGTGGCAGATTTTTTTACAAAACCGCTACCGGGTGAACTTTTTGAAAAATCAAGAAATTGCTCGGAATGCGAGAAGAAAGATAAAGCTTAAGGAGAGATGTTAGAAATTAATAAACTTAATTATTAGTCAAATGTATTAATTTATTGTTGGAACCTTCTAGAATTTTCAGTAATGTACTGGAGGTCTCTAAAAATTATATTGTGGTTTTCTATATTGTCTTGGAAGATAAAAAAAACCGAGTATAGAAATTAGAGAGGGTTAATGAGAGGTTTAAATATTATTTAGTGATAGTAGAGTATGTAGAAAGTTTCTATGGATCTATATAATATGTAAGGAGTCTTTTGAATGTAAGAGAGTAAGAGAATATTGATAATAAAAGATATATTTTATGCCATAGAATGTTTTATCTTCTATTATTAAATATATTAAACTTTTATCAAATATTAACAACACATGGCACGAAAGCTAATGAAATTGGAGATATCACCCAACACACTATGAAGTGAAGAAGATGTGCATTTAGTTCTACCCAATCCATCATTACGTTTCTATTTTCTGCTTTAGGAAATGGAATCTGCAACTTGTGAAAACCGTCTGGAAATTAAGAGATGCCTGAACACATATAAATATGATAATTAATTAAGAAACATACATATTAGCAAGACGCGGCGGCATCTTCAAAGGTTAAGTTATTTAGAAAATTTATAATTTGTAGTGCATACTCCTTTAATATGAAAGATAAATGAAAGAGTAATTAAGAGAGAAAATTGCGTACTCCTCTTCAAGCATATTATGAATCCAACTAAAAGAGCAATTGCTATCCATGCATGAAAAATTTGCAAATTGGATCAAGTAATATCACACACAAATAGCCCTAATACACATCAAATGAAGCTAGTTTTTGATGAACTGTTTGAGATAACTATAGTGAGCGTTTCGACTAAGAAATCAGACCGACACCAAATCTATATATTAAAAACAATGGATGATTCTTGTTCTTATAAGTGTGCGACAAAGAGAAAAACTTAGAATAGAAAATGCACATATATGCCATTGGAAAAGTGCAGGGAGGCAATCCTTATTTAGGTTGTTGTGTTGTATGGTCGCTTTTTTTCTTCGAAAAATCTTGATCTATTTATATTAATTCTATTTACAAATCCATTTTTATTTATTTTAAGGATATACATGACGACGCCCGATAGAGATTCTGAGGGATTTTACATAAGAGATGGTATAAGAACTATTCTGAAGAACTCAAGACTATTTTTGATGGATAATTATATAACTTGACTTCTCTCTTCCAGATGACGCAAAACCAGTGACTCGTGTCAGGAAATTAACTAGATTGTAAATATAAATGAGGATTTTAAATATAAAATAGAAGAATTATGTAGTAAATTTTGTTTACTGAAGGAGAGTATAATTTTTGTTTACCGACTAACTTGGGCATAACTCAGATCACCCCCGGTCGATGGTTCAACTCGGAGTCGGCCGATATAGAACCTTCTGAATATATTTAAAACTGATCCAAATGAGTAATAATAAATTATCTAAATCTTAGTTCAACTGTTAATACTATGATGGCATGGGGATGTCGTGATACAAATATCAATGTTTACCATGTATCAATATGTGACGTTCATCCCTTGAAAAAGCAACATGATAAAAATAAATTACTTGATGAAGCATAATATTACAAAAAATTAGTTGGTAACATGCGATCGGTTATATATATTGTTCTTGTAATACTACTATTTTGGAATGTTATTTGACCACAATTTACATTTATAATAAAACATTCTCAAAATGTATTGATACAAGTTATTTTTTAATTTCTTCCACTTTTTATTTTAGGATTAAATTACGTTCTTTCGACAGTCTAATTTAGTAATTAAGTATGCTTCTTGTACCCTCATTTACCTAGGATTCTATGACATTATATATTGTGTCCCCTCAGATGCAGACCCTATTACTCTAACGCAAATAAAAAAAAACTTACAATTGTGATTTATGAACAAAAATATTGATAATTTTATTTTTATTATTTTAAACAAGCAAGAACACAACACACATTTCAGCAGTCCCGCTTATCAAGAGCTATTGCACACTATTTAATTCACAACTTGAGTAATAGTAACATCGGGATTTCCCTGAAATTCTGGATCATACTTGCTCTCCTCCTCGGAAGCGCTTCTTTGAAACCTTGGAGCAAATAAAGCCATCTCCTCCCTCCTGCTGTTCTTAAGCCTCCTTGCCTGTTCTATCATTAGGCGGTAAGATGCCCTAAGAACATCCAACGGCAAGGCTCGGATAGTAGATTCCTTCCCAGTTATTTTGCTTACCATAGAATTAGGGTTCGTCTTGAACGAAACATATTCAAATTGATCTTGGTACGCCCTTTTCAGCACTGCATAATTCTGAGGAATTAACAGAATTTGTCTTTGGTGGAGCTGGCCATCAAAAACAGTTCTTCCTTGGTGGTTGACAATCTGGACCCTTCCTCTTCCACCGGTCACATAAATCAAGCTATGAGCGTTGATGTTCCAATGTGGAACAAGAACAGAATTCTATAAATACAAAAAATATTTGAGTTAGATTGAACAAATTTAGTTGCTCATTGCTTAATACACAAAAAGGTTTTTGAAAATACCCTTCTCAAAACAACCCGGTTGGCGCTGATTTGGACGTTATTAAGAATGGGCAACTTCTGGCTGTTGAGTACGGTGATTCTTCCGCTACGAGGGTTGTAGATATCAGCACCGGAAGGATCATTAATGTTCTCTCTTATTCTCATAGTGCAGAAATTCTCATCCAAACCATTGGTATAATTGCCCCTTCGTTCTCCCTGATATCTTTCACCATAAAACTCTTCCTCTTGTTGTTGTTTTTGCTCCTCTTGGATCCTAGATGGTCTGAGCAATTTAAGCCCTTGCGGTACATGAACTATTTCGCCTCGCTCATCATTTTGACTCTGGAGCCTTCTCACGAGCTCCTGATTTACTCCGAGAGCCTCAGCCAAAAATCGAGTGTCAAATCCAGTTAGGATATTTCCAGTTTGTTGCTCGGTTTCATAGGATTGTCCTCCCCTCTGGTGCCTTCCGGCCAGCAGGAACTCCTTATTCAATTCAAAGAAGTGTATAAATGAGAGGTTTATTCTATAACATGAAGATGCAATCAATTTTCTCAACATATATGTTACGTGATAAATTAAAGTTGTGTTACTTCTCATACCCTGTGTCTCGGCTCAAGCTGATTGGCGCTATTGCTTATGTCAGACACAGTGATTGCAACTGCAGGGACATCACCGTCATTGTAGAACCAGTGAGTAACACCTGCCGGTAAAGCAACAACATCTCCCTCACGGACACGCTGAACTTTCTGGTGTTCATCCCATGGCCTCTGACCCTGAGCCTCCCCTTCCTGCCTAGACTGCTCAAATTGTTGCTGAAAAGATTGGTAACTTTCTGGACACCCAGGATATACAATTCCCATTAGGCACCTTCCTGTAAATTATGTTAAACAAAATTTTGTCAGATATAGTATATATTATCTCGGAATAGCATGCAAATAAGTTCTTTGATTTGAAATATTATGTCTATGCGATCTCTGAGAACCTAGCTTTACCTTGTTTTATGTAGACAAGAGAAGGCGCATTAGAGTAGGCAGGTAAGCGAAGGCCTCTAGGCTCAATTATGCGGCGTCTAGCAGATAGGCCGGCGCATCGAAGCTGTTCATTGTTCTCATCATAGTATTCAGTGACGCCCGCCTCATGCTGCACCCGCCTTGATGGTTCGAGTGCTTCCAGCCTCTCGAATCGACATGCCCTCTGGCCAATACCGAACCCTCATGAGGTATGCCATGGGCTCTGACCACCAACGCCAAATTGAGCTGCGCATCCATGAAGCAAGACCGAAAGGCAAAGTGAAAGGGAAAGAAAGATGTTGGAAGTAGCCATATCTAATGAAGTTCTCACCAGAAGAATTAGTTTCTGAATTGATTACTTGATGAAGAGAATGATGGGGCTCCTTGGTATTTATAAGTGGAAAACGTGCTTTGTTTTGGACAGACTCAGAGAATTTGGTAAGGTCAGGACAAAATGACTTTAACAGAAATATATTGTGGGTGGAGCTTATTATCACAAACAAACGATTCTCCGCGTATTTTTCTATTGAAAAGCAAAGAACTATTGATCATTTCAGATATAAGCTTCCTAAATAACGCAGAGAATTCCACGTGTGGGAATAGCTAATCTCTTTGTCATGGAAATTATGAAAAGCATTCTTGAAGTTTCAATCTTTCTAAAATAAACTTGTGGGAAAAGCTAATCTCTTAATCTTTACTCGATCAAGATAACTCAAAAACCTATATTTTTTTTTTTCCAAATGCTCAAATACCTAATTTAATTTGCCCATTAAACATCACTAATCAAACTGGCTCCATTGAGAGCAACAATATAAAGACTTTCATGATTATTTATATTTTTATTTAAAATTGCAAAGAAAATTATCATTTCATAACGTACTGCAAGTTAAGATGAGTAAGCCATATGCCTTGTTCATTAATGATTTGCAAAGAAAATTTCTACCAGTCCCATGTTATATCTAAATTTGTGTGTTCAAGTACTTCATATCTTTCGGTTGGTTGCTTAGGCTTAAGTTGGTCTTAAAACTACTTCAGTAAAAAAGTGTTGAAATTAAACACTACAATACCTTGTTTAATTTGTTTTATTTTGATGAGAGTACAGTGGGAATTATGGATTTAGGAGGTTCAATGATTTAAAAATAAAAAAAATTATATAGGGTAAATATGTAAGTTTTTGCAACTTTGAAGGGTTAATATGATATTACAAAATTTTGAGGGAGAGATACATGATATTCAAATTTTTGAGATAGATACATGAAATTTCCCCTTGAACAAATGTCAGTTTCAAGTTTCAACAAGTGAAAGAGGCAGAGTATAATGCTGAGGTATTAGTTCTGTTGGGGTTTCGATTGATGTAGTTGACCTCTCAAAATATCTCAGATAACAATTGGTACTGTCTAGTACTTGTACCACATATCTGGTATAAATCTGTTGTGTCCCAAAAATGGCGGAACTAACTGTTTGGTCGATAAACATCTTTATATTAAGATGAAAATTCAGTGTTTGCAAGTATATATTTTAAGGGCACAAGATCCATTTTTACTCTAATGAAATCATTTATAGTCTATTATGTGTACTTTCTAATTAATCAATAATTAGAAAAGAATTCAATTCTTTTCTATTTTGATTTCAATGAACAAAGTTCAATTGAAAATCATCTCTATTGAATTCTACTGAATAGAAATCAATTCAACTCCAAAAATTATTGGTTCCGGTCACAGCCTTAACCTTCCTCCTACATCTTTCTCCCGCCTACACATCAAATTAGTTATCTAATATATTTATTTATATTGTGGGCTTAGCCCATTTGTTGTCAACTTTGGACTACTAATTAGCAAAACCAATGGAGAGAGGGAGGGGCCAAGACACATAGCGTGTTATCTTTCTGTATCAAAAACCAAGCAAACACGAATGAAATAATGATGTTCGATCCTTTTCTTCATCTTTTCTTGACTGTTTTTTTTTCTTTTACAAATTGAATTCTAATGCTTTAGTTTCAGTTAATTTTGTGTCGGATACTTCAATTGGGAGTAATGTACATTAATTTGCAGTAATGGCTTTCATGGGTTATGACTTATGACATAGAAAGAAGGGTAAAACATGTAATAAGCATTAAATGCCTTGAACACAATCGAAGAAATTATTTTCATACAGTTGAGGCCATCTGATTTTATCCGGCGCTGCCCTTCTATATATTGAATTTGCTGGAATTCTGTGCACTATTCTGTTAATATTGACTGCTGAATAAAATTAAAATGTTAGGCCTTTAATTTTATTAGGTTCAATGGATAGAAGCTACTAAGTGAGAATTGCTTCGTTACAGATAGAGTTTTTGTTAGGCCTTTAATTTCTTTTGTTTCTTGAATCCTTGAAGGAAAGGTCTTCTTCTTCTTTTTTATTTTATTTTTCAAGTGTAGGTTGCATTTGGATATATTATTTATATTGAGAACATATGGGTGAAACATTAACGTGTCATAATTTTGGGCTCCAGATTTTAGTTAGTGGTGCACTGGTCCAGATAAAGCTCATCAATGAGCTGAGTTGATAGACCAGGCAAATACTAATAAGTAGATCATGACCTTAATTATGAATCTATAAATAACATATATGATTACGAAGAAATTTTATAGTCGTTGAAACACTGTGCTTATACATAAATTGTGCTATATGATTCAATGAATAAGTTCTTTTGTTTGTGGTTCTTAATTTAAAGTTGCTAGCAGTTTACTAACTAGATTTCAAATATTAGACAAAGAAATATTTAACAATTAAGATATTTCAAAAAAAATCAATATTACAATGTAGTCAATTCATCTTTCACTTGAAAGGTATAATATATAATATTATTCCTTTTATGATACTTTCATGGTGTCTTTCTTTAACCTTGTGTAATATAAATTGACATATTTTTTTTGCTAATTTAGGACATATCCTATTTGCTATATATCTCTAATTCTCTATGTTTCTGATTCAACTTTCATAGCAACCTTGCTCGTGGCACCCACGTACGTAGGAACTAAATAGAAATATTCTGCTTCTCCATCACGTGGGCCCCACCCCCATCTTGTTTATCATACTCCATGTATTCCATCATGCATGTCAGAGAAATCCTGGTTGGAAGATCAGTTGGGATGTGTAGAGGCGATGATATTGGATTAGCTGCAATGGTGCGCTTGTGCAGCCATATATAGTCACCCTCGCTCATTCTCATCAATTGAATCAACTCATTGATGTACGTAGTTCTCTACTATTGAAGAATGAAGATCTTTGCTTCAGATACAATCATCATGGCAATTTAGGCAACAAATAAAAGAAACATCCAAATGAATATCTGTCATAAAGATTAGGAATCTAGCTGGATATTAGCAACGGCTAGTAAATTTTGTAATTAATTAGGATATATTGCAGCCTCTGTAAATTAGATGACAGACTAACGGCTAGTAAAATTCTAGTCTATAAATTAATACTCATGTACAGTGCTTGTAATAACAACACAGCAATCAAGAGCAATATTTCATCATTTTCATTTCATTCTAAATTTTCACATCTATGTACATCTTGATATTTCAAGATCAAAACGTTGTACTACTCGTCCTTGAATCTTTCCATGTATGAGGCCAAGGCCTCATACTCAGTATGGTTGTTGTCGTAAGATTCATATGTGGCATTTTTTGTTTAAAAGATCAGAGAGGTTGTATTTGGACGAGTTGGAGTAGGTTCAATGGATGGATGGATGCTACTGAGTCAGTAGTAGTAAGAATCAGTCTCAGAGAGGTTGTTTGGCGTAGGTTCAAAGAATCAGAGAGGTTGGATGAGTTTATATATACATAATGAAAATGTGGAATAATGAATGGATGCTTCTGAGTGAGAACCGCTTGGTTCAATTTTTGTTAAGCCTTGCTGCCTTGGGTTTTGTTTCTTCAAACACATACCTCTTTTCTTTCGTTTTCTTTTTTTTCTTTTTTTTTCAGGTTTTGGAGGCGTTTATTTATGAACTGATCCCACAGCTCAGAAAAAAAATATTTATCAAAATTAAAGGCCCAAATAACTTCTAATCGTGACTAAAAGTATGGATCCTTATCTCAGTTTTCTAATATTTTAATTTACATTGTGGGCTGAGTCCATTTATATGTCTTGTCTTCTTTGGGCTTCTAATTAGGAAAACAAATGGAAAGATAAGCAAAATGAATGAATGAATGAATGAATTTGTTCCTTATATTCATCTCTTCTTTACTGTTTTTCTTTTCTCTTGCAACTTTGTTTCTAATACTTAAATACTTCAATTAGGAGTAATTGATATGAACTGATCCCCCTCCACTGGGAAAAATGTAATATGAACTACATAAATTTTTTATTGAAAGACTAATTCTAGGAAATTTTAAATAGCACTTTATATACCATTTTTTATTGAATTTCGGAGTCTCCCATAACATCTGCTTAAAAAAATACACACTTCCCACCTAATGGACTTATGGAATATCTAACCATGATTAAAGTCAAAATAAACTCTTAACCGTGACTAATTCAAGTCGATCAAATCTGACAAATTATACTACAGAACATAAAATGTTTCCTCATAAGACATTCTCTTTTACATCAAAATCTCTAAAGCCACCTTAGACAAGCTAAGTCAATAGGCACAATAGCAATGGTAAATGGTTTCTAGGGGAAACAATGATAATTCCTATGAAAGCTATGTAATATATAAACAACACACAAATACGCAGCATTTACACGACTAAAAAAGAAAAAGAAAAAAATGAGTTACTCAAAACTAGAAGACCTGCTCCACCGATCCAAATAATCCTCGACGGAGGTATTGACAGAGATTGAATCTACTGTCTGTACTGTACTGGCAACTGAGACCGAATCATCCTCTAAATCGAGTAATGCAAGACTGAGATATGACTTGATGTTTGAACCAGGCGGTGTTATTGCCGCCTCATCATCTGACCCATCACAGCTTTCCTCTGCTATTGCCACTTGCAACTCAGCCCATTTTGTTACTTCTTCATCCCCTTGAAGAAGCTTCACCACCTAAGGGTAAAGTTACAAAAATAGCGGAAAAAATTAAAAGTAAGACTTTTGAGGGTGAACTTGTAAATATTAAGGTAACAAAACGGAACTCTTACAAGAGACATTGTTGGTCGGGATTGGTAATATGTTCTAAGGCATAAGGAAGCCGCCAGTATAATTCTTCTCATTTGTTCGGCGACATGTGCATTTTTCAAACCCGGATCCAACAAGGCTTCGATGTTTCCATCTTGTAATATCGGTTTTGCCTTTACACAGCAAAAAGAAAATGATAAATATCACAAGTATACAGTACACTGTCAATTTATCAATTTTTTGCTCACGAAATGCAAATCAATGGAATTAGCAAATTAGAAATTGTTGGTTTTAAGGAGAAATTAGATACCCAGGAAACAATGCTCTCACGACCTTTAGGTGACCCAGATTGAATAGGTTTTCGGCCAGATAAAAGCTCAAGTAGAACCACACCATATGCGTAAACATCAATTTTCTCATTAATCTTTCCATACATGAAATACTCAGGTGCCAGATACCTACCATAAAGGAGAAAATTATACAAAATGTTACTTAAGTTACTTGCTATTAAGCCCATTATGCAAA
Source organism: Carex cristatella (assembly GCA_024447775.1). Classification (NCBI taxonomy): domain Eukaryota; kingdom Viridiplantae; phylum Streptophyta; class Magnoliopsida; order Poales; family Cyperaceae; genus Carex; species Carex cristatella. The sequence continues at coordinate 4,773,205 of JAJHPF010000008.1, read as the reverse complement.
ATTGATAAAAATCAATTAATCGTTTACCCAAATGTGCCAGCAATATCATTGCAAGTGAGGTTTGAATCCGGAGATGATACCCGCCTTGCAAATCCAAAATCTGACAACTGAAACAGTAGCAGCAGTGTTTAATTGAATTTCTCAATGTGCTTGTATTTCCAACCTACACATATAAATTATTATAAAAAACAGAAGTTATTAATTGACCTGTGGCTCAAAATCCTTTGAAAGGAGTATGTTGGATGACTTAACATCTCCATGAATCACTGGCTCATCGGACCCACCGCCACAATGCAAATAGTCAAGTGCTTCAGCTATGCCAACAGCTATCTTATACCTCTCCTCCCAGCTTAGCACATGTTTGTTCTCTTGTTCACCTGTCAAAAAATAAACTCGATCAATAATGAGTTGTTTTTATTAACATAGGCTTTTGTAAATGTAAAAGTATATTCCTTAATGGTCCAAAGAATGCAACTAAATTTTACATGATAAAATAGCAACATAGCAAGAGTATCGATGCAAATGAAGAAATAAATAAGAATGAAATAAAATGATCAAGCAAGTTAACAAAAATCAAAACTATAAAGGGACCAAAAGGAAATTCAATTTTCAAATCACAAAAACATCATACCATGAAGAATTTCTTCCAAGCTCCCATTAGACAAGTAGTCATACACCAAAATAAGGCTTTTATTCTCAAAACAAAAACCAGCAAGAGAGATTATGTTTGTGTGGCGCAAAACAGATGTGATCTCAACTTCACACATGAACTCCATAAGGGCCACATTACTGGGTTTTAACATCTTTACAGCTAGATCCCTCCCTTCTTCAAAATTTGCCTTATATACCCTGCTTGTGCCTCCTTTCCCTATCAGATTATCTACACAACATAATGAAGATAATAACTTTCATAAGTTTAAGATACTTCCTGAGATAAAAAAAAAAATACTTTGTGTGGTTGGGGAGTATTAGCTAATTGCTGTATTGACCTCTAAGAACTAATGTAGTATAAGATTTTTATACTTGAGCCATTTTCCTAATTTAATTTGTAACAATAAGAAAATGCAATCTGTGGTGTTTGCACAAAATAGTTAGGTTGTGGATAAGAAAAGGCAAAGTAAACAAGATGAGAACAAACCAGCTGAAAAATTTGAAGTAGCTACTTGAAGTTCCTCGTATCCAAAAATTTTACAAAATGAAGAAAACTTCTCCTCAAATTTTTGCAACTCCTTTGGAGGCCAATCTTCGCTCAATTTCAAGTCACTACTCGATCTCAAAACATCATTCCTTACCGGGTTATCGGGCCTCCCTTCCAGGTGCAATCTGGTCGGAAGCCTCATGGCCCACTTCACCACAGGCCACTCTGACGAGTGACACCTCCTATGAGTCAAAACCTTCTTTCTAAGAGAGTGGGACCCACCATTTGATTTCTTATTGGATTCACTAGGTGAGTTGCATGAACTGGAGTTGTTGAATTCATCCTCTGATAAAATAGTGCATACTGAGCAGTTCCTGTCACTATTTCTGGACCCGGATCCATTAACGCTGCTACTAGTATTGTTCGCCTCACCTCCTCTCGGCCATGAACAGTACAAATCTCCATCCTCTATCTGACTTGCAGTTTCACTCTCTGCTTGGGTTGGGTTCTCAGTGGGCCAGGGACAGTACAAGTTATTGTTTTCATTGTTGCTAGTTGATTTGTTGGTACTGGTATCATCGACATTACCAGATTCTGAAAGTACACATTCCTCTGGTTTCTCTTGTGAAGTAAAACTAGAATTGTCTGTATCAGGGGCAATGCTGGTATGGAGGTATCTTGCCGGTAACACACAATAGAGGTCACTCTCTTTGATTATACTTTCTTCTGATTTTGGCTTGGCCTTATCTAATTTATAACAATAGTTGTTTTAGAATTCATTTATTGGATAGGATTAAGAGAACTTTTTGAGAAATAAATAAACAAAACAAATAAGCCAACTAACCTGGTACTTCACTCTTGAATACAATTTTTCCACTATTTATGGCAACAACCGAGCAAGTAGATCTCAGCTTCCTCGTACAATACTTTGCAATGGATAAAGAAAACCTAAAATAGAAATTAATGAAAACATTTTTTAAAATATTGCTATTATACTGCTCTCCAAAATGATCACAATCAGCCAAACCACTACAACTTCCTTTAGTTCATACATGACATCAACATGTTATTCATGATTATAACTATACCAGAACTGAATAGTACCAAATGGCATAGAAAGATGTTGGATTGTTGGTGCACAACTTTTTTTATTTTTTGGAAATTTTTTTACCTTTTTTATGGGTACAAAAATGGTTGTTTTTCCTATCTAAAAAAATGATTAAAAATTTCCAAAGAATATAAATTTGATTTCCAAGCACATTTAAATATGGAGATCATGTTGAGCAGTTCGAATCGATTGTTTGAACTTTGAATACAATGGGGCATTTTAACCCTACTCGTTTATAAATTTGCTGCTATAGTCCATTTCATTATTGTTGAAGCTACACTCAGGACTTCACTGCATTATCCAGTGCACAACCAGTATAGTACAAGTATTAGGCTATACATACCCATTTTTGTGCTTATTCCTAGCGGCACCGAGAATAAGATGTGATGCTCCCAGGGAATTAGCTTCACGAACCAATGCTCTTCTACGTGAAAATCCTTTACATATCTTTAGCTTTAATTCTATCTGTGGAAATAAGAAATTGTATTAGAAGTTTACAACAATATATAAAACGATGGATAAAATACTAGGATTACTTCAATAATTAATATTCAGAAATTTGGGTAACAAGGAGAGGACCAAATAAATTTTATATGGTAATTGACAATTGAAGTGCATAAAAATTTAAAATTCCAAACACTGAAAAGAGTCAAAATGGGGGAAATTCAGAAAAGAGTCAAAATGGGTTAGCATGACAATTTAAACTCAAAAATTTCATAAAGATAAAATTGAAGGGAAATACGAAAAACAGAAACAATAACAAATGTTCAATCTATATTTGGAGAGATGGTAAGAACTAACCAGAAATGGGACTACAGAAAAAATTGAGGAAAAATGTCAAAATATGTTCTACACCAATTTTAACACTGAATTAAAATTGAGAAACTACCATAAATTAGACTAGAATAAATAATATATATGAAATCCGGACACCAATTTACTAAAGTAAAAAAAGACATGCAAATGAAAACGATAATTACCATCAATTAGACAAGCAACTCAATTTTGGAAATGAGTACACTCATATTTCAACTACAACCAGACAAATTTACGCACAAAGAAGAATTATAAAACCTAAACTAAGTACAAAAATAAAAACCTGTTTGAGGTTGCAAAACCCCTCGTAAACAGCAAGCATAGAATCCAATTCCAAGTTGAGAGAAGAACAGGAAGCACCAGGTGAGGTGATGACGTGGCACGCCACGAAGTGGTCCCCACTGTGGGCCAGGTTCACCAGTGCCCAAGTGAGTGTCTCTTTACTTTGCGAATCCATCTTTACTGCCACCACCACTGTTTTCTTCTCTCCTCCATGAATCATCTTTTCTTCTTTCTTGATATTCTTCATTTCTACTGTACCTTTCTCTTCTTCTTCTTCTTCTTCTTCTTCTTCTTCTACATCCAATTGTTCCACATCTTTCTCTGACTTGGGGATTCCCATTCTTTGTGCGTTTCACTTTACACCCTCTATTTCTCTCTCTCGATCGATCGATCGATCGATTTGTAAACAGTGGAATTACTGATTTCTCACATGGGTTTGTTTTTGGGTGGAGAGAGAAAGAGAGAGATGCTAATTGGAACTTTTGTCGCGAGAAATAAAAATGGTAAGGTATCTGTTCTCACTATTTATTTATCTATTTGCGATTTCTCAGTTCTGAGAAACCCGCGAACAGAACTCCTCTCCGTCTCTCTCTCTCTGTCTCGACTTTGGAGTAGGCCCATGGACCTACTTTAGGATCGAACCTCCAGGACTGTCTGATTTACATTAAAATCTGTATACTGAAATTTAATATTCGTGCTCAATCACATCAATTGTCGTAAGCACGATCTTAAAGCAAATCGAACCGTTGTGGAGCCCATTGGACTCCAAGTAGGTCCAATGGGCATCGGACCTACACCGAAGTTGTCTGTCTCTCTCTCTCTATCTTTCTTGGTGTCTTTTTCTTTCTTAATTAACGATTAAATATAAAAGAGTTGTTATCTCTGCAGTAACTGAAACTGTGAGGTTCGATCGGACCGTCTGATCCGAGATGAATTGCAAGGGCTGACTTTAATATTCGTGTAAAAGTAGATCGGACCGTCCAGATCTAAACTCAAGATTTGAGTTATTTTGGGTCATATGAATAAGAAATAAATGGTTTGGATCCTATGAAGTAACTCAAAGTTTGAGTTTAGATCTACATCGTAAGATCAGAATCCGGACCAATGCAAGCGTAGATCGTACAGTTTGGACCAAAATTAAAAATTGAGTTATTGTAGAGGAATATGATTCTTAAAGAAAGAAGAGATGGCGCCCATTCCCACACACATTGCATCATTTGACACAGAAATAGTAATTAAACGACGATTTTTCTCATTCCCCCCTCTTTTTCTATCGCTTTCCACTACGGTACAAAATGGTTTGCTACACTCGGCCTACAAAAGAGTCGATGCACCGGAGAATTTGTAAACCGTGTTTTGACTTGATAAATAATAACAAGTCTTATATGTAAGAAAACTGTTTGAAAAACAAAATATTTGTCTTTTTATTGCTGTTGAAGTGAATATTGATATTATACCGTTAAAAAAATTTACTAACTTTACTATGGTTTGACTTTTCTTAAACATTTGAGTAATACTTTTATGGACATAAGAACATATTTGTAAAATGAACATATTTTTATTTTCAAAGTTCAAACAGTCGATCCGAATCGTTCATCTTGTTCTTCATATTAATATGTGCTTGGAGACCAAATTTTACATTTTTCTGAATTTTTTTACTATTTATTAAGATGGGTACAAAATTCAATGGTCTGAATTTGATATTTTTTGTACCCATCTTAATAAATAGTAAAAAAAATTCAGAAAAATGTAAAATTTGGTATCCAAGCACATATTAATATGGAGAACAAGATAAATGGTTCGGATCGACTGTTTGAACTTTGAAAATAAAAATATGTTCATTTTATAAATAGATCATTATGTCCATAGAAGCATTTGCCTTTTTTTAATGTATTGTTTTATTTTGGTAATATCTGTAACTTAATATTAGATAAAAATCCTCTAGTTTTCATAACAACTTGAAAATAAAAAAATTACTTAACAAAACATATGTTTAGAAATTTAAAATATAAATTAAACCTCCAATAATTAATACAGTCCACTTAAAACTAGAACATTAAAATACAAATAAAAGGTCATTTTTTTCACAATTTACCCATTTTTTAAAATTAATGTTAAATTATCAAAATTGATATTTTAAAAGTAAATATATTTCAAAGATACTAGCAAATTCACATTGTTCATGAATGTATTAAATGGCTTTATACTAGAAGGTTATAAATGCAAGACGCAAATGTAAATGCGGTCTATTTTTTCAGGTTTACACCAAGTGTAGGCAACATATTATCTCCGGTAAAGGTTTTTTCGTTCGCGCCCGCCTATGCCTAGTCGGTAACATGCTGATTCTCTAATTGACTTTTCTCTTTTCGTAAATTCCGTTTATTGGTAATTAATTTGTGTAGATTCTCTCCTGTTCTTCTGAAACGGAGAAATCCATTACACCATTAAATGCTGCGTACTAGTTATGAAGAAACTTCACTTTGCCTTGCAAAGCAAAAGTTCCATTTTTCTTTTTTTTAATCTATGACCGCAGATTTCGATGGGTAACTTGCGGATCGGATATTAGATGCCTATCAGACATACTTTAGTTTGATGGATTCAATCAATCACGATTTGATATGCATTGAGATGCATGTGTTCTGCTTTAAAATCCGTACATGTTTGCTTCAAATTTCGTATGCACATATCTTTATGGGGATTGAACTATGTTAGAGTTTATTGGATCTAAAAATAAATCCAATATCCATAGAACCTACTCCGTTTTCGTCAATAGCGAATCTACATGTAATGAATGGGAGTCAATTGACCTCATTCATTTGCAATTTTTTATTTATTTATATTCTATTTTTAATAAATTTAAACTAAAATATTATGAATAAGATAAAATTGACTATATTCGTAGTAGAAATTTTTTATATACTTGACCTCCATTCATGTTTGACTCCCATAGTCTGAAAGTCTGGCTCCGCCCCTGGTTTTCGTATCCGATCCACTTCAAGATATGTGCGCACGGATATTAAAGTGATGCGCACAGATTTTGAAGTGAATCGGACGGTAGAAACCACCCATCAAACAGACTATGGTCCAATAGACATCGGACACCCCCATCTCCCCATCTACCAAGGATAGAGATCACCTGCCCCGGGATGCTGGATTTCTTGGCCCCAGTGAGACTGACAAATGAGTCCAGACGAATTTATAAATTTAAATATTAATTTTTAGTTTTGGTGTGGTCCACATTTCAGTGACTCAGGAGCAGGAAAAATCCAGCCCTGGAGGCACAGAATTCAGTCCCATCTACCAGTGCCCTTTTAAATTGCGCAGCTTCTGTCCTGTTCTTTAAATACAGTTGTAAAAGTCTTATAAGACCGTAGGCATCTTGTAAAAGTATTGAGCAATGGCACCTAACCCCAGTGGATCCACCTAAATGAATCTAATCCATCTAACAAATTATTATAATGAAGAAATAATATATTTATTGAAAAGATGCTAATGGGGTTGTCTGACAGTATTGACCCGTTGACTACTGTAACCCACTACTTTTTTTCTTTTTTTCCTTTTTTGCACGTGATCTTTTTTTATGCCACAAAAGGTTAAAAATAAATTTGTTGAAAAAATAATTGTTCAGAATAAGCAATTGAAATTTAAAATTGACAAATTAAACAATATTATATAATTTATGGAAAATTTAATTTTACTCTTAAAAATCTCGAACTACGTATGACCCCTTTGTAAATTTATAATATAATATTTACCTTCCAAATTTTCAAAAAAAAAAACACACACACAATTTTATTCAATTTATTGCCATTTTTTCCCTTTCGAGGTCGTCGACGTGGTCGATCATTATGCCACAACAGATTGCAAAAAAATTGTTGGTAAAAACTGTTCAGAATAAGTAATTGAAATTAAAAATCGACAAAAGTTAAAAACATATAAATTTTAGGTAAAAAAATTCGCGTAAACTCTTCAAAAATCTCAAAATTACGTATAACTCCTTCGAAAACTTATAATATCATATTAACCTTTTTAAGTTTCAAAAACTTACAAATTTATTCAAGCTTGTTGCCTTTTTTTTTCTTTTTCTTTTTTGAGGTTGAGAAGAAATGATTGGAAAATATTGTTCAGAATAAGCAGTTAAAATATAAAATTGACAAAATTAAAAATACATATAATTATGGATCTAAAATTTTGACTGAACATTTATATCTGGCGGCGAAAGTGTCAAATTAAAAAAGAACATTCAAAATTCAAAGCGGGTACACTGTTGAAAAACCAAAGCTGAATTTTGAAAGTATTTATTGATTTCAACATTTTATAAATTTTAGTTTTCTAATGTTAATTCTGAAAAATTGTGTTTTCAAACAAAATGTCAAATTTACTCCATCTCTGTATATTTGGAGCCTAAGTTTTTTTTTTATATATATTTTTTATATTAAGAATTTTCAGTCTGATTCCTGTTGCATTTCTGTTCATAGTTAGCAGTCAGGATTGTCCCACAACAATAAAAAATAAAAATAAAAATAGTCCGTATCTACTGCATTTATTTTTAGAGTATGGTTGAACCAATTGATTATTCATTTTATTTCTATTTGATCCGACCTTTCAATTTTATTACTACATAGACCAGATTTTCGGCTCAATTTTAACCGTCTGATTTTAATCTAACGGGCCTAACAATATAACGATGTCAAAATCATAGTAATAATGCAATTAATTGATTAGGGCCCCAAAATAATAAAAGCGTACGTGGAATTAGTTTGTCTCAATCAAATTTTAAATCAAAGAAAAGATTTTTAGATCTTGTCATTTATGAGGTTTGCATCTTTGATTGTGTTAGATGGGTTCCAGTGTGTTCAATATCTATAAATTTATAAGGGGAATATTTGATGCATGAATCTGGATGAACATGATCTTTCATGAAAATATAATTAATTTGTGCATTGTGTTGGAATTTTTTCATGAATTTAAATCAGCTGACATCCGAGATTTCCTTAAGAGAGTGAGAGCGCGAATGAAGCTGGCTACAGAGAATTACTTGCTTTAGAATCGAAAATTTGAGAAAGAGAAAATAAACTTGCTATATAAAATCAGTGATTTTTAAGAATCAATATTTGATCAAGTGACAAAAACGCTCTCTAGACATGAGATGCTTGTTCGAAACTCAAATGGAGAATTTTTTTTGTAATATCAATAATAAAATTTGAATAGCAAATATTTCCATCTCTCTTTCAAAAAAATCAACTATTTTTGTCATCTTCAAATCAGAGTGCAGATGAGGTGAACTTTTTACAATATTTTTTCTCTTTTTGTTCCATTTTTTCCATCACAGAGCCTGTCGTGAAATAAAGTCTAAAAACTAAATATGATACAAAATTTTCTTTTTCCAATGTCTAATTGTTTGTGTATTTTTTTAGTACAGTTAAAATTCAAGCCATCTAGCCGTTTTAATATCCACAAGGAATCTCCATCCAGATTTAGAACATATAACCTCTTATGCAGAGAACATTGTTTTTACCATAAGATTAAATTTTGGTTCTCGAATTGCTTGTGTATTTACTTTTATCTAACGATTATATACAAGTTTAGAAAGTAAAAATCCCCCAATAAATTTGCATTAAACCATAGTCATAAATCTAAGAATTAAATCCATCTCTCTTCTGAGTTCTGACCTAACATGGGTGACCAATAATGAATACAACGACTCTGCAACAAAAACAAGAAAATGGTCAAAAAATAGTAAAACAAGTTTACACAAAAATTTTAAACTAGACTAAGACTAAAAAGGAGAAATAGACAGAGACACTTTGCATGCAAGGACAGCAGCAGATCTGGAAAGTGGTACATGTTCTGAAAATAATGAGAAAAAGGATAAGAAAATCATTTAAAAGTACACCTTCATAATTTGTCATGTTGCATTGCAAATCTAAGACATGTGAGTATATGACATGGGATTGTTGGATTGCTCCAACTCACATCACATGATGATGAACACACATTGAAATCAAGTGTGTGGATTTATGCTAAGCAAGTGGCACTAATTACAGGATGTGAGTTTTCAAAATTGTAAAAAAAAAAAAAAGTAATTTTTTTTTAAGGGGTTAGAATCAACTGATATTTTTATTTATACTCTTTTTAAAAAAAAGTTGAATCAAATAACCACAATTTTCACCGTCTCCAGTTTCAAATTGTGGACGATAATGGAGTGTCCGCAATTTCAAACCAAGGACAATTTTTTGTTATTTCAAACTCAGGACAATTTAATCAATTTTTTTTCTCAGTTTGAAACTGCGGACACAATTTATGTCTGCAGTTTCAAACTGAGGACGTGGTGGAAAATGAAATACTAAAAAATCGTAGTTATTTGGTTTATCATTTTTTTAAATAGTATAAATAAAAAAATTGGTAAGAACAAGCTATCATATTTTTAGTATCTAGAATTTCAAACTTTAAATTTCACACATTAAGAGTAATTATTATCTTTTGTCACTAGATCAAAATCAAAAGTCAATTCTCAAAGATATTTTTTTTTACCAATGCAAGTTTAGTAAATTCAATAACATTTATGTTTTTGTCATTTAGTTGTATTTAATTTATAATTTGACTATAATTATCTGTTAGAAGCTGACGTGATACTTTTAAAATGATTATTAATTTAACCAAACTACTAAACTAGAAGTTACTAGATCTACATGTTCACAACTAAAATTTATAATGATCATGTTGGTATTTGTAGTTTGAATTACAATTAAAATTGTAATTATCATGTTAGTAATTGCAGTTGCTTTACAAATTAATATGGAGATGATTTTAGATGATTTTATATTGACCCCAAAAATTTTAAGTTCTTAATTATCTGATGGTGAAGTTTGTGAAATTCATTTCAGAGTTTAAATAAATTTGACCACTGGCATGACAGAATCTGCATTGCATTCCAGGCTTCCAGCGGTGATCCTTGATGTCAGAGATATATCACATCAAAATCTTATCATAGGTAACTATATGTCAGATGCAGGTGACAGGTGACTACTCTCTATTCATATCATCTATGAAGAATTTTTCATTTCTGGAACAGTAAAACTATTTTAAAATATTAGAAAGTAATGCCATTATTTCCTTTAACTATGAATGAGTAAATTGTTCATAACTCGTGATTCGTTCATAATTCGCTCATTAACAACTCGCTCATTAACAATTCGTTCATTATTTCTCATTAACTTAATGAGCCGAGTATGAGCATACATCAACTCGTTCATAACTCGCTCATTAAGGAACTGCCACATCTAATTCAGCCACATTTAATTCTAATTCCTTGAATTAAAATTAAAATTGAATAAATAAAAAATCTCTTAACCTAAACTTACGTTTCAGACTCAATCTAAAAATTTTAATTGATAAATGACGCTCCAGTGCTTCATTATTCTAGCCTAAAATACTCCGGTCTAAATTAAAATTGATGAATTTGCTTACCAGTGGTTTTTATTTGTTTGTTTACCAGTGGTTCCATATTAAAATTGATGGAGGAAGAGGGGGTGATTACTGCATGAAATATCTATATTGGTTTTTATTTGTTTCACTTTTAGTGAGTGGCGAGGCTACGTAGAAGGAGGGGTAGGCACTTGCCTATCCTTGATTTTTTTTTATTTTTTATAGGACCGAACTTATTTGAAATGCAAGTAACAAACAAAATAAAAATTGAGTAGTACAAAGTAAGTAGCACGGAGTAAATGGTATGAGTTCAAAAAGTTAAATAGTAGAAAGTATGACCACTTATATCCTCTTTCTTTCTCTCCACTTATATCATCTTTCCTTCTCTCCATTTGATTTTTCAGGTTATTACAAAATGTTGAATGTATGAGTTCAAAAGATATAAATAGTACAGTGTATGACCAGCTGAGCTCGCCATTTCTTCTTGAAAAAGAAAGTTGTTATCCAGCATATATTCCATTCAGAATCGTAATGTAAAAAAAATACAACCGGTACAAGTGATCGAAAAAAAGTTGTTACCCATGTATGCCAACATACGTCAGAAAAAACTGTTGCGGTGTAGCCGCAATGACGCACCTAGATTGTTATAAATTTTTGACTTAGTTTAAACTTTTGATATATTTATTGCTATTTGTTTTAATTGTATATTGAATTCGAATCCAAACCCATTAATTTATTCGAATCCGAAGCCGGTTTTTATCTACCCCTAGCTCAAATTCTAGTCTCGCCACTACTTTTAGTTGGATCTCATGAATCATGATATACTTTTTTTTATAATAATAAATCAAAATAACATGTGTATTTTACCCAATACTAAAATTACCAGTGTCACATTTTTATTATCTCAAACTTTTAAGTAAAGTTTGATGGGGGTACATCTCATATATATATTTTTTTTATTATTACCAACCATTCTTCCAAGAATGGATTAGTGAGCTTGTCAATTTCTGTGCCTTATTATTATATACTCCTCCTTTAATAAATATACCTAACTCCTATGCATTTCTTGTCCAAGTATAGTACCTTCCAAATATTTTCTATTGTTTCAACTTCCAAGCAATACTAATTGAGTAAATAAGAAAGGATCTCAACAGCAATGGAAATAGTATTAAAGTTAATAATACTAGCTGATGATATATAAGTGCTAACCAAGGGTTGTGCAATCAAACAATTAAGATTTTTTTTCTTTCTAAAATTTCTAAAATATGTTTCTAGTCGAGTTTCGATGTAACATCTGACACGAAAAACATTATCTTAACTACTTGATACATTTTTTTTTTTTTACAAATAAATACACATTCACTGACATTCAATATGTTTCCTTTTATGTTGTTTAGTGTTAAAATTGTATTATCTTGAAATTCTATTAAAAATATACAATTTGTTCAAGTTAAATGCTTCGAAGATCATCTTATGTCTTATTAGTCTTTAGGTGATGAGATGTTTTACCATATAAGTTGTCTTAAGTTGCAAATGTGGCATATTTTATAAATTATGTTGATTGTGCATGTGTTCAAAATTCAATCTTGATAAATATTTAAAATAATGTGTATTATAATTTCAATCAATCTTTAATGCAAATATATACTTTTAACATAAATTTATTCTTTCTTTCATCGATCCGTATATGTAGTTTTTGGTCAGTTCAAACCATATTTCTAGTTGTACAATTAACAAAAATGATATTAATTCTTCAATCATTATCAAATTTGCATTGAAATGTATATGAACACTAATCCCAAATAATACACCAACTTTTTGTGAGAACTAAAACAAACAATTATTCTTTAATTATCATCAAAATACTAGCATAAAAAAAAAATTTATGCTAAATGATATTGATACACTTTTTTATTTTATAAACATATACACTTGAATACATTTACAACACGTTACACACAATTATAGAACTTTAATTATGCAATTTGCACATTAAATCATAGTCTCCACTGACAGTTATTCTTAAAAAATAAACAAATAATTGAACAAAAGTATATTCTGCAAATTGCAAAATAATAAAATACCACTTGTACAATAAATCGCCACCATATTTTGTACGTGTCAAGATAAATAAACCCACTACATAACAACTACAAAGCACATCAATTTTTAATATAAGTGTATTACATCATTTGACAAATTAATGTAGGAATCTTTCTTGGGTGCAACATTTTTTATGTCAATAATTCTTGTTGGGGATTATTTCATTGGTGGCATTTTAACAAATTATTGTATTTCCTCTTGGCACTGTCTCCTAGATATAGACATCATTATTCTTTAAGCCTTGGTCAAATTGAATAAATGTTATTTAAGCAGCAACTTGTTATGTGATCTCATAGTGGGATGCACAAGGAGCATATTTAATTAGAGAAATTAATTAGCAAATCTTGTTATTTATTATAATTTTTATTTGCAAAACTAAGAACTGCTTATTCGAGCAACTAGCATCTTTTAAATTGCTCCTGATTATATATGTATGAAATATATATATCTAAAACTATTGATGAGAAGACGGTTTAAATTTATTTAGTTTTCACCAAAATTAATGAATTTTGTACCAACACTGTTATCTATTATTAAGTCATATGTAATTCATATATCATTTTTCAATCAAGTTGTGGGTTAATTATCTTAACCGTAAGCGAAATTATTAAATTCGTTCTAGAAGTTATTCCAATTTTTTAAAGTGAATTATTTTGATCTGTATTTCGGTGAATTCAGTGTCCCTTTTGAATTTTATTGTTTTATATAAGTAATAATATATATAAAACTTTGATCAATATGTCGTGATTCGAAAACTTTACTATTATCTAATACTTAAGAAAAAAGATATCCTAGACCGGAAAAGATATTGACAACATTATTTTGTCTTCATGCAACGTATGGTCACATGTTTTCTTATTTAATTGTATTGTCTGTACGTTGCATGAAGCCAAAACAATGCTGTCAAAGACCACTCTTAAATTTATTTGGCAAAGAACAGTCGCTATATCTTTATGAAATTTATCAATATATTCTAAGTAGTTTCCATCAATGATTTCCAAGATATATTACTTTATTGTGATATAAAGAGGTAACAAAAGCACGAGATGTCACTTATGATGATGGCATATTTCGCATTATGGAGAAGAGATGCAATTGAATTTTCAATGAAAAAATAAAGGTCATTCTAGAACTGATAGATGAAATCATAACACAGTGGAAAGCAGAAGAGAAGAACAGTCAATCAGGGGCGAGAATAATGAACTAAAAAAAAAAATCAAAACAACTAATTTTTTTTTTTTTAACATTACATCATTTTTGTTTCTGTTTCCTCACATCTGTATCACTCAAGCTACACGCTGCTCACATAAGGTTTTTTACTCGGAAACTCTAAGCAATGTAACTGATTATGGTTTATATAAATGAGGGCTTGAGCCTTGTTGTTACTAAAAAAAAAAATGTAGGAAATGAGTTAGATACTACCAAAAAATTAGAACAAATAAAAGTGAAGAAAAAAATAAATAACATATTAGATCAGATAAGTTATATATTATAATAAATTTTGTGTTTCTCTACAAGGCCAATACAAAGGTGATAACAAATAATTTATCAATTTTAGAATAGCAATTGTTAGTAAACATCAGTCAAATGCAAAACGGAAAACTTCTATCAATACTAGAAAAATAGGTCGCTGTAAAAAGACATAGTACCGAGAATTAAATAAGGGACTACCGCATTAATTTTGACGTAATAGTTCAATTAATTAGGTAGAATAAGATATTTAAATCCAGCCTATTTTACATTAATTTAAAACAAAATTGATAAGTTAATATCTTATTTAATGTTCTATAAAAATAAATATATGAGTGCGCATGATTTTCAATTATAGCATGCTCCGTAAATCTATTGGTGATTTGGTGCAGCTTGTCAATGCCTAATGGGGTGACCAATATCATTTCTCTCACTCTTTCCATTTTTTTATTATGATTTTTAATAATAAGATGACACAATTGGACCTGCTCTAAAGCACGCGGTTTGATTTTGATCATCTCTGACAGATTGGACCACACACGTGCCTCAGACTTGACTCGCTGGAGATTTCATGATTTCATCACTTGATTGCTTAAACCTGGAGCATGACCCACTCTAATAAACCATTGCCGGGTAAAGATATTGACAGAGTAATTTTTGCTTCATGTAGAGCCCAAGTCACATACAGTGCCGTCAAAACTATTGTCAATGCGATGCATGTAGCAAAAACTCCTCTGTTAATATCTTTATCTGAAAACTCGTCTGTTTTACTCGCGAGTCGCGACAAAGGCATTGCCAGTTTTCTATTCGAAACAAGTGAACCGAATCACAGTATCCTGCTACATTTTTAATCTGGTTCGTTTATTTTTGATCGGACGGACAAAATAAGATTTTAGCACAAATTTTAAAGCAAAATTAATACTGCTATCTGCCTCTCCATCATCTGAGCACTCACCGGCTGAGATTAAATCTGGACCGTCCGAAAGTGTAGCAGAGGATGCGGTTCCTCGAAACAACAGTTCAAAAATATGACAAATATTCATAGAAGCCCATATTTCGGCCCAATAAAATACCTAGTGGATCTATTTGGATAAACAAAAAAATTGAAATTCTAACTAGCCCAAGATTTAGCCCGTGAATGCCATTATAAACATCTTTCGATAATACAAATCCGGCCCATTAAAGCCCGGTTCACCTTTTCCTCTCGTTTTCTAGAGAAAGTCTTTGCATTACCAACTCTGGTTGTCAAGTCAAAAGTCCAAATGTCGTACATACCGTACCTATTTAATTGCTATACACTAATTAATTGTAATGGAGAATTTTCCTTTGAAACATATACTACACCGTGTAATATTCAACCAACTAACCCATTAGAAAATTTAACCCAAAGAACCAGAAGCATTGACAATTCAATAGTCAGCAAAAAGCTCAGATAATTGTTCATCCGTCCATTCTGGAATCGAGACCTTTGTAACCGGCATTTCTTTTTCATCATTTCCTTGGTTTGGTTGCATGTTGCCTTTCAGAATATTGACTGAAGTGTTTTAGTGCCACCAGAGTTACCATTTGAAGGCAACATGCAACCAAACCAAGAATTATACAGAAAGTTAAATGAATCTACTTGAATTTTGTGCAACAAGGTTAAAATAATACCCTACAAGGTGAAGTTCTAGACATAATTCAAAGGAAGACATTGTCACCTTCACGACATTATCAGTATCCTTAAATTAAATTAAATATAGTACACCTATTTTTCATCTTAATCCTCACGAATTATGCTATTACATGCATCGAAACCACAAATAGTAAACACTAGACTCAGTGCGAGCATAATAGCATTGCACTTGTTCATATGTATGTTGCATACATAAAAGACCTTGGTTTTATTTTGTCAATGTTACAAGTTTAGTAATAATCATAACAGTCCGGTTGTTTTGAAGGAGAAAAGAACCTAGAATTAGCTTTGTGGGTAATTTTTCCAAATGAGAAAATTCAGCAATAAAAATGAAACTTAGGCTTGCAAATTTTAGTAGTTAATCCAGCCCTTGTCCAAAAAAATAGCTGTATTTACTATTTACTATGTTTGGGAGGTAAAAAATCAAAATCAGTCTTTTTCCATGTTAGAAAATTTAAACAAGGTGACCCAGCACTCTAAAAAGACAAGCTGGCCTTAGAGAAAGTCAAATCAATCAGCTTTTACTTCTGTAATAAGATCATATAAATTTTATCAGGATAAGTTCTAGACTAATTTGAAATGAATTCAGACTTTTCATACCCACCTTTAGCACATTGTCTTCTGTAATATTGAGATACTGAACTGATCGTGCAGGAGAAAATACTACCACCTGAAATTACCAAAGTAAATTTTAATTGATAATACGAGAAAAACAATTAATAATTGAAGTCCTTATGAAAGTAGTCATATATTAAACCAACACCTGGAATTATTATGGTTGACACAGACTGATTAAAATATTAAAATTAAGCCTTAAGATCAAATTACAGGTTGAATTTAACTCCAACATGACTGATTCAGGGCTCAATTTTCAAACAAACTCCACAAAAAGACAATAACACTTGTTGAATATTTATTACCTGCTTTAAAATAAGAACACACCCAACAGCTACATCACTCCCAAGAGTTCCCTCTAATAGAGCTTTATGATGAATTGAGGCACAAATTGTACCTGTTTGATCCTAGAAAGGGGGAACAAATTAAAAAAAATCAAAGATTAATTTACAGTTAAAATATATGTATATAATATTATAATTAATAAAGAGTTGGGTTATTGTACTTCATAAAGTTAAGGGTGTGTTTTACTTCATGCCCATATTTGCGATTTTAAAGTTTAAATAGCCGATTCGAACCGTTCAATTCCATTTCCATATTAAACTGTGCTTGGAGATCAAATTTTATATTTTTTGAAAAACTTTTACTATTTGTTTTTTTGAATTTTTGAAAATCACTGATTTTTTATGGTTCACAATTTTCTGAAAAAATGATTTTAGAAAATTCTAAAAAATAGTAAAAACTTTCCAAAAATTGTAAAATTTGATCTCCAAGCACATTTTAATATGGAGATCATGTTGAACTATTCAAATCGTCATTTTGGACTTCGGATTTGAAAATACGGGCGTTAATTAAAACACACCCTTTACATCATGAATTACAATAGCCCAACTCTAATTATAAATTACCAACTTTCTTTAAAGTCAGTACCAGATCTCCAAGTCCATTTGACGTGCAAGATTTAACAAGACCCACAACCTAACATTTAGAATATAATTTCATTATGAACTTTCCTATGAGAAAGAGTTACTCATTAAGTATCATATGGTTATAGTAGTATACTTACCATTGGTATTCGACCAATTGTGCGTGTTCTGATGGAACCAATTGGAGAAACTGGATTGCATTCTGTACCTGAGCTGAACAACTTTTAATGACAGTAAAAAAAGTGTACGAATTTGTACAGATATCAAAATCACCTGTCAATTCATAAATTCTTGCACTCTACATTCAATTCGAAATAGAAAAAAAAGTAACCTAGATATCGCATAGCGTAGATCCATGAATAAAGCTGAAAATCACCATCGACCTCTCCATCCAAATCCATAGATCCACCTACTCATGAATTTGATATGGTGGTTCCTTATCAGCCAATCCCCCCTGAAGAACAAGAAGACAGCAGCTGAATGATAGATGTGGTTGGGTTCTGACGTCTGACGGATGCCATGATTTTATGTGTTTTTTGTTATATATGACTTACATA
The DNA here is from genome assembly GCA_024447775.1 of Carex cristatella. Taxonomy (NCBI): domain Eukaryota; kingdom Viridiplantae; phylum Streptophyta; class Magnoliopsida; order Poales; family Cyperaceae; genus Carex; species Carex cristatella. The sequence goes on along the minus strand of JAJHPF010000008.1, from coordinate 4,755,087 downwards.
TATCGGATAGTAGACTTTAATAGTTAGTTCCTTACTCATAGAGTGAGCATATCCATTAGACTGAGCTATGATGTGTTTAGTTAGGAAGATATAGCTGACAGAGTTAGCAGCACTTTTTGTTTCTGCATCTGTGGATTGCGTTTTGTAATTTAACTCTGTTTCTTAATGAAGTTGGTCTATGGCCTTTTTACCAAAAAAAAAAAAATTAGATCCACCTACTATCCTCCCAATTTCTTCCCTTTGGGACCCGTTCTGGCCTACATCTATCATCTTGACACGATGCATCGCTGCATGTACAGCCCCAGCAGGGCCTGGTATGAGACTGTTGAATTCACAGCACCGAAGCTATATTTCGGAAGAATGCTCAAAATTATTCTATCAATTTCAAGAATCTTCCTTTGACTGACTTTGTATGGTCAGTAATTTAAAGAAGTTGCTAGAAATTACACAAACCGACTAACAATAGAAGTCTCTATTATATTTGTATCATGTATATTCTAGAATAATCCAAACCGACTAACAATAGAAACAATATGAATACTTTAGAAATTTCTTACCGACATAGTAGGTCTATAAATAGATGGGAGGGTCATGTAATGAGAGGTGTAACAAAATAAGAAGTCCTATATAATTGTGTACTTCAATCACTTGTACTCTTTCCAAATAGTAAAAAACAAAGTTAGAAATAATACTTCTCTCTCTAATTCCACAATCCGATCCATTTCCAACATTTGGTATCAGAGCATCAGGTTCAAGTAAGAAGTTAGCGAAGTAGACTAGGGCGTTTGTGCAATATAAGAAGCATCCTAAATCGATGTCTTCAGGTGTATTCGCAAGTATGGCACAATCGACAGTTCCAGTATTTATGGGAGAAAATTATTCCATGTGGAAGATAAAGATGCGGACGCTGCTACTCTCGCAGGGATTGTTGGATGTCGTTGAACAAGGCTTCACGGCGCCGACAGGAACATTGACGAAGGAGCAAAAACAACAACAAATGAATGATGCCAAAGCCTTGTTTCTAATCCAACAGGGTGTAGCTGAAAGTCTATTTCCACGAATAAGTGGAGCTACTACATCCAAGAAGGCATGGGAGATTCTGAGAGAGGAGTTTGAAGGCTCGGAGAAGGTGAAAGCGGTGAAGCTGCAAACATTACGAAGACAATTTCAAAATCTCCAAATGAAGGAGGCCGAGAAGATCAAGGAGTACTTCTCACGAGTCATCGAAATAGTCAACCAAATGCGGACATATGGAGAAGACATCTCCGATCAGAAGGTAGTCGAGAAAATTTTAATTAGCCTCACCGATAAATATGACTATATCGTTACCGCAATAGAAGAATTGAAAGACCTATCGACGCTTTCGATTCAACAATTAATGAGCTCCTTGGAGTCGCACGAAGAGAGAAAGCTCCAACGAGAAGGAAATTTAGTAAAAGATGCATTCCACTCCAAGCTGAGCTTCAAACCTCGATATAACCCCACGAGTCAACAAAAAATCCAAGAAGGCGGCGGTCCGCGACAAGATACAGAAGAGCAATCGGTGATGAAAGAGAAAGCACCAGGTTCGAGTTATTCAAATTTATGGTGCGATATACATAAAAAGTCGAACCATAGTACATCTGAATGCTGGTCGACAAAGAGATGCAACAAATGCAAGAAGATCGGCCACATAGCCAGAATGTGCAGAACAAAAATCAGCGATCGAGCAAACTATGTAGAAGAAAATGAGAGTCATGAAAGCATTTTCTATGCGTGCCACTCAGTCAAAGAAGAGAAAGGCGATATCTGGTTCCTTGACAGTGGTTGCACAAATCACATGACTGGGAACCGCGAATTATTTCACCACATTGATATTTCGTATGAGACAAAGGTACGTATGGGAAATGGCTCAATTGTTCAAGCAAAAGGTAAAGGCAGTATTGCCGTACAGACCAAGATGGGTCCGAAATTTATCCGAGATGTGCTACTGGTTCCGGACCTAAAACAAAATCTACTGAGTGTGGGGCAACTAGTACAGAATGGATACGCAGTTTATTTTGAAAATGGAGGCTGCAAAATTTTAGACCGAAGAAATAAAAATCAATTAATAGCAAGAATAGAAATGGAGAAGTCTAGAAGCTTCCCACTGCACATAAGCTACGCTCCGCATTTGACGCTAAGAAATGAGGTGATCGAGCCACGAGAAGAAGGTTATACACAACGCGAAGATGGGTCAAGATCAAGAACTACTTCAAATTCAGGATCAAGCCTGAGTGCTAGTCGAAGAGCTAAAGAAGAGACTACGACAACAGAGTCACCCCCCAAGCAAGTAAGAAAAATAAAAGAGAAATAAGCAATAATAATTACACATGACCTAAATAAGTAATAATAAGTAACAGAAAATTAGATAAAGATAAATATATATATATATATATATATATATATATATATATATATATATATATATATATATTCATGGCTAACCTTAGTATGATAGAGAGGAGAAAATAACAACTTCAAATATCTCAGATTCCAGTTGTGCTATGAGCTGAAATCAAAACGGCGTTGGAGGAAAAAAGCCCTTCTTATATAACCAAAACCCTAAAACTACATTTTTACACGGATTTTTCACTATAAATCCGTGTAGCTCTCTAGCCTTTCTACACGGATTTTTATTTAAAAATCCGTGTAGGAAGGTTGTTGAACCTTTTTTTTTTTTAGCTATCCTACACGGATTTTTATTTAAAATCCGTGTAGGAAGGTTGCTGAACCGTTTTTTTTTTTTTTTTTTTAGTAAAAATCCGTGTAGCTCTCTAGCCTTTCTACACTGTTATTTAAACAATAATCCGTGTACAATAACCCCTTCCTACACGGATTTTGTAATAAAAATCCGTGTAGCTCTCTCAACATTACTACACGGATATTTAATGAAATATCCGTGTATAAAAGATTAATTTCCACACAGACACTAATTTTTAAGTTAATATTCGTGTAGGATTCCTAGAACACTGGAAAAATCTTATTTCATACACGTTTTTTTGTAAAATTGAGAAAATCCGTGTATAAGTACAGTGTAGGAAGACGTTTTTTTGTAGTAGTGGAGGGTGATGGTGACTTCCTCGACACATTGCTCAAACTTCAAAAGGATGAGAAACAAAAGAAAGAATTTGAGATAAAAGATGAGCATGTCAAAGCACTTTGTTACGGAAGTCCCTTTTTTAATATATATATATATATATATATATATATATATATATATATATATATATATATATATAGATGGGTTATGGTGAGTTGTCAAGTAAGAATTTTATTTCACTTCACGCTCATATTTTCGTTTTTAAAGACCAATAGTCTAACCATGCAAAACAACTGCTTGGAAATGTGCTTGGAGACTAAATTTTAATTTTTTTAGATAGATAGAAAACAAATGTTTTTCAATGGTTCAGAATCATACAAAACAATGATTTTGAAATATTTTAAAAAAATAGTAAAAATTTTCCATAAAATATAAAATTTAGTCTCTAAGTACATATCAATATGAATATCTTGTTAAGTGTTTCATATTGACTATTTGATATATTTGAAAACTGAGATATGAGCGTGAAATAAAATAAAATTCTTACTTCAGCAACTCACCATAGCCCATCTCTGTTTTTTTTTTTTTTTTGAAAGGACTTAGTAGGAGATACCAAGCAAATTTTTATTGGATAATATAGAAACGTTGATTACAGCACATCCAATCCAGAAGTGGATTGCCCCTTTTATAACCAAAAAGAAACAAATAACAAGACAATACAAACCAACTAACACACAAACTACAATGCAGAGAACAGAAAAAAAAAAAAAAAAAAAAAAAAAAAAAAAAAAAAAAAAAAAACTGATTATACTATATATACTACATCCATACTGCATCCACATGTGACAGTCTTGCACTATCCACATGATTCCTGCGCCTCCATATCACACATATTGCACATAGAAATTGTGTTGCCCATTCTTCTTTAGACCTGGTCCCTCTTGCCCTCTTTGATTCGTACCACACTTCATGGGTTGTCATACCTGCCTTCATTAGCCTCTACCCTAGCATATTTGAAAGGATAAACCGAACATGCGTAGTATGTGCAAAGGAATAGCAAATGCAATGCCGACTCTATTGGACAGTTATCACACATGATGCACTGTGGTTCACAGTTCATTCTTCTTCTTTCCATCACCTCATGTGTCAAACACTTGTTCTCTCAGGAACATGATTCCAAAAACTTTCACAGTAGGCGGGGCTTTACTAGCCCAGACCTCCATGAAAGGCCATCTGATCTTGCCGGCCCCAATCATAGTCATGTATAGTGACTTTGCCGTGTATACCCCTTTTGCATTCCACTTCCAAATTATTTGATCTCCGTCATTTGTCAGGCATATATCCCATAATTCATCATTTCTTGGTGCAAAGAAATGGGCTATGTGATGCGCATCTCCCAATGATATTGTCGGTTGGTGGAGCCTAGGCTGGCTCGGGCCAAGCTGCGCCAGAGGCAGCCCTGACCATTCATCAAATCAAAAGGAGATGGCCATGCCACCGCCACCTCACCAACAGTGACACATTTCTCACCATAGCCTTTCTCTCTCTCTCTATATATATATATAGAGGTTGGCTAATATCAAATCAGTTGTTCCTGAGATTCTGTGCAATCAAGTGATTTTTCAATTTTCGAAGTCCAAAACGTCGATCCAAACCGTTAGATGTGTTCTCTATATTAAAATGTGTCTGGAAACCAAATTTTACATTTTTTGGAATTTTTTTACTATTTATTAAGCCACGTTGAAAATCGCTGATCCAACGGTAGCTTAACCAAACAGTAAAAACAGAAGCCACCGTTGGATCAAAGATTTTCAAAGTGGCTTAATAAATAGCAAACAATTAAAAAAAAATGTAAAATTTGGTCTCCAAGCACATTTTAATATAGAGAACATATCTAACGGTTTGGATCGACGTTTTGGACTTCGAAAATTGAAAAACCACTTGGTTACACAGGAGCTCAGGAACAACTGATTTGATATTAGCCAACCTCTATATATATATATATATATATATATATATATATATATATATAAAAAGATTTGTTCCCATGTTGTGAAAAAAGTGGTTATATGTTTGTATTTATACAGTCAGGAGAACAAAGTTGTTTGACATTAAAAATAATATATTTGTTTAAGGAAATATGTTCACTAAATAATTAACTTCACTAGAAATTTTTTTTTCATTAACTTTGCAATTACATATATGCAGCAATCACTGGCTGCTGGCTCAGAACCGTTAGCCTTAAGTTTAGAGTGGACCATGATAGAACGTTTGAGACACCCCAGAGTATTGAAGAAGCTACAAGAAGAGGTGCGCAGCATTCCTGCGCAAAACAATCTGCTCACTTCGGAAGATGTCAGCAAGCTAACATACCTGAAGGCTGCCATGACAGAAAGCCTCCGGCTACACCCACCGAATCCGCTTCTAGTCCCGAGAGAATCCATGGACTACTGCAACATAGAAGGCTATGACATCCCGAAAGGATCGAGAGTTTTTGTCAATACCTACGCCATGGGAAGAGACCCTGAGGTCTGGGACAACCCATTGGAGTACCGACCCGAAAGATTTGTCGATAATCCATTTAACTACAACGGTAACACTTGTGAAATCGTTCCCTTTGGAGGGGGGCGGAGGATTTGTCCTGGAATGCAGCTTTCGCTCCTGATGATGGAGTTAGCCCTGGCGAATCTCTTATGGAGGTTTGATTGGGAGCTCCCGAAAGGGATGAAGCCAGAGGATGTCGACATGACTGAGATGCCAAGCTTGTCGCTGAAGAGGAAGGAGGATTTAGAGTTAGTTCCGAAACCTAGGCGGATTACATATTAAAAGAAAGAAATATTTTAAGTGGATTAATAATGTGTAATGTATTTCGAATAAAAAAGATTGAGAAGTATATATGTGTGTACTTCTTGTTCTATAAGTTTGTCCATTTTTTGTATTTTCTTTTCTTGTTCGTCATTTTTGATTCAGTGCTAAGTTCACGGGGTATGATATATATAATGTATAATCTTTGTAATTTGTATTAAAGAAAATTGTGTAGTACCGATTAATTTTTATTTTTAAAATTCTAACCGTAAATCCAAAGTGTTTAATTGATCATCATATGAATATATACTTGAAAAATAAACTTTACATTTTTTTTTTCTAAAAAATTACTATTTTTTTATTGGTAGAAAATCACTATTTTTCTATGGTCTAGAATTTTCATATCAAGTGATTTTCTACCTATCTAATAAATAGTTAACAAATTCTAAAACATATAAAATTCGGTTAGCAAGTACATAATTATATGGAGCTCATATTAAACGGTTCAGTTCGAATCTATTGTTAGTAGTTTCAAAACGAAGATATGAATCCATAGGACGTACCAATATGCGCTACCATAAGCCTCACTCTTTAGTCTATATGTCATTTACATCCTCATTTTAATATTATAAAGGAGTAGGCCCTTAGCTAATTAACCATGTATTTTGTTTATATTCAATGGATACATATAGGCATTAATTTCTCCCTGTTCCGTACCTCAAGCCCAATTTGAGCAGTTAACATATTTTCTCTTGCACTCTAAGAGTACATTAAAGAAGTGTTTTCTATGAAGAAAATAATGGTTAGTGGAAGGTTCTAAATAAATTTTCTTTTGGTTCCTAAAGTGTACAATTATATACTGCATTCAGGAGTGTATCTAATCTATTTGATTCAATTACAAGTTAGGAGCTAAAATATCATTACACAGATTTAAGTGCACACTAAAGTAGGAAAATGCATGGGTTCAAACAACGCCTTACCTATTAGCTACAAACTTCTCCTTATCCAAAACGGCAACAAACCTCAATAGATTAATTTATCGATTATACAAATCCTTGAGTGTAGGAAGTGATTGTAAACTTGAAGTAATCAGCATTGTGGTAACTGGCATGGTAGGTATGGTTGCAAAAAAAAAAAAAAACACATGGGGCAACTGTTAGGACAGCTTTCTTTCCAACTGTCAGCATGAATAACGGGTAATTTTTATAACAAAGTAGTTATGGCTTCATGCAACCCACAAGGCATATGCAGTGCTGTTTTAAATCTATATAATCTATGCAGCGTAGCGCTGCAAGAAGTCAAATTGCTCTGTTAAAATCTGTAGCAGAATAACTTAATTATACATAATTATTACTCAAAGAAGTTGTTTTGCTAAATTAAGTAACATCCTAGAGCAGTTGTCATCTAAAAGTTTTCCGATGACACCCAATAAGATAAAATAACACACGCTTAATTAGTTGAAGAGGACAGTTCGCGGCCTATATATAAATTACATTCAGATTGTTGCAAGTAAAACCATCTTTTCGCTACTTTTTTCTTCATGTTTGATAGATTGAACACAATGACTTTCAGGTTCTCCTTTACTCTTATTGCTATTGTGTCCCTGTTAGGTGTTTTTGTTGCTGCGCAGGAATAGCAGGATGACCCCAATGATGACAATGGCCCAGATGATGGCAAATATGGATATCATCCTGGCAATGCCACATTTTATGGGCATCCCAATGCTTCTGAGCCTTCTAACAATGGTAACAGAATGCTTTGTTTTGTTTTCCAACACACTATAAAAAAAAAAAAAAAGAGGTTGTGTTTTTCGAATGATGAGTAATTGAGTTGAACATTAATTCCTTTTTTTTTTTTAAGACAAATCAATACCCCATTTATATATTTACAAGTAAGTCCTTACAATCTAACTAAATACCCCAACATTTCAAAAATCACACAAACTTTTGTAAAAACCCAGGGGTGTCCATATTGCCTCAACCACACACACCCCAGAATCCTTAACTACCTATCGAACATAGTTAATTGGTGCAGTTGTTTGGCAGTAGCAAAGTTTCGACATAGGCGTAGGCATCCCTAAACTCAAAATCATATATATCACCCCCAAAAAAAAAAAAAAAAATCAAAGCATGATTTTTGTTTTGTATGTTACCAACTACCAACACAGTGCCTATGAAGAACTCCTTACAAATTCAGCAGCTATTATAACCCTCAGGCTGCAACTTATTACATTCACTAACACACAAAACAAAGGAATTCACTATAGGCTATTTATAATTAGAAACTAACATAACACATAAGTCTTTATGGCTCAAGTAAATTAATTAAGTAACAAACGAACAAATATGAAATGGTCAACATAAAATAAGTCAATGAGTTCAGCATATTGAAGAAGAAACAAATTTAGGAGGGTGTTGTAACATCCTGAAAATTTAAAATATTAAATCATAAGGAGTCAAGTTCTAACTCTAAATGAAAAGAGAGGTTTAGTATAAAATAAAACAAAATAACGATTTATTATTGTAATTAAAAACATAGAATGTCAAAATAAAAAATTTACGATTTTAATAGAGGGACTAAGTAGAAATTAACCTACACAATTCATCATTATCCATTAATTCAACAACTCTTATATAAAAAAAAACATTCATTTTTTTTACTTGAGCTATATCTGGTTTGGAATATTATATTAGTTATTAGTGTTATTTTTAGGGATGCAAATCTGAGAAGACGAGAAATTTTTTATGTTGAAAAGTTATATTTTGTTTCTTGTTATAGTGGCTATATATATCTTACAAGGTTAATATGACCGTTGGAGCTATCTCCCTTTTTGCTACAGTAAACTACTTAAATTATTTTGTACATTTTACATCTAAGTCCTTAATTTATTATTTCTAAGATTATTATTCAACACCCCCCTCAAGCTAGGATTATAAATATCGAGTAATCCTAGCTTGCTTGTGATTTCTTCAAATGGCTTTGGGTCCAATCCTTTTGTGAACACATCCGCTAGTTGATCTTCACTTCGAACAAACGGTGTTTCTATTTCCTTGGCTTGGACCTTCTCTCTAATAAAATGACAATCAACTTCTATGTATTTGGTCCGTTCGTGAAATACAGGATTTTGAGCAATGTGACGTGCGGAGTTGTTGTCACAATACATTTTCATGGGTTGATCAACATTGATTTCCATGTCTTTGAGTAATTGCTTGAGCCATATCAATTCGTTTGCGGTTGATGCCATAGCTCGATACTCCGCTTCCGCGCTTGATCATGCCACAACATTTTGTTTCTTGCTTTTCCATGTGACTAAATTTCCGCCTACAAATGTGCAAAAGCCGGTGGTGGATTTTCTATCAAAGCTACCGGCCCAATCTGCATCGGAATAGCCACATATTGCATTAGAATTATTATTCTTCATCCAAATACCCTTTCCGGGATTACCTTTTAAATATCTCAAAATTCTATTTATGGCCTCTAAATGAGGTGTTCTTGGTTTATGCAAAAATTTATTAATTTGACTTACGGGAAAAGAAATATCCGGACGGGTTACCGTGAGGTAAATTAATTTTCCTATAAGTCTTTGAAATTGGTTTATATTTTCTAAAGGTTCACCATCCTCGGTATTTAATTTATATTTATTATCTATTGGTGTAGAGGCCGGTTTACAACCTAATTTACCGGTTTCTTTTAATAAATCCAATGTTTATTTCCTTTGTGAAATTAATAGACCTTTGTTTGAAAATGTTACCTCTATTCCTAAAAAGTATTTTAAATATCCTAAATCTTTAATGTCAAAATTTTATTTTAATTGGAATTTGATTTTTCTAATTGCTTCTAAATTGTTTCCGGTAATTATTAAATCATCTACGTATACTAAGACAAGAGTTATATTTTCTCCTTCACTTTTGGTAAACAAGGAGTGATCGGCATTACTAATTTTAAACTTGCAAGAAATTAAATATTGAGATAATTTGCCATACCATGCCCTTGGAGATTGTTTAAGTCCATAAATTGATTTTTTTAACCTACAAACAAGGTCAGTATTTTTTTCTTTTATATGACCCGGTGGAAGAGTCATATAAACTTCTTCCTCAAGTGTTCCTTGAAGAAATGCATTTTTTACATCCATTTAGTATAAACTCCACCCATTGTTTACGGCAATGGAAAATAATACCCTAACGGTATTCATTTTTGCAACCGGTGCAAAAGTTTCGTTATAATCTATTCCATATGTTTGTGTAAATTCTTTGACTACTAACCTTGCCCTATACCGTTCTATGGTACCATTACAATTGTATTTAATTTTGTAAACCCATTTGCATCCAACGGGATTTTTATTTTTTGGTAATGGAGCTATTACCCATGTTTCATTTTTTTCTAGAACTTTTAGTTCTTCTTTCATGGCTTTATTCCAAGTTGGATTTTGAATGGCCTCTTGATAATTTTTTGGTTCCATTTCTTTTTCTATAGAGATAAGGAAAGCTTGGTATGAAGGTAAAATGTTTACATATGAAACAAAATTTTGTATAGGATATTGGACGGTACAAGTAACATAGTCTCTAAGTCTAGTTGATGGTTGTGATACCCTAGTTGTCCGTCTAAGCTCCGGATTATTCTCTATGTCGGTTTCATTTGTTTCATCATTATTATCATCCATTTCTTCTTCCACATCACTTGTTTCATTTTCTTCTAAATTATTTTGTGCAATATAGGGTGTTGCAGAATTTATTCTTTCAATTTGGATTTGAGTAGGCTCTTGAATTTCTCCTAGTTTTTTGAAATATGACTCATTTTCAAAAAATACAACATTTCTAGAAATAAATAATTTTTTATCAATAGGATCATAGCATTTGTACCCTTTTTTAAATGGTGAATACACTAAGAAAATAGTTTTTGTTGATACAAAATCTAGCTTATCTTTCCTTTTAATATGTACAAAACTTGTACATCCAAATATTTTTAAATGATCAAAGGTGATTTTTTGTTGATAAAGAATTTATAATGGAATTTTATTTTCTAATTTTGAACTTGGTAATCTATTAATTAGATGTGTAGCGCAAAGTATGGCATCCGACCAATATATTTTGGGAACATTACTTTGGAACATCAAAGTTCTTGTCATTTCCAACAAATGTCTATTTTTTCTTTCCGACACTCCATTTTGCTCGGGTGTATTAATGCAAGTGGTTTGGTGTACAATTCCTTTTTCTTTAAAAGATATTTCAAATTTTTTGTTTACAAATTCCGTTCCGTTATCTGACCTAAATATTTTTAATTTGACATTAAATTGATTTTCTATGAAACAAAAAAATTCTTTGAAGCTACTAAACACTTCATTTTTTGACTTGAGTAAATATACCCAAGTGGTTCTTGAAAAATCATCAATAAAAGTAACAAAATATTTAAATCCATTGTATGAGTCAATTGTGGCCGGTCCCCAAACATCCGAATGAATTAAATCAAACATAGCTTCACTTTTACTATTGGAATGAGAAAAATGAAGTTTTGTTTGTTTTGCTAACTTACAAACTTCACAATTAGCATAATTTAAATTTTTACAATCGAAAATATAATTTAAAACTTTGTCGGAGGGATGCCCAAATCTTCTATGCCAAAGTCCAATATCGATGGATTTAGCAGAAGCACAAAAATAATTTTTTGAGTTCAAAAAGTAGTGTCCATTTTCAAGAAACCCTTCACCAATCTTCGTCCCGGTTTCCCGGTCCCGAAATACAATATTTTTACAAGAAAAAATCACGTCGCAATTTAATTCTTTTGTTAATTTTTGAAATGAAAGTAAGTTTATAGGGAACGTATCTAGATATAGCACATTAAATACTTTTTTCTTGCAAAATATAGTTTCACCTGTACTATTTATTTTAGCTTTCATACCGTTTGCTACCAAGACAAATTGGTCATTTTTGGTCATATTTAAATTTTTTAGAAGTGCTTGATTACCAAACATATGGTCAGTAGCACCACTATCAACAATTATTTTATTTAACAAATTTAATTTTTTTTTAGTATGAAGAGATACCAGAAAATCTGGACTGATTTTGTTGAGTCAGCAGTACAGACATCTGCTGAATTAGTGACTGCAGTTGATCCGCTGCATCACCTGACCCGTTTCGGTCAGACCTTGACCCGCCAGCGAAAAAACCAGAGCTGTTAATTGGACCCGGTTCATAGGTTTTGTTTTTGGGTCCGGTTTGTGCTCCACGCGGCTCACAAGATTCGCCCCCACGCGCATCACATGCTTCACGCATTTCTGAAAAATTTCTTCCAGCGACAAAACTTTGGTCCGTGTAAAAGCCCCCTCTTTCCTTTTCTTTTTTCTCTCCGTTCCAATCTCCCCTGCCTCCAGCGGAGGTCCCCTTTTTCCAATGTTTTGGTTTTAAATGGGGATGAAGAAATCAACACTTCTCATGTGTATGTCTCTTCTTCTTACACCCCGTGCATCTTTTAATTTCGCTGTGATTTGAGTAATTTTGAGGTCTAGGATTTTGGCCGAATTTGAGAAAATTAGAACTTTTTGCTGCTACGAAGCCATGAGTCTCGTGTCCTTCTTCGATTGTGAGTTGTGGACAGCCCATTGCCTCTCTTCGGCTCTTTTCTTGAGCCATTTTTTCTTGCTGATTTTGTTGTTGTTTTATGGATTTTGTAGTCAGAGATCTTACAGCTCAGACCGTCTCCCCATCCGGCGGTCTGCTTTTTTTTTTTTGTATTTTTGTATTTTATATTGTATTTTATGTATTTTATTGTAATTTATATCGTATTTGCTTGTAATTTATATTGTATTTTATTTATTTCGTTGTGATTATATGATTGTATTTCCTTGTGAACAAAATAACGACGGATTTGGTCGAGTGAACAAAATAACCTAATAACGTCTGGTCAACATAAAATATAGAAACGAAAACATAAGTAAATAAAATAACCAAATAATGTCTGATCAATATAAAATATAGAAAAGAAAACATAAATATACTACTGTCAAGGGCTACAATATGAAATATAAAAAACTAGCGACGAGGACGACGACCGGACAATGACAATCTGGGAGGCGGCCCGCACGCCCTCTGCGGCTGGACACGTCTCTGAGGCTGTGGAGGCTCAGAGGGCTCTGGAGGATCCTCGTCATCAGAATAATCAAAATGCATGTCGTCCTGTGTATACGTGCTGGGTGGCTGTGTCCCAAACGCAAAGATCCTAGGTTATGGATCAAACCGGGTAGCTCGTCGTGCCCCACCGCCACTAGCCTCGTGGTCGTCGCCGCCCGGGGGTGGCATCGATAGTGTGGGCTCGCCCCAGCCCCCCGTATACGTGCTCGGTGGTCGTGTCCCAAACGCAAAGATCCCCCGTGGATCAAACTGGGTAGCCTACTGTGCCCCACTGCCACTAGCCTCGTGGTCGTCCTCTGCCCCAGTGTCGGTGAGACCAAAGTCTGCCGGAGTGAAAGTGGGCTCGGAACTTGATACCTCCCTATTTTGCCTAGATTACGACCCTAATTTGTACCAAAACCTGTGCTTTAAAGCCTGCAAATATGAACATTTTTACTTAATTATCATTAGAATGTGGTACTGCTATGTTTTGTTTGTTGTTTTACAGAAACAGGCGAAATTCCTCTCCATACGGGCCCGTATAGGTCTCCATACGGCCCGTACAAGATCGCCCCAAAACCACGAAGGTTCCATATCAGAGGCAACAATTCTCCAAGGCAAAGCACAGTTATACGGTCCGTATAGGATTTTCGTACGGACCGTACAAGCAGTTACGGAAATCCAGACTGGATTTGGAAACAGAGACAGCTGGAGAGCCCGAAAAGGCACATTTTTAATTCGGGATTTCAGGCATTAAAGGGAGCAACTTGGAGAGAAAGACACACTTGGGAGAAGAAGAGGAGGAGGAGAAACTCGATTTCGACGCCGATTCTTCCTACTTTTCACTGTTTTGTCATGAACTCCTTTATCTCTTGTGTTTTCTGTGATTGTATGAACATGAGTAACTAAAATTTTAGTTTCTAGGGTTAAGATGTAGTTTCTAATTTAGTTTTGCTTGCATGTTACTTGGATTATGTGTTGAATATTGTGTTTTTACTTTGTTGAGTAGTATTTCGAATGCTTTGTTTGTGCTTGCTTGAATTTGATTAGTCAGTGTTTGTGCTTGCTTGAATTTGATTAGTCATCCCGTTAGATGAATGCGCACGTCTAATTGTTAGGAACCAAGTCTATGATATTCAATCCAACCAAACTAAGTATATGAGGTAGGTCTACGGATCAAGGAGTACCGAAAGGCGAAACTTTCTTTGAGGCGAAAGTCCTTAGATACCTTTAGTAAACCAACAAGTAACTTAGATAAATTAGTCCAAAAAGCAAAAGTTGAGGGTTAACGCATTTAAGAGGGGAGTAGTGAGTCCGGTAATCGAGGTTTTAAGCCAAAATTGCAACCGTTGATGTAAGAAACTTAGATCTGGTCGAGGAAAACCCTAAACATTAATATCAACACAGAGACAGTAACTGCAACATTAACTCGGTGGTCTATACGGACCGTATAGAGTTCTATACGGGCGTATGCCTCGGGACTAAAAATATATATATATATATATAGATATATATATATATATATAGATATATATATATAGATATATATATATATATATATATATATATATATATATATATATATATATATATATATATATATATATATATAGCCTACTATTCTGACATTCTGCTAAATCAAATCTAAAGTAAATATATGATGAGATGAGAGGCCTACATAACAAATATTGTAACTGGTAGGTATTATTGCAAAAAAAAAACACATGGGGCTGTAAGAACAGTTTTCTTTCCAACTGTCAGCATTAATAACGGGTAAATTTTTTATTATTGCTGGGTAACAATATTAACAGAGTAGTTTTTGCTTCATGTAGAGCCCAAGTCACATACAGTGCCGTCAAAACTATTATCTATGCGATGCATGTAGCAAAAACTCCTCTGTTAATATCTTTACCTGAGCTAACTAGTCTGTTTTACTCGCGAGTCGCGACAAAGGCATTGCCAGTTTCCTATTGGAAACAAAAATATGGCAAATATTCATAGAAGCCCATATTTCGACCCAATAAAATACCTAGTGGATTTATTTGGTTAAACAAAAAAATTGAAATTCTAACTAGCCCAAGATTTGGCCCGTGAATGCCATTATAAACATCTTTCGATAATACAAATCCGGCTCATTAAACCCGGTTCAACTTTTCCTCTCGTTTTCTAGAGAAAGTCTTTGCATTACCAACTCTGGTTGTCAAGTCAAAAGTCCAAATGTCGTACATACCATACCTATTTAATTGCTAGACACTAATTAATTGTAATGAAGAATTTTCCTTTGAAACATATACTACACCGTGTAATATTCAACTAACTAACCCATTAGAAAATTTAACCCAAAGAACCAGAAGCATTGACAATTCAATAGTCAGCAAAAAGCTCAGATAATTGTTCATCCGTCCATTCTGGAATCGAGACCTTTGTAACCGGCATTTCTTTTTCATCATTTCCTTGGTTTGGTTGCATGTTGCCTTTCAGAATCTTGATCGAAGTGTTTTCTTTTGAAATTTTGCCGAACAAATCATCTCCCAACATTTTATCGGTGCAAATTGCGGAGAATTTATTTGCTTTAGGGTTCAGCCGTGAGATAATTTTACAAAAGTCAATTCTTTCGCTCGTTGTTTGTACAATAACTGATGATCTGATTTGTGCATGATTTTCTAAGCCATTGTTAATTAGGGACTGTTCCATCAGCCTATTTTCCTCTTTTCTCTTCCCTACAAAAATAGAGGAAAGTAATAAAAAAAAGAAAGAAATACTGGTCAAATCTGACGTGACCTGAAAAACCTGACTAGTCAACAGTGGCTGGATCTTTATTAATAGAAATGATTATACATAATATTAGGAAACAGAAAGAGTGGCTGGATTTTCAATTGCATATGGATCCGAAAAAAAAAATTGGTTTGGAACTGATTTTTTTTCCGGTTCCAAAGTATTTTATTTTGTTTCAGCCACTCTTTCTGTTTCACATAAAACTCAGCTACTCTTTCAAGAAAAAAAAAAAAACACACTTAGGATCCGAAAAAGAATTGGCTCCAAAGTTTGGAGCTGAAATATTTTTCGGATCCATCTATGCCATAGAAAATCCCAGCCACTCTTTCTGTTTCCCTATATTATTAAATAATAATTTTATTAATGTGAAACTTAAAACTAGATCATAACTCCTGTCTTGAACCAAGCCTGGTATAGTACAACCCAGCAAAACTGTTATATAAGAAAAACATTCCTTTTACCAGTAAAAATACATGTAAATGTAATACAAGGTGATTGACTAGATGCCTCGTTGAAAAAAGCTTATTCCAGTCAGGTTACGATGCCGGTCTAGTGCCTCTATAGCACAGCTAGAATAATAATACAAAAAGGAGAGAGAAACTAACCGTTATCTTGAAACCTTGTTTCCACTGAAGAAGTCAACTGCTCTTGAAGGGGCCCACAGTTCTTTCCTATAAGCTGTTCAAAAGAACAAAACAATTAATTGCAATTATCAAAATATAACATTCATACCAATTCCGACAAGTACCGATTTGTTTACTGTTCTTACATTACTAATTTAATTATTTACACCTTGAACAAAAACTTGACTTCTTTCTCTGTCAGGCACTGCAACACTCGTCTATATCAGGTGTTGTTCATCTATTGACACATTTAAAAATGGTCAATCTGAATAGTTTTCAATATAATCATTGTTCAGTTCCTCTGAGAATGCAAAGATTCTATTCATTAGTAATGCAATGCATTTTGACAGAGACAAGTCGATCAAAATTTGTTCAAGAATGATAACACACAGTGAAAAGAGACTGTTCAGTTCCTCTAGAAATATTTTTACTTCTCTAACAAGATATCTTGAGAAAATATTTATTTAATTATAAAGTTAAAAAGTTCCAAATTAGTTGTTTCAACATTTTACTTTTCAAAATGAGGACAAAAGCTTCCAAATCTAGTTGCTTGAAAAGTAGTATACACTCTTCAATAAATACTGTAATCATATATATGCAATATTAATTTAAATCAAATGCTAGCATATAAGTATTACACTCATTAATAAATTTGAATTTATACAATGAAAACCAGAACTACACATGGGAATTCACGTAAATTATCAATGGCATGCAGAAAAAAATAGCAGTATTTACCATTTTTTCAGAGGGGGAAAAAAGATCAAATTCCTGAAACGTCAACCTTGATAATCTATTTTTTCATGTTACAAATTTAAGCAATTTGAACATGACTTCTTAAAGAAAAGAAGCTTGTATTCTAGATCATATTACTATACAGAAAGTCAAATCAATCTACTTGAATTTTGTGCAATAAGGTTAAAATAATACCCTACAAGGTGAAGTTCTAGACATAATTCAAAGGAAGACATCGTCACCTTCACGACATTATCAGTATCCTTAAACTAAATTAAATATAGTACAACCTATTTTTCATCTTTGTCCTCACAAATTATGCTATTATATGTATTGAAACCACAAATACTGAACATTAAACTCAGTGCAAGTATAATAGCATTGCACTTGTTCATATGTATGTTGCATACAATAAAAGACCTTGGTTTTATTTTGTCAATGATACAAGTTTAGTAATAATCATAACAGTCCGGTTGTTTCGAAGGAGAAAAGAACCTAGAATTAGCTTTTGGGTAATTTCCAAATGAGAAAATTCAGCAATAAAAACTTAGGCTTGCAAATTTTAGTAGTTAATCCAGCCCTTGTAGAAAAAAATAGCTGTATTTACTATGTTTGGCAGGGAAAAAATCAAAATCAGTCCTTTTCCATGTTAGAAAATTTAAACAATGTGACCCGGCACTCTAAAAAGACAAGATGGCCTTAGAGAAAGTCAAATCAATCAGCTTTTACTTCTGTAACAAGATCATATAAATTTTACCAGGATAAGTTCTAAACTAATTTAAAATGAATTCAGACTTTTCATACCCACCTTTAGCACATTGTCTTCTGTAATATTGAGATACTGAACTGATCGTGCAGGAGAAAATACTACTACCTGAAATTACCAAAGTAAATTTTAATTGATAATATGAGAAAAACAATAAACATTGAAGTCCTTACAAAATTAGTCATATATAATATATTAAACCAACACTTATTATGGTTTTTGAATTATAACATGGTTGACACAGACTGATTAAAATATTCAAATTAAGCCTTAAGATCAAATTACAGGTTGAATTTAAGTCCAACATGACTGATTCAGGGCTCATTCAAACAACTCCACAAAAAGACAAAAACACTTGTTGAAAATTTATTACCTGCTTTAAAATAAGAACACACCCAACAGCTACATCACTTCCAAGAGTTCCCTCTAATAGAGCTTTATGATGAATTGAGGCACCAATTGTACCTGTTTGATCCTAGAAAGGAGGAACAAATTAAAAAAATCAAAGATTAATTTACAGTCAAAATATATGTATATAATATTATAATTAATAAAGAGTTGGGTTATTGTACTTCATGAAGTTAAGGGCGTGTTTTACTTCATGCCCATATTTAGGGGTGTTCATTGGGTCCGGTTTAATCGGTTTTGGACCGAACCGGATTAGATCAGTTCAAACGGTTCGGTTTTTACGGTTTAATGGTTCGGTTCGGTTTGAAATTTTCAAAACCGAAATAACCGAACCGACCGAACTTTTATATATTATGAATTTGGTCCGAACTGCCCTAGTTTATTTCTTAATATTCCGGTTTACTTTTTAATTAATTGTTTTAAATACTTCGGTTTATTTCCTAATATCCCGATTTATTTCTTAATCCTCCAATTTATTTCTTAATATACTTCGGTTTATTACAAAACAATTGCTTTAAATTAAAAAAATTGATATATTTCGGTTTGAACAGAACAAACCGAACAAAACGAAATAA
Organism: Carex cristatella; assembly: GCA_024447775.1. Classification (NCBI taxonomy): domain Eukaryota; kingdom Viridiplantae; phylum Streptophyta; class Magnoliopsida; order Poales; family Cyperaceae; genus Carex; species Carex cristatella. The sequence continues at coordinate 4,736,236 of JAJHPF010000008.1, read as the reverse complement.
AACTTTGGTTCAGTTCGGTTCTATTTTTGAAACCGAATTAAAACTTTGGTTTGCCTAGTTCGGTTCGGTTTGAACCGAACCGAACCGATGAACACCCCTACCCATATTTGCAATTTTAAAGTGCAAACAGCCGATCCGAACTATTCAATCACATCTCCATATTAAACTGTGCTTGGAGACCAAATTTTACATTTTTTGAAAAGCTTTTACTATTTTTTATTTTATTTTTGAAAATCACTGATTTTTTATGGTCCACAATTTTCTGAAAAAATGATTTTAGAAAATTCTAAAAAATAGTAAAAATTCCCAAAAATTGTAAAATTTGGTCTCCAAGCACATTTTAATATGGAGATCGTGTTGAATTGTTCAAATCGCCTATTTGGACTCTGTATTAGAAAATATGGGCGTTAATTAAAATACGCCCTTTACATCATGAATCACAATAGCCCAACTCTAATTATAAATTACCAACTTTTTCTTATACCTTTAAAGTCAGAACCAGATCTCCAAGTCCATTTGACGTGCAAGATTTAACAAGACCCACAACCTAACATTTCAATAAAATCTCATTATTAACTTCTCCTATAAAAAAGAGTAACTCAATGATGTATGAAATGGTTATAGTAGTATAATTACCATTGGTATTCGACCAATTGTGCGTGTTCTGATAGAACCAATTGGAGAAACTGAATTGCATTCTGTACCTGAACTGAACAACTTCTTAATTACAGTAAAAAAAGTGTACGAATTTGGACAAATATCAAAATTGTCAATTCATGAATTCAATAACACTACATTCAATTTGAAATGGAAAAAAAGTAACCTAGATATCGCATTGCGTAGATCCAAGAATCAAGCTGAAAATCACCATCGACCTCTCCATCCAAATCCATAGATCCACCTACTCTCCTCCCAATTTCTTCCCTTTGGGTCCCGCTCTGGCCTACATCTCTCATCTTGATACGATGCATCGCTGCTTGTACAGCCCCAGCAGGGCCTGGTATGAGACGAGGTGAAACTGATCTAGGGTTTTCAACAGAGGAGTTTCTAGAGCCAGAAGAGCAAGGTCGAAGGGGGCAAGAAGAGATCGAAGGTACAATGGTGAACAAGTCGGAATCGTCTACGTCTAATCTCTCCTCCCAATCAGTGCTCTCAGCCATGGTCTAGTTCTAGATTTCTAGTTCTCTCTAAGCCAAAACCTCTTTTCTTTTTTCTACAGGAAAGAAAGGGAAGATTTCAGAGTAGGTACGATGTCCATTGGATCTACTTTGGTTGGATGGGATCATTTACCGTCAGACTGACATTAAGATACGTGTATTTCTTTATGTCTGCTCCTATATTCGTGAGTATAGATCTTAATTCAGATCGGACGGTAATAGAGCACATTGGACTAAAAGTAGATCATATGCCTATCGCACTTACTCCGTTCTGGAAAGAAAAATGTACAAAATCTTTTAGGTTCTACTGTGTTATATTTTTTAATTCAATGTATGTAATGCTGTTTAAAAGGTTCTGTTTCTATATATGTAGTTCGCTACATTGTTAGTTATTTAGAATGAGCCGTGTAAGATCAATTATTGTGAGAGTGCAATGGGGAAAAGGCGGGAAGATATAGTGAAAAACCTGGATGCACATGGTCCATGTTTTCAAGCTTGTAAATTGAACTGAGGGGGTGCGGCCAGCCGACTCGTAGACCGTAAAAAAATTTCCTTTTTTGATTTTATTTTTATTTTTTGAGTAAAGAGACCCCACATTGCATGAGAATAATGAGTTCAATTTAGGCCTTTGTGTTTGATCAATTTTTATATAGTTCAATTTTGAAAATAGATAGCTAAATCAATTTAGGTCATGAACAACAATAACAAAGTTTAACACAAAAGCATAGGGACAATTTGGGAATAAGAGACAAAGAGAGAATCAATTCTCATGTTAGTTATAACAAAAGGCACAAGAAATTGTGTTAAGTCTTTTTGTGTTGTTCGACAGGGACCTTCAAATTAATTAAATTTTAAGCTACGGAGAATTGTTTGACAATAAAGTTGAAGACTAATTTTTTTTGTAGTCTTAAACAAAATACTTAAACTACGGTGAATCATGTCTTAAGAACGTGGATAAGCTTAAAACTATTGGCAAAAGAAAAACTAAAACAATGGTATCAAACTTCATATAGACGATCTCAAAAGCATTAATCCTTTCTTGCCTAACATAGATAGTTAAAGGTAGAGGTGCAAATGGGTCGGATATTATCCGTTCGAATCCGGAATCATATTCTAATTTTTATGGATTCAGATATTCGAATACAGATACGGATACAAAAACAATTTATGCGGATACGGATACAGATACGGATGCGTATATTTTTAATTTTCAGATATGCGAAAGTAATCTCCTGAACAATATTAAATTTGATTCCTTTCCGAGAAGACCAAACAACTATTTTATATTATTAATTGATTTTTGGGGAAATGCAACAGATACACACTCATGTACACACATGATACATATTCAAATAAATCAGACAATAAACATAAAACAATGAATTATTTAATTAATTTGTTTGTTTATAATACAATGAAAAATCATAAATAATTCGTAGATACCAGTGACCAAATTAATTTATTTAATTATATCAGTATATTAAGTTGTTTTTATTTTCTAATAAGAAAAAGAATTTGTTAAATAATAAATTAATTTTGTAATAATATTCGGATTATATATCCGAATTATATCCGTATCCATATTCGTATCCGTTAATATCTGATCCGTATTTGTATCCGTCTAATATCCGATCTATATTCGTATTCGTATAAAAAAAAATAAAAACAGACAGAGATATGGTTTTACCACTATCGGATACGGCCGATCCGTTTGCACCCCTAGCTAAAGGTCTAAGGAGCTCAAAAGAGGGCTTAGTACTTTCTTGCCTAATTAACAACACCTCCCTTTAGACTTAGAACTAATAGATTTATCTCCAGGCATTTATAGTCAAATTTAGGGCAAATAATTCAACATAGTAGTTTTGGCTTCATGCAACACAAGGACCATATGCAGTGCTATTTTGATTCAATAATCCGTGTGATTCTTGCTGATGAACGACACCTCTGTTGAAGGAAAAAAAAAATGTAGCATGCTTCAGAAGAAAAAAACGTCAGTCTTCAGATGTGACATTTGAGTATATATCATGTATATACTTATGAATTCTAAAGGAAGAAATACGTAATTGTGAAGATTTTGAGGGGCATACAAGAAAATTTCCCTTTATTATATTTACACGAGGAAGGCACATAGTTAATTGTTATCGTATCGAGATCGTCATTAAGATTAATTAAATTACTGTCTTTTATACTTACAGGTACGAAATCTACCAAACAAATTAATATATCAATTCTGTTCATATATTTTTCTCCAACCTAATCGGTACGAATCATACCAAACAATTCACACAAGATCAATTTATAATTAATAAAAACAAAATAAATTACACAAGATCAATAATACAAATGCATACATTACATTAAATCTTACAAAATTTTACATTTCACAATTCATTATTAGGTATACCAATTTGAGCAACATTTCGAACTATGAAAACAATTTAAGCTTCTTTTTCTGAAAATAGAAGAAAAAAAAGACAAAATAATTATTGTTAGCCATTAGTTAATTTGTCAGATTTGCTAAGTAAAAAATTGATATAATAATACTTAGATATTATATAATGAACATTAGATAGAATAAGATAATTTCTCTTTCAATAAATTAAAAACAATAAATTAAGAAAAAAATTAATATGTATTGTTCTTAACTAATGTGATTAATGGATGACTAATAAATAATTAAAACACCATGTTTAATTCTTTCAAACATATTATTCTCTAACAATAGTAGCTATCAGGTTCATAAATTCATATGATATTCTGATAGTCCGATAACTTGTAATTTTGGGAATTAAAATAAAACTATAAAATAAAGATAGAAAATACCTTTGAATCGTATTTAGATCAATCTCCTCCTGATTTACTGCTGCTCTGAATGATTCAAATTAACCTAAAAACAGAATTTCAATAATTAGGTCAAAATTTCTAAAAAAAGAAAAAAAAAAAAGAGAAATAAAAAAACCTAAAAAAACAGAAATAAGCAAACAAAAAAATACGGAGGAAAAACAAAAAAAAAACAAAAACAAAAAAAAGTAAAAAAAAAAAATTAATAATACAAAAAAGGGGGAAAAAACAGAAGAAAAGGAAAAAAAAAGCGAAAAAAACAGAAAAATAAAGAAAAAAAAACTAAAAACAGAAAACAGAAAAAAAGAAAAAATAAGCAAAAATTAAACCTAAAAAATTGAAAAAAAAAACAAAAAGAGAGGCATTTTATACAAACATTTGATATTTCTACAATCATTATACTAAAAAATAAATTAACAAAAAAACGGAGAGGGAGAGAAGCAGAGAGACAGTAGCGAGAGGGAGTCAGAAAGAAGCAGGAATCGTCGGACGGAGGTTGTAACACTATGAAAAAAAAAGTGTAAAATTAATTAGTGAAAATAATATACGGAATGTTTAGATGTGCTTTCAGTATAATAGGTAATAATTTAATGGGAAATATAAATTTCCCTAAACATATTATCTGAAAATCTATTTCACTACAACAAATTAGTATATGTCTAATGAGATACTTCGAAATGAATATCTGAAAATTCAGAATTGATGGGAAATAAATTTAATGGAAAGCTAATACTTGAAAATATTTATAATCTCACTTTATGTATTTGGACTTGATTTACATATTTGAAATGTTAAAGGTTAAGTAAATAAAAATACCAAGTTAACAAAAAAAAAATAATTAATGCCAACGTGGCCTTGGTGCCACGCGGCATATGCTGGATGAAACACCCACCTCCTTAATTATTATTATTAATTAAGATTTAAGAGCATTCCTTCTCTCTCCCCAATTGTCTCTTTCCATGTGTGAACCTGTGAGGGTTAAGGGTCATGTCCGCTGCCTGAGAACTATTGGATTGTTTCTCTTTTAATTCCTTAGCACATACAGAGCGCATGGTTTTTGGTATAATTTTCTTTCTCTATTTTGTTTTCTCCCTCACCGATGAAAGATTGGTAACCACTAAGAATTGAGTAATCAAAGCCATGTGCATGTAGTATTGTCAACTTAATTGAACAAATAAATTAATTGAAAAGAACTTTCTTCATGTTTTGTTTTTCTTATTGGGTTTGAATCCGAATCTGTAACCAGTCTAGAATAACACTGTACCACTACTTTGTTCACTTGTTCTAATGATTGTGATGTCTTGCCGGATTGTTACTGGACATGCTCAACTTTCTGAACTCTGATACCAGTCGGTATCAGTCTCCTTTGGTATACTGGTACATTGAACTTGAGTTGCATGAATCTAGGAGTAAGAGAGGTGATTAATGTTAAACATCACATATTTGGTAATACTTTCTTGTCATAGTGGTTAGAATGCAAAATGGTAAGAACTTTACAACCATTTGGATATTAAAGATAGAAATATAATGTTGATTTTGGTACTTCAGATTTGATTAAAAGTTAAATGTGAAACTTAAATTGGATCGTTAGTCTTGAATGGAAAATTAATAAGATTAAAGAATATAATTTACTTAGACTTGGATTTTGACCTTGATATAATTTAACTGGATAAATTGTTGGACAGTTAGGATTGAACTTAGTTAAGTGGACTGTACTCAAATGTAGGCTTTAGATTGAAACTAAATTAAAACAAAAATGATTAACAAAAATGATTAACAAAAGGATTAAATAATTGATCAAAATATGTTATAATTTGAAATGGATAACACTGGGGTGACTTATAAAAGTGTCTATATGTATAAGAGTTTAATTGATATCATAAGTAACGTATGACATCGAAACTAAGCATAAATTAATATTGATTATAATTTGTGTATTATTGTTAACATAATTATGATAAGACTGATGTGATAGAATATTCATGAAGAATAGACTGCTAGCGACCTCACTTGTTGCCCTACGATATCAGGTGCGAGGTTATTTGATTAGTTTGAGATTCATTACTAGGAATTAAATCGTAATTCGCTGTGCATTTTGAATATTTGATTGACTGTTGCATCATATGCATAACCCAATACAATTGAAACTGAATTACAAGTAAGTCTGTTGACTGTCATGCATGCTGATATTGTTTATCGATTGATTGATTCTTATTTCAAATGATTGATTAAGACCATAGTGACTGAATTGATTGAATATTAAATACTGTAATCCTTGAACCTCCATATAGTGGAAACAAAGGATTAATTAATATATATCGTAAAGTCTAGCTAGCTACTAGACTTTACTCTAAGACCCTTATGCGCATATGGTGAATGATCCCAACTGAACCCAGTACCGGTTGGGTAGGGGATATTGAATAAATATGAATTGTGACTGTAAGACTAATGAACTGTGGTAACTGTCTTATCAATTATTTTCTTTCCGATAATGACAGTACTGTGATATTGATTTCGTATTGTTTCTGCTAACCGATTGTCAGGATAGTTAGAACTGTCTTATCATCGATTTTCTTTCTGATACTGACGACATTGAGATATTGATTCTATATTGTTTCCATTAACAAATTGTCAGTATAGATAAAACAGTACAATTCCTAACACGACAAATACTTATTATGATATCTGTCAGTGTTACCAGACTAGAAATTGTAAAGGTAAGAAACCAAACGTTACCAGACTTTATGGTTTAAAAGATTTGACCCAAACCATTTATTCTGATAAGATCCTTAGAGTTCTGATTTATTTATGTACTTTTTGTTGTTCAATTGGATATTGTTATTGTGCATTTGCATTTGTCATTATGAAATGAACTATTAGTTTCTCGTGCGGTGATTTCATTCTGAATATGGATTTCCTTCGAATCCAATAATCTGAGTGGCAATCAGGACTGAGAAATAATGTATTATTTTTCACTCGTTTCCCCTTGTGGGTTACAGGTTTATTAGACGAAGATTGAGAAACGCTTTTGAGATTGTAATTGACAGCAGGGCCACCTAAAGGTATAGGATTTGGGATTATTTTATCTGACATGGTGCAAAAAATTCATCTAGCATCATCCACTGTAAAATGTCAGATAAATATTGTAAATAAATTGAAATGTGGGAAAATAATGGATGTTATTGGCAATGCATAAAAAGATCCATGTCTTGTGTTACGTAAATTGAATGGAAAAATAGACGCGGTAGGTCCGTCGCACCTCCGGATTGGGGGTGTGATAGAGGTGGAGTAGATAGACAGGCGGAAGCAGGGATTGGGCGGAGCAGATCGGCGGGCGGCATTTTCGGTTTTGAAATTCTAAACCTAAAATGTGTGGGACAATAGAGAAAAAGAAGGCTTTGCGCGCGGGGGGATTTTCTGTAAAACGGCGGGCGGCATTTTTCGCCGGTCGCTGATGCCTGATGATTTTTCTTTTATTTTTTATTTTTTTTAAATTGATTTTCAGCGACTGGAATCCCAACCGGTCACTAATGCCAGTCGCTGAAAGGTTGGTCGCTTGATTTTTGGGGTTATTTTATTTTTTTTGAAAGAAAAAGGGAATCAGCGACCGGCCACAGCGCTGGTCGCTGATGCCCAGTTTTGTTGTAGTGCGAGGAAGCCACATTAATTTTTTTAGGGTTAATTTCTCACATACCCTCCAAGAGTTCTTTAATATCCTATTTACCTTTCAACTCTTAAAAATATCTAATTTGTCTCTCAACTCTTCATATTCTTTCTCTTTTATCCATTATTTAACAATTATGAAATTAACCATAGTTAAATTTCTGGTTAAAATTAAAAATGACGAAAATATCCTTTCCTTAAGCGGAAGTTGATCCATCTCCTTCTTTTCCCGCATACTCCCGTATTTTTCTTCTTTAACCTTGTTTTCCTTCTCCCGAGCTCTCCTGCTCTATCCAGAGGTCTCCTTAATTTTTCGATTGATCTTGTCCTTCACTCTTGCTCGCTCTCTTTTCCTTCTACATCCATTAATTTGTAAAGTTCGTTACTTCTCATCAATGGCCGCTTGTATTTTGTGATTCAATTCCAGATGTTTGATTAAAATAATACCATTGAATCTAGACTAGAGAAGTTACGCGCAAGTATATTTCTAAAGTTTTATTCCTCATCAATTAATGTGTTGCACTGATATCTATTATGTTCTCCGCTTTCACAGCTTGGCTGAATTTTCTTTTGCTCTATGTACTAACTATTAATTCCTTTAAATATTTGTTCAAGTCTTATTTCCCATTTGCTTTTCAGTTATAGCTTTTCATTTATTTTCTTTCGTATGAATTGATAATTTGATGCTAACCGTTTTGTTGTTTTTGGTATGCTTCATAGGATTTGATCTGAATTCAAAGGATTTGATATTTTGTAATTTTTTTGTTTATAGGGGTAAAAGAGCAAAAGTTGATGTTTTCTGATTTGCTGGGATATTTTTGAATTTTCTAATCATTTAATAGCAATATTTAGTTGATCTGTTGTTTCTTAATTTTGTAAGTTATATTTTAGTTGATTGGTCCATAACATAGAAGTTATATCATATAAGATATGTTATGGTACTGTTGTTGTTTCACCGAGTAGAGAACCAGTAAAGAGGGGTTGGGGCCATCTTTTATTGAAAAATTATACTATTCAAATTAGTTGTAAGTTTCATTAAAGACCTTTGTTTTGATAGCAGCAGATAAGGCAGTAAGGCACACTGGCAATTTGGCATGAGAGTAAGAGTCGAAGTAATGGTTTCTAAAACCAATTCGAGCATGTTGCTTTATTTGATGTACAAAAATCAATTTATTGATATAAATGTTCTTTGTACCAAAAAAATTCAGAGTCTATTTATTTACTGATACTTGTATTTATTGAACTTCACAAAGCAAAGCATCATTGAATATGCAGTATATTTGTTATTTTTGGTCATATGAAAATATCAAGTTCTATTATAACTACTTTGTTGGGCTTGACTCATGAGCCGAGCCGATTTTTTTCTTTCAAAATTGAGCCGAGCCGGAACTGAGCTATTATGTTTTTCTTATTAAGTCGAGCCGAGCCTAGCTCATTAGCAGGCCTACTCTTGCTCCCGGTGAGATGAAGTCTCACTGTTTGGTTTGTTGCCTCCGTACAAAATGGTTCTTTGTAAATTAGTGTCTTTGTATTATTATAATTTCAGTGTTGAAAATAAATAAGATCTCATATTCCTATTTCAACATTGATCAAAGATCCAAAGGCTAGGATTTAATCAAGGATCAAAAAGAGAATTTTGTATGTATGTTTAGAATCAAAATAAAGCAACAGTACTTTGTTATCAAAGAACAATACCGTTTGATATTCTAACGGGCTAGTTGAGCCATGTAAAGTATAAATAGAGCATAAGACTTATGTATAAAAAAAAAAAAAAGGAGATTCAATACAATAAAAATGAAACTTCCACAGAAATAAATCGATATCATTCCGCATAAATCTTTCTCCTCAGAACCTAAAAAACTAACATGGTATCAGAGCACCAATTTCTGTGACCGACAAAACCAACAATACTCATAGCAAAGAATTCAGCACAACGAGCAAGATGGAGCAATGGGGACAGCATTCAATCGAAGCTACCAACCAGTCGAAGCAACCCTCGCTCTCAGTGCTAGAGAAAAGATCAATCCAGAAAAGCCTATTGAGGCCGAGAATTTAGTTCATCACAGGAGAAAAGGCAAGGCTTAATAACTTGGTAAGCTAATAAAAATACCCAATAATCCAATAAAGCTCTAAGCTTTCGAGTCCTACCAGCAAACCTGGTAATCATAAATTCCAATATCTGTTTTCATCAGATCTATACTAAAAAAAAAGAAGAAAAAATACAGAATACATTTTTTTTTCATAGTATCTCTCAGGCCGTCTCATATTTCACAAAGGCTGAAATTAGACCAATATCCCCAAATCAGTATCCTGCTTCTGATTAGTTCAGTACCAGGGAAAATAACCACAAGACTGATCCTTCGTCTTGGTAAATATCAGAAAAAATCGATAATCAAATAAACAATATCTGATAACCCAAACTCAAATAACCCAAATCAGCACCAAATCTCCAACAAAAATCCATAATCCATTCATAATCAGAAAAAAAGGAACAGTAGCAACTGTTCCCAGCAGCCCAATAAAACCACCCTCTATCGCTCTCTCATTCTCTCAAATATATATCCCCATGAATTCGCAAACCCAAAATCCGAGAAGATAGTTTCAAGAAAAACCCAAACACACCACCTCCGTCCACTACCGAGAACCTCGTCGAAAAAACCATTAAGGTGAAGGGAAAATATGCACAAATTGCAAAAAACAAGGCCATAATAGATATGGTGCTGGATTTTATACCAATCTCCGGCCAAAGAAACGAAAGGCAACGGAGAATAGAGGAGATCGGAAGAGGTGCACAGGAGGCGGCGACTGATCTGAGATGGCTTTTAATTTGATTTCATCCTCTCCATTTTCTGAAAAACTCGACACCTCCATGGATCCTGCCTCAAGAAGGTTTAGTGAGTCAAAAGAAGATCTCATGCAACGATTGTTCATGCAATTCATCAAGTGGTACTCTGAAAGACTAATATTTAAATTCATATGGTAGTCTTTAAATTTCATATGGTTTACCCAATAACCTGTACCTTGAGTCCTTGACCAAAACTAACCAATATGTGTTTATAACCAATGAAATTAAAACGCCAATTAATAGTATGAAAAATTATAGAAATTGTCAAATATATTACTAGAAATATTAACAATACCTTGTAACAAATACTCATACCAAAATAGCAATAAAATAAAAATACTCAATTCTTATAAAACTTTTGTGGTACTCAATTTTCTAAATACAACAGATAATACTCATTCTTATAAAATTTACTTTCAATTAAGAAATTATTTCAAATATTTCATTTTATGATTTTCATAAATTTCAACATTTTAATTATAAAAGTTCAAAACTTACTTTTCTTTCGAATTGTATATTTACATATTGAACGTTACAAAATAATTATGTTTCTATAATACACACATTGAAGTTTTTTTTTTTGGACTTTATGTTGTGTGGAAAAAAAATTATTATCTTTGTACAATAAAAAAAAAAAAAAACTATGAGAAAAATATGGCACACGATTTTTAAGACATCCTATTTTATAAGATATTAAAACTTCTAATTTCTCTTATAACAATTGTATTAATTATAATGGTCTGTAAAATTGCAAAACTAATATCTTTCATAAAGTTGTAAAGAAAATGGAATTTTGATAACGGTGATATGAACCATATATTCGGAAATAAAATTTACTTGACAATCTAGACATAACAAAAATGACCAAAGTGTAGAGTAGCAAATGGAATTTTGCCAAGAAAAATATAATCAATTAAAATTTTAGAAAAATTATAAATATTTTTAATAAGTTAACAAAGAGTTGCAATTTGACTTTTACCTTTATTTATATTAATTTAGATACAAAGATCAGGTTACTTAGATTGTTTGAATTTTTAATTGTAGGAATGAAGAAATAAGAGAAAACCGAGGGATTGGAGCCAAACACTCTTTGAAGAAAATACAAGCAAGCTTGGATTGATCGACATCTACAATCCGAGCTTGAGGGGGAGTGTTGAAAATAAATAAGAAGATCTCATATTCCTATTTCAACATTGATCAAAGATCCAAAGGCTAGGATTTAATCAAGGGGCAAAAAGGGAATTTTGTATGTATGTTTAGAATCAAAATAAAGCAACAGTACTTTGTTATATACCGTTTGATATTCTAACGGCTAGTTGAGCCATGTAAAGTATAAATAGAGCATAGGACTTATGTATCAAAAAAAAAAAAAGAGATTCAATACAATAAAAATGAAACTTCCACAGAAATAAATCGATATCATTCCGCATAAATCTTTCTCCTCAGAACCTAAAAAACTAACATTCAGTTAGCTACATCCAATCCAATTTAGCAAAGTTGGGCTCCTACTGTATCTTCGTTTGACTTTAATTAAATGAGATATCGCACTGTATCTTTTCCATTTAATAAGCAAAAGACGCAAAGGAGATTGAATTGGGAAAAGAAGATGTTCCGTCTGAGAAGAAGCATGTGAGATTTCTTTCCCATCAAATCTGAAGCGTTCACTTATTTAAACGGTGTAGATATTGATTTGTTAATGGACATATATGTACTTTAATCATAGAGTCCACACAAGGGTAGAATGCGAAAAATTTAATTTTAACAATGAGTAATTAACTCTATGGACAAAAAAAAAAAAAATGAAGAAATAATATGAAGAGTTGAGGGACAAATTAGATATATTTAGGAGTTGAAGGATAAATAAGAAATTAAAGAATTCTTGAAGGATAGGTGAAAAATTAACCCTATTTTTATTCACAATTAATTAATTAGATCGTCCTTTAATGATTTTTTTTTTTTTTATATATATTTACAGGAAGGCACATTAGTTGATACCAAAGCTGCGTCTTATGTGATTTTTTCTGGAGTGTAGTTGGTAGATGACAAGTTCAATGAAACTCATCACATTAATTGTGGCAGTAGATACACACCCACACACACACACACACACGATATAGAAGTTTTATTTTTTATTATTATGTATACGAGAGGAAGGCACATTAATCCGATTTTTTTATTTATAACCAAAAAAAATAAAAAATATTATTAATAACCGGATCTTCCAATTATTTTCATCCGTACCCAAACCGCTACCCCATGGGACGGTTTACCCCCCCCCAACCCGCCCCACCATGGGGCGGTTTACTAAAAATTTTTTTTTTTTAAATACCTTCCCTTCCCAAACCAAACCCTACCCGCCCCCCCACGGCCCCCACCCGAAACCACCCCCAAACCGCCAGATTTGGCCAAAAAAGCTCGTTTTTTCGTTCCGGACGCGACATTTCGCACCTCTCAACCGTTCCCGACCCCTCTCTCTCTCTCTACCGCCCTCTCCCTCTCTCCCTCTCTCCCTCTCTCTACCCGCCACCCTCTCTCTCCCTCTCTCTCTCTCCATCCGAGTGCGTAGTCTCCGCCGCGCCGTCGCTCCGATTTCATTTTCGAGTATGAAATTATTTCTTTAACTTGTTTATAAATTATTTATATTTTTTATAAATTGTTAGGAATTTTGTATAAATTATTCGAAATTGCTGGTTTTATATGAAATTGTTAGAAATTGCGGGATTTGCTTGAAATTGTTGTTATTGAATTTAGTAGAAATTGATTGTAATTGTTTAGGGTTGTTAGAAATAGTTAGAAATGTTTGAAAAATGGTAGCAATTTGTACAAATTGTTAGAAATTATCATATTGGAATTGTTAGAAATTATTTGATTGGAATTGTTAGAAATTATTTGAGTGGAATTGTTAGTAATTGTTTGATTGGAATTGTTAGAAATTATTATATTGGAATTGTTAGAAATTATTTGATTGGAATTGTTAGAAATTATTTGATTGGAATTGTTAGAAATTGTTACATTGGAATTGTTAGAAATAGTTGATTGGAATTGTTAGAAATTGTTACATTGGAATTGATTATGATTGAAATTAGGTTTTAAAAATTAGATGAAAATTTGAGAAAATAACAGGGTTGAAATTTAATTGAGTGAAATTAAGTTATACAATCTCATAGGAATTGTTAAATAAAATTGTTAGAAATTGTTTCAAATGTAGCATGACTAGACCTCGACGTGAGCGATTACGAGATACGTCGGAGACCGACGAGAGTTCACAAGCTCACGCCGATCCCACTGCGGAGGGTGTCGATCAATGGGATGGCGCACCACATCGTGCAGATACGTTTAGTCCTCTCCTGTGGGTCCCTCACAGACTTCACTGTGTCTCACTTGCATCGATTGAGGTACGTTTCAAACAACAAATAGTTATTCAGTTCCACTGGTCTAAAACATTGATAAATGCAGGATGAGACCATGTTGACGGTGCGGCACCGTTCACCAGATGTACAGTATGTCGCAAATCCACTGATGGATCGGTACCTCATTAACCTCGGGTTGTACCAGCTAGCCACAATGAAACAACCACAGCGGATTGACCAGGCACTCATGTGCGATCTCATGGAGAGATGGCGACCTGAGACTCATTCATTCCATCTCCCGATGGGGAAGATGACAGTGACCCTACAAGACGTGAGTGCCTTATGGGGTCTGCGGATCGATGGTGATCCGGTAGGAGGTGTCTTGGATCATCAGACACTCCCGACGTTGATCCCAGAGCTGTTGGGTGTGCATGTGGAGGGGGTGGCAAAGAAGCTAAAACGGAAGAATGAGAACGATGATGAGAAGTTCTCCCAGTACTGCATCAGTCTTAAGGCACTCCGCCAATATGCCGCCGAAATTGCCATTACCCCATTGACGTCTGACGTGGAGCTTGTCAAGAGGTATGTTAGGGCATTCGTGCTTGACTTATGTGGTACCACGATGTTTGTCGATTCTAGTGGCGACTCGGTTCCGATTATGTTCCTCCAGCAGCTGGAGCTACTCGATAAGCCATCGCGGTGGAATTGGGATGGAGCCGTGCTTGCATGTTTGTACAGAGGACTGTGTCACGCTTGTCTGGTAAGTCTTCTTCAATTAATGTTTTTTACTCTCTTTTTTAATTAGATAATAAAAAATACACATCTACAATTTCAGAGAGGCAGCCAGCAGTTAAATGGGTCACTTCTTCTACTACAGCAATGGTCCTGGTCGCACCTACCGGTCTGTCGACCCGAAATTCCATCGAATGTGAAGTGGCAAAGGGACTCCGACATCGACAAAAGCCCTCCATACGGTGCCATATGGGGTAGCAGCCTCCGCTATTTTAATCCGCCAAGGGGAGGGACGGCGGGTATCTCATACATCCGGAATCAGCTCCAACTGTTGCACCAGGCAAACATCAATTGGTTCCCGTATCAGGCATGGTACCGGGCTAGAATATTATGTCGCTTGACGATGAAACAGAGGGATCTCGGTTTATACCGTGGTCCGGTCGTTTGTTACTGGATAGTTGAGTATCACTATCCTGATCGGTTTCCTCGTCAGTTCAGCTTCGATGCCTTCATCCCGGATGACCCGATACTTGGTGAGGAGGAGACGGAGAAGTTGCACAAGTAAGTAATACACACCCATATATTGATATTATTTTATAAATTGTATCTAACTAACTTATAATGCAGTACCTTCCATAAGAAGCCAGAGGTGGATTGGAGCGGCCGCCATTTATGCCACTATAGGATTACCCGCACGCCTGAGAACCACTTGTGGGTCCCGCCTGACTCGGCAAACGTTAGTTTGGGAGCGGGACCATTGGCATTGCGATATATGGTCTGGTACCAGCGGTGGTGCATGAATTCGGTGTACTTACAGGGCGACTACGGTAATTCTCTTCGGCGGAGAATGATGGTTGACGAGAGTAAGATCCATTTGCCGTGGGCCCGACCAGTACTCGAGCGGTAAGTAATAAAGATTACTTGTAGTATTAATTTTTTTCATACAACTCATTTTCTAACTAATCATTATGAATAGGTACTAACGGGGATCCGAGGAGTTGCACACAGCTTGGTGTGCATGGCGAAAAAAAGTTTTCGGGCGTTCGGGTGTACTATGTTGCATCACACTGCTCCGATCGTCGAGGATTCCCAGTTCGATGGGCGCCTAATTGGCATGTTGCACGACACTGGTGAGAACATCAACTGGCGTGAGATCAAGAAAGACTCACAAGCTCCGAAACAGCCAAATCAAGAACGGGTCCTCGTATACGATGATGACCTACCACCAGCACCCGAAGGTATTATAAGTTAAATTATAATACACATCAATTTTGTTTTTAAAATGTGTTCTTAACAACTTCAACTCAAATGTTGCAGAAGACAACCCAGATTGGGCGTTCCACGATTGGGTGCTCGACAACAAAAAATGGCACGCCTACTACAATAAATATAATGTGCCAGTGCAGCTTGGCGAGGTAAGTTGGTTCGTCTCTGTATAAATTAAATTTTCGTTATTTTCATAAAGAAAAACTAACATTATATAACTGCAGGATGGTCATCCTATATGGTGTGCCAAACCCACTTTCACTCCGGCAGACTTTGGCCTCACCGCCACTGGTGTAGAGGATCTCACCGGAGCCACACCATCGATGCCACCCCCCAGGCAGCACGACTACGAGGCTAGTGGCAGTGGGGCACAGCAGCCCACTGATGCTTGGGAGACTGCTGCGTTCGGGACACAGCCCCCGAGCACATATACTAGGGACTGGGAGACCGATCCATGGGAGACGGATCCATCACAGGCTACTCAGTATGATCCATGGCCCGATTCATACCGACGATCCACAGGCACAATGCAGGAGGACATGCATATGGATGATTCTGATGACGGGGAGGACATACATGTGGATCTGACTCATAACGAGGATCCTCCACAGCCACAGAGGAGGCGTGTGCAGCGACAAAGGACCCGTGTGCAGCTGCCGAGGGCGTGCAGGCCGGCTCCCAGACTGTTACTGTCCGGTCCTCCTCATCGTCGTCGCTAGTTTTTTATATTTAATATTGTAGACCTGATGTAGTATTTTTATATTTCCGTTTCTATATTGTATGTTGATTAGACGTTATTTGTTGATTTTATTCACTTTGTTTTCGTTTCTATATTTTATGTTGATTAGACGTTATTTGATTATTTTGTTCACTTATGTTTTAAACTAGTTACAAATTATAAAATCCATCGTATTAAAAATTTAAACAAATACATAATATTACAAAATACATAAATTATAAACATCATCGCATTAAAAAAAAAAAATTTAGTAAACCGCCCCAGGCGAGTTGGGAGGGGGGGGGGGTAAACCGCTCTACTCGGGGGCGGGTTGGGGGGGTGTAAACCGCCCAATGGGGGGCGGTTTGGGTACGGATGGAAATAATTGGAGGATCCGGTTATTAATAATATTTTTTATTTTTTTTGGTTATAAATAAAAAAATCGGCACATTAATTGTAGTCGTAGTACGTACAAAGCACGATACCGAAGATTTCTCAAATTAACAACTTTACCATGTCTGACTAATTCCTGACATCTGGACATGGTTATGTATGGCAACTAACAATTATTTAATTTGTTCAATCTAATGCGCTTGACACGAGGAACGCACATATTAATATTATAGTCCGTTACAACTTACATGCATGTGCAAGGCGAAACAGTAGTGAACTTAATTAGACCATCATTTTTTCTCCTCTTTTTTGGTTGGAAAAGTAATTAATTGCGGACGTCAGCAGAGACGCCATTAATTATCATGGTCATCCAAGCAACATTTGCAATTTTGTTTGAAGTGAATGGAACATATACATATGCCTGTTCTACATACTGTGATATATATACGAGGAGGGTTGTAATATAATAGTTCATGCTTTTTATATCTTAGTAAATTATATATTTTATTTTTAAAATTCAAGCTGTCGATCTGAACTGCTCAACGTATTTCTATAAACTTTCAATAAAATATAATATTTAGTCTGTTTGACGGATCATGAAAAAACGGAAATTCGTATACAAGCACTACAACAGAAAAGCCCATCTGAGACCGGCTCAATCGGTCCCAGATGGGTAAGGCGCCGGTCCCAGATGCCAAAATTAGTCGTAGAAGACCAAATTCGGTCGCAGATGACTCGGTCGTAGTTGCTCCGTCGCTGATGACTCCCTTGATGACGTCACCGGTCGCAGATGATGATGTCACCAGTCCCAGAAGACTCTTCAGGGACCGATTTAAATCCGTCCCTGATACTATATGATGACGTGGCTGAACATCATCAGCGACCGCCATATTGGTCTCTGATGGGGTCAACATCAGTAGCAAGAAGTGTTAATTTTTTTTTTATAATTTTTTTATTTTTTTTTTCTTTTCACCGATTGATACGAATCATACCAAATAAATATCAAACAATTTACGAAAACTACATAAACATCAAATATCTAAATACTACATAAGTATAAGTATAAGTATGAAACATCTAAATTACGACATAAAAATAAAATATCTAAACTGCATAAAGCATCTGATATATACACTACATACCAAACGTAATAGAAAACAGAAAAATATCCTAATATTTAGGATACGTCATCGCATTTTGACAGAGACTATAAAGGATTAAGATTGATTTGACCTAGTCAATTTACAAATTAGCCTCAATAAAATTCAACACTGCGCAGTATTTTGGGAGCACTTCATATATTTTTTTCTGACCTGGTACAATTTTATATTTGAAATAATTAAAAAAAAGTATTCTAGAGTGGCCCGAAAATATCCCACAACTACCACCTCTCCTCTTATAAATAGAGGACAAGCTAGTTTTGAACACTGAACAACAACACTTTATAAAAGTATACATAGTTTGTGAACACATCTTGTATATTAGCGCAACAATGGTTCCTTCTATCATTGAACAAGCCTTCCCTTCCTCCACACTATTCTTCATCTCTCTTCTCTCCTTCACCATCTTGATCTTGCTAATTACCAGAAAGCCCTCTAAGAACCTCCCTAACCCCCCTCCTTCCCCTCCAAAGCTTCCTATATTAGGCAACCTCCACCAACTAGGCACCTTAGCACACAGCTCACTTCAAAAGCTCTCAAAGAAATATGGGCCTATTATGCTCATTCACCTTGGAGAGATACCAACTCTTGTCGTTTCAAATGCTCGCATGGCTCGTGAGGTTCTAAAGACCCATGATGCCATCTTTGCTAGCCGACCTCTTTTAGAAGTGGCCAATATATTAGCATACAACCACCACGATCTCGTGTTTGCACCTTATGGTGAGCAATGGAGGTCTTTGAGAAAGATAGCCAACGTGAATTTGTTGAGTTCGAAGAGAGTGGTGCACACATTCAAGCACTTGAGAGAGGAAGAGGTACTCTTAATGGTTAACAAAATCGAAAAAGATGCTACAACATCGACTGAGGGTATCGTGAACATGCGGAATACCTTTTACAAATTCACCAACGACTTTATTTGTCATATGATGACGGGGAAGTCATTTAGAAAAGACGGAAGAGAGGAGAAGCTGATGCAGATGGTGGTTGATAGCATCCCTCTCCTCGGAAAATTCAATCCGGAGGACTTCTTCCCTTCTTTCAAGTGGGTAGGTCGTATTCTCGGTGCGAAGGTGAGAGAGGAGGCAACAAAAACATTTATGCTCGGCGACGCGATGATGACAGAGGTGCTCAACGATCGTATTGAAGGGAGGACCGAGGGTGACGGCGACTTCCTCGACACCTTGCTTAAACTTCAAAAGGATGAGAAACAAAATAAAGAATTTGAGATAAAGGATGAGCATGTCAAAGCACTTTGTTACGTAAGTCCCTTTTTTTTTTAAATTTATATATATAGAAGGGTTGGTTAATATCAAAACGTTTATTCTTAGGCTGTGGAACAAATGCTTTTGTTTTTTTATATTTTCATTCAAACAGTCGATCCAAAGCGTTCAATATTATTCAATCTATATTAAAATTTTCTTGGTGACCAAATTTATATTTTTTTTACTATTTAATAAGTCTGTTTTAAAATCACTGTTTTCAATAATCTAGAAAATTTTCTCTTAATGAATATTAAAAAAAATCCAAAAAATGTAAAATTTGGTCTTTAAACACATTTTAATACAGAGGTCACATTTAACGGTTTGAATCAACCATTTGGATTTTGAAAATTGGAAAATCGTTATACCACAGCACCAGAACAAACATTTTGATATTAACGAACCCCCCCCCGCTCTCTCTTTCTTTCTCTATATATATATATAAAGATTTGTACACACATGAAGAAGTTGTGAAAAAGTGCTTATATCTTTGTTTGTATACAGTCAGGAGAAAAAAGTTCTTTGACATTAAGTATAATATATTTGTATAAGAAAATATGTTCACTAAATAATTAACTTCACTAGAAAACAAATATTTCATTAACTTTACAATTACGTATATGCAGCAATCACTGGCTGCTGGCTCAGAACCGTTAGCCTTAAGTTTAGAGTGGACCATGATAGAGCTCTTGAGACACCCCAGAGTACTGAAGAAGCTACAAGAAGAGGTGCGCAGCATTCCTGCGCAAAACAATCTGCTCACTTCTGAAGATGTCAGCAAGCTGACATACCTGAAGGCTGCCATGACAGAAAGCTTCCGGCTACACCCACCGACTCCGCTTCTAATCCCGAGAGAATCCATGGACTACTGCAACATAGAAGGTTATGACATCCCGAAAGGATCGAGAGTTTTCGTCAATACCTATGCCATGGGAAGAGACCCTGAGGTCTGGGACAACCCATTGGAGTACCGACCCGAAAGATTTGTCGATAATCCGTTTAACTACAATGGTAACACTTGTGAAATCGTTCCCTTTGGAGGGGGGCGGAGGATTTGTCCCGGAATGCAGCTTTCGCTCTTGATGATGGAGTTGGCCCTGGCGAATCTCTTGTGGAGGTTTGATTGGGAGCTTCCGAAAGGGATGAAGCCAGAGGATGTCGACATGACTGAGATGCCAAGCTTGTCGCTGAAGAGGAAGGAGGAATTAGAGTTGGTTCCGAAACCTAGGCGGATAAATATTTGAAGCGGATTAATAATGTCTAATACATTTCGAATAAAAAAGATTGAGAAGTATATGTGTGTGTACTTCTTGTTCTATAAGTTTGTCCATTTTTGTATTTTTGATTAGTGCTAAGTTCAGGGGTATGATATATATAATGTATAATCTTTGTAGTTTGTATTAAATGATCCAAAGTGTTTAAATTATATTCATATGAATATATACTTGAAAAATAAACTTTACATTTTTTTAGAATTTTTTTAACTATTTTTTTATAGATAGAAAATCACTATTTTTCTGCAGTCCAAAATTTTCATATCAAGCGGTTTTCTACCTATTTAATAAATAGTTAACAAATTCTAAAACATATAAAATTCAGTTTGCAAGTACATAATAACATAAAGATTATATTAATTAAGCGGTTTAGTTCGAATCTATCGTTATCAGTTTAGCTAATTAACTGACGTAGTGCATTTCGAAGACGTGTCTGATTCTGATTCGGACACATGCAAAACCTACAGTAGATCGAAACCTATCAAGGATTTAAATGTTCAACTTGAAATTTGAACCGATATAATGGCATGGGGAGGTTTCCTAAACAATTAAACAATTTTTATTACCTTGACTGCACTGGAGATTGAAATAATTAAACATGCATCTTGGATAGACTATTGATTGCACGGGAATCAAACAAGCTTGACTGAACGGAACTGTAGGAGTTTTATTGGAGAGTTAATGCATTCGTTGATCAACTAGAATTTAGGATTAATAGCATTTCTTATTTCCAATGAGAGCTTTTATTTTCTTTTAATATAAATATGTATCAATACCTCTGTGGAGGCAGGAAAGTTTAATAGAAAAAAAAAATTCAATTTGTGTGTTTATTTGAGGTTTTATTTTGTTCTCTTCTCTATTACCACTAAACCAATATGTGAGCTTAACGGGCAAGATCATATCGGGACTGCTTTGCGTCATTAACCATGTATTTTGTTTATATTCAATGGATACATATAGGCATTAACTTCTCCCAGTTCCGTACCTCAAGCCCAATTTGAGCAGTTAACATATTTTCTCTTGCACTCTAAGAGTACATTAAAGAAGTGTTTTCTATGAACAAAATAATGGTTAGTGGAAGGTTCTAAATAAATTTTCTTTTGGTTCCTAAAGTGTACAATTATATACTGCATTCAGGAGTGTATCTAATCTATTTGATTCAATTACAAGTTAGGAGCTAAAATATCATTACACAGATTTAAGTGCACACTAAAGTAGGAAACTGCATGGGTTCAAACAACACCTTAATTACCTATTAACTACAAACTTCTCCTTATCCATAACGGCAACAAATTACCTCAATAGATTAATTGATCAATTAAACAAATCCTTGAGTGTAGGAAGTGATTGTACCCTTGAAGTAATTAGCATTGTGGTAACTGGTAGGTATGGTTGCAAAAAAAAAAAAAAAAAAAACACATGGGGCTGTTAGGATAGCTTTCTTTCCAACTGACAGCATGAATAACGGGTAATTTTTTTTATAACAAAGCAGTTATGGCTTCATGCAACCAACAAAGCATATGCAGTTTGGATTAAATGATCCAAAGTGTTTAAATGATCTTCATATGAATATATAATTGAAAAATAAACTTTACATTTTTTAGAAATTTTTTTAACTAGTTTTTTATAGGTAGAAAATCACTATTTTTCTATGGTCCAGAATTTTCATATCAAGCGGTTTTGTACCTATTTAATAAATAGTTAACAAATTCTAAAACATATAAAATTCGGTTTGCAAGTACATAATCACATAGAGATCATATTAAGCGGTTCGGTTCGAATCTACCGTTAGCAATTTCAAAACGAAGATATGAATCCATAGCGCGTGGCAATATGTGCTACCATAAGCCTCACTCTTTAGTCTATATGTCATTTACATCCTCATTTTATTATTATAAAGGAGTACGCCCTTAGCTAATTAACCATGTATTTTGTTTATATTCAATGGATACATGTAGGCCTTAACTTCTCCCAGTTCCTTGCCTCAAGCCCAATTTGTGCAGTTAACATATTTTCTCTTGCACTCTAAGAGTACATTAAAGAAGTGTTTTCTATGAACAAAATAATGGTTAGTGGGAGGTTCTAGATAAATTTTGTTTTTGCTGCCTCCTAAAGTGTAGTATTTTACTGCAATCAAGAGTGTATCCAATCTATTTGATTCAATAGTTAACAAGTTAGGAGCTAAAATATAAAAAATGTATTGGTTCCAACAACACCTTTAATCCCTACTAAGCTACAAACTTCTCCTTATCTGTACGGCAACAAACCTCTAATAGAATAATTGATCGATTGTACAAATCCTCGAGTGTAGGAAATGAATGTAATTAGCAATGTGGTAAATGGTAGGTATGATTGAAAAAAAACACATGGGGCTGTAAGGACAGCTTTCTTTCCAACTGTCAGCATGAATAACGGGTAATTTTTATAACAAAGCAGTTATGGCTTCATGCAACCCACAAACCATATGCAGCGCTGTTTTAAATCTATATAATCTATGCAGCGTAGCACTGCATGAAGTCAAATTGCTCTGTTAAAATATGTACCTTAATAACTTAATTATACATAATTATTACTCAAAGAAGTTGTTTTGCTAAATTAAGTAGCATCCTAGAGAAGTTGTCATCTAAAAGTTTTCTGATGACACCAAATCAGATAAAATAACACACGTTTAATTAGTTGAAGAGGACAGTTGGCTGGCTTATATATAAAATAACAACCGGATTGTTGCAAGTAAAACCATCTTTTCTTTCACTTGCTACTTTTTTCTCATGTATAATAGACTGAACACAATGACTTTCAGGTTCTCCATTACTCTTATTGCTATTGTGTCCCTGTTAGGTGTTTTTGTTGCTGCGCAGGAAGGGCAGGAAGACCCCAATGATGACTATGGCCCAGATGATGGCAAATATAATTATCATCCTGGCAATGCTACATTTTATGGGCATCCTAATGCTTCTGGGCCTCCTGACAATGGTAACAGAATGCTTTGTTTTGTTTTCCAACACACTATAAAAAAAAAAGAAAAAAGAAGAAGAGAGGTTGTGTTTTTAGAATGATCTAATTGTTTTTAAAATTATACAATATGCAAAATGATTCAAGTGGTTGTTCATTATTCTATCAAATTTAATTTAAACATGCAGGTAGTAAATGCGGGTTCAAGAATATAAATCTCCCCCCTTATAATTCCTTGACTGCCAGCGGTAGCAAAGCCATTTGGCGAGATGGCAAGGGTTGTGGTGCTTGCTACTCGGTTAGTTAATTGACTCTTTAGACAATTTTGGAATGAAATTGTACTAAAATGTTTAGAAATCTATTGTCTAGTTCTGTTTATCCCAATTAAAGAAGGGAAGGTGATTTTTAAAGATTTGGAAGTATTTAAGAATTTATTTAATTAAAATAAACCACCACAAAAATTCGAGTAGAACTAGGGTGCTCCTAAGTTCACCAAATCTCTTGTGAACTTGACTCTAAAATATGTCGAATTGAATTTAAATAATGAATCCAAACCGTTGAAATCCTTCTACCTAATGATTGATGCGTCTAAATGTGAAAATTTTAAAGTTTAGAATTAATTTAATATAGAGTCAAGTGGTCAAAAGAGTCCAAAAAATGAATGCATTAAAATTAATTTATAAACCTTAAACTTTTAACCACTTGACTCTATATTAAATTAATTTTAAACTTTAAAATTTTCACATGTAAACGCATCACTCATTAGGTAGAAGGGTTTCAACGGTTTGGATTCATCGTTTAAAGTCGACTCGATATATTTTAGAGTCAAGTTCACAAGAAGTTTGGTGAACTTAGGAGCACCCTAGTTCTACTCCAGAAATTCATTGTATACTTGCACCTCACTAGCGTTAATTTTCCTACTTCATTTTTTTTATATAGATATATATGTTTGCTACATGTGGCACTTCAACAAACAACAATGCATTGTTGCATATGACATTCTGATATATCTGTATGACACTGATACATGGCACTTTTATTTTCCGTTTCAAAATTGCAACCCATAAAATTCACGATATCTTTGACTATTTCAGGTGTTGTGCAACAAAGAGGATATCTTCGGTAGACATCCGCTTTGCTCCGGCAAAGAAAAACTCATTACAATCTCTGATGAGTGCATGAATGGTCGCTGCGATGAATCAACTTATCACATCGACATGTCCGGCATTGCATTTGGCTCACTAGCAGATCCCGGAAAAGAACATGAGCTCCAAAAGCCTCGAAAAACCCGTGTTATGATAATGAGGTAAGTGCTTTGCATCATTTTTAAATATCTGATATGATTTTCCAGCTTCAACTGTTGACATATTTTTAGCTGATAGTAACCCATATATCGAAGTGTACATTATTTAACTAATTATACATAAAATGATTTTGGTTCAATTATTATAGGGTTCTAACATTCACTTCCATGTCTCAAAAGGCTCAAACCCGTACTACTTGGCTTTATTGACCGAGTACCAAAATGGTGATGGCGATCTCTCTGAACTGGAAATTAAGGAAGCAGATTCTTTTATATGGAAACCATTAAAGCACTCATGGGGTAAAATCTGGAGTCTTAGCTCTCCCCATCCTCTTAAGGGACCCTTCTCAATTAGGGTTACAACTCTTTCTGGGGAATGGTCCCTGGTGGCAAAAAATGTAATACCAGCTAACTGGAAGCCTGACACCAAGTATGACTCTAAAGTAAACTTCCCAGTTGATATTTCGCGTTGGCTTACATGATTAATTCAGCTCATAAACCACTATATGAACTGAAGGAAGATAGAGCAGTTTAAGGCAATGATTCTAAAGTAAACTTCCCGGTTCATCTTTCATTTTTTGTATGATTATGTATAGTATTATGCATTGCTCTTTACGTACGGTGAACTATTCAAAACCCTAATATCTGTGGTTTTGGCGCGTGTTCAATATATGATTATTCAATTATTCTTTTTATTGAGGCAATGTTGTAATTTGTTCCAGATGACGTCTACTCTAATATACATAATTAGAAGAATTAAATTAATGATTTATTTTTATATTCTGGAAGGAACTTGAGGTTTTTATTTTTGTATGTGTCGTCTACACTTCCGGTCTTTGTACAATTCTCTATGTTGTGAAATAAAGTACGAAATAAGATAATAACTCTTGTAGTTACTCTATTGAAAATAATAGTTAACTACCTATTGAACATAGTAAATTCATCCAGTTGTTTGGCAGTAGCAAGTTTCGACATAGGCGTAGGCATCCCTAAACTCAAACTCATACCCCAAAAAAAAAAAAAAATCAAAGCATGATTTTAATTTGTGTATGTAACCAGCTACCAACCCAGTACCTACGAAGAACTCCTAACAAATTCAGCAGCTATTATAACCCTCAGGTTGCAACTTATTACATTCACTAACACACAAAACAAAGGAATTCACTATAGGCTATTTATTATTAGAAACTAAAATAACATATAAGTCTTTATTGATAGATTTATTTATGCAAAACCATACTGCAATTCATAAACTCTAAATTTGTCATGATTCTCTAGTTAACTCTAATCTGAAATTATAAATTACCTTGGTCCATAACCATGATATTCCAGAGAGACACAATTACCGTTGATCACCGGAAGTCTTTAGTTTTCCAAGCAATCCCCCTCAAGTCGGATGGAGAGAGCGAGAGAGGCAGCAACTGTAATGTTCTATTCTTGCAGAAGAGAGATACTCGATTCAAGTTCTCAACTGAAAATCCTCTTCTCTTCCACTCAAATCAATCTCTATTCTATTCTGTAGAGAGAGGGCATTAGAGAGAGAGAGAGACAGCCGTATTTCTCATTTTTGAGAATACAGACCATATATGTTATATCCAAATCAATAGGCGCCTATATCATTAAATAATTAATTAAATAATTAATCTTATTTCAATTAATCTTATTTCTCTTATTGGATCTGTAGCTTATTTTCTTATTGGATCCTTAGTGGGTCTCAGCTCAAAACTTGTTTTATTGGGTATTTTTTTTATTTACAGAACATCATCATATTTAATTGTATTGTTCCCGAGAGACCAATAGCATAATTTTATTATTTATAAACTTAATTTATATAATTTAGACCATCACTAAATCATAAAGTTATTAATATGCATTATACACATTAAAGGCTCTCACTTCTCATGACACATATTGAACCCCGATAATTAATACTTAATTTGATCACTTCATAACGGGTCTAATTTATATTTGAAGTCTATTATATATATTCAATATATAATTATATCACATATAAGCCCATATATCTTGTTATTAATTAAATTAATTCCAACATATATGGCTCAAGTAAATTAATTAAGTAACAAATGAACAAATATAAAATGGTACTGATCAACATAAAAGAAGTCAATGAGTTCAGCATATTGAAGAAGAAACAAATTTAGGAGGGTGTTTAGGTTTTTACATACTATAACATATATTTTACTCTTTATTGTTAATCCAACTTTCAAGTGAACAAGTGCTCCTTCTAAGATGCCCTATTATACTTGTTTCCTTGTCACTGACTACACAACAACGCTAATGTTTAACAAATATAAAGCAAAGCATATACCATGTATAAGCCCATTCTTCAAAACCGTGTATAAAGCAAAGCATATATATACCGCGGACACAGTTGCATTTCCAACCGTTTATGGAAGCGTTTTCTACAGTAGTGAGAACTTTCAAAATGAAAATTTGAATTCATAGTGCGTGCTAATATGCGCTACCATAGCCTCACTCTTTAGTCTATATGACATTTACACCCTCATTTTAATATTATAAAGAAGTACGCCCTTAGCTAATTAACCATGTATTTTGTTTATTTCTTTTAAAAAAAAAATAAGATAAACGAAATAGATGGTTAATTAGCTAAGGGTGTATTTTGTTTATCCCCATTCGATACATATAGGCCTTAATTTTTCCAAGTTCCGTTCTCAAGAGTGAAGATCAATTTGTGCAGTTCACACATATTTTCTCTTGCTCTCTAGGAGTACATCAAATGAGTGTTTTCTATTAGATATTGTACTGAATAGGTCACATGATCTCTAAGTCTAATTTATGGTTGTCGTTCTCTAGATGATCTTCTAACTGTTGAATTTTCTACTATTTCATTTTTATTTGTGTCATTAATAATCTCATTTTCTAGATTATTATTCTCAACTTGATGATTATTTCTAGACATAAAATTTAAATTATCTAAGTAAGGCATTACCATATTATTATTTTGATTATTTGTGTATATTTGATGATTGCTTCTTTTACTTTGAAATTTGGTTCATTTTCAAAATATGTAACATTTCTAAAAATATACAATTTATTATTAATTGGATCATAGCATTTATAACACTATTTATAACACTTTTTGTAAGATGAGTATCCTAAGAAAATATTTTTTGTAATACAAAATCAAGTTTGTCATTTCTTTTGATATGTACAAAACATGTGCGACTAAATATTTTCATATGGTCATAAGTGATTTTTTGTTGGTAAAATATTTCTGATGGACTTTTGTTTTCTAAAACAATACTAGGTAATCTATTGATTAAATGAGTGACAAAAAGTACGTATTACATCCGACCAATAAATTTTAGGAATATTATTTTGAAATAATAAGAATTGTGTCATCTCTAATAAGTGTCTATTTTTCCTTTCTGATACTCTATTTTATTCGAGAGTATTTATACAAGTTGTTTGGTGTATAGTATCATTTTCTCTAAAGAGACTTGAAATTTTTTTATTTATAAATTCGGTTCCATTATCCGATCTAAAGAGTTTTAATTTTGCATTAAATTGTGTTTCTATAAGACATAAAAATTCATAAAAATAATCAAGTTGCTTTTGAAAAATCATCAATAAATAGAACAAAATAACAAAATCCATTAGATGAATCAATTGGGGCCGGTCCCCATACATCGGAATGTACTAAATCAAAAGCAACTTCACTTTTGCTAGTAGAAAAAAGAAAAAGGAAGTCTTGTTTGTTTTGCTAACTTGCAAATTTTACAATTAGTACAATCCAATTTTTTTAAATCTAAGATACTATTTAAAATCTTGTCAGAAGGATGTCCAAATCTTTTATGTCAAAGATCAGAGTTAACGAATTTTGCAGAAGCACAAAAATTTAATTTGGTGTTAAAAAGTGTCCATTTTCAAGAAATCATTCACTAATCTTGACACTGATTTTTCCGTCTTGAAATGCAATATTTCACAAGAAAATATTGCATTACAATTTAATTTCTGTATTAATTTATTTATAGAAAATATGTTTACAGGAAATGTTTTTAAATATAAATCATTTTTAATTTGTTTATTGCATAAGTTAATTTCTCCTATGCCATTTATTTTTGCCTTCATATTGTTTGCAAGCAAGACATATTTATCACTATTATCGGTGTGAGATTTGACAATAATTATTTGTTACTAAACATACGGTATGTTGCACTACTATATATAATAATTTGATTGAAAAATAAATCTTTTTAGTTAGAAGCAATACCACATGAGATATTCTTTTGAATTTGATTAGCAAGCATTTCGATGATTTGTTAGAGAATGTTGCTCTTTTGCATTTGGTTAGAAAGCATTATGATGATTTGCTGGAGGTGTCGTGGCATCAAGATTGAATTTTTGTGTATTATTTGAGTGGAAAGTATATGCATTTCCCCCAGTTCGATCCAAATCATCTCTCCCTCTTTTCTCCACCACTTTCCACCTTTTTGGTCTGAGATTAGGATGCAAGAAGCAACACCGATCTCGAGTGTGTCCCTCTTTTTTGCTTTGGTGATTGGTGAGACAAGAATTTTGCATTATGATTATTTGATTTTTCCAGAATTTTTTTTATAAATCTGATCAAAACAGTTTGTTTGGTTCTTTACTGGTAAAGAACAAATATTAAAATTTTATTACTGGTTCTCTAATACGTGTAGAGAGATGACTACTTTTGGCTCTTTGGCTCTTATTATTCTTTCTCTTGATACTTATTGAGTTATTGGCTTTTTGGCTCTTGACTTTATTTTTTTGACACTGATTGAGTTCTTGAATCTTTAGCTCTTGACTCCTTTTTTTTTTGCTCGTACCGACTAGATTTGCTAGTTTGGATGGCACTTGTGCAAAATTTCATATCTATGGCTCAGATACCATGTTGTTTTTTGTAAGACAAGAAAGATTAAGAAAACAACTTATTATTACAATCTTATTTTAGCTTTTTATGTATCTCTATTTATATTAAAAAAATTAAAAACTAGCCGTTGCACTATTAATTACAACTACAAACTACTAACCACTAACCACTATCTCCTAACCTATTAATTACAAGACATTATTATCTAAATTAGCCGTTATTTTTAACAAATAACAAGTTAAGGAGTTCAAATATCATCTCACAGATTTAAGTGCACACTAAAGTACGAAAATTCATGTAGCTACAAACCTCTTCTTATTATCCATAAGGGCAACAAACCTCAATAGATTAATAGATCAATTGTAAAAATCCTGGAGTGTAAGAAGTGATTGTACCCTTGAAGTAATTAGCAATATTATAACTGGTAGGTATTATTGCAAAAAAACACATGGGGCTGTAAGAACAGTTTTCTTTCCAACTGTCAGCAATAATAACGGGTAAAGTTTTTTAACAAAGTAGTTATGGCCTCATGCAACCCACAAAGCATATGCAGTGCTGTTTCAAATCTATACAATCTATGCAGCGTAGTGCTGCATGAAATGAAATTTCTCTGTTAAAATATGTACCTGAACACCTTAATTGTACATAATTATTACTCAAAGTTGTTGTTTTGCTAAATTAAGTAATATCCTAGAACAGTTGGAAATAATCAATGGTAACAATAAAAACCAACGTCACCGGCATCTAAAAGTTTTCTGATGACACCCAATAAGATAAAATAGCACACGCTTAATTAGTTGAAGAGGACAGTTCGCTGGCCTATATATAAATTACATTCGGATTGTTGCAAGTAAAACCATCTTTCTTTCATTTGCTACTTTTTAATTTCCTCATGTATAATAGATTGAACACAATGACTTTCAGGTTCTCCATTACTCTTATTGCTATTGTGTCCTTGTTAGGTGTTTTTGTTGCTGCGCAGGAATGGCAGGATGACCCCAATGATGACAATGGCCCAGATGATGGCAAATATGAATGGCATGTTGGCAACGCCACATTTTGGGCAGCCCAATGCTTCTGGGTCTCCTGACAATGGTAACATAATGCTTTCCTTTGTTTTCCCACACACTATAAAAGTAAAAACAGGATGTGTTTTCTGAATGATCTTGTTATTCAAATGATACAATATGCAAAATGATTTAAGTGGTTGTTGATTATTCTATCATATTTACGCATACAGGTGGTAAATGCGGGTTCAAGAATATAAATCTTCCCCCATACCTTTACTGCAAGCGGCAGCAAAGCCATTTGGCGAGATGGCAAGGGTTGCGGTGCTTGCTACTGGGTTAGTTAATTGACTCTAGACAATTTGGAATGAGATTGTACTACATGGTTTATACTTTATAATTCTATTTTCTAGTTCTATTTATCCCAATTCAAGAAGGGAAAGTGATTTTTAAAGATATATATATACCATTTTTTAAGAATTTTGAAAGAAAAAACCACAGAAATTCATTGTATACTTCCACAAACTTCAATTTAGTTGAAAGTGACATTCTGATATTTCCGTATGACAATGATGCATTACACTTTTATTTTCCCTTTCAAAATTCTAATCCATAAAATTCGCGGTAGCTAGCTTTTGATTGATTAATTAGGTGGTGTGCAACAAAGACGAGAACTATCCAACCAATGGCAATCGGCTTTGTAACGGTAAAATAAAGCCCATTACAATCACTGATGAGTGCTTGCATGGTCGCTGTGCTGAATCAATTTATCACATCGACATGTCTGGCATTGCATTTGGCTCACTAGCAGATCCCGGAAAAGAACATGAGCTCCAAAAGTCTGGAAAAACCCGTGTTATGATAATGAGGTAAGTGCTTTGCATCATTTTTCAATATCTGATATGATTTTACAGCTTCAACTTGACATATTTTTTAGTTGATAGATCGATTGTTCTATAAATTTTTGATAATGTTGATAATAGATTAATTATTCTTCTTGATAGTAATAATTTTAAAAATCTATTATCAAAGTGTACATTATTTAACTACTTATAATACATAACATGATTTTGGTTCAATTATTATAGGTTTCCTTGCAACTATAAAGGTGGTAACATTCACTTTCATGTCTCAAAAGGCTCAAACCCATACTACCTGGCTTTGTTAACTGAGTACCAAAATGGTGAAGGCGATCTCTCTAAACTGGAAATTAAGGAAGCAGGTTCTTCTACATGGACCCCATTGAAGCACTCATGGGGTAAAATCTGGGCAATTAACTCACCTCATCCTCTTAAGGGACCCATCTCAATTAGGCTTACAACCCTTTCAGGGAAATGGTCCCTAGTTGCAAAGAATGTTATACCCGCAAACTGGAAGCCCGACACCAAGTACGACTCTAAAGTAAACTTCCCAATTGATATTTCGCCTTGGCTGACGTGATTAATTCGGCTCATAAACCACTATGAACTGAAGGAAGGGCAGGTTAAGGCAGTGATTCTAAAGTAAACTGTGAAAAATAAAGAGGAGAAATATGATGAACAATTGTTCTTTTTTTTATTGTATTCTGTATGTTTACATGTTCTGTACACAAGTATATATAACCAAATTCTCTACTAGCCGTTTGGCTCATTCCTATTTTACATTGACTGCCTAATTTCATCCTAATTATTACAAGAATCCAGCTAGATACTAATTCTGGCTCTACATTGATTGTAGCTTGATTTGTTGCCTTAGTTGGCCTGTGATGAATAATATTCTAAGGCTAATATTATTCTTTCTCAACACTCCCCCTCAAGTTGGACTCGAATAAATTTATTGAGCCCAACTTGCTAAGTATATTATCAAATGTTGATTTGCCAAGTGCTTTAGTGAAGATATCTGCTAGTTGCTCTTGGCTTTTGACGAATGGTGTCTCAATTTCTCCTGATTGCACCTTGTCCCGAACAAAATGGCAATCAACTTCAATATGCTTTGTTCTTTCGTGGAAGACGGGATTGGATGCAATGTGCCGTGCTGCTTGATTGTCACAATACATCTGCATAGCTCCTCTACACTCTATCTTCATGTCGTGAAGTAGGTGTTTGATCCAGGTAAGCTCGCTTGCTGTGGATGCCATGGCTCGATACTCTGCCTCTGCGCTTGATCGTGCCACAACATTCTGCTTCTTGCTTTTCCATGTCACTAGGTTTCCACCTACAAATGTACAAAACCCTGTGGTTGATTTTCTGTCACAACTTCCAGCCCAATCTGCATCAGAATAACCAACCACATTGTTAGTAATGTTTTTCTTCATCCATATTCCTTGACCTGGAGTACCTTTGAGATATCTCAGTATTCTATCAATGGTACTCAAGTGACTGGTACGCGGAGCATGCATAAATTGACTTACAACACTAACTGCAAATGTAATATCAGGTCTGGTAACCGTAAGGTATATTAATTTTCCTACCAACCTCTGATACTGTCCTATGTCAGGTAGTGGTTCACCATCTTCTGGTCCGAGTTTAATGTTGGTTTCCATTGGGGTACTGGCTGGTTTTGCTCCTAACTTACCAGTCTCTTTTAATAGGTCAAGGACATATTTTCTTTGAGATAGAAATAATCCTTTACTTGAATGAGTTATTTCTATTCCAAGAAAATATGAAAGTTGTCCAAGGTCTTTGATATCAAATTCCCTTTTTAAATATTGTTTTACCCTTGTAATTTCCTCATTATTATTTCCAGTGATAATAATATCATCTACATAAACTAGAATAACAGTAGTGATATTTTGTGAATGCTTTATGAACATAGAAGAATCTGCTGTACTTTTGACAAAGTTAATTTTTAAAAGAGAAAAGCTTAGTTTGGCATACCATGCTCTTGGAGATTGTTTGAGACCATAGATCGCCTTCTTTAATTTACATACTAGTGATGAATCTGACTCATTTTTGTGTCCTGGGGGAAGAGTCATATAGACTTCTTCTTCCAAATTTCCTTGAAGGAATGCATTTTTGACATCCATTTGAAACAAGTTCCATCCTAAATTGGTGGCTACCGATAGTAGAATTCTAACTGTATTCATTTTTGCTACCGGTGCAAAAGTCTCTTGGTAGTCGACACCATAAGTTTGAGTAAACCCTTTGGCTACTAACCTAGCTTTGTACCTTTCAATGGTACCATCATAATTGTATTTGATCTTGTATACCCATTTGCACCCTACGGGTTTTTATTTTTTGGTAAGGTAATTATATCCCATGTGTTATTTTTTTCTAAGGCTTGAAGTTCTTCTTTCATAGCCTTCTTCCAAATGGGACTTTGATTAGCTTCAGCAAAGGTGGTCGGTTCAAGTTGGTTTGTGATGTTACCTAAGTAGGCCTGGTATTCTGGTGAAACCTTGTTATAGGAGATATAATTTTGAATTGGATACATCACCTGATGGGATACATAATCCCTTAACTTGACAGAAGGTTGGGTTTGTCGTGTAGATCTTCTCAAGGCAATTTCTTCTTGAGTTAATTCTCCACTTGACTCAATTTCTCCCCCTGAAGGGATTGCGCTTGGTTCATCGACCTGTTCTTCCTCTATAGGCTCAACCTGTTCTTGAATGGTTACTTCAGAAAATAAAAAATTATTTGGAGGCAATGTGGTTGGTTGGTTATTTTCTGACTTGTGTGATAGGTAATATGGTTCACTCTCAATGAACGACACATCCCTTGAGATGTAAAGTTTGTGGCTTTTGGGATCATAACATTTGTAATCCTTTTTTCCTGAAGAATACCCTAGAAAAATAGTTTTAACCGAATTCCTATCCAATTTGTCATTTCTTTTTATGTGCACAAAGCATGTACATCCAAAAACTCGAATATGATCTAGATCTATCTTCCTTTCTTTGAGAATTTCTAAAGGACTCATGTTGTTTAGGTTTACACTTGGTAACCTGTTGATAAGATAAGTTGCTGTTAGCACTGCATCTGACTAATAAATCTTTGGAACGTTATTTTGAAAAAGCAATGCCCTAGTAACTTCAAGGAGGTGACGATTTTTTCTTTCTGCAACTCCGTTCTGTTGAGGAGTGTTAACACATGAGGTTTGATGTAAAATACCATTTTGTTTAAAAAAATCGGCAAAATTTTTGTTGACATATTCTGTCCCATTATCTTGATCGAAAAATCTTTACTTTGGCATTATATTGATTTACAATAAAATTAAAAAATTCTTGAAAGCAAGAAAATACTTCATTTTTTGCTTTTAAAAGATAAATCCAAGTAGTTCGAGAATAATCATCAATAAAAAGAACAAAATATTTAAAATTATTATATGAGTCAACGGGAGCAGGTCCCCAGACATCGGAGTGAATCAAATCAAAACATTTTTCTGATATGCTAGTAGAAGCGGAAAAAGGCAATCTAGTTTGTTTAGCAAGCTTACAAATATCACAATTATTTGAGTCTAATTTATAACAAAAAAGTTTGTTTAAAACTTGATCAGATGGGTGACCAAATCTCCAGTGCAGTAATTTGTCCCGATCTATTGGACTTATGGACACAAAGCATTTATTGATAGTGTCTTCAAGATAATATAGACTGTTTCTAAAAATTCCTTCACCAATCTTCTTCCCTGTGACTCGGTCCTGAAATGTCACTTTATTTGGTGAGAAAATAACATCACATTTTAAGTCTTGGGTTATTTTTCTTACTGATAATAAATTAGAATTGAAATCTGGTAAGTACAAGACATCTTTAACATTCTTGTTAAGGAGATTAGTGGTACCGGTTCCAAGAATTTGAGTTTTGTTACCATTAGCAACAGTGACATATTGCGGTTCCTTTAATTTGGTGAAATTTTGTAATTTATTTGGATTGCAAGTCATATGATCGGTAGCACCAGAGTCTATAATCCAATTATTTTTATATTGGCAGATATTGGCAAATTTTGGAGCACAATTTTCCAACAGCTTTAAAAGTTCACAGAAATTAGTATGAAAAATAGAAAGTTTAGAAGAACCTGCAGCATGTTGCTGTAATAGACTGCTCAGTTGGGTCATAAGATTTGCTAGCTGTGCAGT
The DNA here is from genome assembly GCA_024447775.1 of Carex cristatella. Classification (NCBI taxonomy): domain Eukaryota; kingdom Viridiplantae; phylum Streptophyta; class Magnoliopsida; order Poales; family Cyperaceae; genus Carex; species Carex cristatella. The sequence continues at coordinate 4,700,390 of JAJHPF010000008.1, read as the reverse complement.
TGGCGCCACAGAGGATCCAAAGAAGTCAGCCCCTAGATCTTTTGTTGGTTCGGTCTTCATTCCAGCCGGTTCATTTCCTTCATTTCTTTGGTCTGGTCCCTTGCTCAGGCCGCTGAAGGGTTCCTGTTTTCCGCCGCCCCTACCCCCTTTGTTGCGCACCGGCCTGAGGTGAGGGTGTAGCACCCAGCACCCTTCTCGGTTGTGCCCTGTACGCTTGCAGTGGTCACACCAGGCGGAGGCAGCAGCTCCCTTCAATTTGGCCGGTCCTCTAGGGTTAGAGTTATGGTTGTGATATGTTTTGAAAGCTTGGTTTTCGGTGGTTTCAGACTGATGGGGGTTCATGAGAGACCTCCTCGACTGCTCTTGCTCGATTCTCGCAACCACATCATCAAAGCTTGGCATTTCGGCTGATGCCAAGACTTGAGATCGGATTGCTTCATAGCTGGGATCAAGGGCTCCGAGATAGGTAAAAATAAGGTCTTGCTCGGTTCTTTTTTGGATTTCATTCGGGTCAGTGGTTGGTGGGAGGTATATGTTAAGTTCCTCCCATTTTGACATTATTTCGGTTACTAGGTCATTGTTGCTGAGATTACCTTGTCTGATTTTTGAGATTTCTTGTTTGAGACTAAAGATGTGAGCAAAGTTTTTGGTTTGACCGTACCTTTTTCTTGCCTTGTCCCATATTTCTTTGGATGATTTGGAATACATTAGCACATTTGAGATTTTCGGATCCATAGTGCTGAGAAGCCAGGACATGATCATTTGATCGTTGGTGTCCCATTCTTCAATTTTTGCTGTTTCTGCAGCTGTTGCCTCGTTTGCCTTTTCTGGTTTAGGTCTTTCTTTGGTTCCAGTGACAAAGTGGAGTTTCCCTTTGCCACCAAGACCGATTGTAACCGATCTGGACCAAGGTATGTAGTTCTTGTTGCCATTGAGGATTAGGGTTGTGAGTTTGGTATTATCAGATAGTTGTGACATGGCTTTATGGGCACTGGTGCAGATTTTCAGAATTTTTCTGGTTGCTGGTACAGATTTTTTTTTCTGGTAAGAACAGAAACTTACTTGATAGAAATCCGGCTTGCCTTTTTCTGTTGATGCCCCTTTTTTTTTTGAGTTGCTCTATGATGATGAATGAGAGACACGGGTAGCTCGTCAAGTTGTTGGCTTAGGAAACCGTTGCCTATCAATTCTGAGAGCCTTGTGAATTTTCGTGTTTAATATATGATTCTTTAATTATTCTTTGTATTGAAGCAATCTTGTAATTTGTTCCAGATGACATCTTCTCTAATATGCATAAATAGAGGAATTCAATTAAAGATCGTTTGAAATATTCAGGAACTTCAGTTTTTTTTTTTTTTTTTTTTTTTTGTATGTGCCATCGTATACACTTTCAGTCTTTGTACAATTCTCTATGTTGTGGAATAATTAAAGTGCGAAAATAAGATATCAACTCTTGTAGTCACTCCATTGAAAATAATATAGTTATTTACTTTGGCATGTTTAATTTTTTTAGAAATATTGTATTGCTTGATATATGAGTAATTAATTGAACATAAATTCTTTTTTTCCTTTAAAGAAAGCAATACCCTATTTATAGAATAAACAGTAAGTCCTTACAATCTAACTAATTACCCTAACATGTCAAAAATCATTAACGTTTGTAAAAACCCAGGGATGCCCATATTGCCTCAACCACACACACCCCATAATCCTTAATTACCTATTGAACATAGTCATGCAGTTGTTAGGCAGTAACAAAGTTTCGACATAGAAGGTACGTTAGGCGTAGGCATCCCTAAACTCAAAATCATACCCAAAAAAGAAAAAAATCAAGGCATGATTTTTGTAATTAGAAGCTAACATCATATGGCTCAAGTAAATTAACTAAGTAACAAATGAACAAATATGAAATCTAATGGCACTGACCACCGTAAAAGAAGTCACTGATGAGTTCAGCATATTGAAGAAGAAAATATATATGAAGGTGTTTAGGTCTTACATACTATAACATATATTTTACTCTTTATTCTTAATCCTACTTTCAAATGAACAAGTGCTCCTTTCTAAATGCCCTGGTCGATCGAACTCAACGAACACGTAGTTTCGAGTTTCGACAAGAATAACCGTTTTGTAACTCGTTCTAAGATGCCCTGTTACTTGTTTACTTGACATTGACTACACAACAACGACAATGTTGAACAAGTAAAAGCAGAGCATACACATATATAAGTACGTTATCAGCTAATTAACAGGAGGCCTGATTCTGGTATATTAATTATTCAGACTTCGTTATATGCATGCCTGATGTTGGTATCTTGTTTATTTACCAAGGATACATTTAATTTTATTTGGAATCACATGCAGTTCCTACCAAACAGGTCCTTAGGGTTTTCCAATAAAAAAATAGTAGATAAAAAAGATTTGATGGGATATCAAATATGTTAGTTTTCTTCTATTGCTAAAACAATAATGAAATAGGAAAGAAAGGAGAACTAATGTTGCGAAAAGTTGATATATATATATTAATTAATAACAATATTGCATTGTTAATGGAATTGGAGGCTGTCCGATGGACATCGGACCATCAAGATTCACACCACAACTTTGAAATTCGTGTGAATCAAGTGTGAATCAAGTGCGCACAAATTTTAATGCAGATCCGACCGCTTACCACTCCACTGTTAGTACGTTAACTACACAGTATTAGGTGATACCAAGTTGCGTCTTAATTATTTCATCTTCGACCATAAAAAAAAATTATTTCATCTTCAAATTAAGTACGTAAGTAGAATATGACAAATTCAATGGAAGTCAGCACATTAATTGCGGTAGTAGGAATACATATATATATACGATATACAGAGCATTTTTTTTTTTTTATTTAGACGAGGAAGGCACATATTAATTTATTGTAACCGTATGTACAGAGCATCATGACACTACTGGAGACTTCTCAAATTATGAAATACCATGTCTTACTAATATTCTTCTTCTAGATATGGTCATATATATAGAAATTAATAATTAATTAATTTGTACATTCTAATTCCACGTACGTCATCAGAGTCATTATGATATATGGTCATGCATGCAATATTTACAATTTTGTTTGAAGAGAATGCAATATACACACAAACACATGTTATACGTACTGTGATACATACACACACACACACACACACATATAGTAAGAGTATTAATCATTATGAATTTCATGAAATATATGGCCTATTAAATAATTAGGCTAATACTGTTGCTATACAACAATACTAGAAATACTGCAACCGCCACTCTGACAGAGACAATGGATAACATTGATTTGGCCTTGTCAACTTACAAAGCCTCCAAACAATTAATTAAACTATAGGCAGTATTAATGGTGGGAGCACTTTATATGACTTGGTGGAATTCTATATCAGAAATAATCAAGAAAGGTATTCTGGAGTAGACCACAAATAACCCACAACTACCACCTCTCCTGCGTATATAAATAGAAGAATAGTTTTAAACACTGAACACAACAACTCTCCATACAAGTATCATAGTTTGTGAACACACCAAATTAGTGCAATAATGGCTCCTTGTCTCATTGAACAAGCCTTCCCTTCCTCCACACTATTCTTCATCTCTCTTTTCTCCTTCACCATCCTGATCTTGCTAATTACCAGAAAGCCCTCTAAGAACCTCCGCAACCCCCCTCCTTCCCCTCCAAAGCTCCCTATATTAGGCAACCTCCACCAACTTGGCACCTTAGCGCACCGCTCTCTCCAAGAGCTCTCAAAGAGATATGGTCCTATCATGCTCATTCACCTTGGAGAGATACCGACTCTTGTCATTTCAAATGCTCGCATGGCCCGCGAGGTTTTAAAGACCCATGATGCTGTCTTTGCTAGCCGACCTCTTTTAAAGGTGGCCACTATATTAGCATACAACCACCATGATCTTGCATTTGCACCATATGGTGAGCAATGGAGGTCTTTGAGAAAGATAACCAACATGCACGTGTTGAGTTCGAAGAGAGTGGTGCACACATTCAAGCACTTGAGAGAGGAAGAGGTATTGTTCATGGTTAACAAAATCAAGAAAGATGCTACCGCATCACCTGAGGGAATTGTGAACATGCGAAATACCTTTTACAAGTTCACCAACGACATAATTTGCCATATGATGACGGGGAAGTCATTTAGGAAAGAAGGAAGAGAGGAGAAGTTGATGCATATAGTGGTTGATAGCATCCCTCTCCTTGGCAAATTCAATCCGGAGGACTTCTTCCCTTCTCTCAAATGGGTAGGTCGTATTCTCGGTGCGAAGGTAAGAAACGAGGCAAAGAAAACATTTATGGTCGGTGATGCGATGATGACGGAGGTGCTCAATGATCGTGTTAAAGGGAGGACCGAGGGTGACAATGACTTCCTCGACACCTTGCTCAAACTTCAAAAGGATGAGAAACAAAAGAAAGAATTTGAGATAAAGGATGAGCATGTCAAAGCACTTTGTTACGTAAGTTTTTTTTAAAAATAAATAAATCTATAAACATTTATTCACACGTAGAAAAGTTTTAAAATTTGGCAAATAAGATTTTAATGCATAATGCATAGTGCGTATATATAGTCATCATGTTCACCAACATTTCTCTTCCAAGAGAACTAGTTATAAGAACAATATATTTGTATAAGAAAATATCTTCACTAGCTAAATAATTATCTTCACTAGAGGAAAAAAAACATTTCATTAACTTTGCAATTACATATATGCAGCAATCACTGGCTGCAGGCTCAGAACCGTTAGCCTTGAGTTTAGAGTGGACCATGATAGAGCTCTTGAGACACCCCAGAGTATTGAAGAAGCTACAAGAAGAGGTGCACGGCATTCCCACGCAAAACGATCTGCTTACATCCGAAGATGTCGGAAAGCTGACTTACCTGAAGGCCGCCATGACAGAAAGCTTCCGGCTACACCCACCGACTCCGCTTCTAATCCCAAGAGAATCCATGGACTACTGCAACATAGAAGGCTATGACATCCCGAAAGGATCGAGAGTTTTCGTCAATACCTATGCCATGGGAAGGGACCCTGAGGTCTGGGACAACCCGTTGGAGTACAGACCTGAACGATTTGTCGATAATCCGTTTAACTACAACAGTAACACTTGTGAATTTGTTCCCTTTGGAGGGGGGCGGAGGATTTGTCCCGGAATGCAGCTTTCGCTCCTGACAATGGAGCTAGCCCTGGCGAATCTCTTATGGAGGTTCGATTGGGAGCTCCCGAAAGGGATGAAGCCAGAGGATGTCGACATGACCGAGATGCCAAGTTTGTCATTGAAGAGGAAGGAGGAGCTAGAGTTGGTTCCTAAACCTAGGCAGATTACATCTTAAAAGAGAAAGATTTTAAGTGGTTAATTTATTTTCTAATACATTTGGAATAATAAGATTGAGAAGTATATATATGTGTGTGTGCTTCTTGGTCTAACCGTTTTTTTTTCATTTTAAGTGCAAAGTTCACGAGGTAAGATATATTAATGTATGAACTTTTTAGTTTGTAGTAAAGAAAATTGCGACTTTGCAAAGTATCATGTTTAAAGAACAATAATTGTTATAAAGATGCAACATCTAATGTCTAGTTATTGTGAACCTTTTGGAACTTTGGAAGCGTCTTTTGGTATATGTATATGTGACATGTACGTGTTAATTAGACTAGACACTGTTTTCCCCTTTCTATTTTAATTTCATATGAAAGTTAACATGTCGCCAACAGTCCGTTTTCTTTCCTTTTCCTCTCTTTTGTTTTCGGTTATCTGGACATTTGGTCAGGTTATCTAGATATTTGGTCAATATGTAATTTTAGGGAAAATAAACAGGTTGACAATTTTAAGATTTTTTTTTTAAATATAACCAAATTAATATTTTTAACAAAACAAGCATCATTGATTTGAATTTTAGAAAAAAAATAACTTCAGACAAAAACACATTTGTTCCACCGATCCGCTAAATCAATTAAACTATTTTAAAATTAAGATACTCTTCTATACAATCTTACCACATAAATAAATCAATTGCTCCACCGTATCTATATGTCTAATTAACACATGTCACATATAAATATACCAAAAGACGCTTCCAAAGTTCCAAAAACTAAACGATATATAGCTAGACTTTAATCAGATGATGCCTCTTTATAACAAATATTGTACTTCTATTTCAAAAATGTTGCCCCTTAATTCCCATGCACTGTGTTAATTGCAAGTGTTTATACTTGATGCACAAGTTGTTCATATTAAAAGATAAAATTTAAGATTAAATATCAGCTCTCTGATCAAATATACTGATTTTAAAATAACTCAAAAATATAACTTTTTTACATGCAAATACACCACTCATAAAATAAATCAGTTTGAACGATTTAGATTAATCATTTGATGTCTATTCAATAAAGTTTGAAATTTGTGTTATATGATATCCATGTCATACTAACCAAATTCTAATATAATATATCCAAGAAATCATCTTTATTTTATCCCCTGCATGTACGTGTCCCATGCACAAATCACCTTTGTTTCGATTATTAGAGAAAATGAGAGGACTGCATTTATGCTAATTATTGATTTTTTTTCGAAATCAATAATAAAATCAGGATTTTCAAATATTAAGATGGTAATTAACTAAAAATATTTGACAAGCGCAGCAGCAGTAAATATTTATATATACATTCATTCATTTACTGAACTGCCTAAAGTTCAGTTGACCTCTTATTCAAAACATAGTTTTATTTGAATCGCCCTACATGTCCTCTCTCCGCACAATTTCTTTCAACTATTAATCTGGAACGGTATAATAAATGTGTAGCACACCTATATATATTTCATGGACCCAATACAAATTCAAAGAGGTTTTGTCGTTTCGAATTTGAACGAGACACAAGTTATCTCGGTTCCTATTTGTTTTAAACTTTTAATAATTAATAATTATTCTGAGACATATATTTCAAAGCTAATAAAAATCCAAAGACAGGGAACAAAAGTGAATTCAAAAAATAAGATAAGGTGATGATATTGAATTTTCATAATAGGATATAATAATTACCTAATTATTTTTAATATATGTATGTTTATATATATTTTCTGAAAACTATTATTAAAATATATATATATATATATATATTTTTTAAATTGAGTCCAAAATAAGCGTCTTTGTCTGATCCTACTGGCTCAGTCCTTGTGACAGAGATAACTAACGGAGGAGAATTTTTTATTAATATAAAATATTATAAAATAATACAGCAAAACATAAAGAGTACTTTCGATTTTCGACGCATGCATACAAGCATATATAGGTAGAAATTTTTCCGATTCAAAGTTAGAATCGGTTAAAGTTTTTTTTTTTTTCCTTTTTTTCCGGTTGCTTTGGGGTCTTTATGGATCGGACGAACTTTGATCTTCGAAAACAGAAGATCCCACGGATTTATTAAAAAAAATTGAATCGGTAGAATTTTTACCGATCTAAACTTATTTTGTTAATTTAAAAGTTTGGATCAGTAAAAATTTATCAATCTTTCTACGATTGTGTATCCTATTAGGGGGGTACAATGAAAAAAGGGTAGCCCGGATTAATTCCAGTCAGATCAAACTCAATTTGGTGCCTATGGAAGATATAGGGATCTGTTCGATCAGTGGAAAATTTACTTATCCTTCTACGAGTGTGTGCCCCCTCTCATATTAATTAGAGGAGTAAAACTAGGGTGCTCCTAAGTTCACCGTGTCTCTTTGTGAACTCAACTCTAAAACTTATCGAATTGACTTTAAACAACGAATCCAAATCGTTGAAATCCTTCTACCTAATAAGTGATGCATCTACATGCAAAAATTTTAAAGTTTCGAATTAATTTAGTATAGACTCAAGTGGTCAAAATTATAAGGTTTATAAATTAATTTTAGTGCATTTATTTTTTAGACGATTTTTGACTACTTGACTCTATACTAAATTAATTCGAATCTTTAAATTTTTTGCATGTAGACGCATCACTAATTAGGTAGAAGAATTTCAACAGTTTGGATTCGTCATTTAAAGCTGATTCGATAGGTTTTAGAGTTGAGTTCACAAAAAGACTTGTGAACTTAGGAGCACCCTAGTTTTACTCTAATTAGAGAGTTGAAACGAAAAAGGGTGGTCCAGATTAATTCCAGCCGGATCAAATTTATTCTAATGCCTATGAAAAATATAGCTAGAGATCATTTTAAGATTTGTGTTAGATTAAAGAACGGCCCGGATTTACTTGTTGCGTCTCAGCCTACGGAAACGAATTCTCCTTCTATTGCATGAAAAACAAAGGTATTCTAAGAGTAGAACAAGGTGTTCTTAAGCTCATGCCAAGCCCCTTCGTGAGCTTAATTCAAAAATTTATCAAATTGTCTTTAAACAACACATCCAATTAAATCATTAAAACCAATATATCTACTTCATTCATGAGTAATGCATTTACTTGTCAAAATTTTAAACTATTGAATTAATTTAGTAAGAAAGTCAAACAATAAAAAGAAAATGATTTATAAGTTACTTTTAATAAATTAAGCTCATAAAGAAATTTGGTGAGCTTAAGAACACCCTAATTCTACACGTTTATGTTTGCCTATATTATTTATAATATTTTATATGAATATTTTATTATTCCCATGTAGATCAGGATTTGAATAATGTTAACCAATTACATTTTACTGAATCTCTTTGAATTTCTAGATTTCTACCATTTTTTTGTACTGTACAGTTAGATAATTGACCTGTCTCAATCTAAAATTTCAACGAACTTGATGTCAAATGATCAACAGCGTACGTAGTACGTACTCACAAAACCCTTACAGTCAACAAAATACGGACGGACGTAATATATACATGGATTAAAAAATGATGCACATGAGACTTGTGAGACATGAAACGGTTTTGGTCTATTTCTTGAAGAAAGGAATATATTTGTAATATATATATATATATATATATATATATATATATATATATATATATATATATATATATATATATATAGAGTAGAACTAGGGTGCTCTTAAGTTCACCAAACCTCTTGTGAACTTGACTCTAAAATATATCGAATCGATTTTAAACGATGAATCCAAACCGTTGAAACCCTTCTACCTAATGAGTGATGGGTCTACATGTGAAAATTTTAAAGTTTCGAATTAATTTAATATAGAGTCAAGTGGTCAAAAGAGTCCAAAAAATGAATGCATTAAAATTAATTTATAAACCTTAAACTTTTGACCACTTGACTCTATATTAAATTAATTCGAAACTTTAAAATTTTCACATGTAGACGCATCACTCATTAGGTAGAAGGGTTTCAACGGTTTAGATTCATCGTTTAAAATCGATTCGATATATTTTAGAGTCAAGTTCACAAGAAGTTTGGTGAACTTAGGAGCACCCTAGTTCTACTCTGTATGTATATATATATATATATATATAGTTTGTAACTACTCGCAAGCTAGCAGTCTTTGTCATGACGATATCTGACGAAGAATAGAGAGAGTCAACAAATTTTCTTTTGTTTCAAATTTTAATCGGTTTTTATATTTATATATAGAGAGAGAGAATATGGCTAACACGCTTCTTCTAGCATATCGACAATATGCTTCCAGCTTCTAAAACCTATCGAATCGGTCTTAAATGACAAATTCAAACCGTTCAAACCAATCTCCTTAACGAGAGCTTCGTTTCTATATAAAAAAAAAATTCAAACTTATTTACTATCAAGTCAAGCAGTCAAAAAAATGAAGGATATAATGCACTAAAATTCGCACAAAATCATTCATATTTTCGAAATCAGTTGTTCCTGAGGTCCTGTGCAACCAAGTCATTTTTCAATTTTCGAAATCCAAAACGTCAATCCAAACGTTAGATGTGTTCTCTATATTAAAATATGCTTGGAGACCAAATTTTACATTTTTTGGAATTTTTTTACTATTTATTAAATCACTTTGAAAATCGCTGATCCAACGGTAACTTAAACAAACAGTAAAATTAGAAACTAAAAATTATACTTGGGTATAAAATATTTTATATATTTCTCTTGTATAAAATATTTTATTTTTAGATTACTCAAATTGACCACAGGCCAGTCACAGATTATTAGAGAAACTAGAAAGACAAATTAGGTCTCTAGCCTTGCTTATATAATTAATTAGTGCGTTCTTATTGTTTAAAACACCTCAATTTGAAATTTTGAATTATGAAACTAAAAATTGTATAAAAAATTCTTCAATTTATTTTGTGTAAATATGCAGTTATAATTTATATGATTTTTCTTAGAAAAAAAGTAAACATACTTTATAATTTTTTTGTTTTCAATTTTTATAAAAAAAAACAAAATTATGATAATTTATGTATTGATGCTTAAAAGCATAACATTTGACAATAAATTTTAAATAAGTAAAAATTAAAACTTTATAGAAAAAAAATCTCTCAATAAGTCAAGTCATGATCAGATTTAATTGACCGGTCGTTTGAATCTAGTAAATAAATTGTTCTCTACGAAATTCCAAAAAATCAACCTTCATGCATCAGCAATTTTATCCCAACAAGCTAGCTGTAATGGTGGAACAACTAGAAGCCTACTTACCTAATAGATATCAAGGAAGAAAATTCCAACTTTTTTTTAAACTTACATTTTATTTTACATCTTATATATGTATTTATTTTATTTCTTTTCTTTTATTTTGTTTCATTACTTATCGTATAGTTGCAATATATATTTAGAAATAATATCTACTGTGGCTGATGAAATTGGCAGCTTAATTACCCTACAATTACTGAATTAAAATTTATAAGGTAGATTTCAACTGCCCTTTCTTTGTTTAATTAATTAGCCTACTTACTAAACTTTTAAAACTGTGCTGTTAGACGATTTAGATGAATTGTTGTTAGATGAGTTAGATGTTGATGTGTTGATGTTGGAGTGGATGTGAAACGATGGATGTAATTTTATTTTATTCAATAAAAATTATACTTGGTAGCCGCTGTTAAGGTTTGAAAAAAATAAAACTAGGTTGGTTGGTTTCTTAGAAAAGTTTCTGTGACAATAGGTTTGTGGGCACATCATAAATTTGAAACTTAAGAATAATTTGATAATATTTGACATAATTTTATCATTTTTTTTCTATAATACAAATAGTATACCAAAAAAATATTAAGATTTTAGGAAAGCATATAAAAATTTGAAATTCATTGAGTTTGTTGATAATACAAATATAAATCACATATTATTTATAAATACATAGTTAAGAAATCATATTGGAAATCATGAGTTGGTAGTTGGTACTTCCCTGAATGGACAAAATTGATTGTCTCCATACTCTTCCAACTGTCTCATTTTTCATTCTTGATATTTAACTGTCTGATTAAAAGATGACATGAAATTCTCAAAATAGGTATAGAAGCAAATTTCTTAGCTAGCATTAATTGATTGGTTGCAATTATTGATCTATTAGTCTTTGCTTTTGTTTTTTTTTTTCCAATATTAATCTATTTAGTGACATAAAGGAGGTCGAAAGGAAAGAATCACTATCCTTTGTGTTACTACAGAGGTACTGTTTTATAGAATGAGATGATTTGGACCGTTCTCTTAACCTAGCACCAATCTTTAAGGAGACCCTACAATTTAAATAGACACCGGATTGAATTGATATGGTTGAAAGTATCTGAGTTGTAAAGTTGTAGTAAATCTAAGCATCTCTTACAAATTGATTTTTTTTTTATTTTTGTCCTTTAAAATTTTTAATTTTTATAAAAAATATTAATATTAATTTCTTCATAATATTAATATTATTTTTTTAATTTCTTCATAAATATTAATTATTAATCTAGTCATCTAATCTTAATTTTCTGATTCCTCTTCTTTTATGAATATATTAATTGTGCCTACCTCCCTCAGTTGTAGATAACTAAGGGCATGTTCGGATTTTACTGTTTACGTGGGAATTCATTCAAATTGATTTTTTTTTCCCCACGTGAACAGGAAAAAAATCAGTTCAAAAAAAATCCCAACCCAAACTCATTCCCCAGCCAAAAGAAAGCCGAACAGGCCCTAAGTGTCGTAATAATACTTTTTTAATTTTCCTTTTTTAATGAAACTTACTGATCATAGTTTGTTCTTGTGAATTTGCTTCACGAAAGAGAAAACAAAAGAAAAGGACCAATGATGCATTAAATATATTTCAATGTCTCGTTCAAAAGAAAAATGGATATTAAATGTTAGAATAACTTTTCACAAATAACCATATCGTGGATTATATGCTGTTCATATATAATTTGTATTGACATGACCATGAAAACCATATGAACTACATATTATTGGTAGTTATGGTTTATTAGATCTTAATTTGTAGTGTTATGTGAAAAGTGCAAAGATCCCTTGAATAAACACAACATATTATTTTTTAGAAGGATAAGACATTTTTGTCTCTAGTCCAACCACCTATCAAAATCAAAATGCTTTTTAAATGTAAACATAATTTGTCATAAAATATGATTAAATGAAAGTGTGTTTTTTTCAGAAAATTTAGATATTCTCAAAATTGTTATCTATGCAGTGTTGTAAAAAATGGTTTTAACGGCCGATTAAATGGCCGTTTAATCGGAAACGGCGGCTAAACCGTTACGAATACGTTTAGCGGATGCCTGTTAGCAGATAAAAATGATTAATCGGCCGTTTTACCGTTTAATCGTCCGTTTATTCTCGTTATTTTCCGTTTATTCTCGTTATTTTCCGTTTATTCCAGTGAATATTTATTTTTCATATTGTTTTTTTTTTCTATGATAGTGTGTGATAATAAGATTTATAAATCATGTATTGTAGTTTTATTTGTGCTTGGATATACATCCAATATTTTTATATATATTTTTTTCTTCTTACTTATATTGAAATTGATTAGTTCTTCTATTATTTATATACCATATATTTTTCTTACTTACTGATGTAATTTTTTCAATTAATACGACATGTTTATTTATAAAATTAAGTTATTATCATAAATTAAATTTAGTGATTTATGTTAAAATGTTTTCTTTCTTTTAAATAATATGTTATTAGTATTTGAAAAAACTTAATTCTGAAATTTATTTTTCATTAAATAAATGTGTTACTTACACATGCAAAATGCTTATGTGTTAAGAAGAAATAAGCGTAGTGTCATGTTATAATAATAAAACTAACTTAAATTAAGTTTATTTGATAAGTTTAAGGAGTTAAATAAATTATCTTTAATAAATTATGATATATATATACATAAATTTAATAAAAACATTAAATTATCTGCATAATTTCGATTAATCAGCCGCATACCGATTAATCGCTTGGCAGCACTCTATCCATCCGACGACCGCATACTGTTATTTACAACACTGCTATAATAGATTCATTGTTAAAGTGTGCTTCAGGTTAAATGGTGGTTTTCGTTTTGTAATGAAAATTGGTGGGAATCCCCACTTCATTAAAAAAAAAAATTGTCAAAGTGTACATTATATATAATTAAGAGTGGTATGATATAATTTGTAATTTATGGTAAGTTTTAAAATTGAAAACCAACATTTAATTTTGTGATAAAAAAAAAAAAACAATGTTTTCTGCGTGATATATTACATATAATCTGTGTGAGATATTAGATATAATTAATTGGGTAGTTTTGACTCGCATCTTCTAAAAATAAATTACAATGCAAACAGTTTACAATTTGAGTGCTTGATATGTTCTTCTGTTGTCCATTCAAATATTGAAATAATATATTCATAAAAAGAAAACTAACATGTGACACCCTTTAAACGGTTAGCAAGTACTTTTAATAATAAAAAACATTTCCTATATTATTTATACGATCACAATATCTTATAATTTAGGATGCTGCAATGAAACCGTTGAACTATGATGAACCAATTTTTTTTTTTCTTGTATCTGAGATCCCTAAAATTTTAAATTAAATATCTTAATATATTAAATTAATTCATATTTTTTAAAAGGTGGAATTTCTAATTCTGAATACCTGGCCCTATCAGTTAAACTTACAAGGGTTGGATTGTAAAATTCTTATCCTTGGATTGGATTGGTTGGAGTTTTGAAAATCTTTATCATTCAAGGATTGGAGTTAAAAAATCATACCGTTCGTTCATTGACTAGATTTTCATATTTTTATTCTTAATTTTTTTGGGTTGGGTCACACTCCACCAAAACTAGGCCCAAAGTCATATCGGCCCAGGTCATAAAAACTGACAAGTTCCAATTTGATTTAAGTTTGAAGTTAACAATACTTCACAGTTTACAATCTACATACAAAAATGAACATTAAAACAAACTTTCATAGGTCATTGCTTACTATATAAAAAAACAAAAACTTTGGTAGGAAATTTACTTTTAGTCAAAAGCTGGTAGATCATCTGACGATGAATTTACCAAATAATACATAAACAACATATTTAACTCCTAAATCATAACAGGTACTTTCCAAAATATACATAACACCACAACCTTATCATATCATACACTAGATAGAACTCACAACTTAATCACCTACTTGCATGCGCACAGATCTAACAAACGACCTACGCCACCATACCTGAAATGCCGTGCTAAGATTGGGGCATTCCGTTCCCTTTGCCGAAAAAAAATTAAACCACTCTTCAAATAGCCTTTGCTGTTGCACAAGTGGAAGAGTTAGTAAAGCCTTCCCTAGGGTTTCTTCAAACATTCTAAAATCTAACCCTTTCGGGCATCTTTTCAGCCACCCAAAATCTAACAAAATCGGTCTAAACCAAGTGTTGAAAACTTGTAAACGCATGTTACCTTTGCATTGTAACTTCCCTTTCCCTAAGGCAATGAAAACACAAACCGAAACACGGCTAAGTTCATATCTCACCATAGGAGAATACCTCTCGTGCGATTTGACCAACTCCTCTTGGTTCCCCCATAAATCTACAAATTCTTCGGCCATGTTATTTTTTAGGAGTATTTTGAAAAGCCACGTGAGGTTCTCGACTTGGGTAGAGACCCGTTCAATCAATGGTTTACTACTCACCGATTTCTCTTCTTTAAAAAGATCTTTTAAAGTGCTCAAACATGAATTGCAAAGTTGGTACAAGCTGTCTCGGTTAATCCTTGTATGGTCTTTTTGATAAACTGAACTCTCACATAAGATGCTGTTAACCAAAGATTGCATGTCTTTCCTTGCACTGGTATTGGATGAGTTTGCTATTTGCCGAATGAGGTGCACAGCTAGATCACCTTCTGCTGAGCTGGCAAAATCGGCTTTCTGATTTAATCGCAGGACTATATCATCAACAATCGGTTGTTCCAATTTTATTTTTGAAACAAGGATTTTTAATTTCTCCTCTTCGTTTTCGGTCCATGGTGCCGCTTCAATGTACTTTAAGCATGAACTGATGCCGCTTTCATACTTTATTGTACACATTACCTGGAATGAAAAGATTATTGATCAGTAAACATATTATAAAGAGAAGAATTATTTCATTCACATATTATTTGAAACAAGAATTGGTATTCTATCCATTATGGTAATGTTTTGGGAGAATTTCATGTATACCCCTCAAAAATTTCAAAAATTACACATTTTCCCCTCTAAATTTCCAAAACTCACCAATTTACACATTTTGTCTTTCATATTAAAACTCATTTTAAATTTATGAAATACCCATTTTACCCTTTATGAAGAGCATAAACAATTTGTAGCTTGTTTTAGAAAAATGTGGGTCCTATGATCCTATATGTGATCGTTTTTCGAGGGCAAAATGGGTATTTTATAAAGGGTAAAAAGGTTTAATGGGTATCCGTGCAAATTACCGGAGAGCTCGTGGAGTACCAAATATGCATGGAGATCATTGCAAATTAACAAACACTTGATAAATAAATGTATTAAAGAGAGAACTTTTCACCTCAAGTAAATCAATTGCATGTGAAACTCCATTTTTCACAATTGACCTCATCAAATCTTTCTCGTTAAATTCAATCAACTCAATAGCATCCTTGTACAAATCCACATTGTCCACCTCTATAGCCGTTGTATCATTTTCAATTAAACCCCTGAAAAACGCACTTTTCTCGCACAACACTCCCCGATCCATCAACTCCACCAAAACCCCCCTGCCATCCTTCCCTTTCACCTCAAACTTGAAATCCGCACACACTTCCTCCTCACTGACAAGAAGAGAACTTTCCTCTATACACGCCGGAGCTGGTGTCGAATCGACAACAACTGCAACCAAATCTGTAGCCATTTGGTCAGAATCGATCGGAGATACTCGGCCTGGAGACAGAATACGACGACTGAGGAAGGGTCGTGGGTTAGGGTTAGGGTTAGGGTTTGGGCTTGGACTAGGGTTGAGGTTGGTGGAATGAGCGGGAGATTTGACGGGGATTTTGCGATCGGGGCTCGCAGGAGGAGGAGAGAAGGAACAACACCAGGTTGAAGCGCGTCGGCGGTGGTGCGCCGCCATTGGAGCTCAGGTTAGGTCTGAAGGAAAGTATTACAGGGAAGATGGAGGAGGGATCTTTTTCATTTTTGCTCCTTCTCTTTCTCTCTTTTTTTTTGCTGGAGAATATAAGTTCTCTGTTTCCGAGGCTTTGCTTTGGTAGAGTTGGAGTGTAGCTCAGAAGATTGGGAAATTCATTTCCCTAAAGTTACTTAAATTTTAAGATTAGATTCTTACCGTCAGATATTTCCTGACACGAAATTTAAAGATAACAGATTCTAATCGGACGGGCCTCATTAGAAAAAAAAATTGATTACTTTAGGGAATTGCACACTGGTAGAGTTGGAGTTTAGTTCATGGGATTGGCGAGGGATTAAGATTTTTCTCCAGTTCAACAGTTGACTTCATCTCCATTAGTTGATTGTGTTGGGATGCAATGTAATAATAATATAATATACTTGCAATTAGTAGTCATTTTGGTGGGTAATAATTTTTTCAGAAAAAATTATTGAAAAATATAATTATTTATAGATTATTGCTTTTATTAGAGGGTTCAATTATGTACATAAATACTAACATATTTTCAAAAGATATGATACCAATTTAGCATATTATATGCCGCGATTTTTATTAATATTCAAAATTAATAAATGGTCAAACCTGCCCAGGAAAGCTGGCTATTTATGAAAGTGCCCAAATCGGCTAATTATTGGCTGATTCTTTTTTTTTAGACAGTTACATTAATTGACGAGTTTATATTAAGACTAATTTGTTTTATATTATTTGTTGTACATGCATTGACTAATTAGTAAATATCAAGTTTCGAGAATGTCCGATAGTTAATAAATGACTTCATTTAAGTTTCGAGAATGTCTGATACCATATGATTTGATTTATTAGAAAGACTTCTACTTTTTATATTTGATTTATTTGAAATTAATATTATATTAGAAATACTACCGAGAAAATATATTCTTCACAATTTTCTTTCATTTTTAAGTCATTTTATGTCATCTTTCATATATCATAAAAAATAGTAAAACAATTCCAAAATAGTAAAAATTAGTATTCTACAAGTTTATTATATAACAAATTTACTAAGCTACTAAGATCGAAAAATAGAAATGAAAATCTTAATCTAAAACTTCAACTCAAGTTTTGAAATTTTTTCTTTGTTTTTTTGGCAATTTTAAATTTTGAACAACGGCATAGCCATCACTAACGCATGCGTATTTTCACAAGCTTTCCGAAAAGTCATCATTTATTGAAATCGGACACTCGAGTGCTGTTTTATGGTTGTTTGAAGTTTCATCGTCATTTTACGTATTCTCAGTGAAAATATTGTCTTTTTTGCTTTATTCTTTGTCTTAGCCTCGTCTGTTTACGAGGGATGTCTTAAATAAATACATGTACAACATATGTGTGTTTTAGAAATGAGAAAAATGACCTAAAAAATTTAATACATATGTATTATAATAGAAAGACACATATCAAATTTGTTAGAGCACTAATAAACATCCATCTGAAAGAAATATAATATTAATTTTAAATAAATCAAATATAAAAATCAGCAGTCTTTCAAATAAATCAAATTATATAGTATCAAACATTGTCGAAGCTTAAATAAAGTCATTTATTAACCATCGGACATTCTCTCAAAGCTTGATATTTACTAATTAGTCAAATGCATGTACAATCATAGTCACACGGTTCGCGTTTAATTCACGAATAATTCGCAAATGAAACGTTTTTGAGCCAACAGCGTATCAATCCGCGAATAATACGGTAATTCACAAATTTAACGAATTATACGAATTAAACGCGTATAGTTCAGAAAAATTCGGCGCTCTGTTACGCAGGAGAAGTTGAATTTGTAACGCGGGAGAATGTAATTACTATATATTCATTGGTAAATGTAAGCATTGAGTCACGTGCAAAAAGTAAATGTTGGTTCCTCGAATCCGCTCCAAATTGGTGCTCCTTGTTTTATGCTTCTAAACAATCTGAACCGTTTACTTGTAACTTGAACCGTTCAGATCATTGCTTTGTTATCAAATAAAAGTTCAATACGGAGGATATCTCAAAGGAAGTCACCGTAATTTTTTTGTATTTTCAAAGAGACATTGCTTTATGATTTTATGTTGATAGATATGTATGATTTTGTGTGTTGTATTCTAAATTTTTATTTTAATTTTTCTATTTGGTATTGTAAAATTTAAAAGTAATTCCGAATCTTTTCCGAATTATACCCGAATTATTTCCGAATCACGAATTTTTTACCCCACCGAACCGAACCCGAACTTTTAATTTGTCACTATGTGTACAACAAGATGAGGGTTCAAATGCACCATGGATTTGTGCTCCAATTATGCTCCACAACTTTATCTTCTTTTTCAAAATCCGAATAGTCGATTTGAACTGCTCAAAATAATTATTACAATAAAATATGCTTGGAGACCGAATTTTACATTTTTTAGAATTGTTTACTATTTTTTTGTAGGTACAATATCACTTTTTTGTGGATGGTCCAGGATCTCCTGAAAATTGAGATTTTGTACCTACTGAAAAAATAGTAAACAAATTATAAAAAATGTAAAATTTGGTCTCCAAGCATATTTTATTGTAGCAATTATTTTGAGCGGTTCAGATCGACTATTCAGATTTAAAAAACGGAGATAAAAACGCAGAGCATAATTGGAGCACAAAACCATGATGCATTTGAACCCTCCTCGTACAACAAATAATATAAAAAAAATAGTCTTAATATAAAATCCACAATTAATATAACTATCTCAAAAAAAAAAAATTAAGAACCGGCTAATAATTAGCTAATTTGAACACTTTTATAAATAGCCAGTTTTTTTGGACAAATTTGACAATTTATATTTAATTTTGGATATAAAAAAAATCACGGAATTATATGGGACACATTATAATAATAATAAATCATAACTGAAGTGTCCATTAGTAAGTGAGTGGAGAGATTCAGCAACGAGTGTTGGTTTGGTAGGGGAGAAAACATTGGATTCCTGAAGTATGGAGATATAATTGCGTCAAACAAAAGATGGTGAAAAAGAGAAGGTTGTTACAGTACCATCAATCCGCTACATTATGCATACAACTAAAAAGCGTACTACCTAGCTATCCTGACGACACTACGAACAACAGAGTTTACTTAGTAGATATAGTGGACACGTGGCTTTCAAAGAGTGGACCATAAGGATCGTCAACCATCCACCTTTGGTAGGAAGTATGGAACAATGTGTACAGCGAACGTAAGCCTCTAACAGGCTGGAGGGATCGGATCTGCGTGCTTCCGTCAAATGGTGGGCCACCGCGTTGAGTTGGGCCCCACTCTCCAAAAAATCTATCAAAATAAACAAAAAAATGAGTGTGCCCACATGCAGGATCGAACTACAGACCTTCAGTTTACAAGACTGACGCTCTACCACTGAGCTATACGGGCACTTTCTGTCAATTATATAGAAAATACATATCATTTCTACCGAAGCAAATAAGAAGGAGAAGGAGCTGTCCGATGCCCATCGGACCAAACTCGGTTCGATGGGTGATTTATACCGTCCGATTCACTTCAAAATCTGTGCACACGGATATTAAAGCAAACAACACGGATATTAAAGTGATGCGCACAGATCTTGAAGTGAATCGGACGGTATAAACTACCCATCGAACCGAGTTTGGTCCGATAGGCATCGGACAGCCTCCTCTTTAATAAGAATATTAGTCAATGGGACAAGTATCTGATAACATATATTGGACGATAGGTTTTATTACTTTACGGTTTCAAATTATTTTAAAAACAGTGCCTATTCCGGATGGTGCAGGGGCCAGTATTATTTGTGCTTTGAGATTCGTGCAAAAAAAACAGTATGAATCTACTAATGGTAAAAGATTTTCTTCTACAGTATCTGGGCGGAGACATATTCATCGGCGATGAGCAATGGAGATTAATATGGAAATAAATATATTGTTATTCAAAAGGAATAAAAAAAACCTGTTATTTGGATTCCAACCGTTCATAATTTTCATGTGTAAATTTCAAAAAATAAATTTTTTCGTACACAAATCTAAACAAAGATAAACTATTGGAAACGGAATAACAGGTTACTGTTATTTCTTTGGAATAACAGCAGATTTATTTCCAGATTAATTTGTACACTGACACCTCATAATAAGTCATACCATGTCGGTGTTGTCTCACTTTAATTTTGTGACTTTAGTTAAGTTCGATAAAGTGAACTTTTGTACGAATGGGGGTCCGCTTTATCAATCAATAACTAACGGAGTATGGACTATGGAGGGGGTAAAAGTAAAGATTGTGATGTTACTCCGAACTATGGAGGGGGTAAAAGTAAAGATTGTGATGTTTCTCCGAGATGTAGAGTGGAAAAAATAGTACGGTGGAACTGGTTCTGTCACAGAACGGGACGGTTACGGCACGGTATGTGTGATTTTTCTATACGTGACTAGCGTGTCGCGTGCCATGACCATCTTTTGAAAATTTGACACGGCACAACATAAAAATCCAGTCACGGCAAGGCACGTGGTCACGCAAGTTAGGTGTAATTAGAACCGTTAAGTCTTGATCAAAATGTGAATCTTGAATAAATTAATCTAAATTATGAAAAAAATAGTTAAATATGAGAAACGTGACTAGTTACATTTAGACACGGCACACAAATAGTCACGGTATGACTCGCATGCCGTCACTGTTCGTGTGTCATGACCACCTCTTCATATTTTAATCACAGCACGTGTAGTAGTCACTTAGTCACGGCATGGCACATTTACTTAAGCCGAGATATGACAGATCTTTGCAGTTCGATAATTATTTGGAAGGTACGAATCTTAGATATCTAGAATATGACAAGACATTCGGAAGAAATTGCTCATGTTGGACAACAAATAATATGTTTATTTCTGACTTAAGCTGTCAAATAATTGCTCCTTATTACTCTGCTTAATTAAACTATCAAATAAAAATAACTTGCGATGAAGTAAGTTATACTAAGTATTAAGTTATAATTTTATAATTTGGAGGTACGAATCTTAGCTATCTAGAATATGACAATTGCATGGGTTGGTTCTGAAGATTTTGAATCTAGAATTTGAGAAAATTTTGAGTTCTTTACATATCTAATTTTTTTTATTAATATACTAATAAATTATACCTATTAATAAAAAAATTGAATTATTTATGTACACAAAGTTTGTACTCTAATATTTTATTTGTTTTTAATATATACAGATTAATTTTTTCTTTAATATATACAAACAAAATATTTTTTTTGGGCTCCCGAGATCTTGGGGCCCGAGGCCATCGGCCTGGATGCCCTGAACCATGACCGGGCCTAGTCACAACATATTTGGGAGACATTGCTCATATTTGATTACAACTTGTGTGGAGGAATAAGAAGCTTAATTCTGTTAACAAAAAAGAATATATATTTCTCGCTTAAGTTGTCAACTAAATGATCCTTATTCTTTCACTTAAACCGTCAAATAAAATTATCTTACGATGGTTTAATATATACTAAGGATTAAGTTATGATAGAGTACTACCTTTTTCCTTTTTAGATAGGAATCGGTGTAGGTCCGATGCCCATTGGACCTAGTTTTAGTTTCAACATCAAAATCTATATATTGTACATTTTAACCAAACAGTTCAAATTAAAGAATCGTGTCTTAACGAATATATTTTAAACAAATTTGATTTAATGGGACTCTTAAACCCGGTGTTAGAAAGTCTGAAGTTTGAGCTCTCACCTCCTCTCGCTCTTTCCCACACAACATCGACCTCCTCGCCTCCTCTTGCTCTCCCTCTTGCGCGCCAACTCAGCCGTCTCTCTCTATCTCTCTCTCTCGCACACGCACACCATATGACTCCGGCTGGGAGGTGACAGTGAAGATCCTCTTCACTGTGCTTTGCCACACCGTCGACTCAGATGGCCTCTCTCTCCGCATCACTTCTTTCTCGCATCGTGCAACTCAAGATCAAGTTATCACTTCTTACTGGTACAAGACCTGACTGGAACGATTTCACAGGTGCAGTTCTTTAAAAACCGAAGGGCATAATAATGCATATAAATATACAATCTTTACAAATTTACAAGTACATTTTTAAGAGGCAAAAAAAAAAAAATCAACTCTCCAAACTGTTTTAATGGTTTTATGAAGGGTGCCATTTGATGCTGCATCCAACACTGGAGATGAATATTGAAATAATTAAGATTATCTGTAACTAAAAAGATTGATTAATGTAAAAGATTAGTAAAACAAATCTTTACCTAGGTTTTTGCTCCATAGGCAATTTCTGACCACTAAGAACACAATCTATTGCAAGACTCAAATCCCTACAATTGAAAAATATGCATATTATTTTGAGATATAATTAGCACTCAAACCTTTTGCAATATGCACCATGTATTTTATAAATATTTGCTGAGAATCATCAATTTGTTTCATCTTTTTGCAAAAGAAGCCAACTGTTTGAAGCATTTGCAAACTAGTCCCAGTATTTAGACTAAAGTGATTGGAAAAGACATTTAGTGTCTAATTTTGAAAATTCAGCATTTACAGAAAAGGTATACTCTTTTGGTTGAGTCAGATGAACAAGGTCAAGGAGGATTAGTCGTTTTGACTGAAATTTAGTGAAGGATTTGGTTGCAATTTGCAAATGATGCAGAAAATGTGGCTTCCTATTATTGTTATACAGAACAAAGTTGGATACAATTTGCCAAAATAACCCAATTTTAATCACTACAAAATAGATCAAAATGCTCATATTCAGGTAATTACCGTCCGGTAACTGGCAAACTATTACTCGGCCTAGAATCATCAAATTGACCATGGTATACTAGTTCGAAAGGTCTCCTCCCATCCTGTTCCAATACATAATTTACACTGGTAAATTAAACCTGCTTTTGAATTTGAAAAAATATTTCATGTGTATTGAGTAATATGATAAAATTGGTGAATATTAATGCAATTAAGTACCTTTTTGAAGAGGAAAAATTCAGGCGTGCATACTGCACCAAAAGCACGTGCTACTTCCTGAGACTACATGAGAAATAAATAAATTATAAAGTCACTTCTATTTTATCAAATACTTTAAATCTACTTTTGATCTACTTCATGAGTCAAATGTTTACATTCCACAATTTAATAATGTAAGATCTAATCTCCATTATAATATAAGGAAGGTTGATATAAAAAGGTAAGTAATGATAATAAAATTACTTCATCAAATAAATAGGTGAAAGGGTAACCAAATGACTTTGCGTCTTCGGCCATAAATTCTGGTCCGTCCTGAAAAATCAACATATTTCCAATTTAGTCCTCAAAAATCAACATATTCCAATGCACTGTCAAAAAATTCTGCATGCATGCATAAGAGGAATATTCAAATGACCTGAGGATGGGTAATAATGGAATTTGAAGAAATTGCCACAACTGCTAAATCCTTCTGCAAAGTACCCAACATAAGCCAGGAAACCAAAAAAAAAAATAATAATTTCATTTTTTAAATCAGATGCATAAATCAAGAAAATAAAATTTACCGTCATATAGAATCTCGTAAGTTTAGTGATCTCTTTCTTTAAGTGCTTGACAAACGGACAGTGGTTACATATGAACATCACCTTGACAAATGAATAAAACAATTAGGCATTAAAAGAGTGAAATATTTTCATATCAGATTTCTGTTGCAGAAACTTTCCTGAAAAAGCTTATAAACTTAGCAATACATAAAATATGGGAAATTTTAGGTTTTAGTCCTCATTCTTTGTCAAAAGAATCAAATTGATCCTTCAACTTTCATTTACTTAGTCCTTGAAGTTTCAAAAAGAAACCAAATTAGTCCCTTTTCTTTTAAAAAATGACTAGATTAGTACTTCCATCAGTTTTGATTTTAACAGAGCAGTTTTGGTTTCATGCAGCGCACGGAATATAGAATTAAAATGCTGCAGCATATGGTTCTTGCACTGCATTAGCCAAAACTGCTATATTAAAATCTTTACCCCGCGAAAGTTCATGTACTAATTTGATTCGTGTAGAAAAGTTAAGAGGACTAAAATCTAAAATTTTCCCATAAGATATCTAAATACCATACCAGCAATGCAGGATTTCCCTCGAAATCATCCAATTTTACAATTTTTCCAGTCAGCGGCTCGGGAAGCTGTGCAAATTTAAAATCAATTTCATAATCAGAAAATGTATATCTAGTACATCATTTTAGAAAAAAAAAAAACCTCGAAGTATGGAGCTCGAAATCCGAGAGAGACGGTAGTGGATTCGGTCCGGGCCGCCCGAATCCGTAGCGAAGCGGGTCTTCGAGTTCTAACGGGTAAAATTCGGAAAGACCGACGGGAACGAGTGCTGGCGCCAGGGAAGAGAGAGCACGTGGTAGAGGCCGTACGGAGGATGGACGGAGAAGAGAGGAGCACGGCCGTAGAGGGACCGTACGCACGTGTCAGCACAGCCATATCTGATATCTCTCTCTTACCAGTTACCAGTCTCTACTGTAGTTGTTGTTGCTCTGTAGAAGGAATTCATATCGGTAGAGGTAACAGAAATTTTGAGTATGATCTGGACCGTTCGATCCGCTTTGGCACGAATATTAAAGAAGTCTTTGACTGACCTCAGACCGTTCGATCTACCCCAGGTGATTTGGATTCGGAAGCCTGTGGAAGCCTGGAAGGCCTTCTTGATGAATTCTCATAGCCTAAGGTAATAGAATATATCTGTTTGGATCTGAACCATCCAATGGTCATCCGCACGACTATTAATGTGGCCCAGTGCGTTTTACTGCGTGCTGGGTTGGCCCGCATTGTGATCGGACAGTCATGATCCAAAATGAAATATTTTGTTACCTCAAAGGATATATATTCTAACTTGATCAATTGACCAAAAAAAAATTAACCGCTAAATTTTTAAAGGGGATAATTTTGCATTCCACAGTGTTGTTGATCTCAAAATGCGGTAGCTCCCTTCAAGTGATGATTTTGATCTAAAAAATTGAGTCAGAGGTGGCTCAAAAATATTTTATATTTTTCTGAAATAATTATAAAACTATACTTATTTTCAAAAATTATAAAATTACTTTGTACTCCAATTTTTTTTCTCAAAATATGAATTTTATTTCTGTGCTTATATATAACCCACAAAAATATCTCTTCATGAAGAGAACGGAGTAGGTCTGATAGTCTCATCAAATCTAAAATAGATCCGATGTCTATTGGACCTACTCTGCAGTCCTCCACGAAGGAGGTCACAAATTCAAATATTAGGGATATACAAATCACACAGTCCTACATCATAAAAAGGAATTTTCCTTCTTCTTCTTCTTCTTCTTAATTTGAAAAAAAAAAAGAATTATAGTTCGATAACACCACCAATTTATAAATTTTTCATAATGTATGTATCCAAAATAAGTGGAGTATCATGCAACCAACAAATTTGTACTCCATTCCTTCTTTGAAAAATAATAAATTTTACGTGGTTAGTACATCAGGGAGAGATGTCTGTGAGCCGAGCACCTTACCACCGACATCGGGAAATGTCTCGAATCCCGGCATGGGACCCACTTTGCCGTTTCTCTCTACTCTAATCGGGTACTTCATCAAGTGTCCTTGCATATCCTTGTATACTTCTGGTGAACCGTAAGTGATCCAGTTCTCCTCTGCCAATTCATTTACCCTTTTTACGCATTGTAGGCTTTGCGGTTCAGTAAAACATTCTTCGACTTCGCCCAAGTGCTCCGCCCATAATGACATTCGGTACCCGTAAACCTGTAAAAAAATTATACAATCCTATCTGATCAGTAAAACAGGATTGCTGTTGTAATTAAGGTGTAAATATAGTATTTTCTTGACTAATTTGATTTAAAAAATACATGATAAAATATCAATCTATCTTGACTAATGTCATATTGTCATGTGTCATTGTTCAGTTGTTATTTTTTTCACCATTATGTAGTACTGATGTTGGTAAAATCCAACTAACACTTGAGCTTAATTATATACATATTATTGCGTGTTAAAATAATTAAAAGTGAGGGTTCTTGAGTGAGGCTATACCGCTATATATGGTAATATGCATAGTACATATTGGTCCGTACTATGGATCAATATGACAATATCTCTGTTTTTAAGATCCAAAAAGTTAATCTGAACTATTTATAATATACTGTAGATCGAATTTTACATTTTTTATAATTCTTTTACTATTTTTTTAGTCACTTGATCTAAAAATCCTACACCATTCAAAAGTAGTGATTTTATGCCCATCTAAAAAAAATTGTAAAAAAATTGTAAAAAAAATGTAAAATTTAGTATGCAAGTACATTTTCGTACAAAAATCATATTGAACGGTTCAGATCTATAAATTTTGAAATCAAATATATTAATTCGTAGTTCGAACCAATCTGCGCTATGCATAGTACCATAGCCTCAATCAACTAAGGGTTCTTCTTCATTTCCCTCATAAAGGGTGTACTGTGTACATGTGTGAGTAAGAGAGAGAGAGAGACCTGGCCATGGGGGTGGCCGTGTTTCCGGGCCCACGTATAGTGAGGCTGATATGCACCCATAGCAATTTCGGTATCTCGAGATCCTTCCAGAGACCTCTGGTTTATATTAGCCGATCCAATTAACACGTACTCATCATCAACTACCATCCCTTTTGAGTGCACATATATCATAAATCTCCTGAATTTCTGACTCGCTTTCTGCACACACACACAAAAAAAAAAAGTTAGCAAAAGTGCTTAAATAAATTTCAGTATAGTTGATTTAATGTCCTGAATGATCAGAACATCTTTAATCTAATGCATTGAGCAAGCCTTAAATGATTTTATTTGTTAATCTATTTGAAAAATCATTGTATGTTCATATATGTTCATAAAAAACATGAAAAAAAAAATCATTTTTAGTCTTCTGTGAAAAGGCATGTTATTTTATATCATGTAGAGCATACACATAAAATGAATAAAATCTGAAACTAACATCACTGTGTACTCACTGAGGAGCTTTCACCCAGGAGAGAAGATCTGTCTCTTGTACTAGATTCACGCTTTCCGAGGCAGTAAAAATTCAAATAGTCTTGTGGATGGTGTGTTTCTGATAAGCCTTCTTGGTTTAAAGCAGTTGCTATCATCTTGTACATCATTTTCATGGTTAGCCCCTAATTAACACAAAATAGAAGTGGTATCAAATTGGTGACATACATAATTGTACTTCTAGTATATGCATTTTTGAGTTTTGTTTATGGTTCAACATTTTTCTTTTTCTTTTGGGAATTTCATGTACACCACTCAAAAATCTTGAAATTACATATGACCCCCCTCTAAAATCCATAATATCTTATTTACCCTTCTAATTTCAATAACTTAAAAATTACCCAATCTAAACTCATTTTAAATTTATAAAGTAGCCATTTTACCCTTTATTTAAAAAATTAAAAATATGTAACCTGTTTAAGTGAAATATTTAGCTTTCTAATTGGTCCTTTTTTTAAAATTTGAAGAGTAAATATGATATTATGAATTTTAGAAGGGGAATACATAATTCGATGTTTTTAAAGGGTATACATGAAATTTTCCCCTTTTTTCAGCCATGTAAGGTGCCGGAGCTTGCAGGGAGAGGTGGATCACAAAAATGGGTCACATATAATGTTACAATACTTGGATACTGCATCTTACTTCAGGTAAATGTTCCATTTGTTTTTCTCTCAACTCCTTAATGATTTTTGTTATGTGCTTGGATTTGCTAGCATTTTCTTTTACCTGCCAGAAGAGGATCTCTTGCATTGGTGCAGTGGTAGGGTTTCCCTCAGGCCACATGGGAATCACAACATAAACCGAGAAGCGTTCTCTGGCCTTTATCTTGCTTACAATTTTTAATGCTAATTCAATTGGTATCAGATTATCAGCACCTATATAAGAAGCATTACATTATATTAAATGAGAAACAGCAAAACTTTGTAAAATTGCATTTTGCAAAATTGTCTGGTTTTAAGTTTTCACCTGTTTTTCGGTGCGAAGGCCAACTGTACGATGAACCAATAAAATATTGGTTTTCTATGTATATAAAGTGCTGTGCTGCTCTTATGGCTTTTACATATGCTGTGTGTATACTCCTGTCAATCTTTAAATTCTTTGCGCATACAAGGTTCTGTCATGACAAAAAACAGATTAAAAATGAATAACCATTAACTAGATATTAAATATTCATTTCATTAATGATAATTATTGCATCATTGGCATTAGGTTTTTTTTTCCACATCCAAGGTTCAGGAAAAAAAGAAGAAGTCAACAGAAAAAAATTTACAAAGAAGTACCTCCAAAATCCTATAAAATAATAACAGTTCCCTGATTTTGGCTTACCTGTGCTTCTGCCTCTTGTACCACCTTTGGAAATCCCTTTACTGATCCTGAATCAATCGACCGAAAAACCTAGCATCAAATAAGAAAGTTCTTAATAGAAGTGGTGGAGAATATTCAAACTTCGAATGTAATTTAATGTTTTATTTCTTACAACTTTCAGCTGGTTTCACCAAATTAAAGAAAACCAACATCAGAAAATTTGATCTCAGTGGTCAATATTAAAAAATTTTGTGAGGCTATAGTACTATGCATAGCACATATCAGTCCATACAATTACAATGGATCGATATCTTGGTTTTCAGAGTCTAAACAGTTGATCTGAATTGTTCAACAAATCTATATACGAAATTGTATTTACAGACCAAATTGTACATTTTTTAGAATTTCTATTATATATACTTTTGGTAGGTGTAAAATCACTACTTTTGAATGGTTTAAAGTCTTTAGATTAAGTGAATTTCTACCTATCTAAAGAAATAGTAAAAACATTCTAAAAAAATGTAAAATTTGATCTACAATTATATTTTCATAAGGAGATCATATTGAACTGTTCAGATTGACAGTTGAGACTTCAAAAACTAAGATATTGATCCATAGTACAGACTAATCTACGCTATGCATAGTACGATAGCCTCACTCATTATAAAATATTTAAGAGGGTAAGATAGTAAGCACATACTTGCACATGCCAACTTTCGGGATCCTCTTCGTCACAAACATATGCATTATTGGAGTTGTCATTGGAAGGAGAGAGAATCCAAGATATTCGATTGACTTTTATCAATGTATCATCAGTCCAACTCGTCACTCTTCTCAAACTAACCTTCCATTTTGTTGCCTTTCGCCATCTCTGCTCAAAATTTGTTAATATGTCATATGCTGCGGGCCCCTCAATTTTACAGTGGAGGTCATGCCACGGTTGTCTCGGTCCATTTCCATTTACCTATTTAGAGAGGGAGTGTTATAATTAAGTAACAAACAGTTCATTGTATACCTGTTTCCTAACCCCATTTCTTTTTCAACTAATAATATGAAACCATTTTCTCACTGATTCATTAATTTTCTTTCTTGAAAATAAAAATAAGACACCAGATTCTGTTAATTAAGAAAGCATCATTGTACTATAATAATAAATATTCCTACTATGTTAAGGCCTCCTTGCAAAATACATGACTGAATTTTGGGGTGATTTATCAGTAAAGCAGGATATTTCATTTCTATAGAAATTTCGATCAAGGGATGTGAGAAGGGTTGTACTGTTAATGTGGGGTTGTGGATGTCACTTTTGAAAACCGTGTTTAGATCTTTAAAAAGTCTGTGCTCTGGTGTGTCGTATCGTCCATCACACATGTCGAGACCTCCAATAAAAGCGGTTACTTTACGGTTGTTTCCACCAGCAGGTGTGTCGACAATCACACACTTCTGATGGTGTGTGAAGAGAGTCCCCACTACCTGAAACTCAAATAATGTTTTTAACTTCCTAAATATGAATTATTCAAAAAAAACTTCCTAAATATGAATAATAATAAACAAAATTAGCACTGAGGCTTTCTTTTCGTGTTAATTTTTTGTCATTGGGGATTTCTCACAACACCATTTCTTCATTTAAGGTTTTCTCTTATAGGATAATATAATGTTTCTCCATTAGTTTATGAATTTGATAATTAAATTGGCACATCTCTCATGTAAGGATAAGATTTGGGGGCTCACCTGTTGTTTGAAAATGCTAAGTTTGGTACTAGCATATCTTGGTGCTAACACACAATGCACGCTTGAATGCTTGAAAAATTTCCTTGTTTCTTCATCGTGCGTATGCATTATGCCATTCTACATTGTTAAAATAGTGGTAAGAAAATAAACGAAGGCAAAATGATTCACATGTACCCCTTCAATTTTTCAAATTATCATATATACCTATTACCTTACAAAGTATCACATACATATGCAATAATAGAGCATATAGTTAATAAAAATAAAGCCTTTATTTCCTAAAATGTTAGAGGAGTGAAGCCAAATGTGATATTATTCATGAAGAAAATATTAGTTAGATGTACCGTTTTGAGATAAAATTTATCATGCGAGGTTTTATCGTCCCAAATCAGCAACACCACTCTTACTCCCTCTTGGGTCTTAAATTTTAACATCTCTCCTAGAGTCAAGTCACCTCCATTCGGCAAAGGGCGAGTCGGTTCACGCACTAATTTCACCGGGTGGTAAACAGACCACCCCACCACATATATCAAATGGTGTGCTTCTAGTATGGCATGGCAAATATCCTCCCAACATTTATTTTGCTCATATATTTTGCCCCCATCTAACTCAATCTTAGGCAATGTGTCATCCATCACATGAGCATCTTGGTACAATGTTACCTACAAACCAGAATCTACTAGTTTTATCAAGTATATAATTAATTAATGTAACCTTCAATCTGTGTATGGCCTTATAATTATCAACAAATAAATGTGTTATCAGGTTAACAGGTTTTGCCATTACCTTACCACCTTTTCTTAACGGAAAGTATGCATTGGGCACACCCGAATAGTTTGGACCCGCTCCAACGCCGTTTCCGTACAAACAATTAGTCTCTACCGATTTATATTGCAATGATATGTGCAGCTCTGGGCTGCTTTGACCAGATTTGACTGGTTCACCTGACTGATTTACCAGGGGAAACCAACTCTTTATTACTTCTCCTGTCATGACCTTTTCAACTGGTACTGAGGCAATACCAATCAATTGCGCACCGAACAAGTCGTTATCTTTTACCTATAATATGTAGAAAGAAATATGATTAACAAAGGATTACTGCTGGATTTGGAGTTACTGTCAACTCATAAACGAAAAAAGGAAATTTTATCTCACTGGTACTATACCACTACCAGACAAGGTACCAATATCCATACTGATACTGGTGGAGTATATATTGAATAGTGATCAGCTCTCTATTTTGCTTTCGGTGGTTACTTTATCTTTCTGTACTTGATTTTTATTTATACAGTAGCAACCAAAACCGACCGATTCTAGTTAATTTAATGCATGCAAAATTTTGTACCAGTGCTTTAATTCTCTACCTGAAATTCAACCATAGCAGTGGGATGCGCCACATTAACAACAAAATGCTCCTCCCATTTCGGGTTCTCAGAATTAGGTATAACTCGGGTCTGTGCAACAGTTGCACCCGATAAGCAAACAGATACATACGGGTCACTGGTAATAATATTGTGGACCCCACCTCGCTTCTTTCTGGGTTTCATGCAAGGGGGCTTGCATCCGGATAAGCATCGCCTCATCCTCTCTGACATTATATCCATGTTTGGTAGGGACCGCGCTTCATGAATCCATATGTCGAGGTCACCGTGCAAGACCTTAATGTAAGTAACTGCACAAATTTTTGAGCTTGTACTGGCATCTGTAAAAGTTTCAGTACTGGGACAAGGGGTGTGGTTGTTTGGGGTCTTGTCAGATTCTTGGATTTCATTCATTAAATCGGTCGACATGGTGTCAGAACTTAGTTGTTATATTGTACACAAGCTACTACTGATAGAGATTTTTAATTGCAGCTTTTTTATTTATTTACTAGTAATGGAGTTACGGAGTGAAGATTGCATTAACTCTGCATAGCCAGCAATGAAGATACCTAAAAGGAAGTTCAAAATGTGTTTACTCAATAACATGGTGTAACCATTTGATCAAATATAATGACTGATCCGGTAAGAACATGATGTATTAGAGCCTTTTTTTTTCAAAAAAGAAGAGTAAATGATAATCTTTTATTTCAAAAAGGCATGCTACTTTGGATCTCTTTTAATGAAAAACAATATCTTAAATTCTTAATCGAAATCAAATTTCTCCATTTGCTGAATTGGACCAAAAGTTCAGAAATGTTCTGGATAAGCCTCTTAATATCAAATAGAAATCTTAT
Source organism: Carex cristatella (assembly GCA_024447775.1). Lineage (NCBI taxonomy): Eukaryota > Viridiplantae > Streptophyta > Magnoliopsida > Poales > Cyperaceae > Carex > Carex cristatella. Next base: position 4,667,584 of record JAJHPF010000008.1, on the reverse strand, counting down.
ATTTTCCAAATTAAGCATTGGAACATTTCATCAATAAAATCAAAGGAAAAAGAAACTGAAAACTGAAATCAGAATACCAGATATAACAATTAAACAAGAAAACTGGTTTCTTCATCGCTCATCCGTTTCCAAATGTAATATTATCAAACAAGAAAAACCAAGAATAAAGAAAAAAATTGGAAGTGCCAAAAGAAAGAAAATGGGTTTAAATCAATTACCTTCAATAAAGGACTGCTGGACTAGCAGAGAAAATTGAAAAATTAAGTTGGGATGATAATTTTTTTATTTTTATTTTCTGTTCTTACTGTTATTTTCTTGAGGTTTTTTTACCATCCCTGAATAATCTGCCAGCATGAGTCGATGAACGTTTTGTTTGCACCTGGAGCAATTAAACATTATAGACCCCCCAAAAATGGAATATTTTAAAAAAAATTCTAAAAAAAATGCATATTTCAATCTTCTCTTTTTCTATTTTTACTTATTCAAGATATGAGTCCTGAATTCTAGGAAAGTTTTATCTATACAAACAATGCAGAAAAAATCAACAGAAACACTGATCCAACATGCATTTATGTTTCTATTTTATTAATGACCAGTGTAATTTAATTTGTCAGGTACATTTTTGAACTGTGTATCCTATATTTCTGTTTTAGTTATGAAATCACAAAATAAATATTAGGGATGATTTCTATTTACTCCTCGCAACTTGTACAGTTTCTTATTTATTTCTAGAGAATTTAATTTATCTTATTCACCTCTCAACTCTTACAACTATTTCTCATTTATCCTTATGCAGTGAACTTCATATTAATTCTAGTTAAATTATTACAAAACTCTTATTAACCTCTAATTAAGATTATAAACTCGAATAATTTCTTTACTAAAATTAGAGTTTTTTTTTTTCATCTAGCTAGCATAGAGAGTCAAAACTACATTCTTTCGTTATTTTATTTTATTTTCCACCGAATTTAAATTGATCAAATCTACTCATCCTATATATCCTTCTAATTTGCTGTCTCAGCAATTTTACTATTTTAGGCACTCCCTCAAACTGGAATGAGAAACAATTCTCAGGTTTTACACAATAATCAAAATTAAACTGAGACCGGAATGTTGAATTAAATGGCGAGAATTAAAAAAATTTATGGGAAAGGATTTAAAATTGAGCTCTCCAAATTTCCGGATTTCCTCTAATATTTCTTTCTAGAAGTATAATTTAAAATTTTATATTTATAAAAATAAAAAATATTCGGCAATTAAAAAGCAATTAAAATCAATGCATGTACTTATCATTGATGGATACATAAATCTTGTGTCTTGAAAGTATATTCAACAAGTACAGAATAAAAGTAAACAACAAATAAAGTAAAACGAAAATAAAATGATAACAGTACGTACGGAAAGGAAACACTAACACAAATAACAAGAAATTAACCTCCAAATTAAATTAAATTAAATTAATTATTAACTAATCGATATGTCGGGAACATGTTTGCAGATGTTGCGGATCTCATTTTCGTGCCATACTAATTGGCGGCATTGATATACACTGAGTTCTTTAAGGTTGGATAGATACTGAAACCCGACAGGCACCCTCAGCTTTTTACAGTATTCTAGTTTCACCATCTTAAGTATGGGCATGGCACCCGCGTCTATGTCTCATTCGCCTCCAGAAGAACAACTCTATCTTTTGCTTCCCTTGCTCTGCTTACAAACAAAGTGCGCAGCCTGAGGTTGCGTAGCTTCTCAAGCACCGGCAATGGATCATCATTGAACTGGAGACCGAAGAGAATAAGCTCTGTGATGTGGACGAGAAACATGCCAACCTGAAGCGACAACTTATTTAATGGGGACCACTCAGTTAGAGACAGAGATTGTAAATGTTGATAAAATAAAAATCTTTACATGTTGACTATATCTGCTGGCACTTCACAGTTGTCAACTGAAAGAGAGGTTAATTAGATGCTTCAGTGTGCCAAGCAACTTGGCAAATAAATCCCACAAAAATGACCTCTCCACTTAATTTGATATCTAAATCACGCACATTTGGTAATTTAGGTAACTGTGTATTTCATGACTCTCGGCTCTTCACACCTCTGAGTGTTTGCATACTTCTTAGGTCGGCATATGATGAGGGTACTGAAGATTTGAGATATCTCAGAGGATACGGATGTTTATATATAGAATAAATTAAATAAATAAAAGAGATGAATGTATTGGTCTGAGTACTGTATTGTATCAGATACAGGGATTCTGCCATTCTGGTTATCTGAGATCTCCTTTCTGGCATTGTTTTATTTGTCTCTATTTATTTTTAAATTTCATTTTTGGACATGCCTTTTTTTCTATTGTTTTATTATTATTATTATTATTATTATTATTATTATTATTATTATTATTATTATTATTATTATTATTATTATTATTATTATTATTATTATTATTATTATTATTATTATTATTATTATTATTATTATTATTATTATTATTATTATTATTATTATTATTATTATTATTATTATTATTATTATTATTATTATTATTATTATTATTATTATTATTATTATTATTATTATTATTATTATTATTATTATTATTATTATTATTATTATTATTATTATTATTATTATTATTATTATTATTATTATTATTATTATTATTATTATTATTATTATTATTATTATTATTATTATTATTATTATTATTATTATTATTATTATTATTATTATTATTATTATTATTATTATTATTATTATTATTATTATTATTATTATTATTATTATTATTATTATTATTATTATTATTATTATTATTATTATTATTATTATTATTATTATTATTATTATTATTATTATTATTATTATTATTATTATTATTATTATTATTATTATTATTATTATTATTATTATTATTATTATTATTATTATTATTATTATTATTATTATTATTATTATTATTATTATTATTATTATTATTATTATTATTATTATTATTATTATTATTATTATTATTATTATTATTATTATTATTATTATTATTATTATTATTATTATTATTATTATTATTATTATTATTATTATTATTATTATTATTATTATTATTATTATTATTATTATTATTATTATTATTATTATTATTATTATTATTATTATTATTATTATTATTATTATTATTATTATTATTATTATTATTATTATTATTATTATTATTATTATTATTATTATTATTATTATTATTATTATTATTATTATTATTATTATTATTATTATTATTATTATTATTATTATTATTATTATTATTATTATTATTATTATTATTATTATTATTATTATTATTATTATTATTATTATTATTATTATTATTATTATTTTTATTTTTATTATTATTATTATTATTATTATTATTATTTTTTGAATTTTTTGAATTTTTTGAATTTTTTGAATTTTTTGAATTTTTTGAATTTTTTGAGGGGGTTGCCTGGTAAATTTTAGGTTGTTCCTCTTTTTTTTTTACTTTTACCATTATAAAATATGTAATTGAGAGAATTTTGTAAGCCAAACAGTAAACTAAGTATATTTTTACTGCTTCAATAGATAAGGATGTAAAAATTCTTTTCATGAACTTTTTAAGTTTTTATCTTTTGTTAATTTTTTTTAGAAAAATCTCAAGCCTTTTGTGAAAACCAAACTGTTGTCAATTTCGGAAGTTACTTTTATACAAACAACAATAACAATAACAAAGCCTTTAGTCACAAATAGTTCAAAAAACATATTGACAAATTGTTTGTCAAAATAAAAAGTAAACTACATATGCGTTATCTATAAATTAGATATATTGCATATCAAATTAATGCAATTTGAAAACTGATTTATTATTTTCAAATTAATGCACATCAAATTACCAACCGTCATTTTTATCCATGCCCAAAATTATTAATATTTCGCCAACTCTGCCCACTAAAACTAGATTGTGTCAAAAATGTCCAAACCGGCTATTTAATAGCCGGTTCCTAATTTTTATTAAAACCAGCCATTATACCGTCGGTTCCTAATAAAAATTAGGAACTGGCTAATTCATAGCCGGTTCCTATCTTTTTTTTTTCTTTTTTTTTGGAAAAAGTTATATAATTTTTTTTTATTAAAGTTTTAAAAAAAATTGATATGTTTCTTTGAAATTGGATATAAAAATATATAATTTAGTTTATTTCCAGTCCTTGAAATCGAACCGGAAGACAAAATGCTTGTATAAGACTTCTCCTGTGGCAATTGTACTTGCTGCTGGTGCATTTCTCGGTGCTGAAAAGTATTTTTCAACATAAGAAAATTCAATTGAGACACTAAAAATCTTAAACTTAATTTTTGAGGTACTAAACGATATTTTTTGGCGATTCTGATTCGTCGGATACACGGGGTTACACCCCAGGGTGCCGGTCCCCACTGTCTCCTCCTCTCCTTTCCGAATTGGGGTCATACGCGTCAATCCGACTTTTCTAGCCAAAGTTATGGCCGTTTAAAGTTTTAGAAAATTTTCAAATCATTTTAATGCAATTTTTTTAAGTAATTAATGATATATTTTTTTAAATGATGTTATTAATATTATTATGCATGATTTTTAGGAAAACATTTTAAATGATGTTTCTTAAATGATGTTATCAAATCATTTTAAACAACATTTGACATTTCTACCAAAGTTTTCTTTTTTCTAATAACACACAATGAAATATTTTAATTTTTCTTACAGCCGCGAAAAATCCGATCTGAAAAATATTGATCCGGATTATTTGTTTCAGTCCTTCTAATAAACTAAATTATATATTTTATATCTAATTTCAAAGAAACATATCAAAAATTTCTAAAGAAATTATAACTTTTTCCAAAAAAAAATATAAAAAATTTCAAAGAAACATATAAAAAAATTATAACTTTTTCCAAAAAAAAAAAGAAAGATAGGAACCGGCGGTATAATAGCCGGTGCCTAATAAAAATTAGGAACCGGCTATTAAATAGCTGGTTTGGACATTTTTGACACAATCTGATTTTGGTGGGCAGAGTTGACGAAATATTAATGATTTTGGGCATGGATAAAAATGACAGAATTACCAAGGTAAACTACATATATGTTATCTTATAATTTAATTAAATTATAAGAAATTTATGAGGCTAACAAAAATTTTAGAAACTCTTTTTTTTTTTTTTTTTTGAAGTTTCTTAGGTTGATTTGAAAAAAAATTATCATCAAAATTATCTAATCAATTCATCTATTCTTAATCCGGAAGCTCACAGAATTTAATGCTCGTACTCTGTTATTTTTGGAAAAGGTGCCTCGTTGAATTGATAAAATTTTGGATGCCAAGAAAGAAAATAGATTCACCAATATAATTCAAATGTTAGGTTAACCATCTGTCTACCAAGTTAATTTTCTGTTCATGTTCTAATAAAACTTATCAATACATCCACTGTTTTACTTATTTTGAAAAAAATACAGAGGGAATTTATATATAGCAGGCAAAAACAGAATGGGCAAAGATTTTAAGAGAGCAGTTTTGGCCTCATGTAGTGCACGGACTATATAATCAAAACAACATTGTTAACTGGTTAGTGCGCTGCATAAAGCCAAAACTGCTATGTTAAAATATTTACCCAGAAGATGGCATTTATAAAAGTTTGAGATATTTATCCAACAGATGAAACCACAATAAATTAATCACTCATGCAAGTGTACCTACATGTAAGCAGGTTTACAGGGCGGTCAAGTTTTATTGCTTCTCCCTAAAATTACCGTAACTGACAAAAAGATAATACAAATCTCTTGCGCATAACTCATGAACAAGCAACCAAGATCAAAGAGTTCAAAAAGAGTAAAATGACGGCCTTTTTTCTTTCCTCAGAACATGAAAAAAATATAACTTGGTCCCCAGAACTTGTGAAAATCCAAAATAAAGAGTTCACTTGCTTTCCTCCTGAAAGAGAATATGATGACCATTAGATCATATTCATATAAGTGAATAGAACTGTAGAACATCAACTACAAGCGCTTCTAAGAGTTTATAGAAATAAACCATATAATGGCCAAAAGAGGAATCTTTTTTCATATTATCCTTTTCAACAAATGTGTTTAGCTTGCTAACTTATAATAAAAATAAATAAAAGTATGACAGAATAAAAAACAAAAGGCGTACCAGCTAGACCTGGTACATATATAACTGGTAAGCGTGACAGCTTACACCTTTCTTCCTTTTTGGATTTTTTATGTTTCAGGTATTTAACTAACCCTTGCACCAAATATAATGGGCATCAAGGCGACTTTATTCGAGTTTGTTCAAACATTTATTAGCTCCGGAATATCACTTCCAACTAGCAATATTGTTTCTCAATTTATTATTCTGAGATACAGTTCAGACATTCTTGTGCGTGCATGTGTGTGTGAGAGAGAGAGAGAGAGAGATAGAGGAGGGGAATACCTGAGATGGAAGAGAAAGAGGTGTGGCTGACTGTGGGGGCTCAGGAGAAGCAGGCGGATGAGGTGGGGCTGATGACTTAAGGGGCCACTTTGGAGGAGACCCATTCAAAAGATAGGAACACTCAGTGTATGCCGAACCAATCCCTACACCAAGTCCAAGTGTTACCGATGCCCATCTTGACGTAGGACTCCCTGTTCAGACACAAAACAGGTTTACATAACTAAAACATGAGGAAGAGGCATTATTTTAAGAGTGAGGCTATGGTACTATGCATAGCACACATTGGTCCATACTATGGATCAATAATATTTTTGTTTACAAAGTCCAAATAGTCGATCTGAACCATTCAACATGTCCACCATATGAGATAGGTAGAAAATCACTTGACCATTAATAAAAAAAGAAAAAAAATCTAAAAAATGTAAAATTAAGTCCGCAGGTACATTTTTCTATGAAAACCATGTTGAATGGTTCAAATCAACTGTTTAAACTTTGAAACGAAGACATTGATCCAACATAATAAAGAAGTTTGCAATTTAAACAAAGTTACCGGTACAGTCTATGGCTGTTTTGGGTATCTTCACCTTGTATCATTTGGATATCCAGTCAAGTAATTAAATAACAACAAAAGAATTAGTAAATAAATCAATCACACTTCACTACTGGCAAATAACTGAAACTGTAAGCAAATGCAAATTGTCACTGATCTGTATCTAATTTTGCAAATGCAAATGCAAAAGTTATTTCGCTTTCGAATTTTACCCTTTTTCTGGGCAAGTTCTCAAAACTAAACATGCAAAAAGGTTATTTTTGGAGTTTTTTTTTTTTTTTACTTCTGGTGAAGAATAAAAAATAGAGACCCTATATTAACATATGTGAATAATGAAAACTGTTGGGTAGAAATAAAAAAAAAGTACATAGGATTAGTAAAAAGGAGTATTTCTTCAATCAAACTTTGCATGATTGAGCAAGCACAAATTTCAAATTGCCATTTGATGAATCAATAAGAGAAACCCTAATGCAAGCATCAAGTCAAAATCCAAAGATTTCACTCCCAAATAGTATATGAAACCCTAATGCAACGACTCAATTAACAAACAGATGAATCTAAATCGGACAAAAAAACCATGACCAGATCTATCTAGCTAGTATTTCAGTGGGGCAAACTTGAAAAAGAAAAAAGGCGGGGGCTTACGGAAAAAGATGAGGCCAGAGAAGGCGCCGGCAACGGAGGAATAGAGAACTCGGCGAATGGAGAGATCTATGCATGCATCCCACTTCTTGTCGAGGTCGGATTGTGGAAGCGCGTAGGGTTTCTTATTTGCTTGATCCGCCATTAGAAAGAGAGGAAGGTTTGTTCTCCAATTTTTTCTCTCTACCGTTTTTGTTCCTTGCTCTGTCGGAGAGATTGTTGCGGCGTGTCAGTTCGAATCCAAATCCTCTGAGGTAACAGAATAGTTCTGTTTAGATCATGACCGTTCGAAAAAATTTAGGCCATTCCGATCTGAGGTAGATTCTGATTAGACGGTAAGAATATAAAGAAAATTATTCTGTTACCTTAAGTGAAATAAATTCAAAGGTCGTGGTGGAGTCTGAGGGTAAAAATTATAACAGAGCAGTTTACTTTTCATGCAGCGCAAGGACTATAATATCAAAACGGTGCTGCTAATGGTTTGTGCGCTGCATAAAATGAGAACAACTCTGTTAAAATCATTACCCGAGTCTAACCCTGTAGGTTTATGAATTCATATCACCTCAGGTAAAATAAATTTTCAGTTCAGATCTGGACCGTCTGATATTTACTGGCACGAATATTAAAAAGGATCGGTGCATTCAAATTGGCCGGATTATGATCCAACGGTCTGCATCTAAACTCAAATGTTTTGTTACCTCATAGGGTATGGATCCGTAGGTTATAAGAACATCTACATCCAATCAAATATCATAGTTTTCAGGAATATGAGATAATTTCTTATTTAAAAACTATGCAATAAAATTTCTTATTAATAAATTGTTTATAAATTCTATGTCAAACAATTAGTTCAAATTATTATTTTTTAATTTATTGCTGATATGGCTTAACGCTTAATAAAAATTTTAAAATTAATTTTAAAAATATGAGAGTTATAAATTGTCAAATCAATACATATATATAATTGATAGACGAGCAATTACTAGGGGTGTAAACGGGGCGGATAATGCTAATACCATATCCGCATCCGTTTTTCAACAAGCGGATACGGATACGGATACGGATAGTAAACGGATATCAAAATTGAAAACCATATCCGTCTTAAACGGATATGGATACGGAACGGATAATCCACGGATACGGATTCGAATACGAATATGGAGCGAAAAATTGTCGGATATTGAGTAATTCTACCAAATTTCATAATTTTAAATATCTAATTTGATTACCTAAATTGACAAAAATTTAATAGACATTTTAAGTTTGCACACGGTGATGATTATGCATGACTAATTGCTGATTGGTTCAGATAACCAATCCATTATCCTAATAGATTATATGATTTTTCTACCAAGATTCTTGGACTTAAATGAATATGTATGTTTTTTTGTGAATTTTGCAATGGTGAAATGAATTGAAAGCTGCTGAAAGATTAAATTATGGATCCGGATATATACGGATATCCGCTCCGTTTATATACTCACGTAATTATCCATATCCGTATCCGCATTATTTTTCCATATACTAAAATTATCCGTATCCGTATCTGCAAGTATCCGTATCCGTTTAATCTGGATACGGATAGTAAGCGGATTCGGAGCGGATTATCCACGGATAATCCGTATCCGTTTACACCCCTAGCAATTACAATATCGTCAAAAAAAAAAAAAAAAAAACAGGCCGACTGGGCCTGAACCATTGTTATATGTACTTGGGCTTGAAGCAAATATCATTGCTAATTTGGGCCTGTAAGGGTGATTCCAATTATGTGTATTGACCACAAACCTTGTTGCATATATATATATGGTCAATTCATGCATGCATAGAATTTGTTTACTACCCATAAACAGCTGCTGAAATATAAATAGCCCATTAATATATCCAAATGTGCCACTAACACTTCAAACGAATTTTTTCTTCGAGAATTAAAGTAACAAAAATAAACCCAAAACTCCGTTTGCTTAATTACTTGTAAAAACCCATAAACTTCTCAGTTTCCACCTCCACTCGTAGTAACCATGGAATACCACGAGTCCTGTGAAAGCTTCTTTTGTAAGACACACACTTTCCACTATAGGAAGGCCTATCAGAGGTGCATGGATGCTTTGAAGGCTTTGCTGATGGCATACAAATCTGACGATGGCCGCTGTAACGAGGCCACTGTCTTGGCATTGGAAAACTACATACACCATCATGAGGTCTTCATCTCAACATGTAATAATATTGAGTTCAAGCGCCAAGAGGGGGCCTCCAACAGCAATGCAAGTGAGCTGGGGCCTTTCAGCCTGACTTCTGAGCTGAACCGGGCTCTTTCTGAATTGATTGATTACTTGGAATCTGATGCTCAATATGGTGGCGGGGACCAAGTAGCGGAGGAGCAGAACATGATTTCAGCTGAGGAAGTAGAGCACAACACGGCTGATGAGACAGTAGAGGCACCCAAAGAGACAATGGAGCACAACACCGCTGAAGAGACAGTAGAGGGCATCACGGCCGAGCGGGGACCAGTTTTGCCAGACTATTGTCCTTTTTGCGGTCTTTTGTATGACATGTATGATCATTGCCCACATTGCGAAACATGAGCACAGTATGTTGGTGTAAATGGTTCTGTGTTTACTTCTGTTGATACCTTGTTTCTTGGTTTCTTGCGAAACAAGAACACAGTCTGTTGGTGTAAATGGTGAGAGCAGTTTGGGTCGGATGCCCATCAGACTCAAATTTGGATCCGATGTGATCCATAACCGTCCGATCTGCTTTAAGATCTGTGCGCATAGATATTAAAGCAAATGCACACGGATATTAGCTCGGTGCGCACATATCTTAAAGTGGATTAGACGGTTATAAAGCCCATCAAAATCAGTTTGAGTTCGCTGGGCATCGGACCCAACCTGCTCTGGTAAATGGTTCTGAGTTTACTTCTGTTTATACCTTTTTTCTTGTTTCTTGGTTTCTTGGGTGTAAGTAATTCAATCTGAGATACTGAGATCGATGAATTTATACAGTAATGAGCTTTTTTAAAATATATTTGTAGCGTTGATTACATGAATATCGATCGAGTATTTAATAATTTCTAATTGTTAAAATAGCTTGAATCTTGTTTTCTTGTTTCTTTCGCAATCTCGGGTTGACCTTAATTAGCTTAGTTTCTGTGATCATGCTACTTGCAATTAAGAAATTAATTTCACATATTTTTTTGTTGTAGCTAGTGTTTTTACATTAACAATCGTGTATATCTTATGGGATTGGGTTTTGTCCCAAGTGCTTTGGACAAATATTATTCAAAGCCGGACTTAGAGACTGTCTGATCTGCGTTAGAATTCGTGCGAACATATTTAAAAATTAATAAATGTGTTCGTGCATTAACAACTCAAGTTACTTTAGAGTTATATTTTATAGCATGAGGAGCTTAGTGAAAGTTCAAAATACCTAAATTAATTGCTCCTGAATTATTATTATTATTATTATTATTATTATTTGACAAATTGCTGAAAATTATAGTTGTTAGGGTTTCTAGAAGAGCAAGAGAGCTAGATACACAAGAGAGAGACAGCTAAATTGATTTTGAAGTTTTTATTATTTTTTTCCATGATTTTGTATCGATGGAAAGAAAAGATGGGAAATAAATCAAATCCATTTCAAACAAAAAAAATTCTTCGAACGGATTAAGAAAATTATCTCAACATGTTTAAAATTTCTAAAATCTCACAATTAAATTTGTGTTAGCCGAATGGATCATAAATGTTTACCCGCTATACTTTTGGCCGGCATTGAGTTAAAACCACTGAAATTCCAATATAGTAGAAATTATATTTGTCAATTATATAAACACTACATATTCAAATGAAATTAATGAAAGTATACCATAATGATATTTATTAACAAAACAATATTTCTCATATTACTGACCTAAACAAGTTTTGCATAATTATATTATATAATATTAAATGCCTAAACATTTTTTATTCCAAAAAATAGTATAATATTATTTAAAGCTGAAAGATCACTGCATCAATACATTCGTATACATTAATAACATCTAAATAAACCATTTAAAGATAGATGACTGAATCATGGGCAGCAAATCAGACCACTTGTAATCATCTTATCTCATGATGACTGCTCAGCCGGACTGAGTTTTTGCAGAGCTGTTGCAATTCTTGGAACACAACAGATGCATGCATTTTGTTGCGCATTGTAATCTTGAACCAAGAATCATACCGTTTAAGAATTTGATCATATATGTAAGAATATATTATGAGTTGAAATTATATTTTTAATGGTAAAAATACAACATATTAAAATAAAATTAATGATAATATAAAGAAATAAATCTGATTGACAGTACAATATTCTGATGACTAAGTTGCATATTCTATTAAAATTAATTATCTATTTATGCCACATATTTACAAAAATATATTAAACAATTAATATTGAAGGCCAAAATATTATTATTTTATAAAATCATTTAAGTTTTATTTAGAAAAAAAAAAACAGATTGTTGCCTCCATTGTTATACATAATCTATATATAAATCATTGTTAGATATTTTTTATTTCTTGTAATACATGATAAATGTCTTATGAGTAAAAAAATTACAAAACATTGTGTCTTAATAAATAGTGAAACCAAACAGTGAAACCAAACAGTGAAACCGTTGGATCAGCGATTTTCAAAGTGGCTTAATAAATAGTAAAAAAATTCCAACAAATATAAAATTTGGTCTCCAAGCACATTTCAATAAGGAGATCACATCTAACTGTTTGGATCGATTTTTTGGACTTCAAAAATTGAAAAACTACTTGGTTGCACGGGATCTCAGGAACAACTGATTTGATATTAGCCAACCTCGAGAGAGAGGTTGACTAATATCAAATCAGTTGTTCCCTGAGGTCCCGTGCAACCAAATCGTTTTTCAATTTTCGAAGTCCAAATCATCGATCCAAACCGTTAAATGTGTTCTCCTTATTGAAATGTACTTAGAGACCAAATTTTACATTTTTTGGAATTTTTTTTACTATTTATTAAGCCACTTTGAAAAACGCTAATCAAACGGTGGCTTCTAATTTTACTATTTTTTTAAGCCACCATTGAATCAGCGTTTTTCAAAGTGACTTAATAAATAGTAAAAAAATTCCAAAAAAAATATAAAATTTGGTCTCCAAACACATTTTAATATAGATAACACATCTAACGGTTTGGATCGACGGTTTGGACTTCGAAAATTGAAAAACGATTTGGTTGCACGGGACCTCAGGAACAACTAATTTGATATTAGCCAACCTCTATACATATATAAATATATATCATTAATCGAGCTAGATGCCTAATCGTGACATTAATTTGGTAAACCCAATTTTACAAATTTGAATTTTTGTTGTTGTTGTTGTGACGCATATAATGACCATAATTTTAGATATTTTATGTTTCTTATTCTGTAATGCTAACAAGTAATGGCAGAACACAACTACTAGAATTCTGATTTAACATAGAAAACATATATGTTCGCTGGAAAGCGTGTATGCTTTTAATAATATAGAACACTTAAAATTTGTTGCAAGCGTACAACTGAAGTTGGGTATAGAAGGGTATCGTATCTACAGGGATGGTAAGAAAACGACCGGACTTTACTTAAATTGACTAAAATTCTAGAAGTGAAGAAAAGTTTTGTAGGGCGCAAAAAGTCGCATGGCTAGGTTAGCTAGCGATACGGTCATATTTGTGGGGGAATGCTCCCGCATGGGTTTAGTGCTCCAGTCTCTTAGACAGACATGAGCGGGACACCGAACTCGGGGCATTGCTGAACGTCTTTTTGCATGCTTTCCGGTTCACCCTTAGCCAGACCTACATTCATTATCAGTCAGCCAATGTTTTATTGTTTGATTGTGGGGACGTTTAACTCCCGACGGGCGCAAGCCCCCGCCGTTAATTACATCAGGAAGACCTTTCGAGTCTAACTGAACACCTCGTTCATTCCAGGATTTGTGCCTATGTGATGTGAACTGGATAATGGGGCTAAAGAAGGCTCATGTATTGTCTTTTGTATTCGTATGATTGGTTGTCGTGTATTTTAGACATGTATGTGTATGTGTATGCATCTATGTTCATATGCAAGGAGGGGTATTTTGGTCGTTTCAGATTATGACTGAAGTTAGGACATATTTGAATTTGGTTTAGAACAATGAGAATTTGACTTAGACTTGTTTGGAATTGATTTGAGTTGAATTGAAGTTGTTGGAATTGATTTGGGCAGAAGGGTGTGCACCAATATTGGTGCTGGTATGGTTTCAGCTGAAATAGGTTTCGATCATAGAGTTTTGGTACATGATATCATATAGACTTGAGATATGGATTCAGGGAGGGTTCATGAACGTATTCCCATCATTGGCATAGTTTTGGAGAGATATTTCAAAGTTTGGACATGTGTGCATTTGCATTTTTGGTGTAACTTCGGAATTTGATTCTGAGCAAGATAATGAACAGAATTCTGTGTACAATATATGGTTTGGAAGAGGAGAGTGCAATCTGCAACGCTGCAAATTTTCATGAATTTTGGTTCAGCAATTAGACGCTTAAAGGTCATGTGAATATGGGATCAAGCTGAAAACTACTGCTATACGAATGCAGTTCATAGATTTGGCCGATTTTCAGAGACTGATATCTCTCAGTTCACTTAGAATTTGGAAGAGATATTTCACATAATTGTACTATGGAGTTCAGGATATACAGAAGCCAAATTTCATGATTTTTTGAGATGTCTAGATAGGTTAACAGAGCCCGTGAAGTGGCTGTCAGCATAATGATTTGCAGGATTTTACGGTTTCTTTCTTACTTGGTGCCAACTCCTGGATTTAATTACCGGCAATTGACTCATTGTTTTTCTATGAAACTTTGCAGTTTTGTTTTTTGGTATTATGTATATAATCTGGTAAAATTTCACATTCAAACTCTTTCTGTATTTTGAGATGTGACCGATACAAAACTGGTATCAGCAAACTGCGAAATCACCGTAACAATACATTTTTGACCAAATTCTGAATTTAATTACAGGCGATTGGTTCATTGTTTTTCTATGAAACTTTACAATTATGTTCTTTGGTATTATGTCCATGTTCTGGCCAAATTTCACATTTTAATTCTTTACAGATTTTGAGTTATGGCCGATACAAAACTGGTATCAGCAGCTGACAGTACCAGTACTGTTGCAGTGCAGTTCATTTTGGACAATCGAACTTTAACCAGTCACCATTTGTTGCTCGATTACTCAAACTGAGTGACTATTTTTTTGTTCTTCTCATATTGAAGGTTTCTATCTACTGGTAAGAGGGTTTGGTCAGATTCAGTCTGGGTTTTGAGATATGACTGGTACAAGTTTGGTGCCAGCAAAAATCAGTAAACAGAACTGTGTCAGCACAGTTATTCTGAGCAATCGAACTTTAAACGGCCACCATTTGCCACTGGATTACTCAAATTGAGTGATTCTTTTTTTGTTCTTCTCATATTGAAGTTCTCTATCTACTAGTAAAAGGATTTGGTCAGATTAAGCCTGGTTTGGTCTGTGGGACTGATTTACTGACAGAAGGGCATTTTTGGGCATTTCTTGTACCAGCTGGGTATATATCCAAATCAATGAGGTTTCTGACTGGTACAAACATGTTATGGACTGGTTGGGCATAACCATTAGGTTCATAAATCAAAGAAGTGCAAAAAAAAACATGCAATGACATGCAATTTTGACAACATGTCCCTTGTTTGGCATGATCTTGTGTCTCACATATTCTAAACGAATAGTGGCATGACAAGTGGTCTTAGAGCATCAAATCATCGGGTTTCATATCAACCCTATCTCATCCACTCTCACACTTGTGATCATTCCAAGGGGACAGTTTTGGAGGCTAGCTAGCTCTCTTTGCATATCCCTAGACATGAACTCTATGCAACTATATATCAAAGAGACACTATATAGTATCGATCTCAGATTTTCGTCGCATAGGCTTCATGCCTTAGTGGTCCATACATAACATATTTGTACATTTCTCAAGACAACTTATATGTAACAAAACAAGCATAAGAGACACCATAAGGCTCAATCTTAGCTCTCGTTACACAAAGCATATCTCAAGAAGTTTGATTATGAGTCCTTGATCACATTTTATTCAACTTTTAATGAGGATAACAAAGAAGCTAAGTTTCCAAAGAGATGATGCCATAAGGCTCAATCTTCTTCAACCTCACCCGTTTGCATTCCCTTTTTACATGACATTTTTATATATTTATATGTGTGTGAGATGTGTTAAAATGGAAGGTCATGAAGAAGACATCAAGAACATAAAAAGATTCACATATGCATATATCAACATATTGAATCAAACATAGAAAATAAATTAAGAAATGGGAAAGAGCAACAAAGGGATGTGACTCACATCAACCCTTGTGCCTTTTCTTTTTCTTAGCCGATTTTCTTTATTTGATCCATCTCCTATGTATTTTTTTGTTTTAAAAATAGAAAATAACAAGGTTTTTTATGCTCTTTCAAGACATTGGAGGCCGAGTAGAGGCATTCTTTATTTGAGAAAGATATAGACTAATAATCATCATGAGACCATAGCCTAAACCCTTCTATTTTGCTCAAAAGAAGAAGAAGAAGAGGGATAACATGAGGAGGCTCCAAAAGAAAGAAAACAAGCAAACAAAGCAAAGGAACATAAGCAAATAACACAAACATAACAGAAAAATAGATTGAAAGCTCCTAATAAGAGCATGCTTTATTAGATCATGGTCTTTATTTACATGAAACAAGGCCTACATAGGCATCTACATTGCTTAAAGCTTAAAAGTTCTACCTATTCTATTGATTTGAATGGAGAACAACAAAGGAAATGAAGGTTTCGGTTTGGACAGCAGTTATGCACTGGAAATTTCAGGTTTTTGAGGTGTTTTGCTTGTGGTATATGGCTGTTGGGATTGTAGAGTTGTCAAGAGATTTCTAGAGTATGGTTTCTGATCTGTATGTGTGTTGTATTTGCTTCATTTTGATGCCTATATATAGCCAAGGGCATGGGGTTTTAGGGTTTTAGGTTAGGGCCAAGGTGGCACCATGTTCACCATTCATCATCTTCTTCATTTCTTCAATGTTTGAGATTAATTTCAGTGCATTGGGATTGTATTTGGCAGCAGCCTGCACCAATGCGTTTTTGCCATGTTGGCAATCCAAAGATGCTGAAACTTCGGTCATTGATCTATTTTGTTTGAGGGTCCAGATTTGCTTGCATTGTGTCATGCTTCTCCTCATGCATGGGAGGAGATTCCTCTATTTTGGCAGCTAGTAATGGTCAGCAGGGGCAGCAGGGACAGCTGGCCCTTTGGTGCAGAATCTGGTGACTTACATTGCACCTCCTTCCACCTTATCATGGTCCATGGTCCTCTAAACTAATCTCAACCAATTGGAGGTTGCCAAGGCACGGGTACAGCCTATGGATATCATGAATGGCAAGACATTAGACCATTCATTGAATTATCCTTCTATTTTCGGATTCATTACAAGCTGCCCTTTTGTATGCATAAGGCTGCGAATATCAATTTTCATTGCATTTCTTGAATGCACATCAATTCAGAGGAAACAGTGACATTATGAGATCCCATCAGTACCATTTAAAGGTGTAAAGGGGGACAATTGCTCTCCACCTACCGGGTTTAGCTCATACCCGACCATAACGGGTTTTCGGGTTGGCTTGAAGCTTCACCTTTCCTTCCGAATTGAGCTGTCAGTAAGCATTGCTAGAGGGTGTAGAGTGGGTATCCATCCTTAATTTGATCATCCCTGCCTCTTACGACAGGTTCCTAGTTTGTAGGCCGTGCCTCTCCTTCATCACCATTCTCTCTTCGGGGTTTAGAAGGTAAAATTGATCCCTTCCATTCTTCTCCATATCAAGCACGATGTAAATTTGAGAGAGCTTGTATCAATTTGTTTTCTCTTCTGCCATTCCCCTCTCTTCCTTCTACTTTCTGACTTGGACGGGAAGAGTCCGAAGGTACGAGATGAGGTTGTTTTGAGTTTAGACCCGGGTGCACCCTTTTCCTTGTGAACCGCCAAAGAGTGCCATATTGGCTCATGAGCTCCGGGTGTAGGGAAATGAAGGGGTCAATTATAATTCATATGGCGCTGGGTTTAATTCGGCCCGAATTTGAGTAGACTCGGTTTACAGGGTTAATTCGCATAGACCGGGTTTAATTGTTCAATGAAACTTATATATTAGACTGACTTATGGGTCCCGTCTGTAAGGTTTCACCAAGCATCCATTTAAATTTATTTAAATTGCATAATCTTCCCAATTAATTTGTATTATAACATGGGAAACACATGGAACTTGTAGCTTTGCATATGCCATTCGATTATGAATTTCATTCATAAATTTGTATTTTCCATTTCATAATCCGGTGCCAAATTAAACATATTTAGCAGCTTATTTAGGGTACAACAAGTTTGAATTGAGGTTTTGTTTCTATTAAACTACTGATCAATGATAATATTAAAAATAGTAAAGAAGATTTAAAGTTTTTTTCAAGATAATAAAAAGGGTTTCTAGGGTTTCAGATTTCGTATCAGTTCAGCCCCAGGGTATACGGCCCGTATAGAATCCTATACGGTCCGTATAGGCCCCCGAGTTAATACTGCAGCCACTGTTTCTGTGTTGGTGCTTTTTTCTAGGGTTTCTATCGACCATACCTAGATTCCTAGCCTCAGCTATCGCAATTTTGGATTAGTAACCTGACGGACTCAAGAACTACCCTCTTAGGTGCCTTAAACCTCAACTTTCGCTTTTTGGTCCAATTTACCCAAGTCACTTGTTGGTTTACTAAAGGTATCCTAGGACTTTCGTCTCAAGGAAAGTTTCGTCTTTCGGTACTCCTTGGTTCGTAAACCTACCTCATATACTTGGTTTAGTTGGATTGAATGTTATAGACTTGTAACCTAT
Organism: Carex cristatella; assembly: GCA_024447775.1. Lineage (NCBI taxonomy): Eukaryota > Viridiplantae > Streptophyta > Magnoliopsida > Poales > Cyperaceae > Carex > Carex cristatella. The sequence continues at coordinate 4,648,956 of JAJHPF010000008.1, read as the reverse complement.
CGACTTAGACGTGCGCATTCGTCTAATGGGTTGACTATTCGATTCAAGGAAGCAAAAACCAAGCAATTAAAATACTACACAACAAGATGAAAACTAAGCATTCAACACAAATCCAAGTATCATACAAGTAAAACCAAACGTCAACTACATCTTAACCCTAGAAACGTAAATTTAGCTACTCATGTTCACAAAACAAAGCACAATAAAAGTTATGAAAGAGTTCATGGCAAAATAATAGAAAATCTGAAGATCCGTTGTAAAACTTCTTATTCTTCTTCTCCAAGTTCTTCCTTGTCTCCCAAGCACCAAGAATGAACAAAAGATGGTTCTCAGATTTGGAATTCTCCTCTTTAATGCCCAAAATCGCGTATTGAAAGCTTTCCTTTTCGGCCTCCCCAGCTGTCTTTGTTTCCAATTCCAGCCTGGGTTTCTGAAATAGCTTGGACGGTCCGTACAGAATCTTATACGGACCGTATACTTGTCCTTGCCTTGGAGAATTGTTGCCTCTTGTTGTGGAACCTTATGTGTGGTTGGGCTGATCTTGTACGGACCGTATGTAAACCTATACGGACCGTATGGAGAGTTCTCAAATCCAGAATTTCACCCGTTTCCTGCAAAATAAGAAACAAAACATAGCAGTACCACATTCTAATGATATTTAAGTGAAAAGTCCACATTTTTAGGCTTTCAGATACAAGTTTCGGTTTAAATTAGGGTCGCAATTTAGGCAAAATAGAGAAAACAAATTCCCCCAAGCTTGAACTTTGGTTGTCCTTAGGCAAAAATTCTAACTTAGTTGTGGTTCCGGTACTTGGATTTACCTAAATGCAAGTTAAACTACTAAGAGAAAAATTTGCATGATCCTGCGTTTGTTAGAAATCTATAAGAATCCTTTTGGACAATGATTTGGTTTTCCTTTGATCAATTTTGGTTCACCCCACAATTCAGTTAATCAAACCCCATATTCAAGAATGTATTGTTATTCGTAAGAACCAAACAACTAAACACATCAATAGTTCATTTTTCCACTAAACCCATGCCCTCATTTGTGGTGATTTGTTTTCCTTTCGGTCCCCCCCCCAAGCTTGGAACAAGCTTAGGTCAGAAAGTTGTAGACTACGTGTGTTGGTATCATGCAAAGTTTGCTTTTTATTGTTGTTTTTGTGACACTTTTGTTCTTTATCCTTAGTAAAAGTTCGGCTAGTTATAGGTGGTGAACCATACCCAACCGATTTAATTCAAAAGCGCATTTGCGTGTTCTTGCTCCGACCCTTCCATGACACAAGCTCACACTTTTGATGTAAACTCGGCCACTGTATCGGGTGAACTAGCGGAGCAGAGTGTTAAAGACTCATTACCATAAGTACGTCATAACGTCGTAACATAGGTAAGCGGAGTCCTAATTTTCTCAAAATTTTCAATTTTACTCATTTTCAATTGTTTTTACAAAGATACCATGATTACACACATTCAAAGGTATTCATTCATACTAGTGAGTATCCCAATCTTTCTATTGCTTTCAAATCCCATTTCCTATTAAAAAGGCACAACTCAGTTTTCAAATGCTTTTCTTGGTGCAATTCAATTTTTCAGTTCTACAAAGTCTCAAAACAATCTATCCTATGTGGTTCTTTCAATCAAACATGGGGTTATTTTCAATTTCACAATTTCATCCAAAACATGACCAAAAATTTTCAAATTGGTCCCTAATTCACGCAATCACACAAATTTATCTACAAGACACAAACAAAACAAAATCCAACATGCAAAACAACTAAATGCAAATAACTATCACCCCCAAGCTTAGTCTGAGTATTGTCCCAATGCTTCAAGACGTAAAAGTAAGATAAAAGCTGGGGTAGTGGAAACAAACCTGATCAGTCAGAAGAGGGGTCGAAACGCCAGTCGCGAAACTGGTCCTCGATGTCCCTAAGGCGGAAGGAATAGTCGCTCATGTGGTCGGCAAGCTCGTCCAAGCGCTCGGTGTGAAGAGAGGTCTGGCGCTGGATGTCGAGAATGTGAGATCCCTGCTCTCGCTGTGTGTCCCTGATATCAGTCATGAGGGTATAGAGATCCCTCAGAGTAGGGTCAGCTGGGTAAGGGCCCTGAGGAGCTGGGTCGGCAGGTGGCTGAGTGGAGGAGCTGGGAATGTCTGCTGCTGGCTGATGTCGACGCTGAGGAGGTGGTGGTGCAGTGACCAACCAAGTGGAGTGGTCCTCAAAGTCGAGAGGTGCGGCAAATGGAAGGTGGCGGTAGGCTCCATTGGCGAAGCGCCAGTCATAGTGGTCATTGTGGCCTGCGGCACCGCGGTGAATTTTGATGAAGTGCTGCAATTATAGACTCTCGGGGTTAAGAGAAAGAGGTCCACTGCAAAGCCCTCGACCGGAAAAGTCATCCAGTCCTAAACTAGCCTTGATGCACTGAACAAACAAGCCAATTTTTATCTTGCTACCGGCCCTTTTGGATTCTTGGAGGTTGATCCAATGCTAGACCATGAGAAGAGCCAAGTCAGGGAGGTCAGGGTCGCGACGGAGCATGTTGTCCATCTGCATGAGATTGACCTGATTGCCGCGGTTGAGAGTCTCACCGCGTGCAAATATGGTGCACGCAAGGGCACGCTGGATTGATGAGTCTAAATTATATACACTTTTAACATGAGTTTTACTCTGATTTTGTAACCAATTCCCATGCATTTTAGATTAATTTAATTAGATTTACATCCAAGAACTAAGTTACTGTTTCTATTCTATTTTGATTTCAGTTTGGAGCTTTTCAACATCATATACGGTCTCTGGGGCACTATGTGCGACCGTATGACTATCTTTGAAGTCGCAACACCAACCCCAACAAAGAATCTACAAGTCAGTGCAAAAATGCGGCCTGACGTGCGATCTCACTGGGCCGCATAACCCTTAGAATGATCTCAAAATGACTGGTGCGGCCCCCTTAGCACGCATACCTGGCCGCACAACTGAAGCTGGAGGAAACAACCAAGTCAGTGCAACAATGCGGCCCAAGATGCGGCCTCCCTTGGCCGTACAAACTAGCTAAAAGAGCAGAGGGCGAGTCAGTGGGAAATGCGGCCCAAGATGTGGCCTCCCTAAGCCGCACAAAATAATTCCTTAGCACTGCAACTTTGTGCCCCACCCTTGGCCGCACGACTGGCCGCATCAATGCCCAGAAATGGTAAGAATCCGATTTTGAGATGCAATCTTCACCAGATTTTCTTCCAGATCCTGCCCAATTGTTTCCCAAGTCACGAAATGGGTTATAAAAGAGGCAAGGAACACCAGGAGAGGCATCTCACCACAGCTCGTAATTCATCTTCCATTCAAAACTTAATTTCTCCATTAATCTCTGAGGTGTTCAAGGGCAAAGAAAGGGGATCAGACGACTGTTCAAGGACGTTTAGCAAAAGAGAACGGAAGCATAGCTTGGGAATTGGTGTATTATATTTCCTTGTTATTTTCTTAGTTTAATTGCTTAGTTAATTGAATTGTTAATCATGAATGCTTTTGTTGTTGCAAACATGAGCGGCTAATCCCTCTTCTAGAGGCTTAGGTCGCGAAACATGAACTTGTGTTAATTTAACTGCTTGGAATATTTTCTTGAATGATGATTGCTTTGGATTGATGTTTAGTTCTTATTTTATAAATTTGTGAGTTACAAGATGAAAACTAAGCATTCAACACATAATCAAGTAGCATACAAGTAAAACCAAACGTCAACTACATCTTAACCCTAGAAACGTAAAGTTAGCTACTCATGTTCACAAAACAAAGCACAATAAAAGTCATGAAAGAGTTTATGGCAAAACAATAGAAAATTTGAAGATCCGTTGCAAAACTTCTTCTTCTTCTTCTCCAAGTTCTTTCTTGTCTCCCAAGCACCAAGAATGAACAAAATATGGTTCTCAGATCCGGAATTCTCCTCTTTAATGCTCGAAATCACGTATTGAAAGCTTTCCTTTTCGGCCTCCCCAGCTGTCTCTGTTTCCAATTCCAGCCTGGGTTTCCGAAATAGCTTGTACGGTCCGTACAGAATCTTATACGGACCGTATACTTGTCCTTGCCTTAGAGAATTGTTGCCTCTTGTTGTGGAACCTTCTGTGTGGTTGGGTTGATCTTGTATGGACCGTATGTAAACCTATACGGACCGTATGGATAGTTGTCAGATCCAGAATTTCGCCCGTTTCCTGTAAAATAAGAAACAAAACATAGCAGTACCACATTCTAACGATATTTAAGCAGAAAGTCCACATTTTTAAGCTTTAAGGTACAAGTTTCGGTTTAAATTAGAGTCGCAATCTAGACAAAATAGAGAGACATCAATATACAACAAAAATTCTTCATAAATTTCTGATATAACATAACAAACAGGTTTTCCAGCAAAAATAACAAATAAAAAAAAATGAATTTAACAAAAATTCTACTTTTTATCTCTTTGTTACTTATTCTGAGAACGACACAGAAGTTCATTACTAGAACAACACAACACAACCTTGATATTGTCACTAAATTAAGTATTCAATAGATTTTACTTATGACCCAAACATCACAACAGATACTACTGATACACAATTCAACTATGCATAGGTTAATACCAGTAAATCTTGTAGAGGAATTGCTGGGGTCCTGTTCGGATGCATGATTTTATGTAGGAATTACTCAATGAGGCTATTTTTATGTAGGGAGTACTCAATGAGGCTGTTTTCCTAGAGCCATTCGGAGACTCAGTAATTTCCAATTCTGTATTTGTTTCCAACTTTTTTCATATGACACACCCGCCAATACCCAAATTCATGGGGAAAAACAAAAAATGTGCAAGTGTATATTTTTGTCCCATCTTATCTCTCTATATTATCCTCAAACACAAATACTTCTTTAAATAACTACACTTTATATAACTTCTCATTGTGGGACTAATGTCACTAGTTGGCTAAGTTCAAAACGTTTGTTCCTAGTCTTAGAAACAAACTATTCGGCTCTCTAATTTTCAAAGTCCAAACAGTCGATCCTAACAGATAGATGTTTAATCTATATTAAAATGTACTTGGAGACCAAATTTTACATTTTTTAGAATTTCTTTACTATTTATTAAGATGGTTTGAAAATTGCTGTTTTTATTAAAATTCTGCACCATTGAAAAACAACGATTTTCAAACCATCTTAATAAATAGTAAACAAATTAAAAAAAATGTAAAATTTGGTCTCCAAACACATTTTAATACAGATTAAACACTTGTCTATTTGGATCAACCGTTTGGACTTTCAAAACTGGAGAACCGAATCGTTTATTCCTGAGGCCAGGAACAAACGTTTTGAGCTTAGCCAACCTACACACACACACACACACACACACAGAGGTTGGCTAATATTAAATCAGTTGTTCCTGAGGTCCCGTGCAACCAAATCATTTTTCAATTTTCGAACTCCAAATCATCGATCCAAACCGTTAGATGTGTTCTCTATATTAAAATGTACTTGTAGACCAAATTTTATATTTTTTTGAAATTTTTTTACTATTTATTAGGGCACTTTGAAAAACGCTGATCCAACGGTGGCTTCTAATTTTACTATTTTCTTAAGCTACCGTTGGATCAGCGTTTTTCAAAGTGCCTTAATAAATAGTAAAAAAATTCCAAAAAATATAAAATTTGGTCTCTAAATACATTTTAATATAGAGAACACATCTAACGTTTGGATCGACGATTTGGATTTAGAAAATTGAAAAATAATTTGGTTGCACAGGACCTAAAGAACAACTGATTTGATATTAGCCAACCTCTATATATATATATATATATATATATATATATAGATATAGAGTCCGGCTAGCGTCAAAACGTTTGGATAGAGACATTTATCCAACTTAGTTCTGAATCATTAGATTAACTTTTAAATCTGTGCTTTGTTAGATCTATCGCAGATAAAAAATAGACGGAATTGAAAGTCGCGCTCCGTTAAGTGTTTTATTTTTTTTCCATCTCCCTGCGCCTCTCCTTTTCTTTTCCTCTGCCTCCCATCTCTCTTTCTCTCTCTTGCTCTATTCTCCTTCGCCTTGATCTCTCACTTGCCTCCACCGTGATCCTACCCTCTCCTCCCTACCCAGCGCCTCCACGATCCTGTCTCTCATCCGTGATCTTGCTCTCTCCTCCCTCTGCTAGCGCCTTCAACCGACCCTCTGCCAGCAGCGCCCCAAAAGATCATGTCATTTCTCTCCATTATTGGTATGATCCAAATCTCTCTCGTTCTCTAATTTATTTTTCAATTTTATAGGTTTTATCTTGTAATTTTGCTTTCGTTGGCCTGAATTTGGGGTTTAATTAGTTGCTATTTGTAAAATGTTTTTGTCAAGTTCAACTCTTCTTCATAAATCATTATACCAACAAATACAACTGTACCAATTTGGGTGATTAAGAGATGATGAAAACCCATAAAAAATAAATAAATGAGCAAAAGATGATTGGATTTCCCTAGTCAACCAAAGTTGATTAGAACCAGTAATTGATTAGGTCATCTGTAAGATAGTGTATTTACTAAGGGTTAATTTGGCATAGTTTGGCATAAATAGTCAAGAAGAGGCAAACAAATGACAAAATAATTAAGTGTAATAATGGTAAAACCTATGCAGTAAAATATTGGTTCTAAAATCAATATTGATGAAGTTATACTTTTGCTAAAAGCAATCATCAATAGGTTGACTGTGTCTGCTGCTGAGCTTAATTCACTGCTTATAAAAATTGCATCTGTAGCTAATTGCAAATACAACGATAGATAATTTTATTTTAAATTGCTGCTTTGAATGATTCAGTTGAACTTTTGCCATTTATTATGATTCAGTGACCGACAAATTGTCATTTAAATGTTGCTTGTATTATTCAAATGGTAACCTTCATCTTCTGAACTTCTATTTTTTTTTAACTTGTAGGTGGTACTAAAGGAATGCTAACTCCAGAATTTGCATATTTGGGCATTGTTAGAATATTGATAGAATCATAGAGATAGAAGGGATTTTGGGATTTTGATATTGAAAAAGAAGAGATATTTTGTGTATATTGATACTTGTATAAGGATAGAAGAGATATTTGTGTATGCTGATACTTGATTTATTTTGTTTTTGTATTGAGAAGTTTATGTTACTGTAACTGCTTCTCGCTCATTAATACATGTATTATTTTTCTAAAGAGCTTTGTCTGCTACTTAACTAGTTTCGAAGAATAATTATAGTGGATTTAATAATAGTGCTTTGTCTACTACTTTTGTTTTTTTTGGTTCTTTCTACTACTTTACTACTAGCTCAAAATAGGAATGTCAGAACAAAATGCACAAAAATGCAGTTAATTAAGTCCCCACATTTTACATTATTGTATTTTATTTTAGAAAAAGCTTACTGTAGATAATAATTACTCAAAAATCATAGAATATTTGTGGAGTTTAAACTCAGATTAGTCTTTTTGATATTCATGAATCAAGGTATTCTCATTTCAGAAAGGATGAACTTGACTTGAAGAAAAACTGAAACTCATGAGATGCAGTTAAGTCCCCTGATCCTTTTCATCTTCTTGTCAACAAATTTGAGTTGCACAATGGAATTAGTGGTACCAAGGCTTAGTAATAGGGGTCTCAGAAAAGGTTTCAACTCTTGGGCATAGGAGACTATACTTGGGGTATGGGGGTGTGTGTGTTGGGGGGGGGTTTGCATGTTTCTGGCACTATTAAACTGGATGCAATTTCTGAGACTGTTTGTTTCAGTTAATAAATCAACAACCGGCAGCAGCTGCCAGGTTCTTTTCAAAAAAAGAATATAACACATTAAAACATACATGAAGAATTAAAAAAAAGATATATATAACAATGAATATATTATGTCAAAGAAACAAATTTTAAATGTAATCTATATCAAAATTTTAAGAGTTTCACAGTTGAATATAACAAAAACATCACAAAAAATTCTTCATATTATATACCCTAATTTATCTATACCAAGCCATGTTCCAAGAGCTAATGTAAATGCATTCTATCAAGTTACATCTATACAGAGCCACTCTACTTCTCTTACGGTAAAGAACAAAAAAATTATTTATTTTTCAATTCAATAAAAAACACCCCTAATTTCAAAACATGTCATCTTCAGAGTTGTAGTCATTGTTATCTTCGTCATCTTCACTATTACTTCCAGACATGTATTCGCTGCCATCTTCAGAGTTGTCTCCTAATGAACTCCTAATTTGATTTGTGATTTGTAGACTAAGGGCACAAAGGTCCAATTAAGGATAGAAGCTGTCTCAATAAATGAAAAAACAAATCTATTACACTATGCAATCATGTATCTTAAATAAAAAAAATGCTATAATTTAATGTTAGAACGATCATTCGTATGGTATCAAGAAATAACAAGCAGAGTTGAACTTGGCAAATAAAATTAGAAATATATACCTAAGGGTCACCAAAGACGGTCGCGGAGGAGAGACAATTGGTTGGATGTGCTGGGCGGAGAGGAGACGGAGGACAGCGTCGGGGTGGAGGTGAGTGAGAGATTAGGGCAGAGGACAGATTATCGGTTATAGGCGTTGGGTGGGGAGGAGAGGGAGGATAGCGTCGGGTGGAAGCGATTGAGAGATCAGCACGGAGGAGAGGAGAAGAAAACGCCAGAGAGATAGAGAGATAGAGAGGGAGACGAGAGGAAAAGAAAGAGACGGGGGAGACGGAAAAAAAGAAGATAACAGAGCGCTAATTTTTATTTTGCCATTCCGTCCACCTAATTAGTCAGCAATCAGGTTAATTATGAAATGCGAATCTGAAAGTTAATCTAATGATTCTGAACTTAGTTGGATAAATGTCTCTATCCAAACGTTTTGACGCTAGCCGGACTCTATATATATATATATGGCAAAGACTTCTATGGACATAAGGACCTATTTGTAAAATAAATATATTTTTATTTTCAAAGTTCAAACAGTCAATCCGAACCGTTCATCTTGTTCTCCATATTAATATGTGCTTGGAGACCAAATTTTACATTTTTCTGAATTTTTTTTACTATTTATTAAGATGGGCACAAAATTCAATGGTCTGAATTTGATATTTTTTGTACCCATCTTAATAAATAGTAAAAAAATTCAGAAAAATGTAAAATTTGGTCTCCAAGCACATATTAATATGGAGAAAAAGATGAACGGTTCGGATCGACTGTTTGAACTTTGAAAATAAAAATATGTTCATTTTACAAATAGGTCCTTATGTCCATAGAAGACTCTCTCTCTCTCTCTCTCTCTCTCTCTCTATATATATATATATATATATATATGAGTGGGGTTAAAATGCACCGTTGGTTTTGTGCTCCAACCATACCCCATGTCTTTATCTTTGTTCTCGAAGTTCAAATAGTCGATCCGAACCGCTCAACATGATCTCCATATTAAAATATGCTTAGATACCAAATTTTACATATTTTGAAAATTTTTACTATTTTTCTAGATAGTTACAAAATCACTGATTCTGGACCATCCAAAAATAATGATTTTGTACTTATCTAAAATAATGGTAAGAAATTTTCAAAAAATATGAAATTTGGTCTATAAACACATTTTAATATGGATATCATGTTGAGCGGTTTGGATCAACTGTTTGAACTTCGAGAACAAAGATAAAGACATGGGGTATGGTTGGGGTACAAAACAATGGTGCATTTTAACCCCACTCTCTCTCTCTCTCTCTATATATATATATACATATACATATATACATATACATATACATATACATATACATATACATATACATATACATATACATATATACATATACATATACACACATATATATAGTACGGCTAACATGCTTCCTCTAGCATATCGACAATATACTTCTGGCCTCGGTTTCAAATGACAAATCCAAACAGTTCAAACCAATCTCCTCAATGAGAGCTTTGTTTCCATATAATTTATTTTTAATTTTCAAATTTATTACCATCAAGTCAAGCGGTCAAAATATGAAGGATTTTGTGCGAATTTTAATGCATTATATCCTTCATTTTTTTGACCGCTTGACTTGATAGTAAATAAGTTTGAAAATTAAATTTTTTATATAGAAATGAAGCTCTCGTTAAGGAGATTGGTTTGAACGGTTTAGATTTGTCGTTTGAAGCAGATTCGATAAGTTTTAAAAGCTGGAAGCATATTGTCGATATGCTAGAGGAAGCGTGTTAGCCGTACTCTCTCTCTCTCTATATATATATATGTATGTATGTATGTATGTATGTATGTATGTATGTATGTATGGATGGAGGAGGGTTCAAATGCATCTATTTTTTTGTACCTCCATCATGCCTCTATTTTTAAAAACATTAATAGCTCAAAATCTAAAATTTAAAAGTCAAAATAAAACCGTTGGATGTGATCTATGTTATTTTATCTATGCATGTGTAAAAAAATATGACATTCCAACTTTATGTTGATTGTCATCAAGAGCTTGTAAAAAATGTACTAATGTGTATATTAGTCTAATATATAGATGAATAAAATATATATATATTTTTTAATTTTTGTTTACAACATTTAATTATAATTTGTACAACATTTAATCTTTTTCTTACAATATTTTTTGTAGAGCATTTAATTATTTTTTTTACAATTTATTTTGTACAACATTTAATTATTATATATACATTCTTTGTACAATATTTATTAATTTTTGTACAATTTTTGAATTTTAAATATATGAGGAATTTAAATAGAAATATATATTTTTAAAATTAATTAAGATTTTTCACAACTAATCTCACGGTATAACCAAGAATCTGGACATATATTTTTTAATCACATATTTTAAATGTTTTTTGTTTACAAATATTTATATTTTCTATAAATGTTTATCAATATTTATATTTTATAAAATAATAAGTAATAAGTAATACGTAATCATTAATGTTTATATTTTATAAACTAATAATATAAGTAATGTTATGTCATTATTTCGTTCATTTTATTTAATTGCATTACTAACAATTTTATTAATAAAAAAATTGTATTATATCATGCATTTTAGAAAGCAAAACAAGATTTCTCATAATAAATTTCACTATACAACTAAACATCCAATTTAGTACATTTCTATAGTCAATTCGGTACGTACCTGTACCTATGGGTTGCTGCTTTTTCAAAAGTGAATTTTCATTACCACCAAATTCCATCCCGCACAATTCCATGACAAACGAACATGCTCTAAAAGATGTTATTGCTAATATGGACAAAAATATGAGCTAGTTGGAGGTGCAATGTTGGGTCGGAGGGGTCGGGAGGGGTCGAGAGGATGCAGTGTTGGATGGTGGTCGAGATTCTCGGGAATACAAGAGGATCGAAGTTGGCTGCGTGATGCTAAGGCTCCAAAGAGCGGAAGTGAGAGGAGAGCGACACCAAAAGATAGGCGAGGTGGTGGGAGATTGGGAATTAAGGAGAGGGAAAGAACAATGATAGGGAGGGAGAAAGGCAAACTGGAGATGAACTGGAGGAATTTTTTTTTTTTTGCTTGTGAGATCTTTTAATATGGTCCATTGATCGATAATTTTAATGTACGGTTTAAATTAGGAGATTTAGCTTTGGAGACAAGAAACATTGAGGCACTGAAAATATCCTCATTATATTTAATATAACTATAATATATATGCAACTCGTTCAAATTGTATTGTAAGAATGAGACAGTATTTGCGAGGATAAAATATACTATTGCGTTGGATACACTGTTATAAATATGCTATTTCTAAGCGTATCTGTATTAATTACCGATAGAAATATCTGCAACGATACCGTCGACTAAAAACACTTCTACCATTGCCAATACTGTCAAAATTCTTGTAGTGATACTTTGTTGTCATTTTCTAAGAGGAATAGGATCACAAATTTTGAGAACATGGTGTTTACTAAATCCTTTCCAAACCATATTTTGTATGGATAAAAAGAACCTAGGACGTATTCGATTACCAATATTTTCTAAGGTATAATTCGACCTACACAAAATTATCAATTAAAAGTTTACACTAGATATATCACCTTTTGATATTTTAGCAGCTGATATTACGCTGTCAAACGTTGTGTCAATCCCGAGCACTATGGATCACGGCTCACAATATTACTAAAGAAAACCATATATACAATTCCTACAAATAATAAAAAATTCTTCCGCTCTCTAAGATTCTAACACAAGATGACCAGAGAATATTGCTTTATCAAACTCATATCTTTCAAAAATGAAGAAAATATTTGAAGTTTGAGATAATTAACACTAGCTAGTTTTTTTTTTTTTTATAATAGTCATGACAAGCTAATTAATAGTCTTATATTTCATATATGATCTTTTAAATGAGTAAATCTAGGGTGTGACGTGCTCACCAAGAGGATTTGGTGAGCACAGCTCCAAAAATATATCGAATCGGCTTCAAATGACGAATCCAAACCGTTGAAATCCATGTACTTCGTGAGTAATACATGCACATGCAAAATTTTAAAAGTTTCGAATTCATTTGCTACGAGATCAAGCGGTCAAAGAAATAATGAAAAATGAATATATAAAATAACTTATAAAATAACTTATTGAAATATTCATTATTTTGACCGCTTGACCTAGTGGCAAATAAATTCGAAACTTCCAAACTTTTGCATGTACATGCATCACTCACGAAGTACATGAATTTTAACGGTTTAGATTCGTTATTTGAAACTGATCCGATGTATTTTTAAAGTTGTGCTCACCAAACCCTCTTAGTAAACACGTCACACCTAGATTTACTCCTTTTAAATTATCAAAAACAAAGTGCCAGTATTGATCTATACTTTCTGCAACTTGAAAAATATTTTAAATTTATAAATAGCATGGTTCACCAATAATTTTAAACTATTGTGATTTGGATCAACTGTATATACTATGAAAATAGATTATTCACATCATGATGGAACACAAAATCAATAAAGTATTTTAATCCTACGGAAATGTATAATTACTGTTTTTGTAGCAGTAACTATATATTATTGCAATTTAGTACTCTTAATTAAATTGACAGCTTTCCGAAGTGTGAGAACAAATTATGTTAAAGGGATCTGATCTTGTACCTCTATGATTGTACAAATATATAGTTTTTCATATTTTTATTCTAGTTGACAATATAAATGTCAGGAGTGGATAAACATTCATCATATAAGGGTTAATTGGCTTCATTTAATTTCAAATTAAAACTAATTATTATACATACTTTTATTTTGTTATATAGTTTATAGTTAAATATGATGAGTCCCTTAAAAATAATTCCCTAATATTTGTGAAAAATATATATGGTTCACTCCCATTCATTAAAAAAAAAATTATTGTACGATATGTCCAACTTAGAAACTTGTAGCATTTTACATATTTTCTAAAAGTTAACAAGCTCACTACATTTTCACATGTTTCAAAAAAATAGTAAAATTAATAATATGAAATGTTTCGTGAGTTTAATGTACTGCATATTCCGTTGGCATCTCATAAAAAAAACCTTAGCTTGTGTGCTGAGAATTTTTTCAGGTAAATATATTTTCACATTTCGTGATGGTTTTCTCTAATGTCGAATTTTTGTATTTTTACGTATTTAATATACAATATTTTTTTCTATTTCTAATAAATTTCCAAAATCTACATGAACAAAATGCAGTATTATACAAAATAATTTCTTAATGCGCATTTTGTAAATGACCTAAAATTTTTCATAATAGAAGTTTATTATTAATGTAAGTTTACTTCGATATTTGAACACTTATAACTTCTACTACGAACATTTTTCACCTTAATATTTCACTAATTGCTCAAAGTAAAACGTGTCTAATTAATATTATTTGAGCATATTTTTTTTGCTAGTTTCTTAACACTTTTTGGTACTTACTTTATTATAATTAATCTCTATCAATTTGAGTTTAGATTTTCCTATGATTAATTTTTACAATATACTGTATTACATGAATATTCATAAAATTCCTTTAGCCTCTTTTAGATTGTGCATCGCTTTTTTTTTTTTTTTTTTAGTTCTGAATATATATTTTGTGCTGCATATTAATCCCATTTTTTATTGTTCATGTCGTTTGTGCATATTTTAAGTATGCTTTAAAATTACTGAAACATATTTCTCTCCTCATTAGAAAATATTTTGAGCTCTTATTGATTAAAATTATTACTGGTTTATTGCAATAATTTTCAGTTAAAATTCTGAAACATATATTCCATTTTAAAATTATTTCGAAGTTGTTGTTCTTTCTCATAAAATATTTTATTGATTAAATTTGTTAGGGTGAATTTTCACCGACATATATACTTGTTCTTATTTCTGAAGGACAATATTCGTAGTTTTGGTAAAAAAACCTTTATCAACTACATGCGCCATTATAATTATAAAAATGAATTGAATCAAAACGAGACTTCACATCCTGTAATTAAATGTGTCATTATCAAGTAATTAAATGTGTCATTATATTTTCTTAGTGGATCTTTTACTAATCAAAGTTTCAACAAGAAGTAGTTTTCAAGTGTAACATTTGTCAAAGTGGTGCAATCACTTAAAATTATTATGCGGCTGTCGATCGGACACTTAATAATATTATTGAAGTGTTTAGTATGAACATGATAATATCTTATTAATTACATTGAAATTTTTTGTGGAAGAAATTTGATTGCCGGATTCACTAATTAATTATCATGGCACAAGACTTTTCAATTTTGATTCCACACGGCATTGAGAAATTTGATTACAATTTGTTTGTATGTAATATTTGTTGGATTCATTAAATTGGTCTGGGGATCACTTTTCTTTATTTTGGTTAATTAGAGGAGAGTAGGTCCAATGCATATCGTATTTATTTTAGATTTGACGAGCTCTAAGATCGTCTCATCTGTTTTACGGTTCGTGCGTACAAATATTGAAGCGAGAGCACAAATATCAAACCGGAGCACATGTATCGTGAAGCCCGTCGAATCCAAAAGCAAGTTTGATGTCTATCTATCCTAGTCCGGTCTATTCATTCATTAATGCAAGGTATGACCAACACATACAAATATAAAGTTGCAAATTAATTATTTGTGTCATGGTATACTAGTTATATATGACTAGTACCTAGGGGTGTCAATGGAGAATGACATCCTTTTAGCCGTTTATTTGATCCATATCACATCCGAAAATATGAATAAGGGTAAAATTTCTTTTTGTTAGCTTATTGGGTACGAATAAGGGGAAATATTTTTTCCGTTATCTTATCCGTTTTCTTATAAGATATTTTTTAAAAATAAAATTATATAATTAGATATATATTTGAATGAAGATGATACATGATTTAATTAAGTTTTGTATTTTATTAAATTTTCATAATACAAATTAGTTGTATTTATTATTATTTTTTATTTTGAAAAATATTTTATCAAAAACACAAATTGAAATGTCAATGATATTTTTTTATCCGTTTATCCAACCTGTACCATATTCAAAAAGATGGGTAAGGATAAAGATTTTTTTCGTTATATATCATAATGAAAATGGTTATGAAAATGTCTCCACCCAATCCGTATCGTACCCGTTGACACCCTTAACTAGTACCATAGATTTTTTTTATTGTTTTTTTGTATATACCAAAAGACTAGTACCACAGAATTGAAGTTCAATTCAAGTCTTTCGGGGGAATAACGATATATATTCAAAAGCATTCAACTTTAATTCATTCCATCGGCTACTTAATTATGTTTGTTGTTTTTTTTTATTCTTCTTTTTCGTTTACTCTAATTTTATGTTTTTTATGCTGAAATGTTTTGAGCAGAATTGTGTTTTTAATTTTAGTTACAAACTCCATGTAACTTCAAAATGATTAATGAAAAAGCTGGGCTTTGGTAGCCTCTACCAAGCTTTCAAAAAAAAGAAAAAGCTGGGCTAGACCCTCTTTTCTTTGTCAAAAAAAATATTAAGAAAAAGCTCATCGAAAATTAAAATCTATAATGTATGTGGACTGGGTTTAGTGTTTTCCAAATTAACATTTGTATGGTCCAAATAAATCTTGTTCAAAATTGCACCGGACTTTTAGTAAGTAGAAGATTCAATCCAGTCAAATTTCAATCTCATAGAAAGCTACATTCATGAATTGATGGATCATACCAACAACACATAATTCTATAAGTAGGTGCAATTGAAATGTTGGGGAACCATTGAGAGAGATTCTCACCTTAATTCAAGATGCATTATTTCTCTACCATTTTGCTTCTCTTATTCATTCAAACATTTTCAGCAACTTGCTGTATTGAGCATGAGAGAGATGCTCTGCTTGAATTCAAAGCCGGTGTCCATGATGAGAGTGGTCGTCTAGCTTCATGGAGAGATGGAAAATGTTGCAACTGGGCAGGAATCCGATGCAGCAACCGAACAGGTCATGTTGTCAAACTTAACCTTCGAAATACCAATGTTGAATTGATTGATGATTATAAAGGTGCATATTTTAAATGGAACTATCACCCTAGCTTGACAGGGAAAATCAGTCCATCTTTGCTATTTCTTAGTGATCTAAAGCACTTAGATCTCAGCTTTAATAATTTTACAGGGAATGAATTTCCAAATTTTGTTGGTATATTTAGAAACTTAAAGTATCTCAATTTGTCTAATACGGGTTTGTCAGGAAAAATACATCCTCAGCTTGGGAACCTTTCTAGGTTGCTATACTTTGATCTTGGGAATGATCACTTATTTCCTGGTTTTATTTTGAACACTAATGCATGGTGGTTATCTAATATGAGGTCTCTAAAGTATATGGACATGTCTGCGGTTGTATTTAAAGATTCGAATGATTGGGTGGAAATATTGAACAATTTATCATCCCTTGAAGTGTTAATTTTGTCTGACAACAATCTAACCCAAATTTCCAATGCACGTACTTTTGTGAACTTCACCTCCCTCAAAGTACTTGATATTTCTAATCAGAAATTCAATACCACATTACCCAATTGGGTAGGTAGTTTACATAGTCTAACAGTTCTAAGTCTAAAAAGTTGTCAACTAGTGGGACCAATTCCTCCTACATTGTCAAATCTAACTTCTCTAAACAAACTTGAGCTGAATAATAATTCATTTAATGGTATGGTACCACCACTACATAATTTAACAAAATTAACTTACTTATCTTTACCTGGCATGAATATAGAAGGAGATATTAGGAAGTTATTGGACAAGTTGTCAAATTATACATTAGAGAATCTGGAGTACTTAGATTTTTCATCAACTAACTTGACTGGAACATTGATTGGGTGGATACGGGACATGACACGTATAACTTATCTTAGCCTTGGCCAAAATAACCTACATGGTTCAATACCAACTGATATGAGAAATTTAACAAATCTTGCTCATCTTGATCTTAGCTACAACTCCCTCACAGGATTACTATCAGAAACTCACCTAACTGGTTTGTTAAAACTCAAGTATTTAGACCTCACCGGCACCAACATAACTATTTTGTTTGGTACTGATTGGACCCCTTCTTTTCAATTAAATACAATATGGTTAAGATCAAACAAACTAGGGCCAAATTTTCCTTCTTGGATCCGGACACAAGTACAAATTGAGGATCTAGATCTGTCAGACACTGGAATTAATGACAGTATACCTGATTGGTTTTGGAGCTTATCTTCACTTAGATTCCTTCGTCTTTCTAATAATGTACTTAGAGGGAAGTTACCAGCCAGCTTGGTGCACATGACCAAACTCGTGACTATGGATTTGAGTAATAATTGGCTTTCAGGTGAAATACCATTTCTTCATTCAAGTTTGGATGTTATTGATCTCTCAAGTAACAGTTTTTCAGGGCATCTTCCACATTACTTTTTAAACACCAATGTAGCAGTAAATCTTGCAAATAATAACCTTTCTGGAGTTGTTCCAAGCTCTTTGAATTGTTCGGCTAGACTAGTAATTCTTAAGCTTGAAAACAATAGTTTAACTGGGGAGTTTCCATTAGATTTGCAATTTTGTAGAGGATTACAATTGCTTGATCTTGGAGAAAATAATTTTAATGGGGTAATACCGGATTGGGTAGGAGAAAGCTTTCACCAATTACGATTCCTAAGGTTGCATTCCAATTTATTTTTTGGTAATATCCCATCCAAGTTGACACAACTCAATAATTTACAAGTATTAGATCTCGCAAATAACTCCCTTTCTGGACCGCTGCCAAGAGGTTTGTATAATTTCACTTCAATGAGCCAATCAGAACCGATAATTTTATATGATTATGCAAGTTTAAATGCAATTAACAAAGGGTTGGACCTTAAGTATGATTCTGGAGGCCTTTCATTTTTGAAGAGTATGGATTTGTCATACAATAATCTAATTAGTGAGATACCTCCGGAGATAGTTGTTCTTGCTGGTTTATTGATTCTAAATTTGTCCCACAATCACTTAATAGGAAAGATTCCACTTGAAATAGGAAATATGACATCTCTTGAGTCTCTCGATTTTCACATGAATAACTTGTCAGGGACTATACCGCAAAGCATGTCTGCTTTACACTATTTGGAAGTGCTCAATTTTTCTTACAATAATCTATCTGGGAGCATTCCAACAGGGCATCAATTGCAGGCACTTGATGACCCATCCATCTATAGTGGCAATCCTGGCCTATGTGGATACCCACTAAAGACGAGCTGTGATAGTAGAAAGAAATTTCATCAGAGAGATGGTAACGATAATTCCAACTCCAAAAATGATGGCGACAGGGACAAGTGGTTGTATTTGTTCATCGAGTTTGGATTTGTGACAGGATTTCTAGTTGCATTTTTTATTCTATTGTTCAAAGTAAAGTGGAGGTATACTTATTTCTATATGGTCGATAGTGTGATTGAACAATCCCAGACCTTCTTATCAGAACAAATGCAAACTGCTCTAGGCCACCTTCCGAATAGTTCGACTTCAACTTCAACTTCTAGTGAACCCATGATTCACAACTGTTAAAACCCGTTATTTCAAAATTCTCCATTTCCACAACATATCTCCTTCTCCCTTCTATTAATTCTTTCCAAATCTGATTCCCTATCTCTCTCTTCCTCTCTTGGGATCGCACCAACCAAGCACACCAAGCCACCATCTCCACTATAACCGCCTCGCCATCATCTTCTCACTATTGCTCCACATGAACGACTTCCCCACCATACCGCATCATCTCCAATCCGAACCGTATCACCAACCACATCAACATGTACAACCGAATTTTGCAAAATTGGTACACACCACCACTGGACGCTCACCACCACCAACACACCAACAAGAGTGAAGGGTTGCGAGCTTTCTTTTTCCACGGTATTTACCATTTATTTCTCTTGTTTGATTTGATACATTGAGGACAATGCAAATTATTAAGCATGAGGTAGGGATAAATATCTTATATTAGGGTTTACTTACCTTGTAAATTATTTTTAATTTTTAATTTTTAGGACATTTATTTTTTCAAATTTTCTAGGATTTTTTACTTAGTCATTACTAGGATTTTTACCTAGCTTGCATTTTGAATTCAATAATAATTTAGGAGTAGTTTATCTAAGTAATCAAATAGCAATTTTTTTACATTTTTATAATGAGGGTTTAGACAATGAATTTAGTGACACCAAATTTTAAAATTTTAGGTTTCTATTGGTTTCAAAGTGAATGATTAATTGCTAACCATGATAGTGATAAAAAGAGCTTCCTTAGATAATTATTACCTAGTGATATGATTTTGTAAATACCTTAGGGTTAGAAGTGCTTTAGATTGATCACTTTTATAAATTGACTATTAGCGAAACTATGTAATAATTTTGGGTATTAATGAATATCTAAAATTGTGTGTATTCATGGTACTTGCAACATAAAAATTTAGAAAAAAAAAAATTTAAAAACCACAAAAATCAAAAATCAAAATAAAAGGGAGGATGTGAAAAATGAGTACAGACACCTACACAAGACTGGTTGTCAATAGACTCGATAGTCCTCCAAAGTTTCCCTTGTAAATAATTTATTTATCTAGAAAAAGTTGCTTGTATCAACACACTTAGTTGACATATTTTGCTCCCAATCAATTTGGAGGAAAAAATATTTTTATATCTATAGAATTCTTATAGAATTGGAAGGGATCAATTTATAAATAGAGGATCAATGAGTACATTTTCCTTTATGAGTATTGGTGGAACATGTCATTTAGGGGTGTTATTTAAAGGATGCTGGATTATCTCAATCATGGAAAGAATAAATCATTCAAGGGAGAAACCATAGGAATTTAGGGTTTTAAAGTCTTTGGAACTAAGTCCTTTGTAGCAAGCCCAAGTTTTGAATGAACAAATTCCTTGAGATTAAATGGTTTAGCTTAGGACATGTCCTATGCCACTCAAATTTGGTTTGAATGAATTTGCTTGCGGGCAACCAATCATTAATCAAGCTTAGGGGAATTGATAACGATCAAACATATAGCATATATTCTTGAAAATCTCACTTAAATAGCCAATTTATATGAGAAAAATGTTACTGCTGCAAATTTATGCTTTATTGTAGATGTCATGGAGCAAGAATCAGGACAAATGGAGATTTTAGTATCTCAAGAGAGAACAAAGCACTTTCCAAGCTTATCTCTATTACTGTCTGTATTAGATCCCCAGTGATCGATACAAACTGTATTAGGAGACAGGCACATAAACCAGCTAAATCAGGAGATCAAGACCCTAATACCGATCATATTACATCTTGATACCGTCCGCATAAAGGTGCCCCTTCAGCTGAGCAGTTACAAATCAATTCCCAATCAGATTTCTTGCATTTCAGTCACTCCCAGACGTCCCCTGGACTCTTTAGAAGACAATAAAAGACCACCAAACATTGGAGAACATATATGGGATCTTGATACAATTCCACTTAAATCCAATAGAGTGTTAGGTTAGAATAGGTATTAGAGTTCTATTAGAAGCGCTAAAATGATATTTTATACCATGGTTGTACCTTTATTCTCTTCCTTTGTTGTAATCATGCCTATGCAAGGCTAAGTTACTGATTTCCAGGACTAGACAGTAAACATTATTGTTCGGTGTTTTCATTTGCATTTGTATGGTTTGTGTTCTTTTGCATTTTGTATTCATCTTTACTTAATTTCTACGTTAGATCTAGTCCCGCTACAATGATGTCCACACCTAGATCTTAGACACCATTAGATTAACTAAGTTAGGATAAGGAGGACAAATATCTTAGATTAGTGGTGGATACCTTAGCTGAATATGCTATTAGTTGGAACTACAAATGACAAAATTGAAGTCTTGAGGTATGAAAACAAATGTTGCATCCTCTTGCCTCACCATGAGGACACCCAATAAAACAAGAAAGTATAGGTTAAGAACGTAGCTGTGAAGTCTAGAAATCTTTAGGCTAATGACATTTCCTTTGTTATAATCACCCAAAACCCTAAGAATTTACTCTATCATCTTTACATAGAATTATTTTACCTTTAATTTTTGTCAAATCTGAAATCAAATAACAACTTCAAAATTCCAGATTTTTTTCTAGCCTTTTGAAGGTTGAGATCTGATCGCTCATGACCTAAACATTAATTCCCTGCGGATTGACACATTGTTAATACTATGCCGATGAAGTTGCTTGTAGTTTGAATCAATAGGTAAATTGGGTTATAAAAACGGCGCTGCTAATGGTTTGTGCGCTGCATGAAATGAGAACTACTCTGTTAAAATCATTACCCGAGTCTAACCCTGTAGGTTTATGAATTCATATCACCTGAGGTAAAATAAATTTAATTTGAGTTCAGATCTGGACCGTCTGATCTTTACCAACACGAATATTAAAAATAATCGGTGCATTCAGATTGGCCGGATTATGATCCAACGGTCTGCATATAAACTCAAATGTTTTGTTACCTCAAAGGGTATGGATCCGTAGGTTATAAGGTTCTTAAAAATGTACGTGGTGTTTTTCGGATATCCGAAAAAATATTACGTTTCTTTCAATTTATATTATTTTATGCCTTTATTTCTTTAATTTTTAATATATATTTTTTCAAATTTCATTGTTAAAATAAATTTATTAAGCGTGGTCTATATTATTTGTTCTATATGTAAAAAAATATATCTATATCGGTGTAATTTTATGAACTCTTAATAACAATCAAATGTCATAATAGATTAGTTTTTATATGTGCATAGAGAAAATGATATAGATTATCAATGATTTTATTTTAACATTTAATATTAAAAACTTAAAATTTAATATTATTGAAGTTTAAAAATAGAAGCATAATAAAAAACACAAAATGAAAGTATTTGAACCCTACTTTTTTTCCTTTGTAAAATGTTTTACATAATAAAAATAATAAAAATAGTATTATTTTACATATGAAAGAACAAAAAACAAAAAACAACAAGAATAACTAATTAACTAAGTTCACTTGGTTACTTATAAATTTTCGAGTTTTACATATTAAATAATAAAACTAACAAAAATAGTATTTTTTAACAACTAAAATTCTTGGAGCAAATGAAAAGTTGCAGTTAAATCTTTAAAGCCTTATCCTGATGAAAATTATGGATTCGTCCTTAGATATAATATCACCCGTTCTTGGTGCATGACCTTCTCAATCGTTCCTACGGTGCCACAAGCAAAATTGCTATAAAAATTGAATTAGAAACATAGATAATTAGAGATAGCAAATAGGATATGCCAAAAATTAGCAAAAGTTATGTCAATATATGGAAATACAAGTCATACGATATTACATAAAATTAAAGAAATAGAAATTGGAATATATACCCATCACAACTTCTTTAATTAATTAAATATTTATCCATTCAAATTTTAAAATTAGATATTTCCCCATCTAAACATGACATATTTATTAATATACCAATTTTCAATTTTTTTCACTAAAAAAATGTAAATCAATATCAATAAAATATTTAAGAGACTATTTTGCCATTCAAAGAATTGAGTGCTAAAACCTCCATTCCGTACTTCATTTTCCAATCAAAGAACGGTTTGATCTCTGAGTATTCTTTGAAGGGAAAAATAGTCTCTTAAATATTTTATTACTATTCATTTATATTTTTTAATTAAAAAAATTGAAAATGGATATATTAATAAAAAGTCATGTTTAGATTGGGAAATATATATTTTTCAATTTTGAATTGGTAAATATTATAATTAAATAAGTTGTGATTGGTATATATATCCAAATTTCTCTTAAAGAAATGCATAATGAAAGTACCATAAAAGAGATAACATTATCATATCTTTCAAAATTAAATGAGGATGTCAATCCGACATTTCAGTCTTGATTTTCTCAAATATCTTAATTATTAAAGACAATTTTTATGTCGAATATATTAAATCTAGTTAGAAAACTGCCAGCAACTTTAACTTAAGAATCACAAACAAAAAAATATATTCATTGAATCATATGGCACGATCTCTGTGTAAGAATCATTCCTATAATAAGATAGCACAATATAATCATTTAATCAAATCATTTGTATTGTTCACCTAAACATGTATATATAAAACATGTACAAGCATATATAGTGTTTCTATGATTACAAAATTTCTACATAATCATATGTACGTGGTATTTCATTATAATCTTAAAAATAAGTAGAATATAAAATAGACTGCTACATTTGACAGCGTGACGGCAACATTCAATTTATATACCAAAAATATGTACCAAAGGCCTCATATATTTGTTAACTAGCTAGGTTTAAATATTCATATGAAATGGAGACAAATAATTTCAAGTTCATTCTGAGCGCCACCATTAGCGCTCTAAGTTGTCGGTATTATTATATATCAAGCACTATTAACACCTAAAAATCAGCAGTTAATTTTGTAGGCGTTAATACTGCTAGAAAAATACAAACAAATTAGTTCCCAATAATGAAATACATGCAAACATATATCGTTCATCGAGCTAAATGCCTAACTGTGATCCAATTAAATGCACTGATCGATCTGGCAATGACATGTGCATGTCATTTTGCCAGATCGATCTGTGCATTTAATTTGACACGATCAGCACACAACAGTCTCGTAGTGGCTTCCAAATTTTCAGCACAACTAATTCGTTTGCACCATTTGA
This sequence comes from Carex cristatella, assembly GCA_024447775.1. NCBI lineage: Eukaryota > Viridiplantae > Streptophyta > Magnoliopsida > Poales > Cyperaceae > Carex > Carex cristatella. The sequence continues at coordinate 4,624,817 of JAJHPF010000008.1, read as the reverse complement.
GAGTGCATGTTGGAAATTGATAAGTTCCAATCCATACTGAAAAATCCGCATTTATTGTCGGGCCTAATTACAATTAATTGGTAAAAAAAGTACTATTAGCTAGCTGTAATAACTAGCTAAAGAAGTATCCGAAAAGAGCAAACTGAGAGCAAGTAGAAAAGCCATCTTCATGAAGGCTATTATCATCTTAATTTATTTTAATAAGTACAAGAGCATCTTCAGTAAAACAATTAAGATGAAGATAGCTTTGAGTCTTTGACGTTCTCTTCATCTTGATTGACATATATAAAAGAACAAATTATTTATAACATTCTCGAAATTGAGTTCGTAAAAAATTCGATTTAAAATTAATTCAAATCAAATTCAAACTGGAATATTTGATTATATTCGTTTGCAGCTCTACCCATATATGCGCGTCTTCATACATATTAATAGGTATTAATAAATTGCCAAATCAATATATATAATTGATTGACGAGCATTTACAATATCGTCAAAAAACAAAAAGGCCGACTGGGCCTGAACCATTGTTATATGTACTTGGGCTTGAAGCAAATATCATTGCTAATTTGGGTCTGTAAGGGTGATTCCAATTATGTGTATTGACCACAAACCTTATTGCATATATATATATATATGGTCAATTCATGCATGCATAGAATTAGTTTACTACCCATAAACAGCTGCTGAAATATAAATAGCCCATTAATATATCCAAATGTGCCACCAACACTTCAAAGAAGAAGATTTTCTTCAAGAATTCAAGGAACAAAATTAAACCCAAAACTCCGTTTGCTTAATTACTTGTAAAAACCCATAAACTTCTCAGTTTCCACCTCCACTCGTAGTAACCATGGAATACCACGAGTCCTGTGAAAGCTTCTTTTGTAAGACACACACTTTCCACTATAGGAAGGCCTATCAGAGGTGCATGGATGCTTTGAAGGCTTTGCTGATGGCATACAAATCTGACGATGGCCGCCGTAAGGAGGCCACTGTCTTGGCATTGAAAAACTACATACACTATCATGAGGTCTTCATCTCAACATGTAATAATATTGAGATCAAGCGCCAAGAGGGGGCCTCTAACAGCAATGCAAGTAGCAGGCCTTTCAGCCTGACTTCTGAGCTGAACCGGGCTCTTTCTGAATTGATTGATTACTCAGAATCTGATGCTCAATATGGTGGCGGGGGCCAAGTAGCGGAGGAGCAGAACATGATTTCAGCTGAGGAGGAAGTAGAGCACAACACGGCCGATGAGACAATGGAGCACAACACTGCTGAAGAGACAGTAGAGGGCATCACGGCCGAGCGGGGACCAGTTTTGCCAGACTATTGTCCTTTTTGCGGTCTTTTGTATGACATGTATGATCATTGCCCACTTTGCGAAACATGAGCACATGCAGTCTGTTGGTGTAAATGGTTCTGTGTTTACTTCTGTTGATAACTTGTTTCTTGGTTTCTTGCAAAACAAGAACACAGTCTGTTAATTGGTGTAAATGGTTCTGAGTTTACTTCTGTTTATACCTTTTTTTCTTGTTTCTTGGTTAATTTCTTGGGTGTAAGTAATTCCATGTGAGATACTGAGATTGATGAATTCCTACAGTAATGAGCTTTTTTAAAATATATTTGTAGCGTTGATTACAATATATATCGAGTATTTAATAATTTATAATTGTTAAAATCGCTTGAATCTTGTTTTCTTGTTTCTTTCGCAATCTCTGGTTGACCTTAATTATATAGCTAGCTTAGTTTCTGTGATCATGCTACTTGCAATTAAGAAATAAATTGCAATTTAGTCGGTACCTTTTTTCTTTCACATATGTTTTGTTATAGTGTTTTTTACATTAACAATCGTGTATATCTTATGGGATTGGGTTTTGTCCAAAGTGATTTGGACAAATATTATTCAAAGCCCGACTTAGAGACTGTCTGATCTGCGTTAGGATTCGTGCGAACATATTTAAAAATTAATAAATGTGTTCGTGCATTAACAACTCAAGTTAGTTTAGAGTTATATTTTATAGGCTGACGAGTTTAGTGAAAGTTCAAATATTAAATATGGCTCTGATGGTATAACTTTTCTTCGACAGTTTGACATCGAGAGAGCAGAACACAATTGTTACCTGGAGAATTTCAGGGCGAATGGTTTGTACCCCATCTGTAGTATATATGGTTTCATGGGTTGTACCAGTCTATTATAAAATTAACTTATCAAATAAACCCATGTTAGTTGTTGAACTTCTTTATAAACTTAGCTTATTGTTAATTTGTCACTGCTTTTCTTAGGTATATTTGTTAGGCAATGTTAAACGAAACAATTTCTTTTTTGAAATGCTACTCTGCATAGCGAGTGTTCTAATTGATCTCCTCTGCATATTCATCTCCTCTTGAGGTAACAAATGAGGAGAGGTTCACTCTGATCATGAAGGTGTGATACACGAATGTTATTAATATGTATAGCAGCTTAATAAAATCCGCTACACAAAAAGTTACAGACGAAAAGTTACAGAATTTATGAAAATCAATTCATTTGGAGTCATAAAAACCCTTAAGAGAGGACAAACTAGGCTATTATAAGAAATATTAACCTGGTCTCAAATGAGATAATAACGTACATGTATGTTCCTTAGCATTTAGCACTAGACCCACAAAAACAAGAAAAAGAAAGGAAAAGAAAAGTAGCTAAAGTTTTTAAGTACTAAGTATACAATCATATATAGTTTTTCAGTACTAAGTATACAAACATATGTAGCTAAAGTTTTTCAGACTACAGTTCCAATATCACCACACTTAATTTGCTTAGGAGTTCGGCCAGTTGTTCAGTATATTATTTTGACTCAAGTCAAAGCTGGGTTCATCATCTTCAAAGGATTGCTATGGAAAAAATAAATTAAATATTTATAATCAGTACTAAATATGTAGAACATATAATAAAACAATTTGTTCCTTCAGGTTAACGCTGGACAAAAGGTTGGCTGCGTGAAGAATGTTTTACTAATTTTACAGTATATGCATGTATGGTCGCGGAATATACATTGTATTAGTTGGATTTAATATACAAATATTTAGTAAATATTTTTCAGGATGATATGAAAACAAAAATTAATAATTCTGTAGTACTTTTGATATCAGATTTAATAAATTAATTTGTGATAATTGAGAGTTAGACACATGTGATGTGTACTAATCACAAAATATATTCTGTTCACTTATTTTAAGATTAAAATGACTTCAATAATGCCTCTAACTGTAACTTATAATCAAATTATATTCACACATGTTGTTCTTCCTTTTCACAAGATACCGAGATTCATATATTATTTTCATAAACCATATTAATATATTACGCTTACTCTCATTCATTCTTTTTGTCTTTCTTTATTGGTGATGCCTCGGGATATGTGTGAAAGATTCGATAATTCCTTTTTACTTAATAAGATATGAACAGAAAAAATTTCCAGCATTTTTAATTGAAGATAATTTAAGTTAAAGGCTTAAAGCAGTTGTTTAGTACCCGATGAAAGTAATGGGTGTTGGGAATTATTCGGTAAAAAACACAACACAGAATTGGATTTTTCACACAACTTAATTTTTATTAATAAACAAAAACAAAACATGGTATTTACTATTTAAGATGGAGCATATTCCTAATTTAGTACCCACTAACTTTAATGCTGCCATAATTAGCGTACCACTAAACCCACTACATGACTTCAACTAAAAATAAATACCTACCCTCTCTAACCAATTCCAGCACACCACTAAACGTGCTGTCTATTTTTAACAAACCAGAAATAAACCTGCTACTAGAAAAAAACGTTGCTTCTAATCTGCATCTTCTATGTCTTGCTAACTTGGATTATATTTAACAATGGGATGGTCCGGCTGTGTTGTAAGTGGAGCCCCAGGCCCAGTTGTTGTTTGGAGACGGCATCAAAGGGGCCGATGGCCGTGTTGAATCGAGCACATTTCCATTGTTATTCTGTGAGAGATGTGGCCATTGTTGCTGTAATTGTATATTATGATCTTGTTGCTGTAGTTCTTGCTGCAACTGTATATTATGTGCTTGTGGCTGCCATTGTTGCTGTAATTGTATATTATCATGAGTTTGTGGCTGCCATTGTTGCTGTAGTTGTATATTATCATAAGCCTGTGGCTGCCATTGTTGTTGTAATTGTATATTATGAAGAGCTTGTAGCTGCATTTGATTCTGTAATTGTATATTATGATGATCTTGTGGCTGCCATTGTTGCTGTAATTGTATATCATCTTGAGCTTGTGGCTGCCTTTGTTGCTGCAATTGTATATTATCATGAGTTTGTGGCTGCCATTGTTGCTGTAATTGTATATTATCATGAGCCTGTGGCTGCCATTATTGCTGTAATTGTTTATTATGAAGAGCTTGTGGCTGCATTTGATTCTGTAATTGGATATTATGATGATCTTGTGGCTGCCATTGTTGCTGTAATTGTATATCATCTTGAGCTTGTGGCTGCCTTTGTTGCTGCAATTGTATATTATCATGGATTTGTGGCTGCCATTGTTGTTGTAATTGTATATTATCATGAGCCTGTGACTGCCATTGTTGTTGTAATTGTATATTATGAAGAGCTTGTGGCTGTATTTGATTCTGTAATTGTATATTATCATGATCTTGTGGCTTCCATTGTTGCTGTAATTGTACATCATCTTGAGCTTGTGGCTGTCTTTGTTGTTGAAATTGTATATTATGAGTGTCTGGCTGCACTTGCATATAATGAGCTGGTTGCTGCAATTGCATATTATGGCCTTGTTTCTGCAATATAAAACCTTCCTGCCCATGCATATAAAATTCTTCTTGCTGCTGCAGCTGCACGTTCGCAAATAATGCATCAGTTTCAATCACTGCTGCTGTATGCTCCTGCTGCTGCAACAACATCTGCAAAATTGAAGATGTGTCTTTTATACATGTCAGCAGGAGAGGAAACAGAGATAGTCTTGTGGAACTTTTTTATTTGATAGATTTATGTACTTTTCTTGATCCAGTTTATGCTTCATGGATGGAGATAAGTCAATAATTATATAGCAACATGTATATTTTGTAATTTTTCCTGTAAGTATTAGTTAATACAATAGTTCATTGAATGCAAAACAATAATAAATATAGATTTCTGATAATTATCCACAGACTACTTACTTGTCGTTCCTTAATATGAGAAAGGATGACCTTAAGCTTTTCACCATAATCATCAAACAACTGTTCTGATGTAGTTGGCGTGGCCGTCATATAGAACCTATTTATAGAAACCAGATTGAGACAATTTAACATGTTGTTAATTCAAAATATAGAAAACGAGTAAATATCTTATTTTAAGAAAAGCACACTGCAAATATTGTTAGTAATCTATAATATTTTTCTCAAAATAAATGCCCAATTCCTTTCTGCTGGCCAACATATTTATATATTTTGATATTTTCAGGTCAATTATCTGAAAGAATTAGCCCGATTCATAAGCAGATTAATCACCTCAGAATGCTGCACATTACATGAAATAAAATTTATTAATATAATACTTGTAATTTTTGGTGAATCTATGTTATTACATAAACCTATGTTTTGTTTTGATCGAAAACTATTGGTCTACAAACTGGATCTCATTTGCCTTATCCATTTAACAGTAGTATTATGTTCATTGCTGGACAAAGGGACAAATGGGTAGGGAAAAAAAAATTGAGATCCAGTTTGTATGCCACGAGTATTAACACGGACACGCACATTTAATAGTTGTTGTTTGTAATGTAAACAGTACAAGTAGACATGTTAAAACAGTACTATACCTGTATCGATTGGTTTTCATCACCTGATCTTATGGGCCCAGAATTTCCTTGCTCGATACTAATAATAAAATAACATAAACACAGTTAGGATTGACAGTACAACTACTGAATTCATCAATTTTCAAGAACAGTTCATTGGGATTAAATTGCTTTAAATTGACCATTGCACAATGCAACATATTATATATATATAGAGAGAGAGATATATATATGTAAATATATGAAAGATGGAGGTCAAACTTCCTAACTTTAAATATCTATGACGAGATATGTTATAATAATGCGATCTCCTATTCAAAATATATAAGCATGTACCTGGTTTCTTCTTCTGCCGCTTTGTCATCTTCTATTTTGCAATTTTCAAGTTTATCAATTAGACTCTGCATTCAATGAAACAATCGTTTTCTTATAAGAGAGATGTTACATATATATGTTTTTTTCAAGTATTTTGTTTGGGACCTTTTATTGGTTGGAACTTGGAAGCATTTTCAAAAGTATGACCAATATGAATCTAAATAATTAAGGATTGCTTAGGACAAGGTGTAAACTATTTTGATGAACATCTAAGGTAATTAAAACTCGATGTGTTATCTTCGTATATGAATCTAAATAAGGATTGCTTAAGACAAGGATTATTGGATCTTTATTAATCGTTGGTTATTGGTTTAAATATAGAGAACTTACATCTTTGTTGGGGATCACCACTCCTCCGCTGTTCATGACAAAAGGACCAAAAAAAAAAATAGTTTGTCATAGACATGGTTAAAAACGAGAAACATAGAGGGAGTTTCTTTGACCACATTGATAATATATATGATGACTCTTGCTATGCTATGATATTCTCCAAATCATTGATTTTTTATTTTATTTAATCATAACCTAGGTAGAGCGATGGGCAAATTAGACAATTTTCTACACAAATTAAAAGGCATGTGGATGTGGTGGGTGTCTAGTAGTAAAATTCTACAACAATTAATGAGATAACAAGAACAGAAGTAATGCCATGCGTTGGTAAGTCTCAAAAGAAAATGTCCTGGATTATTATTAATAGTCTTTACTTAATAAAATCAGCAATTACAGAAGTAATATAACAAATAATGAAACATAATACCTAAATTCTTGACCATTGACTTTCCGATCACCATCTTGCATGTTAAGAAATCTAGTCAAGATATCCACGGGCCTAGAAAATTAGCAAATCAATAAAAGAAAATGTAATTAATAAATGTTGAACACATAGCGGGGTCATATCAAAGGGATACAATTAAGAATTTCTTATAAGGGTAAATATGTAATTCCTCAAAGGACTTGTTGAAACAAATATATATTGCTTCTTTTGATTTTGTCAGTTTCGCCAAAATTTAATTTTTATTCTGGAATAAACGATTTGATTAATTGTAAATCTTATCTTCTGACATGTCTAATGCATTCATGTGAAAATTTATGAAATTTACATTTTGTTTTAAACGAGAACAACATGTCCAAATATGCTGAACAAACGAGCTGTACATATTTATTAGTTCTTCTTTACATATTTATAGAAGTAAAAACACAATTCATGTTAAGAAGGTACGTAGCGTTCAGCATGACATATTAAAAAGATGAATTCTTAAGGATACCAATGAGAAAATTAATGACTCCTTGTATATTCAATGGAGACATGATAAAAAATTATTTAATTTTTGATGTGCCCTACATACACATGTAGGTCCTATGCATGCTATTATATTATAGACATTAAGACCTTTTGGGGTATGAGAAGTGCTTTCCATTAGTAGGGTGGCTTGTCATGAGCACCACCTCAGAGGCAGTGAGGATGGCGAGCTCATAAGCCTTCTTGAAGAGGCTAGGGCAGTGCTTGCGGAAGGTGCTATTGCGGCCGTATGTGCTTTCTATCTTCACAATATCTCTCTTACCCCTTGCCATCTCAACTACCTCTCTCTCTCTCTCTCTGCCAATTAATTATCAAATTAATTAATGACCTACGTAAGTACAGGGTTTGTACTTTAGATGGAACTATATATGGAAAGGGGTTTAGAGGAAGAGGCAAATTGAAAGAGAGGAGCGTGGAGTCGAATTTAATATATAGTCTTGGTGGGACTGCGTTTTTCTTGTGAGCATTCGTGCACCACAAGAAGTTGCTAATAATAGAAATTTTCTTTTTTGACAAATGATACTATTTTTAGCATAGTCAAATTTTGGTTAGTTACAAAAAAGGCACCCATTTTTTTTCTTTTTCGTTGTATAAATACATCTTCCATATTTAAATATTAAGAAAATTACTTTTAGTCGAATTTAATAATGGAAAATTTCCAAATTTAATTTGGTGCATAGAATTTCGTAGGAATCGGACCAACAAGAAAAAACTCTTCACCAAAATAGGAATTTTTAAGTTATTAATTTTTTTTTTTTGAAAACTTGGTAGGGACTACCAAGGGATATATTGATAAATTTGTTTACAACAACCAATCCTACTACAACTTTTACAGCATCTATGTTACAGCATCATTTTCTCTCGTACCACTTCCCGTACCAATCCTTACTGTAATTGATCCCCTCTTACAAAAATTAAGCCACAACCGTGCATCCTCCTGTGCTCTGCCTGCAACAATCCTTGGTGGGAGCTTTGTATCTCTAAAAATTAATTTGTTTCACTGTCTCCATAATGACCAAAGCACAGCCATAAACCTGACCACCCATTCTTGCCTTTTCCTCACTGATCCGGTGCGAAAAGACTGCCTAGAATGCTCCCAAGTAGTTATCACAGTATCACTATTTTGCTTGAGGTTTACAGATCTGTCCCAAACTGCTACAGCATTTGAACACTCAAAAAAGAGGTGATGGGCAGTTTCATATGCACCCTCGTCACACATCACACAAGCTCCCGGAACCGGTATGTCCCTTCGCTGCAGCACCTCGCGAGTAAGTAGTTTATCCTTCAATAGCAGTTGAGCAAAGATTTTGATTTTAGAAGGGACCGCTGCCTTCCATATCTCTCTGTAATTGCACCGAATTCTTCCAGCTGAAACCAGAAAATTGTAGAACGAAGCCGCTGAATGTTCTGCACTTGCATTCCATCTCCATTCTAGCAAATCTTCATGATCATATAATACCGGTATTGGACCAGTACAATAGGAAAGAACATGGGATTCTTCTGTAATCGCTTCATTTAGGGAAATGAATTGAGATGTAGGTCTGGCCCCGCCATCTTTCATCCTCCTGAGAGGTGAATCACCCCAACAATCATACCAAAAGGATACATTCGTACCAGTACCGATTATCCATTGACTACTCCATTGAAACAGTGCGTGTAATTTAATCAGTTGATTTCAAAAAAAGGATCCCTCAACTAACCAAATTTTAGGATATGGTTGCTGCGGTCTATTCTTTCTCAACATTAGACTGATCGAATACCAAAGGCTCTCCGGTTGATTCATCGCCTTCCACCACCATCTCAACAGCAAAGCCTTATTTCTCAATTATAAATTGGGAACTCCAAAACCCCCATAATTCTTAGGTACACATACTTCTTCCCAACACAATAATGGAAACCCTCTTCGTTGTCCTTTCGATTTTCCCCAGCAGAAATTTCTGCATGGTGCTTCAATCCGCTTCAGGACCCATTTAGGAAGTTGAAAACAGGTCATGATGTAAATTGGAACACTACACAACACTGAGTTGATTAGTTGCAGTCGGCCACCTCTTGAAAGCAATTTACCAGTCCATCCCTCTATCCTGGACTCTATTTTCTCAATTAGAGGAATAAAGTCTTGTTTTCTTGGCTTTTTAGCTATTAGAGGCATTCCCAAATAGTGAATTGGAAATTGTGTTTGAGCACAACCCATGACTGTAGCTACCATCCGAGTTGTATCATGGTCCAGGTTGATGGGTAAGAACGAGCTCTTATCGAAATTAATTAGTAGTCCCGATACTTTAGCAAAGAGCCTGAGAACCAATTTGAGCTCTTATCGAGCTCTTATCGAAATTAAATTGGCGCAGGCTATTTGGGGAGATGAGGGTTAAAATAAAATGAAATTGTTGTCAATTCAATTTTTAAAATAACTAAATAAAATCTTAAATTAAGCTGATAGACAATTATAATAATTTTTAAATTAAGCTGATAAAAAAAAAGAATAATAAATGACACTAAATAACCAACACTGCAAGAAGTTTTACTTACTAGAGGTTTTGATACCAAATCTCTCTTGGATTCTTCAATTGTTACATAGTAGCTCTACTTGTATAATATCAATGGTGTTCTATCTTCCTATTTTTCTTGTAATTATAAGCGAGGGGTCCGACAGGGAGACCCTTTGTCTCCCTTCTTAGTTTTGTTAGTTGGAGATGTCTTGTGTAGGATGTTTAATAAAGGCAGGTCAGTGGGTCTTCTTCAAGGCCTTGGACCTAGTTTGGCTAATGGTCATAGTATTACTAATTGTCACTACGCGGACGATACTATATTATTTTTGAAAGCTTCCATTACCAATATTGACTATGCTCTTTGGACAATGTTTTGTTTTGAAGCTTTATCAGATATCAAAATTAATATCCAAAAAACTGAATTAATTCCTTTACATATTTCACCTACTAATGGGGCTGTTCTTGCAGATATATTTGGGTGTAAAGTTTCTAAACTCCCTTTGAAATATTTTGGGGTTCCTTTAAGTGATAAAAAACTGACTACTACTGAGTGGAGTTGTATTGTCGATAAAGTTTCTAAAAAGTTGCAGGGATGGGTGGGTAACTTGCTTTCTGTTGGGGGTCGGCTAACTTTGGTAAATTATGTCTTATCTGTAGTTCCTTTATACATGTTATCTCTTTATAAAATGCCTGTGAATGTTAGACACCAGATTGATAGGATTAGACGCTGCTTATTATGGCAAGGTAATACTGGACCTCGTAAGAAGTTTGCTTTGGTCAACTGGGATTTAGTGTGTTATCCCAAAGAGTTTGGTGGGTTAGGGGTTAAAATTATACATCTCATGAATATTTTGCTTCTTGTTAAATGGTGGTGGAAATTGACCAACCCTAATTACTCAGGTCTTCGGAAGCAACTATTGCAAAATAAGTATAACTCTCACACACCACTTACCCAAATGTCACATTTTTGGAGGGAAGTTTATAAATTGCAATATATAGGGCACATGAGCTGTTATTTTCAGATTGGAGATGGCCAGACAGTTAAGTTTTGGCTTGATAATTGGCATTTAGAGTGTCCCCTCTCAATCACATATCCTCAGCTCTTAGACATATGCTCTAACCCTTCTATTTGTGTACAGGAGGTTATTGAATCAAAAGGGCCTGTGTTGAGGTTTCGACGGACCCTTCATGGCATTCTTCTCTCTGAATGACATGAACTTATTGCCATTATTACCTCTTGTTCACTAAGTGATACCCCTGTTTGCCCTAAATGGAAATGGGATTCCAAATTACAGTTTACTACATCATCTCTTTACAACTTTCTCTCTTTTAAAGGAGTTCGCATTCAATATGCAGATATGTGGTGGCATGTTCCTGTGCTGCTGAAAATAAGAATATTTATGTGGCTGTTGTTTCAAAATAAAATTCTTACTAAAACTGTGTTGGTCACAAAGGGATGGCACGGGGATATGCTTTGCCCCTTTTGTAACAATGCGGAGGAATCTTCTCTTCATTTGTTCCTCAAATACCCTTATATTTCTCATCTTTGGTTTTGGATGGGTAAATTTCAAAAATTTTATGGAGATTGGACTTCTTTGGCTCACATTCAACAGCTAGCTATGTCTTTGTCTCCCAAAGAAAGGGAGGCAATGTTAATGGCTGTCAGTGCTATTTGTTGGTGTGTCTGGAAAACCAGAAATTCAATTTGTTTTGATAATTAAACTGTCCCTTCTATTAGACACATGCTTATGCTAATTTGTGCTTTGTTGGATTATTGGTTAGGCAATAAAAAGCGACATGCGATACACTTTGCTCATGCTTGGATTCCTCAAGACATGGACATGGTGCCCCTTCAATCTATTTCACCTCTGCCAGCTATTGACATTGCCGCATGGTACTACGATTCCTCTGGTCCCAGTCTCAACCTGAGGCTTGCCGGTTCTTTTGATACCACTCTTTGGTATTAGTATTGCTTGGCAGTCCCTATTTACTATTCAGCTTTGCTTTTGTTGCTTGCTTTCACTGTAATAATTGGGGTGTTCCCATGCTACTGTTGGCACGTTTTAGTGCCATTTGAGGATATACTGACTACTTGTGTTCTTTGCTGGTGTTGTTACTCTAGCATATGATACATCTGTTATTATTATTATTATTTTTTTAGGTTTGGCTGTACTTGAGTTTGGCCTTGGGTCGATGATGTGTAACTGCTGAGATCGATCCAGGCCTTGGGTTTTATTGGGTAGTTTTCTTTTTTCTGTCTATTTTTTTACTTTGAACTCTGTATTGTTTGCTTTATATAATGGAATGACATTTCTGCCTATTTTAAAAAAAAAAAAAAAAAAAACTAAATAACCAACAACAATAAAATTAGATTTATATGGGCTATTTCTCTCTATCTCTACTACACATAACCATGTACAAAATCATCCACACAGAACTCAATGAAAACATTTAAATTAAAAATATCAACTTCTTTGTGAGACTAAATTAAATAACGAGTATAGAAACATTTTCTGATTCAGAAAACCGAGTCCCGGTGTATGGGTTTTGACTTCTGGCAAGATTCCATCTAGTATTAGATTTTTATGGGCTATTTAGGGGCTTATGTATTTTATTTAAGGGAAAATTGGTTATTTGCCACTTCAAAATCTTCAAATCTGAAAAATATCAGTCTAAACTTAGTTAATTCTTAAATTTGCCACAAATACAAATTTTTTATAATTTTTTTATTAAAAACTAACTAAGAAATTCAGTTTTGAGATACATATAATGAGGGGTTTGAAGGGTATATAGGAAAATACAGAAATACGTATCTCAAAACTGTATTTTTCAGTTAATTTTTAATAAAAAAATATATAATTTTTGTATTTGCGACAAATTTAAGAATTAACTAAGTTTAGAGTGGCATTTTTTAGATTATAGTTTTGTGATGCATTTTTTTTATTGAATGTTTTGGAGTGACAAATAACCAATTTTCCCGAAAGTTAATTATCTATTTATGCCACATATTTGCATAAATTAATATATTAAACAACATTGAAGGCCAAAATATTATTATTTTATAAAATCATGTATGTTTTATTTAAAAAAAACAGATTGTTGCCTCCATCGTTATACATATATAATCTATAAATAAACCATTGTAAGATATTTTTTATTTCTTGTGGGGAAAATTGTGAAAATGCCACTCTCCAAACTTTGAAATTGTCAAAATGTCACTCCAAACTTCATTAATTTGTAAAAATGCCACTCAAAATAATTAATGACTAAAATACCCTTTTTCTCCTCTTCTGAATGGCGGCTGAGCGCGGCGGAGGGGAGTCATAGAGGAGGGTTTGATGGTGCTGGTGCTTGTCGGAGGAGGGGTTGCGAAGGCGGGCAGGGGGAATCATGCCTGAAAACTGCTTCTTGCGCCTCTTGCGACTGGCGAGGGTCGGGTAAGCAGAGAGTGCGGGAGGAGGCGGTGGAGGGGCGGAGGAGGAGATGGACGGATGAGAGTATTTTAGTCATTAATTATTTGGAGTGACATTTAAGTTTGGAGTGACATTTTGATAATTTCAAAATTTGAAGTGGCATTTTCACAATTTGAAGATTTTATAGCGTCATTTTCACAATTTCCCCTTTCTTGTGTTGTATCTACAGTTACGTAATAGATTTATACAATAAGTATAATTAAGAATTAAAAACATTGCAACGCAATTAATATATACTTCAAAATTAACTTAATCAATCTCTTTCTCTCTCTCTCTCTATATATATATATATAACATTAATTATTCTTGAATTGGAAGATAATTCATCCCTGTGAATTGGATGTAAAATATGATGAATGCGATTTCAATATTGGTTCCATCAAATATCTTAATCATTAAAGACAAATGTCGTATATTTTAAATCTAGTTAATTTAGTAACTACTAATAGGTTATTAATATGGTATGCATGATATATATGTCTAAAAATCATTCTTATATATAATAAGACAACACACAATAAACATTTAATCGCATCATTTATATTGTTCACCTAAAGATGTATAAACATAGTGTTTCTATGACTATGACTAAAAAATTTCAGCACAATCATATATAACATTTCTAGACTTAAAGGTGGTGATCTAAATTTTAGTACCCTAATAGCCCAAAACTATTTTGATATTTTCTCCATTTTATTCATGCTTTATCTCTCCATTTGATTTTCCAAATAGAATCCCAAAGAATGCAAGAATTATGGGCTCAGGCGCTCAGCCCCAGATATAAAGTATTAGAAAACTAAGATATGCAACCATATCACGAAGATTTCATTACAGCACATATTGATATTTCGATTGTGACTTGATGCATCAGCAGCAGTAATTTGTGGTGGAACCAGAGCTCTCTCAGCCTCGATCTCATTGTACATTTTCTTTTAGAGCTGGGAAGTTCATTCTCAGCGCTACCAAGAGACATTATGAGGATGCAAATATAAAAGAAAATGAAATGGACATATATTATTTCAAGTTTATTATGAGGATGCAAATAGAATGGTTTTGTCAACAGTACGAGTTAGTAATTTAATATGCTTTTAAATATGCTTATTTTTCCCCTCATTTTACCTAGGAGTAATCTTTGACATTATTATATCCATCTTTCTTTGGAAATTAGTTATATATTTTTGGGGAGAATATTTGAGTGATTCCCGGAGGACAATCGAAACTAAAGAAAATGTCAGACGATATTAAAGAAACATACACTACTACTGATTTGCGAACAAATTTACTGATAATTTATTTTTATTATTTCAAACATGCAAATACACAACACACATTAATTTCACTAGTCCTGCGATCTATTGCACTCTATTTAATTCACAACTTGAATAATAGTAACATCGGGATTTCCCTGAAATTCTAGATCATACTTGCTCTCCTCCTCGGAAGCACTCCTCTGAAACCTAGGAGCAAATAAAGACATCTCCTCCCTCCTGCTGTTCTTAAGCCTCCTCGCCTGTTCTATTGTAAGGCGGTAAGAAGCCCAAAGAACATCCAATGGCAAGGCTCGGAAAATAGATGCCTTCCCGTTTATTTTGCTCACCATAGCATTAGGGTTCGTCTTGAACGAAACATATTCAAATTGATCGGGGTATGCTTTTTTAAGCACAGCATAGTTCTGAGGGATTAACAAAATTTGTCTTTGGCGGAGCTGGCCATCAAAAACAGTTCTTCCTTGGTGGTTGACAACCTGGACCCTTCCGCTTCCACCGGTCACATAAACCAAGCTATGAGCATTGATGTTCCAATGTAGGCCAAGAATGGCATTCTACAAATACAAGAAATTTGTCACTTAGGTTAAACAAACATAGTTGCTCATTGCTTAAAACAAAAAAAGGTTTCTTGGAGTTGCCCTTCTCAAAACAACTTGGTTGGCGCTCATTTGAATGTTGTTAAGGATGGGCAGCTTCTGGTTGTTGAGTATCGTTTTTCTTCCGCTACGAGGGTTGTAGATATCAGCACGGGATGGATCGTTAATGTTCTGTCTTATTCTCATAGTGCAGAAGTTCTCATCCAAACCATTGGTATAGTTGCCCCTCCGCTCTCCTTGATATCTTTCCCCGTAAAACTCTTCCTGCTGTTGTTGTGTTTGCTCGTCTTGGATCCTAGATGGTCTGAGCAATTGAAGACCTTGCGGTACATGAACTATTTCGCCTCGCTCGTCATTATGACTCTGGAGCCTTCTCACGAGCTCCTGATTTACTCCGAGAGCCTCAGCCAAAAATTGAGTGTCAAATCCAGTTAGGATATTTCCTGATTGTTGCTCCATTTCATAAGATTGTCCTCCCCTCTGGTGCCTTCCGGCCAGCAAGAACTCCTTACTCAATTCAAAAATGTATATAAATTAAAGGTTTATTCTACAACATGAAGATGCAATAAATTTTTCTAAATTAAACTTATGTTACATATCATACCCTGCGTCTCGGCTCAAGCTGATTGGCGCTATTGCTTATGTCAGACACAGTGACTGCAACTGCAGGGACATCACCATCATTGTAGAACCAGTGAGTAACACCTGCCGGTAAAGCAACAACATCTCCCTCACGAACACGCTGAACTTTCTGGTGTTCATCCCAAGGCCTCTTACCCTGAGCCTGCCCTTCCTGCCTAGACTGCTCAAATTGTTGCTGGAATGATCGGTAACTTTCTGGACACCCAGGATATACAATTCCCATTAGGCACCTTCCTGCAAAATGTGTTAAACAATTTATTTTCAGATATAGTATATATTATCTCAGAATGGTACACAAATAAATGCTTTCATTTGAAATATTATGTCTATGCAATCTCTGAGAACCCAACTTTACCTTGTTTTATGTAGACAAGAGAAGGCACATTAGAGTAGGCAGGTAAACGAAGGCCTCTAGGATTGATTATTCGGCGTCTAGCAGATAGGCCGGCGCATCGAAGCTGTTCATTGTTCTCATCATAGTATTCAGTGACACCAGCCTCATGTTGCGCCCGCCTTGATGGTTCTAGCGCTTCGAGCCTTTCAAATCGATATGCCTTCTGGCCAATACCAAACCCTCGTGAGGTATGCCATGGGCCCTGACCACCAATGCCAAATTGAGCTGCGCATCCATGAAGCAAGACCGAAAGGTAAAGTGAAAAAGAAAGAAAGAAGGTGGAAGTAGCCATATCTAAGCTCTCACCAGAAGATTAGTGGCTAACTTGATTACTGGGTGAAGAGAATAGCAGGGCTCCTTGGTACTTATAAGTGAAAAAAGTGCTTTGTTTTGGTTATATTCAGAGAGGTTGGTAAGGTGAGGACAATTGACTTTAACAGAATTATATTGTGGATATGGTGATTATTATAAGAAACAACAATTTTCCGTGTAGTTTTGTTATTGAAGAAATAAAGAAACATTGATCATTTCAGATATAAACTTTCTAAATAATGCGGAGAATTCCACATGTTCTTTATCACGGAAATTACGAAAACCTTTTCTGAAAGTTTCAATCTTTCTAAATAACTTATGGGAAAGGCTAATCTCTTTTGGATTCTAATAAAAAGGTTGGTGTGAAGTATAAATGGTTCAAATGAAATGAATTAATCTTTCTAAAACACCTGTAATTTCTCTTTTCCAAATACTCAATTATCCAATTTAATTTGTGGATGAAACATAGTACAATAATAAAAAAGTAGAAAATGTCATTACTGATGTCCACAAGTTCAATTCTCAAGGCAAAGACGGCACCAGAAAGAATTTGAAAGAATTTTAATTATTATAATATTTGTATTGTTTGGTGCAATTTAAATTAGTTGTCCCTCCATTCGAGCCGGCTCAAGTGAGAGCAACAATGATAAACCAGCTCACAGTTACTTGCATTATTATTTGTCTCTTTATTTATTTTTTCTAAACAAAATGATTGTATATTTTTTTATTTAGAATTGCGAACAAAAGATTGTTTTTAATTAGTTTTAATTTTTTTTATAGAAATGGAAGCTCTAAAGCTCTAAAGTTGTACCAGTCCAATGTTATATCTAAATCTGTGTTCAATAGTCTTAAAACTACTTGGTGAAGCAGGCCCAGTATAAGCCCGTTATAAGAAACCCAAATTAAAGAGGTCCAGTATAAGCCCGAGTTAGTCCCTCTGTTTCCTTCGGTCTCACAAATTGTATCCCGCCTCTCTACTCATCCTCTCCCTTTTTATACTTACAAGTCCAAAACCCTGTGCTTCATTAACTAATTTATTAATTATTGGCAGAGAGAGAGAGAGAGAGAGAAGAGAGAGAGGCAAGATGGGAAGAAAAAAGATAGATATAAAGAAGATAGAAGATCCAAGAGGCCGCGCGATCACCTTCTTGAAGCGCTTCCGTGGCCTCACCAAGAAGGCTTATGAGCTTTCTGTTCTTAGCAACTCGGACGTGGTGCTCATCACTCGTCACCCTTTTAAAAACAATCTCTGCTACTTCTCACACCCAAAAAGGTACTCATTTATGATCAGTTTAAGTAGTTCCATTAATCTTGCACTTCTTCACTTAGTTCTTGCAAATCTTGATTTTGTCTCTAAACATCTTCAACATTGTTCTCTCCAACAGAATGTGTATGATCAGTTTAAGTCAGTCAATAAGAAGTTGTATTTGTTTCAACAAGTACTTTGACAAATTACATATTCACTAATATAAGATCTTAATTGTATCCTTTTTATAATCCCCCGCCAGGTGTTTTACATTTATTAATTACATTTTCTAGGGCCGAGGATGTCTTGATAAGATTTCTTAACATGCCAGATGATGTTCGGAAAGTCAATGGTCAAGGATTTCGGTATTATCTTTTAAATATTACTTCTATCATTGCTGATATTATTATGCAAGGACTATATATAAATAATAATCCATTTATATTGTGTTTTTTTTGTTATTGTTATTTTATTGTGGTAGAATTACCCTACTGGACAAACCACATCCCCATTTAATTTGAGTAGAATTTTTCTAATTTTCCCATTGCTCTATCTAACCTGTTATGTTTAAAATTATTAAAAAAAATATATTTGGAGATCAATGTGGTGAAAGAAACTCTCTTTATTTTATTTTTTTAATGTCTATGGCATATCTCTTTTTTTTTTTTTAATTCTTCTTTTGTGAACAGCGAAAGATTGGAGATCCCCAATAAAGATGTTAGTTCTCTTTATTTGTACCCAATTTAGTTTCATAAAACCAATATATGAATAATAGTAGTAACTGTTTCAGATAATTAGCATCTTTAGACATCTTTATAGTTGCATCTTTATGATAATTGCTATGCTGCACAAAGTTGCTATTAGTAAAATAATGCTCCCTTTTAAAATAATATAGCACATTGATATAAGAGCTCAGATTTTAGTGCATCAAAATAATTTAGCTCAGATGTTCATCAAAATAGTTTACAATTTGTCCTCCTTAAGATTCATATTGATATTGGTCATATTTTTTAAAATGCTTCCAAACAGCGAACTTGTAGAAGTATATACAAATAATTTCCGTCTTATAATAAAATGTTTGTTTCATTGAATGCAGAGTCTAATTGAAAAGCTTGAAAATTGTAAAATACAAGATGACACGGCAGCAGCAGAAGAAATCAGGTATGTGCTTATATATATATTTCTCAAAATACGATATCGCTTTTTTGGATGGTCCAGGATCTCCTGAAAACTGAGATTTTGTACCTACCAAAAAAATAGTAAACAAATTCTAAAAAAACGTAAAATTTTGTCTCCAAGCATATTTTATTGTAATAATTATTTTGAGTGGTTCGGATGATTGTTCGGATTTTAAAAACGAAGATAAAGACGTGGAGCATATATGTTGAGAAATTTGATCACCATATTTAATTTATCTATATCAATATATATATAAAATATATGTTGCACTGTGCAATATCTATTTTTCTATTGTGCAAATCTAGGCCAATATAAAGCTAATGAACTGTTCTTGAAAATCGATTAATTCAGTAGTTCTAGTCTCAAGCTAATGCACTGCCAATAGTAACAGTGTTTATAACCTTTTGTTTTTAGTATCAAGCAAGGAAATTCCATGGACATAACATCAGATGATGACAGCATGTTAATCCAGGTACAGTTTTTAAGTTTTAACATGTTCTACTTGTACTGTTTACATTACAAACAACAGTTAATACTATTGGCCTACAAACTGCACCTCATTTTCTTTTCCTTTTCCCAAAATGAACATAATATTACTGATAAGGCAAATGAGATCCACATTGTAAGCCTATATGCAACCAGAATTAAAAGTTTATATTACATAGGATTCAGCATTTACAAAATAACATAAATGCAACCAGGATTACCAGCATTATATTACAAAAGTTTATTTTATATAATGTGCAGCATCCTGAGGTGATTAATCCTGAAGAGTTTCCTCAACAGATACTTGACTTCCAGAGGTCAGTTTTTTCTCTTATGAATCCGGGTATTTCTTTCATAATTGGCCTGAAAATATCAAAATAATTATGTTGGCCAGAAGAAAGGAATCAGCATTTATTATGAGAAATATCTGATAGCTTACTAACAATATTTGCATCACGTGGGCCTTTCTTAAGATAAGATATGTACTCGGTTTTACAATTATGAACGAACAACTTGTTAAATTGTCTCAATTTGGTTTCTATAATTAGGTTCTATCTAACGGCTACGCCAATGACACCTGAACAGTTGTTTGATGAATATGGGGAAAAGCTTAGGGTCATACTTTCTCATATTCAGCAAAGAAAAGTAAGTTATTTATAAGTATCTGCTAGTTTCTGAAAATTTAACGGTACACTAGCAAAAAAATTATGAAATATCCATGAAGCATAAACCCGATCATAAAAAGTTGTTGAATTAATTTCTTTAATTGTGCAGATGTTATTGCAACAGCAAGAACTGATGCAAACCAATGCCTTCTTTGCCAACCTGCAGCTGCAGCAACAAGCAACCATTAATAGTATGCAATTCTATCAGAACAATGGCCATACTGACCCTACAGGCGGGCAATATTTCAAGTATCTCTCATTACCTTCACATTATTATATATTTAATATATAGTTTATTAATTTCTAGGTTTCCTTTATTGATGCTATTATTAATACCTAGATTCAATTGTCTAATCTTTTTCTTTTTGTTGGGGGGAGTTATACGTAAAGATTGGCTTTCTTTGCATATAAGCAAAATAATAATTTGGTTAAAATATGAAAAAGTAATTTCCTCTAAATTTGCCCAATGTTTCAATTAAATCAGATAAATTTATTTTTAAAGAAGAGCAATTACAACTTACCAATTGACAGTTTTTAAAAGCCCCTCAAATGAAACACGTTTTTCTACTTCAAATGAACTCACCTTGATCCCTTGGCTTTAATTTGTTGATTTTCAGTAAAAATGAATTATCTACTGGACAAGCAATGCTCCCAAACAACAGCTGGGGTTCCACTTACTTTCGTCAGGTATTAAATAATTAATTGTTTAAATTGAATTATCTCCAATCAAAAGTGTAGAAAATTGTTACTGTTCAAATCTTATTATCTAAAAGGGAACTATCAAAATCTTTCGCACATAAGTCTCTCCATGGCATCACCCCGAAAGAAAAAAAAAATAGGATGAAAGAGAGTAATTGGTCTTTTTAATATGGTTTTATGACAAAATACATATAAGAAATCATATTTTGGGAACAAAAGGAAGACAACAGGTGTGAATATAATTTAATTAGAAGTAAATAAGTTAGAGACATTATAGTCATTTTAATCATAAAATAAATGAAGAGAATATAAACTGGTTTTAGGACACCTCCGTGTCTAACTCTCGATTTGACGGAATTTTTATTCATGTACTCCATTAAAAAAATTACACAACTACCCTCTACTTTTTAAAAATTACACAATCATAAAATAAATGAAGAGACTATAATTTCTTTTTTAATAGAGGGTATGAAAAAAAATAAGGGTAATTGTGTAATTTTTTTCATTTAATTGAGGGTATGAATAAAAATTTCGGAGATTTCGGAAATTTTTATTTATATTCTCCATTAATATTATGTGTATGCATATATGTAGGGTACGCAGCAGGAGACTAAGGAGCCCAAATTCAGTTTGGAGGAGCTGGGAGCATACGAGTCGATCTATTCGGCGATGTATCCATCATCGGTTCCTCATCAGTTTCCCCTCAGGCCCCATGACCATGAGGCCAGTGGGGCGCATACCATTTCTCGTCAGTTTCCCCCTAGGCTCCACGACCATGAGGCTAGCGGGTCGCAAAGCCATGACTTTACAACCCAAGCAACAAAGGCTTTCTTCATGATACCGCCGCCAGCCACACACTCTGACATTAAGCAGGAGGATGCGGACGATAGCTGGATGCCTCCCAAGAACTGCCATCCAACCCATCGATTTACGCAATCAGATTACCCATAATTTTTTTTTGTTGGGGATGTAGTTTCATTTTGATTGGATTGTTGTATTTTTGTTTTTTGGATTGTAGTTTTTTATGTTTGAATTGTTTTGTACTGTTTATCTTATTTATAAGTTTATTTGAATGTCTCTTGAGTAAAATAAATTTTGTTTTAATTTTGTATTATTGTGCCTCTGCAGAATTTCTTTTTAAATTTACTTCAAACATCGGTCATGATTTTAATGCATTTACACTATTTGTTTATAGAATGATATTATATTAAATTAATTAAATAACATTATTTTCTGTACAATAGCACACATTATGTTTTGACAGCATAGCAGACATTATGTTTTGACAGCATAGCAGACATTATGTTTTGACAGCATATATATAACTGTATATTAAATTAATCAATGCATTGGAGCCATAATAACACTTAACTGTGGATAAATTAGTCTTTTATATGAAATATTAACCTGGTCTCATATGTTCTAAACACCTACATGTCCCTCGGTATATTAACACTAGAGATGTTGTTTTAATAGGATACGGCAGTTGGGCTTGTGGGGGTAGTTGGTCGGGTTGTAGTTTGAGAAGAAGTCGATCTTGGGTTTTTGGTGGACGCCATGGTAGTAGAGATGTTGTTTTGCACCACTTGAGAATAAGAAGGCTTGGTGGCAAAGGGTTGGTAAGGTTTGGTGGAAGGCAGGGTTGGCTGAGATCTACTCCAGTGGAGTGGGTAAGGCTTCCTCCGAGTTACTATTGTCCAGTCGCCAGAATTCGCCTCCATGTCGCCTTCTATGCTATCACCTAGCTCTTCAAACATTCACAGCCCACCATTAAAATTTTGCAAACCGGATAAGAGTTTTTAGAGAGATACAAGCATAGAGAGGACCAAAACAAAGAGCAAAGATAAATCAATCTGTCTTCGTTGAGAAAGTTTATTTATCAAGTAGTTAATTGCCAACATATTTATTTTGATAATTTTCCGACTAATTACGAAAGTTAAACCCCAATTCATAAGAGAAACAACTAACCTCTGGAAGTCAAGTATCTGTTGAAGAAACACTTGAGGATTAATCACCTCAGCATGCTGCACATTATATAAAATAAACTTTTGTAATTTAATGCTCATAATCGTGGTTGCATTTATATGGATCAAAAGCGTGGAAAAGGGCAACAGGAAGGGTGACTTGGGAGAAGTCATCAATGGTGGAAAGGTGCAGCACAGGGTCCGCAGTCCTTCAACACGGTGCGAACGACTCACAGGAATACAGGAGACAGGTTGGCAACTACCATTAATGCAGATGGATGGCAAACGGTAACGTATAAAAAGAAGCCAAATCTCTCATCAAGGCAGCAAAATAGAGTTGCAACGTACCAGGGAGTAGGAACCTCATCAAGGCTAAATGCGGCACAAGGACTGGGTAAAAGAGGATTCAGAAGCAAAGAGACTGAGCTGGCATTTCATCAGGCATTTAAAGAGGGTAGATGTTTTCGTTGCCTTGAGAAAGACCACCAGGCAGCACAGTGCAGAGATCCGGTACGCTGCTTTAAATGCAAAGGCACCGGTCATAAAGCCGTTTGGTGCAAAGGCAAGGAAGTTGATACTCATAAAAAACAGCCAGTTAGTTCCACACCACGCACAGACAAAGTCTCATTTGTTCAGATACTCAAACGCCCTCTCCCTCACACTGCAGGAGCAAACCCAGCTCCAAAACAGCCAGCACCCAAACCAAAACAACCACTGTCAGAGAAAATATTCATGGACCAACTAATAGAAGCAAGGCCAGAAGAGACACACGCATATGTGCCATCTGGAGAACCTCTGTCACAGGATAATGGATACTTGTTATGCACATGTATGGTTGTAATGGTACAAGGGCCACCAATGCAGGACTTACCAAGAGCTTTTGCAAGGCGCTTGGCAAGACAGTTTGGAGGTGCGCCCTATGACTATGAAGTGTATAATGGCAACCAGGAGGAAGATGCTCCATACACCTTGATAGTTAGAGGGGAAGAAATGTTACAGATAATTGTCTGGAATAGTCTGTACACGCTAAGGCATGGAGTACAAGTGGGTGTCATCCCATGGGACTGAACCTGGAACACCGTCTTTGAGCCGCCTCCATTCCAAGTGTGGATTCGACTAGTGGGGCTACCACAGCATGCTTGGAACATGAAAGGTCTTAAAAAAGTAACAACTCAACTTGGTAGAATCACTGCTGTCTTACCGTATGGCAGGCAAGCTAGGCACTTCAAGCATATCACACTAAGGCTGGCAAGAGGAGAACCTCATGAATTGCATAGGTTTGTCTATTACTATGAGGGGCCAAGGACCACAAGAGTCCGGGTTCAGTTGTTACACTGGCGGGAGTGGCAAGAGGGACCATACCCACTACATTACGAACAAGCGCCGAAACAGCACCCATGGCAAGAGAATCCACCAGCCTCACCGCAAATAGGTTCAGCGATCACAAGCAATGGAAACTCCACTGACAGTAGTGGTGGTTCCAACAGTGTCCATGCACCACCTGGCAGAATGATGAAAATGTGGAGGGTCAAACCAAAAATTAAGGAAGGTTGGGTGCAAAGGAGGAAGAACAAGATCAACACCAAGAAGGCAACACCAAAAGTTGCACAGGTTTGGGTCCAAAAAATCAAAACTCAAACAAAATCCAAACAGATACACCCAGGGACCCAAACTAGACAGGTCAGCGTTTCAGTCTCGTTTAAACGGTCAGAATGGATTTTTCAAATTAGGGACAAAAAAGCTAGGGAGCAGTTGGTTCGAATTGAACTGACATTCTTACCCAAACTGTTAAATTACACGAGAGGCCAAAATTGAATGCAGTGTCCTTTTCAAGCAATACAATAGAAACAAAGGTACAAAACGCATGGTTAAAAGATCTAGTTCACCTAGGGACCAATGCCATTAACTGGGTACAAGAGAGCATAACCAAAAAGGATCTCCAGTTGCACAATTTGGAAGGAAAAGGCCACACTGAAATATATCTCAATGGGTCACCCACAATTTGGGCCAAGGAAAATACAAATTCTGCAAAGGCATTTTTAATTGAAGAAGCACAATGGGCCACTGCTTCTTTGGAAGGCTGAAAAATAGATCCTTTGGAGTATGAAGGAAAACACGAAGAGACCATATGGGTTGAGGAAAAAGAATGGCACCGGGGGATGGAGCAAACAGAGAACAATGAGCTCTGGAGAGATCGAGGACGTAGTGAACATGGGCCTCCAGGGTGCCATAATTCGCCTCAAACAAGAGAAACAAAAACGGCTTCTCCAAAACAAAGCCAAGAAGATCAGCAGTGTTGGGCAGCAGGGACCAGAGGAACACGAGCTTCTCCACCCGCTGGGCTTCCCAATCGCTATGTACAAACCTCGGGCAGGAAAGGAATCGATCAAAAGAAGTCCAAGGCTATCAAACAAGAAGAAGAAGTCATATGCGGCACCGCCAAAAGCAAAAAAGCACAAGCAAAAAATTGATTTCGACCATATGTCAGACCCGATTGAAGCAACACTGGCAATTGAGCTAGTCCGACAGTCTGGAACTCAGATGACTGAAGCAATAGCAAGCATGTTTTATGCGGCACAAGGGCAGTACAGTGACACAGCTATAACCCATGAGTCGGGTTTGGAGGTGGCAACGGTTTCTGATGTTTAGACAAACAAAGGAAAGTCTCCATTCACAAATGAATGGGCAAAATACCAGGGATCTCATAATCCTTTGGTTGTATGTTTACTATACTTTTTATGTATGTTTTAATTTTTCTAGTGTAAGGGGTAGGGAAAGCAACATTCAAGTAATGTTCCTTTGTTGTAGTTTGGAATATTTTGGTTTAGAAAGGGGAAGGCAGTGTGTCCATTGCTCCAGTGATAGAGCCCTAAGTTGTATTAATGTTTTTTTTAATGAATCAAGTTAGAAATCTCAAATTTTTTTCATGGAATGTACGGGGCCTTAATGATAGAGACAAAAGAATTATTGTTCGAGATGCAATACATGCTGAAAAGCCAAACATGGTGTGTTTGCAAGAAACAAAGAGTGGTCCATGGAAGAAAGAAAAAATATAAGAGAAGCATTGGGCTCTAAATACTCACAGTACGTTACAATTCCGGCAATTAACACTACAGGGGGAATACGAGTCGCATGGGATGAAGGGATTTTCAAGAAAATTGATCACATTGTAGGAAAGTATTGCTTAACGGTTGACTTATCTATTAATCTTGACACATCAGTAATCAGATTCACAGGTGTTTATGGCCCATCTAATCACACAGACAAGAGGGAATTTTTCCAAGAACATACAACACCTAAGCCAGAAATGAATATACCATGGCTCATAGCGGGAGACTTCAATGTCACCTTAAATTTACATGAGAGATCAAATATAAACTACCCGGTTCAGCACATGAACCAATTCAGAGGAGTTGTAGAGCGGTTAAAATTGATAGACATGCCCTTACAGGGTAGGAACTACACTTGGTCAAATGCAAGAGACAACCCAACTTTTGTGCGATTGGACAGATTCCTGATGTCAACCTCATGGGAAGAAGAGTATCCGAATACAACTCAAATGGCAGGCCCAAGCAATGCATCAGATCACTGCCCATTAATATGCAAATGTCAGACAAAATTTCCGACATCGAACATTTTCTGGATTGAAAACATTTGGTTAAAGATTGCGCAATTCAGAACCCTTGTACAAGAAACATGGAGCTCCTTACCAGTAGCCACCAATCCACATGGCCTAGCAAATAAATTAGCAAAATTCACAAAGAAAATCACAGTATGGAGAAAAGAATACAAGCAACTATGCACTTACCAGCAGAGGGTATGCATGGAAGGTATAGGTTGGCTAACAAGGCAGTCAGAGAGCTGACCATTAACTGAGGTTGAAAAATTATTGCAAGAATTACTAACTTCGCGGCACACTGAATTAGTAGTCATGCAAGAGGAAAAATGGAGACAAAGGGCAAAAAGGTCATGGGTAGAATTAGGAGACAGGAACACAAAATATTTTCACAAGATGGCGACTAATAACAAGAGGCGAAATTGTATAGACATACTGCAGGAAGGGGACACCTATCTGATAGAACACAATCACAAAGCTCATGTTTTTTTTCTCTCATTTTGCTAAATTGATGGGATCCACACATAATCAAACAATACAATTCAATTACACCTCACTATATCAGGAGCATAACCAGGATCTTCAACAGTTGAATAATCCCATCACAGCCGAAGACATCAAGAACACCATCCGGGGGTTGCCCTCAAACAAGGCGCCGGGCCCAGACGGCTATATAGGTGAATTCTACCGAGCCTTTTCAGATTTGCTAGAACTGGACCTGTTGGCAACTTTTCACAGTATCACACAAGGAACAGTTACTTCATTGGATCCTCTCAATGACTCATATATTGTTCTCTTGCCGAAAAAAGAAGGAGCTATTACCACACATGACTACGGACCCATTAGCTTGCTCAATTCGGTTCAGAAACAATTCTCCAAAATAATGGCCAACAGACTAAGCCCACTCTTGAGCGACCAAGTTTCTACAAAACAAACCGGTTTTGTAAAAGGGAGATTTATAAACCAAAGTTTCTTATATGCCCAAGAGATGATAACCATGGCAACTGCACAGAAGGCAAAAGTAGCTCTATTCAAGCCCGATATTTTCAAAGCTTTCGACACGCTATCTTGGGAATTCGTAATACATATTTTAAAGGGCTTCCTAACCCAATGGATCAGCTGGATTGAATTCGCAGTACTTAAAGGTACAACAAAAATTCTCATAAATTCGGTTGCTGGGAAAAAATTAGTGCTTCATCAGGGTCTCAGACATGGAGACCCCCTCTCGCCCTTCATGTTTATCTTGGCCATGGATTTTTTAGCCAAGTGGATGACCAAGTTAGCAAGCACTAATTTTATACGATTACCATTTGTTGGATGCAAACCGTGTTTGTTATTTGCCGACGATACTCTATTCCTCCTCAAGCCTGACATCCAACAAATCCAATTTCTCAAAATTGTTCTTCACATCTTCCAAGACCTATCGGGACTCAAGGTCAACATGCAAAAAAGTCAGAATTTCTCATCACATCAGCACAACAGTAGGAGGTTGAGCAATTGGCTCAGATAATAGGATGCAAGGCAGCGAACTTCCCGATCAACTATCTCGGCATGCCATTGTCCAACAAAAGGCTTCAAAAGCAGCACTATATCGCACTCATACAAAAAATAGCTAATAAATTACCCTGCTGGAATGCCTCCCTACTCTCAATAGGTGGTCAAATTACATTGCTTAATGCAACATTATCGGCAATGCCAATTTACATGATGCAGACTTTTTTGCTGCCTAAATGGGTTATTAAGAAAATCGATAAAATACGCCGAAGATTCCTATGGCATGGTCACAAAGAGCAAGGTACGCGATACTTAAGCTTAGTGGCATGGGGTATGGTCATCAAGTCAAGATGTTTAGGTGGATTAGGAGTGATAAACCTAACCACCATGAACAAAGCACTACTGAGCAAAATCATATGGCACTGGCAGAAGGTCCAAAAACTGGCCTGGATGAAGATAATGATGATGCCGGCCTTGACAACAAAACCATGGCAGGCACAAAATGCAACAGCTTTTTGGAGTTCTTTGAGGCATTTGGAGAATTTTATGGACATCTCAATTAAGTACAAATTAGGAGATGGTTCACACGTGCGGTTTTGGGCAAATGCATGGATGCCTCATGGACCGCCACTCAGGTACCAGTACCCCATACTGTACTCAGCAGCCACTGACAGAGAGGTAACAGTTTATGAGGTGAGGCAACAAGGTGATTGGAACCTACCTTTACAACTCGGAGACTCCCAAGAAGAAATTGACCAGTTGCAGGCATTATTCCAAGCTCTACGGCAGTATACAGAGGTGCCTTTAAATGAAGACAGATCAATTTGGAGTTGGACAACCACAGGGACATTTTCGGTAAAATCATATTACTAGACCATTGAAGCAGGGCCGACAGTTCATAATAACTTGGCTGAAATCTGGAAATTAAACTTCGAGTTATGATTTTCGCTTGGCTGATGATACGGAATCGAATACTGACAATTGACAATCTTGTCAAAAAAGGATGGCACTTAGTTAACCGATGCTGCCTGTGCAAGGCAGCTGAGGAGACAGTAAGGCATATGTTTGGTTCCTGCGACTATATCACCACCATCAGAACGAGACTGAGGCAACGTGTTCCAGAGCTACGGAGGTGTCCACTATTTGCACAAGGGCACTTCACTAAAACCATGCTTAGATCAAAAGACAGAGGAACAAGGCAAATGCAATTGGTGCTGACATTTGTAGTTTGGAAAAAGAGGTGTAGAAGAATTTTTCAAGAAGTTGAGCTATCAAGTAGAACATTAGAAGGGGAAGCAATGGCAGAATTCAGGAACTGGTTTGGCAGCACGTCGGCTTGACACTTAACTCTCTTCTTTGTTTGGCAGAATTTAATTTTCCTTTTTCCTTCTTTGTTTGTTCATTTATCTTAGTCTTTCTTTTTTTCCGTCTTTTTTTTCCTTTCTTTATTTCTTTCTTTTCTTCCTGTTTTTACAAAAACAATAATGTAATTTGACACCCCTAGTGTCTGTTGCAATGGAATCTGAGGGGCTTGACCCCCCACATTTCTACCTCAAAAAAAAAAAAAAAATCGTGGTTGCATTTATGTTTTTTTTGTAAATGCTATGGAATATGGTACTGGTAATCCAGGTTATTTAATATAATAACGAACCCTATGTAATATAATACTAGTAATTCTGGTTGCATATTGGCCTACAAAGTGGATCTCATTTGGCTTATCAGTAGTATTATGTTCATTACTAGGGACAAGGAAAAGAAAATGAGGTGCAGTTTGTAGGCCAGTAGTATTAACTGTTGTTTGTAATGTAAAAATTAAAACAGTACCAGGATAGATCTGCTGTCATCACCTGATGTTATCACCCTGGAATTTGCTTGCTCGATACTAAAAGTAAAAGTCATAAGAATTGTTAGTATTGGCAGTGCATTAGCTTGACAATTAGAACTACTGAATTAATCAATTTACAAGAACAGTTCCTTAGCTCTATATTGGCCTAGGTTTGCACGATAGAAAAATAGAACATTGCACAATGCAACATATTTTTTTTGATATATTGATATGAAAGATTAAAGATGGGTGTCAAACTTTTTAACTTTCAATATCTATTACGATATTACAATATATGATACTATCTCGGGTTTATAGTGGGCCTCTTTCACTAGTTAGTTTAATTTGGGCTTCTTATAACGGGCTTACACTGGGCTCTTTCACTAGTTGAAGCAGACATTTGTTTAATTTTAACGCGTTTTGATTGAAGTAGTGTTAAGACCTACTCAAGCCTAAGCAACCCAAAGATATGTTGGAAATAGTAAATGTAATTAGTCAGTCAATTAGTCAAATGGTTAGGGTGAATTTATTTGAATTTTTTAAAAAGATTAAATGTATAGGTTTTTTAGAGTTATATTAGATTGTGCAATTCATACACTTGATATTTGTGTCATGTTTAATGACATTTATGTTCTAGATTATCAAAAAGGCATTATGTAGCCTATAAATTGAGATGTTGTTTTTTGTAAAAGTGTAAGAGTAAGAGAGTAAGAAAATATTGATAATAAAAATAAATTTTCTGCTATAGAGTGTTCTCTCTTTCACTACTAAATATATTAAGTTTGCCTCTAATATAAAATTGATTCTATCAAATTGGTATTAGAGCCTGATAAGATAGAAGAGGTTTTTATAATGGCTAAGAAAAAAAATAAGAAGAACAAAAAAAGAAAAATAAAAGATATGCAAATTGGGATTGTAAGTTGGTAATCGTTAAAAAAGAGAAAGAAACACGAATTGTTTGAAGAAGAGTTGCTCGCGAATGCAACACGAAAAGAAGAGAAACCGAGTAGCACTGATTGAGGTCAGAATGGTCGTGGAGGTCACAGTTATGACTGTGGTAGAAGCAACAATCGTTATGAATGGTCGTTATGAATCAAGGTTATTTTTAGATCTCTTGGCTTGTGGAACATTGTCAAGAAGAGGTTTGAAGATCCCAAAGATAATAGCGAACCCACGGTTGGATATATCATCAAGGAATATGTCATTATGGAACATTTAACTTTAACTCACTAATTTAATAGCGAAGTTAATTGTCCCTAGAACCCTACGTCTAGAAATACATCACCCTAATCACCCTAATCACCCTAGAACCCACGGTTACTAAGTTAATTGTCCCAAAGATAATAGCGAACCCAAAGTGCGCTAAGTATATATCATCAAGGGTTGGATAATGACATGTTCGAGAAAATTACCTATGAGACGAGATGTCGTTTGGAGTTTATAAAGTGAAGAAGGTACAGATCCAAACTCTAAGAGTGAAGTGTGAGTCAATTGTGATGAAGGAGAGTGAGTCCGTTGGAGACTATTTTATTAGAGTGTTCGAGTGAGAGTTATGTGATGATGAGTGGGCTCATGGCCGGAGCAAGTAGCACGAAGTAGTGACTACGATGATGCTTGATAGGTGATTCAAGTGTGATGCTCACGGAAACAGCAAGTCATGTGAAGAAGTGATTATGAAGATACTTGATGGGAGATCAAGTATGATGAGCAGACGACTCACTGATGCCTCTAAAAGAATAATTATGTTTTTACCATATATTGGAAAGGATGAAAAATAATTAAGTTTAAGGAGGAATGTTAGAAATAGTAAATTTAATTAGTCGGTCAATTAGTTAAATGATTAGGGTGATGTATTTCTAGAAATATTATATGTTTAGGTTTTCTAGAGTCATATTGGATTGTGAAATTTATGCACTTAGTATTTCTGTCATGTTTAATGGCATTTGGGTGTAGGTTATTCAAAAAGCATCATGTAGCCTATAAATTGAGATGTCGTCATTTGTAAGAGAGTAAGAGATGTTATCATGTAGACCCCAAAAATTTTATTACTATACAAAAGAAATAATAAATTTAACAATCTATACAATGTTCTAATGAAATTCAAAATCTACCGAAACCAATGACTTTGTCATCGGTTTCAGTCTCAAAATTCAATTCCCGGGAGATAACTTTGAGTAATATATTTATGCACAATTTTTGATACAGGATGCACACTTTTTGATGCGAGAATTATATCATATTAAAACAATGAAAAACTCAGATTAAAACACTTTTTGAGTAATGATTACAAAGTTTTCTTAAATTTTTATATTTCCAAAAATAGAAACACCATAATATTTTATGTATTTACCTAAAACTGACTTTTGAACCGGGATCAATAATTCAGATTCAAAGCATTTTTTTTCTAATAACACACAAAGAAATATTTTAATTTTTTTACAGCAGCGAAAAATCCAATCTGAAAAATATTGATCTAAGTTATTTGTTTAAGTCTTTCTAATAAATCAAATTATATGGTATTCTATCTAATTTAAAAAATATATAAAAATATTTCCTATATTTTAATACAAAAAAATAAATTATAATATTTTCTAATTAAATGAAAAGTTGTTTTAAATTCAAATTGTATGAATTGGAAGGCTAAAACCGATGACATTGTCATCGGTTCTATCTTCTGAAACCGATGACTTTGTCATCGGTTCTAGCTTATGAAACCGATGACAATGTCATAGGTTTCGGTAGATTTTCAATTTCGTGAGAATATTGTATAGATTATTAGATTTATTATTTCTTTTGTATATTAATTTAAATTTCGGATGTAGACCTATCTTGATAATAGAAGTAATTTTTTTACCATAAGGTGTTCTCTCTTTCACTACTAAATATATTAAGTTTGCCTCTAATATTAAAATTAATACCTATGATAAATACAGGAAAACACACAATGGAATGGTACAAATTTACTTTACAAATCATTAATAAGGCATTTTACTAGTCCTACAAGATAACTTCCCAACGAGTTTGAGATTTGGAGCTTGCAATTTCTATAAGAAAAAAAATAAAATTATAGAACAATCATTTTGTTAGCAATAATAATTAAAAAGATAAACAATCATTTTTCTTCAAAACAAAAAAAAAAAGATAAATAATCATGAAATTAAGTCTTTACATTGTAGCTCTCACTTGAGCCGGTTCGAATAGGGGACAAATAGCCTTTTTTTATGGTGATCTTTCATCGACAAATTAAGTTGGATAATTGAGTATTTGGAAAACAAAATTACAGGTTTCTGTGTTATCATAATGTATAGATAATTAATTTCAACCATTTATATTTCAACAACCTTTTTATTAGCGTCCAAAAAAGAAGAGCATTTCCCATAAGATTTTTAGAAAAGATTAAAACTTTCAGAAAAACATTTCGTAATTTCCGTGATAAAGAAGGACACGTGGAATTCTCCGCGTTATTTAGGAAGCTTATATCTGAAATGATCAATGTTTATTTACTTTTTCAATAACGTTTTACGCGGAGAATCGTTGTTTTTGATAATAATCACCACCAACAATATAATTCTGTTAAAGTTATTTGTCCATACCTTACCAACCTCTCTGAATATATCCAAAACAAAGCACTTTTTTCACTTATAAGTACCAAGGAGCCCTGCTATTCTCTTCACCCAGTAATCAATTTAGCCACTAATCTTCTAGTGAGAGCTTAGATATGGCTACTTCCACCTTCTTTCTTTCTTTTTCACTTTGCCTTTCAGTCTTGCTTCATGGATGCGCAGCTCAATTTGGCGTTGGTGGTCAGAGCCCTTGGCATACCTCACGAGGGTTTGGTATTGACCAGAGGGCATGTCGATTTGAAAGGCTCGAAGCGCTAGAACCATCAAGGCGGGTGCAACATGAGGCGGGCATCACTGAATACTATGATGAGAATAATGAACAGCTTCGATGCGCTGGCCTATCTGCTAGACGCCGCATAATCAATCCTAGAGGTCTTCGTTTACCTGCCTACTCTAATGCGCCTTCTCTTGTCTACATAAAACAAGGTAAAGTTGGGTTCTCAGAGATTGCATAGATGTAATATTTCAAATCAAAGCACTGATTTGCGTACCATTCTGAGATAATATATACTATATCTAAAAAAATTTGTTTAACAAATTTTCAGGAAGGTGCCTAATGGGAATTGTATATCCTGGGTGCCCAGAAAGTTACCAATCATTCCAGCAACAATTTGAGCAGTCTAGGCAGGAAGAGGAGGCTCAGGATCAGAGGCCTCGGGATGAACACCAGAAAGTTCAGCGTGTCCGTGAGGGAGATGTTATTGCTTTACCGGCAGGTGTTACTCACTGGTTCTACAATGATGGTGATGTCCCTGCAGTTGCAGTTACTGTGTCTGACATAAGCAATAGCGCCAATCAGCTTGAGCCGAGACGTAGGGTATGAGATTAACATAAGTTTAATTTATCACATAACAAATTTGTTGGGAAAAATTGATTGCATCTTCATGTTGTTGAATAAAGCTCTAATTTATATACATCTTTGAATTGAATAAGGAGTTCTTGCTGGCCGGAAGGCACCAGAGGGGAGGACAATCCTATGAAACTGAGCAACAATCAGGAAATATCCTAACTGGATTTGACACTCGATTTTTGAGTGAGGCTCTTGGAGTAAACCAGGAGCTTGTGAGAAGTCTGCAGAGTCAAAATGATGTGCGAGGTGAGATAGTTCATGTACCGCAAGGGCTTCAATTGCTCAGACCATCTAGGATCCAAGAAGAGCAAAAACAACAAGAAGAAGAAGAGTTTTATGGGGAAAGATATCAAGGAGAGTGGAGGGGAAATTATACCAACGGTTTGGATGAGAACTTCTGCACAATGAGAATAAGAGAGAACATTAATGATCCATCCCGTGCTGATATCTACAACCCTCGTAGCGGAAGAATCACAATACTCAACAGCCAAAAGTTGCCCATCCTTAACATCGTCCAAATGAGTGCCAACAGGGTTCTTTTGAGAAGGGTAATTCTACAAAACCATTTTGTGTATTAAGCAATGAGCAACCAAATTTGTTCAAACTAACTGAAATATATTTTTTATTTGTAGAATTCTGTTCTTGCTCCACACTGGAACATCAACGCTCATAGCTTGATTTATGTGACCGGTGGAAGCGGAAGGGTCCAGATTGTCAACCACCAAGGAAGAACTGTTTTTGATGGCCAGCTCCGCCAAAGACAAATTCTGCTAATCCCTCAGAACTATGCAGTGCTTAAAAGGTCGTACCAAGATCAATTTGAGTATGTTTCGTTTAAGACGAACCCCAATGCAATGGTGAGCAAAATAACTGGGAAGGAATCTACTATCCGAGCCTTGCCATTGGATGTTCTTAGGGCTTCTTACCGCCTAACGATCGAGCAAGCGAGGAGGCTTAAGAACAGCAGGAGGGAGGAGATGGCTTTGTTTTCTCCTAGGTTTCAAAGGAGCGCTTCCGGGGAGGAGAGCAAGTATGATCCAGAATTTCAGGGAAATCCCGATATTACTATTACTCAAGTGGTGAATTAAATAGAGTGCAATAGCTCTTGATAAGCGGGACTAGTGAAATGCGTGTGGTCTAATTGCTTGTTTGAAATAATAAAAATAAAATTATCAATATTTTTGTTTGTCAATCAGGAGTAGCGTATGTTTCTCTAATATCATTTGACATTCCCTTTGGTTTTGATTGTCCTCCGAGAATCACTCAAATATTTTCCCCCAAATATAATGTCCAAAAATTGATGAATCTAATAATGTCATAGATTATTCCTAGGTAAATGAGGGGACCAAGAAGTTAATTAAATTACTAAATAATTCTCTCGAGTGAACATAATTTAATCCTAAAATAAGAATCGCAAGATTATTAAAAATAATAAATTCGTCAATACACTCTGGGAACGTTTTATTATGGAAGAAATTTGTGGACATAATGACATTTCAAAATAGTTTTATAATATAACTTGTATAAGAACAATAAATATATAAGTCATTGCATGCTACCAATTTGATATAGTTTTGAGCTTTTATCTAATATTATGATTAATCATATACTGTAATTTATTTTTATCATGTTGCTTTTCCAAGAGATGAACGTGACATACTGGTACATGGTACACATTGAGATTTCTATCAGAATATCCCGCGGCCATCATTGTTTTAACCAATAGAACTAAGAGTTGGATAATTTAATATTGCTTATTTGGGTTAGCCTTCCCTATGTTTGGAAGTTCTATATCAGCTGATTTCTAATTGGCTCCGCCAAGTTGGACCAGAATCGACCGAGGGTGTCTTACTTATGTCCCAGTTGTGAAGGGGGAGAGTTTTATGATTTAAATTGATATCGGACTGATTCTTATGTTTGAATCAGGCCGATTCTCATGATTATGGGTGTCTTACTTATGTCCTATGTTTATGTTTGAATCAGGCCGATTCTCATGATTACGGGTGATTATTCAGAAGAAGAGAAGGAATTTGATTGTGAAATCCTCAAAAGGGGAGACTTTGAAGTAGCAGTAGAGGACAGATATGCGAACGGTAATGCGAGCGGCCAAGGTTCAAATGGAGGTGCAAGAAAGAGTACGGTGTTGAGCATTTTTGGGAGATTCCTATGTACCATTCGCGCGCACTTTGTTTTTTTTGAAGGTTGGAAGACGGTGTCTCCAACAATTCTATTAATAATATTGAAAAAACTTTACAAGGTCCCCCAACGGGTAGTGAATAAAAATAAAATTGACCTATATATACAATGCTACTGAATGGTTTTACCCATTCCACCTAAATGCTATTCTCCACTTGGTTCACGCTGGGGGGCGTGGTGCTCCGTTCACCCTATTTATGTTTGCCGCAGATATCCACCTGTGGATTTCCACTGTTGTTATATCTATTAAGGATGGGACAATTCTGTTTATTTGTGAGAAGATCCTTCTATTCCTCTCCCTCCATAGTGCCCAACACCCCGATGCCCATATGAGATCCCAGAGTTGTTTAGATCTTCCCACCATGGTTCTTCTCATGGTCAACCACACACAATCAAACTGCAAGTCTCCCATGTTGTTCCTTTGGATGTTGAAGCAAGGCAGCAGCCCTCTCCAGAACAATTTTGCATAGTAGCACTCCCACATCATGTGGTCTCGTGTTTCAAACATCCCTGTTGTGCAAAGAACACAATCCACTCGGTTCGGTTCCCTCGTAACCCCCTTGTGAACAATACCGCCCTCGTGAGTAGTTTATTTTGAAGTAAGAGCCAGATGAAGGTTCTTACCTTGGTTGGTATCTTCATCTTCCATAGCGCCTGTTGGTATTTACATCTCATTCCCCGATCACTTTGGGCTTTGTATGCTGATGCACATGTGAATATACCGTCCGGTGTCCATCTCCATCTTTCTGCCCCGGTTGCCTCATCCATTCGTACCAAGCTATTGTAGAAGTTTTGCATGCTTGCCAGACCTTTGATAAAGAATGAGGCGTTTGGGTTTGCAAGGATATGGTCAAGGTCTTTGGTGCCGTATATAGTATCTATCGTGACAGTCCACTGACTTGTCTGTGAGTTATGCAAGTGCCAGATCCACTTTAACAGCAGGGCCTTGTTTTGGATTGTAAGGTCAATTAGGCCCAGACCTCCATTGCTTTTAATCGTGCATACCCTGTCCTAGTTCACCAGACAGTTTAGGCCGCTGCACGGGTCATTCCCTTTCCAAAGGAAGTTCCTTC
Organism: Carex cristatella; assembly: GCA_024447775.1. Lineage (NCBI taxonomy): Eukaryota > Viridiplantae > Streptophyta > Magnoliopsida > Poales > Cyperaceae > Carex > Carex cristatella. Next base: position 4,587,256 of record JAJHPF010000008.1, on the reverse strand, counting down.
GCATTTGGTCTATATGCCTGATAACTCCTTTTGGGATTTTAAGAGCCTGCATAAAATGGAGCGGGATGGCCGATAGTACCGATTTCATGAGCACAATTCATCCCCCATATGATAGAATGTTTGCCTTCCGTCCTTCCAGCCTTTGTCGGACAGCTTGAATCAACGGCTCATAGTCTATCTTACGCGGTGACCTGGTCGTTAGTGGCAGCCCCAAGTATTGAGCTGGCAGAGCCGATTTCTGGAATCCCAATATAAGCTTTATTAATTATATCTGATTATTGGCCAGGTTTATTGGTATGAAGCTGCTCTTTCTTTTGTTTATTTTTAGTCCCATGAGTTCCCCATATGTCCCCAGAATGCATGTGAGGACCCTTAGAGTGGTCGGGTGAGCTTCAGTGACAATGACGGTATCGTCTGCATACTGAATCGGTCGGGGACTCCTTGTGACCGATACACCCATTGACTGTTCGACATTTTCTATGAATCTAGTCAAGGAATCCGCCACCAGGATAAATATCATTGGTGAGAGTGGATCCCCCTGAGGCACCCCCCTTTTGTGCTTGAAATATCTAGTTAGTGAACCGTTTACCCTAACTGCCGAAGCTGCTGACTGCCATATTTGAAGCACCGAGGAAATCCATCTCAGAGGAAACCCTCGAGCCACCAAGATGTTGATTGCATAGCACCAGTCCACCGTGTCGAATGCCTTTTCAAAGTCTACTTTTAGTAGAACTGCCAGGATTTTGGACTTTGTGTATGAGCATAGGAATTCTCTCGCCGAGAGGAATGATTTCATCATTGACCGGCCTCGTACGAAAGCTGTTTGTGTTGGAGCTATGAGGAGATGGAGGGCTGGTTGAAGTCTGTTGGCTAGGAGTTTAGTGATGATCTTGATAACAGTGTTGATGACGCTGATCGGGCGGTAATCTGACAGCGATGTTGGGTTGGATTTATTTGGGATTACGGTTATTGCAACTTTGTTAATGGCCCCTAGGCTCCTTCCGTGCATATGAAATCCGCTTATTATGCCCATCACATCTTTGATAATATCCCAGAAAACTTGGAAAAATTCTATTGGCAAGCCATCCGGGACGCTCGTCTTACCCTTAGGCATATCATTAATCGTTTGTTGAACCTCTTGCTCAGTTATTATAGCATCCAGGTGCTGCAATTCTGAGCTGAGTGATGGTCCCACTTTCTCGTGTACGTCAAATGGCCTTCTGGTACTTCTTTGACCACCCATTAACCCGGCATAGTGCTGGTATACATAATCCTCTATTCGATCTTGTTGGATTGATCCTCCGTTTTCATCCGTTAGTGTAATTAGGCTGTTGGTGTTTTTCCTACCGTTGGCGATCGCCTGGAAAAATTTTGTGTTTTGATCCCCCAGTTGCAACCACTGACAACTCGAGCGTTATTTCCATTTCTCTTCCTTTTCTAGTGCCAATTTGTACGCATGTTCCCGTAATTTAATTCTTAGTCTAAACACGATTTGGTTGAGCTGTCTGATTTCCTCCACACGGTCTAGTTGTTGGATTACCCATTTTGTTCGGCGGAGATAAGTTTCCCTAGATTGGTAGGTTTCCAGAGCCCAGCTCCGCAGTGCATTTTGTACCGCTATGGTCTTACTTCTGAAGTTCCATACCCCCCGTGCCCCTAACTGAACCGAGTGCCAAGCTTCCTGTACCACTGTTCGAATGTCTCTATGTTTTAGCCAATATAGTTCGAACCTGAATCATCTGGTACGCGGGTGCGTGTGTGGTTTGATTGTTAAAAATAGGGGCGTGTGGTCCGATGTGGTTATTGGTAGGTCCGTCAGAGTGTTGGAGGTCCCCCGTTGTCGCCAATGATCAGATAGAAGAACTCTATCTAGCTTGGAAAAGGTGGGTATTGGTCGTTTACTGGACCAGGTAAAGGAACGGCCTCGGAGCGGCACCTCTTCTAGGCCTGCGTTTGAAATAAATCTGTTGAATTCCAGTAATGTTCCTAAGTTCCTTATGTTCCCAGTTGTGTCATTCTGCTCTCTGTACAAGTTAAAGTCCTCAAGTATTACCCATGGCAATTCATTTGATTCACTTATTTCTCTAAGTTCATTGAGGAATATTAATTTCTCACTATCTAATTGTGAACCATATACTACAGTAATAAGGAAGTTAAAGTTCTGTTTGTGTAGTACTGCACTAACGGAGAATGTTTTTTGAAAAGTAAGAGAGGAAGTAAAACTATTGTTCCATGTTAGTATGACTCCACCCCTGGAGCCCATTGCATTAAGCGCAATAAAATTGCCAAACCTCGAAGGGCATATTTGTCTAATTGTGAAAACCGAACAATCGTTCCATTTTGTTTCTTGCAGGCATATCAAGTCTGGTTTGGCATCACATATGACATCCTTAACTAAAGCACATTTATTTATGTCACCTAATCCACGAACATTCCAGTTAAAGATTGAAAGTGGAAATCTGAGCAAGTTAAATTCACTATTCATTGGAAGATTACAACAGGCACAGTCACTGTGCAACTAACTCTTTTATGTAAATAGAAGGCACATACTCTGTGCCACTACCTAACCTAATTAATAGACACCTCTGTGTCCTAATCCTATTCCTCATCCCACACGGATGATCAACAGAGATGCTGCCATGTATGATGGAAGCATACTGTTGAGAATACAATTTAACTAGAAGGTGAAAAAGGAAAAGAATAGCACGAAAGAAGAAGTAAAGGTGAAAATAAAAATTAAAATAAAAACTAAAATAGAAAGTGAAAAAGCAGAGTTCAACCATCATAAGAAACTAAGTGATTGAAAATAATGAGATACAAATCCCATTACTTAGGAGAGGCCGCTGCCTTCTCCTCTTCATCTGTCAATTCATCGCCTGAGCTGAAATCGAAAGCCCCCAAGACTGATTCACCATCATTGTTGTCTTCCGCCGTTCCACCGTCCAAGTTTTGCATTGTTTGAACGCCACAATAGCTGTCAATGAGCTCTTCTTCTTCTTGGCCGAGTGGTTGAGGTGCCAGTACTTCCTGTTCCAGTGCTCTTCTGAGCTCAACCTCTCTTTCCTCCATCCTACACGCTTTTCCCCTACCCATGGACTTACCTGACTTTTTGCGGCGTTTGCTGCCCTGGACGTAGGACCTGGCGCCTCCCCTGCTTTGAATTCGGGCACTTCTGCGTGGTTGGTACTGTATGTCAGCTTGTGCCTCAATGGCTACTTCAGCGGCCTCTAGTGGGGGGTCGTCTTCCTCCATCAGTTGGGGGTTCTCCAGGTTGTCCTGTTGCCCGATTTCCTCCTGCAACTCGTCCGGTTTGTGCTCCTGAGCCTCTATCGGTTTGTCCCCCTCTTCATTGTATAGTTCCATGGTGAAGTCGTCTCCTCCAAGGACCGCTTCCCCATGTCTGGGCTCATTTGCAAATTCTCTTTCTAAAAGCTCCAATTCCTTTGCAAACCTTGTCACTGCAAGATCTTCGTCAGAGTCATCCAGGCTTGGTTGAGCATAGGGCCCCGAGTCCGTGCTCGGATTGTCGCTTAAGTTGATGGTTGAGTCTTCTTCTTCAAAGCATTCCTCCGGTTCTTCCGCAAGCCTTGTCGCCGCATCTCGGTCGGCCTGAGAAGCGGCCTCTTTTGGCACCGCATCACTTTGTGTTAGGTCGTTTAGAGCTGGATGTTCTGGAGAATTGTTTGTGGGGGTGGACTGGGCGGCTCTGTTAGTTATATTTGTTTGGTTGTTCAGGCCCAATAGTTGGGTTAGGCCTGCAGTAGCGGAGGCCAGATCCTTTGACAGTAGCCCATTATCTCCTTCTCCATCTTTGAGGTCTAGGTTGACAGGAATCCCCCTCAAGACCGAATGCCCAGAGGCCCTTAATACTATTTGGGCCGAACTCATCTGGGTAAGCAGCTCAGTTGCCCACTCACGTGTGTCTGTGAGGCCCGGCGGACCCTGTTCTTGTGCACATGGGTCTATGTACTGTATTTGACTTTCACTATGTACCCGTTGGAGAATTTTAGCTTTTGGTGTTTGAAATTTGCTAGCTTCTACTGTAGACCTGGTCTCATTATCTTTCTCTGACAATTTGACCTTTGCGTGAGCGAGTGATTTTGGTACTGTACCAGCTCCTTGTACCTTGTGGTTGGATATTCCTCCCTTTGGAGCACTATTGGAGCCCTCCATTACTTTCTCCTTTCCCTTCCAGATTTTAACTGTGCCGGCTTGTTGGCCGGCATTGGCAGCCGGCGCCGAGTTTGTTTTCTTTTGGTGTTCTTCGAAGAGAGGACTCGCCTTCAGTATCTCCTCTATCTGTGACTTCTTGTCACCTTCCTCCATTTTGTCCCATACCGAGAGTAGTGTCTCGAAGCCTATGGCTAGCACCCCGTTCTCCTCATTGGTGTTGCCGCAGCCTGTTGCTGCCTTGGTGTTTTCCATTCTTACATGATCAAAGTACTGCTGATTTGGTGTTGGGTCTATGATTGGTGTGAAGGGGACTGCCTCCTCAACCCAGCTCAGAACAGATAAGCCTATGGTTCTAACAGTTCCTCTAATCCACATCTTAATTGATAGTGGAATTTTATCCAGTTCAGCAACAGCTATGACAGTTACCATTTTTTTCAAGTGAGCCTACCTTTGTCATTGATCCATGGTCCAGTACTATACCGAATGAGCTGATTGCCGGGATTAGGTAGTCTATTGTCCAAGCTTGAGGTGAGACCTTGTGTAATTCGATCCATATGCGGTATTTGAGGCGCAATGGGAACCCATTTGCAGTTGCAGTCCATGGATATGCGACATAGCCCATTTCCTGTAGTGGTTTAGCGAATCTCAGAAGGAATTGGTTCCTATTAGCACCTTGTGCAAGGATGAGCAGGTACTGCGTTTCGTCCATGTGGGTTAAGGCATATGGGAAATCTGATTTGGTTACAGTCATGAGAATCGATTGTGCCATTTCCGGTGAGTGAGAGGGCTTGAGTTTAGTATCGATTACTATGGCTCGACCTAACTCCATGGTGTCGGCTTTCATCTGTTGAGTTTCCAGAATAAAGACCGTCATAAAGGCTGGTCTGTTTGCCGGCAGCCCGGCCTCTCCCATGTTTCCTCTAGGTACCAGCGGGTCAAAGATGTGGCTTGTCTGCCTCTGGCCCGTACTGCAGTACCTTGCTTCGTGACCCCTACCATAACAGAGCGCGCATACTCGGTCAGCGGTGATGCAGTCCTTCTGTTCGTGGCCTAGTTCGAGGCAGTTGTAGCATCGTCCACGCCAGGCGGACGAGTTGGGGTCCAGTGGCAGTGGAAGTGCGCTGGGGAGGGGCTCTCTTCATATAGGTTGGTAGTTGGCCGCCGTCGCCACCCATGGGTTTTGGTCAAGGTAATGTTGCCAGGGTGGGGACTGGTAGCGTTGGGCAGGGATGGGGTGGAGGAAGGTCGGTTGGGGGGTTTGGGGTTGCACTGGTGTGGTGTGGGTGGTTTGCTGGTAGCGGGATTGGGTTACCGGATTTGCACCCGTTATGTTTGGGGAGCTTTGGTGGAATGTAGGCATTGGTGATCTTGTTATGGTTTTCCTGTTTTTTGCCATGGTTCCTTGCTTGGATTGTGTGTTTGTAGCGAGCTTGCTTTGGAGAAGTTGACCGGTATTTGTAGAGGTAGGTTGGTGTCTGGCGAAGGTACCAGATGTTTCTGCCCAACGGGGCACCACCCAAGGATGTCTGTACTGGGGGAAGTCAAAAAGCCTGAGAATGGTACTGCCTGGTTGTTCCCCATGGATGATTTGACTTGAGCTGTCAATACTGAAGCTTTTCCGTTGATGGTACCAGCTGGCGCCGTTCCCTTGGGTTTGCCTGTACCGTGCGATTAATGATATTGTCTCCCGTCGTTTACTGTGCACAGGGCGAGAAGCCTGCCTGAGATGGTGTCGGCTCTGTCTCCAGCGACGTACCGGTTGGGGTTCACGCACAACCTAGTACCATCCATCCCCCGTGGCTACTGTTTTGTGTCGTCCAAGGTTTCTTGCTTGTCCCCTAGGCGGTCGCCTGTTTTGTCGCCTGTCTTCTTCTCTGTTGCGCTCCATCTTCAACCCTAGTTTATCCTCATAAATATCGGGTCTTCGCGCGCACTTTGGTAGATTCATATCATTAATCTAAATAATAAGCACCAACTATTTGTGTACTAAAACTTAAAATTAATTTCATTATTTGCAAACAAATTTGATATTTTTTTCATCTACAATCATATAAAGAAGGTGATAATTAAACAGATTTCTATGCATATATACCCATCCACCACTTAGCCCCTAATGCTAATTCATGGGATCTAGATTCAAGTGTCACGTCCCGACAATAGGACGGACAACCCGACGCGCCCATCAGTGCAAGGTGATTAAAACATCTTACACAACCATATGTATAATATACATTACCAATGAAATATACACGAACCACAATACATGTCAAAAGATCTTACTTTTAAGTTTGAAATTTTTCATGAAATAAATAAATTGAAAATAAACCTATTACGGTACAATAAAATGCAATCGAAATACCGCAGCAAATTTATTTTGTAATAATCAAATAATTCTTTTGTGGCAAGTCCCGCAGTCTTCTACTTTGACCTGTCATTTTCGTGGCTTCCGCTTTATACCTGGAACCCATAAAGTGGAATGGTGAGAGATTGACATCTCCCAGTGTGGTATTCAGTTCCAGTCGAGTTATCCATAGACACAACCAACATAAACCAAATACACCGAGTTCAAATATAAGAAAATAGCATCAGTAATAAAAAATTCAAGAAACATCTTAAAAAAAACTGAAACCAATCAATGTAGCATGTAATTAAACCACTTGCGAAGAAATAAGCATTTGTCTTAATGCCTTATCATAAGCATTAGTTACAATTAATTATGCAATGCTCCGTCTTTTTTTTTTTTTTTGTAAAATGCACAAATGGTCAAAAATTAATTAATGATAACTAAAAAACAGATTACCAATATGTTCAAACCTTATAGCTCTTATTTAAATTCACATATCATATAAAATATTTAAATAATGATTTGCAGAAATTTATAAGAACTCATTTCAGTTTTGAAAATAAAACTTCATAAGTAAAATCATGCTTTATGAAATGATAAAAGTTCTCCAAATGCATTGTTCATATATATTAGTATATGCACAATTATTCAAATATGACATTTACCCAATCTTCATTATTTCTAACTCATGCTCTATAATATTCATTATTTCAATAGTACAATATAATACAAGCATTACTACTCTTCAATATATGTTTAAACAATTATATTTAAGTGTAGTTATGATTTCTAGCAACAAAAGATAGCATGGTGTGCTGGTAGTTGGCTAATTAGTTAATATGGTTCGAGTTACAGATGAAGCCAAAAATTTTGGAGAGTGGTATATGCATGTTTCGGCTAAACTTTTACTGGAATTGGACCGTTTCGGCAGAAATTTGACTAGAATCAGATCATTTTGGCCGAAATTGGACTGGATCAGACCGTTTTGTCCGAAATTAGACAAAAAAATCATCTTCTATATATGTTACTTGGTCTGAAATCAGATTGGGACAGCCCTATTCCGATCAAGATCGGCCGATTCTGGTTCGTAATAGACAATTTTTTCTTCTATGGCTGCAAGTCATATATTGGGCCTAATTTAGTGCTTCGCTTTAAATCTCCTTTGAACATACATAATAGACTAAAACCCGTCTTTCCACCGATATACTAAATTTGAGATGAATGATGATTGGTTGAAATATAGGTGTATTATCGAAATGGATTGATTACTCTGATCATTTGAAATAAATATTCGCGATGTTAATAATTTATTCGGCTTCTAATTAACCTTTGCTCCTCTCATAAGAAAAATAATAAATAATTAAAATAAAAATGACATTCTTTCTAAAGAGAGCATAAGACAATAAAACAACGAACTCAAATAATATTTCAATTTAATCGATTTTATTACCATTCAGCACTAACAAATATGTACAAGGCCCAGAAAAGCCTCATATAGGACACAACTTCCAGCCCAACCTGAACCATCTGAATATTGTAGCTAGTTGGCCTCAAGTGCCTCAATCGCCTCGTAGAATATTTTCTTGAAGCATTGCATGCTATCTGGCTCCAGTCCGACCACCACCGATATCCCACCTTCCATCGCTGGAACTCTAGATAGATAGACATACCCACTTCCGTACAGTTCTGCACGTGCCATTAGCATTGGTTGGCCCCAGCCGAAATCAGCATCATACATGGGAAAGCTGAGCCAACTTATTGCCATCAAGCTTGTGTTACTCATTGCACCTCTCTTCTTGCACAAAGCTTCTAAGTCTGTCAACTCTAGGTGATCGATAAGTGACCGTCCAAACTCGTCAGTAATACTGTCGACCGTCTTTTGTATTAAATTTGCGCCAAATTCAAGCGTGTTGGACACAAGGTCCTCCACTTTAGTTACAGCCACTGCACGGAGAGTCGGGTTACCAAAGTAATTCGCAGGGAGTGGTGGCTTGAAGCGGTCCCGTAGATCAACGGGCAAAATAAGTTGCGTCTCTACATCAGATGCCAGTCCACGTGCAATGCAGGTGCATTTCCACAATAGCGAAACCACTGCACGGAAAGTAGACACCCTCTCTCCACCCGCGATGATTTTCAAGGAGCAGATTTGTTCTTTGGTGAGTTTGAAATTGGAACATATGCCCTGAGAGGAGGTGTTTGACAGACCTTTGGATTTGTAAACATTTGGGGAGTAGTCAGAGTGGTCAAAGGAGACACAAGGAGGGGAGCGGGCCCGGAGGATGGAGTGGTCGAAGAAGGGAGCAGGTATAGTGCCTGAATCACCGCGGGTTAAGGCAGATAATGTCTTGATGAAAAGGGAGGCGCTGCGGCCATCTACGGTGTAATGGTGGATTGCAAAGCCAAGAACTATGCCGCCGCACCTGAGGCGAGTCATCTGCTTGTCAAAAGAAGAAATAAATAGATAGGTGAAATACATTTATATACTACCTAACATATATTGTACAAGTCACCCTAAATTTTTCGATATTCATTAAATTCTTATCTTTTTCTTAACAAAACGAAGTAGGGGATGCCTTTATGATTCTTCCAAAAGAATGGCAACAAAATTTGAAATTATCATGGAGTTTTTCTACAATTTGTTAGTTAGTTTTGTTTAATGGAACATTTTTTATGTTTTATTTATAAAACCGGCTTATCCTAATTTATTGGAGAAACATCTCTTAGCACTTGTTAATTACTTTCACAAAACAATTTAAAGGAACACTTTCAGCTCTTGTTTATCAGCTTTGCCATGGTGCTAAAAGAGACAAACCATCTTGTGTACCGATGCATGCAACTTTTGATGATTGAACACCAAAATGTTGATGTTCAACTTATTCAACAACCCTTTCAGTACCTAGATCAAGCCAGAATTGAGATACTTTAATGGATTGACAAAGTGAAAGAAGGACTTTGAATCTTTTTTGACCAATTTTGAAAGAGGTTTCCTACTCCAAGGAGGCTCTGATCATCTGATGACAAGTTGTGATGGCAGCTTACTGACAATTGATATCAAGTTATCAACTTGGGGTTGTGATTGGTAATTATATTCGGAAGTTGCATGCATCAAACCTAGCTAGCTAGTATATATCTGTAATGTTTTGTTAATCTATGATGTGATGTGGTAGTATGTTAAATTTCGCTAATTTTAGGTCTTGGATGCATTCATCATTTACCCTTGCTAAATCTGCTTTTTTTGAGTCAATATTATTTGCACGGTGTGCTTTATTTCTTATTCTGCTTTCTTGTGCTAGTGCTTGAATGGCTGTGTCTTTCATGGCATGATGTAGAGGCATATTAGTTTTAGGTTGCATAACTTTCTTTTAGGACATTCATATAAACATGCTTCTGATTAATTAATGTCTCAGTCAAATTGCTGTGATATATATTGAGGGGGAGGTATTAACGGTGAGCTTTCACTTCAAAATATTTTTAGTACTTGAGTGGCTATTATCTGTACTTGAGTAGATTCAAACAGCTAAACGTCAGCCGAGATTGAAATTTTATTTATTGTGGGAATAGACTAGAGACCATTTTGTTCAAGTTGTTCTAGAATCAATTTACTGATTTTCTGGAATTTTGAAGGTGGGCTCTTGGGAACTCTCTACAAGTACCCGTCTTATTGAAGAAAACATGTATTGTGAAAACTTGCAATATCTATTCTGTTAGAGAACACAGTCCCTTGACCTTGAGCTTGATTACATTATGTCCTTTTAGTTTAGCCATAACCTCTCTATATATTCTGATAAGAAAAACTTTTATGTTACATCAGCTTTACTCAAAAAAGAAAAAAAGAAAAAAACTACTTGTATGTGAATCGTTGATTATCTGTAGTTACATATTTTTATCAGTTATTAAGAGATTTACTTTGATTGATTGTAGGCCATAAGTTTTGAGATGGACAGTCAATCTTATATTGTCATGATTGTTAAGTTCTAAACACACAAAAGCACAACCTGGCGTAGCGAGCCCAAATTTTGTTACCAACTTTGGTTTTCTTTGCTCTTATTTATTCCGCTGCTATCCTTTGAGAAGGAACCAACTGATTGTTTTGGTAGTGAAATTCCATTGATATTCATTATTGCTAATTACTCTTGCACATGATTACTTATGGCAGTCTTGTTAAAAAAAAAAAAACACAACGAAAAGGATGAAGAGTATTAAGAACAAACCTGGACCGCCATTATGACACAAGGGGGCTCAGCAGACTCGATCACCGGCACAAGCTTCTTCCTCATATCTGTTGACGGTGTGAAATCCTTGAAATCATCAAGTGTTGCATCCAAATCTGCTATTACAAAATTCACACCTTCTCCCGTGCAGTCGATCTCTATTCTGCTGGTCTCCGGATCCTGGCTCAGCCGACCGGCCAACGGGTAGAAAACCACCAGTGCCTTGGCCAGACCGGCTTTCAATGCCTCGATGGGAAAGAAATCTTGCATGCCGGCCGAAGGGTACACATAGATTGTCGGAGTATATTAAACGGAAAACGGCCGATTAATCGGCCGATTAATCGGAAAAACGGCCGATTAATCGTTTTTTTCCGCCAACAGGCATTCGTTAAGCGTATTCGGAACGGTTTGGCCGCCGTTTCCGATTAATCGGCCCTTAAGTCCGTTTTTTACAACACTGGGTTGGAAAGGTAGATTTTATGCTTTGGGGTTTCATCTGATGGGGTTACTATAGTGGATTGTGTTATCTCCACCATTTTTGGCTTATAATATTGTTGTTTTACTTGGTACGAATGGATGCTAATTAAATAATGAAGGTACGTGGTCTCTATTATCAAGTCTTCTTCTTGACAATATATTATTAGGAGGATACATGGTCTTTATTTATAGGAAAATTGTACCTTTACACCTGGTTGATCAAAATGTATGAACTAATATATGTCACAGGAGAAGTATAGACAAAGAGTAGTAGTAGAGATAAAGAGTTTAAGCTGGAGAAGTTGCAAAATAAAAAGACATGCCTAGTAAATATATAGGACGCTAATAACTATCCCTACACTCACTACTACAAAAAGGTGATTCCTACACTGCAGCTGTACACGGATTTTCTCTGTTTTAAATAAAACCGTGTACCAAATACGATTTTTCCAATGATCAAGGATATCTCTAAGAATTCTCCACGGATTTTTTTATTAAATAACAGTGTGGGGAAAAAACCGTGTGAGAATCACCCTTCCTACACGGATATTTAATTAAAAACCGTGGGCAAAAAACCGTGTAGGAATGTTAGAGAGCTACACGGATTTTTATTAAAAAAATCCGTGTAGGAAGGGGTTATTGTACATGGATTATTGTTTAAATAACAGTGTAGAAAGGCTAGAGAGCTACACGGATTTTTATTAAAAAATCCGTGTAGGAAGGGGTTATTGTACACGGATTATTGTTTAAATAACAGTGTAAAAAGGCTTGAGAGCTACACGGATTTGTATTAAAAAAAATATGTGTAGGAAGAGGTTATTGTACACGGATTATTGTTTAAATAACAGTGTAGAAAGGCTAGAGAGCTACACGGATTTATAGTGAAAAATCCGTGTAGAAAGGTAGTTTTAGGGTTTTGGTTATATAAAAAGGTCTTTTCCCTCCAACGCCGTTTTGATTCTATAATACTCTCTCTATCTCTGTATTAAAATATTGGTCTGATTTCAGCTCATAGCACAACTGGGATCTGAGATATTTGAAGTTGTTATTTTCTCCTCTCTATCTTGCTAAGGTTAGCCATGTGTGTGTGTGTGTGTGTGTGTGTGTATATATTTTTTTTTTCGTTCTCTAATTTTCTGTTACTTATTATTGCTTATTTAGGTAATGTGTAATTATTATTGCTTATTTCTCTTTTATTTTTCTTTTCGGTTTTGTAAGATTTTGGTTGGTTACTGTTCTCTTCGCCTTGTTTGGTTACTATCCTCTTCGCCACCCTCCTTTCGTAAATTCATATAAGATGCAATAATTTTTTTTCTTACGAAATTGATTTTCAGTGGTTCGTATAAAAGCCATACAGATTCAATTAATTTTATGTATAAATTTGATGAGGTTATATGGAGTCCATACTGCCTCATAAGAGGAAGATTTATGCGGGACGATTGGGGGATTGGAAAATATATGATCATTACAAGTTACGCATCAAAATATTAATATTTTATTTTTGAAATGTTAATATCTAATTTTCTAAGTGTTTATATCTATGAAAGTTGATGCGGTGACATGTGTATGGATTGAGAAATGATGGACCATATAATTAGTGGAACCATAGAGGATGAGTGGCGTAGAGATTTTAGAATAATTATTAGTGGGGACCTTATAATTATTGGAGATGATATAACATTCTTTCATAATAGTAATTGGACTTGGGAACCATATAACTAGAGACGACCATAGTACATAATATCTGTAAATGAGATGCGGAACATAAACGTTTGTAGAGGTGCGTTTTTTTATCCATTCAATCTCATTCATATTTCTGACGATCCGTGAGATATTTTGCTTATTTAAAACTACGAACATGTTCTACGCAATTTTCTCTTTCAAATAAGATTCATGATGAAGTACTTTCAGACTTGTCATCATACAAGTATTTATACCTCGTCGTGCAAATATTCATACCTCTACTTGTAAGTATTTTTTACACATGATATTAGATGACGTCTGAACGTATTAATATCAAATATTTCAAGTATTGCATGTATTTTTATTAGAGGAAGGTTGATGCGCGAACGATTGAGGAAGGTTGATGCGGTTATATGGGGTCCCTACTAATTCATTACAGGAATGTTGTCATGGGGACGATTGGGGGACTAGAAAAGAGATGATCATAACAAGTTGCGCATCAAAGTACTAAAACCTTATTTTACAATTGTTAATATCTTATCTTTCAATTATTTATATCAATTATTTATATCTAAGAAGGTTGACGCGGGAATAAGTGCGAATACTAAAAAAGAGAGGACCATATAATTAGTGGGACCATAAAAGAAGAGTGTGCATAGATTTTAGAATAACAATAAATGAGGGCGATATAATTAGCAGGGATCATATAATATCTTTTTACAATTGTAATTAGTGAGGACCATATCACATAATTTTTTTAATTAACGTGAGGAAATTTTGAGAATACTGAAATTATTCCTTATTATATTTCACCATATTTTCTTATTATAAATTAACCCCTCATTTTTTGGATAAATTAATTTAATACTTGATTAGATGCCAAACATCAACTGGGACCATATAATATGTCGTAATTAGTGGAGATCATATAATTAGTGAGGACCATATATAGTACATAATTTTTTTAATTGAGGTGCGGAGATTTTGAGAATACTTAAAGAAAGGTACTCAAATAGTTATTCCTTATTATATTTCACCACATTTTCTTACTATAAATTAACCCTTCATTTTTTTTTGGATATATTAAAAACTTGATTAGATTCCAAACAACTGTGACAATATGTAAATTGACGAGAATGTTAATAATAACGTCTCTGCTTCTTTTATTTAATAATTGCCCCTCCAAAGTTTCTTGATATATATAATACTTGATCTTTACTTGATGCCAAACAACACGTGGGGGCAATAGATATGTTAGTCAGAATTAGGGCTGTCAAAAAAACTCCTAGCTCGTGACTCGATCGTGACTCATATGTGGCTTGATTGGTAACAGCTCGTTCGATAGTGAACCGAGCTGTTAACGAACTGGCTCGCTAACAGCTCGGGCCAAAATTAACGAGCTGAGCTAAGGCCTTAGCTCGCTCGCCAGCTCACGAGCTAGCTCAGCTAGGCATCAATTTGTATGAATTTGTGTGTATTTTATACTGTCAAGCTTGGTCCAGCTCGGTACAGCTCGGTCCAAAAATATTTATAAAATTTATTTTCTTCTTAAAACAAGGTCCAACCAAACCCAGTGAACCAGCTCAAGCTTAGTCTTAACTCAGCTCAGCTCAGCCCGTCTTGACATATAACGTTCAGACACAAAAAAAACATTACGTCACATCACAGTTAGCTATGCATTATTATATTACAAATTAATTTAAATAAAATGACCAAATTGGGATGCGTGACCGGAGGAAAAGAGACTGCGCCCGTGGTGGTTGTGAAAAAGCAAACCATTCCCTTTCTTTACATTTTCTTAGCTTTTGTGCAGATTATTCTGTGTGACGAGTTTCTTTGGTTCATGATTTCTTATTCGCTATGCACATGTATCTCAAGTATGAAAACATAGAATCATTAGTAAATATGCCGTTCTTATCTATTCAAAATTTGTAATATATATACAATAAGACCTCTCTTGTAATATTTGAAAACAAATATATTTTCAAAAAATAGTTTCACCATTTTTTGCAGGAAGAATCCGGGTAAGAAAATATTATTTTCTGTGAATCAAGTAAGAGTAAAAATAATTCTACCAAGATTTTTACGGAAGTATGGAAAATAAATTTTCCAACACTTAATTATATTCACTTGAAAAAAAATTCCATTTCGTTGGACATTTTTACAACTTTTTTTTCTGTAATCAAACAAAAATTGGAACAATAAACTTTTCATATATTTATTATTTATTTGCTCTATGAACTAACTAACAATCGGAAATTAAAATTAGTTAAAATGTGTCTATGGTCCTAAAAAATAATTGTCACCTGACACGTAACGTAATCAAATTATAATACAATACACATTACTTTTTTACATCACTAGATATGATCACAAAATACATTAGCCATGTCACATCACCATTTTACATCACTAGATTAGGTTAAAGTAACTACGATTCCTTCTAGTGGCAACTATAAATTATTCAATCCCCAGATACAAAGGTCTCATGAGGCTCATCAGCTCGATCTAACAGCATGGCACCACCAACAAATGAAAGTATCCCCATACCAACTAGCAGTAATCCAAAAGATTTTGAGGAGAGGAAAACAGGTGTGAAAGGCCTCATAGACTCCGGCATAAGCAAGATTCCCGAATTCTTTGTTCATCGTCGAGACGTCTCCTTGGAGGAACCTGTTGCCGACCTCCAAATCCCCATCATAGACCTTGGATCAATCAACAAAGATGAAGCTTCCTATCAACGGGTTGCTCAAGAGGTATGAACAACACTATCACTTATGTGTACTGTTGTGTCAGCTGCTATATATTTGGTACTGACAATATATTGTGCATACATAACATTGCTGTAACAGGTATTTGAAGCGTCAGTTTCATGGGGAGCTTTCCAGGTGGTGAATCATGGAATGTCTCAAGATGAGTTAGACTATGTCATCGAAAAAGTAAAAGAATTTCATGAGGGAAATCAGGAGGAGAAAGAGAAGCTCTATGGCCGCGATAAATCCAGCAAAGTGAGGCTTCTTTCTAATATCAGTCAAGTAAAGTCGGAAGCCGCCATTTGGCGTGACACACTTGTTTGTTTTTTTGATGGATCGCCGGATCCTAATGATATACCACTGGTGTGCAGGTAAGAAGTTTTTTTTTACAATTCGAAGAGACATTTATATTAAGTCTAATTGGACATATATATGCTACTTTTCTTGTTGTTGTTTCTAGTCCTAGGTATGTTTCTGGCAAGTACTTAATTGGTAAGATAATTTTTCTTAAATCAACTAATTATTACATTTCCATTTCAGTGACCATAGTTCATAACATCAGAATGGGAACCGGAACAGGTTTGTTGATCATGGAATCATAATTAGATAAATAGGTAGGAGTCAGCCGAATCAACTCGGAAACTGGAATATTTTCAACAAAAACTTTATTTATTATTAAAAAATAGGAGAAATTCAAACATAAAATTAATTTAAAAGTAATGCAAATGTCATTCGTTCTTTTTTAGTAAAGGTTGAAGGTCAAGCTTTCAAGCCCCTCTAAAAAAAAGAAAGGAATGGAAATAGTAAAGAAAATAAAAATAAACAGTTAAAAACAATATATATCAGAAAAAATAAATTAATTACTGGAGGTGGCCATTAACACATGAAATGGAGAGGAAGAAACAAAAACCTATGACTCTCTAACAGAATTAGAAATTATCTTTCTCTTTTTTTTTTTTTTTTGAAACCTTCCCAGAGACCGCCAAGTCGTGAGAGGGAATCGAACTCTCGACATTTGGATACAACAATTCTAGAATTTTTTCTTAGCCAACTGTGCTACCTCCCCTTTCTCAAAGAGAAGAATATGTGGTTTGCAACGGGTTTACATATTCCCAATTTTTTGTTTGTAGAATGGGATTAAGTACTAGGGCTCTAGGGCTACTACGAATAGTTAATCATTATGGAGCCGTTCGGCAACAAAGGATTAAGAGTGAATGATTAAGAACTTAAGGAGCGCTAAGGAACCGATGTTCGGTTGTCTTAATCCGCGGGTAAAGGATTAAGTGCTTAAGGAGGGGGTATAGGTGCCTTAAAGTTCGGACAGGGGATTAAGATCCGGGCAAAAGGAGGCTAAAGGAGGTGTTCTTAATCCGCGCTAAGGAATTGGTGTTCGGCAGGATTAAGCGACTAAGGAAGCTAAAGGAAGCGGATTAAGCCTTAGGCTGTGCTCCAGACGGGGGTAGGGGAGGGGAGGGGAGGGGAGGGGAGGGGGAGTAGAGTGAAAAAAATTGAAATTTGTGAAATCTATACTGTCCGATTTAGACTATGTTTCAGATCTGTGTCTCCCATTCCCTCCCGTCCCCTCCTTTCCTTTTCTATTTAATTTTGTGGAGCACAGCCTTAAGGAGGCTTAATCCTTTGTTGCCGAACGGCCCCTATTTAACCCCATGATGTTAATTTCAAAGCCTATGGGCGTTCCTTTGCACACAAAAAATACAAAAAAACACCACAGACATTTTACATGGCATCATTTTGACGAAAATAAATACGATGCTACTCTGAAAGAATAAAAAAAACCCGATTATTCTGATCTCAACCATTGATCTTCGTTGAGATTCGCACATGAAAAACTTTCTTTCTTGAGATTCACCACATGGAAAAGTTTGAACAGTTGAGATTGGAATAGCAGGTTATTCTTATTCCTGTGTAATAACAGCAGATTTATTTCCTATTCTGACTCATGACATACATAACTGTAGTAATATCCATAGAAGGAAATTCAGAATCAGTCTTGTGATCATGGGATTCGAATTGGGTGGATCGGTCGGAATCGGCCGAATCGGATCGAAAACTTAGATTGTTTTTTGCCAGAAGCTCGTTTATACAAAAAAAAATTAGAAAAAAATTGATAAAAAGTTAATTTGTCAACAATTTTTGTTTAAACCAATTATTACAATTAAATAATCCACTAATACAATATATACATGTTTTGAATGAATTGGATATAGTACAAATTACAACAGATATACATGTAGTTATATTTTCTAGTAACAAAAGGTTGTATGGTGTAGTGGTAGCTGTGTTGGATGTTATACAACCTTTCCTAGATTCGAGTCACACGTTTCGTGCAAAAAAAATTTGATTGATGGGTATAATGTGTTTCAGCCAAATTTCACTGAAATTGAACTGTTTCTGCCGAAATGTGACTATAATTGAACCGTTTCGGCCGAAATTTGACTAGAATCAACACATATCGTGTAACTCGAACTGAAATCCGATCGGTATTGTCCGATTTCAGTCCGGAACGGCCGATTCCGCATCGGAATGGCCGGTTTTTCCTTCTATGGTAATATCGACAATTTGACAAAGATGATTGTATATCAGGGAGGCAATAATGAACTACAAAGAAGGGTCATTTCGAGTTACAGAAATATTGTACGAGTTGCTAGCAGTGGCACTAGGATTGCCTCCAGATTACATAAAAGGCATGGACTACGCAAACCCACAGTGGATGTATATGCATTATTATCCCCCTTGTCCCGAGCCAGAGCTGACACTAGGTGTCCACATGCACACCGATTTAAGCTTTATCACGGTGCTCCTCCAGGACGATCTCGGTGGCCTTCAAGTGCTTCATGATGGCCATTTGGTTGATGTCGCGCCCGTTCCCGGGGCTTTGATTGTGAATGTTGGTGATCTTTTACAGGTACATATATATATCCTAATTATCATCTCTCAAAATAGTACATAAGTATGCATATATGAAATATCTTGTAGCTTTACAAATGGGAAAAATTATAGGTCCGATGTTAATTGGACCCAAAATTGGTTGTGATGGACAACATTTCCGTTCGATCTTCTTCAAGATGTGTGTGGACTTGATCTACATGAATATTGAACAGATCGCACGAATATTGTAACTTTAAACGGATCGGACGGAAGCTCTTCCCATCGAGCTCAAATTGGGTCCAATGGGCATCGGACCTACTCTGCTTACAAGTGAAGTGGGCTTCTTATTTGTTCAACATCTGACTTCATTTTCTAATATAATAATTATAATATGTTAATTAACTTTAATTAATATATGATTTTTTGTGTTTGTTTTAAATAGTGTTTTAGCAAACAAAAGAGGACCCAGGATCTCGGTTGCATCTTTTTTTGCTCCAGCTTTGGATTCTCAGAAACCTTTTGGCCCTCTGAAATTGCTATTATCTGATGAGAATCCTGCACACTACAAGGAGTTCCTTATTCCTGATTATATCAAGACCCACATGTCCAAGGAGCCCAATACTACCGCTTTAAGCCATTATAAAATTTGACTTTAATTGTACTATATAATATGCTCATTTAAATATATATTGTCCATGTTGAGGTACATAAATTAGTGCAACTGATCTCCATCATTTTGTAGTTGCATTAAAATAAATGGTCAATATGTAATTTATTTATTACGCTCATTGTAGTCATAATAATCAAATATATATATTACCAATAAATGCCTTTGCTTATTTAAATAACGGTCGAAGTGGAAGTTTTTTTTTTTAAAAGAAGTGGGTGAGTCCTACCAATTTTCATTTAACAGAAAACCCATACTTATTTATGTTATTTTCTGATTTTTTAGTTGTAATTTTTTTAGTTGACTTTCAAGAATTTAAAACGTTACTTAGTTGTGCTTTCAACCTTAATCACTTTTATAATTGTCACGACTTCAAGTCAAGCCAACCCAAAGGAAGCTCAAGACTCTAATTAGTTAATATCACATTTTTACTTGAATTTATTTACCTAAATTCCAAACTAGGTTTTCGATCTAAACCTCACTATTTGAAATTCCAAACCTAACGTGATTTGGGTTTGGCAAAAAAATTAACTACTTTATATTAAAAGCCCAATTTCTTAAATTATTGATTTTCGGCCTAAGCCCAAACTTGCTATTATTTTCAGAAAGTGGCCCAAAGCTCAATTGAATTCATTTTCAAAACAATTATATATAATTTACTATTATCGATTGGGCCTAGGCCCACAAAAAAAAGACCGACTTGATTAAAATTATTTTTGTAACCGGCCCATATAATTTCAAAAATGCTATTCTTATTCTTAGGCACTTGAAAATTCAAATTATTGCCTAAAGTGCAGCTACGGGTGTTCATTGGTTCCAGTTTACTTGGTTTTTAACCGAATTGAAAATTTTCGATTTAAATAGTTCCATTTTTTAATATTATTTAGTTTTTCTAATTTGGTTCGATTTTTTATTTCTAAAATCCATTTTAACCGAATCAACCGAATTTTGCGCAGCGACTTTGCATCTCCTCCTCTCTCTTTACTGTTGCAGTGTCGCATCGCATGAGCATCTTCATCTCTCTTCATTGTCACCTAAGATCTCGTTGTTTTATCTGTTGATTTTTTGTGGCATATCCCAATTATTATTTTTATTTACATTGATGAAGTCATTTTGATAGACTTTGGTAAAGCCTAGTTAGAAAGTATTGGGCTTAGGCTAGTTTCGAAGTTCTTTGAAATGAGAAAGCAGAATTTGGACTTAGGCGAAGTCTAGTTACAAAATTTTTATAAAATAAAAAGAGATCAGTATTATAGATATAGGGTACGTTTTTTTATAAAAATTAATAATAGTAAATAAAAAAAGAAAATAAAAGAAAGGATTCATAGTTACAATTAAAAAAATTATAATTATGTAATACTTAATAGATATACAGGCACTGGTCCTTTGTCCTTAGTTTTAATTGGTAGAGAGAATATTTTAATATTTTGTAAATTGGAAGTATACAAAAAATTTGACGGATACACTAAAGAGTAAAGACTATTTTTTTAAATTTATAATCTTTGAATTATGTTAAATTACTTCGGTTTGTTGGTTAAACCGAACAAACCGAAATTTACTTTGGTTCAATTTTAATTGGTTGATAATTTTAATTCGGTTGGTTCGGTTCTATTTTTGAAAACCGAATAAAACTTTAATTTTCTTATTTTATTTCGATTTTAACCGAGCCGAATAGATGAACACCCCTAAGTGTAGCTATTTATCCCAAGGACCCCTAAATTACTTTAATTACGTTTAGGTCCCTGTCAGTTCAAGGTCTGATAACAACATAGAACCAAATCAGCACAACAACAACACAGGAAGGCACTAGCGCCAACAACAGAGGCACAGCACTAAATCAGCAAAAAGCATCAAAAGAAAAATGATCAGCCCCAATTCAATCAGAAACATAGACCAGTACCAATGCTAGAGGCAACAGAAACAGGTCAAGGACAGCAACAAGCACAACTAACAACACACAAGCAAACCTCACAGGCCACCAACAAAGAAAACAGCCCCAAATCACAACAAAGCCACAGAGAACACCTGCAAAAGAACATGAAACAATTCAACGGTCGCTTCAGGAAAATCAACAACCCGCTAGCGACTGTCACCGATCAATCATCACAGCAAACAGCACGTGACAAATAAATCAAGCACAACCACAACAATTTAAGAAAATGTGTGCTTAGATAATTACCAAAAAGAGTTCAATCGCAAAGAGGCAAGGAGAAAAAAAAAAAAGAGCCAGTATCAAGGAAAGCACTTCGTCTCACGGCCGCCTCCGAGTTCATCACAGATAGCACCAGCCAGCACAAAGAGAACAACACCAAAAAATTATTTAATATTAATCTATTTTGATATTATATTTATTTAATACTAATCTATATTAATATTATATTACATTTAATATTTAAACTAATAATTTATTTAATATTAATCTAATTTAATATTATATTTGTTTAATACTATCAAATATTTTTATTTAATACTAATTTAATATTTAAACTAACTCTAATTGAGAGGAATCAAATATTTTATTAATATCACTAACAACACTACCTCTATTCTTACTAACTCACCATTTTTATAGGTTAGTGGAACAGAGTTATTCTTGAGCTAATCCAATTTGTAAATTTATATTTGGATCACCAAGATTTGAAAATAGTGGAGCTAATTTTGAATTAGCTCTATTCTTGAGTGATCCAAACACAGTCTTACTGAGTTGTGCCCCCACTATGAGAGAACTACCCAAGCAAGTAAATTAATGTATGCTATAATAAAACACTCTTATTAGGAATCAGGTGGTTCGATAAGCATCAGATCATATTCAATATGATATTCGGTTGCAAGTAAATGTATGCTATAATAAAACACTCTTTATTAGGAATCAGGTGGTTCAATTAGCATCATATCATATTCATTCTGATATTCAGTTGGAGTTGTTTTGCATTAAGATATGTACGGCAACTAAAAAATTTCTTCATATATTAAGTGCACACTAATTTTAACACAGTAATTTTATCCTGTACCACTCAAACTGCTCAGGACGAATCCATGTATACAACTACACTCATTTTTAATTTATAGGTCCATATTAATTTGTCCTCCCTTACAATTAACTTCCGCCCCCTATGTTTATTATTTTTAATATGTATAAAATATTATTTTATTACTTTTTATTATGTAAGAAAATATTTATATTATTCTTTGTTATGTAAAAGACATTTCTTATTATTATTTTTATTTAGTACCTTATTAGTTATTAGTTAATGAATTTGTACTATATAAATTCAATAGATTTGAACCCATGATTCATAAGCATAAATCCTTAATCTGCCCACACTCCTTTGCATGTTATGTCTCCATTAGCATTCCTCGTCTTTGAGTTATTGAGGGGACGATTTAAAATTTGTTTACGATATTGTATAGTCTGTTGACTATTGTAATAGATATTAACGTGTGTATTGCGTACAATTAAGGTTATTGCTAAGCACATTTAAGTCTTTAGGTAAGTTTAATTTGAAAATTTATTAGATTGATTTCAAATGAATAATTCAAATCATTAAAACCGATCTACTTTACGAGAGAGATATTTATATATAAAAGTTATAAATTTTCAAACTAATTAGTATAGAGTTAACCAGTCAGAAAATAATACAAAATTAAAGCATTAAATTAAAATAAACTTATAATTTTTTTCACCCCTTGATTTTTCTATACTAAAATAATTAAATATTTTTTAAATTTTACATAAATTATTTTAATTATTTTAATCTTTAAATAAATAAATAAAAACTTAAACCATCTCATTTCTTGGTGTATCGTCCTCAATTTCCTTAGTTTTTTTTCACAACTCACCCCAACGTTGGTCAAACTTGGTGGGCTCCATAATTTTTTTGGGCCAATTAAAATCAATGAAACCATTTAAATGGTCAAACACTGTAAAAAATGGATTTTTTTTTTTTTAAGTTTATAAAAAATTTTAATGGTAAAAATAAAAATTTCGGTTAAATCGCATTTTTCATTAATTTTTTCAATTTTTTTGCAAGCAAGACAAATTATGTGGCTTGTACTAAAACTTCTGATGATAAAATTAAGTCACAAATTGAGGTCTTTTTCTTTCTGTTAATATTAACTTAATATTAACAGAGAGAAAAAAACCTTAATTTATTACTAAAACTTAATAATATTAAGGCCTTTTTCTCCCTTTAACCTGCTTGGGGAGGAAGAAATAAAGAAGTGGTCATAATTCATCTCCTCTCCTCCAGAGATGCAAATTTCCTGAACCGGATATACTTTAAACGCTAACATCACGCTGTTTAGTGGGCCCCAAGTAGGCATATCTTCCCGGTCTATTACAGAACGAGTCTACCTGGTGGAAGAAGTTCTGTTCTCTCTCACTTACACTCACGGAGCTAAAACCCTAAGTCGCCACTTCTTCCATTAAACCCAAACACCATCAACACATCTCTCTCCGTTGAATACACTAGCGAGGATGAATTTCAAAAACCCTAAAATACCTAATGTGCCGACGAGAGGAGCGACGACGATGCTGAAGGTGGCGTTGTTCGGCGGCGCCGCCGTCTATGCCGCCTTGAACAGCCTCTACAACGTCGATGGTGGTCATCGCGCCATTGTCTTCAATCGGATCGACGGTATTAAAGACAAGGTCTCCGATCTCTTCTCCTTCAATTTTTGTTACGAAATTGGTGTCGGTAGAGTCGAAATAGCGAATGAACCCTTAAGAGGTGTTAGGTTTTTGATTAATTAAGCTGGAAATGTTGATATGTACAAGCGTTTATCAGATAACAACACTGTTGTTCTGTATTGTACCAAAGGGATCTTTGGAAGACTTTTCATTTTGCGCCTTTCCTTTACCTGGATGGTACAACCTTTGGAAGCTCATGCATTAGGGAAGTGTCTATATGAAATCAGCTACTGCTGACTATCCTTCATTGTTTCAGTTTTTTTTTTTTAAATATTCTTGTTATTCATTGATTTTTTTTCATAATCCTGGTTGTAGAAGGGAGTTGGTGTCAGAACTTGTGATTATTCAGTTTTTAATTTTTAATTTTTAATTTGTGCCTTTTTCATGTTAAGTCTTGTAGTTGCAATTCTTGAGAATAGCATCTAAAGATGTTGGGGTGTACCAGGCCTTTTAATAAAAAATAAAAAAGGTCGCAAAAAATTTCTAAGGATTCTGTGTCACATCTCAAGGAATTTGAGTTCAAGCAGAAACCTATAAATCGGAAACTACATTTTGAGTTTAATACTAACAGTTGAAGTTTGTATATGCAGGTATACCCTGAAGGAACCCACTTTATGATCCCATGGTTTGAGAGACCGATTATCTATGACGTGCGTGCCCGACCCCATCTTGTTGAGAGCACTTCTGGTAGCCGTGATCTGCAGATGGTATTTACCCTAATTTGTTTCTGCTGTTATTCTTGATCCAGTACATTCAATCTAAAACAATTTAGAATGGATCCTACTTTAAAAAAGGCCCCAATAACCCATTAGTGGCATGATTCTGATCCATTTTATATCAGACAGATCAGTCGGGAAGAACAGGGTTTGAGTTGTGAATAGCATTAGTTATGGACCTGTATTTACTCTTTTTAATTATTTAATTTCCTTTTATAAAGCGATCTTCATATATATAGTCTCAAGTGCTTTGTTACTCTAAATTTGCTGTCAATCCATTGCATACTATTATGAAGACTGTATAGAAGGGTCTATTTAGCATGAGAATTGACTTTAGTTATAATTAGCTTGTTTTTGGATTAGGCTGTTTCTGAGAAATATTTCTTTTGGCCAACTCTTTCATAATACAATAAAAGTGATAAATTGGATTAATTACAAGTAGTTGAAAACTGTTGCTTATAATTTACTTTTTTGGCAGTAATTTTTATCAAGCTCTTTTCAGAAGCAATTTACTCTAATTGGCAAATTCACTTTTCCTATGTGGTTTCTAATAATGACCAGTAGCTAAATTAAGCTTGACATTAGAAAGAACAAGTGACCTAGCTTTGCCGTTGTACAATCTGAATCAATTTATTTAAAGTTTCTTGTTCATTTTTTTTCAAATGCAAAAGGCAAAAGGTGAAAATTTCTTCAACACATTTATTTTTTGTGCATTTCTTTGAATTTGAAAGGTGAAAATTGGGCTGAGGGTTCTGACAAGACCGTTGCCAGAGAAACTTCCGACAATATATCGGACTCTAGGAGAGAACTTCAATGAAAGAGTGCTTCCTTCTATTATTCATGAGACTCTCAAGGCAGTCGTCGCTCAGTACAATGCTAGTCAGCTCATCACTCAAAGAGAGGTTGCCTTTGTTCCCCTTTTCCATTTTTAACATTCAGTTGACAAAAGAAGTTATAGCAATTTATTTCTCTTCATTTGTTTTGAACATTTTTCAATGTTTAGCTGCTTTCAAGTTAAAACTTGGGACAATTTGTAGTTTTATGTTTTTAGCCTTTTGTAACATGATCTGCAATGGTACTGGATAAATGATTTTGGGCTCAAACTGCTATTGAACTTGTATAATATTAAATAATTGATACTTGTTCGTCTCTAGGTAATTCACAGTACTCAGTATTTGATAAATTACATTCTGCAAATTTTTTTTGGATATTCCACAGATCAAGTGAGGTCTGAGTTTTCTGTTGTTATTCTATAAATAGACAGTGAGCAGGGAGATAAGAAAGATTCTGACAGAGCGGGCCCGCAACTTCAACATGGCCCTTGATGATGTGTCAATCACCAGCCTGAGTTTTGGCAAGGAGTTCACTCATGCCATTGAGGCCAAGCAGGTAGCTGCACAGGAGGCAGAGCGTGCTAAGTTCATAGTTGAAAAGGCTGAGCAGGACAAGAAGAGTGCTATCATTAGAGCTCAGGTGCCTTTTCTTTTTCCTTTATTCTTATTTATCATTCTTTTTTGTTTGGGTTTAGGGTTAAAATGCCACTTTGTTTTTGTGCCCTAATCATGCCTCATATCCTTCATCTCCATTTTCAAAAGTCCACATAGTTGATTCGAACTACTCAACATGATCTTCATATTAAAATATGCTTGGAGACCAAATTCTATATTTTTTTGGACATTTTTTGCTCTTTTCTTAGATAGGTACAAAATCACTGTTTTCAGAAGATTTGAGACCATCCAAAACAGTGATTTTGTGCCTATCTAAAAAGGTTAGTTAAAAAAAAATGTCTCCAAGCACATTTTAATATGGAGATCATGATGAGCAGTTCAAATCGACTGTTTACACTTTGAAAACAGAGATAGAATGTGAGGCAGGATTGGCACAATAATAATGGGGCACTTTAAGCTTACCCCTACTCAATTGCAAATTGTAACTGATATTATCCTAGAAACATAAACATTTTGAGATACTTGGGACAGTTATAGTGCATATATCTGGCCGGGTAGATTTTGACAGATTTGTTCTCAGTTCTGACTTGCTGTAATTATAGAGAAAGATTGAACTATCTAGAAATGTGGGTTCTTTTTGTTGTGTTGCAACTTCAATACAGACTAGTATTGGTTAAATTTGATTGCCTCTAGTGTTAATGTTGATTCAATACAGACTAGTATCTGGATGGGTCTTGTGCATAATTACATATATACCCCTGTTACATGATACAAGTTATAATCAGTGTCATAGAATCTGTTATATGTGATATATGTGATGAAAGCAATACATGTCAAAAAGAGAGGCATTTCCTCGTACAGCCTGGAATAACTAAAAAAATATCAAATTATACCCCTCTAAAAAGCGTTAACATGCTTGTCCCCTCGGAGAGACTTTCAAAATGTACAAGTGAAGCACTTTTGACTTATGCCCTTTTCTTTTGTTCATGCAGCCTTTTACATAAAAACCCTTCTGACTTCTTTTAATTCTCTACACAGGGAGAGGCTAAGAGTGCTGAGCTGATTGGCAAGGCAATATCAAGCAACCCGGCCTTTCTGGCACTGAGACAGATTGAGGCAGCAAGAGAGATTTCACACACCATTGCTCAGTCTTCAAACAAGGTCTTCTTAGACTCGCAAGACCTCTTGCTCAACCTCCATTCTCTCAATGTCGAAGTCAAAAAATGAAACCGTCTAACGATAAATTTGTACTGCAAAAGAATTGTAAACTTGTTCTTTTCATTTTAATTCTTTTGCGATAGGTTGAGAATTTTTACGTGGTAAAGCTCGGCTGCTGTCAGGTTTCTTTTCTACTTGGGTACTTTGTTCTGGCGCTTTAACTGTGGATTATAGGATTTGAGATTTTGAAAGTTATCTTATCTGGGTTTAGTTCCCTCATTTAATAATAGAACCTTTTACTATGGTCACAAATCACCTGTTCATGTGATTTTCTTGTTAATATGGTTTATTGATCATGTTTGTAGTGCAGTAAGGTCACAGCTGAGTACTATTTTGATATATGATTTGTTTTGGACAGTAAATTTTGAAAATGCTGGTCACATATTCACTATTTCAAATATATAATTCAAATAATATTTTTACTAATCCGAATAATACTATTTTCACACTAATCTAAAAATCATTATTTTTTATCTAATTTTATCTACTAATTTCAAATTTGAATGGTTTTCATCCAAACATATATCATATATGAGTGGGGTTAAAATGCACCATTGGTTTTGTGTTTCATGTCTTTATCTTTGTTCTCGAAATTCAAATAGTCGATCCGAACCGCTCAACATGTTTTTCATATTAAAATATACTTAGAGACCAAATTTCATATTTTTTGGAATTTTTTTACTATTTTTTTAGATAGTTACAAAATCACTGTTTTTGGATGGTCCAGATGCAGTGATTTTGTAACTATCTAAATAAATAGTAAAAAAATTTCAAAAAATATAAAATTTGGTCTCTAAGCATATTTTAATATGGAGAACATGTTGAATGGTTTGGATCGACTATTTGAATTTTGAAAACAAAGATAAAAGTATGGAGTATGGTTGGGGCACAAAACCAATGGTGCATTTTAACCCCACTCATCATATATTCCCGTTTCAATGTTTGTTTTGTAAAGTAGTCTACATCTGTGTGAATCAAGATATCAGCTAGTCAACTAGTCAAGTTTAAATTATTAATATATTCCAGTGCATCTGCTTAGAAGATATATCCACGTTTTTTTCAATATTATATTTTTCTAATTATTATTATTATTATTTTTTTGCGGAATTTCTAATTATTATTGAGGTTCAATGGCCTATACTATACATGCATGTGCACTCCCATCTCAATATATATAGAAATTGACTTGAACGACCGATTCAAGCTTATATTTTTACACCATTCAAACCAAGAATTTCAAATCAATTAATTATGTATTAATATATTTTTAACCCATTTATCGAGCAATATTTCAAAGTAAAGTTAAGGATAAAATTACAGATAATATTTTATAAGAAATATGCAACT
Organism: Carex cristatella; assembly: GCA_024447775.1. Classification (NCBI taxonomy): domain Eukaryota; kingdom Viridiplantae; phylum Streptophyta; class Magnoliopsida; order Poales; family Cyperaceae; genus Carex; species Carex cristatella. Next base: position 4,558,640 of record JAJHPF010000008.1, on the reverse strand, counting down.
TCAGTGATTTTTATATAATATTTTCATCAAATAGTCCGGTCTAGACACTACAATAGCATTTTTAAGAATCTCCTTATATAGAAGTTGATATATTGGAGCAGGATTAATTTCACTATAACTTACATGTTTAATTTTGGTCCAAATCGACACCTTTAAATTACAAAAAATATTTTACATAACGGGCAACATATGTTTTTCCGCAATTATTTCCCTCATGTATGAGTTATTTATTATTGAAATATACAATGTTCGCTTGTTGTTAAAGAAATGTCGATATGTCCGAGTGGTTAAGGAGACAGACTCGAAATCTGTTGGGCTTTGCCTGCGCAGGTTCGAATCCTGCTGTCGACGATATTTTTATAAACTTTTTTTTTCTTTATTTTGGGTTTTATTGTAATATAATTGAAGCCTCAGGTTTTAGCTCATTTATTTTATTATTTTATTGAAATTTGTTCCTTCAAATATACACAAACACGTGGTTTCATGAATTATGTAGACCCATATAATGTCTTCCCATAAAATTTAAGTAAAATTAAAAATACAAAAATGAAGAAATATTTGCAAAACTAAAATTAACTTAACGAAAATTGTATTTAGGAAGAAACTCATAACATAGAAAAAAAAATTGAATCCTAACAACTTCGACACTATTAAATTGCATTAATTAATTTGTTAATTAGCATATTTCATAATTAAGTGCTTAATTATAATTTACACACTATAAACCCATCATCATTGCATTGGAAAAAAAATGCAAAATCAAAATGTTTTTAAAAATTAAGTAGGAGGTACCGTGACAACTTGGTGGAGCGAAAACCTAATTACAAGAAAATATCTGATTGCATAATTTTACATTTAATTAAGTAATTATATCCATCAAATTTATTCATGAAATTATGTGCAAATTTTTACAGCTTAAATTGTTTTCACTGTAATTACTATATAACACTGAAGAAATTCAAATTGAATCTTTACCATCTACAGCATCATACTATACATCCACACCGTTACTATAATAAACAATTTTTTTTTTTTGTTAATTTTGATTATCCTCTAATATCATATTTATATGTTTTATGCGTTCCCCAATTGAATGAATTTGTTTCACATTATTTGATCGCTCTCTTGTTTTTTTTTATTTTGCAATTAATGTTGAAACTTGAGAAATTATTCTATGAACAACATTAATCAGTTTAGTTCATTGTTGTTGATGCTGCTGCTTATATTCTACTTGATGACCCTTATCATGCAACAATTTCCATTAATTCATAGTGTTTTCATTTATATAGCAACTAATAATTCATTGTAACCACCACTTATTATCACACATAACAACACTAAATTTATTATTCATTTAATTTTCATGTAGCTCATTGCTCATGTCTCATGTATGCAAAGAGTTGCAACCAAAAAGTCAGAACATGGACAATAAAATGTGTATAGTAAATTTTTAACTTAATTGTTTAGTACGTATTTACCATATATGTGTGCTTAATTTCATATCATTGGAGTTGTGTGTTTGTATTAGCTTAGAGCATTTATATTGGATTTATTTATTATAATTTTAAATCCAATGTAGTATTTTTTTTTTAATTCATTAGATGTATAAGAATTTATAATTAGCAATTTTAAAAAAATATTCCAACTTTTAAGTTGGCAAAATTATGAATTCTCACTCGTTAGATATTAATTGTTAATCCTATGTTGAATTTTTAATTTTTAATTAATTTATAAAATAAAGATGCTGTAAGTTAATTTTTATTCTTTGTGTGACATTTCTATATTATTTCATTTTAATTTTTTTAGATGCTTTTAGTTTTTCACTAACAAATTTTGTAATAATCTTGCCATTAAAAACTTGACCAAATATAAACTAGTTATTTAGTTATCCATTTTAAACATTAACTAATCACCCTGCTGTCAAATCCAGAATCTAGTTAGTATGTAGATCTGTGGATAGCATGTTCATTGGATGCAATTATTTAATTTTTAATCAGACCGACAAATTTTGAATTTGATGGTTCGGTTATTACGGTCTAAATAGTTTGGTTAGGTTGAAATTTTGAATTATTTCAATTTTATATGTTTAATTTAATGCTTCTTATTTCGGTTCAACTAAATATATCAAAATTTACTTGATATTAACTTGATTTACTTCAGATTTTTATATTTAATTACTCTCTTATTTCAGTTCAACTGATATATATTTTGATATTTTATCTTAATGGATATGTTGTTAGTGTAATAATCTAGAAGTCAATCATACGGTAATTGTATCATATATATTTTGTTTATGAATTGGATGATTAAATTATTTTGTTCCTTGAATATTATCGCATTTATGAATTATTTCGGGTTAATGACTTGAAGTTGTAGAACTTCATAATATAGATGATAAATACTCTTAATAGTCTCTAACTGTGGTAATTATCATGAACACTAATTGTCTGTAAAATGGTTAGTATGTGAATTAAAAGATAATTAAGTTTTAAAGACCATAGACAAAAAAATTGTCATTTTAATCACATAGGTACATGTTACAGAACATGGTATTTGGCAGATCCTAAATGAAACATTAGATGAAATTGTTTTGTGTCATTAATATTTTTATTTAGTGTTAAGTTCTAAAATATGAGATGTTCATTTTTGTCACACTCCCGATTTCAGAGGTGCGACAGACCTACCGCGTTCATTTTTTCATTTCAATTCACGTAACACAAGGTAACACAAGACATGGATCTTTTTATGCATTGCCAATAGCATCCATTAATTTTTACCCCATCCCAATTAATTTACAATAATTATCTGACTATTTATAGTGGATGATGCTAGATGAATTTTCTGCACCATGTCAGATAAAATAATCCCAAATCCCATACTTTCAGATGGCTCTGCTGTCAATTACAATCCCAAAAGCGTTTCTCAATCTTCATTTAATAAACCTGTAACCCACAAGGAAAAACGAGTGAGAAATAATAAATTATTTTTTAGTGCTGATTGCCACTCAGATTGTTGGATTCAAATGAAATCCATATTCAGATTGAAATCACCGCACGAGAAATTACAGTTCATTTTAAAATGACGAATGCAGATGCTCAATATCAGTTTCCAATCGAACAACAACAATTACATAGATAAATCAGAACTCAATGAATCTTATCGGAATAAATGGTTTGGGTCTAAATCTTTTAAACCATAAAGTCTGGTAACGTTTGGTTTCTTACCTTTACAGTTTCTAGTCTAGTAACACTAACATTTACCTTAACAAGTATCGATCGTGTTAGGGCTTATACTGTTCTATCCTTTCTGACAATTTGTTAATGAAAATAATATAGAATCAATATCTCAATGCCTTCAGAATCAGAAAGAAAATCGATGATAAGATAGTTCTAACTATCCTGACAATCGGTTAGCATAAACAATACGAAATCAATATCACAATACTGTCATTATCGGAAAGAAAATTATTAATAAGACAGTTACCACAGTTCATTAATTTTACAGTCACAGTTTATATTTATTCAATATCCCCTACCTAACCGGTACTGGGTTCAGTTGGGGCCATTCACCATATGCGCATAAGGGTCCTGGAGTAAAGTCTAGTAGTAGCTAACTAGACTTTACGATATATTAATCATTTTTCTCCACTATATGGAGGTTCAAGGATTACAATATTTAATATTCAATCAATTCAGTCACTGTGGTCTCAATCAATCATTTGAAATAAGAATTAATCAATCGATAAACAATATCAACATGACAGTCAACATACTTACCTGTAATTCAGTTTCAATTGTATTGGGTATGCATATGATGCAACAGTTCAATCAATGCAGTCAATCAAATATTCAAAATGCATAGCGAGTTACGATTTAATTCCTAGTATGAATCTCAGACTAATCCAATAACCTCGCACTTGATATCGTAGGGCAACCGGTGAGGTCACTAACAATTTGTTCTTCCTGAACGCTCAGTGTCATCTGTCTCTTTCTTAATTACGCCTATATCAGAATAATATATATATTCTAATCAATACATATATCTGATCCATTTTAATTAATAAAGGTATCTATTTTACATGTTCATTAGTTATTTAATTCAATTTCAGTCTAAAATCATATATGTCCAGTAAGTTACGATTCCAAATCATTGAAGTTCCAACAATCCAAGTACAAGTACAAGTTCAAGTTAAATCTGAATTTTCGTTTTGAGTCTAAAGCCTCTGTTTTCTTAAACAACCTAAAATATGTTTACAATTTTGATTTATAAAGTTTTTAGGCAGCAGTTTATTATATATGTAACTTTGCACTACGGCCCCTTTAAAAGGTATAAATTACGAATTCAAGGAAAATTTTCCAATTCAACCTTATGCTTTACATTTCCTTTACAAATAAGCACAGGGTAGCACCAGTAATCAGAGTTAACTGACAACGATTGATATGAATGTTTAAATGACATCAACCCCCCTTAAACCACACACCCTTAAATATTCTCAGTCATGAGGGGAAATGATATTAGTATAAAATACAATCCATTTGAGTTTGGTACCAAAAATAAAACTAGAGTTGAACTCTAAACCAGAAATTCAAGAATCCATTCACCATAATAATTATTGGATTCATATCCTATAAACATGTTTTTAACTAGATTCTACAATATTTTAGCTTGCATTCTTCAATTTGTTAAATCCATATTTCTTCAAATATTAGTAACCCAATAATTCCTTTTTATTTCTTTCTACACCCAAATCAAGTTTAAACTTACTAAATTTCAGATTCTATTTTTATCAAAATCTCAATCGGTTTTGAAAGAAGAACAATAGAGAGATTGAGAAGATATACCAAGCACTAATGTTGAATACATCTAACTTCAAGAATAATACATCAAAGGAGAAACCACCAATCAAATCATGAAAATTTCCAAAAGAGATTCCTCTCTGTTGCCTCACGGAAAGAGCCAAGAAAAATATAAATGAAATGCAAAGTTTAAAAGAGAGAGAGATTGGTTCTTAATTAATTAAGGGATATATTAAGCTGGAGTGTCCACCAGCTTAGGCCGCGTGGCTTTAATGCCACGTTGGGCATTTATTTTATATTTTTGTTAATTTTGTAATTTCAACCTTTAACTATTCATATTTTGCAAATCAGTCCAATTATTTAAAGGGAAATTTATAAATATTTCAAGTATTAGCTTTCTGTTATATCTATCTCATATCAATTCTAAATTTTAGAAATTCGTTTCGATGTATCTCATTGTACAAACTTTATCTCAATTAATTAGATTTCCAGACAATCAATTTATCATATTTAACTTTAATTTCACTTAATTATTTTACTTGTACACATTCAAATGTTTCGTACAGTACTTTCAGATACTAGTTTTATATACGCATTTTGTATAGTGTTACAATTTTTTTCTACATAAGAAATGTATACTCGTGAATGAATGTTGTCTAATGCTCTCTGTAAAAGTAGCTATAACAGTGATATTTCGGTATATATGGCTTACGCGGAGGGGAGATGTTCACCAAGACTACTATTGTTCCTCGTATTATTATACGGGTTATGGTATCACTAGACCTTTTGATAGAGTATGATTATCTGCTAGCAGTATGATTACAGAGTTAATCATATTTAATAATCTGTTCAAGATTAAGTTTGCAAGGATGACACGTATCTACTTTGAAACTATATCTGATATTATGAGATATAATAATTAACACAAGTAAATAATTTATTGGATCATGATATTGTACTGAACAACATCATCTGTGTAATTAGATAGTCATAATGCATTCTGTCAGGTGTTGCTTATAATTTGTAGAGTTAACGTGAAATCATAAAGATAAAGTGAGATAAATCTTCTGCGGATAGAGATCCGTGAATTCTGAAGCACAGTCGGAGTCAAAATTCACAATCATAAATGGAACTTGCAGTATTGAACAATATCTCCGACAGATGGGTCCGATATGTCAGCGACATCATTTTCGAAAGTTGCTCTCTCTCCTCTCCTGAATCTTTTCCATTTTCTCCGTTCTCTTCCCCTCACTCAAAGTCAAAACCCTCCGCATCCCTCTCTCGAGACAAACGACGACCGCCGTTGATAAAACCCTTTCCCTTGTCTTTCAATTTTTCGATATTTCCTCTTCGATACGCCTCTTATGCCCCTCCCGGCGCCTCCCTCGATCAACATCCTTGTGGCGTTGCTCTCTGTCTATCTCAACTAAGAAGGTACTTTTGTTTGTTGCAATTTCTCTCTCTTTTTTCGACCCATTTGCGGTTTTGTTGATTTTGTTGGTTACCAAATATGAAGTCCTTTCACTCTTTACTATAATGCCCCCAAATTTTCAATTTTTTTGAAAATTGTTCATAATAAGCCTCAATTAAGCTTGAATTCAGCAGATAAGCCTTTTGGATTACAATATTGTAACCCATGATTGTAGCAATGCAAACGAAGAAAAAAAGAATCAAACCATACTTTTTTTGTTTTCAAAAAATAGAACCGAACCAAACCGAACCGATTAAAACTATCAACTGATTAAGAATCGGACAGAACAAACCGAAGTAAAGGTTGAACTGAAATAAGAGATTAAACCTGGAAAACAACAACGAATCCAAATCAAGATTAAAGATCAAGAAGGCACAAATGGTATACAGAAAATAAAAATTGTATACCAGTGGCACAAATTGTACTCCAGTGGCACAAATTGTACTGTTTTCAAAATGTATTCTACTTTACTGAAATCAATTCAATTCTATCAGATTTACTTCTGACCAGAGCTAAGTCTCCGCAAATCTGCTGCGCGGCCTGATTCATTCCACCATGACGGAAGAAGCCGTTCTAAGATTTCTACAAACAAAGGAACAGATCTCCAACTCACACGAGTTCGCCACCTCCATTGGCGTTGGCCACACCGAGCTCGAGAACGTCATCAAGAGCCTCAGGGGATTTGAAATTGTTGATGCACAGGTAAATTGCAATTTAACCTTGCTCAATTGAAACTTCGATTGTTGATTCCTTGGAATTGGTTACTGGAAATGTTTATGTGTAATAATGCTAAAAAAATTGTGTTATTTTATACTTTGAAAATAAACATGTTTTACTAACTTAAGATTTGTCGAGAAATGTTCTTATTTTGGTGCTATGTAATTGGGCCTAGGAAATTACACGTGAAAACTGGGTACTTACTGAAGAAGGCAAAACTTACATGGAAAAGGGATCGCCAGAGGCGCTATTCTTCTCAGCCATACCACCCGAGGGCATCTCTATGAATAATCTAAAGGTGGTAGTCCCTCATTATTGCATCATAAAACTTTGTGAAAGCACAAAATTGCTGGCTGATTTTCTTCTATTTTTTAGTTTAGGAGAAATTGGGCTCTGAAGTTTTAGACATTGGGAGCAAAGCGGCAGCCAAAAATAAGTGGATTGCTTTTGATAAGGATCTGGTCAAGAGAAAGGTAGAATCTTCTCCGGTGCTCTACTCATGCACTTATTGATCTATAAATTTTAATTTCTTTCATCTGTTCAGGTTGAGAATGTACAAGATGAGGTAAAGAACCTGCTTGGGCGAATTAACAGTGGAGAGGTACTTTGTGACTTGAGACTTAATTTAATATTCTATTATTGTTTGATAATGTAAGAGCTGTATGAGAATTTTCACCATTATTGTAGGCAGTTGGGGATCAAGCTATTAATGATCTCAAGCGAAGAAAGCTCATTTTTAAACAGTAAGTTTATACCTCACCAAATTTGACATATTATTTTTGTTTATTTTTCAAAATAAGCAATTTATCATTTTGTAAATTACATATTTTTTTTTTCGCAGAACTTGGAAAGGCTATTCACTAAAGAAAGGTACTAAATATGTATCAAAGAGGAAAAAGGCTGCAACTGATTTGACTAGAGAACATATCGTCAGGTATTTTTGCAAGTTGCAGCAACATAAATTATAAAAACTGTTTAAGATGTACTTCTTTATTTCATTGATGCACTATCTCAAGCTTTATCTTACAATGTTTTGTTGCTTGTAGTATGCTTGGCTACAAAATTATGGCTGTGTCATTCAAAAACATTTTGTATTATTTAATGAAAAAGCGCACCCCTTGCCTTTTTAATGATTTCTTTGATAAATTTTTGTTCTCTTTGCAGTGGTGACTGGAAGAATCTAGAGTTCAAAGAGTATAACCTCAATGCTGAGGCACCACCAATTCAAGCCGGTTATATGCATTCTTTACTGGAGGTAGGGTTAGTTTCTCTCATCAGTTTCTTGTTTTTATTGGTTTATTGGGTCTTGTTTCTGTCTTGTTGAACTGAACACAAAGTTAACTTGGAAAAGAAAAGATGAAGCCCTATATTAAATTTTTTAAAATGGTATTGACAAAACTTGAGACCCCTAATTAAATGGAAATCAGCTGTCCTACCAATCTCTCCTGTTAACTAATATCGGATGGCAACAATGTTACTCATACATTAATTGTTGATGGAAAATAACAAGTTCTTGGTTATTTTTACTATGAACTTCTAGACAGCCCTTTCTTTTTCTGTTTTAGTCCATCAACTGTTCTGAGTGAATATATTGACAGCCTTCTTCCTTTTAATCTTCTTATTTCAGTTCCGCGAGGAAATTCAGAATATCTTCTTGCAAATGGGGTAAGAGACGAGCACTTCAATTATGGATTTTTGTATTTTAAACTGGATTTTTTCTCAAAACCCTTCGTGTATAGAATGGTGCAGATTTGAGGAAATGCCGACAAATAACTTTGTGGAAAGCAGGTACTTTTATATGTTTTTTAGCTCCTTTATCTTTAGCATGTGGTACTTTCGAATAATTCTTCCTGATTTTATTGCTTCAGAGCTAATATTTAAATAACAGGAATGAAACAAGTATGATGCTCTAATAATTTAACTAAATACGTTATCTGTTTGTTCATCAAATTTCATGTCAATATTAAGGCTAAATTATTGAAGAATGTATTAACCAAATTCTTGAAGAGTTGTTTAGTTAATACATCAAATTTCATGTCAATATATATGTCAATACATTGTTGAAGAAATTTTTGTATATCTAATTAAATAATGCTTATTCTCATGACTGATTATATCTGTTATTTGTAGCTTCTGGAATTTTGATGCGTTATTCCAACCACAACAGCACCCTGCCCGTGACTCGCATGACACATTCTTCTTGGAGAGTATGCACTTTCATAAATTTTTAAGCTTTGTGTATTATTCATGTGAAACCTATAAAAAATGTTTACACTTTTCTTGTGGCAGCTCCTGGAAGCACTAAAGATTTGCCCGAATATTATCTCAAGAGAGTGAAGTTTGTGCATGAATTTGGCGGCTACGGATCCAAAGGGTTTAATAGTTTTCCCCGTCTTTTTTGTTTTCAACAGTGACATTTCTGTAAATATTTATCTTCTGACTTGAACTTGTTATTTAGGTATGGCTATGATTGGAAAAGAGAAGAAGCAGAGAAAAACCTCCTACGTACTCACACTACAGCTGTTTCTACAAGAATGCTGTATGCACTTGCTCAACAGTTATAGCATTACTAATTAATAAATTCTCTTGGGTTATTATTCTTTTAAATTTTTATTGTGATTGTTAACCAGATAGTATTTGGCAGGATACATTCACTCCCAAGAGGTACTATTCAATAGACCGTGTTTTCAGAAATGAGGCAGTTGATAGGACACATCTTGCAGAGTTCCACCACATAGAGGGTATTTTTTTTCATACTATTTAGTTTCTTGATTATACAGCATTGTATGACAAAAAGCTAGACCGATAAATCTCCTGTAGTTGACTTGCTTAGTTTCCAATTTCAGGTCTAATTTGTGACCGTGGGTTGACTCTTAGTGATTTGATTGGAGTGTTGGAAGACTTCTTCTCAAGGCTTGGTATACCATTTTTTTCATCGTATTATTTCTAAACCTATTTGACATGGATACAGCTATATCATATCTAATATAATAAAGATACATCATATATGTAATTTTATATGTAATTTTTGAAGTCTCAGGATATGACTCAGTTTAGATATATATATTTTTCTTTTAATATTCTTTTTGCATAACAGTAATTATGCTTTTGAAGAGCACAGAAATATTGTACATTTGTAGTGCAGTGATACTTTATCCCTTATTTTTTTCTATTCATTTAATTCAATTTGTCATCAATATTTAGGCATGTCGAAGTTGCGGTTCAAGCCTGCCTACAATCCATATTACTGAACCTAGCATGGAAATATTCAGGTTCCATCAGCACTGCTCTATTGTTTTTGGGTAAGCCTGCTTGATAATTTTTGTTGATTCTTTGTTCTTGATTAATCTTTTTTAGTTATCACGATGGACTCGAGAAATGGGTAGAAATTGGAAATTCAGGCATGTTCAGACCTGAGATGCTTCTTCCCATGGGCCTTCCAGAAGATGTCAATGTTATCGCATGGGGTCTCTCTCTTGAAGGGTACATATCATGGGGTTGACATCCTATCCATCATTTTTTCCTCTCTTTAGGGTTTGCAATGTTTTTAAGATTTGAATTTGTATACAATACAGTTGGATCATTGAACTTCTGATATTAGTGCACAGTAATAAATAACTCATGGGCATTTTTTTTTTTGAGTAAATGTAATTTAAAAAGTAATAAATATCACTTTTAATATATACTACTTACACGACATGGTTCTTCCTTTTTGATCCAGGCCTACAATGATTTTGTATGGAATAAGTAATATCAGAGATCTCTTTGGGCCTAAGGTACACTTTGTAGTTCCTTTATGAGTAATTTAATTAAGGGTTATATCTTGGTTTGATTTGCTACTAGAGTCGAGTCATCTGCAAGAACAGGGATGATATTGGGCTAATTCTTCAATGTATATTAATTGCAGGTCGATTTCAACATCATAAAGAACAATCCAATCTGTCGACTGGGTCTCTAGAGAATTAATTTTATTTTAGTTTTGGGAGTGATTTGTAACCCAGGTAGGCAGGTACTAACATCGTATAAATTTGCAACGTGCAATTGTATATACATCTAAAATTACAAAGTGATTTACTGGTAATTACGCATGTGAAGTAGTCATTAGTTTGGCATAGCATAAGTAATTGTCTCCCCTATGGTAGTATATCAAAGAAATACATTTATGGTTGAAATTTAAGTAACAATTTCAATTAAAAAAAGTAAATAGTGGAGGCAAAAGGGTATAGATTGCTCATCAACCCAAGTTTGCTCTTCTTTCTGGTAGAAATTCACATAATATAAGTCCCTATTATATATATGTAAGAGTTAATTTGGCTTCTGTAAGATCTCTACTATTGTTTTATCTTTTCTCTACCACCCACAATACTCCTTTTTCTCTCTATTGGATCTATATTATTTTTTCTTGCTCTCCTCCTTGCACGATTCTCTTTCTCACTCTGTTGGATCTTTAATATTGTTCTTGATCATCTCCTCCTACCACTACTTTCCTTCTCATTTCGTCGGATCTCATGTTGTTCTAGATCACCCCTCCTTCTACGAATCTCCTTCTTACTTAGTTTGATCTCAATTGTATTTTTTGCTATCCTTCTTCCACGACTCTTCTTCTCACCAAGTTGTATCTCTAATGTCGTCCTAAATCACCTCCTCCTTACACTACTCCCTTTATCACTCCGTTGGATCTCTAATGTTGTTCTGGATCACCTCCTCCTTACACGACTCTCTATCTCACTCTGTTGGATCTCTAATGTTGTTTTGGATCACCTTTTCCTTACACGATTCTCCTACTCACTCTGTTGGATATCTAATATTATTCTGAACCACCTCATCCGTTGGATCTCTAATGTTGTCCTTCCTACTCTGTTGGATCTCTATTATTGTTCTGGATCACCGCTCCCTTTCTCGAATTTTCTTCTCACTATGTTGGATCCCTAGTGTTGTTGCATCACTGCCTCCATCCACAATCTCCTTCTCACTCTATTGAATGCCAAGTGTTTTTCTGGATTACTTCCTCTCTCAACGGTTGTCCTTCCCTCTCTATTAGATCTCTGGTGTTGTTCTGCATCATCTCCTCCATCAATTCTCCTTCTTACACTATTGCATCCCTAGTGTTGTTTTTGCTCTTCTTGTTCTTCTACGACTCTTCTGCTTCGTTAAATCTCTTCTATTGTTCTATATTTTCTCTATTACTCGCAACACTCCTTTTTTGTTGGTTGGATCTATATGTTGTTGTTGCTTTTCTCCACCATCCCCGACTCTCCTTCTCTCTTCATTGGATCTTTAATATTGTTGAGGATTAATTCCTTCTTACACGACTCTCCTTCTCACTCAATCAGATCTCTAATGTTGTATTTCGTAAGTGATGGTCAAATAATCAATTTTGTTTGATTAAATAATCTTCTAGTTCTTTAATAAATGCCCACATGAATTCTCTATTATTTTTCACATAATTATTGATCCAGAATGACTCAACCGGTTTTCTAAAATATAACCATATTCTTATGTGTAAACTTCTGATTTACAATAACATGTGCTTCAATTATACTAATATATGTGTTATATATGCCGGAGGAAAACATATGCAATTTTTCTAATATGTATTTTTTTATCCTAGATTATGCTAGTAATATAAAGATATTCAATATTTTCTTCATTGATTGTCTCAACATGATATCAATTTCGGAGGATGTCCTTAAAACTTATTAAATTTCTTTGATACTTAATATAATGCATCATTAATATAAATTTGTTTTCCTTCATGTAACAACAAGGTAGCTCTTCTGGAGCCTTCAATCAATTTTTGACTACACAAAATAATACTAATATTTTCTTCTTGCATTACTAAATAAGAAAAATATTATATATACACTTCATGAAAATTGAGCTGAAGAAAATTAGACAATTAAGTATGATATCATATATTCACATAATTAAACTGTAAGTTTCTAGGACACAGTTGAACAAAAGTTTGACTAGCCACTAAATAAAATATTCCATTAAAATGTTCAAAAAATTAATATCCATACAATTGTTACATTGCTATTTTAATCTACATAAAATCCTCAAATAAATATCAATTATGGCTTCTCATAATCAATTCTTGGCAGCATATAATAGCAATTTAATTGACCTTGGCTTAACCAAATAAAAAAAAATTATTACAAACTTTTTTTTTTGGTCATTACATGAATTGCTACTGGATCTAACAGGTAGCTAGTAGCTACCACATCAACAATTAAGGATTTCATCAAGCTTTATTATAAAGTAAATCAAAGATAAAAAATTCTTGTATAAAAACTCCCACTAAACCACAACAAAATTATAGGGTCTTGATCAACTGGTTTGTCTAGATACCGGGTTCACTTATATCATATTTTGGCGCACGGCAAGTACATACTAGGCTAATAACATTTATCACCACAACGATAACATGAATTCCCTATTTGCTAAAAAAGTCTATTTTTCTCTTTCTCATTATTTATCCACTTTTAGTTGAAAGATGTGTCTTTTCTTCATTATCACATCTAAATCTACGAGTTTGTCAAGAAAAAATAATAATTATTTATGTTGATCCATTCACTTCAGGAAATGAAGCATAACTAATTAGACATAATTCATGATTTTTCAATTCATGATTTTCATCAACAACTCGATATTTTTATTCAACCAAAAGGAGATAAGAACTTTACTCAAAATATTTCTTAAAATCTTCTTCAGGAGAATTAAATTATAGATAAAAATAATATAAACATCATGTAAAATTGCATATCATATAAATTTTCATTTTGGATTTTTCTTCATGAAAATTTCTTATAATCTTCTTAAACAAATTATATTTCTTGAAATATTTTAAACGAAGATTAAAATTATTCAAAAATAATATTAGTATGTATATACGCATCATACAAAATTAACATTTCACTTCGGGCCATTTGAAAATTTATTATTAACAGATTGCTTCGGACCATTTGATATTAATATAATATAAAAATAAGTTTGACTTTTATACACATTATTCATATGACTTCGGGCCATTTCGTTAACATAATTTATATTCAGATGATTTCGGACATTTTATTAACATAAATTATGTTTAACAAGATATTAATATAAACAAAATATTATCACAATATAATATTAGAGATGGCAAAAAAATAATGATGGCAATTAAAATATCAAAAATTTGTCTTGAATTATCTTGAACCAGTAAACCTTTCATGGAGATAACATGTTAATAAAATAATGATAAACAAGGATAAACAAGAATAATCAAAATAGAAAGGGTATATAAAAGATGACAATCTCTTTATTCATGTGTCTTACATATGTGCAATACATGATTACAAAGTCTCTATTTACATGCTTCAAATTGTAAATGAAAAACCATATAAATTAATCCAACAACAAATGGAGAAATGAATTTTTATAGTAGTGGGATATGAATTTCAATAGTAGTGAGGTCGTGGGAAATGAATTGAGGATTATTGGGAGTCACAAAATGAATGTAATCCATGCATTTAATCCAACAACAAATGGAGAAATGAATTTTTATAGTAGTGAGGTCGTGGGAAATGAATTGAGGATTATTGGGAGTTACAATGAATGTAATCCATGCATTTAATCCAACAACAAATGGAGAAATGAATTTTTATAGTAGTGGGGTATGAATTCCAATAGTAGTGAGGTCGTGGGAAATGAATTGAGGATTATTGGGAGTTACAAAATGAATGTAATCCATGCATTTACAATATATTTATAACAAGGAGTAACTTTTTCTTGATGTTTATGCAGCACAGGGTCCCTCAAAACGTAGATGGTCGTACATGATACCACTAAACATAGAGCCTCCAAATGACTGTGTAAGATAAATGGTATTCTCCCCCTGAGTTAGCAATTTTCCATCTATTGGTACTTCATAATTCCACTGAAATCCATGAATTCCATGCCGTGCAATTGCATTTCCGTCACCAAATTGATGTGTTTGTAAAAGTGGTTTTCCATTGGGATTATTCACTTGAACCTAAAATCAGAATAATGTTATAGGTGAGATAAAGTGGTGCATTTATCAATCTAATTAAAACCTGGCAGGTACCATGAACCTATATGGTACTTGCTAGTAAGGAAATATTGAGTCCATGAGAAGAGAATATAACCTCTAGTCTTGCAAAATTAGCAGTTGCAATAGCTAGACGTAACATATAAGTACTGTTTTGTTGTATGTTTGTGAGGGAGAACTTGATCTGCCATGTTGTTGGGTGATATTCATTTCCAACTTTCCTATATAAGGGAGAGAAAAACACAATGAATTTGCCAAGTAAACAAGTTTTGATGATTATATAAACACACTAAAATTCAAAGAGGCACAACTAATTAAAAACAGCATTTGCGAAATGTAGCCAACTGAATAAAATAAATGAATCGGAAACTTTTCTACAGAGTGTGAAGATTATGTATATAAGGAAAGGTAATGCTTGATGATACCTTGTTACTTGAGCAAAAAACCAATCTTTTTTGTAATCACCGGTACGAACATTGTAAACTAGGTCTTCTTTTGGGTACAAGTCTGTGTACCTCTCCCAGAGACCATACTGCCTGTACCTGAGATATTTGAAACAAAAATAAAAATAAAAAAATGAATCTTTTCTGAAAGAGGGATAAAAATATAGAGAAAAATCAATCGCATATTGTTGAAAGGGGAAACATTTGATAGCCTTCCGAAAAAATTTTAAGGTGCCTAGCTTTTACACATTTCAAAAATCCTACTTCCTCAAAAAGTTCAAAAGTATAAAAGAACATCTTATTAAATAAAAAGATATTTCTTCAAAGAAGAAAAGTTGTAGGTATTCAAAATGTAACTCAAAAGTCTCAAATAAGTGGCAACTAACTTCTCCAAATTTATGTAAAGTTTGTTGATATTTTTGCTGACATCAGGAATGAAGAACTCAGCTGCACTTCTATCAGGGACTCCAATCTCCCACAAAGTGGGTCCTGCTCTTGGAGGTGTGAATGTGAGTGCGCCAAGATCTATTTTTGAACCTAATTGTATAAAGTGTCAAATTAGTAGAAAACAATAAAAAATACTAAAAAATTACAAGTATTAGTAGTCCATATAAAAGATAGTACAGTTTGAAGAGAACCAATAATTTCATGGAATATATATAACAAATAATTACGTTCACTTTTGGTTTTGTAAATCATAAGCTAGTTCCTATAGAAAATGGTACGTGTAATTATATTGTTATTTTTTTAGTAAAGGTTGGAGGTCAAGCCACCAAATTATTTAATACCCATGTTATTATAACAAAGGATTTCTCCCATCTGGATTTCGAACCCATGACCTCTCACATAGAGACCATGTGTCTTAGCTACTAGACCAAAGACTAGTTCTCAATTATATTGTTATTTTGTGTCTCAAGATTTGTAATAATAAGCAAATGGAAAGCAAATAATTTTACCAGCAGAGATGGATATTGTAACATTATGCATGAAATCACCAACAAATCCTGGGGCCCAAGCATACAAGCTGTAATTTCCGGGTATTATGTTGTTTATGGTGAAACTGCCCTTTGCGTCAGCTCTCGTCCAAAATTGGTAGCCCTAATCATGACAAAATTGAAATTAAATATTGATGTCATTGAGAAATTGAAAACAATATATGTAGGGAAATTAAATTACGACATAGAAAATAGATATAAACAGATGTAACCATAAATCATCTATCATAAAAAAAAAAATAAGGGTCGGTGCCAATATGTGGGAAGGAAAATTAATTCTCGCATAATGTAATCATGTCTCATTTTTGTTTACTTTTCTATTTTAGTTCGGTTTTTTCAGTAGCATATTATATTAATAATTATTATTATTATAATTATAATACTAATAATAATGATATGCTGATGATGATCCGATTAATATTAATACTATTGTAAATTATTTGTTGACAAATTACGACATATATTACCTTGCATTCTGATTGCCAGGATCCAGGTTGGCCAGGTAAGGCCAGTCCCACATAAGGCAAATCAGTGGGCGTACTTGTTTTATTGTACCTATAATTGTTGTAAAAGAAACTTTGTTTGTCACTGATATTGATATAATTACACCTTAAAAAAAGATATTGATATAATTACAGAAATCCTTGGTGCATAATTACATAATCAAGTACAGTACAAATAATTTTGAATATCACAGTAAGGAAAATAAATTCTTTCTAACAAATTTTTCAATTTAAATATATTGTAACTACATTTTTTTTTGTTTGGACAAGATAAAATAAGTTACCAGTCATAAACTGAAAATCTTCCGATGACCGTGCCCCTTTGATTCTGTTTTAAGAAATCCTTTGAAGCAGGAAAGTTATAAGGCCAATTCTTGACCTCCTTTTGCATCTGTTAAATATATACAGTAATTTCATGCATCTATAATTTTGTAAAAAAATTACCTTCTTTTAATAATGATTTATATTTATACTACCGAAGAACCAACCTGTGCTTTGGCATCCTGCCATAGAAGATCACGTGAACTGCCACTATGACTTTGATTTGAATTTGAATTTACGTAGAAGAAAATAGGACCCAAGGTTTTCTTCCAATACTCTCCATCTTGTATACCGAAGTGTATATCTTTACCAACATAGTGATCTCCTATAAACATCTGTAAATACAAATTCATTTGTATGAACTGTCAAAAGAACTGTTTTCAGCTATAAATAATGCAAATATCATTCTAGTTTGTTACTCTACTGGTGCTGAACCATAGACCTACATGGAATTGAAATTGAAATTTTCACTCAACAAGTACAAGCATCAAGTGCATTTGCTCACCGCAAGGGAAATAGGACCTGTATGGGAGGTCAGATCCCGCTTGAGAGGCCCACCGGTTTTGAACTCGTTGCTTGGTGTTATGACCCAGAAGCCGGTTGATGGATTGTCGCTGATCCATCCATGTACTTGGTTATCCTTGTTGTCCAATGAATACTGGTACTTGTCATCCACCTTTAAAGATCCGAGTTTTAAATCAAATAACCAATGCAAATTTAAAAAAATAAATTGAATAAGTAATATGTCTATGTAATTATAGATCTCTTTATTCATTATTTTAGGGGGCCATGTTTATTATATATTCATTGTTATTGATAATTGATTACCTCTCCTAATTAATTTGAATATTATGCCTACGTCATTATATTGCATTGTGCAGATGGTTGATAAATTACCTCTCCTTTTAATTGTGGGACACTTGGGTTAACAAGCAGTACGGCCTCTTTGTAAGCCAATAGCCCAGCCTTTGGTGGATCTCTGTCGCTTAATGCTGGCATTTCCTTCTGCTTATCATCAGATATTACCATGTAGTGAAATCTGATATAACCAATAGTTACAAGTTAATTTAATCTTGAGAATACTGCTGGATACTAGTTATTATTTGCATCTATCCACCAAGGATATGTATGTGTGTGTGTGTGTATATATTGAACAATATCAATTACTTTTCATATTGTGCTGGTAGTACACATGTTAGATACAACAAATTCTATGTCATTGGTAAATTTTACCTATCGCCATTAAGCTTGATGGCGACCCTGGTTTCAGCAATATCGAAGGCTGGCCAACCTTTCTCATGCTCCAATATGGAATATGTGTAAAATCCCGAAACACCACGCATCATAATGTACCTAGAACAAATCAAACCATATTACCTCTTACATGATTGCACAACCTTCGCATTTTCTGTTCTAACTGTAGTAGCAACAATGAATTCTTGATATGTGGTTATATTATCGGATAAAACAATTGCATCTATAACAATTTATGAAATGAAAAAGGAACATATAATGCAAAATAATAGAAAATAAAATTAACCTGATATCGGTATTGAGGTGAGCTAACTTATTTCGAAGGGATGTATCCCATTGTCTACTGAAAGAGATCTCAACCTGCTCATCTGTTTCTACTATCGCCTTAAAATCAGTTCCTTCTAACCTACTCAACATGACAATAACTAATATTCAGTAACTTCCATTTCTAGAGTTTAATAAAATTGGATGAGTTATTATGTACCAAAAAGAAAGATATGTTATATTTAAATTCTGTCGACATGTTGTAAACCTATTTGGTTAACAATATACGAGGCAACAAACCTGTAAATCCTTTTTTGTTTTTGGGGCATGATTTAGAGGGTCATAGCCATTCAATCTCATGTAAAAACATGGTGCAAATACGTTTATATCAAAAATACTTACATGTCCATGCCAGCATTATTTTTGGATCCAGGATAGTTCCAATCCACATCCCAAAACCTAAAATATGCATTTAGAATGACCATTAGTATTTCATCACATTTCAGCATGAATTCCAAGTTTTCAAGTTCATCAAGAACACACGATAGTACTGATATTAACCTTTAACTGTCCCTCCTCCACTCCTCCACTCCACACAAAATAAAAGAATAAGAACACTGAAATAAACAGGAAATAATAGTTTAAATAGATACTAATTGCGCGTACCCTCCTAGGTTGCTCACTGGGTGAGGGCAATCCAAAAGATTATCTATTCCATTGTACTTGATGCCGATCATACGGCCATGGGGCTTCGAAATGGTTACTTGAAGGATGCCGTTGTCCATCACCACCTAAAATGGGCATGAATTTTAAAGGTGACTTGAATGTTAAAATACTATACCATATGATGTAAATATTTTTTGGTTATGATGGCATGAGGACCAATATAAATTTATAAAGTTAGTATACCCAGAAAGCTTTCAAACTTTAATTAGTCGATAGCTCACAAATTTAAATTTGAAAGACGCCATAAATTTATTATCGATATAAAAACTTCTAATCATCATCAATATATAATTAAATATAAAACTCTAAAAAAAGGCTTGGTGATCTTATAATTAATTACCTGCCGAAATATAACCAAATTTGATTTGCTATACAATTATGTGTGCTCAAGCAAAAATAAATAACTAATTAAATCATTGATAACATACCTGGCTATCTTCTACATGCAAAGTAACTCTTTCAGAGCTTGTCTGCATTTCAGAGCTCATTGCAGTAGCAATGAATACACAGAGTACAGAAAAAAGCAGCACAGGCACCTGATAGCTTTTCGACAAAATCGCCATACTTGTATCTTTATTTTATTTTCCTTTAGATGAGTACCAGTATCAAGTCCTTTTATTTTCCTTTGTTTGTAAGATCACCCTAGCATTAACTACTTGCACAACTTTGACAGTGTAGTGACCAAACTTCCACTTGTGGCCGTTTTCTTCTGCAAATAATAACTAATTCCATGTCAAATTAACTTCTCTCAGTGTTTCCACTCTGCACTTTAATTTCTATGATAGTCAACTGAAGTAGCAAATAATTTTGGCAAGATATGTGATCTACAGTGTATTTAATATCCGCGCCACAATCAAATATTTTCCTTTGTTAATGTTAAATATGTAAATAAATTAAATGGGTGTTAATTTATTTATTTTTATAAAAAAGTCGATGGAATAAATATATATATATATATCTCTCCATTGCATTACCGTACATATTATTAGTAACTTATAACATACTCTATTGACATTTTTACTACTAACCATTCCAAAAACTAATAACCCATGAAGCAATATAGTGGTCTCAATAGACAACTCATCCTTCATCGACAACCTATCAAATACGAGCTTTAACTGTACCAATAAACCGGTAAAGGAGCCATGTATTTAAGGGACTATATCAGACACACCCATTTTACATACAACCAGGTGAAGCCTTATTTATATATGATTTAGGAAACAAATATCATCATCATCATCAAGTTTGTAGTACCTATAGTCTACATATAGAGATCCAACTATTAGCTTTAACATATTTGAGAATACATATATATATTCCAAGTACTATTAGATTTCACATATTTGAGAAGTATAAAATATTCATTTTAATAGCATATCTTGAAATATGGAAGCTTGACCTCAAACATTTCTTTTTCAAAAAAATTAATAATAACATACCTTATAATTACATTTATTTCCTTTGAGCATCTTATAGTTCTTCAATCAACATCTCAGTTGCAAAGGTGTTGATTGGTAAGAAAATTCCCTTCTCTTGTATACCTTCTTATCTCTGATCTCTTTTAACACATGCAAAGATAGTTATCATGGAAATTATCTATTTTATGTGTTATATATAAAAAAAAGATGGTTCTATCCAACAGAAAAACATCTGGTCCAGCATTGTATGATGTAAAAATGTAGCTATCCAGACGCAGAGCTATCTGGATACACCGTACGTATAAGATATAACTAAATATAGTTAAAAGGGGTTGGTCTGTTACGTACACACCCATGAACCTAATTTATTTTTTTACCTTGTGTTTTGTGGGGTGTGTAATAACAAGTAAGGATGCGGAGATACACTATAGATATATCCTGAAAATTTTAGTACACTATATATGAAGTTTTATAAATTAATACATACTTTTATTTTAACATTGCCTATTTGATGCAGGAACCATATTTATATAAAATGAATTGTTTAAAAATTCGTGTGATAAAATTTTAAACGGTTTAAACTTTTCACGGATTAATTTAAATTTTGAGATATCATAGTAGATGTAAACTCGATCTTTTCTTCCCAAATAATGCAGTACAATATTTTTCTAGTTCATGATATATGCCTTAATAGCTTTCACTACTACAGAATATCAGACTGTACACGGACAAAAAGCGAAGAGCTACACGGATTTACTGCAGTGTAGGATGTTAAGGGTGTAGGAAAGAGCAATTATTTACACACGGATATATCATAAATAGTCTTGTACAAATCTATCCCGAGCTACACGGATTTCCAACTAAACATCCGTGTAGGAATTCCTACATGAATATTTAGTTGGAAATCCGTGTAGCTCTTCTAAATAATAAACCGGGTTCACCGACATTTTTTTTCTTGTTTGCCTTATAATATTAATGAGATGTATTTTTTTCCTAAACATTTTTTTTTTCTTGTTTAAACTTTAGACCGATTGTAAAATTTATTTTTTCTCTATTAATGAATTAACTTCTTGTGCCAATGCTAGCCTTTCTACATGATCAGTTCATATTATGTGCTATAATATCCTTGTAACTGAACATGATACCCTAGGAGCCAGGGAAGTTGTGGAGGAGGATCTGTGACAGGGGTTGATAACTGTATACTCTTGCACACAGCACTTTTTCTAAATTTTTTTACTATTTATTAAGATGAGTACAAAAAAAATATCAAATTCAAACCATTGAATTTTGTACCCATCTTAATAAATAGTAAAAAAATTCAGAAAAATGTAAAATTTGGTCTCCAAGCACATATTAATAAGGAGACCAAGATGAACGGTTCGGATCGACTGTTTGAATTTTGAAAAAAAAAATATGTTCATTTTACAAATAGGTCCTTATGTCCATAGAAGACTCTCTCTCTCTCTCTCTCTCTCTCTCTCTCTATATATATATATATAGGAAGGATCCAATTACACTCTTTTTTTGATACATCATGACATTGTTTTTTTTATAGTTTAATTTTGCGATTTCAAAATCCAAATAGTCAATCCAAACCGTTCAACATGATTGATATACTAAAATGTGCTTGGAGATCAAATTTTACATTTTTTTGAATTTTTTTACTATTTATTAAGATGGTTACAAAATCACTGTTTTTCAATGGTCCGAAAACAACGATTTTTGTAACCATCTTAATAAATAGTAAAAAAATTTCAAAAATGTAAAATTTGATCTCCAAGTACATTTTAATATATTAATCATGTTGAACGGTTTGGATCGACTATTTGGACTTTGAAAATAGTAGGTGTCAAAATGTGTCAAAAAAAAAGGTGTAACTTGATCCCTCCTCATATATATATATATATATATAGGAGGGATCCAATTACATCCTTTTTTTTACACATCATGACATTGATTTTTTATAGTTTAATTTTGTGATTTCAAAATCCAAATAGTCGATCCAAACCATTCAACATGATTGATATACTAAAATGTGCTTGGAGATCAAATTTTACATTTTTTTAAAAAAAAATTTTACTATTTATTAAGATGGTTACAAAATCGCTATTTTTCAATGGTCCGAAAATAACGATTTTGTAACCATTTTAATAAATAGTAAAAAAATTCAAAAAAATGTAAAATTTGATCTCCAAGCACATTTTAGTATATTAATCATGTTGAACGGTTTGGATCGACTATTTGGACTTTGAAAATGATAGGTGTCAAAATGTGTCAAAAAAAGGGTGTAACTTGATCCCTCCTCATATATATATATAGGTTTCACTGTTTGGTTAAGCCACCGTTGGATCAACGATTTTCAAAGTGGCTTAATAAATAGTAAACAAATTCCAAAAAATGTAAAATTTGGCCTCCAAGCACATTTCAATATAGAGAACACATCTAACGGCTTGGATCGACTTTTTGGACTTCGGAAATTGAAAAATAAATTGGTTATATTTCGGCTGAAATACAACCGAAAGCATATTAGCCATACTATATATATATATATATATATATATATATATATATATATATATATATATATATATATATATATATATATATATATATATATATATATATATATATATATATATATATATATCATGTGCTAGCTAGATTACTATCTATAAAAAAAATTATATCTCCATTTTTATATTATGCACGTAGTTGTTCTGATCTGCCAACGGTTGAGATTGAAAAATGAATTTTCAAATTTAAGACCAGCTCTCCAATCACATAATTTGTCTTCTTTTGATTAAATATATGTGTTTTATGTGTAGAAGTCTAAATTTAGTTAAAAACATATTTGTCATACATACTAATATATATTTTTTTCACAATTAAAATTGAATGAATCATTAACAATTTGTTTTCTTATATCTCCCTAAAGTTATCTTTGATTCCTGCAATTAAATAATCTTCTTATTTCTTCATTTTCTCTGTTTCATATCTCCTTTTCCTCTATATTTTTGACAATAAAAATAGAAATTATTCAATCTTTCTAAATCTGTAGTGAAAATTATTTTTTCTGATATGCTATATTCATTGTGTCAAAAGGAGAAATGATATTTATTAGACTATTGTATCTTTGCGAATAGATGGATAGCAGATTTTGTGCTGATGTAAACAATTATATATTTCCGATCTGGAGAGAATATGAAGAATATCTAAAACTTTCGCGTAGAGAAATAATCTATAGAGAAATTTTCATCAAGAATATATTTGTAGAGAAAATTCTTATTTTAATATATTTTTTTCTTAATTTTGTGTGAATATCAAACAAAAAGGTCACTTCATATTCTATTCAATCTTATAATATGTCATCGTTGTAACGCACGAGAAGGATACTAGTTAGATTAAGTTTAAGAACTAATTATTTGATCTATTATATTTACTGTTTCATGAAAAATAACTAATAGTTTCACTTTGATAAAAACACCAAATGACTGACAAAAGATGAAGATTTAAGTTTGAATCGCATATTAAGTTGTGGATGGAGTGACATGGTAAACCTCAGTTACGCCTTGGTCCTGAAGGCACAATTCTGGATGGAGAGAGAGAAGCGAGAGAGAGAGAGAGGGGCACCCAGGGGGTATGGCCCGGGAAACCTTCATTAGAGCCATCTGTCCTGCTCTATGGGACAGAGGCTTCTAATTCCAGCCATGGTCCGTATTGGATGAAGGTTCTATTACCTTACCGGAGTGCAAGGTCCTACTTGATCTAACATGTATCCCACTACATCTCTGCAATGAGAAAAAGATTACCCAAGCCATGGATCGCATTTGAACTTTTCTGGGTACTGTGCCTCAGAAGAACCCAGCAGACAACTCCACATGGACAATAGCGATGGCCATGGATAAGCTTGAAAGAGTGCCAGATGAGATCTCTATGCATGCCTTTGGAATAGGGCACCATTGTATACAGTGGTGGATTTGCTCAATAGTGGCCAGGTGTCAGTTCGGGACAAGGTCCAACAGAGAACCAACCTAAGGCCCAAAGACAAAGAGGCGGCCCAAACACCGCCCAAGCCGACCAGCTTCAAAAAGCCTTCCCTAGTAAAGATTAGGGGGGCTAAGGCCCAAGAATCAGCCCAAAAGGCTAAGTTTATTTAAGACCCTTAAGGCTTAGTTGAGGTCAATGTTGAGTACGGCCATATGTCGACCTTGGGGGCTGGCTGTGGTATCAATACAAATCCGGTGGTCCGGGCCTTAGAGGAGGATAGCGTTCAAAGAAGTCTCAACTTGCCTAGCCCAAACCCAATAGCTGGCATTGACCTTTAGACCGAACAAGAAGGACCCGAGCAGGACTTTGACTTGGACTCTGGAGATGTGAGTGGTTGGGACTTGGGAGGAAGAGTCAGACCTGTAGCAGGCTATTCCTTAAGCTTGATGTTTTTCATAGTTGTTTAATAGTTTATAATGAATTTACAACCACTTAAATTGTTGTCGTGGAATGTGCGAGGCCTAGGTCGTAGTGAAAAATGTGATGATGTGAAAAATATAATCAAAAGTTCGAGATGTGGTATTTGTCTCCTATAGGAGACCGAGTGCAATGCAGTGAACTTTTTTATTATTTCGATATTTTTGTCGTCTTTTTTTACAATGAGGTAGCATTTAACTTGGCACAAAACTCTTCGGGTGGCATTCTCATAACATGGAAGAGGAACCTGATTTGTGTTTCCTCTTGGGCAACAAGGCATATGATGACGTCCAAATGAACTACACAAAGTTTCATTATTTTAGACTATACCTTTTAATTTTGCTTCTATTTTCGACTCATATTGCAAGTGTATTAAGTTATAACAATTTTCACTAGTTTAGGTCAGATTGGTTGTTACTTGTTAATTAGGGGTTTGTTGTGTTCTTAAAGTAATTATTACGTAAATTAAAATATAACTGGAGTTGTACAAGATCTAATTGTATTAGCTTTTTAATGGTATCATTAGCTACATGACCTAGTATATGATGCCACAGCCATGAGTCGGAGGTAATAGCATTCAAACAAGTTTCACCAATATCAAAGTGGTTAAAGTACAAAGTAATAGATGTTTATGTTTCTCTTACCGGTATAGATGGTTGTGTTATCTGAAAATTTACCTAGATAATATTCATTTGCATCAAATTTAACATGATAACCGGTATCACATAACTTACTAACACTGAGTAAGTTGAAGGTCAAACCATCAACTAGGTAAATATTTTTATGGATAAGTTTTGGTTACCAACTGTGGCTAATCCTACTATTTCGCTTTCCTTTTGTGGTTGCCAAAGGTCACCCAACCTCCATCATATGGTTCTAAAGTTATAAAGTTAGATTTGTCACCGATCATATGATGTGAACATCCACTATCAATGATTCAAGCATTTTCTTTGTAACACACCTACAAGAGTACATATTAGTTATTAGAAAAGAATTAGTAACTAATACATACCTTGTTATTATATACCCGTGATTTATGTTGAAATTTAGGGATGTGGGGGAGATGGCCTCCTAGGTTCTTATTTTTTTTTTTTAGATTTAGAAACTCAAACAACATTCAACATGTTGCTTCTCTTCCTAAATCTGCACTCCACTGATGTATGCCCAATCTTACAACAAGAGTTGCAGAACGTAAGAGAAGGTTTGCGAGAATTTTAGATATTTGCTTTCAAATTTTGTCCATGTACGAAGATGCAATTGAAAGACCATTTGGATCCTTGATGTTGGACTCGAGCACGATAACTCGACCTATTAACAACATTTCTTTGGATACCCATACTTTTACTCTTATTTGAAATAGTCTTTTTAGGATGTTGGCGAACACCTCTATTCGACTCATTTCTTTGAGTCATAATTTTGTTACTTTCTTCAATATTTTTATAATACCATATTCCCTTTCTATTCCTAAAATAATTTTTGGTTGGATCATTTGGATAAAAAGTTGTTGTTTTGTTTGATTGAAATTTTGTGTATTCGTGGTTATCAAACTTGAGTTTGGCAAACTTGTTATAGTTAAACATTTGAGTGAGTTCCCCCTTTTTCTTAGAACTTTGTGATCGATTGGATTGAATTGAGGATTGACCCTTCTCATGTCCTAGACCGAGTTTTCTGAATTTTCAATCCTCTAATTGATCTCTCGCTTGAAAATATGGATCAAACCTAATGTCACTTCTCAAATCATTAGGTGACCTTAAAAGCCTCATTTTCTATCTCTAGGGTTTGTATTTTGACCTTTAAAATCTCTATATCCCCTTTATGTGTTAGACATTTATCTGTTTCATTAGACCTTTGAAATTCTTTCAATTTGAGTTTGTCTTCTAACATTCTATTTGTCATTTTTAAGTTAGCATTTTCTAAAGTGAGTGATTATATTTCTTCTATGTGTGACTTACAATCTTTTGCCTCGAGTTCCAACTCATGGTTCTGAGCCCTCAACTTTTGAATTATACCTTCTCTCTTGAGCAAATCCAAATTTGCTTCATCAAGAAGTTTTCTCAACCTAAGTTCATTTTCGGAGGTTATATTATTTTTGGGGGAAATGCTTGGTTCATCGGTGGGTGCAAAAACCATTTGACAAATTTATTTGGACATAAGATGATTCGGAGGAATTACTAGTTGACTCACGTTCGGAGTCATATTCATTGGTTTTGAGTATGGAAGATACCTCATTTGATGTACTAGATGCCGTACTGCGAGTAGGGATGAAAACGGGTCGGATATTATCCAACCGTGTCCGGATCCGTATTCGAAAATTAAATGCGGATATCGGATATCTGAATATCCGTACGGATACGGATACAAATATGATTTTAAATTTTAATTATTTGTATCCTAATAGTAGATACATATGATATAATTTAATATATATTATAAAAAAAAATTATGTTATTCACCATTATAATTAGATAAATATTATGAATTTTGGTATTTTTAATAATATTTATATTTTTTTTAATAAATATCCAATCCGATTCGTAACCATATGCGTATCCGTCCAATATCCGATCCGTATCCATATCTAAAAAAACCGGATACGAATATGGTTTTACCACTATCCAAACCGTATCCGATCCGTTTTCATCCCTAACTGCGAGACTTCTCCTCCTTTCTTTTTCTTGCCTTAGCTACCTCTCGAAGGATCTCCATGGCTAGCTTGTCAGTGATTTTGTGCCTAGCAATTATCTCCTCCATGTCGACATTAGAGTCTTCATCATAGTTGGCCATCAAGGCAAAGTCGGTTTCTTGCTCATTGCTTGTCTTTGTGTCGGACTCATCATCATTGCTCATGTCAGATCTTTCATGTATCATGGCCTGCAATGCTTTTAATATTTTCTTACCTTGAGTATTGTTAGGTGAAAATTTTATGCGTCTACTCGGTTTGTCCCCTTCCTCCTTGGTCCTTCGGAGAAGTTTGTAACAGGTTTGCATTGTGTGTCCTTCCTTATGACATATTACACACATAGTGGATTGAAATTGAGATTGGCATATTCAAGGGCGGGATTGAAATTGAGATGCGAGCATGTTGGGGCAATTTCCGATGACACCATGTGACATCAACGTAGACAATCTAAGCCGTATAATAAGTATTGGACAGGAGAGAATGGGGGTGCTACTGTTCCTCACTACAGTAACATCTCATTGCCCTTTAATAATATATAAATAAATAAAAATTATGTATTTGTCAATTGCCGGCTTAAACCAAGTGCAGCAATAAGTGTGAAGTGTTAATCTTCTGCAGCAATAAGTGTAAACTGTTAAGTATTTGCTTTCGCGTTGCAATCGGGTCGTTTGAGGCCCAATCACAGCAAATTTTACTGTACCTCTCCACAAGCCCATGGGCCTTTATTTAAAATAACTGAAAAAAGAAAACAAATACGAGGCTTTCTAAGCAGCTTCCAGAGAAATCTGTTAGCGGCGAGTAAGTAGAGATCTCTAGCAGCTCCTACACGTGTCACGAAATTACAACACAGTTAGAATGCAACATCATAAAGAAATCAACCAAAGAACTCAATTTCTGATTTAATCAGTACTTCTCAGTTCTCACAATGTCTCTGATCAGGAGCAACATCTTCGATCCATTTTCTCGCGACCTCTGGGATCCATTTCAGGGCTTCCCTTTCGACAACTCCCGATCCCTCGCTGCAACTGATGAAACATCTTCCTTTGCCAGTGCGCGTATCGACTGGAAGGAGACCCCTGAAGCGCATGTCTTTAAAGCCGACCTCCCAGGTGTTAAAAAAGAGGAGGTGAAGGTGGAAGTGGAGGAAGGCAACGTGTTGAAAATAAGCGGCGAGCGCAGCAGGGAGAAGGAGGAGAAGAATGACAAGTCGCACCATGTGGAGCGAAGCAGTGGCAAGTTCTTGAGGAGGTTTAGGCTGCCAGAGAATGCAAAGGTCGATCAGGTGAAAGCAGCTATGGAGAATGGGGTGCTTACTGTCACTGTGCCTAAAGAGGAGGTGAAGAAGCCAGCGACCAAGACCATTGAAATCTCTGGTTAATTTAATCTTACTTTAAGTTGGCCATGATTAATCAAGGATGATATTATGTGTGTATATGCATTGTTTGTGGTTTATCCTTGGGTTTCTTTGTCATGGATGTGTTGTATGCATGGTTGATTGTTGCTTAAGAGCATCTCCATCAATGCAATGCATTTGCAATTGCAAGACAGTTGTCAAATTGAAATTAGCAATTAATTACAAAACGACTGCATTCATGAAATAATATTAATTGCAAAAGTTTATGTTACGCGAATCTTAAAGTACGAATGAACCTTCGATTTATTCCACTGTCGTCTCTCTCCGTCTCCAATTCTTTTTTTTAAAGCTTCGCAGAACCCCTCTTCTCTCTCTCTCTCTTGAAAAACTTGGCAGAGGCTGCCAAGGTGATCTCTCTCTCTCTCTCTTCTCTACTCTCAACTCTGGTATTGTTTTCATCATCTCTTCTGATGCTTAATTCCTTGATTTAGTCTTACTGTTTTGAACTAAAAGAATGACAAAAAAAACCAAGCCCAAGAAGAATTATACTCGTGCTTTGATAATAATCCACCAAAAACAAAAGAAAAAACACTGTAGAAAGTTCCCGACTTCAATTAATAAACAAATAGATTTCGTATTTATCACCAAGCAGAGCGATCTCAGTTATCTGAGAGAACAAGCAGAGAAGGAGAGGAGCAAGGTGTGGTGTCATGGCAATGAGAGGAGGTCATGCAGGAGAGCTCTTTACAGGATCTGTCTTGTTTTGGAGAAGAGAGAGGGCAACAGCGGAGGTGGTGGCAACAGGATCGGTGACAGCGGAGGAATGGGAACGGGACGGCGGAGAGAAAGAACGGTAGTTTTCAGCTCGCGATGAAGACGTCCGTGAGAGGAAGGGGGGAGATGAAGAAGAGGTCGATTGAAGGGGGTGAGGAAGGGGAAAAGAAAGGTGAGAGGAAGAGTTTCATTTTTTTTTTGAGAAAAGAAGAGGTTCATTTTGATCTATTCTCCGCACGGGATCAGCGAAATGAAAGCTTTCATTTTAATGAAAGCTTGCAAATTTTTTACTCTCTGCGCATCGGCGATGGAGCAAATGAAATTACACAATTCGTTTTGAAAGCCGATGGAGTTGCTCTAATTAGTTGGATTGTAATGTAATAGGCGATTAATAAACTACTACAGCTTTTCATAAATTATGTGTTTATTTTTCTTTTGGTTTTCAAAATAGTGTAAGTTGATTTTTCACCTAACGATTTTTTGTTTTTTGTTTATATGAAAGTCGTGTCAGTTAATTGGGTACTTTCTATTTGATGACGACTAAAAAGAGTGATCAACATTCTGTTCAGCAACTTTGTTTTGTTAAATTGTGATGTTTACAATCAAAGTTTCAAACTGACAGATTAAATGTATATATATCCAATTAAAAGATCAGGCTGGACTGAGTTACAAATGAATTGAACTTTCAGTTTGAGTTTGAATATGATTTGAATTGAACTAATTTGATTTGTTTTAGAACAAATTAATTTCAAATTGAAATAATTACGAATTTTTTGTTCAATCTGTTTTATAACGAACTAATTTTAAATTAAATTAATTACAATTTTTTTTCAAATTGAACTGAAGTTAATTGAATTGTGAACTACGAAATTTTTAGTAGTTATCAATTTTTGAATTGTCAACTACGGAATTTTTAGTAATCAATTTTTTCACACGGAACAAAATTGATGTGTGTTTTTTTTTTGTACTTTTTATGAATTCACATTAATAATTTATTAGTTTAAAATTATTTATCTTTTATGTTGCAAAATTACAGTATGAATTTAAATAAAAATTATTTATTATTAATTTGTTATTATATTGAAGTATTTTTTTATTATAAATTATTATTATATTAATAATTTTGAATTTTGATATAAGTTTGATTTTTATATTATTAAATATTGATAATTTAAATCATTGTATTATTAAAAATTGCTAGTTGAAAACATTTAGTTGCTTGAACTAAGAAAAAGTAAAAGAACGGAAAGAGAGTGCTCAATGTTCTATTCAGTAACTTGTTTTGTTAAATTGTGATATTTATAATCAAAGTTTCAAACTGACAAATTAAAAGTATATATCTAATTAAAAGATCAGACTGGACAGATAAAATAAATAGAACCTATCAATGAGTTCTATTTTAGAGGTAATTTCACGTATACCCTCAAAAAAGTTTGAAATTATGTATTCCTCTACTAAAGTTCATACTTCTATGTTGTATGTATTTCTCTGCTAAAGTTCATAATTATATATTGCTTTACCATAATTATATATTGGGTAAGACTTAGGCTTTATGGATATTACAAAGTTTTCCGGACTATTGCTTTAAAAAATTATTGTCTTTAAAAATGTATCGGATAAATTTCATACTTCTTAATCAGTAAATTGTTATATAATAAATTTGAAAATATTTATTTTTACTATATTTGAAATAATTCGTACAACTAACCATATTTTGTATTGAAATGAAAATAAATTTAGTTAAAGTTTTTTTTTTCACAAAAAGAATATGTAAAGTTTACACAATTAAATAAATCTCAGTGGAGTAAAAAAATATGATTATCATATAAGCAAAATAAAAAATATTTTCTTAAATTAAAAATTGAAAATTTATATTTAAACATTTTATGTTTCGCCACATATTTAAATAGACAATTATCCCCACTAAGGAGGGTCACCGAACAGGTTGGCTATGTCTCCAGCACGGTTGTGCTCTTTCTTTCTCCTTTCAGTTTACCAATATCACAATTTTTATCCAATACCGGTTAACACCCTGTGATCCAACCATGTACCGACATGTCGATTGGTACCAGTAACATCATCCGACATAATGCCTACCGCTCTGCCCTCTGATCCTGTACCAGAATCGATATCAGTACCAAGACCGGTACTTGTACCAGTAGGTGCAGTTTATGCCTCTCCATGTACCAGGCGTCCATTCTGACTTGTGATTTATGCTCTTAAATTTCTGATTGGGTTGTTTATTTGAAATGGGAAAGTTTGATAATGATTTGGTATGAAATAAATGTTTGGTTTCCTTCTTTTTTTTTTTCCCACCAGTGCATTGTTTATTGGAGCTTACTGTTTGTTGTTTGGTTTCTAGTATATTTTGTGTTGAGCTTACTAAACTGATACTGTCTTTCGTGATTATTGCTATGAGTCTTTCGTGATTATAGATTGAATACTGTCAGTCTTTCTTTTCATTGATTTTTGTTGTATGTGCATGGATCATGTAGTAACTTGTGCAATTGGAGGTATGTGCAATTGGAGGTAAGAAGGGTAAGAGCCAAGCTAATGGAAAGGATGCAAACACTGTTCGTTGAGAGAGAGATGCAAATTGGTCTGATCAAGAGACCAACATGCTCTTGGATTTATTAGAAGACGTTCAAAGTAGAAGGCAAGATCCAAACAGTGATGGTGGGTACAATGACCTAGAATGGAGTTATGTTTATTGCGAATTCACTAAGAAAAGCACACAAAAGCGTGCTTTACCGAGTTTAAAGCTGCGCTGGAAAAACCTGAAATGCAATTTCAGTTTTTTTCGATACATGACGAATCGTAGTGGATGTAGTTGGAATGAAGATGCACACATACCGGATGTTCCGGAGGATGCTTGGAGAGATCTCAAGGAGGTATTAGAGAGTGTCACAAATTTATTAAATTTTAAGTATTCAAATTACTAGTTTAAATAGGTCACTGAAATGTAAATGCTATAAACCACAATCAAGAGTTGTATGCTTTAAATGCTGCAATGCAAAGTAGTGGCTCATATTTATTTTGCAGCTTTGGTTTCAAATTGGTTTCAAATTAGCTGTAACTTGCAACTTTGGTTTCTAATTACATATACTTGTATTTATTTTGCAAAAGGACCCTAATCGATATAAAAAGTATGTTAACAAGACTTTTCCGTGGTACAATTTGTTAGATTACACCTTATGCAAAAGGGCCTCTTTTATTTTTCAACAGTATGCTGGCTATTGGCTACCCAATATTAATTAGAATATTTTAATTTGTTAATAATTTTTTAAGCGTGAAATGGACCATACAAGACAGACATATCTCGTATTTTATAATTATGGAAAATTTACAATAAGCCCCTCCCTGTTTACGAATTGTGCACCAAGAACAATCCCTCCAACTGCAACAAAGGATGATTTCATTTTTTTTTATGTTTATTGGATGAAATTGTTATCGCTGTGCAGGACCACTTAGTTTTGATCTACAAGGATATAGAGATGGCTTACCTTCACTATTTTATAAGGCTGATTCTTGGACCCAGGTAACTCAACACCCTATTCGCCCCAAAAACAAGGACTGCACTCCTGCTATTACATTCAATTTTGTCTATTGCCGTAGTTCTTCTACTGCTATCTGGCATTTTTCATTTAAATGGTAAAACCTTCATGTGGCAATGTGGCAACTGGTTAAGACAGGTCTTTTTGGTTTGAGTTCATGTCTAGGTTTACTTAGTTATGGATTCTCAGGGACTAGCTAGTAGGAACATTTCTGGGTTCATATCATCTTGGGTTTCAGTCATTTTGGGCCATTAGTTCATTTCAGTTTTGGATTAGGACATGTTTGAGTTTGCAATTTGTTAGATTACACCTTTATTGATGTGGATAATTTTGGGTTATTTTTCATTGTAATTTTTGTGGTCTAGTCAAATTGTCCATTGGGCCTGGCAAAAGTGTGGTGAATTTTTGGGGATACATCGACTCTTGTTCTTGGGTGATTAAGTGCTATTTGATTCGGATTCTGGGGGTTTCAGTTCATTATCTCAATTATATCCCAACCACCCAACACAGAACACCCAAAAAAAAACACCTACACAATGAAGAGAATATGTATTACATACATTTAAATACATTTAGTTAACGGATTTGTGGATTACATGTAATTACATAATTTACTACCTAGCATGATCTCATCAGTCATCACCTCTTCCACACTTCTGTTAATTTTATTTTTGTGCTGCTTTAAATTGAAGAAGTTAATTATGGACAAATTGATTAAATGAGGGATAATGAAGCTTAAATGAGGGGTAACTGTAAAATATACTTGAAGATTATAAACACTAAACAACAATTATGTCGCCATCTATTTCTTTCATCACTGAGTGTGCATTGGAATTGTGTAATAATTAACTAATCTTTATTCCTTTCCAGACTGACTGTGGAACTTTTTTAATAATGAACTAATATCTGATCCTTTGCATTACTCATTGAGTATGGTAATGGTGTGATAACATACAAACAGGTTGCCAACATAATATTTGTGGATTCACCTGTGGGGACTGGATTCTCTTATTCAATTACAGCAGAGGGTTATCAAACATCTGACTCCCAGACAGTTCACCAACTTACAACATTTCTTTTTAAGGTAATTTCCCATTTGGGAAATACATTGATATAATCCTATATATATATATATAATATGCTTGCTTTATGCTTTTTGACTCTTGCTTTTGCCTTGAGGATATTGATGGGGTGCTATATTTAGAAGAAAAAAAAACATTGTCTTCTTTGTTGACATTGTTATATAAACATCTAACTTGATATGACATCGATATATAAACATCTTACTTGATTTGAAAAAACAAATAACTACAGATAGTATGTGATTATTTGTTCCTTTGTAAACATCTTCTGGGAATGCAAACATCTGCTTTAAAGTTTTATGTTTTCTTGATAATTTGATTTTAACAGTAGCTCTCTGTTTTGAATGTAGTGGCTAGATAAGCATCCAAAATTTAAGTCGAATCCTTTGTACATATCTGGTGATTCCTATTCTGGGAAGATCGTACCAATCTTAACTCTTGAGATTGCTATTGGTGGTTTCTATTCTTTGTTTTCTTCAAATAAAGATATTTTATTATGTCAAGTTTGTCTTGCTATTACCTTGCTGGCACTAAGATGGAACTTGCTCACTTGAACTGTTGATTTACTTTTTGTTAATATCTTCATGACAGCTCAAGAATCCAATAATGCTACATTTAATCTCAAGGTTTGCAAACTTCAAATAATAAAAGAAAATATCTTTCTTCATTATTGTAGTTGTTAGTTTAGTTTTGTTATACGTACTTTAGTTCTCAATTTATGACATCTCTCAAGCTAGTTGTTATTGAATATCTTTTGGAACTTTTAGGGTTATTTAGTTGGCAACCCAGTAACTAGCACAAGATATGATAGTGATTCGAGAGTGCCATTTGCTCATGGAACAGGACTTATATCAGATGAACTATATGAGGTACACAAAGAGAGAAAAAATAATAAATTTTGTTATTCTCAGTGTTATTGAAAGCATCCAATCATTAGTAAAAAGAGTGCACCTGAGAGAAAATAACCTAGTTGTTTTTTCCATTAATTTTGTGATGACCTTAAAATCTAATGAATAAGTCATTGGCTTTTAAATTTATGTGTTTGACAGATACTGGAATCAGCAAGATTATTTATCTTATCATAAGACATAGTTACTGAGGGAAGTGAAAACTCAATACTCATTTTTTTGTACAGTCCACCAAGGAAAGCTGTGCTGGAAAGTATACAAATCCGATCAACGTTCAGTGTGCTAGTTATCTCAATGCTGTGGATGCAGTGAGAATTGCTGTCTACTTTTCTTAGGAGACATCAAAACCATATGCATCTTTTGATTGATTATTTAGTCTTTGTAGAATAACTCATGTTTCCTTTACCATAGATCCCTAGTAACAGCTGGCATTGCTGCCTGAAACCCTAGTCCTAAACCCAAGGCCACCGCCGGGGGTCTTTTTTTTTTTATTCGAAAAATAATGGTGAAAGGAAAGGCCTATATTGTTATTGTTATTTATTGCTTATGAAAATGACAATGGCACCGTGAACATTCACAAACCTCTCTTTATAATAATCTTTGTCTGACTATTGACAATCACAGGTAACAAAAGATATAAAAGATGCTCACATTTTGGAGCCTACATGTGAATTCCATAGCCCAAGACCAGGTTACATTCGAATTAAGAGAGATGAAAGGGGTCAATATGATGAAGTGCCTTTGTTTAACTCTGGCCTGCCTTTGGAGTGTAGAGTTATGCTTATGAGACACTCATCACTTTCAATATTTGTGTTTTTGAAACTTTTAATTGGTAAAACCACGGCTCACTATCTTGTGTCCTACTGGTTGGTGAGACCTTTTGGACAATTTTCCCAAAACTTTATTCTCCTTTTTCTTCTTCTCAGCTATATATATTGAGTTAATTAATTGCAAAGTGGAGCTTAAGTTGAAGTTGAATTGTAAACAGCTCCGATGTTTAAAAGGCTTATAATTACGACATCATTGCACATTAGTATACCACGAGCGAACATCCATTAATGGCTACGAGCAAACCTTAGATAGCTGGATCAATTATGGGTAACATATAAAACTAATTTAAATTTTGTTGTTACAGGAATCAGGATACCTGCTATCAACATTTTGGGCAAATAATGAGACAGTGAGATACATGCTTGGTATACGTAAGGTATATATTGATGATTGGTTCATAACAATACAGGAGCTTAGTTATCTACATCACAAAATAAAAGTACTGTCCGGTGAGACTCGATAATTAAATGACAAACTACTATGCAGGGGACAGTTGATGGTTGGCAGAGATGCGACTTTTCTCTACCTTACACAAAAGATATCCCAAGTTCGTTACCATATCATCTCAAGGTCACCAATAAAGGCTATCAAGCACTTATTTATAGGCAATTACTTTTTCCACTTTCTATATTTCTTTTTTTCTTCTATATTACCTTACAACTCATTGAAGCAAGTTTCGAAGGGCGGGTGTGTGTGTGTGTGTGGGGGGGGGGGTGGGGGATGCTTCGCCAGCCAATAGAAACTTGTCCAGCCAACGTGCAATAGGCCTGGAAGTGTGAATTCTACATTTATAAATTTATATTGGATTAGCACTTATTCAAATAGCTAGGGTTCCCATCCTAACAACCCGAGGGCAAAGCAAAATTTCCCCCGGTGACTGTTAGTAGGTCTCCGATTTTATAAATGGCTTGTGAACCTGAGTCAACAATAGCCAAACTAGATGAGTTATTCCTATTTTGGTTCATTATTATAGACTAACTGTTCATGAAAGTCAAATACAGCGGTGATCATGACTTTGGTATACCTCATGTTGGTACGCAAGATTGGATAAGATTGCTGAATGTTTCAATTGTGGATGATTGGAGACCGTGGTATGTTGGTGGCCAAGTAGCAGGGTAATGGTATATTTACTCTTTAACTTAATTAGTTTGATAATTTCCTAAAACAACTTGATTTCTTATAAAGATTATACATAATTTTGCTGTGTTGTAGATTTACGAGGAGGTACTCCAATAACCTCACTTTTGCTACAGTGAAGGTATGATAATTTTCTTTGAGAATTAAGCAAATTTTCATTGAAATAATGATTCAGTATTGCCATTCTACAATATATTTTTATAGCGAGTACATAAAAAAGATCAAATATATTGCCTTCTTTTATCTTATTTTCTTTTTTGTTTTGCTTGTGTTGTGATTTACTGTAGGGTGCTGGACACACTGCTCCAGAGTATAAGCCAAAGGAGTGTCTAGAAATGCTTCATAGATGGCTCGCTCGTGCTGCTCTATGAAACTGTTTGCATTACAAAATGATCAGGAAAACAAAATAAAAAAATAAAAAAAGTAACTAAGGGAGAAAGCTTGATTTTAATTAGTCCATGAACTCCAATTATTAAATAAATCAAACCTTCCATCAAGGTCAATATAAAAAAAAGAAGTTTAAAATCCAGCGTTAGTGGAATATAATTAATAAAAAGTAATTAATATAACTATATTAATACAGCTAGCGTAATTGTAAAATGGGATTTATTTGTTGTTATTGGTTATTATTATCAAATTATTGTCCTTATTATTAAACTTTCTGTTAATACTCGTATTAATTTGGATTGATATTTTTATTGTGCATTAAATTATGGCCATTAATTACAAGAATAAAATTATCAATTTTAAAATTAGTATAAAAAGGGGAATAATTTATTTAAGGAATGTTTTGATTATATTTCTCATACGTTTAAAGACATGCAAATCAGAATCAACCAAATATTTGAAACCTCAAACTAAACCAAACTAGTGGAACAAGTTTTGATAGAAACCCACATAATATAATTACTTCCATATATATTATGCAATAGCTATTCTGGGTTTTGTAATGTTGCAGAATGTCTTTCCATTTCGTTAATTACGTTGTTAAATTGAAGGAAATAATATTTGAAGCTTCAGGTTTTAGCTCCTTTATTTAATTTATTACTACGGCACTAATTTAAATAGACAACATGATTAAATTTGAGCCTTCAAATATACACAAACATGTGGTTTCATGAATTAGGTAGACTCAAAATAACAAAAAGCTCTTGCCACAAATGTCAAGTAAAATTAAAAAAATACAAAAATGAAGAAATATTTGCAAAACTAAGCGAAAATTCTATTTAGGAAGAAACTCATAACAAAGAAAAAAAATTAAGCCTAACTTCAATACTATTGGATTGCACTATTAATTACCATAATGTATCTTAAAGTGCTCAATTTTTATTTGCACACTTAAAAAAACATAATAACTACATAAAAATAGTACAAAAACATATTGTTCAATAAGCTGGGGAGGCACGTGACATCTTGCATTCATGGTGGGGCAAAAAGCTCAATTTCACAAAAATATCTGCCTTGTATACAAGTTTCAGTCTATCAACTATAATTTACGGCCTTGTATTACAATACCAAACAATGCTATCAAAACTGAAAGCAGCGGTACAGTACAATTAAGATGAAGTATTCCTATTAAACCATCTTTTTTTTTTTTTAAGGCTTGGCTGATGCAGCCAAGTGATGCATTAATTAAAATCGAGTTTTACATCAGTGAACAACAATCAGCGTTTGGAATCATTAACTCCTATGCCATTCTATTTACAAAACCGTCCCCAGAGAGCAATTTCATCCAGTATTCGGTCAACTAATTCCTTCGGTGGCAGCTGTTTGTTCTGGAAAATTTTGGAGTTATTAAACCATCATTTGGTGCCAATTGATCATTTACAGCAACATCGTCACTATAAGATTTAAAAAATATTATTAATTTTGATTATCCTCTATTATCTTATTTATAAATTATATTTGTAATTCAATGACTTTGTTTCACATTATATGATCTTTTTCTTGTATTTTAATTAGCAATTAGTGTTGAGGAACTAAGAACTTATTCTAAGATAACATAAATCAATTTAGTTCATTGTTGTTGTTTTATATTCTACTTTAAGGGTCTTAATTGTCATGCAGCAATTTTCATTAATTCATGATGTTTGCATTTGTATGATAATGATCATACATAGGAACTAATAATTCATTGTAAAGGCCAGCACTTATTGTCACACATATATAACAACCTAAATTTATTATTCACTTAATTTGCGTGTAACTTGTTACCCATGTCACATGTGTGCAGAGAGTTGCAACTCAAAAAATCAGAACAGAAGAAAAAATGTGCATCATAGAATTTTAACTTAATTGTTTAGTACGAACGTATTGACAACATTTGTGTTCTTAATTTCATATTCTTGGGGTTATATCTTTTTGGTAGCTTAGAGCATCAATATTCAACCTTTTATTCTAATTTCAAAGCCAACATACTAATTTTTTTTTAATTCTTTGGATGTGTGAGAATATCATAATTAATTAGCACTTTTTTTAAAAGAAATCACTTTTTAATTTTCACCCGTTCATCTCCGCCTCTGCCCCTCCTCTGCCTTCTTCCGCACCCTCCACCAACCTGACCCTCGTCCGTCGCAAGACCCGACTCTACGACCCTATCCGTCGCGCTCAGCCGTCATTCAGAACAAGAAAAGAAGAGAAGGCAGGAGAAAGAAGAGAAAAAGAAGGGTATTTTAGTCAATAATTATTTGGAATGACATTTTTACAAATTAATAAAGTTTGGAGTGGTATTTTCACAATTTCAAAGTTTGAAGTGGCATTTTCACAATTTGAAGATTTTGGAGTGGCATTTTCACAATTTTTCCAAAAAAAAAAAAAAAGGTCCCATGGAGAAAGAGGCCACAACGGGCTTAGCATCTCCATTGTGACCGTTTCTTCAGCCCATTAGGCCCAATTTATCTTTCTTCATCGCTTTATTTCTCTCCCACATTGAGACCTGAGCGACACACACTCCGCGCCGCCGACTGGTAAGCTATTTGTGGTCTCTCAAAACCGCTTCCACTGATGCTCAAATCCACTCTCCCGGTGTCTCTCACTCTTGTAGTGCTCGCCCCCGTGACCGATCTGGTGTCTCCTCTTCACGCAACCAATCTAATACATCTTCAATTAAATACCCAACTTCCTGTTGTAAGCTTTGTCTCTCACTTGTACGGACGCTCCCGACGCCCCTCCAACCTTAGATTTGTAAGCTCTGTCTTTTTTTTTTCTTTTTTTTTTCTAATTTGACAATCTATTTTGCATAGAATCAGGAGTAATCGACTTGATAGTTTTACACTCGCTATAGGACACATTAAATGTCATTTTGTCAGGTGTCAGGGAGGATATTATTCAACAATTCCTAAATATGTTAATTTTCACAATTACAATCAATTTATAATAGTTTCACTCATGTTGTATACAATGTTTTTTTTGTAAGATGCAGATAAAACATGGGTGAATGAGGTTCAGGAAGATGGGTATTTGATTGAAGATGTATTAGACAAGTTTTTGGAGGATGTCGGTGGAGGTAGAATGGAAGGCCTTCCCAACATATTAAGATGCCCATGAAACTGATTGCCAAACACAAAGTAGCTACGAGATAGACAAGATCCGAAATGGAGGTTGTCGGCTTTGAAGTTTCTTCCAGACCTTCTATGCCGCACTTTGTTGTGTTCTGTTGGATCTGGTTTATCTCGTTATGCAGTTACTTTGTGTTTGGCAATCAGTTTCATAGGCATCTTGCAGTAGTGCAATATGGGCATCTTCAAGTTTATTATACATTAGAGGATTTACAAACGAAGTATTGCAATATGCAGTAGTGCTGGCCTATTCATCGGTATGTTGAATTTTTAATTATAGTGCTTCAAATTTTCCGTGGCATAAACCTGCGTGGTGGCCTATTCATTGGTATGTCAATTTTCAATTATAGTGCTTGTGATTTATGCATTGTCATGATTGCGCTAGGCACGCTAGTCTATAGAAACACTACCAAATTAAGTCTACTTTGTCGGTTTTTGTCAGAATTTTTATTCCCTAATTTTGAACAAAATTTACTCAAGGAATGGAGTTTGCCCTTTTTCACTTTTCACTTCGGAGAGCTATAAATTCCAGGAAGGGGCATGAGGTAATAGTAAAGGCTCAATCGGTACAGGAAATCTGGATGAGATCGTTGAACCGAAACAGAGATGCAGATTAGTAAAAATTTGATCCTGCACTGATATTATGTGGGTGTTGATTAATATGAAAACAAAGGAATGAGCGAATATTCAGAAACTTAAGGGTGCCTGCCATTTTTGTTGTCAGCACGCATACTGCTGGAGTCAAAGCTGTGGAGAAAATACTGTTGAGCGAAACAATTTTAGAGAATCACGCTTAATTTTGGTTTGATTTCATTGTTCAGTTTGTTATCATGATGAATTGGTTGTAATTTATTTTCTGTACAAACTTGACATTGACAGCCCCTGTCAAGTACTTGAAAAAAAAAATGCTTGGGCAAAAATTGTGGATGCAGGACAAAATGCTTACTCATCTTATTTTCATAGTAGCGATTCCGTGCATGTTTCACTTGCTCTAGGCAGTACTGGATTCTATTCTTCATTCAAAGGAAAAACAAATCAATAGCCTTTTTCTTTTCTAGTGGATAATTTTATTTTGTATGAAAGTAGTATTCACGGTGTACTTTGATTAAATTTTAACTAAGAGAGCGATTATTTATGAAGATTGAATTGTTCTATATGTGTGGTGAATTCCTTTGCTTCAGTGACCGATAGATTGAATAATTCCTGTAAATTTTGAAAAGAAAAAAAATAAAGGAAAGGGAAAAACATTTTTGTTTCCCCTCACTTGGAGAGTGATACACAACTTTAACAAAATAACCTGGTACACAATTTATATAACAAAATACTTGTAATTTTGGAGTGTTTTTTATTGTTTTACATGAATTTGACACTTGTGCAATTAGGTTCAAAATTTGATCTTTTCGCACTCACATTCAGACCTCCAAGAGCAGGACTCACTTTGTGGGAGATTGGAGTCCCTGATAGAAGTGCAGCTGTGTTCTTCAATCCAGACTTCAGCAAAGACATCAACAATCTTTACATAAATTTTGAGAAGTTAGTTGCCACTTATTTGATACTTCTGAGTTACATTCTGAAAACAGGGATAAAGACACAACTTTTCTTCTTTGAAGAAATACTTTTTTTATTTAATAAGATGTTCTTTTATACTTCTGAACTTTTCGAGGTAGTAGGATTTTTGAAATGTGTAAAAGGCACCTTAAAATTTTCCCAGA
Source organism: Carex cristatella (assembly GCA_024447775.1). NCBI lineage: Eukaryota > Viridiplantae > Streptophyta > Magnoliopsida > Poales > Cyperaceae > Carex > Carex cristatella. The sequence goes on along the minus strand of JAJHPF010000008.1, from coordinate 4,515,623 downwards.
AGGCTGTCAAATGTTTTCCCATTTCAACAATATGCGATTAATTTTTTTCTCTATTCTTTTATCCCTCAAGAAATGATTAATGTTTTTTATTTTCTTTTTGTTTCAAATATGTCAGGTAGAGACAGCATGGTCTCTCGGAGAGGTACACAGACTTGTACCCAAAAGAAGACTTGACTTACAATGTTGGTACCAGTGATTACAAAAAAGATTGGTTTTTTGCCCAAATAACAAGGTATCATCAAGCTACCCTGCTTTATATACATAATCTTCATACTCTGTAGAAAAGTTTCCTATTTTTTTATTTTATTCAGTTGGCAACATTTCGCAAACATTGTTTTAGTTGTGCTTCTTTGATTTTTAGTGTGTTATATAATCATCAAAACTAGTTTACTTGGCAAAACTTATTGTGTTTTTTCTCTCTTATATAGAAAAGTTGGAAACGAATATCACCCAACAACATGGCAGATCAAGTTCTCCCTCACAAACATACAACAAAACAGTTCTTATATGTCACGTCTAACTATTACAACTGCTCATATCTCAAGACTAGAGGCTATATTCTCTTCCCATGAACTCAATATTTCCTTACTAGCAAGTACCATATAGGTTCATGGTACCTGCCAGGTATTAATTTGATTGGTAAATGCACCACTTTATCTCACCTATAACATCATTCTTATTTTTGGTTCAAGTGAATAATCCCAATGCATGGACAAGCACATTTAAAAATACATCAATTTGGTGATGGGAATGCAATTGCATGGCATGGAATTCATGGATTTCAGTGGAATTATGAAGTAATAATAGATGGAAAATTGCTAATTCAAGGAGAGAATACCATTTATCTTACATAGTCATTTGGAGGCTCTATGTGTAGTGGTATCATGTACGACCATCTGCATTTTGAGGGACCCTATGTTTGCATAAACATAAAAACTTACTTTGAAATTTATGTATAGAAAAGAGAAAAGAATTGGAATAGAAGAGCATAAGAAACAAAATCATTTTATTCATTATCATTAAGTGGTATGTGCTTTTTGGAAGAAAAAATTGGTGCCAATTTGTAGCCCAAATCAAATTGGATTATTTGTTTGCATTAGTAAACCACAGGAAGGACTCGTTACGATGGATATAAGCCCAACATCAATAATTAATATATGTTCCAATAAATTTACCTTAGCAAGAGAACAACCAAGAAGAACATAAAAATCTTTAATGGATCTTTATCCTTTAGGTATAAAACTGAATCCTCGGACTAACTCGACAATATCATCTTTGGAAAGAAAAGAAGTGACAAGTAATTAAGAGCCAAGTAACTTTAACTAAGTATTAATGTAGCTTTTTGTTTAATTTGTTAGAATTTTAGTTCAGTTGTTCTATTTGAATTGCTTTCATAATTCTTTTAGTGATTAGTGTTCTTGAAAATTATATTAGTATTACAAATTTTCATACTAACTGGTATTTAAATTTAATACCACTCCCTGAAGGATTTAGAGGCAAAGATAAAGATGTTGAGGATTGACGAGATTAAATTACATGCAAGGGAGGAGAAGTCGTGACACCATCTGGATGACACCATTCTGATACTAATGAAGCAGATACGTCTCATCGTTCAGTGACATGTTATATGGGATACTTCAATCGGCCCTGAGAATATCCATGCACTTGAACAAATCAGAATTGATTCAGCAGTGCTGCAGTGGTGGTTTTATTGTCCAAGACCATTACTGACTAACTTGTCTTAGTGGAAAAGGTTTTGGCCATAAATTCTTCATACGAGCTCCAATTAAGGTGATCCAAAATTATGTGGAAAGTTGACAACAAGCTCTACAACTATCATGTGACACATTAGTCCAGATTCAGAATATATCATGGTCAAACAGGCGTGCCAAGAGAACTTATTTGTTTTGAGTCTGCTCTACAACTATCATGTGACACATTAGTCCAGATTCAGAATATATCATGGTCAAACAGGCGTGCCAAGAGAACTTATTTGTTTTGAGTCTGCTTGTTATTAATTAGTTAGGTGGGAGTTTTGAGTGGGTTTTAAATATTGTCAAAAGTGTAATTGAATTCTGCTTATTTGTGGGTTTCTAGGTGAGTCTTTTTAGAGACTCTGGGAAGATAATTAATAAGAGTATTTTGAAAGAATAAAAAGTAGTCGAAGTTGTAATAATTATTAGATAGCATCTAGAGGAAGGAATATGGCTATATAAGAGCTCAAAGTCATTTTGTAGTCAGATTATTGAGTTATTACGAATTTTATCATTTTAGTTTATCTTCTCTTGTCCTCTATTGGGTTGAGCTTTGCTCCTCTTAAATGATGTTTTGTTGAACTGGCTAGTACCCTTGTTAATTTTCTATTAGTACTGATGAGATTGTGGGTGATTAGTCGGTGATAACGTTGTTCCATTTTGTAGGGAATGTTTGTGTTACACTTCAGATCCACTAGTTCGTTATTGTTTTGGTACCATTAGTGATGGTACAAAATAATATAGTTATTCGTAAAAAAAATTGGAGCATGCCCCATGTGTATGTCATACGATTATATGACTGATCTGAAATAGTTATTAACAAGCGTAGTGCTCTTATTCAAAATAAGGTACAAAAGACAAGTTCCATAGCTCCATATATGGCTCCATGCCATTAAAACAAAAACAACACTAATTACTACCATAGCAAAACACATCCTAACCATGCATTATTAAACTCCTTAATCAATTTGCTAGATAACCTGATCTATCTCAAAAGGCATCTTAATAGGGTTAGTCTTATATATAGCATCATCCTGAAGCATGTCATCATAAGTGAATGGTGGGAACTTGACCTTGGATTCGCAGTTGGTTTCCTTGCTGATTGGACAGCTGATGATGGTTTTACCATCGCTTGATATGCAGATTTTTATCCTCAACAGTTGGGCCCCATCAGACCGTGGCATCATGCGGTTGCACTCGATCACGAATGAGAATGATAGCTTGGCACGTAACGCCGACTCAATGTCCTCCAGATCATACTTGACAGTATATGATGGTACAATACCTTTGTACGTAGAACAACAAAAAAGAAAAGAAAAAAATTAGAAATATTAGATGTGGGATTTCGGTCTAATTAAGCTCATATAAGGGTTTTATATATGTTATGTGATTACTTGTGGTCTGATATAATATTATATTTTGTGTGTGTGTGTGTGTGTGGTTAATTAGATATATTTCTGTAGACCGTTAACAATTTTTAATTTGAAGATCTAACAAAAAATATTATTATTGGGCCTCGTTGTTTAGGACTGACCTTATAATTTCAGCTGATTTCAAATTTTATTTATTTTTTCCTTTTTTTTTTCAATATATATTTTCTATAGTACTTTGCAATTGGATGGAATAGGAAAAAAAAAAAAGGCAGACCAATCAAAACATGGAAGGATCTACACTCTATGGGTCAATTGATCCACATTCGTTTTCATGCACTTATACATAATACTTTGATACTATAAAATACTTTGATACTCCACATGAAAATTCTATATAATTCATCTTTATTGTATGTTTTATTCTCATAGTATTAAAATCTAGCTCCGCTTCTGAACTTAAGTGTTAAAGAGAAACTTAGTTACCTTTGGTGGCAAGGTAGCTCAGGAGGTCGAGATTCTTTCGAAGATTGAGGGCCTGCTCGAAGTAATTGGCCTGAGTAAGGTTAGAACAGGTGCCATATGTACAGAATGTAGATTTCCACTTGGTTACTCCATTGTTGCTTGGGCATTTCACTTCAGGCCAATATGAGAACATATCTGTTATAAAATTCTTGAGCTGCACATATTCAAATTCTCGGTTTTAGTGTAAAAGGTTACCAAGTTAAACTTCTCAAGGTTAAAGAAATTAATCAGAGTTGAGAATCAGTCTTTGGTCTACTAACAAAGGCAATGTCCTTTGTGTGGGAAGTCACAAGTTTGAAATCTGAATGATAGATCTATTGTGGACAAGGTTCTAAATAACGATTATAGCGGCGTAGTGGAGAGACGGAAAAAAAAAACTATAGCGAATAGCGAAGCTATAGCAAAAACTTTCCTACATAGCATTTTTTCTTTTTAAAAAATATATTTTATATTTCTACTAATAATAAATATTATCTATGTAAAATTTCATAGAGTAACAAAAATATCAAATTGATTAAGAAGTTCTAATATTCATATTGAAACAATACAAAGTCCAAATTGTCATTCAAAATATTCCTAATTCTATAATTCATAAACTATCGATACATTTTCTATTCAAAATATCATACTCTCATATATTAAGTATCATTTTATTACATATTCAAATGAACCATTTTTTAGATTAGTCAGACGAAGACACAAAGCCCATTTAAATTGAAAAAAAATAGAAAAATAAGACCATATAGCATAGCGGACTGCTATTCCGCTACACGCTACACACTATAGCGGACCGCTATCACCGCTATAGCGGTCATAGCTCGATTAGCGCAGTTTAATTCCGTAGCTTAGCTTATGAGGTCCAAAACCGATATAGCTAGCTATTTAGAACACTGATTGTGGATATTAAACTAGTTGGGTAGTTTGACTCCACTTTTACTCAAAAAAAAAATCTATCACACTTTATTTTGAGCTGTTAAAAAATAAATTGCGACACATTGTTTAACCGAATACAGGGGAAACCTACCGATTTCATATACTGAAACCAAAGTACACAGGATAAGGGTACCAAATCCTACAAAAAGTACAGTTAAGCTACATATTACAGAATTAAACTTCATACACCCAAATTACATAGCTACATTAAATCAGTCTAAATTGAAACATCATAAAACCCCTACAACAATCTCATAACAAAAACTTCATTTTGAACAAAATCACCCCTGTATTAGTTGACATATATTATAGACATAATATATGAATAATACAACAAATGATGCTTCTAACGTTGCATTGCAAATTTCAGCTTTATTTTTGGAAATTATCAGACATGATAGCACATTAAATCAAAAGGTCTTATACGTGAAAAATAAACTAGAATTAATATAAAATACACCATATCCAAAGTAAGGTATACTGTACTGAAGCTAGGTAATATTTTTTTTTGTGGTTCAAGCACTTTACCTGATTGACGTAGAAACTGCAAGTGGAGTTGCAGTTAGTGACGGCATTGCCGGAGTAACTGTCGTACGTCTCCATCGACTCCACAAAGAAGTCCAGTGCTGGTTCGCCTGTTGTCGGCATGCAGCATGTTTTCCGAAAAAAGGATCTGCAGTATGACCCCGGCCACTGCACAGTTATTTATAGAGAGCTCCTTAATGCTTAATTAATGTATTGTAAAAGATACTATTAAAATTTGTTGCCAACTTCAAAGGACGTTAAAGTGGTGATTTGAACAAAATGTCAAGTTTGTTGTATTAATTAACCTCGCAAGGGTGTTCATAAAGAAGTACTGTTAGTCTATTGTTACAAGTTTAGCTTTGTATCTTAGATCAAATGTATAAGTTATAAATGTACCAGAAGGTTCAAATAAAAGAAGTCCGATTCAGCCGCGCCTTGAGCAGGAACAAAAGGAGAAATGCAAAGGAAGGCAAGGATGCAGAGGAGAAGAGAAGGCTTAAGGGTTGCCATTTTCTCTCTTTTTCTTTTTCTTTTTCTTTTGAATTGTTTTTTTTTTTCCCCAAATAGAAGCAGAGCAGAATCCCCGGTTCTTCACTTTAAATAGAGCAAAATTGATCATGGAGATATCAGGATTTGAAGGGAGTAGTTGGGGGAATTCGGATCACCGGAGGTATCTGACTCAAGCAAATTACAAACGGACGGCTCAGATTATTTCCAGCCGAGTCAGAGTCAATCCGTTGCATATAAACTATAGCAGCTCCGTTTTGACATGTGTGCCAAGTTAAAAGAACTAATCTGAACCATTGTAATTAAGATGTATTTTTGACTATCTGTGAGAATGTGAATCAAAAGTAGGGGTGTAAACGGAGCGGATTGCTGATACTATATCCACATTCACATTTTAATAAGCGGATACGGATACAGATACGTATAGTAAATGGATGTCAAAATATAAAATCAAATTCACCTTAAACGGATACAGATGCAAAGCGGATAATTTATTAATACGGATTCGGAACGAATAATTATCGGATAATTAAGTTATATGAACTTTAAAATATAACAATAATTAATAAAGTTTAAATATAAAAATAAATGAATAATTGTAAGTTGATGGAGAGATTGATATTGGAAAGATGAGAAATATAAAATATTTCATTCATATAATATATGAAGAAAATAAAGTAGTACACAAAAGATAGTGTGGTGTAGTGGTTTATAGCTTAGGAGTTTAAATCTTAATCTCATTAATTTTTTCGGATCCGTTATCTAAAAGAAAGAAAATGTTACTTCCATTAGAATTTGAAGTCATGCCCTGTGGGGTTAAGATTTGAACTCCCAACATACAAACCACTACACCACACTATCTTTTGTGTATTACTTTTTTATTTTCTTTATATATTATATGAATGAAATATCTTATATCTCTCATCTTTCAATATCAATATCTCCATCAACTTACAATTATTCATTTATTTTCATATTTAAACTTTATTAATTATTATTATATCTTAAAGTTTATATAACTCAATTATTTGACAATTATTCGTTCTGAATCTGTATTCGTGAATTATCCACTGTGTATCCGTATCTGTTTAAGGTGGATTTGGTTTTACATTTTGACATCCGTTTACTATCTGTATCTGTATCCGCTCATTGAAATGTAGATGTGGATATGGTATCAGTATTATCCGCTCCGAATCAGCTCTGTTTACACCCGTACCCACAGGGTTTGGGTTCGAACCCCAGTGGAAGCAAAATTTAGTTTCTTTCAGATAACGAGTCTAAAAAATTAATGGGTTCCAGTAGCGGGTCCGAAAGGTCTTCATACTAAAATAAAATGAATCGAATACATGCGGATATCTGCTCCGTTTAGAGTTTGTGGATTTTATCTGAATTCGTATTCAGAACAATTTGCCATACACAAGAATTATCCGGATCCGGATCTGCTTAATCCGGATACGGATCTTGCTCAGATTCAGAATGAATTATCCAGCTTTGTTTCCAGTCCTGATTCAAAACACTTTAGAAAAAAAAAAAAGGCTCTTCATACTTCCATTATTCTGGAAACTTCCTATAATGAAGATGAATTGAATTGTTAGAGTCTGTTTGGCGGACCTTTAAAAATGGACATAAATACGAAAATTGAGTTAAAAAATACTATTCATGTGGACTGAATTTTTTTCCGAGATAAAAAATAAAACAGCTGAATAGGACCTTACTGACAACTTGTATTTTCCTAAGATTTGTTATTTGATTATTTCATTATATCGAGGAAGGTGTCTGCTGACTGCTGTCAAGGACTCAAGTGTCAATAAGATAATATATAAAAAATAATTTGTGTAGGTCACTGCTCACTAGGTCCTCAGTACTCTAAATTAATTAAGATTCACTCGACAGATTGCTCAGTTGCACTCGTGCCATTGCACGTTGAACTTGTTGCTTATTATTTTTTATTGTTACTCTGAATTAATGGTCATGTTTGAATTTTTTTTTAAATCATAATTAAAAATAATAATTCTATGAAACCTGATTACTTTTTATTTTTTTTGCAAAACTATAAAAATTGAAATATGATTTCGATCCGCTAAGTTTTTTCGGAGTGAAATGACATTTCAGTCCGGTGTGATTGTTTGTGGTCGTTGGTATGAAAACCTATAAAATCACATCAGACCGAAATGGCATTTTAATTATTATAGTTTTGTAAAAGAAAGTAAATATGTTGGTTTCATAAAATTATTGTTTTAACTATGGTTTATAAAAAAATTCGTCATGTTTAATTATGGAGTAAAATTATTTCTTATTGTTACTCGTATTCGTATCATTGCACGTTGAACTTGTTGTTTATTTTTTATTTATACTTTTAATGGTCATATTTGGTTATGCATGGAGTAGCGCGCGGTAGCAATAATTATGACGAGAACAAAAAAGCAGATGAAAATTAATAGAATAGAATAAAATGAACTTGATATCAGATTGAAAAAAAAAATAAGTATTCTCAAAAAATTTAAAATTTACGGATATTATCATTGAAACCTACAATAAGGTTTCAGTTTGCAAGAGAAAAACGAATAATAATAAAAGATAAAAGTAATGGTGGAGAAAATTAACATGAGAATTATATTTCTATATCTCGTTTAAGACTTCCTCAAGGTTCTTTTACCATATCTTTTGATTGTTAATAAGAGTAAAGACGTTGAAGAATTGGCGCTATTACAAGTTAATCATAATTCAATTTTTGTAATTTTAGATTTGAAATATTAAGATTATAGAATAATTCCCTTCTTCAACAACAAAAAATCAGAGGATAAAAATAAATGTAATTGCTATTGTATGTCATAAAGTTCGATTAGTGACCAATCTCTAAATGTGCAAAGATGTACATATCTTATGTTATTGTTTTCACCATGTCACGTTGTGTTACATATACAGTTAACTTTTATTGAACAAAAATAAATTAATTAATTTGACTGTTATCATAGACTAAGAATTTATTTGAATCTCAGTAAGTCGGACGGCTAAAAGTATGATTGTTACAATTAATCATGTTTCATATAAAAATGATATTGTTGGTTGTATATTCTAATATTTTGTTTGACATAATTTGCAAAACATGTATTAAGTTGAATTTAACCATTAAATGATTGAGTGAGTTTATAGGTTCAAGATTTTAATTGCAAGATTAATAATAAAGAATCAAAGATAGATTCAAGATCTTAATTGCAAGTTTCATATGAAAAAGAATCAAGATTCATGAAGCCCTTAATTGCGCGCAAGACTTATTTGAATAACTGAAGAAATCAACAACTTTACGAAGCTATAAATTTGTAATAATCAAGTAGTTAAGTAAAGAATATTTGAGAATTGTTGATTTCTGAAACAAATGTTCAGAACGGACCAAACCGTATGGAACATATTAAATCATAAAATAACAGAGAGTTTCAGTTTAGTTCCGTCCAGAACGGATGTCATCTGTTGAAATGCTTATCAAGTTTTTGTGAGATAAATTGTACTAACCAATATGAACAGACATAAATGTTCAGAAACTCTAACTTTAATATCTGTACAATCCATTCTTAAACGATCGCTTCAGTTAGAATGGATCTGGCAAATCTGAAGCCCTTATTATAAAAGGAGTTATCTCACTTTAGATTTGACCAAGCTAGCCGCCTCCCACATTCAAAAAGCATTTGTTATATATTCTTGAAAACTTCAATTATTGAGTGAGCTTAAATTTCAATATCTTCTGAACACTCTCTAATCCACTCAACTTATCTTCTTGGAGATATAGTTTAGTGTCTAGGATTTAGTTATAGAGTATTTTCATCCTAGCTAGTGCATCCTACTTATAGGGCGTTGAAGGGGTTCACTAGTACGAGCATTTCCGCTCAAATATATCCATAACTGTGTGACAATTCCGAAGAACTCTCCAGTTCAAGCTTTTAGGTTCATCTTCTACACGAGTTAGGCCGTGACTTTTTATTTTTGTTGGGCTCACGTGTCCCGAGTTGTATCTTTTTTTTATAATAGGAAATAGGTGCCGACAAGGTTGCTCTACCCCAAAGAAAAAGATATTTTACATCAAATTTCATTATCATCTTGCGTATTAAATTTCTCTAACTCTACTTTATTTACTTTACTTGTACACACCTGTTTGTTGTTTGTTTGACTTGTTAATTTAGAAGATTTAACCGAAAAATGTTTAAGAGTCTTTAAGACACTCTATTCACCTTTTTGGATGCCATGAGGTACTAAAAGAATGAGGTGGAAAGTGTGTTATGTTTTTTAGATGTTAAAACTTAACAATTTAACTTATATAAATTTAGTAATACGCTACAAATAGACTTTCATTTATAACACAAATTTGGGATTTTGAAAAATGCTAGAGACCTAGCTGATCTTAAGCACCGAAATTTTTATAAATATACAAAACATCAAACAAATTTAACAATCTATACAAAATCAATTCTGAATTCGAGATCTATCCAAACCGATCAGCTGTTTATCGGTTTCATACCACAGAACCGCTCAGCAAACCATCGATCCTGGAACCGATCATTTGTTCAACAAACCTGGAATCGATCAGCTATTCAACAAACCTGGAACCGATCATCTATTCAACATACCTGGAACCGATCAGCTATTGATCGGTTCTACGTTTGGGCTATAAATATGGTCCCCCGTCCTCATCACTCTCACTTCTCTTCTCATCCGCACGGAAAAAAGACCCCCCTCCCACCTCAGGTTTGATTTTTAATAATATTTTATTTTTTTGTTTTATTTAAATTTGAAATTAAGTAATTAGAAATAGTTGTTTAAATTTTTAATAAATTATAAAATATCATTTAAATTTTAAATAATTTAGAAAATGTTAAAAAAATTAAATAAATTGGAAAATATTATTTGAATTTTAGATAAATCAGAAAATGTAAAAATAAATTAAATAAATTAGAAAATATTATTTAAAATTTAGATAAATTAGAAAATGTAAAATAAATGAAGTAAATTAGAAATTATCATTTAAATTTTAGATAAATTTGGAAATATCAAAATAATTTTAGTTATATTATAAAATATCAAAATAATTTTTGTTAAATTGTAGAATGGTTCTTGATATTATCAAAATTTCCAAATTGTTTAGAATGGTTTAGTTAGAAAATACCAAAACTGTTTAGCATATCACCAAAATAATTGATATTGATTTGGAAAATGCCAAACGGTTTAGAAAATTCCAAAATAGTTGAGATTGCTTTAGAAAATTTCCAAATATTTGTAAAATTAGTTAGAAAATACCAAAATGGTTTAGAATATCACCAAAATAATTAATATTGCTTTGGAAAATGCCAAACGGTCTAGAATATCACCGAAACGGTTTAGAAAATTCCAAAATAGTTGAGATTGCTTTAGAAAATTTCCAAATATTTGTCAAATTAGTTAGAAAATACCAAAATGGTTTAGAATATCACCAAAATAATTGATATTACTTTGGAAAATGCCAAACGGTTTAGAATATCACCGAAACGGTTTAGAAAATGCTTTAGAAAATTCCAAAATAGTTGAGATTGATTAAGGAAATTCTCAAATAGTTGTAAAATTAGTTAGAAAATACTAAAATGGTTTAGAATTGATTACAACATTATAAAATAGTTTAAAAAAATACTAGAAAGGTTTAGAAGAAATAATTTAGAAAATAATTTGGTACGATTTTTTAAATTCAGAATGGCAGACAGAGAGACTCAGATAATGCAAGGTAGGTTCAGTGAGCTGTTGTGGATACCCCACAGTCATCATCGAGTGTCTTTGGCTTCGAAAGAGGTTAGCATTTACAGATTTTTTTTAATAAATCAATTAGAAATCAAATCGTATTCTGGTTGATATTTTTTTTGCCTAATGTAGAGTTCTGCTGTTTTAAACGTGAAGAATTTTCAGACATATTGCGAGTACCACGAAAGATACGCCCCGTATCTGCTTTCGTTGGGATTATACCAGGTTGCCAAGTTGTCTTGCATCAATAATGATGTGGCACTTATACATTCGCTTGCCGAACGGTGGCGTCCAGAAACTCACACGTTTCATCTTTCATTTGGAGAAATGACAGGTATTTACCGAAATGATTCAAATTAAAAAATAATTGGTGTTATATTATTTATATTTTTTATTTAAATTAATTACAGTTACGTTAGAAGATGTGAGTTGTTTGTGGGGTTTGCCTATCAAGGGGGTCCCAGTTACCGGGAGATCGGATGGAGTGTGGGCCAAAAGCAGACTGTTTGAATTGTTAGGAATCCGAGATGTTGAACTGGATCTTTTTATGAAGAAAAGGGGGTCTGATCATTCCGATTGGATAATGGCGAAGAAAATGGTCCATCAGCAGTTTAAGAAGCTTCCAGATGGCGCCAACGAGCAAACGGTACAGTGGTAAGTATTTTCTACTCATTAGATTTTTTGTTTTTTTAATTTTCAATCATGTGCTTACATAAGATATCACGCAGGTATGTACGGGGGTTTATTTTAGAGCTATTGTCAAGCACTATGTTTCCTGACCGTAACGGAGACGGGATACCGTTGTGGTATCTTGATTTGATTAGTAACTTGGAGGAGCCAGTGGAATACAAACTGGGTGGAGCTGTTCTCGCATATCTGTATCGATACTTATGCATAGCAACCGACCCCTCGGTTTCTTCTATGCATGGTCCGGTTATGCTTCTTCAGCACTAGTCATGGACCCGATTTCCAGTTCACCGGCCGATGCCAATATCAAGAAAGTGGAAACTATCATGGGGCGTCCCAACCCTGGAGACATGTCCAGCCTTTGCTGAAAAATGGTGCACGAAACATGTGTACGATAACTCTGCTCACTACAAAACAGCCGGACCAAGAATACCGCGCAGTCAGTTTCAGCGATTGGATGAGAGCATGGTGGATTGGTTGCCATACGCGAGCATTTATGAGAAGCTGTCGAGAGTAACACAGACTGGAGAGGTACTTCTTTCACATTATTTCTTTAGTCGTTTTAATCATATATACGAATTATTACTCACAACTTTTTAAAAAAATCCAGCCTTATTACTTGTATTGCGGTCCTCTCATATTTTACTGGATAGTAGAGTATCATCACCCTGATCGGTGCATGAGACAGTTTGGAAAATTTCAACAGATTCTGCCGCCGCTTCCCTTGAACAAGAATGTGCACAGCGACTTGCATAAGTATGACCCATTTGATTTATTTGTTTACTAATATTAGTTAATTTTTTGTGTTAAGTTGTTATAAACTGAATCATAGGTTCAAAATGGCATCAAAGAGGAATGTTTCATGGGCCGAGAAGCATGCGATCCACGTTGACAGGGCAAATGTGTATGAGCAACACATATACGCAGAAGCCCGACCGTTTTACCAGAATGAGCTTCCGGCTTATCGCAAGTAGTATCAGATGAATGGGATGGCATCTATTTATATTCTTGAGTAACATGTGGCGGGGATGGGTTTGCTGGTGCACGGCGTTACACAATTCTTCACCAAAGGTTGGCGTAGGCCGGGCAAGGATAACATGAGAAGAGGATGGGGTATTTGCTGTGACTGTGATGTCCAAGATCGTGCGCATGCCCTGATGGATCAGGCTGGGGTTCCAGAAAACTGGGAAGAGGTCCCATCCAACAAGAGCATGGAAATTGGCATTAATCCATACCTACCGCCTCCTGTATTCGAAGGACCAGATCCAATCCAGTCTTGGCTATACGATGGATCTAGATGGAGTAATTACATGGCACAGGCAGGAGTTGCTTATGGCGCAGACCCTGGACAGGTACTTATTAAATATGACTTGAATTAAGAATGTTTTTGACTTACAAACAAATATTTACAAAATGAGATGAACTGTTTCAGGTGACCCAAGAGCAGCAGGCGCAGAATGTTGAGGTACCAGATTTTCTTCAAAATCTGCTCGGTGGACAGTGTGTTGACTTACAGGGTGGCGATGACGCCGGACAGGTATGTTATATGTGTTTAATGTTATTTCAATGATCTCAGCTTACTAATTAAAATAAAATATGGTTATTTTCAGGTGACTGATTGGGAATTTGAGCAGTAGATGTTACAAGCCCAGCAGGCATCACGCGAGGAGTTCGTCAGAAGCCAGCGTGATATTCCGTTGACTCCAGGTAGGAATTGGAATTTCGGAAATGCAGGGGCATTATCATCCCAAACATCGTTGGAGACCCAGACTCAGCCGGAGGTGACACAGGATGAGGCATACAGACGTCCTACACAGCGAGTCCGGCATGAGGCATACGGATTACGGGGCGATGTCCGCTCTCCAGACCGCTTCTCGCATTCGCAGTATCCCGGTCATTGATATATTTTCAGAGTCTATCTTTTATTTTGTTTGTTGTCTTTTATTATGTATGTTTTATTTATCTTCGCAGTGAACTTTTATTATGTATATTTTATTATGTTTTTATTTCTATTACGGATGTTCAATTCTACACATGCAACGTATCAAGTATGCTTCTAAATTAGAAAAACACACAAATATAATTTATCACTCAAAACATAAAAACAAATTACATATGAAAACTTCAATATAATACAATAAACATAAACTAGAAAATGACTAACGCCTGTTGGTTGAGCGCCTGCTTGTCGATCTTCTTGAAGATGATGAACCAGCTTCCGCTTGTCGTGCTGCTTCTTCTACAGAACAAATAAAATATGAAATATGCTGTAGTTCCAAAAATAAATTAAAAAATACATGTGTTTTGAATTATACCTGCGGCATTCCGATCAATGGTCTCACGATGAGCCTGATGTTCGAGTCTTCGACCTTCCATTCGGTCCATTTCCATAATCGGTTTTCCTTTGTACAACCGATCAAACGTTCAGCCTTCTACAACCGATCAAAGGCTCAACCTTTCTAGAAAGGATGAAAGGCTCAACCTTTCTACAACCGATCAACGGCTCATCGGTTCCAGAAATAGTAAACGGTTCATCGGTTTGGCAATTTTAGAACCGATGGATAGCTAATCGGTTTTATGGTCTGAAACCGATGAACCGCTGATCGGTTTGGACATTTTTTGAATTCCGTCGCAAATTTGTATAGATTGTTAAATTTATTTGGTATTTTGTATATTTATAAAAATTTCGGTCTTAAGCACGTATTTATTGAGTGAAATAAAGTTTTTTCGAAACATTCATGAGAAAAGGCAAACTCAACAATTATACTTTAAATCTATATTTTTTTTAAATAGAGAACCGGATTTATGGTTAATTAAGAGTAACTCTTGAAGCATAATGCATAAGTGACTGCATCTCCAATAATTACATGAGAATATAGATTTAAAGTTCCATCACATCACATTAAGTCATGTGTGTCTATCACGTTACGTTATCTGTCTATGTTCGCATAATGTGACTTTGTTTGACTGAAAATAACATGTCACGTAATGTGCTTCTAATTTTGTTTGAAGACATCCATTAAAAAGGTAAAAATTGCAACTATAATATTTTTTTTTTTAAAGAGAAGCAACTATAATACTTGAAATCAATCTTTTTTTTAGTAGCTAGAGAACCGATTTATGACTTTGAGCAATGACGCATAATTAACTACACACAAGTAATTACGGGTGCGTTTGGATGAATCAAGAATAGTGCAAAATTAGTAGCTATTCTAATTTGAGAATAGTAGTTATTTCAACATTTTGTAGAATTAATAGAATAGTGAGCAATCTCACAAAGGACAAACAAAAAATAGTGGTTATTCGTTAATCCAAATTAGGGGTGAGTAAATCGCTCATAACTCGTGACTCGCTCATAACTCGCTCACTAACAACTTATTAACGACTCGCTCATTAACAACTCGCTAACTTAATGAGCGAGCATGAGCATACCTCAACTCACTCATTAAGAATTTGTCACATCTAATCCCAATTTATTAAATTAAAATTAAATTGAATAAATAAAGAAGATCAACTAACGTTATTAACCCAAATTGACTAAAGTTGAAATTAAAATTGAAAAAAATGAAGCTCCAAAGTCCAGTGATCCAGTCCACTACTATACTGCAGCCTTAAATAATTGACGCTAAAAATGACTTGTTTAGTGATGTATAATTCTGCTGTTTAATACTTGTTTTTTTTATTATTGTTTTGATTTTGTTAAATTTGTTTATGGATATTTTTTTATTAAATTATGTAATATTTAATTCGTGACTCGTTCAGTTGCTCATAACTCGCTCATTAACAGCCTACTCATTAACGACTTGCTCATTAACGACTCGCTAACTTAATAAGCGAGCATGAGCATATTCCAACTCGCTTATGCTCGCTCATTGATCAGCTTTAATCCAAACACACTCAAACATAAATTAGCAGCTCAAAATAGTGCTAATTTAGAATAGTTAATATTCTTCACTCATCCAAACGCACCTACTGCATGTTCAATAATCACATGAGAACAGAGATCTAAAGTTTTTTTTCCCTATACATGTTCAATAATCACATGAGAACAGAGATCTAAAGTTTTTTTTCCTGAAAGAACCCACGTGTCCAACATGTTTGAACTTTAAAGTGTTTGTGTGTGAGTCTGAGAAAGAGAGGAGAGTACGCTCAGATAATTTGTGTAGGTCCCCACCACTCTAATTAATTAAGATTCCCTCGACAGCTTGCTCAGTTGCACAGTTTGCACTCGGATCATTGCACCTTGAACTTGTTGCTTATTATTTTTTATTGTTACTCTTAATGGTCATATTTAGTTACGACTAAAATTAATGTTATAGTAGCAATGATCAGAACAAAAAAATAACATCCTTTGATAGTCGATCACTACTAAATTTTCAAAAACAAAAAATAATAACATGTCACGTAACGTGCGTGCTTCTAGTTTTGTTTGAAGCTAGATATCCATTAAAAAAGCAAAAATTGCAACTATAATACTTGAAATCAATATTTTTTTTTTCCTAATAGAGAACAGATTTATGAATTGGAGCAACTCTTGACACACACATATATATATAACTACACAAATGATTACATCTTCAATAATCACATGAGAACAGAGATCTAGTCCTTTTTTCCTGAAAGAACGAACCACGTGTCCAACGTGTTTGAACTTTGAAGTGTGTGTGTGAGAGAGAGAGAGAAGAGAGGACACTGAGATAATTAGGATTTTTTTTTTAAATAGTAATTATAACCGGTTTATTAACCAAAGCAGCCAACTCATGTGAATAATTTTAAAAATAGTCTCCACCGGTTTCGGAACCCGGTGGAGCTTTTACGGGCCTTCCTATACCGGATTTGTCATCCGGTGGAGACAGAAAATCACCCATTTTTCCACTGTGCCACACTGCGCCACAGAAAAAAAAAAAAAAAAAAAGCTCCACCGGTTTGGGAAACCGGTGGAGACTTGTTTCCAAAAACCCTCCCACGCGATACTCTCTGTCTCTGCCTCTCTTCCTTCCTTCTTCTCTCCACCATTTTTTTTTTATTCTTTCCAAATACTCCATCATTTTTTCATTCAATTGTTTCAAAATTCTCAGATCGTCCAAGATAATTGGAAACTCTTTCGATCTACGATTTTAACAAGGTAAAAATCCGATTTTTTTATAGTTTTTAATTTTGGCCGAATTAAATTAAATAACTCATTTAATTGAGTTTGTTTAGTATATTTAGTATTTTTTGTGTAATTTAGTATAAATTTGTGTAATTTGTGTTATGTAGTATAGTATAATTTAGTGTTATGTAGTTTAATTTGTGTAATTTCTAGTTTAGTATAATGTAGTATAAATTTGTGTATTTTAGTGTTATGTAGTATAATTTGTGTAAAATTAGATAAATGTAATTTGTGTATGGTTAAAATCGATAATTTTAGTAATTTGTGTAAAATTTGTGTAAAATTAGATCATTTGTGTAATTTATGTAGCATAATTTTTGTAAAATTAGATAAATGTAATTTTAGTGTTATGCAGTATAAATGTAATTTTAGTGTTATTTGGTATAATATAGTATAAATTTGTGTATGGTTAAAATCGAAAATTTTAATAATATGTAGTTCAATGGTATGGTATGTAGTTAATTTAGGTCAGACTTACATATAGTTAAATTTTCTAACAGGGTGAATGGATAATCCGAATTATCCGAATTATCCGGTGTAGGGGTTATTTCGGTGTGGCTTTCGGTGTAACGGGCTGTGGCAGAGCAAAAATTGGCTCCACCGGTTGCCCAATCCGGTGGAGGCCGGCTCTCTCAACCTACACCGGATTCCGAATCTGATGGAGTTCATTTTTCAAACTTTTTCCTCCCCCTGGCTGCTTTGTTTAGGAATTTAGTTATAATTTCTAAATTAAAAAAATCGATAATTAGAGGGGGCAGGGAAATAAATTTTTGGGTGCCAAATTGACAATAATTGTAGTATGTCATGTCGAGTGCTTCTGGTTATATATTAACGCATGCAGTCCGCCTTCAAACATACCAATTAACTTATTATATACTAGAGGAGAGTTCAAATGCACTATGGTTTTGTGCTCCAATTATGCTCCACATCTTTATCTCTATTTTGAAAATTCGAACAGTCGATCCGAACCGCTCAAAATAATTATTACAATAAAATATGCTTGGAGGTCAAATTTTATATTTTTTAGAATTTGGTTACTATGGTTTTTGGTAGGTACAATATCGCTTTTTTGGATGGTGCAGGATCTCCTAAAAACTGAGATTTTGTACTTACCAAAAAATAGTAAAAAAATTCTAAAAAATGTAAAATTTGGTCTCCAAGCATATTTTATTGTAATAATTATTTTGAGCGGTTCGGATCGACTGTTTGGATTTTGAAAATAGAGATAAAGATGTGAAGCATAATTGGAGCACAAAACCATAGTGCATTTGAACCCTCCTCTGTATATATGCATAGTTTGATATTTCAAATCGAGAAACCTTTTATTTAGCCTACAGGAGTGTCAATACTCAATAGCACTCTTTTATCAGTTTATCCGATTTCATCGTATTCAACAAGATAGATACCAACTAACAACCAACCGACGATCAACTCGATCAAGTTTTAGTCCTAAACATTCACAAGATAGATACGTACGGAAAAAATATTTCTTGTTAATTAGGTACGAATAAAGATATAAGTTTTTTTATTAGCACAATGATTATTATTTCTTACTCATTATTGAATAAGATAATTATTAAAAATAAAATTATATACTTTATATGTTAATGATACATGATATAATAAAGTTTTATACTTATGTTAAATTTCAATCATAGAAATACAAATTAGATGCATTCATTATTCATTTTCTTCATTTTTTTATTTTGAAAAAAATCTTTTACTGAAAGTACAAATCGTAATGTTAGTAACACCTTATTATCAGTTTTACCAATCGATGTTGTATTGGAAAACAACAAATGAGGATAAGAATTTGTTTCGTTATTTTATCGGATACAATAAAAATAATTATTTTTTATCACAGTAAGTACAGATATAAAAATATTTTCATCTGCTGTCAATTGTCAGTAAGATAAATGTAAAATGTAAAATGCATAGGTCTCCCCACCATTGTAATTAATTAAGATTCCTTTGCTCTCAATCATTGCAGGTTGAAAGTGCTGCTTATTTCTTTGTTGGTACAAGTAATGAGAGCAATAATGATGTGTCTGAAGTCTGAACAGAACTAGAAAGGCAGATGAAAATTTAATAGAATAAAATAGATCACATGATACTAAATCGAATTTTAATATACAGCTAAATATTTTATTGATGGAGATAATTTATTCCTATTAAAATTTATAAGTATTCTTCACATTTTTAAAATTTACAGATATTGTCATTGAAATCTACAAACTAAGGTTTTAGTTTGCAGGAGAAAAAAGTTGGAGAATGACGAATACTAGAAAAAAGAAAGAAGAAATAATTGATTAAGAGTGATATTTCCTTTCAATCAAGCATCACTTCGAGAATTATATTTGTATCATAATTCAATTTGTCATAGTTTTAAATTTAAGACGATCTTAAAGTCATAGAATAAATTCTTAAAAAGATTAGAGAATAAAAACAAATTTTTAACTCTTGTTCATCAGACGAACGGAGTACCACCAAGCGATTAATCGTTTTCATTAAAATTATGTGTATATATTTATAATTTATTAAAAATAATTTATTTAACTCATCAAACTTATCAAATAAACTTAATTTAACTTAGTTCTATTATTATAACATGACACTATGCTTATTTATTCTTAACCACACATACGCACTTTACATGTACCACATTTATTAAATGCAAAAATTAATTTGAAAGGTAAGTTTTTTCAAATACTAATAACATATTATTGATCACACTCAAAGTGTGAGCGAATTACGTAAGATTTTGGCTTAGGTTTTTTCTTATTTTCTCACTTTTATATTTATTTATTATGAGAAACAGGTTATTATTACCTAATTTTTTTTATTTTAATGCAGGAACGATGTTTTGGGGCTATTTTACATCATATGGAGCAAGAATCGGGTCGATTAGAATTATATAGTATCAATTTTAAGTCTCTATTACGGTTCGTATGGTCTAATACGGACCAGAGGGCTGCTACGGACCAGGACTTAGCCGAATACGCATTATTCCAGGAGTGACACAGTAGCAGTACGGTCCGTATGACCCCATATAGATAGTATCTGAAGCACCCTTTGGAGAATATATGCCACAACTGTCGCCAAATCAAATTTCTTGGACTCCACTTATTTCTAGATCCCCCTCACTCCTATATAAGGCCCCCTGGCTTGTTGGAACAATTGTCTTTGATCACTTTAGTTTTTATTATAGTAAGAAGAGAGGAATGAGTAAAATAGAAAGAAGAGTACTCCTTGCATGGTTGTATCTTTATCTTATTTTTTATAAACATGTCATTTCGTAGCTGAATTTATATTTTTAGAGTTAGCATGTAAATCTTGTTACTCTTGATATTTTAATATATATATTTTCGAAAGATCTTAGTTTAGTCTTTGTTGTTACGCTTTATGTTCAATCGCCTAACACAAATCCTATAATTAAGAGGAGAAGAAAAATGGGGTTTGACAAAAAATATAGAAAACGAATTCAGAGGTTTTTGTTTAATTGACGGATTTAGATTAGAAGAAAGAGGTTATAGCAGTCTTGGTATTTCAATTTGTCATTCTTTGTTCAGCCCACTAGGCCCAATTCATGTCTTTGCTGTCAATTGCTTAAACTGAGATGTCCATTGTCCGTATTGATTATATACCCCAAAAATCATATCGGACGGTTGATATGAATTATCTGCCCCCCTTGTTCGTTCGATCACTCTTGCTCTCCCCCTCTCTCACACGCACACTCGGCGCCGACAAATCTACCCCTCTGGTGCCCAAATCCACTCTCCCGGTGTCTCTCCTCCCCACTTTCGTTCATCCAACATTAATACTCTCTCACTTTCGTGCTCTCTTTTCATATTGCTCGCCTCTCCCGAAGTCAGCCGGACTCTCATGTTAACCCTAGATTTGTAAGCTGTCTTTTTTTTTTTTTTTTTTTTTTTCTCAGCAGTAATTTGACAGACTGGGTCGTATTAAATGTCATTTTGCATCAATTTTGCAAATGTATGTTGCATAGGATCAGGAGTAATTGACTTGATTTACACTCGCCATAGGACACATTAAATGTCATTTTGCCAGATGTCAGGGAGGATATTATCCAACAATTCCTGGCAATGTTAATTTACAAATAATGCCTAAATATGTTGCATGTGTTTTTCCCAATTACAATTAATTTATAAACTTTCACTCATATTGCATATGTGTTTTTTGAAAGATGCAGATACAAAATGGGTGAAGTCTTCAATCAAATGCCCGACTTCCAAAATGTGTTGCATACAACTTGTTTAATACGTCTTCAATCAAATATCCAACTTCCAAAAAATGTGTTTTTTGGAAGTCTGGTATTTGATTGAACTATTAAACAAGTTCTTGGAGGATGTCGGTGGAGATAGACCGGAAGGCCTTCCCAACACACTCAAAGAAATAGGCAAGATATCCATAGAACTGATTGCCAAACACATAGTAGCTAGGTAACGAGATACTTTTGTCTATCTCGTTACCTAGCTACTTTGTGTTTGGCAATCAGTTCCATGGGCATCTTGCCTATCCCTTTGAGTATGTTGGGAAGGCCTTCCGTTCTATCTCCACCGACATCCTCCAAAAACTTGTTTAATAGTCTTCAATCAAATACCCGACTTCCAAAAAACACAATAGCCTTCAATCAAATACCCGACTGGAATGCGAGGAATGTGGAAATATTTACTGGTAAGAAACCAAGTCCCGGAGGGTTAATAGCACACGCCAGGATGCTACATGTAGATAAGGGGCAAAAAGAAAAGGAAAGGCAGCAAAACAGGTACACATAGTTGAGAATATGTTGGTGGTGCTCATTGATGCATCATGGGATGTGTCAAAGAGCATTGGATGGGGGGCATATACTATGACTGGGAAGGGAAATTGATGGGCGCAAGGGTAGAATCAGGCATGGCAGAGGACCCGCTACAAGCTGAAGCCATGGCTTTGATGCACACCCTAAAAGCATGTAGCATCGCAGCTAAGTATTGTAGGCACCAACATGTACACTGTTTTTTCAGACTGTAGAACATTGGTTGATGCAGTCCAAAATATTAGCATAGAAGGGCTTCCATCTTGGAGGGCAGCAGAGACAATTGCATCATGTATGCAGGAATACCACCAACTGACAGGGCTTGTATCAGTAAAACATACCCCAAGAGAAAGCCTCGAGGGGCCACACATGATAGCAAACCAAGCAAGAAGACAAAGAGGAGAATCGGGAGAGACATGGGATGAGAGTAAGTGTCGGCAAATGGGATTAGAGGATATGACGGATGGGCAATTCTTCACATGGTCACCACCGGTACCAATAGGCAATATGCATGGGAGGGAGCAGGAAGACCTCGCAGATGCTGCTTGCTAGATGTTAGGATTTTAGGATATCTTTTGATTACAACTTACATTTTTCAATTTAGCTTTCTTTAGATCTCTGTTAATTTACAATTCCAATTTAGCTCAGTTCCTTTTCCTGTAATGCAAACTTTCAAGTCAATGGAATGCCTACGGGCTTTAAATAAAAAAAAATAAACGAGATAGACAAGATCCAACAGAAGATCTGAAATATCATAAAACACAACAAAGTATGGAAGAAGAAACAAGTAGTGGAACCTCTGTCGAGCAACCTATAAGACTGTTCGTTCATCCGGACATAGATGAAATGGAGATTGTCAGCTTCGAACTTTCTTTCAGACCTTCTATGCCGTACTTTGGTGTGTTCTGTTGGAACTTGTCTATCTCGTTACCTAGCTACTTTTCTTGATTATACATTAAAGGAAGTGGTGGCCTATTCACTGGTATGTCACTTTTTCAATTAGTGCTTCAAATTTTTCGTGGCATAAACCTGCATGGTGGCCTATTCATTTGTATGTCGATTTTTCAATTATAGTGCTTGTGATTATATACATGGATTGTTGTTCTTTATTTATGCATTGTCAGATTTAAAAGTGTTCCGAAATGGATTAATATTGTCATGATTGCGTTAGGCACATTAGTCTATAGAAACACTACCAAATAAAGTCTACTTTGTTGGTTTTTGTCCGAATTTTTGTTCCCTAATTTTGAACAAAATTTACTCCAGGAACGGAGTTTGCCCTTTTTTTCTCATTATCGAACTTAATTTATTTGCATTACAATGAGGCACCGGCTTGATATCTGCAGTAGTAAATTGCTAGAATGTCAATTTACTTACCGAAATATGTTTGGCCACTTTGGAGAGCTATTAAATTGATGAAGGGGTATGAGGTAATAGTAAAGCGTCAATTGGTACATGAAATCTGGATGAGATCAGTGAACAGAAACAGAGATTCAAATTGGAAAGAATTTGATCCTACACTGATATTATGCGGGTGTTGGTTAATATAGAAACAAAGGAATGAGTGGATATACAGAAATTTAAGGGTGCCGCCTTTTTTTTTTTTTTTGTCAGATCACACGCTGCTGGAGACAAAGCTGTGGGGAAAATAATGTTGAGCAAAACAGTATAGGGAATCAGGCTTAAGTTTGGTTTGATATCATTTTTCAGTTTGTTATCATGATGGATTGGTTGTAATTTATTTTCTGTACAAACTTGACAGCTCCTGTCAAGTACTAGAAAAAGAAAAAGAAATATGCTGGGGCACAAATTGTGGATGCAGGGTTTGTCAGCCATCTTTTCTTCAATAAAAAAATGAATTATACTGATTTAAACTCTTTTATTTTGATTAATTAGGAAGTCGCGCAATAGTGCTAATTAAGGAGGTACGGGCGGAAGAAGAGTTATCTCTCTAAATTTTCCGTCGCATAGACCTGCGTGGTGGCTGATTCATCAGTATGTATGATTTGGAGTTTGGAATGATGACTTATCAAAAGGCTTACTCAGCTTGTTTTTATAGTAGTGATTCCGTGCATGTTTCAAATTGGGTCGACTGGCTTTAGGCAATACTGAATTCCATTCTTCATTCAAAGGAAAAACAAATCAGTAGCATTTTTCTTTTCTAGTAGATAAATTTTATTTTTTATGAACAAAGTAGTATTCATGGTGTCCTTTGTTATGATTATTTTTAATGATTGAATTGTTCCATATGTGTGGTGAATTCCTTTTCTTCAGTGACCAATAGATTGAATAATTCTTGTAAATTTTGAAAAGAAAAAAAAGAAAGGGAAAAAACATTTTTGTTACCTTGACATGGAGAGTGGTACACAACTTGAACGATATAACCTGGTACCCAACTTATATAGCATATTAATTTATTCAATTAAAGTAGCACCTCCAGCGTACATGTGCAAATTAAAGAACCATTTTTGAGAATATTCTTTGTAGAAACGGAAAAATTAAGACACACAGACGTCGAAGCATTTTAAGAAATGCCAAAGTGGCAAGAAAAAATTGGATCAATTGCAGCAAAATGTGTGTATATATACAATTAAAGAACCATTTAAATTGAGAAACCTACGTAACCATTAGCTCACTTAGATTTTACATCGATAATCACACAAAGGAATCCAGAAATCATATCAAGACTTACAGCATGAAATCTGTAACCAATACTATAAATTGCATAAAGACAAACTAACTGGAATCACATCAAATGACAATTATTTTCTTGATTATACATCCAAGGAAGATTTATAAACATAGTATTGCAATATGAAGTGGTAATCATC
The DNA here is from genome assembly GCA_024447775.1 of Carex cristatella. Lineage (NCBI taxonomy): Eukaryota > Viridiplantae > Streptophyta > Magnoliopsida > Poales > Cyperaceae > Carex > Carex cristatella. The sequence goes on along the minus strand of JAJHPF010000008.1, from coordinate 4,490,766 downwards.
AAAGAAGGAGAACTAGTTCTTCAAATTTTCTGTCGCATAGACCTGTGTGGTGGCCTAGTCATCCGTATGTATGATTTAAAGCTTACTCCGCTTGCTTTTATAATAGCAGTTGCGTGCTTGTTTCAAGCTAGGTTGATGTCGGATCCTGTTCTTCATCGGAAGACAAAGCACCGGATAGATTCAATTGGGTCCATAGTTGACCGGCCTTGTGACACTGTTTGCTATATATCTGGTGCTCAAACCCTCACATATTCTTCTTAATGACTTATCAAAACACCTAAATTGTGGAATAGGGAGCGGGAGCGAAAATACTATTGTTTCCCTGAATGTTGTAAGAATATTGAAAGTGGAGGAAAGAACAGAAAAAGAACATAAAATTAGTTGCCAGTGACAAATAACAATGAGATATCTCCTTTATGTTAAAATTGTGAGATTGAGAGAACCAGATTGGAACATCTCTTTTTTTCCTGGTTTTGAGCCTTTTAACTTCCTTTCCTTGGTTACATATATATTTTTCACCTAATAGCTCACAACATTAGCGTTAGGGTCACTAACAAGCCAAACACACCACAATGTGAAAGGGTCCCCACCTGTCAGCCACGTGGGTGAACTCACTCTAGGGATAACCTAGTTCACATGTCCTCTTTGGTATATAGGCGATCTAGATATGCCGAGAGTTGTGCACACACACATCTCGAAGCATACAGATTAATGGATCAGACTGGTTAGGCATTAGTCATGTACCTAAGATAATCAAGACTCAGTTCTTCTTGTGCCCTACTGAGACATATTTGACAGAAAAAAAAATGGAATTCTGTCCATACCCAATCCGATCTCACACTTTAAGTTTGAATTGTCGGAGTTTGATATACACTTGCCTCACAAGTTCAATTATCTCACAATAAAGTTGCAATGAAAGAATCAAAGAACATACCTATGCCTCGTCCTATGAAGTGCTTTTGAAGGAGCTTCAAAAAAATAGAAGGGAAATGACGGGAAAGGAGGGTGCCCCACATGACAGGGTCCTGTGTCAGCTAATCAAAGTGTTTTGCAGAATTTTGGGCAAAGAGAGATATAATTAATTTGTTGTTGCATGGGAGGAGCTCCCAAAGCCGGCTTGTGGTTTCCATTGTTAGACATGGTGCCCTGGTGGGCTTGGCAAGACCACTCTAGCCCAAAAGATGTATAGTTATTCAGCCGTAAATAATCATTTTGATTCTTGCATCTTGGGAGACAGTTATTCATATGCAAGAATCAAAATGATTCTTTACAATTCGACAACTATACATCTTTTGAGCTAGAGTGTCTTGCCAAGCACACCAAGGCACTAGGTCCGATAATGGAAACCACAAGCCGGCTTTAAGAGCTCCCGTGCATATGAATTATCTCTCTTTTCAGCCTCAAAACTGATAACTTCGATGTTATCAACATCAGAGAGCACACGGCGTTTAAAAGAAGGTTGTTTTTGGAGAAGGCTTTTAGAATGACCTCAATCTCCTCTACGATCGTGTATCCCAAAAGTAGTTCTACCTTCGGATCTTAGAAATCTTCTCACCGAGAGTGTGATGAGCTAATAGTCAAGTTGAGGATGAGACCAAGTTGCACTCTCGGTGAGAAGATTTCTAAGATCCAAGCCATTGATAGTTGGCTTCAACAAGGAATGTGTCGATCGCATCCTTGGTCTCGTATGTGACAATCCACAGCGGAGACGATCCCCTCAGTCATGTCGCTCTATTGCAATCTCTAGCTCTCCGGCTCTTAATCTGTTCTGGTCAGATGCTAACTGATCTACAAAATCGGTCGAGTCAGACTGGAATGGGACGACACCGAGCCGATTTTCGACCTAATTAAGCGGCAGCTGATTTTTTAGCAATTTTTCACCGATTCCAGGCCGATTCTTCTAATTTAGACCGATTTTCAAATTTTTGAACCCGATTGAGCTCTTGACTAGAAGTTTGTTTTATTTCCCGCGTGGGATGCTCGCGCACGGGCTCTCATCTCACGATTTGGAGGGGCGATTTGAGGCAGATCTGTGTTTTCTTGCATCAATTTGGCTTTATCAGGAAGGGTCGTCGATTTGGGAAGAAATGAAAAGAGGAGTCGATCTGAAAAGAAGGGTTATCTGAGCGAGAAGAAAAGCAAAAAGATACATCTAAAAAAATAAAGCAGCTTGGGTCCGATAGTTTGAGTCCGATGGGTTCCATAACCGTCCGATCGGTTTTAAGATCTGTGCGTTACTTAATATCAATCTTTAATATCCGTGCGCACGATCCTTAAAGCAAATCGGACGGTTATGGTACCCATCGGACCCAAATTTTAGTCCGACGGGAATCGGACCCAAATTTGTCCCAAAAAATATGGTGTACAGGTGTATTGTGTATAGAAATAGAAAAAAGCATCTGGTCTACAATGAATCTGGAGCATATTGCGGAAATTTTTTTATAAATTATAAATAGAAAAATCAATTTTAGAAAATCATTATGATGTTTCTGAATTTAGAAAACAATAAAAACCAAGAAGGAAATTCAGTCTGAAATTTTTTTTTTCCCACAGAGTCTCCAACTAATTTTCAATTTTTTTTCGCCTCGCCACAGAAAATCTAATATATTGCTGGAGACTGAAATATAAATTGATTCTTAAGTAGAGACCGAAAATTAATTTCAGTTTTGATTGGAAGAGTGGAGATCCAAAGTAAAATTCGGTCTTGTATTGTTTTGTTTCATTTTTTTATTTTTTTATTTTGAGTTGATAAAGTCCGGTTGTTATGTTTATGGGTGTTTCATTTTTTTTTTTTTCATATTTTCAATACACTACAAAAAAAAATAAAAAAAACACTAAGATAGCACAAATTGAGTAGTGGCACGTTTCGGTAAAGTACAATAAGATAACACCAATTGAGTAAACACTAACACAAACATTAGTACAAACATCCATACAAATTATCGTAATCTTATAAAATCGTTCATCATTCTTTACATCTGAATATTCTGTTCATCATACAACTAGCTAATCAGCTACCAGAAGGTCGGCTGCCAAATGTCTGATTACCAGAGACCTTCGCTTGACTACCAAATGCCTCTGCATTGCTACCATATACACTTCTTCGTGACCCTTGTATAGCAGGTTACTCTACATACATAGCAGATGCAGAAGGTCGGCTACTAGATACGCTTCTTTGTCTTCCACCAGTTGCTCCTGTTAAATAATGACAAAAATATAACATGGTGTGTAAAATATTCAAATATGTATAAAATACAAAAATTTCCGCTAGTGTGTCAGATTTGAATTTTGGCGCCATTGAATTTGTTTTTTTTTTTCAAAAATAGAAGAATTCAATTATTTTATATATTTACCTAGAAGTGACTTTTGATCCGGGATTAATAACTCAGATTCAAAATATTTTTATTTTTTCAATAACACATAGAAATATTTCAATTTTTCTTACAACCACGAAAAGTCCGGTCTAAAATATTGATTCGGATTATTTGTTTCAGTCTTTCTAATAAATTAAATTATATATTATTATATCCAATTTTCAAGAAACATATCAAAATTTTCTAAAATGTAAATTAAAAGATAAAATTTTTATCTCAATTTCCAAAAAAAAAATTAAGAGAACATAGTTTTAAAAAAAATTCTGACACACTTGCAAAAAAAAAAATTTATGGTTTCAAAATGGAAGATTCACATATTTTTGTATTTATCTAGAAGTGACTTTTGAATAGGAATCAATAACTCAGATTCAAAGCATTTTTATTTTTTTTCAATAATACACAAAGAAATATTTTAATTTTTTTTACAACTGCAAAAAATCCGATATGAAAAATATTGATCCGGATTATTTATTGTAGTATTTCTAATAGATCAAATTATATAGTATTCTATCTAATTTTAAAGAAACAAAAAAAAATTCTAATGATTTAATACAAAAAATAAATAAATTACATCATTTTCTAGAAATAAAAAAACAAATTTAAAATGAGAACCGGCCAATTATTGGCCGGTTTCTATTAAAAATAAGGACCAGTCATTAATTGGCCGGTTTGAACATTTTTATTAATATTCAGCTTCTGTAACATATTTGACAATTTATATTTAATTTTGAATATAAATAAAAATCTCGGAAGTCACGGTCATTGAGGATTGCTCGAATAATTAGCTGTTATTGTACTAAAATGGCTTGGCTGTAACCTGTAACTATTAAGATTTTGTAATGACTGTAACATATAAAAATTTGTCTGTCAGACTGTCACACAACCATTACAAAAGTATTTCGACTGTTTTAATTTGTTTGATACTGCAGATTTTTCCCCGACTGTTTTAATTTGTTTGGGAAATGTAACAATCCTTTTGTTTTTGAAGAGCCAACAGTCCCCCAAACTTTCTTTTTATTTTACTTTAATTTGCAAAATTCTTATAGTTCCGGTCTCGAAAACATCTTATCATCAAGAGAGTTTAGCCGTGTATATATTGTTGTCATCTTGAGCGATGAACATTTCTTGATTTTTTGGGTGATAGTCGGCCATTGATCAAAAGCAAAAGAGACTAGAATCAAATCTTCTTTGATCGTTTATTAAGGTCTGTTCGGCGGATCATTGGAAATGAGTATGGGCACGGGAATAGTGGAGCGGCCAAATAGGCCTTAGAGAAATAAAAAAATAGACAAACTCATAAAATTCTGATAGACATAATAAAACACAACGTGTTTTTACAATTAGAAACACGTAATCCAGAATCCGTAAATCCAAAAATAAAATAACAAATGAGTTTAAATCTTATAGTTCTGAATTAAAGACATCTTTAAGCGGAAGCGTTAATACCGATCTTCAATGGTTTTCCTTAGATCTGATGATGGAGATCTTCAGTATTTTCTTTACTTCTCTCTTTTCAAAATGGACGAAAATTCTTTCAGAATAATATCCCCTCAAAAATCAGTAGAGAGAGACGTTTTTTAGAAAATAAAATAGGCAGGAAAAACGTTTTGGAATAGAATTCATTCAAATAAAGAAGAGATCTTTTAATATTCTAAGGTAACATTTGGGACCAGTATAGTAATTAATAGCAATCAAAAATTTTCCATCAAAAATTCTGGTGTCTTTTCGTTAATTTCTTTAAATGAAATTGGTGCACAATAATAACATATGCCACGTAATAAAATAAAACTAACAAATTCAACTAAATTATAAAAACTATATGTAAATATCAAATTAAGCCGTATGAAATTCTCAAATTATTAACATCCTAGAAATTATGTAATTCTCAAATAAAAATTATGCTTAACGTCGTGCATGTAAACAAATTTCCTGGTGCAAAAATGTCAAACAAATTGTGTATATTGTAGCTGCTATCCAATATCCATATCCAAATCATACAATCGGATCAGATCAAATGACCCAGACCATCTCCTCGTCCTTCCTCGTCCTCGCTGGGAACAAAAGTAGTCTCGTCTCTTTTATTAACGGTAGCGTCAGTTCAGCTTTCTCCGGCTCCGCCTGAATCTCTTTATTCCGACTCTTTCATGTTCCTCCTTTTAACTACTCTCTTTCCACGCTATCTCCCACGCCTTCCTCTGATAAGTGATAACTCCTCTCTTCTTCTTGTTCTTCTTTTTAAGTTCTTAAGTCGTTAGTCAGCTTCCTCCTCTCTTGCAACACAACTGTTTGTTGAAATGCCTCTGAGAGATACCGTCACTTGGAACACAAGTGTTTCGCGGCTACGCTTCCCACGTCGTGCCTAAATCAGTTCTCCACCTCTTCTCCAAAGTGAAAGAAGACAAACTAGGCTCTTTCTAACACTGGTAAGTGCTCTGCCTGGTCTTTTGTGTCAGCTTCTATAGGTGCTTTGCATTTAGTCCATAAATTTAGCGTTTTGATAGATTGGAGTGAATCTTTTGTTCCCTCAATTTAAGGTCTGTATTTGGTACCGCATTTTTTTAATATGAATGTACCATTTGCAAGTCTCTGACCATGCACACAAGTTGCTTGATGAAAAGTCGCAAAGAGCCTTTCAGTATGGAATCTAATTTTGATTCATTTAAGGGAAAACAACCATTGCTATTTCAATTGAATTGAGAAACAAGGCATCAATTGATTACAGTTAGGTTAGAACCAAAGTTGTGGAAACTAAGAAGCAAGAAGCCATGGAAAAGGCAGCTGCTTGTACTTAGGCTGGTGGTATAAATTATAATGTTTATTTCTAATTCATGAGAGCCATTGACTCTGGTATAACTCCTGATGTACCAATTCTAGAGGCATCGGCTTTTGGTATAGCTCTAGGAGTTATTTCTTAGAACCTCAACAAAGCACCGATTTATCAAGCGAAGAAAAATCAAACATAAACAGCCCCTATTAACTAGTAAAATCTTATTCTTAGAGACTAAGTTTGTTTGATACAGACTACAGCCTACTGTCTTGTTAATTTGTGTAAGTGGACTGATCAGAAAACATTAACTTAGTAAATAGTAGTTCCTATTTAACCTTTTGCTACTTTTAGTATGATTTATTGATTTTAGTCATTTGTTGTTTCTTGATTCTTTCCTTTGCTCGTCGACCAAATCTCTAGCAAGGAAAAATGACCAAAACCCCCTTCTGGAGGAGTCCAACATGATGGAGAATCTAACCCCTCCTAACACAAAAGAGCATTACCTAACAGTACTTTGTGTGGTATATATTATACTGACCTGCAAGACTTTTAGCACTTAATATGCCAAATCTATTCACCATTCTTTCCTTTTTGTTTTGTAGGTAATCCATTGATAAATTAGAACACACCTTTGGTAAGGCCCTTGCAGCCGACCTCACTCCTCGAACTGTGACAGCTGAGTTCTCTGGATTTCTGTCCATACAAGTCAAACAAACGGGTGTATCGGCCCATATTCTAGAAGCAGTTTTGAGGCAGCCCCTCCCCCCCCTCCCGCCCCATCTTATAAGTATGATATTGTTGTACTCTCTTTTGTTTCAGAGAGATTTGAGCAATTGAAACATGCATCATTGTCTCATGCACAGAGTGCGAATCTTCTCTTCATCTGCTACATTCTTCCCCTCCTTTTTTTGTACCTTGAGCGAATTGAACCCCTCAGACATTTTTTTAGAGAAGTGCATCTCTCTCACCTCTTATTCCAACTCGAGGTCGCTCTTCGAAGGAACTTATACACATGCTGCATTTCTCAAATTGGGATTCATCCCTTCTCACCTTTACATCAGCAACCTTCTCTTGTCGCTTTATTCAAAAACTGTGGACCTTAGTCATGCACATAAATTGTTCGATGAAATGTCTCACAAGGATATCGCATCATGGACTACTATGATATCTTCCCATGCACAATACGGGCAATACAGTGTTGCATTGCAAGTTTTTCAAAAGATGCTTCTGACTGACACTTGCGTAATTCCTAATGAATTCACATGCTCCACCGTTTTGCGATGTTGTACTAATTTTGTAGCAGATTCGCTATTTGAATTGGGCTCACAATTACATGGGTTTGTTTGGAAACATGGTTTTGCATTGAATTTGGTTGTTTCGAGCACTCTGTATGATTTCTACTCGAGGTTTAGGGAACCCAGTTCTGCACAAAAGGTGTTCAATAAAATGCCTCATAGAGATGTAATCTCTTACACAGCCATGATATCGTCTCTATTGGAGGCCAAAGAGTGGGAAAAGGCAGTAGGGGTGTATACCGACATGACTAAGTCTTGCATAAAGCCTACTGCATTCACTTTTACCAGGTTTCTTTCGTCATGCGTCTCTCATTGTTGGTACCAGAGAGGCAAGATGGTTCACTGTCAATCTATCCGTCAAGGAGTACAACTTAATTATGTCTTGAAAACTATTCTAGTTGACATGTATTCCAAATGCTGTGATATGACATATGCACTGCGAGTTTTTAGACAAACAAAGGAGTATGATGTTACATTATTCACCTGTATGATTTCTGGTTTATTAAAAGCTAGAAAGCATGAAGAGGCCATTGCCATGTTTAGAGAAATGGAATGCTCCCCTACAAGTGCTAATTCCTTCACTTATGCAGGAATTATCAGTGCTTGTTCATCCGACATGGGATTACATTTGGGAGCACAGATTCACTCGAGAATTGTTAAAGTTGGATTAGAGCATGATTTATCCATTGGCAACTCTTTGGTAGTTTTATACAATAAATATTCGTCTGATTTGCGGGACCCATTGCGTGCATTTCACCAAATTTGTGAACCAAATGTAATTTCTTGGACTACTTTAATATCTGCATTTGTTAACCATAGTGAAACCCTAGAGGCATTTTCTACATTGGCTGAGATGCGTGCATCAGGAGTTGAACCCAACTCTTATACCCTGTCCACTATTCTAAAGACATGCAATTCACCGGAGATTCTAGTTCACGCAGAGAAGGTTCACGCGTACATTATTAAAACCCGCGTGGATGCAATGGATATCTCCATTGGAAATTCTTTGTTACATGTTTATTCTAGGTTTAATAGGCAGGATGATGCACGGGTTGTGTTTGATACAATGCCTCTCCAGAGAGATGCATATACTTACACTAGTTTAGCCGGTGGTCTAAGCCGGGCAGGTCTTTTTAAAAGTGCATTAAATACACTACCTCTTATGATTGAAGAAGGAATTAAACTGGACAGTTCTTGCCTTGCGTGCTTTCTCTCAGCCGCTGCCAGCTCTGCAGCTGTGGACCAGGGGAGACAGATGCATTGCTTGTCGGTAAAAACCGGGTTGGAATCTGATATATCAGTATCCAATAGTCTACTTGACATGTATAGCAAGTGTAAGATAATAAAAGAAGCAAGGGAAGTGTTTGCGGGTATAAAAGCGCCTAATGTGGTGACATTTAATGGACTGATAGCAGGTTTAATTCATAATGGGTTAATTCCGGAAGCATTGTCAGCCTTTGAGGATATGAGGTTGGTGCAAGTTAAACCGGATCAAGTCACCTTTTTAGTTGTGTTACAAGCATGTAACATTACTGCCTTGGTGGATGCTGGTATAGAGTATTTCAAGTTGATGAGAGATATTCATGGGATAGACCCGTTAAGCGAACACTATAAATTGTTATTGAACTTATTGGGTCGTGCCGGTCGGTTAGAGGAGGCAGCATGCATGGTAGAGACCATGCCGTATGAAATGGACCTGTCCATTTGTAGGTCTCTGTTGGGTTGGTGCAGGATGCATGGGAATCTGGTATTTGGTGAATATGTGGCAAGAAAGGGAATTGAGTTGGATCCTTCGGATCTGAGTTTTTATAGGTTGTTAGCGGGTTTGTATGATGATGCGGGTAGATGTGATTTGAGTGAGCAAATGCATGTCTTGATGAGAGAAAAGGAGATCGGAGATAATTAGGGTAACTTGGAGCATCATTGTATAAAAAGGAGGCAATTGCAGTAAATCATTTTGTTTCAAATTTAAACACCATTTATTGTTTACATATATCTTGTCCTTTGCATATGTTTAATTTAAAATGTGTATTCATATAAGAGGTGATAAAGTTTTTCATAATTGTCAGTGGTTATTACAATGGAGGTAGAGTGTTTTGTTTATAATCAGAAGTAAAGGGATTGAGGTTTCAGAAATCAGAATTAGTAGTCATCAGAAATTAATACTATGATTTCTGTTCCTGAACCAGATTTCGCCTTTTTCTTGTACCAGTATATCTAAATCTTTCCTGTTGCTAAATTCATTTGTTTTTGGTGTCAATCCCAAGGTCTCTCTTTCTCTATTTTTTTTTTCTTTTTGTTACCAGCAGTTCAAACATATATTATTTTTTCCTTTTTCTTTTTTTTTTTTTTTTTTACCATCTATGTGCATTTGGTACATCTTATCTGATTTTTGGCAAATCTCAGTTAGTTTCAGGTTGGCAGCTGTCAACACACTGTACAGCAACTGGTACAACTGGTACATTTTGTTTGTGTGGCTATCTTTCACATTAATGTTCCCAATTTCTAATTTACCAATTGAACTAACTTCAAAGCAATTCCTAATGTTTTTTTGTGCCAGTAAGCCAGTTAAAATAATTTTAATGCTCTGTCTTCATGTTCTACTGCCTTGGCTCTCAGTTACCAACCAAAAACGCACCAAGGTTCTGTTACTCTCCAGCACAGACCTCTGAAATTGTGACATTATTTCTTCTCTCTATCTTGAAGAAAGAGTGAGGCTATGGTACTTTGCAAAATGCGGGTCAGTTTGTGCTATAGATTTATATCTTCATTTTCAAAGTTCAAACAATCGATTGAAACCGCTCGACACAATCTCCATATGAAAATGTAATTGGAGACCAAATTTTATACTCTTTATAATTTTTTTACTATTTTTTTAGATAAGTATAAAATCACTTGATCTAACAATTATGGACCATCCGAAAGTAGTGATTTGAATGCCTACCTAAATAAATATTAAAACAATTCTAAAATAAATATAAAATTTGGTCTCTTAGTACATTTTTATATGGAGATTATGTTGAACGATTTAGATAAACTATTTAAATTAAAAGAATAAAAATAAGAATTCATAGAACGAACCGATCTGTGCTTTGTAGAGTACCATAGCCTCACTACTCAGAAGAAATTATGACAAGTGACTAGTACTTACCTTACAGTATCTAGTGTCTCAACTTGATTTTTTTTATCTCTGACAGCTGGTTCCCTTTGTTGAACTTGTTCATTCTAGGTATATTCTTTTGTCTTTTTTTGGTCCTAGGGAAGAAGATGAAAAGATAAATTGGTACATCTATTAATTGAAGTTTCAGGCACTAATTCTTGAGTTGGGGATGGTCTGATGTCCGGTCAGAGTCATCCGATCTACATCAAGATTTGTGCGGGCTTGATCTGCGTGAATCTGTAATTCATACACACAATCTTGATGCGGGTCAGACAGCTCTGACCAGGCATTGAACCAAATTTGATTTGATGTTGATCGGACCGCCCATGCCCATGATTTCCTAATTCTTATCTTAAGGCTTACAATTGGACCCGTCTAGTTTTCGAAGACATCATTGGTATCCATTGATATTAAATCACTCCAATTTAGAGATATTAATGAAGATAACATTTTTTTTACATAATAATTGTTTAATCATATGCAAATTAATTAAGTCTATATGGTTATGTATAATTTTTTCCAGAAAAAAAATATACTATATATAATCAAATTGTATTTTGAGTTTCACATATAATTTCTCCCGTAATTTTTTTTTTTAAAAAAAAAAAGTCAACAAAGTGCATAGAAGTTAATTAAATAGAACCCGAGAAAGCTGTTCATTGCAACTAAAACACAAAATAAATGCCAGTATAGAGCAAAACACACAAATCCGTCTTTTCAAAAGCCACAAAAAAAACAATAATAGAAAAGTAAACTAAAACTAAGCCTCCTAAGATGGTGCTGAGGTAATTAAATCCTAACTCTGGATTTGTACCAAAAGGAATGGAAGTTTTCATCTTCTTCATTCTGCTGGTGACCTAGCCTCCCACTCCAGCTGCCCTAGTTGAGTCTAGAGAAAGAAATTTGTCACGATGTGACTAATCACGTCACGGAACGTCACGTCATGTCACGTATGTCGATTACGTGATTCACGTGACACGTGACGTGATCATTCGCGTGACATGACCGCATTCGAGCAAAAATTACACGTCACGTCACGTCACGCGAACAGTCACGTCACGTCACGTCACGGTATAAAACATAGAGTATCCAACTTTTTTGGTATGTATAAAGTAATCAGATTTTTCTTTCAATGTAGGTTCAGTAATACTGGTACTCGTGTAGTACTGATTTTTATTTTCTTTGGTTTAATCTAATGAAGGTTTGTAATTTGAATTTTTAAAGTAATATCATATGCCCAACAGTCTTTCTAAAAATAATAATAATATTTGCAACATTATTTACTTATTTTAGAAATTTTCATATTTTTTTATATTTTTATTCTAAATTTTCAACAATTTAAATTAAAATATAAAAAAAATTGATGTGACTAATTTTAGTCACGACGCGTCACGTCACATGTGATCACGTCACGTATGGTCACGGCGTGACTACGCGTGACGTGACCATTCGCATAACGTGACCATCCGACACCATTTTGATCACGTCACGTCACGTTACGTGAAAAAAAAGGTTGATCACATCACGTCACGTCACGTGATCAAATCACGGCGTGTTTGTCACGTCACATCATGGCGTGTCACGTATTTCCTTCTCTAGTTGAGTCCCTACATCAGATGCTCCCTGATAGGGCACAATTTGATTTTCAAGGCAGGTAAATTTAACAAGTGACAAAAAAGCCAGCCGAGAGATACAAAGCGCAAAAGAACTCGAATGATTAAACATTAATTGATTAATTTTTATTCAACTAATGTTCTTCTAAAGTTTAGTATGGTGCTTTAGCTGTCAGTTTAGTTAAGGGATGTATTATTTATATCTAAATTCCAGTTGTGAAACTTTTACTGAAGCAAAGAAAAATGCATTCACTAAAATATGTACTAAATTTTTACATAGAAGAATACATTTGAGGAAGCATTGAACCATTAGTAAGAGTTGAAACATATTGTAGCCGTGTAGGTTTTGTATTCGAGTTAGTCAAATATTGATTACAATATGTTTCTTTCTTAATTTTTAAATACAATATAAATTTGAACAAATAAGTTTGTTTTTTGAAAGGTTGGTAGCAGCTACTAACTTTGAACAAATAAGTTAAAGATTTGTAATTTAACTATTAATCATAACCAAATATGTCAACAGGATTCTTACAGAAAATGAATAGAAAAAGACAAACAACAAAACAAAGAAGGCGCAAGGTGACAAGGTCCTCTGACAAGAATCACCTTCCTCTGCACTGATTTGCTAAGTACTGACAACAAATTTATACTGGTTCAAATTTATTCAATCATGGGAAAATATTATCCAAGTTATGCTTATGAGGTTATCTGTAATTAAAATGACTGTAATGAGGAACATGCCGCTGAATATTTTATGAGCCAGAACGTCAAAAACAAGATGGAAAACATATTAAAGATATATAATTCAGAAAGGTGTTTTTGAAAAACAATTCTTATTTTTTCAGAAAATAAAAAAATAAGAGATTTTGAAATATATATTTCACTATTTACACAACACTATAAAAAAAATGCTTCTTAAAATTAATTCTAAGATTCTAGTTTATATTCAAGTTTCTCAAATATAGATTCCAGTACGTTTCTTTCTTATTTTTAAATAGAATATAAGATTGAATCAATAAGTAAGAGATTGTCGTTCTAATTCTACTACTAATCATAAACAACCAAAAGAAAATGTCGACTTTTTTATTAATTGAAAATAAAAAAAAATGTTGGGAAAAGTTGGCGTTTCGATTGGAAATCGAAATATAGATAAAACAAAAATTCTCGTCCGAATTAATCATTGCTAGTCATAACTATCTCAAATGCAGATAAAAGAAAAAACCTGACCGGAATAATCGGTCCCGTCCTAGATACGGAAAAAAAAGAAGAAGATCTGACAGTCCGACAATCCGGATCAGAACTCTTACAATATAATATTTGTGCAATGCACAAGAACTTTTAGGGCTTGTTCAGCCGCTCCACTATTTCTGCAGGAAAACAAATTCAGTTGAATTTCCCACGTGAACAGTAATTTTTAGTTCAATTTCCGTGCTCATGCTCATTCCCAATGGCCCGCTGAACATACCCTTAATATTTGTGCCAAAGAAGATCCGACAGTACGGATCAAAACTCAAAGTTTGAGTTACCTTAGGTGATTTGAAGTCAAGCTGTGTTGATGTGATTTACTTAATATTTAATTGGTAATAATTTTTTGCATGGCCCGAGGGCTTTCGTTATCAGACTGATTTCAAAGAGATTTGCTTAGTACTGACAACAGACACAACACTCGACAGAGACCAAACGTTGTCCGGATTCTCTTTTAAGTAATACAATTTTTTAGTTTAGATAGGAATTAGAATCCGGAAAAAATTGTATCCATAGAAATTAAAAGTGAGATGTAAGAAAATAAAAATACCTCGTTTTTTTTAACAAATATAGTAACATCAGAGATATTGATCGCAATCCAACTATTGATCGGATGCATTGATTTGGATTCATATTTTGTATTTTTTTTCAACGTTTAAAAAAATAAAAAAATAAAACATGAATTTGAATCATTGGATCCGTAAACACGGATTTGAATTATTGAATTATTGTCTCTAATCTTACTATATTTATTGAAAACAAAATACTCTTTCTGTTTCTGTATATCTTAATTTTATAATTTCCGTGAATAAAAAAAAATTCCAGAATCCGGATCGATCCGGTTTTAGATAGAATGCACGGTGAGATTTTAATATTCACCTGACGGTCCAGATCTAAACAAATTTGTGTTACTTAGATATGAATTCAGAGCAAACCTACCGCGGTACTGATTTCCGAATTCGCATTTTCTGAGATATCTCAAAATTTGCGCGACTTTTTGGAACATTTCAATCGTTCAAATACGTTCTGCACGAATCTCAAAGCTCAAATAATACTGGCCCCCTACGGTTCCCCGAATAGGCACCGGACACGTCGGTCACGCAAAAATTGAGGTATCTCGGAGGATACGCACCCCTGATTTCCGGAGTGCTGACATCAGAGACCAAACCACCGTTTCGATGATATCCGATGGCAGGGAACCAAAATCGATTGCTTACCAGTTTGGAACCGTTCGATTTACATCAAGATCCGTGTAAATTAAATTTTAACCAGTCCGTGAAACTCAATTCAGATCGAACGGTACGAACCAGTTCTTGAGATCGAATTTGGTACCATAGTCATTGGACCAAAACAAAAACAAAATAGAAAAGTAGAAAGGCGAAAAACGCCATTCGTCAGTCGTCAGTATCCACTATGAAACGTGATGCTCTTGTACGATTGCGGAGTTAAGAAATAAATAAGCAAAATCGGCGTATAAATCTCCGATATGTTCGGAATAGCCGCCTCTAAGTTTAATCGCTCTTCTCTTAGAAGCCTTCTCCTTTCGCCTCTTTCTCTTTCTCTCCCCAAAAGGTATCTATCTCCCTTCACTTCTTGTTCGTTTTTGTAGTCTTGAACAATGGCTATTCCGATTTAGGAGCGGATTACTCCGAGACGAGTGTGTGTGTTTTAGGAGCTAAAATTGTGTCTACATAGATGTAAATTTCAAAATTATGGAGGTTATATAGGATATTAGTTTTCGATTTTAACTATAGAGGATTACTTTCTCGATTTAAACTTGAAAAGATAAAAAAAAATGTGGATTTCAGTGCAGGTTACTCCAAAATGAGTGAAGCAACGCTGGAGAACGGGGCCCAGAAGCCTGTCACGCGTGTGCTATTTTGTGGGCTTAGTTTTCCCTCTTCTCAAAATTACACAATTGAGTACCTACAAAAGTATCCATATATTCAGGTTAATTTCTTTCAACTGTTTATGGCTTGATTTATTTTTTGGCAACTGTTGTAATGCCCAGTGATTTAGTCTTGTTTTTCCAGTGCAACTTTGGCTTAGTTGGTACCAGTATAATCACAGTGAAATAA
The DNA here is from genome assembly GCA_024447775.1 of Carex cristatella. Taxonomy (NCBI): domain Eukaryota; kingdom Viridiplantae; phylum Streptophyta; class Magnoliopsida; order Poales; family Cyperaceae; genus Carex; species Carex cristatella. The sequence goes on along the minus strand of JAJHPF010000008.1, from coordinate 4,475,234 downwards.
CTACATTAGGACCGGTTTTGCATAATTTTTTTTTTTGACAGGAAGTACATTTTTCAGGTCGATGCCGTACCACTGGAAAAGGTACCAGAAGTAATCCACCAGTATCACTTATGTGTTGTGAAAAATTGCCGTTTTGACTCCGGTCTCATAGCCAAAGCGTCTCAAATGAAGCTCATTATGCAATATGGTGTCGGCCTAGAAGGTAGTATAATCGCAAGTTCGTCCTATTTATATTTGCACTAAATTGTAGAATACTGAAAAGTCATGTTTTACATAACAAAAAAGGTTCAAAATTAAATTGTACATATAATGTACGTGTTATAGATAAAAATTTACCAGATAATGGGTACTTTTTTACTTGTAGTGAAAAAGAAGGGGATTTATTTGGCATTTTGCTTTGCATATGTTATAACAAGCATATTGATATCTAAATATATTATAAAAATGATTTGAAACAGTGTAAATTATTGTAGGAGTGGATATAGAGGCGGCTACAAGGAGCAAAATTAAAGTTGCAAGAATACCAGGAAGTACAACAGGAAATTCTCTTGCATGTGCTGAGCATTCAATTTATCTCATTTTGGGCCTTTTACGGAAGCAAGTATGCCTTTCCCTCTTTTAATTTTATTGTTCTTTGATCAAGTAAATTTGATTATTTAAAAAGAAAAGAAATTAAATGTCCTTTTTGTCTGTTATATTTTTTCAGAAAGAGATGGATATAGCCGTGAAGCAGAGAGAGTTGGGTGTACCGACTGGAGATACACTGTTTGGAAAAACTGTACATTTGTAACTCTTTATTGTATTTATTTTTTTATTTTCTGATGATATGATCTTTCCTGAAAGATACTATATTGTGAATTTTAGGTATTTATTTTGGGATTCGGGGCTATTGGTGTAGACCTTGCAAAGAGATTGAGACCATTTGGTGTAAAGATTCTTGCAACTAAGAGAAAATGGCCTTCAGATGGTGCATGAAGCTCATTTATTTCATCAGTTATTTCGTAATTTTTACTCTATTTATACACATTAATCTCCTATTTTTGTTTTTTAGAATCAAGTTGTGATTTTGAAGAAATTGTGGGTTTGGTTGATAAAAAAGGCACACCCGAGAATATGTATGAATTTGCAGGAGAGGCGGATATAGTTGTGACGTGCTTGTCCTTGAACAAAGAAACAGTAAGGACCGAACCCCCCACCCCCCCAAAAAAAATAATAAATAAAGGAGACATGGATATGGCCTTTATGGCTTTATACCAGGTTTATTGCTGGTATGTACCAGTACCAGTGGGTCTGGTACATTCATTTGCCATGTTAAAAACCTGACAGTATGTCTAATTAATTCAAATTTGTTTTCAGGCTGGAATTGTTGATGCAAAGTTTGTCTCTTCCATGAAAAAGGTAGATAAAAGAAGTAATATTTATAATTTGGAGTGAGGCCATGGTACTATGCATAGCACAGATTGGTCCGTACTACCGATTAATATTTTCATTTCCAAAGTCCATATAATAGATCTGAACCGTTCAATGTGATTTCCATATAAAAATGTACTTGCAGACTAAATTTTGAAACTTTTTAGAATCTTTTACTATTTTTTTATATAGGTAGAAAATCACTAGTTTTGAATGGTCTAGAATTTTTAGATCAAGTGATTTTGAACCTTTCTAAAATAAAAATAAAAAAAATCTAAAACTAAAATTTGATCTACAATTACTGTTTTATATGAAGATCATGTTAAACGGTTCAGATCAATTGTTTGGACTTTGAAAATGGATATATTAATCCATAGTACGGACTACGGACCATTATGTGCTATGCATAGTACCACACCTCACTCTTATAATTTCACTATTTTCTATATGGAATGGTTATTCAATATTATTTTCCTTCTACCAGGGGTCATTATTGGTGAACATTGCAAGAGGAGGCATTCTAGATTACAATGCGGTGTATGAACAACTCAAAATGGGTCACTTGGGTGGTCTGGGAATTGACGTGGCATGGTTTGAGCCATTCAATCCGGATGACCCAATTTTAAAACTGCCGAATGTTTTGATCACACCACATATCGGTGGGGTCACTGAGTACTCTTACAGAACTATGGCAAAGGTCTTAGTTATTTCTTCTTGCTAAATTTGTTATAAGATATTAATAACCAACTCTGGTTAACATGTGTTTTTCTTATTGCCTATTTTCTAAAAATTCAGTACAACCAATGGTAAAATTGTCTCTTTTTCTAGAACAAATCTGGTGATGGGAAGTGGATGGAGAGGGTATTTTGGACCATTTTTTTTTTTTTTTTTTTTTTTTTGAGAAAATGAGGGTTGGAGCCCAAGTGATATATCTCGTACTCAGTAGACAGTAGAGCATATTGGCTATATTTGAGGTCAAGGATTGTATATTGGTATCCATATTTCTGGATTGAAGCACAGCTATAATTTAAAAAAAAAAAGAAAAAAAGTTGGAGGGAATTTTTGACCAATTGGCAATTTGAAAGATAATTTGATGATACTGTTGTACCGATAATACACAACTTCTCCAGAATTGCCCCTCATGTTATGGAATTCATATCCTATGAGGTCATAGAATATTTCTGTTAAGATTCGGACTATTCGATCAAAATCCGGGCCAAGGTGGAATGCACTGGGCTCCTTTAATATTTGTGGTGATTCTGATCGGATGGTCCGGATCTAAACAGAAATATTCTGTTACCTTAGGTGATATAGTTCCATTTTTTGTACGATAAAATTTTATTTTTTGAGACAGAAACAAGGGTCAAGCCCTCCTTTAGTTGAATCAAACACATAAAATTTTATTTTAGATTTATAACTATTTTCGTTTCCTCTCTTGTCGTAGGTGGTAGGCGATTGTGCGCTCGAACTTCACAAAGGGAAGCCATTTACTGTAATTGAATTTGTTAACTAGTTAGTTTCCTCTCTTTTGTGTTACATTTGGAACTATTGTTGGTGCATTTTATGATCTAAAAATAAAATTTCACTGGGGCAACATGGTGCCAAACTCTGAAATAGGTTTCAGTACTCCTACTTGCAAGCTTGACAGCTTTGCTACTGAAAGCATTTCACATATTATTTGTGCATATTGCTCCTATCAATTGACTGCTTTTGTTTATTCTAAGACAAATTGATATTATATGTGCGGGGGTGTGTGTGTAATATTATATTAAATAAATTGTATTTCAATATTAAACAAAAAAGTAAGACAAAAAAATTAATAAATATATTGACTTTTATGGTAAATTGTACGTCTGATTGCCACATAGTTTTTCCTGTATCCATCAATGTTAATTTACGCAGGCTCCAAAAACATTAAGAATATTCTAAAGAAAACAGAGAAACATCAAACGGGTCGGACGGTTGGTAAACATGATGTCACAATCCAACCCGATTTGTTAAATCCATATCCAATTCATTTATTGACCTCTATAAACAAGTCACATCGAATCCTATACGATTTTTTTTTTTTTTGGAGAAAAGCCGTAGGCAACGATGTGTTGAGTCGTGTGACAGTTCGCCTAATATCCTAAACAACACTTTGATTCTGAACGGACCTTTCTTTTTAAAATTTTATTTTGTAGGGTCCCGGGATCAGATTACTCGAAAATTTGATGCATTGATTCTCGCTCTGCAATTTGTTCATGTGCGGATGTTCCTCTAAAGTCCAGCATTTTTTTAGTTTTAGAAATATATTAAATATTTGTCAAGGAGAAAAATAAAAATAAAATATCATACATTAAAGAAACCAAATCACTAATACTTTTTTTTTCAGATATTTTAATAAAAACCTACATAATCAATTCGATTATTGTTCGATTATTGAGTTTTGTATGCATTTTCTCAATCCATCACAAAAAAAGGTTTGATTTGTATACAAATTCTAACAAAGAAAATAAATAATTCAGTTCTTTCTTTAACATAAAATAATTTCATCTTAATGATTGAATTCCTTAAAATTTGCATGCATATTTCAATCCTCAATCACAAAAATATGTGATCTGCATACATATTTTAAGAAAGAAAATAAATAGTCTGATTTCTTCTATAGTATCAAAAACAATTTTATCTTTCTGATCTTTTACAAAATATTTAATCCATTTCTAAATATAAAAAATTCGGTCCAAACTCCAAAGTCCCAGCTCCAAACTCCAAAGTATCGTGTCCATTCAAATCTACCTCTTCCATGCTCCACTCATTACCTTAATGGGACCTCCTTCTGCTCCTTATCCTCTGCAATTCTTATAATTGCAGGCTATGGTTCTCTTTTGATTCATATCGTACAATTTTACTATTATGGCAGAGGACCCAAGAGATGAACAGAAGAAAATATATATCAAATGAACTTTGTTGGAACTTGGAACCATCTCTTTAACCATGGCATCTACATTGAGTTTGAGTTCAAAACCACCTATTCCATTACTTCCACAAAAAACCCAACTTAAATCTCAAAATCTCTATCCCTTGACAAGAAGTTTAATTTCATTTGATTCTGACAAGAAAGGAAACCAGACTGAATTGTTAAAAAAGAAGCATCTTTGTTGTGTCTCTACCCCAAAACAGGAGGTGGATGTGGTGGAGAAGAGAGAGAATGAGAGAGAAATTGAGTACCTTGTGAGAGAATTTGGATGGGGAGTGAGAAAATTGTATAGAGTTGGTGAAGAGGTAAGGATGGCAGCATATGTGCAAGCTGAGGCATTTTATGAACCCATGGGATTTTTCAATGGCTTCTTTTATGAATTTTTTAAAGTAAGTGATTTCAAATTTTTGTAATTTATTCTTTTTTTAAGTTTCTACATTACCTCTTCTTAAATTGTGTATCTTGCTATTAACCTTAATTAGAAGATAATAAAATAAAAACCATTTTTTACAAACATTAATTGGGTATCTTGGAATGGTATTTTCAATAATCAGCTTCAATTTTGGAAACTTCTAAATTTAAAATTTTTGTTTCATGTTGAACAAGACAGGCTGAGGTGCTTTCGGATCTCATGATCAGAATGCGAAATTCATCAACTGACAGGTTATTTTAACAATTCCATATCTCTCTTGTTTTAATTACTAAAATTTATCTTAATATACCATCTATAATTGTTTTAAGTTACCTATATATCTGTAATGGTAGAACATGATTTGAATAATTGCTTCCAGATTTATAGATTATGAATTTATATATATAGGTACGCTTGTCTAGTGGCTGAATCGATAAACGAATCGACGGCTTTGCAAGAAATTGCAGGCGTTGTTGATGTAACGGTACAAAGAGATGAAGATGTACTGGTACATCTCAATGGCACTGAAGAATACCTCTATATCTCAGGAATTGCAGTACTGAAGAAGTTCAGGTATGCTTTTGAAAATTGAAAATATTTAAAATACTTGGAGAAAGTAAATGAATTCAAGTCTCAGAAACTATTACCACTGTAACATTGCCAAAATCCACCTCTGTCAAAAAGGTACATTACTGGTGAAGCTGTATATTATACCAAAGAAACAATTTTTTATTTTTGGAAAGAAAAAATCAATATGTTAGAAAACAAATTCATGGTTTTTTTTAGTTCAAGCGTGGGTTTTTTTAGTACAACCAAAGAACCAAAGTTTCGGTCCAAGCATGGTTGAATGAAACTTTTCAGTCACCCCTCGGTAAGTTTCGGATCAACTATTTGGTCATTCATGCACATCACTAGCAACATAGATCACAAAAAAGGGGGTGATTGAAAGCTTGATTTGGTAAACCCTGGAATTTTCTGGGTTGCCATTAGCGTAAAGGTGTGACCAAGGGGTGACAAACCAAAGTTTTAGTAAACCCATGCCTGGATCGTCGGTTCGATCCTTGTTATTTTTGAAGGAAAAAAAAATAATCACTCTGTCTCTTGACAATTCATTTTTTTATTTTCTAAATATAAAAGAATTGCCAAATAATGGTAAATATAGGTGTACAAGAGCAAATAAAACTGTACATTTGCGTTGGGTTGATGCCTAGGCATTAGGCAATGCCGGTGCTGGACAAAGTTACCTAGATTCATACTAGCGATTCCCAATTTTCCACATGAAATTCAAAACTGGGTTAAATATAATTTGCACATACATTATGTTTTGTGCAGATCACATGATTTGTGAATATTGAACTGAACTTTTTGTGTATGATAGGAGGCAAAAAGTAGGAACTGTGCTTCTAAAAGCATGCGATGCATTATCGCAGCAATGGAGGTACAACTACTTAGCTCTGAGAGCATATGAAGATGATCTCGGTGCACGCCGATTGTACTCGAGTGCGGGATACAGTGTCGTGGCAAGAGATCCCCTTTGGTGGGCAATGCTCGGCATGAGACGCCGTGTTTTGATGATTAAGCAGTCTAATTTTGAAGATTTGCAAAGTTGCTTACCAACATAGTTGGAAGTGTTACATATTTATACGTTGGTTCTTTGGATGTATAAATGAAATTAGTGAATAGATAGTGTAGCTTTGGTAAGAAAAAGAAACAAATGACAATTATACAATGAGAGTTTAAACGCTTTCATTTTTTGTTTCCATCGTACCATCATTTATAATTTTCTGCTAACAAAAATTTTAAAAATCAATGTCGAATAAAACCCTTATATATAATTTGTATTATTTTTCTACATATAAATAGAAACAATATAAATGTTCAATTTTAGTTTATATAAATAAGTTGAAAAATTAACATTTATAATTTATTCACATCGGTACATTATTGCAAGTTCTAGATACTAATTAAAACAAAATCAAAATATCATAATTTTTAATGTGTATAGAGTAAATAATATAAATCATATCTAATACTTTTATTTTGATATTTAAATTTTAAAATTTAAGTTATTTTAGTTCTAAAAATAAAGGCATTTAAATACATAAGCAAAGCTCAAAATTTCATTGACAATGTTTTGATAATTGAAGAATCAGTAACTACTGAGAGATAGGTAGTGTATTACCCTTTTATTATTTGTTTTTCTTAACGCATATATTTCATTAAAAAGCAATCAACAAGTAATTAAATCATGTTCAAATTTCAAAAGCGATACATAATTGGGAGATAATGAAACAGAGATCCAACCCAATCCAATCAGCACCTTGTAGCAGATAAAAGGCACAAACTAATTAACTATAAAACTCGCAAATAAAAAAAGAGTTAAAACTATGCCAATCAAATATTAGGCAACGACACGAAACACACATGATCAACACAGGATTATGAAATGATGGAAAACAAAAAAAACAAACAAATGATAAAAAAACTGGCTTTACATCTCTCTCTCTCTCTCTCTCTCACTCTAAACAATAAGGTTAGGTGCGCAAGGCCATAAACAAACTCTGCCTTCTAGCATGCTCTGGTACAAGGCGTTCTAGTACTTCAGGAGGTATACCGACCACCTCTGGTTAACATTTAAATATATCAGTATTCTTCCATGTAATAAAATATAACCTAAATGTTATGACTATTCTGGAGGGGTGATCATTGGATCTGGTCATTTGGTTTTCAACTGAACCAACTAATTTTGGATTAAATGGTTCGATTTTTTTGGTTTAAATGGTTAGGTTCGGTTAAATTTTTTAACTACATCGGTTTTTTCTATATTTGATTCAGTTTCATCTCTCTTATTTCGGTTCCACCAAACGAACTGAAATTTAATTTATATTTGCTTAAGTTACTTTAGTTTTGTTATATTTTACTCGGTTTAATATCTCTTGATATTTATTTCTATAAATGATTATAAATGTGTTTGTTTATGTATTGAAATCTTACCTTTTGAAATATAATCTCTTATTTCGGTTCAACCAAACAAAACGAAATTTACTTCGGTTTCTTTTTGTTCAGTTGTTACTCGGTTGACAAACTTAGTTCGGTTGGTTTGGTTAGATTTTTGAAGACCGAATAAAATTTTGGTTTGACGATTTTAATTCAGTTCTAACCAAACCGACTGTTTGAACACGACTTTTATTACCTTGAGATTTGAAATTGAAGAGAGGAGGAAAAGGCCGACCATTCGGTAAGCGAGAATTTGGGTCCCTTAGCTCATCAAAGAACGGGTGCATACAAGCTTCCAACTATTCATGTTTTATTTCCAAATTAGCATCTTTTCAAGTTAATTTAAACATACATCTCAAGTTAATTTAAACATACATCTTTAAAGAAACAAATTAACTAAATTGCTTAAATGCCCTTAAATAAGGCCATGCAAAAATACTAGGGACTACATTTGAATTTCTCAATTTTAGAATGGGGGATACTGTCAGATACCGCAAAAATGGATTCTGGACTTCTATTGATAATACTAGATGGCTGGTACTTTTTCCTTTCAATTTATGATAAAAGATAGGGATTTCTTTGCAAATTAGTAATAAACTGAACTCACAGCAGTGCATCTGAGATTTGGTGAGTACTGAAGAAATCTGCTAACAAGATCTACTGCTTCCGGAGGTAGTCTTTTCTGAAAAACCTAAAAGCACATGAAAATAAGATCAATTATTAAGAAATGGAAATTTGTTGGTTTCATTTCTTGAAACAGAAGATTAGTTGGGCTTGAATCTATTCACAGAATAGGGAATAATTTAATGTATACTAGGCCAAAGCCAAGAGTAGGGTTAAAATGCCCCATTATTTTCATGTCTCACATCCTTAATCTCCGTTTTCAAAGTTCAAATAGTTGATCCAAACTGCTCAACATGATCTCCATATTAAAATGTGCTTGAGATCAAATTTATTATCTTCTGAAAAGTTTATTACTATTTTTTAGATGGGTACAAATTCACTGTTTTTCAGAAGATTCTTGACCCATCCAAAAACAGTGATTTTGTACCTACTAAAAACAGTAAAAGGTTATTAAAATATATAAAATTTGGTCTCCAAGCACATGTTAACAAGAAGATCATGTTAAGTGGTTCAGATAAACTATTTGGACTTTGAAAACGGAGATAAGGATGTGAGGCATGATTGGAGCACAAAAACAATGGGACATTTTAGCAAACCCCAATTTGGCAACCCTTTCCAAACTCATCAACATTCAGGCCCTGTTTGGCTGCAGCCCCGATTTTACTGTTCACGTGGGAAAAAAATTTCACTCAGACTGAATTTTTTTTTCCCAAGTGAACAGGAAAAATCAGTTCAAAATTTTTTTGTCCCCGTGCCCATTCCCTTGCCCAATATGCAGCCAAACAGTGCCTCAATGGGTATTTCAATAAATTTAAAGAGTGGAAGGTGCAATTCGCACGTTCACAGAGTTGCAAATAATACTTTCAGGTTTTGCAAGGTACATAACAACATGCCTAAAAGCAGTGAATTAATTACCTTATGCCATGGATGAGCCTTAATTTGAGGAAACTTGAACTCGGTGTAATTAGGGTTCATGCATTTTATTTCCTCTCTTGTCGGAGTACCTAACACCTTCATAAGTTCATTCAACGTAAATCTATTGTACGTGTCAATGCATACATATAAGAGTGAGGCCATGGTAATATGCATATTACACAGCGGGCCCGCGCTATGGATTCATATATCTGTTTTTCAAGTCCAAACAATCAACCTGAACCATTAACATTATCTTCATATAAAAATGTACTTGCAAACCAAATTATATATTTTTTTTTAGTTTTTTTTACTATTTTTGAAACAGGTAGAAAATCACTTGATTTGAAAATTCTGGACTATCCAAAAGTAGTGATTTTCTACCTATCTAAAAAAATAGTAAAAAAATTATAAAAAATGTGAAATTTGGTGTGCAAGCACATTTTTATATGAAGATCATATTTAAAGGTTCGGATCGACTGTTAAAACTTTAAAAATAGAGATATGAATCCATAGCACAGGTAGATCTGTAATATGCATATTACCATAGCCTCTACATATAAAATAAGTTATCTGAAGTAACACAAATAATACTAACCTTTATGATTTCAACCAGTTGGTCAACCCCACTGTCTCCAGGAAATAATGGCTACAGAAAAATCAAAGGGCATTTTTTATTAGTGGATTGAAAGAAAGGACATATCTCATACCCCCTCGAAACATAGTAATTATCAGACTATCACCTCTGTCCAATTTATTTGAAATTTTAACTAAAGCATCTCTAAATCTCCTCCATTAAATAAAGAGAGAAATAAGGGTTGAGGGAAATATTGACATGTAATATGTTTCTCATTATTAGCAGTGCTACAAATGAAATAGCAACAAATACTGAAAAGAAGGTACCTGTCCCAGTAGCAACTCAGCCATTACACAACCAGTAGACCACAAGTCAATGGCTGTTGTATACTCTGTTGCACCAAATATTAACTCTGGTGCACGATAATATCTTGAGCATATGTATGATATATTTGGTTCTCCTTTCACCTTAAGACCAAAAAAAAAAAAAAAAAAAGGAATTGAAAACAAAATCCAGATAGTACAAGGTATTATTATATTTGTTGGAAATTTTTATTATTTTTTTAGATAGGTTCAAGATCACTGTTTTTGGATGGTCCAGAATCTTCTGAAAGACTGATTTTGTACCTATCTAAAAAAAAATAGTAAAAAAATTCCCAAAAAATATAAAATTTGCTCTCCAAGCGCATTTTAATATGGAGATCATGTTGAGCAATTCAAATCAACTATTTCGACTTTGAAAACATAGATAAGGATGTGCGGCATGATTGGGGCATTTTAACCCTGCTCTATTACAAAAAGATCCTTAAAAAAGATAATTGGGTCACAAGCATTTCCTAGAAAGAAACAATCAAGTAATCTGATTACTAGCTTACCAGAACCTTAGCGCTACCAAAGTCGCATAATTTAAGCTGATGAGTATGTGGGTTCACCTGAAACAAAAATTTCAACAAATTTTAGTAAATATTCATCATTCCTAATGAGAAAATAAGAACTCAAATCTAATTATTCTACATATTAGATCTTTTACTTAACATAGGCCAACAAGAAGAACTCACAAGTAAATTTTGTGGTTTGATATCACGATGGCAGATACCAATGCTATTATGTATATAAGCAAGCGCCCTACATATCTGTACCAATTAAAGAACTTCTTTAGTATTAAAAATGTAAATGAACATTATGTACCGATTTTTTTATCGGTAGCATAAAAGAATATCAAAATTTCACCCATACCTTCGATTTCAGGCAATTTCATTTTCTGAATTATTCAGCAGCCGCTGTTGAAATCTGTGTTTGTTCTCTTTTGAAAAACCGGTTGTCTCATAACACAGATTTCAACTGCTGAATATTCAGTGGTTGTGGTATAAAACAAAATGTCCGAAATCAGATATTTGTTTAATTCTTTTTTTTTTTTTTGCTATGAATAAAAAATCGGCAATGTGTGTGCGTGCATGCGTGTGTGTGTGTGTGTGAGAGAGAGAGAGAGAGAGAGTGGAGACCTGGTAGGTGTACAACTTTACATAAAGAAGGGGCATGCGCTGGTGCGAACGGGTATACTGCCTGGCGACCCGGTTTACAGTATCTGGTACAAAATCCAGTACCAAGTTCAGGTATACCTCATCTCTGTCGGTGGTAGAATAGAAGTAATGCTTGAGAGAGACTATGTTGGGGTGCTCTAACATTTGCATTATCTGTAATTCCCTGTTTTTGTATCTTTTATCTTGTAGCACCTTTTTTATGGCCACTATTTCTCCCGTTTCTCTGCATTTCGCCTAAAAAGAAAGATATATTTCATTTAGTAAAGAAGATCAATTGACTAGACTGTCAAGAAGTGAAAAAAATTGGCATCTGTGCTTGAGAATTGTTGGATATTTTCACTCTTCAAGTACTTATACTTTTTTTCTTTTTATTTTGGAAAGGCCACATGTTGGTTCTGAAACTTACAAAGTGAAAGTAGTTGGTTTTGAACTTTCAACAGAACCAAAATTTGATCAACTTTTTTTTTTTTTGGTTAAGTTTTTATTTTATTTCATTTTAGGATACAATTGCATACACGGGTTTTATAGATGAGGCGCTGTACTGTTAATTTTCTTCTATTATTTTTTTTGCTTCGCTACACTTTGTATGAAAAAACTTATAACAGTAAGCAAGAAGCAAAGATAGAGGCAGCTACAAAAGAAATCCTAATTCAGATTCATTTGTGCAATTAAGCATCAACTTAGCTCCAATTAGAGTTTAGTAATGCAATTAAGCTATTAGTTATTTAGTATATCTAATTTTGCAATTTATCACATCTATACCTAATTAAGCCCCAATTATATTCAATTAACTAAAACAAAACGTAACCAAATAACAGTCTCAGAACATATATATTTTAACTAGGATCTATAGATGTACCTGGAAGACGGTGCCAAAAGAGCCAGTTCCGACAACATGCTCAGCTATGTAGCTTATTCTCTGTTAAATCACTCAACAAAATAGTAAGAAATATTAATTTCAAATAATTTTAACCTTGTTGAGGTAATATTATGAAGCTCAATTTTATTTGATCTTTTAACTGGAAATTTCATAGAATTACAAGGGGCAAAAGTGGAAGATGGACAAGACCTGTTTTGCCACACCGTTTCGTCCCCCTATTGTTGTTGATATAACATGGCCGGCTTCAGTACCTGGTCCATCAACAATTTCAGGCTCGCTATCCTAAGAAAATAAAATAAACATGAATTTGCAAATAACAATATAAAAGATATTATCAAATATTTAATGTACTATAAAAACCAACATAAATGGTTTCACAAATTTTATTCATGAGAAAGCTGATAGTTCATTCAATAAATATATCTTTTCATGTACCATTTATACCTAGTCACCAAATAACTAGAAGTCCAAAACTTAACTTGATAAAAAAAAAAAAAAAATACCCTGTCAGACTGTCAGCGTCAACATGAATTTGCAAATAACAATATAAAAGATAATATCAAACATTTATGGACTATAAAAAACCAACATAAATGAGTTGACAAAATTTATTCATGAGAAAGCGATAGCTATTTCAATAAAATATCTTTTCATGTACACCAAATAACTAAAAGTCTAAAAACTTTAACTTGAAAAAAAAATACCCTGTCAGAGTCAAAATCTGGCCTGGTGTCTTTTGGTAATATATCTTTTCATGGACCATTTATACCTATTCATCAAATAATTAAAAACCTAAAACTTAATAAAAAAAAATTACCCTGTCGGAGTCAAAATCTGGCCTGTTGTCATTTATCCGCAATGAGGTGAAATCTCTCTGAAGCCAATCAGTGGAACTTGATGACCCCTTTATACCAGTACTTCTCGAACTACCGATACCACTGTGCCTCACACTTCCCATTATTTATTAGAAATTGAACCCTCTGTTGATCAAACTTTCATTAGAGATGAACTACCGATACCACTGTGCCTGAGTTTGATGATATGGTACACTGAGATTAACTTATTTCAGTAGCATGTTTAAGAACAACATATTAATAGCAACTACTAATTTATAGAAATTACAAATTAAAAGAAAAAAGGAACATTTTGTGAGAATAACGGCACAGACTTACAAGAACTTTTCGATTTAGTCTTTGTTTTTTCTGAGCAAGGTGCACATCAGAAGAGGCCTTAAACCATATTTCCCCCGCAAAATTTTCCCAAATTAGTCAGTTGTCGTCATAAATTAACCGATAAATTAGGTTAAAAATCAAGTTTTGAATCAAACAGGAAAAACAACAACAACTTCCCTATTTTGAGGAGCAGATCGAACTAAATTCAACTTTTATCCGTTTAAAACCATACAGTTTCTGACAAGTCACCAATTTAGGTAACAAAAATCCAACCGAAACTATCAATTCGAGAGGAAACAAAAAAAAACGGCTTTAAACAGAAATCAATCAGTTTGATAGAATCAAAGTTTCCAAATTTGCAAACCTGGAGCGAAATATCACCACGTGAGAGACCTCAGAGATCGAGCATGGGGCATTTGCCTCCTGAAGCAAACCTAAATCTCTCTCCCACACCTCTCTCTCTCTCTCTCTCTCGGTGAGTTGGTAGTGAGAGTGAGTGAGAGGCGCTTTTTCCTTTTTTTTACTCTTCTTCTTGGGAGAAAGAGAACTGTAGGTACATTTGTAGAAATGACCTCGTTATTGTAGAAAATTATTTTTAAATCCTTGGAGGGTAGAATGAATGGATTTTGTTTTTTTCTCGAGAAGAAGACCATTTAATTTATTTATTTTATTGAATGGGGTAAAGATTTTAACAGAGCAAGTACGCTTTATACAGCAGACGAACCGTATACAGAGTTGTTTCATTCTATAGTACGTACGCTGCCTGAAGCCAAAACGTCTCTGTTAAAATATTTACCCATTGAATACATGATGCGCTTTTTGAGAAGGAATATACCTTTTAAGGAGTTTTTTTCCTGCATTTTTTATCATAACCAAAAAATTAAATAATATAATATTAATAATTAAACTGGGAAAATATTTTCACATAACCAGACAGACCGCCCTCCTCATTGGGCGGTCTGCCCTACCCACCAACCCGCCTCTCCATTGGGCGGTCTTCCCTGGCCATCAAACCACCCCCGGAGGGCGGTCTCCTTTTTTTTTGTAATTTATATTGTATTTTATGTATTTGCTTGTAATTTATATTGTATTTTATGTATTTTGTTGTGATTATATGATTGTATTTCCTTGTAATTTTCTTGTGAACAAAATAACCAAATAACGTCTGGTCAACATAAAATATAGAAACGAAAACATAAGTAAATAAAATAACCAAATAACGTCTGATCAACATAAAATATAGAAAGGAAAATATAAATATACTACTATCAAGGGCTACAATATGAAATATAAAAAACTAGCGACAACGACGACGACCGGACAATGACAATCTGGGAGGCAGCCCGCACACCCTCTGCGGCTGGACACGTCTCTGAGGCTGTGGAGGCTCAGAGGGCTCTGGAGGATCCTCGTCATCAGAATAATCAAAATGCATGTCGTCCTGTGTATACGTGCTCGGTGGGGTCGTGTCCCAAACGCAAAGATCCAACCATGGATCAAACTGGGTAGCTCGTCGTGCCCCATTGCCACTAGCCTCGTGGTCGTGCTACCTGGGGGGTGGCATCGATAGTGTGGGCTCGTCCCAGTCCCCTGTATACGTGGTCGGTGGCTGTGTCCCAAACGCAGCATCCGCCCATGGATCAAACTGGGTAGCCTGATGTGCTCCACTGCCACTAGCCTCATGATCGTCCTCTGCCCCAGTATCGGTGAGACCAAAGTCTGCCGAAGTGAAAGTTGGCTCGACACTCCATGTAGGGTGACCATCCTGCAGTTAGGTAATGTTAGTTTTCTTTATACAAAATAACAAAAATTTAATTACACAGACACGAACCAACTGACCTCGTCATACTGCACCGGCACTCCATATTGATTGTAGTAGGCGTGCCATCTCTTGGTGTCCAGCACCCAATCGTGGAACGCCTAATTCGGGTTATCGTCTGCAATATTTGAATGGAACATCTTAAGAACACATTTTAAAACAAAATGGCCCGGTAGGTGCGACCAGGACCACTGCTGGAGTAGCATGAGTGACCCGTTGAATTGCTGGCTGTCTCTCTGAAATTTTATATGTGTATTCATTATTATCCAATAAAAAACAATCGTAAAGCACATTAATTGATGGCAACTTATCAGACAAGCGTGACACGGTCCTCTGTACAGAGTGGCAAGCACGGCTCCACCCCAGTTCCACCGCAACGGCTTATCGAGTTCCTCCAACTGCTGGAGGAACATGATCTGGACCGAGTCGCCGCTGGAATCGACGAACATCGTGCTACCACATAAGTCAAGCACGAATGCTCTAACGTACCTACAGTTTCAAGAAAACGTAAAAAATTGTGTATTTTTCAGTAATAATTTAAATTTAATGCATTTTGATCTTACCTCTTGACGCGCTCCGGCTCAGCCGTCTGGGGGGTGATGGCAAT
The DNA here is from genome assembly GCA_024447775.1 of Carex cristatella. Classification (NCBI taxonomy): domain Eukaryota; kingdom Viridiplantae; phylum Streptophyta; class Magnoliopsida; order Poales; family Cyperaceae; genus Carex; species Carex cristatella. The sequence goes on along the minus strand of JAJHPF010000008.1, from coordinate 4,459,325 downwards.
CTCAGCGGCATACCGTCGGAGAGCCCTAAGACTAACGCAGTAACTGGAGAAATGCTCCACTCCCCCTTCACCCCTCAGCTTAAGCTTCTTGGTCACTGCCTCCACAAGCGTCCCCAACAGTTCTGGGATCAATTGCTTGAGGTTCTTATGATCCGAGACACCTCATACCGGATCGCCATCGATCCGCAGACCCCATAAGGCACTGACATCCTGTAGGGTCACTGTCATCTTCCCCACGGGAAGATGGAATGAATGCGTCTCAGGCCTCCATCTCTCCACGAGTCCGCACATAAGTGCCTGGTCAATTCTCCTTGGTTGTTCCAATGTGCTTAGCTGGTATAACCCGAGGTTCATCAGGTACCGATCCATCAGTGGATGTGCCACGTACGATACCTCTGGCAATTCCAATCAAATAATTTCAATCAAATAATAATAATAATAATAATAAAATAATAATAATAATAATAATAATAATAATAATATCTAACAATTCTAATCAAATAATTTCTAACCATTTCAATCAAATAATATCTAACAATTCAAACCCAATCAAACAATTCTAACAATTCTAATATTTATAACAATTCCAATCAAACAATTTCTAACCATTTCAATCAAATAATATATAACAATTCAAACCCAATCAAACAATTCTAACAATTCTAATATTTAACAATTCCAATCAACAATTTCTAACAATTCCAATCAAACAATTTCTAACAATTCCAATCAAACAATTTCTAACCATTTCAATCAAATAATATCTAACAATTCAAACCCAATCAAATAATTCTAACAATTCTAATATTTATAACAATTCGAATCAAACAATTTCTACCTAATTTATAACAATTTCAATCAACAATTTCTAACGATTCGAAACAATTTATAAAAATTCGCAAAAAATTTCGTACCCAAAAACGGAAGCGGAGAGGGGTCGAAAATGCAACGAAGGTGCGAAATATCGCGTTCGGGACGACAAAACGGAGTTTCCGGCGGTTTCGACACAAAAAACGGGGGACGAGGCGGGTCAGACGGCTAGGGTTTGGTGTGGGTGGGGGGAGGGGAGAGGGGTTTTATAGGAAAAAAAAAAAAAGGAGACCGCCCCCCGGCGGGGCGGTCTGATGGCCAGGGAAAACCGCCCAATGGGGAGGCGGGTTGGTGGGTAGGGCAGACCGCCCAATGGGGAGGTGGTCTGGTTATGAGTGAAAATATTTTTCCAGTTTGATTATTAATATTATATTATTTAATTTTTTGGTTATGATAAAAAATGCTGGAGTTTTTTTTATAAACCATAAATAGAAAACACAAAGTTAGGAAACCAATAAAATTGCGCTGAAATTTCGAAAAACCATAAAAGCCGAAAATCTAAAAACATTATTATATTATTCTGACTCAATACCGAAAATCTAATTCGGTCTCACTCAAAACCGAAAATTAAATTAAATTGGGTCTTCATGAGGACCGAATCCTTTCGGTCATGGAATTTTTTTTTACCTTTCTCCCAACATTCTTATATTTATTAATCTTTCTCAAAACATTATTATATTATTAATCTTTCTCAAAACATTATTATATTTATATATGAACAAACATTATTATATTTATATATGAACCGATAGAACCGATGGAAAATTTATAAATCTATTTACTAACTTGGTAAAATACGTTCAGACTATCGGAAACAGATTATAAATTATAATTTAAACCGTTAGAAAACTGGCATTAGAAGAGTGCATTTCTGTCGTAGTGAATTGTATAGGTATTACAGTATTTTGTGATTTAAGATATTTCTCCATGAAGATTTTAATATTAATTAATTTTCAATCTAAAATCACTTATTTATTAATAACCGTATTTGTTAAATCAATTGCAAACATTATTTAATATTAGTAAAAAATTAAAATGATAATTTTATCCTTATCTTCAAAATACAGAAATACTAAATACTAAAGCAATTCAAATGTATTATAAAACAAAAATTCCAAAATACCAAAATATTTAAATCGAACTACAAAATACATAGACTAAAGCATTTAGACATAACAATAAAGAACAAAGACTGAATACTGAAAAAAACCATAGATCATCATCATCATCATCATCATCATCATCATCATCATCATCATCATCATCATCATCATCATAATAATAATAATAATAATAATAATAATAATCGTTTAACATTTCTCAATTTAAAATCATGTTGGTCCCACATAATAATGCTGCAACTATATATACAATTAATATTGCGTCAACTATAATGTTCATATCTAACAAAACCATACAAAACTAAGCACGTTATTCACATATGAGAGTCATTAACCCAAAGAATTACCAACCTAACAAGAAAGAAGTCTTCATCTCATGATCGTACACTGTGCACCGAAAAATTTACTTTGGATCATGCAGGAACCGAATTTTAGTTTCGGTCTGTGGTGCTACACCAATGGCCGCACAATCTGTTGAGTTACGGACGGTCCAAACTCATTGATTAGCTTAAGCTGCGGAAAAAACGTAAAACAAAAATTTTATTTCTAACTTAAGCCAAGGATTAAACGAGATATATCAGAATACTTTCTAAGGCGATCCACCTTCAGTATTCCTTGGCATCAAAATCCAATTTAATCTTTTACAGATCTACTCCATAATTGATTTCTAAAGCTTTAATCTATTTACAAATTAAATAGATTAATATAACATATTTATACCTTGATCCAAATTCGAATTGGATTGCAATCTGACTCACAACGGGAGCATCAGACGTCTGATGCCTCTATCGGTCGTCCACCAGGAACCACCAGAGCGCTGGCTTTCTACTGCCAGTAATACTGACCAGCGAAATTCGCACAAACACTATTCACCGAGAAAATGACAAAATAAATATACCGCGACTTTCGCAAATATATTATTTCCGAATCCCATAAACACTATTCACGAGGATCGTAAAAACCGACTTGCATGAGCAAAATCAGATTCACGAAACTTCGCGAAAACACTATTCACGACAACCGTAAAAACACTATTCACAGAAGGCGTGAAAACACTATTCACGAGGATCATAAAAACCGACTTGCGTCTCACGCAAAATCAGATTCACGAAACTTCGCGAAAACACTATTCACGACAACAGTAAAAACACTATTCACAACTCGCAAGATTATACGTGGATTACGTATATCTTTCTTTCCTAGCCCAACACTATTTGGGAGAGAAAACTGAAAGTTATAAAAGTATGACTTTCAGATCGATCTGACTTCGATCGGATTTTTGGAATGAGTTTATCTCTGCCCCTACCCCTCTATTTATAGACTTTTGAAATAGCCTAAATGACCAATATGCCCCTAGGGTAACATGGTATTTACCAAAATGTCATCGAGCCCATTAATCAATTGATTAGTTTGGACTTTGACTTTTGGGCTTTCTAATTAAAATCTATTTTTAACTTAGGCCCAAAATTCAAATGGGCTTTGAGCCCAAAATATTAATTCATAATTAATATTTGTAATCCACTTTATAATTGATCTGATCAGTTATAACTTCTTGTGACTGTTGTTGCGATAGCTTTTACACAACGTGTCGTACACGTTTGTAAATTGAATATGTTTAAGCTTGTCATCTTTATGACATTTATATTAATTATACCTTTTATAATTAATCATAAATATCTTATTATTAATTATAACTATCTATAATTAATTATAAGATTCTCTGATAAGTCTCCTTTGCGGTGTGACCCAATAGGATCTGTGTTATGTTGGTAAATATAATTAAAACTATTTTAACTTCTATAATCATAGGAGGCATCTGACATCTACACTATGACCATCCAATTACACAGATGATGCTGTACTATACAATACCACGATCCATTAAACTATTTTAGTCGTGTTAATTCTTATGTCTCACAGTATCAGATCAGTTTCAAGGTAGGTGTGCGTCATCCTTGCAAACTTAATCTTTTCTCGATCTTGAGCAGATTATCAAATATAATTACTCTTGTAATTATACTGCATGCAGATAATCCTACTCTATCAAGGGGCCCAGTGATACCGTAACTTGTATAGAGATACGAGGGACAATAGTATTTTTGGTAAACCATCACTACCTCAGCTAAGCTATGTATACCAAAAAGCTACCGTTATGACTGCGTTTTACCGACAGCGTTAGGTAACAATCACACATACACATCTCTTAGTAGGAAAGATAAATACCTCATACTTTAGAACTTAACACTGAATGAAAACATTAATGACACGTACACAATTTCATTTAATGTTTCATTTGGGGTCTGTCAAATACCATGTTTCTAGAACATGTATCTATGTGATTAAAATGACATCTCATGTCAATGGTCTGTAAAATTTGACCATCTTTTAATCCACATTCTAACCTTATAACGGTAAATTAGTGTTTCTGCTAATTACCTCAGTTAGAGACTTTTAAGAGTATATATATCATTTAATATTATGGAGTTTCACAATTCTAACTATTGACTCTAGTTCATATAAAAAAATGATCCATAAATTCAATAATACTCAAGGTAACAGAATGACAGTTTATTAATCACTCAATTCATGAACAAAGTTTTATGATAATTTATCGTATTATTAACTTCTAGATTATTACAAACTAACACGATCAACTATGACCGAGCTGAGTGGAAAATAAAAAAAAATGAAAAAAATGGGGAGACCGAAAGTATATTTGGGTCTGAGGAAAAACAGAACTCAAGACCAAGAGTAATTTTTGGTTTTTCGAAATTTCAACACAATCATATTGGTTTTCTAACTTTGCGTTTTCTATTTATGGTTTATAAAAAAAAACTCCTTTATAAGGCTGGGATATACTTTTTAGTAGAAATCATAAAAGCACTACTTCGTCAATAGAACAGTGATAAAATCTCGATTTTTTTTTTTTTATGTTTTAATCCAATTTAATTACTCAAATTGTCAAACAAATGGTATCTTGATATAGATTTATGATGATGCAGTTAATATAGTTACAAAATGTCATAAAAAGAGTGATACATGATGAATTAGGATTTAATATTAAGGATGAAAATTATTTAGTTAGTAAAAAAAACCTCGTAGTATATATAATGACTTAATTTTGAATATTTCTTATGTAATAAATATATTTTTTTAATCAAATAGTTAAAAATATTAAATAAAATTTCGAGATTTAGGAAAGCCTGAATAAAATGTATATCTGAGACGGTTCATGAAAACAACAATCATGTATATCTGAGATAATATATTTTCGCTATTTAAAAAATTCCTAGGGATATTTCTACAAAAGTAGACAGACCTTTAAAATATCAGCTGATATTTATCCAGTGCTTATCATCAAATGAAACTTATTAATTATTTTTAGAATTTTAGGAAGGTATGTTCCGACTCCTAGTCACCATCACAGTGTTGATTTTCAGACAGTCTATTTATGAGTATTAAAACCATATTAATTATGTCCTTTTCTTTTGTTGTCATGATGTTCTAAGGCATTTTGCAAAAAAAAAAATGATGTTCTAAGGTAAATGTTAAAAAGGTAAGAGTGGGTTCAAATTTTCTATTATTTTGTGTACAATTTTTATCTCACATTTTTTATTCGTTTGTAAAATTCAAAATTCAAACTGCCCGATTTTCATATTAAAATATACTTGAAAACAATTATAGTTTTTTTTAAAAATTTACTATTTTTTAAATAATTTAAAAATTACATTTTTCTAAATTGCAGATTATTAAAAACAATCTATTTATGAGTATTAAAAATATATTAATTACGTCCTTTTCTTTACTTGTGATTTTCTAAGGTGAAGGTTAAAAAGATAAGAGTGGATTAAAATTTTCTATTATTATTTTTTCTAAAGTTCAGACAATTAATTTGAAACGCCAATATAACTTTCATGTTTAAATATACTTGAAAAACAAACTTTATATACATATTTTTTTAGAGGTTAATTTCGTTTGTCACTCAATTTTGTCATTTGTCATGAATTGGTCACTTAGGTTTGATTTGTCCCATTTTAGTCACTCAACTTCGTCATTTGTCCCAATCAAACCACTCTATATTTTTTCCATCCAAATTCTTAACAGAATATTCTCATTCGGTCAAAAATATTAACGAAAAATACTCATTCCATTCAAAATACTAACGGAGTGAGCATATTCCGTTAGTATTTTGGACATAAATATATATAGTGATTTAATTGGGACAAATAACAAAGTTGAGTGACTAAAAAAAATAAATCAACTTAATTGACCAATTCGTGAGAAATAACAGTGACTCCGGCCAAATTAACTATTTTTTTTAGAAAACAGTGTATTTATGAGTATTAAAAAATATGTTAATTATGTCCTTTCCTTTTGTTGTCATCTTCTGAGGAGAAGGTAAAGGTTAAAAAGGTAACTAGTACTGCAAGTCTGCAACTGGCGTCTGGTCTTTGACTGATGCCTTGACCACCTATTTGTTCTCTTCGAATAGGTAAATATTATAAGGATGAGGCTATGGTTTGCTATATATGGTACACATATATCTGTATTTTATATTCATATTTTCGTTTTTAAAATTTAAATAGTTTATTTTAATTATTCAATTTAATTATTATTTGAAAATATACTTCTACATTTAATTGTATATATATTTTTTAATTTTGTAACTATTATTTTAGATTGGTGGGAAATCACTTGATTAAAAAAATAGTAAATGTTTACTTATCTAAAAAAGTAGCAAAAAATTATGAAAATTATAAAATTTGATCTTCAAGTATATTTTATATAAAAAACATATTGTGATCAAATGTGACTTTTAAAAACGAAAATATTAATTCAAATTACATATTAATTGCGTTATGTATAGTTCCATAGCCTCACTCAATATTATAATATAAATAGATAACAAACAAAATAAATAAGGACAAATGTGACGGTCAATTTTTTAATTCTGATAGACATGAGATTTTGTGTGACAGCTATTAGTCTGATTTTTCTCACTTTAATATCATGATGATCATTGAAATCAAAGTATAATTTATGTCCATTAAAACATGTATCATGTTTGACTTTGTTTTTATTCAAGGGAAATGAAAATATGATATTTATTTTGTAATTACTATTTTTCAAATGTAAATACTTTATACATTATTTGATGTGAAAATATATGGAACATATATCATAAAGAAACATATATTATAAAAATCCTTTTCATGTAGATGTGAGATATTCAGCTGTGTAACATAAAAAATTTTTTTGGGACTACATTAGGGCGTGTTTGGCCGCACCACTGTTTTCGCAGGAAAACAAAATTCAGTTCTAATTTTTTTCTCTCCACATAAACAGTAATTTTTAGTTCAATTCTCGTGCCCATACCCATTTCCAATGGCCCGTCGAACAGGTCCTTAGTCTTTGTTTGAGAAATATGAGCTTTCACTTTATCTGTTCAAAGAGATGATTGGGATAAAAGTTAAAACTAATACCCATTCTGACAATTTTTTAAGTGTTCTTTTGATCTGTGTTCAAATTCCGAGTTAAGAGCACATGCAACTAGCTAAAGATAGGGCCCTAGAGGTATGATGTTAAAGGTCATATGTTTAATTTGTTTTAATAAGGATTAATTAAGTTACTTACTTTACTTTATTTCTTATATTTTGCATCTCGATTGACGGTTTAAGTTAATGTTTAAATTAATCCGATAGAAGAGTAAGATATTAAGAAATGAATGTGTTTATGACAATATGACCTACATGTATAATAAGCGTGAAATAAGTTAATTTGTCTGAAGGGGTGAAGCATCGTATTACGAATTAATTCAGATTTTACTTAACGCTGGATAAATCGATTAAGGAGCATTTTTGTACGAAAGAGTTGATAAATCAATTAATAAAAATACTACTTATTTCACAAAAGCTGACCGTTATTTTATGAACTTAAAATGAGTTACAATAGAAAAGACAATAAAATGAGTAAATGTGTGATTTTCAAAATTTTAGAAGGATATGATATTATGAATTTTATAGGAGAAAATACGTAATTTCAAAGGTTTAGAAGGGTATACATGAAATTCACCCAGCAAAATAATACGCCATAGCATCTATTAATTAGAACCAATATAATGCTTTACTCTATTATTCATCTAAAGTACAAAAATAACCTGAAAATCCTCAACAAATTATGCCTTTTTATTTATCTATTACAAGTAATGCTTCATGTATTTTATGTATGTTACTTGGTTATTATTCATCCCAAATTTCATTAATATGGAGGTGTATCACATTTCATTTATATCAAATACAGAGAGATAAAAAACCAAACAAGTGCAAATTCTAATTAATACCACTATTCTAAAAAATTAATCTAAATAGTTCTCTGAAAAAACATTAAAAATAACAATCAATCAATCAATCAATCAATTAATCAATCATCAGAACTATTAAACAATTGGTTTAGTTAAGTGTTTAGTAATAAACAGGAAGCCACTCAGAGCCATTGATGAAATCTACGCCTAGAAATGGTTCAACCTCTTCTTTGCTGAACTGGCGGGCCCACTCTGCACGGTGTTTTGGATCTCCCCCTGGACCATGACAATCATGCTCCCCTATCATTAGGCCCCTTCACAAGTCAATAAAAAAACCAATTAGTTTCTTATATTTTTATACATTGCTGTTCCTTTTTTTTTTTTTTTCTGCAAATTAATAAATTGCACTCCATACTTTAATTGCAAAGAGTATTCAGATTCTCTCTTGTTTCCAATGAAATTAAAAAATCATTTTGGGTTATTTAAAAAGGCCTCTTTTTAATTTGAGAAATGAAGGTTGTTACTAACAACTAACAAGCAAATTCTGGTTATAATTTGGAAAGAAAAATACAGGAAAAAAACTAGTTAATATCTTCTAATTATTGCACTTAATTTCTTTCTTTTTCTATATTTCTGTGTTTGTATATTTAAAGTATATATATATTTTTGGTGAGAAGGGTTACTAATTCACCCAATTTTTTTTTTCATACAAAGTGCACATCATAATATTCATACTAGGGATGGATCTAAAAGTTAATTAGAGGTGATTAAGTCGCCTCTATGAATTAAAAATTAACAATTTTATCATTTATGTTTTGTAATTTTTATAAGTTTTATATCTTTTAACCCCTCTTATAAAATAAAATTATAAGTTTTATCATTTATCTTTTAGCCCCTCTTGTAAATTTTATAACAGTTCTATCCCTGTATGAATATGCTGATATGCAAATCATATACACAACAAAATGAATGCCAAAAACTAATCAAGAAATGTAGATGGGTTAAAATAAAGTTGAGAAAAGATTACTTGGTGTCGCCGGAGTAGCTCCAGTTGGTCCAGCCTACGGGATTGATCGTTTTCGAGAAATAGGTATTTGCGAAAATGACACGCGAGAAAGGTTCATTGGCTCGGCCGAGATAAACCTCTCCGACGCCATACACCTTACCTTTCAAGAATACAAAGCCGCTAGTACATTTCTCGGATTTCCTGTTCTGAGCTGTGATCGAGCCGAGGATGTCGTTGCGGCCATCCGGTAGCACGAAAATCTCACAACTCTACATTTATATCCATGCTTATTAGTTCAAACAATGAATAGATATCTCTGTACATGGTACCACACCAATCACAATTGGTACTGGCACAACTCATAATGTATTTGCCAGAATACTGTGTAGGATTTTTATTTTTTAATTAAAATAAAACATTATCTTTTGCTGTGAAGGGAAGGAGTCGGGTAAGTTTTCGAAAACTAGATAACATCAGAAAAGTTTACGCCATGATGATTTTCACATTATCTATATTTCGAAAAACTACTCGATTCCTTCCCTTTTCAGCAGAAAATAATATTTTATTTCTAAATAAAAAAATCCACTGTGTATGTAGTTGGTACTTCTCTAGACTATATTGAAAACAGAACATTAATTTCATTCTGTGACTCTGTATCTTTTATAATGTCTGGTAATTGATGATTGGGTTGTTATATCATACATTTGTTCTACTGTATATTTCCTTGTTTTTGGGTTCGTTTTTCTGGTTCTGTTGCAGCACTATATTTGTTCATTCCAACCTCATTAGGCAAAGGAGAACATTTTCTGAGTATGAATAGTCTCCGGAGCAGAGTTAGGAATTTAAAATTGTAGTTAATTTTATTTTATAAGGTGGTTGAAAAGTATTTGTGCATACATAAATTATAAAGTTCAATGGACAATTTTTTTTTAAAAATAATATCAATTTATAAGGAGGCTTAACCGGGTAAACATTTTGACAGTACAATTATTTATTCATGCAGCGCACGAGTAATATGCAACGCTATCTTAATTCTATTATCAGTTGTAGGTGTGTTGTATAAATTAAAAATTGCTTTGTCAAAAATTTCACCCAGCTTAACCCCTCCTTTTCAGGAGCAACTTGGTCCGATGTCCATCGGACTCAAACTGGGTCCGATGAGTTTCATCACCGTCCGATTTTCTTTAAAATTTGTGCTGATACTTTAATATTCGTGCGAATTCGTTTTAATATATGTGTGCATGGATCTTAAAGAGAATCAGACGGTGATGGAACTCATCGGACCCAGTCCTTTTCCCTCATTGCCCAATACCCATAATCAGACTTGCCTGAAAGAGAGATTGACCGCGACCGAAGATGAAGTCAATGTTGCCTTGAATGTAACAACTCTCGTAATAATGACGGCCCCGGTGATCAAAGAGAGTGTTGTGGGGGCTATAAAATCCACAGTGGTAAAACGCCACCTTGTCTCCCGCGACCTTTGCTGCAACTGATTGGTTTCTAGCCAAGTTCGGAAGATCTCTTTCGGCATTATTCTAAAATATTCAACATGCATTTACAATTATTGTTTATTACAAATACACACACACATATATAGGTTCTTTAAAAGGAGGGTTCAAATGTCTTCATTTCCTGTGCCTTTACTATGTTTTTATTTTTAAAAACATTAATAATTCAAAATTTAAAAATTAAATGTCAAAATAAAACCGTTAATATTATCTACATCATTTTATCTATGCACGTGTAAAAAATTATGACATTGCAATTTTATTTTGGTTGTCATCAAGAGCTAGTAAAAAAACATACTAATATGGATATGTAAATGTTAATTTTTCAACTTATTGATTTACATAAAAACGAAATCAAAATGTGATAATTTTTTTATGAACATATAGAGAAAATAACATAGATCACATCTAACGATTTTATTTTGACTTTTAAGTTTTAAATTTTGAGTTATTAAAGTTTTTAAAAATGGAAGCATGGTGGAGGCACAAAAAATAGAGGCATTTGAACCCTCCTCGTTCTTTAAATTGCCATCAAAGTTATAAAATTTGTCATATCTCTTTACAATTGTTAGTCTTATATAGAGAAACACCTTGTTACATGAATAATAATAATAATAATAATAATAATTAAACAATATATACACCTGAATTTAAATAACTTAATGTTCAAAATGCCAAATATCTTTTTCCTTTTAAAGTAACCAGAGAATGACACTTGACTACTTTGACTTAATTTTTTTTTTTCAAAAGAATTATAAAATATACTTAAGATTAAAAAAAATATAAAATTATGCCTCACCCTAAATTTTTTCTTTTCTCAAAATATGCTTCTAAAAATGTTGAAACTTTAAAATAATTATAAAATATTGAACCTTGAATGTGATACCGAAGGCGATAAAGTTGCTGGCTTCGACGTTGAAGGTGGCTGATTTCGTGTTGTCGACGGAGCACTCGTCCCATACAATGGCTGTCTTTCCCTTCCCATTTCCTCTCAGATAAATGTATGGCTTGTTCTCTGGCACTACTACCTGCTCTCTGTAAATCAAATTATTCTATATGAAAGTTGATAAACTCTACTTAATTTTTGAGTTATTTTGAAGAGTAGAACTAGGGTGCTCTTAAGAGTACCAAGTTTTTTTGTATTCTTAATTCTAAAACTTATCGGATTAACTTCGAACGACGAATCCAAATCGTTGAAATCCTTCTACCTTACGAGTGATGCGTCTACATGTGAAAATTTTAAAATTTTAAAATAATTTTGTATAGAGTCAAGTGGTTAAAAGACGTCTAAAAAATGAATGCATCAAAATTAATTTATAAACCTTTTAATTTTGACCACTTGATTTTATACTAAATTAATTCGAAACTTTAAAATTTTCACATGTAGACGCATCACTCGTAAGGTAGAAAGATTTCAACGGTTTGGATTCGTCATTCAAAGTTAATCCGATAGATTTTAGAATTAAAAGTACAAAGAGACTTGGTACTCCTAGGAGCACCCTAGTTCTACTCTATTTTGAAAGTTGGTGTTGGATTATATGAGTTGCAAATTATGAATTAATGTCAAATGGAAGAGTACTTCTATTACTATATATTGAGTTGTAAATACATGATAACTCAAGACCTATAAATATGTAACTAAATATAAGATTAAAAAAAAAGAGCTTAGTGATATTTTCTTCATGGAGAGAATTAATTAATATTATCAAGATAAGATCAAGAATGTTGCATTTACATTCTCTAATTAGAAGTAGTGTTTACAAAATGTTTTTTTAACATGCAAACACAATTTTGGGCGGACACGATGCTTTTTTGTACAAATTGTAGTTATGATTTAAAAAAAAATGTGCATTAATTGGATGGAGAAGGATATGTTCATAACCAACTTATTTTGGTGATCACAATTATCGACTTTAAAGTTCATAAAAATTGAAAAATAAAATTTGTGTGTTTTCCAACATTTCCATAGACCACACGTGCTAACTATATAATTTGAGAACATTAGTCATCGATCAAATATTTGTAAAATAAAACAACTAATTTAAATTTTCAAATCACTCAACCGGTTGATGAAATTTAATTCATAACCTATACATATTTATTAACATGGTTGTCAAAACTAATTTATTTTCAATATAACTGATCAATTCTAAATTAAAGAATCAGCTTTTGAGCTTTTGATCTAGTGACAAATAGTGACAAATACAACGTTTTTCATGCAGAAAATTGTAGCATGAAACTCGAATTAAGAGTCCATAAATATTATAATTTGAAAACTAAACTTTTATTTTTCTCTTAAAAAAGGCAACTGTGGGGCCGAATTTTTAAATATTAAAAAATTTGAAAAACAAAACCTTAATTTTTCTCTAAAAAAATAAAAAAAATCAACTGTGGATTAATATACCTATGTGTTCCTGCTTTGACATGAACCACCACCCATTGAGAATTCCCTTCTGGCACTGCATCAATGGCTGCCTGAACCGATTTGTACTGTTCCTCGGGACCCACTTTGTAGGTCTGTTTTACTTGGATCTTAGAATTCAACAACTTTGCATCAATCAAAGGTTTCTTGGTATCTGTAGAATCCACTATTAAAAAAATTGAACAAAGAGACAAGAACAACACCACCAAACCACCGCTGGAGCTACACGGCCTAGCCATTTTATTTTACTAATTGGATAGCGAATGAATTTCTTTGTTTTTTTGAAAGAGAGAGAGAGAGAGAAAAGGAGGATAAATATAGAGATTTGTTGTGGTTCGTTGGTGTCAGGTAAAGAGAACAAACGCGTCTAGCTGGACAGTAACAGTTACTCTTGTATGTACCATGTATCATTACACAATACACATGATGATTATGTAACCTAATTTCTTTACATACATGTACAGAGTGAGGCTATGGTATTATGGAATAACATGACTATGTTATTCTAATGACAGATGCAAACTATGAGACAGTAAAACACCTATTTAGGGCCTGTTCGGTGGGCCATTGGGAATGAGCACGGACACGGAAATTGAACTAAAAATTACTTTTCACGTGGGAAAAAAAAAATTCAGTTTCCCTGCGGGAACAGTGGAGCGGCCGAATACCCCCTTAGTGAATGTAGCTACAGCAAACAAATGTACAACATGGTCATGCAAATGGGTAACGTACTATGACTAAATAGAATTAGTTACAATTAGTGAAGTTGTCAAGAGAATGTTAGAAATATTGTTAGAGTAGTTAAGAGGTTGTTAATGGCATAATTGTAATTAGACAAGTTCTATATAAAGAGTATAGTTGTAATTACAAATACAATAAATACAATATCATTTCATTTCTATTTCTCTCTTTTATCAAAGTTAATAGTGACACATAAAAGCAACCATGCACAGAAGGCAACTTGAGCAAAAAAGGAAGGTCGCTTTTGCTCCTCTCTCACTTTGTAAATTGGAGAGAGCTTTGCAAACTTGCAATAGAGTATTTAAGAATAAATTGAAGGAACACGAGAATTTACTACAAGAAGTATTCAATGTTTGGCGGTCTGTGCGTGGGAGGAACACCGCGACCAGAGATGATCAACCATGATCGCGAGAATTAGACAATATTATAACCAATTAGCTCTACTTTTCCCTTCAATCTCTACTCTGTTTTTCTCCTTTATTTTTATTTCTACTTTAGGTCTATTTGTTTTCTTTGTTAAATGAGTTTCTTCTTAGAAACTCCTATGTAACCAACAAAGGTTAATGGAAACTCCTGTTGTTTTCTCAAAAAAATGAACGACAGATGCGAATCTTGACGAAGACACTTTTTCATGCGTAAATCTCAACAAAGTTGAATGGCTGTCATTGAAATAACAGGGTCCTGTTATTCTAATGGAATAACAACCGATTTGTTTTCACTATGCATAGCACGGATAATTCATACTATGAATCAATATATTTGTTTCTAAAATTCAACAAGTTGAACTGAACCATTCAACATGATCATCATGTGAAAATGTACTTTCTAACTAAATTTTATACTTTAAAAAAAATACTATTTTATTCGGATGAGTAGAAAATCACTCTAAAAGTACATATAAAAATGTACTTGCAAACGCGTTTAGCTACTCTTGTATGTACCATATATCATTACTCATGAATCAAGATTAAGTAACCAAATTTCTTTACACACATCTATGTATATATTTTAAATAACAATCAAATCCCAATGGCATCCCTACTATGAATCAATATCTTCGTTTATAAAGTTCATACAGTTAAGTTCATACAATTGATTTGAACTGTTCAATTATATGAAAATGTATATACATACTACATTTTTTATAATTTTTTTTTACTATTCTTTTTTAAAATGAGTAGAAAATCACTCTAAAAGTACATATGAACTGGACAGTTACTCTTGAGTGTACCATATATAATTAATTATTAACCTAATTTCTTTACATACACTTACATTATTTTTATTAAATAACAATCAAATCCCAATGGCATCAAGGAGTTCTGAGTGTTGTGAAACAGAAACCAAAGTATTTGCCACGATGGCACCGCTTGCTGCAACTGCCGGTACTCCGATTCCGGGAAAAGTCGAATCCCCACAACAGAAGAGTTGCGGTATGGGAGTTGCATGTCCTGGAAAAGTGCCCTTTCCTGCCTTTATTGCGGGCCCATATGTGCCTCGGTTTCTCCTGAGAAACCGTTTGTGTGTAAGCGGAGTCCCCACCATCTTCACCTCGCATTTTTCACGGTCAAACTTCGGGCCGAGGGCCCGCTCTACTGCTTCCCACATCACCTTGACCAATGTAAAAGAGAGTCTCAATTCAAAAACAACAATAATAATAGGCTACAATACTATGTATAGCGCATGTTGGTCCAGGCTATGGAGCAATAAATTCATTTTCAATGTCCAAAGAGTTGATATGAACTGTTCAATATGATCTTCATGTGAAGATTTACTTTATTACTAAATTTTACATTTTGTAGAATTTTTTTACTAATTTTTAGATAGGTAGGAAACTACTACTTTTGAATGGTCTAGAACCTTTAGATCAAGTGATTTTTTATCTATCTAACAAAATAGTACAAAAATTCTAAAAAATATAAAATTTGATCTACAAGTACATTTTCCTATTAAGATCTTGATGAACAGTTCAGATCGACTGTTTGAACTTTGAAAATAGAGATATTGATCCATAGTATAAACCAATATGCACTATGCAGAGTACCGTAGCCTCACTCTAATAATAATTATAACAATTGCAATGAACAGTTTATAGCATGATTTCAGAAAAGAATAAAACAAAATCATGTGCCTTAAATCGTAAAATGAAATGTCTGGTATGATCTCTTTAAACAAGTAAAATATCCCTTATACCATCTCCTTATAAAAATTGCTCAAAGTAACCCTCTTTCTTCCTGATTCTTGAGCAGATAAAGAAATAAGGATGAGGGGGGGTACTTTGATCATTTTTTGAAGTTGATGAAGATAGAGATAAATACAACAGCTTCTTTTTTTTCTGCTTTGCATGAGCATACTATACTTTGACATTTTACAGGATTAATCCCAAAATTATGCTCAACAATAGCAATAGCAGAAGTGATAAGACATATTTTAGAATGATAATTTTCTAAAAATTCACAATATTTACTGTATTGATGAATAAAACTACCGATATTAATAAAAAAACATAAATTCGATTTTCTGTGCCAAAAAGGATAATAATAAAAAAAATAAAACAACCAATATTAATAAAAAAAATATAAATAAAACTACCGATATTAATGTTGCCTACACGGTAATGGTAAGACAGAGATTAGTATATTGATCAATGATACTTGTTATGCATTCATGGATGCAGGGACGGAGCCAGACTTTCGAACTACGGGGGTCAAACATATAAAATTTTCCTGCGGAGTCAGATTTTCGAATTATGGGGGTCATTTTTATTATTTCATGATATTTTATTGTAAAATATAACAAAATTACATATTAGTAAATTTTTTTAAAAAAAAATGGGTGTCAAACTGTCAATTGATCCCCATATAGGCTATTTAAATCCGCCTCTGCATGGATGTGACCGTTATTGTACGGGATAAAATCATAAAACTAACAGTTTGACCATTTGCTGTTAAATTTTTTAATTTATACTAAATAATTACATCTTCATACCTGTGACCTCTCTTCTTTCAGTCTTCTATACTCCGCACTTTTGCGATCTAAACCCTCCCATAATTCAAATGGCTCTGTACCGGGTGTATAGGCATGCAACACATGCTTACCAGGTGGTGCTAGGTCCTTGCCTAATGCACTTGGTACGGATATCAAGACGACATTTTGTGCTGCATCTACGCCTTGTTCCCAGTTTTTTACTACTATATGATGGATCCCTAGGTCTTCCCGTGCCATCTATTAGGTAACATACAATTAGTGCAATTGATCAAAAACAAAAATAAAAGATAAAAGAAGTAATTAATATTAGCATAATTGCAGTAATTAAGCTATGGGATAATTTTACTATTGGCATTATTGTCATTAATATTACTTTTCTATAGGCACTCTTTAAAAAGTAATGACGTATTTTGCTTATTTATTTGTTTTCTTTTGTTTGTCATATCTTTCAAAATATATTAGTTGAGCAAAAAGGCAAACAAGATAAGAACAGATCCTTTATGTAATAACTGTTATGTACCAATTGCACAGTTTATGTATTCCTTATTTAAGCTGACCTCAGCATCAAAACCCAAGTGGAGATGCATAAACGAATCACATTGTGGAGTGGATTTAACCCTATCTTGGTACGGTTTGGGGATGGTTTGTGGTGGCAGCAGATCAAGTGTGTCCCACATTGATGCATTGCTTACAACAGCTTTTTTGGCACGTATAAACTGCAAAAAAATAAAATAAATCATTGTAATAGCAACTTACTAAAAGCTACTGGTGAGTTTTAATAGAAAAGTTAATAAATTGGGTAATTTCTGAGATTTTCAAATTTAAATGGGTAAATATGATATTATGAATTTTAGAGAGGGAAATATGTAATTTCAAGGTTTTTGAGGGGTATACATGAAATTCTCCTAAAAGTTATTCCATAAGCAAAGAAAAATGATATTTGTATTATCAGTTACTTGACCGCTTCTCATCTTGACACCAGTAGCTCGGCCATTTTCTACCACGATACTATCGACATGCGAATTTAGTGAGATTCTTCCATTGAACTTTTCAATGCCGCGTACCAGTGCATCAATTATCGCACCAGTACCATGTAAAGGGTACTCAAGCTTACATCCGGGCTTGTACCACTCAGCAAACATGTAAATCTGAAAGGGAAAAAGAACAAATCACTATTGGAAAATGTAGTACTAAATATATATACCACTGCTTTCTACTGTGAGACAATTGGAATATATTGAATAAATAATATAAGAGTGAGGCTACGGTACTATGCATAGCGCGGATTGGTCCGTACTATGGATCAATATATTCATTTTAAAGTTCAAATAGTCGATCTGAACCATTCAACATGATCTCCATGTGAAAATGTACTAGTAGATCAAATTTTACATTTTTTACAATTTGTTTTACTATTTTTTTAAGTAGGTAGAAAATCACTTGATATAAAAATTCTAGGCAATTGAAAAGTAGTGATTTTCTAGCTATCTAAACAAATAGCAAGAAGGTTCTAAAAAATGTAAATTTAATCTGCGAGTACATTTTCATAGGAGATCATGTTGAACAGTTCAGATCGACTATTTGAACTTTATAAATGAAGATAATTGATCCCTAGTATGGACCAATCAGTGCTATGCATATTACCATAGCCTTAATCACAATACAATACTATAAAAAGACACCATGAAAGAACTCACCATTTCTGCTGAGAGGATTCCATCTGACTTAACACCAGCCAGTAAAAAAGCCAAGAGGTCGATCCAATTTCTCACAAAAGGGTTTTTAATCTCCAATGAATTGGCTACCTCAGAGAAAGGCTTTAACAGCTTAGTTGCACCTAGTGCACCTTGTGGGCCCATTTGCAAAAATGATTTCAACAAAGATGGTGCGTATCTAGTGGCAGTGGTAGAGAAAACACCCCAATCACCTCTGATAGAGATTGGCGGAAGTGCCATGGCAGCAGCAGACAGGGGTAATATCCCCTCCTGGTAAATTTATTTTTTCTACTTTATGTTAGATTAATAAAACAAAATGCTTAATTATCATGTATATGATATATCCAGAGGCAGATGCACATTCAACATATGGGGGGTCAATTGGCCCCTATTCATTAAAAAAAAATGTACTTATACGTGAATTTCTATATAGTTTATAGTAAAATACTATGGGTATTGTAAAATTGATACTCATACGTAGCATGAAAATTTTATATGATTGACCCCCATAGCTTGAAAGTTTGGCTCTGTCCCTGTATATCCTTTTTCTTCCTATTTCTTAAAAACTATTCAAACTACTGTCCATTTTTCAGGCAAAGATAAAACATCGAGGAAGTGTAACATGTTTGTCTTTCCTCTCAATTCTTTGGAAAATTTTAACTTAACCCTTACTGTCCCTTTGATGGAAGAATGAAATTCAGGAAGGAGGGTAACTTGACATGTTTTTATAATATGTAAAAGAAGAATACAGCAGGCAGTTGTATAAAAAGGTCTAAGTGATATCTCTGATGGCTGTCCGGTGTATGCATGACGTTTCTGGTATTACATGGATACATGTTACATTTGACATTTACTGCACAAGTGAAAAGGCATGATAAATGGATAAGGGGTAAGAGACACTTACAAGAAGCTTTTTCCACTCACGGGCCGCATCAGCATTTACATACGTCTCAAGGTCCTGAATAAAAATGAACATATTTGTAAATTATGATGAAATAAAAACACGGAAGAAAAATAAAGTTAAATGAATTGATATATTTAAGTGTCAACAAATTAGTAGAAACCCAAATTGGTAAGTAATAATAAGTAAATAATGATAAATGGGTATATTCTCTTAAAAAAGGTATCAAATTTAATATGATGAGGAGTTAGAGAATCTGACCTTGATAAAATCGGTGGGGCCTATTCGAGATGGGAAATCGCCTTCTGGTATGTACACCATCCATGAATCATATGATGCACATTCAACTGACTCTCCTAATGCATCAAGGACCTAGCTTGTCCAACCAAATTATTTTATTTTACATATTAGTTAATTATAAATTTAAAGTTATTTTCAACAGAGACAATTCAATTGATAATATGAAATGCACCAACATGTAATTTAAAAGTTTCCTCATGTGAACCAACCAATTTATAAAATTGTTGGCTATAGTTTATTTTTTTCAACCTTTTATTTTTCTAATTTCCACTCATTTATTAATTTTTGGGTTCATCATCACAGTACAGTGGTACTAAATGTTACGCTATTTGGGTACCAAATGAATTGGTACCTGAGCAAGAGGATTAGCTTGGAGGCCCCGGGACTGAAATCCGGAGAAAAGAGACGGACCTGAGTCAAACTTATAACCCTTTATATCAAATGAGTGTGCAGCGCCACCTGGCACATCATGGCTTTCCAGTACCACTACATCTTGGCCGTACCGGGCCAACAGCCCGGCACAACACAATCCACCAAGCCCACTCCCAATTACCACCACATCAGCCTCTGGTTTTCCTGAGACATTGCCAGATTCTACTTTCAGATGACGAAATTTGTTTTTAGTTAGCAACAAAATTGTAATTACAATCACTAATTAGTCATTATAACCCTTTTATTCAACTCTTCATTACCATCTGATTTACCTATTAAAAAGTTATAGGCAAAGTATAAATAATCAATCAATTGTCCAATCTTCATCCTGAACCTTTCTAATTGGATTTTTCTGAAAGAAATCTTTCTAATTGATATGGAATTACATTTTTGCATTTATGAAGGGCATAATGGTAAAAGCAACCAACAAATTTATGCAAAGTTTACAACTCTCGTGCACAAGTAAATAACTAAATTACCAGAAAGCTGTTTCTTTGCACTAGGAGACGACGCCTGACCGCTGGTCGGAAGCGTGTCGACGCTGGACGAGCTCCGTACAATGAAAGATCTCTTCTCCCGCCAAAATTTGGAGCGGGAGTTGTATACGCGCGGCGTAGAGCAAAGGCTCATGGCGCAAGCCATGGTTTGAAAACTACCGAGGTCGTCAGTGTTGTCACTGGTGCGTTTCTCTTGATGGAGAAACTAGTGGTCTTTGAGCCGGGTCTAGGACTGCAAGCTTGTAGATACTGGGACCCGCAGTTCAGTGGGTAAATAAGTGTTAGATGGGGAACTGTTGGTGATTAGATGGTGTAACCAGAGATTTTGGCGCGTTGATCGGAGATGAGAGAGGGAGGGAAGGGGATGGGCCTACGTGGCAGCTCCAGAGCCTTGTCAAGAGCTCTTAAGTAACTCAAATTTTAAATTTGAATTGGACTGTTCGATTATAATTCGTCGAGATAGAATGGACAGAGTCTCCTCAATATTCGTGTCAAAACAGATCGAACGGTTGTCATGAAAATGTAAAACTTGAGTCACTTTGTAGTGAGCGAGATGTGATCGTCATTGTTCAAAATTAAATCTAACGGATCGAAATCATATCTTCTTTATCTGGGTCTGAACTTGACAATCTTTTGGGGCTTGGGCTTGGGCCTTGGGTTCTGTTATTGAATTCTTATTACATCCATGTCATACCCGAATCCGGACCAATACCACAACATCAAGCCATCGCGTTTCATTCAAGCCGCCGCTCGAATTCGCATCCTCTGAGATATCTCAAACTTTGCGTGACTTTTTGGAATATCTCAATCATTCAAATACATTATGCAAGAATCTCAAAGCTCAAATAAAACTGGCCCCCTACGCTTGTCCGAATAGGCACCGGACACGTAAGTCACGCAAAAATTAAGATATCTCAGAGGATACGGACCCCCGCCGCTCCGCCTCGGAACCGAATCTCCTGCCCCCTTGTGGGCAGGATTTTCCTGCCCTCATGTCGATTTAGCCGTCAGATATGCTTCCAGATTCGCGCTGTGACGAAGCTCTTGATGGAACGGAAAAACTGAAAACAACTCCGTTAAATCTTTTGTTCTTTCCGACTCTCACGTTCTCTCCTTCCTCTCGTAGTCTCGTGCGGAATTGCGGATCTCCTCTCTCTCAGCCGCCTCGCTTCGTTGTCTCCTTCGTCTCCTGTTTCTCTTCTCCATCTCGCTCTCCCAGCCACGCTGCTTCTCGCTCAGACGCTCTGCATTCTCCCAGTCGCGCCTTGCCTCACCTTGACTCAACGCAGTTGCTCTCACCTCGCTCTTCGCTTGATCTCTCAGCTCCTCTCGCTCAGGTGCTCTCTCTCTCTGAGTTGTGATGTTGTTTTATTTTGTGGCAAATTGGTACTGTTTTATCAATTGTAATGACAATACTTATTAGAAAATAAGCGGTACTGTTTTTATTTTGTGGTAATCCCTCATCTCTGTACTTCATCTTTCAATCTACCAAAACTCGTATCTTTACATATGAACTGTTATACCTGTTACTACATATAACCTCAAGTAAACCAGAACAGATCAGCTGGGAGTTGGTGTTGGAACTTGAAATCAACTTGTCCCAGTTAAGAATTAGTTGTCATGGATAACAAGTTCAAAATTTCTATTCGCCGGTACAAAAGAAAAAAAAAATGATTAATTGGTTTGTTTATGTTAATTGATTTTTCTGAGGTCTATGCCCAATCAGTTAGAACTTCTATTGACAATTTCTTATGTAACAGTGCTACAGTATTGCCATTATGATAGTTGTATCAACCAATTAAGAGCTGTCGTATAGCCATTTACAAGAATAAAAATGTATGCGCTTGGGATATTATATATTATAGGATGTTTGTACATCCTCTCTTACCAGTGGTTTGTTTTCTTTTGACACCACCGTTAGATTAAAAAAAAAAGAAATATCAGAAAATCAAGAGAGGAAAGAGAGAGAAGCATAAAAAAAAAATCGATTTCTCGGTCGCATTTACCTTGAGTCTCGCGGTGCAAGAGAGAAAGGAATCGCTAAGTTGTGCGAGGGAGAGACAGAGATCCGGCAGGGTTACTTGCCGAAGCTTCATGAATTCGCTAGGGAAGAAAGATAGAGAAGTCAAGAGACAAAAGAGAGGGAGAAAGATAGAGAAGTCGTTCGTTCAACTAGGGGAGTAAACGGAGTAACGGCGTTAATGTCTGATTATCTATGAACACGAATTTTGACAAAAATCCAACAGCTCAGATTTCATATTACAGTTAGGGGCAGGAAAATCCTGCCCACCTGTGGGCAGAGGATTCGATTCCCTCTGCCTCACCCTCTCCATCTCCAGTTCCAATACAATCTCTCTCTCGCGTGCGCAACTACAAATTTGAGTCTGATCAGAACAATTTCCTCTCCAATCAAACAAGCGAAGGTGATAGTACGAAAGAACCTTCTTCTTCTCTTGTCTTGCGAAGTACTGGAGTTAGCTGCATTGAAGAAAAGAAGAAAGTATCAACAAGGTAAATTACTGGAGTTAGCTATGGTAAATTACAAAGATTCGTTCATCACTTTTTTATTTCTTATTTTATCAGAAGTCTTGCATATTATTACAATAATTGGTTCATGAGTACATCCTTGTAATTTTGTTATGTTTGTTTGGATGTTTAGCATTCCTGCTATGTATGATCATTGATAATAGTTTTAGTAACTGTATTAATTGTAAATTGTCTCTTTTTCATACTCAGATTAATTATTTATTACTGAGTCAATTTTTCTCAGTTACAATTTAACTTGTTTATTGGGTTGTGTATTGTTCAAATCTAGGAAAGGGCAGAAGCCATGTACCAAATTAATCAAATAAATTAAATACTAATTCTTTCTCTGCTCTTTCGTCTTTTTTTTTTTAATCAGATTTTGCAGTTCTTTGTCAATACTGGTAACTTGATGGTAGACAAAGGGTTGGATAAGATTCTTCTGGCAACAGAGAATAAGGTCGTTTCAATCTTCACTCAATTCATGTTGAGGTATTATGTCTTGTGATACTAGGTCTTTTAAAATATTCAATTTGCTTTTGTTCCTATCAATCTTACTTATTTCATTGGTTGGTCTGGTAAAATTTCTTATGTCACCTCCAATTTTTCTCCAATTTGTAATTTTACCTTGATGTAAAACCTTATCCTTACCTAGATAAGATTCATTGCAGGATTGCAAAGCTTGATGAGCTAGTAGATGCAGGAAGGAGGTTTCTTATGAGGTTTAACCAAGAGCTCGGTAATTCATTTATTTTCTAAGCAAATAACAGATTCTTAGATAAGCACAAGCTTTAAAAGTATAAGTTTAGTTCTTATAACCTCAAATGATATAAACCATTTACCTAAAAGGAAACTAAGAAAAAAAAAATGCTTTTCATTCATACACTCCTAGATTTAAGAAGTGATTATTTCAGAAATTGTACTCCTTTTCTCATTTTATTGATGTGTGTTATCTTTATAACAGGATACTTTAGAAGGCCACAAATTAACAAGGATTCAAAAGTAGTTAACGAAATAATTAAATCGAACATGACCGAAAGAATGAAATCTTACCTTGATGTGGGTTGCACTCATTCCCACCATAACATTCAAAATCTAAGTCAATGTAAGTTTGTTCTCTCTCTCTCTCTCTCTCTCTCTTTTTCAAACAAAATTATCCTGATCAATTGTAGTTTCAATTATTCAAATATTTAACTGTAGTGCACAATTGTATGCTGGGCCTTCAAGATTTTTTGAAAAAGGGTATGCTTTAGTTTTTACCAACTCAATCATTTCGAAATTTCATAAAACTGTACAATTTCTGATACCAACCTCTTTCCAGCTAAAGCATCACTAGACAAGATTGAGTGCTTTGCAGAGGATGCATACAAAGCTGCGATCGAATCAGAACATAATGCATTAAGATTCATGCAAGAGCATGTAGACGAGCCCTTGATGAATCAAACCGCATCCCCTGAGGTATAACAAGCCAATGAAACTTCTAGAAACATATATACTTTTGAAAGGACCCAGTTCTAAATAAAAATTATTTTTTTCTTTTTATTTTTATTTTTCTGTGTAATTACCTGATGAAGTTGGTTACAGTTTATCTGTGTACCTCCATTATCTGTTAAGAAATTAGTAGAAATATTTCAAGTAGGGGGTTTATTATTCGGCCCATTATACTATTAAGTTCACAAGTTCCCCATAGTTTTGTAGTTATTATCAGGGAAACGACATCACATTCATGTATTGCAAAATGAATATTTTTTAATAATTAAAAAAAAAAATCAAATCTTCGGAAAAGGGCAATTTTGTGTTTGTGTATGTGCTGTGTCTGTATGACATTAATTCATGTGCTTTATACTGAAGTAATGGTCTGATTTGTGTAATTCAACTAATGATAGGTTGAAGCAGAGCCGTTAGATGTAAAAGAGAAGTCGGTCTCATATGCTACCATGATGATGGCCATCTATAACATGTTAAAGCTTGATTATACAGTGCAGGTTAGATCGTTAAATTTATTTTTAGGATCATTTGCAGAGAACATACAGTAGACATGTAATTTTTTTTTTCAAATAACAACTGGTAGTTTTATATTGCAAGTTATCACCTATATTTTGAAGATAACACCCCTAACTGCATAGTTTTAACTGATACCAAGTAAAGCATATTTAAATGTTTAGGCTCTGAATCTATATGGATTAAATTTATTTGGTTGAGTTAATCTGAATAAGTTAATCAGTTTTATTTCTTGTCACCACTATGTTGTTGGGATTTGGGGGCAATAATTGCAAATTGCCATAATACTAATAGTGCCAGTTCTAATGTGCAAATGTCAGTTGTTTTGTTCGATGCAAGTCTGGTACATTTCCAGTGTTGTTTAGAAAGGACCTTTGGTAAAGTTAAATTGAAGTAATTTGTTTGAACACGTATATTTTTTCAGGAAAACATAGTGCGGTCTCTTAGTCTAAATACATCATTGTCAGAGCTGGAGACCTACTGTCAAATGTGGGATTTGTGGCCTTATGTCGATGATGATATGATATGCCATGCTTGGAAATCCATGTCATGATGAAGTCATCATGCCATGCTTGGAAATCCATGTCATGATGAAGTCATCACTGCAATCAATTTTATGTTCTCGACTTTGTTGTTAGCCAGTAATTTATTTGGCCATATGTGTCATTGTGTTTGTTGTAGCTGCATATCTTGTATATTGTAATAGTGAAGATAATTTATCTAATATATCAAATTTTGCTTTTTAACTATTCTATGAATGAGTTAGAAAAACGAAAAACATGATCATGTAGGAAATATAAGTATCAAATCTAGTTTGAAAGGAGCAAAGGGGAAACGCATTTTTTTAGTAATTCGGCAGTTGCATTGGAAATAAACTATTTTGCTTTTTGTCACTGACAAATTGTCAGGAGCTAGTATTAACCTTAAAAACATGATCTGGGCAAATGAAAATACTGTGATTCCTGATGAAGTACCCCCTACTGATTTTATAAATGAACCGTTAATTGTTAATTTGATTGTAAAAAAAAAAAGTTATTATTTTGTACAGTACTTGGATTCATTTCACAGATAATTAAACATCAATAAAATTTGTGCAAAAAAAGAAATTATTTTATGTGGTTACTTGGATTCATTTGACAGATAATGAAACATCAATGAAATTCGTGCATGACAGACAAATAATCTCAAAACCCAGAGAGTCAAGGAAAAAAGGAATTATAATAAAAAAAGAATGGAAAGAGAACTCATAGTTTCATTATAGAGAGGAAATGGAGGAGCTCCAAGGTGTATTTATGGTTAGGTAAATGAGGCAAAGGAAATGCACATATATAATAGGAAAAAAGCAGCAGCAGCTAGAATATCCAGTTAATATAGTGAAAAGCCCAGAGTACATAAAATGATTATTTAAATTCAAATAAGCTTATCTTCAACTAAACTTAGCACTTCAATCATTAGTCTCACTAATTGTCTGATCCATGAGATTTCTCGCATCACCATCTCTTCCCATTTTGAAAAGCAGTTCTAATACTTGTGCAGAGGCAGCTAAATCAGGTTTCACCCCCTTCTTGCTTCATTCTCTTCAGCACACACATAGCCTCGTTTACTTTTCTCTTCTTAGCATATGCTTTCAGCAAGGAAGTGTAAGTCGAGAGATCTGGCGCTAAATGATTGAGATGCATTCTATCTATCTAGGATATTCATCACATCACCAATATTGCTATCATTTACATAGCCGAGAAGCATAATTTGATATGATACACCATCTGGTTTTATTCCTCCCCTTACCATTAAGTCAAGCAACTTTTGAGCCTCCTTGGTTTGGCCCTGCTTGCACATAGAATCCATCATTGATCCATAAGTAACCTCATTCGGCAAAAAACCTCGATCAATCATATATATCCTTCAAAAATCTAATTGAATCTTTCCAACATCCTAGCTTAATCAGAATATCCATTTATAACACTAGTGTATGTGATAAGATCAGGTGTGGCACCTTTATCAAGCATTTGATACAATAGTTTTTCTGCACTGTCAACTTCCCCCCTCTTGCAAAGTGAATCTATCTATAATAGTGCAAGTCACGGTGTTAGGCAATATTCCCTTTGAAACCATCTCATTCAGCAGCTCCTTTGCCTTTATTATTTTGTTCATCTTACAAAGCCCATGTATAATAATATTGTAGGTTCGAACATTAGGATGCTTACCTATGGAAATCATTTCATGTAGCAACTCCTCCGCGTTTTCAATTTCCCCCACCTTGCATTGTGCATCGATGATGGTATTATAAGTCACAACATTGGGATCATGTCCATTAGAAACCATGGACTGAAGCATTTCCAATGCCTTGTCCAATAGCCCTTTCTTGCACAACCCATCCACCAGAGTATTATAGGTCACAACATTAGGTTTAAGTCCTTGAGAAACCATGTTGGACAGCTGTTCCTCTGCCATCTTGGTATCTCCTTCCTTGCACAGACCATTAATCAGTGAATTGTATGTAATTACATTTGGCATGATACCCTCTGAATGCATTCGCTCAAACAAACTAAATGCATTACTAATTGCACCTTCTTTACAAAAGCCATCAATGACAGTGCTGTAGGAGATTACATCAGGTGTGCAGCCAAGCTTAGGCATTTTATTAAACGCCATGGCTACAGCCTCACTAATTCTATTATCAGAACAAAGGCCCTTAAGTAGTGGATTGAAGATCCTAGCATCAGCTATCTGCTTGCTCTTAATAAACTGCCCCAAGAAAACCAAGCCAAGTTTCGGCCGGTTCATTCGGATACAGTAGGCAATCAAGATACAATAGGTGCATATATCAGGTGAGGGTGAGACCTGTCTATTTTGGGTCCAGTGGTTAAAGAGGGAAAAGACAGTTGCATAATGGTTGTTCGAGTTCTTCATACGAGTTAAGGCTGTAAAGAGATGATTAAAGGAATAGATTGATGGTCCCGGGCTCTTAGCGGCCAGCAAACGATCAAAAAATTGAAGAGCATCTTTAATAGTAAGAATGCCTGACCGATAACATTTTTTCACAAGTGATTCCATCTGGCGGGTCCCCATGACCATGGGATGAAATGGTTACAACTCCACGTGTCTGTTTCAGTTATAATTTTATAGGATCGAGGGCAGCCTCAAAGCTGCTTCTAGAATATAGACGGATACACCTGTTTGTTTGACTTTGGTCGACAGAAATCCAGAGAGGTCAGCTGTAAGGGCCTTCCTGAATGGTGCTATAATTTATCAATAGATTACCTACAAAACAAAAAGGAAAGAATGGTGAATAGATTCGGCATAAAGTGCTAAAAGTCTTGCAGGTTAGTACAATTTATACAACAAAAAGTACAGTTAGGTAATGTCCTTTTGTGTTAGGAGGGGTTAGATTCTGCATCAAGTTGGACTCCTCCAGATGGGCTTTTTGGTCATTTTCCTTGCTAGGGATTTGGTCAACGAGCAAAGGAAAGAACCAAGAAGCAAAAAATGACTAAAATCCATAAAACAATAAATTATACTACTATAGAAAAATGCTACAAAGGAACTCCAATTTACTAAATTTTTCTTTATCAGTCCTCTTATCGATATTAAAAAGCCTGTAGTCTGTATTAAACAAACTTTCATGTTAAAAATAAGATTTTAGTAGTTAATCGGGGCTATTTTTGTTTGCTTTTTTTTTCACTTGACAAATTGCTTCTTAATTGAGGTTCTGAGAAATAACTCCTAGTACCATACTAAAAAGGCAATGCCTCTAGAGTTGATACATCAGTACTTATACCAGAGTCGATGCCTCTAAAAAATTAGGATAAAACATAATAATACCAGCCTAATCTATGTTCCCGACAAACCAATTACTCCTAAGAAAGAGAATTAATCTGTCTTAGTTGAATGTTTAAAGTTGACCTTCCAAGTACTGACTCACACAAGGAGGTGCAAGATTTGATCAGCTCAATAGAAAAAAAGAAAAGAAACTGGCATTGCACCATTGATTGGAACTCAAATAACCAGCAATGGAAAGTTGGTAATGATTCTGTTTATGAGAAATACTTGATCCAAAAGCGAATTGGTCTGACGTGATTTATTAAAATGTAATTTCACCACTATACTTGCAACATTTTGAACTGTGCAGTAACAAGCACAAATCATAAGAATTTTGAGAACTCTAATACATAAAACAGAATGGCACTCTTCATGTGCTCTCATTCTTTGGGCCTGTTCGGCTGCAGCCCGGGAACAGGAATGGGCACAGGAACGGGTGAATAGTAAACAGCGGGTTACTGTTCACGCAGGAAAAAAAAAAATTCAGTTGAACTGATTTTTTTTCCCGCGTGAACAGTAACACACGGGATGGCAGCCGAACAGGCCCTTCGTTTTTGTATTCAACATAACTAAATTTGTTGTTGGTTCATAACCGAGACCCGATTTCCTTCCTGTTCCAGTTTCACACCTAATTAACTAGCTGAAAAATACCAATTAAATGCAACCCAAGCTGAAAAATTAATTTGTTTGAGGCCTCACATGGTCAGTTCACTTCACCCCATTGTGCAACTTAATCCAAATTTATCTATAAAATTAAAATGATGCAATTTAAATTCAATCAGAAATTTCTTAGTGCACAATTTGTACCACTTTGAATGATTCCTCAGAAATTAAATCAGAAATTCCATCAACTTAACCCAAATTTCATTCGTACCACTAAGAATGGTTCCTTTCTACTTATCAAATTCCTTGAATTCCCATCAATTCCTTAGTGCACGATTTGTGTAAAGCATAAATTTGGGAATATGAACGTTTGTCAGACTTAGACAAAAAAAAATGCAGGAATATAATTTAATTCTTGATGGGCTACAAAATACAGGAAGATAAAATCTACTACTTATCAGTTTCCTTGAATCCCGTTTCTGAGAATATATAGAACTGAGCAAAAATTCTGACAGAGAGAGAAGAGAGGGAGAAACCTACTTACCAGCGAAAAGGAAGTTTGCGCGAGAGTGGCGAGAGCGTGATTGAGAGGTGATCAGCAAGGGAAGTCAACGCGACTCCTCCATCAACTGGAGGCGCTGAGTGCGATAGAGGAGAGCCGAGCGTGATTGTGATTGAAAGGGTCGGAGGAGGAGAATGGACATCTCCATTAACTGGAGCAATTTTTCAGCGCAAATTTTCGATCATAAGAGATGAATTCAGATCCAGTGAAGTAACCCAATCTTGGTTTTTGAATCGGGACCGTCCGATTTAAATCCGAAACAATCTAACTGGATCTTACATATTCTCAGAATAAATTTGAATTATGAGACAATTCTAAACGACGGATTCAAATTGGATGGTCTTGATCCAAAACCCAAAATTTGAATTACTTTAAAGGAATCCGAACTTATAAGAGATGGGATCCGCACACTTTTTAAAGCGGATCCAAGATTCAAAAACATCTCAACATAGGTTATCTTGATTAGGGCTGTCAAAAAGCTGGTAGTTCGTGGCTTGCTCGTGACTCACATCTGGCTCAATCGGTAACAGCTCGTTCGATAGTGGACCGAGCTGTTAACGAGCTAGCTCGCTAACAGCTCGGTCCAAAATTAACAAACTGAGCTAAGACCTTAGCTCGCTCACCAGCTCACCAGCTAGCTCGGCTAGGCATCAATTTGTAAATTTGTGTGTATTTTATACTGTCAAGCTTGGTCCAGCTCAGTCCAGCTCGGTCCAAAAAGATTTGTAAAATTTATTTTCTTCTTAAAACAAGGTCCAACTAAACCCAGTGAGCCAGCTCGTGGCCCGTGAGCTGGCTCGTGAGCTGACTCGTCACGAGTTTGAGCTGAGATTTTAGCTCGCGAGCTATTAATGAGCTGGCTCGCTAACAGCTCGGTCCAGAATTAACGAGCTGAGCTAAGGCCCAGCTCGGCTCGAGCCAGCTCATTTACAGTCCTAATCTCGATGTATCTTTCTAATCACAACGAATTCAAAGTAGGTCCGATGGGCATCAAACCTACTCCTATCTCAATCACAACCATAGTGACAAGATTCGTGAATAATTCTCGAATTATTCGCGAATTATTCGGTTTTTTTGTGATGCTGAACCGAACGCTGAATTTTTCGGTTAACCGAACTCTGACCAAATAAATTCCGAATAATTCGCGAATTTTACGAATCACGAATTTTAGTTATTTTTTTGTTTTTGCTCCCTTACAAAACTGAGATCTCTGATCCAAATTATTCTCGAATTATACCCGAATTATTCCCGAATCACGAATTTTTGACCTCGCCGAACTGAACCGAACCAGAATAATTAATTTCTCACCATGATCACAACTATCACAAATTGTAATATTGGTTTGGTTGATTAAACTTTTTCCATAGTTAATAAGAATAAATCTCAATTCAGATTAGTATGATTTCCACCTGATAGCTTCTATCCGGATTTCAAAAAAAAAAGAAAAAGAAAAAGATTAGTATGATTTCAGGGATGCATAAATAGAATGAATATCCCATTGTATCGTAATTTCACAATAACACTTTATTTATAGTTAATAAGACGTCAAGTTGAGGGAAACGCTTATCTTGGAAAAATGTTTAAGAAAATGTTCGTGTTAGTTTTGACATTTCATTATATAGAACAATACCGTGTTCGGTACCTTTTTTTAATTTACCTAATTTTAATTCTCTTAATTTTTTTTAATGTAATCGTTGGGTTTATTGTCACCTTAAGAGAGTATTTTTATAAAATACGGAAAAGAAAATCCACATATGCTCATACTCGATGAATCCGACTCTGCTGCTTTTATTTAACAAAAGCAGGGTCCTGCTTTTACCATTCAACCATTCAAAATTTTCCATTCACGTATTTCGATAAAGAAACTTTTCCATGCACAAATCTCAACAAATTTGAATAGTTGAGATGACAAAAGAAAGATCCTGTTTTTGTTAAATAAAAACAAGGTTATGCTTTTTTGGTCTCAATCATTCAAAATTTTCTATTCGTATATCTCGATAAATAAACTTTTTCATGCACAAATCTTAACGAATTTGGATTGTTGGAATCGGAAAAGCAAGACCCTGCTTTTGTTATAAAAAAGCAGCAGAGTCGGATCCGTAGTCCTGTGTTAACTGTCAACATTGTTCGCATCTTTCACGCGGGATTTCTATATTCTGAATTCCGATAAGTTTAGAAAATCCGAGATCCACTACATCAACACCTTTAAGAACTAATCAAATTTTGGAAAGATCGATGGTGTTCGAAGCACCTTTTATCTATTATGTTTCCAAATCTTTTTTAATATACCACTGATCCTGACTTTTTAGTCATTGAAGCCTATGCTGACTCTAATTTTAATCTGAACTTCACTAGACAATTGACTGGAATTTTATTCCAGGAGTGGCATAACCTGCATACTCTTTTATTTAATTGCGCCCCTTACCCTTCTGTGTCAGATACTCTCTATTGGAGATGGTCAACAGTTGGCAAATTTTTTGTCCATTCTTTTTATTTGCGGTTAGAATATGGTGGCATGAAGAATACTGAGTTTAACTCGATTTGGCTATCAAAACTACCACTTAAAATTAAGTTGTTTTTGTATATTCTTAAAAGGAATAAGGTTTTGACCAAGGGCAATCTTATTAAATGAGGTTGATTAGTTGATCCCGCTTGCCTTTTATGTGGGAAATTTGAAACTATCGATCATTTATTTGTGGTACTTTCATTAATTCTATTTGGAGGTGGATTGTTTTGCATAACAATTTTGATTTTAATGGGTCCTGTATGGATGATATCTGGTTTCTTAATGCTTCAATACCCTTAAAAAATAAACCATTAGCTGAGCTTATTCGAGGTGTAGTTCTTTGGTGTGTATGGCTGGAACGGAACAAAATGTGTTTTCAAGACACTGCTCTCTTACTATTTTTTTGGTGCAATATTCTCAATTATGGCTCTTTATTTCCTCTATTTTTAATCTTGCCTTTAGATACTAACAATTTACATTCTCAGGACATAATACCTCTTTAGTCAGAGGAAGAGGATCTCATGACCGAGGCAGAGGAGGAGGATCAGGTAGGGCAAACCATCCCTCTGGTCATAAACGCTACAATCCGTATATCTGGATCAGAATGCATAGCATAGTTTCATGTTTTTTTATTTTTAGGATGTGTTGATTGGTTAGTCTTGCCTTGTGGCACATTTGTGTTTGATGTTTTATACCTTCTAAGAACTATAAGTCTTCTCTGTATGTGTTTAGCTTTTATTAGCATTGGTCAATATGCCAGTTCTATTTTGTATGTGCTGCGAGCTCTAGTTGTTTGGAGCTTCTCAACATTTAAACAATATGATTTCTAATGAAATTGGTGAGTTTTACCCACTTTATCAAAAAAAAAAAAATTCCAATAAATCTGTCATAAACTTGAGTTTTACATTCTTTAGAAAACTTTGAAAACATCTTAATTCAATAAAGTGGAACATTATTTAAATAGTTGTGCAAATTTCTAATTTCAGTTTAGCTCGAAACCTTGGAGACTTATTATTACTGACAAATATGTCTGCATATATAGTTTGATTGTAATAATTTGTGATAATTCGGTTTTAACATTTGAACACTTCTTTTTAGTGGTCATGTTTGATTGTGAAGTAAAGTTACTCTGAATTAAATTTTTTACTTCGAGCTAAGACATATTAAAATAATTATTTTGGTTGAAGTTTGGTTAGAGTTTGGTGAAGTGAGATAATGATAGAGAGAAATTATAACATGATGTTACTCTAACTGCAGGACTCAAGTTACTTTATTTCTCTAGATGGAGTAACTTAATCCGGATTAACTCCAATGTTACTCTTATTCCTTCAAATTTACTTCTCGTTTGGCTCTTTAAAGGTGGAGTAGAGGATTTACTCCACCACTTAGTCATGACCATTGATTTTAGGGAAAATTGTGAAAATGCCACTCCAAAACTTTCAAATTGTGAAAATGCCACTCTAAACTTTGAAATTGTGAAAATGCCACTCCAAACTTCATTAATTTGTAAAAATGTCATTCCAAATAATTAATGACTAAAATACCCTTGCTCGTCCATCTCCGCCTTTGCCCCTCCGCCGCCTCCTTCCGCACCCTCCGCCGACCTGACCCTCGCCTGTCGCAAGAAGCAGTTTCCGGGCATGATTCCCTTCGCTCGTTGCAAGAGGCGGAGATGGACGAGCGAGAGTATTTTAGTCATTAATTATTTGGAGTGACATTTTTACAAATTAATGAAGTTTGGAGTGACATTTTGACAATTTCAAAGTTTGAAGTGGCATTTTCACAATTTGAAGATTTTGGAGTGGCATTTTCACAATTTTCCCTTAATTTTAAGGGGCTGTGACGAGTTGGGCTTAGGCACAGGCCGTGAGACCCAAAACCACTTGAGCCTTTTTCTTCATTTCTTTGATTTGGATCTCCGCAGTCTGGATCCATTCCCATTTCTCTGACCCCACCATTACCACACACACCGCTGTCAGCGTCCGCGGTCGTGCCCGTGCCCGTGTCCGTGTCTCCTTGGTCCTAGCGTTCCAGCCTCCGCGATCTGCGTCGACTTCTCCATTGCTCAGGCTCCCACTTGGACAATTCTACTTCCCCCTTTCTCTCGCTCTCTGACTCTCAGACTCTTACCAAGGAATCAAATTACCAGTACTTGATCTCAACCATCTTGAGATTTCTTCTTGTAGATGCTGCAATTAGCTAGATTCGTTTTTGGTTTGGATAATCACTAGGGCATAAGTCATGCACATAACATTCCTGCAACCAATAACCAGTAAATAACTAAGGAGGTCTTTACTTCACCATGCAATTAAAACATACTAGGGGTGAGAAAATTAGTACTTTTGGAAGAAAAAAAAACTTATTTGAATTCGGTACCATTCAGTGAAGTGCAGTACTCAGAATTTTGTAAATTCCATTTAAATTTTATTTATTTTAATTGGGTACCTAAGATCTTACAGAATTCAAATTACAAACAAAAATTATGAGAATATGAGGCGCATACCATGTGTAGATTGCATTTGAAATGTAACTCCAGAAGATGAACATTTTTAATTGTTTGAAGTAAAATAGTTATCCTCACCATGGAAGCTTGGATTTGAAAATCTCTCATATTTAGGTTGAGAAAGGGTAGAGAGTTCCACAGGATTTTGAGAATCTCTCATATCTTTGCTGATTTCGATATGCAAAAGGGTAAATTGTAATGTTATTTATTACTATCTTATAATTCAGTCCCTAATTTCTACTGTCCATCTTTTGAGTTATTTGGATCAAACATCGCTAGTCACTGTAGCATTCTGGTAACAGATTGCTTACTGGTACAGGGAGGGTTTGGTTTTAATTTCTTTGTTTCATTCTAACTTGATGGGGATGCTCTCTCTGGGAGTTGTAACACTGTCAAAAAAATTTTTGAAAAAAAATAGGTGCTTTATGCTTAGCGGACATTTTTTTTTGGTTGTCAGTTACAATAGAATTAGTGTGCTGTGTACAGGTGCTTTAGGTGAAGAGGTATCATATCCTCTGCGGAGTTTTAACCTGCGGAGCTGTGCAGTTTTTTTAATCTGATCTGTTTGTTTTGATCGGACGGACCAAATAAAATTATGGCATATATGAATCTCAAAGCAAAATTAATACTGCCTCCTCCATCATCTCGAGCACTCACCGGCTGAGATTAAATCTGAGTCGTCCTATCAATTCCGCACAGCTCCGCAGGTAAAAAGATCCGCAGACGATACTGGTCCTGGTCCTAGGTGAAGAGCTATGCTGATTGTTTTTTTTTTTCTCCGTCTTTTTTGTCCTTGAATCTTGTGTTGAGAGTGTATACATCTAAACGTGTTTTTTGTACTGCATAATTTTTAAATAGGGTAATTCTAATTTCCCCCGCTTAACCGTCTCCTAACCGCCCCCCAGATAAAAACGCGTTAATCGCGCAAAAATGATGAAGACCATAAAACCGTCCGATAGTATTCATTCTGAACACAAATGTATTCATCATAAAACAAAAAAGTATTCAACTAAAGTCTGCACATTAAGACAAAAAAAAACTAGACACATTACTCATCATCTTTTACACATTTTTAGAGGTGGTTGATTTTTTCTCCGTTTAATAAAACCAATATTTATGACGATCTGTAAGGAATTTTTCAAATCTAAAACCACGAACGTCTTCTAAATAATTTTCTCTTTCAAATGAGATCCATGATGACATACTTTCTAGTTGTCGGTTGCACAAGTATTCATCCTCGTCATGCAAGTATTCATTCTTGTTGTGTAAGTATTCATCCTTAGGATCCGTCTAGTTGTCATGCTAATCAATCCCTATACTTGTAATACTCTTGATACATATTTACACTTACACGGCGACGATGAATACTTACTCCATGAGAGATGAATACTTCCATAACGAGGATGAATACTTGTGCAACCGACAACTAAAAACGCGTAAAAGATAGGTGAGTGATGTGTCCAGTTTTTTTTTAAAATACTTGATGTATTACAGATGAATACTTGATGTATAATAGATGAATACTTGCATGTGACAGTTGATTAGCGGGACAGTTAGGCAGATCCTAAGAATGAATACTTACACAACCAGGATGAATACTTGATATATTATGTATGAATATTTGCACGACGAGGATGAATACTTGTGCAACCGACAACTTGAAAGTATGTCATCATGGATCTCATTTGAAAGAGAAAATTATGTAGAAGACGTCCGTGGTTTTAGATTTGCAAAATTTTTTATAGATCGTCAGAAATATTGGTTAGATTGAACGGAGAAAAAACAAACCACCTCTAAAAACGTGTAAAATATGGTGAGTGATGTGTTCAGTTTTTTTTGTCTTAATGTGCAGACATTAGTTGAATACCTTTTTGTCTTAGGATGAATACATTTGTGTTACAAATGAATACTAATGGTGGTTCACATCTCTTTTGCGCGATTAACGCGTTTTCTGGGCGGTTTTACGCGTTTTTGTTTGTCATTTAGCTGTTTTAACGGTTTTTATCCAGGGGATTGATAGGGGACGTTTTACGGGGAACAGCTAGGTGGACCATTTTAAATATTGATTCAAAATCGTTGGCGATTTATAATTTTTATTGTAAAATTTTCTGAACTGCCCTTGATAGTAACAATATAATAATTTCTTTTAATCTTCTCTCTGATTCATATGTATTATTGCGTGATAATCTTTCTAAAGACTGGATTTTTTTTTTAAAGGTTAGAAATTTTTAAGTGCCAAAAAATAAAGACTGGAATTAACTACAGAATAAGAAAAAACAAGCAAAGGAATTAAATGAGCACCAAAAAAAAAAAAAAACTCCAATAAAAGCTTGATTTTAGCATGTTTTTACACTTCATCAACAATTGTCATAAAAATTTAGCAATAGCCATAGCCATGTGCAAATCAAACACTGTTATCATAAATATCACGGAATGTTGAAAACGATATGCGCGAACCAAATGGCCCCCTATAAGCATTTTAAATCTACAACAAAAGTTAAAAATACTAAATAAATAAATATTAAAAAAGAAAAAAGAACAACAGGAAACCCATCTCATTTTATTTTATTTATTAATTTTAATGTTATTAATAAAAATTTCATAATTATAAATGTGCATTTAGTATTGGGGGATTCGTGCTCCTCAATACTCTATAAATAAAAAAGAATTATATAATTGCGATTTATTTTTGCTGTAATGAGATATTATATTGGCTGGTTCTGGTTATAATTTTCAAGGCATTTAAAATATTAAAAATATAGCAATTTTTACTGTTGAGGTGATAAGTTTCATGTATGTTAATAAGAATGGATCAAACTAAAATAGCACTAACAGCGATAATATTGTTGATAATTGTAAGATCAAATATTTATATATATAGTACTTCAAAAATAGATTGCACATGCAAATCTGGAATAATATATATATAAGTAGTAGCAGAAGTTTACAATTTTTTTAAAATGTTATTGTAACGGTTTTTTATATTCACTTGGTCGCATTAATTAAAAGTCAATCACATAAAATTTTTCATGTCAAATATATATATGAAGATCAATTTTATAGAACTCATAACATTTTGTTATATTTATATAGGAAAATCATATCTAAGTATAAAAATTCTAAAAATAAATACAAGACACTTGTATTTGGTGTGGCAAGAGAAAAATTAGACGAACACAAACAAATATTATTTAATATGTGAGCATAATCCAAAAGGTCGTATATGATTCGTATCCTATTATTTCTTTTATCATTTGGTGGATTTTCTTTGAAATAATATATTAATTGGATTTTCAATATATTCGATCGATCTTTGGCAAAATGAACGCTTAATTTTAAAATGATTTTCACTTAACACGGGTATATCATACATGACATGCATGCGAGTTACAAAATGAAAGCATTAGACGAACACCAACAAATATCAAGGATCATATCAAAATATATTAAATAAATACATAAAATAAAATAATTATAATAATAATAAGCAATAGATCTAGATCAGTCCGCCCGGCAGCCCCATGTAGCAATGTCTTGCTTTTATGTGTCACAGATTTAAGTAAATAATATATTGTTGGGGATATTTATATTTTGCATACGATACTCTTGCTATTCCTTAAAACAAATATATAGGAACATGATTATTAGTTAAAAATATATTTTACTATGTTTTGAGAATCTGTCAGATCTGAAGGACCTCATAAGAACTACTTTCACAACATCCATGGGGAGAGAACTGGATACAGTCCATATGCATGAAATAGAGACAAACTACAGAGGGTGGAGCTAGAAGAAGACCTACAGTTGCAAATTGTGTGATTTACTTGTTTTTTAGGGTATTTTTTTGTAAAACTGTTGCTATTTTGTTTGTCAGTAAACTTGCTTTGATCTTAGTATGCAGGTTTGTATGTTTGATTGTCTAGCTTAGGTAGACTTTATGTTAACAGTGTATTGCTTATTTTCTAGTTATCTAGTTTGCAATAATTTTTGTGTGGTACCAGAAAGGCAGTACTGGTTTGACATAGTTATCTTTTAATGAAAAATAAATGGGAAACTTGGGATACCCATTTATCTCAAAAAAAGATATAATATATGTTATTTTTTTTATGTGTATAACTGTATATGTAAGAAATTATAAAATTTAAACTTTGTTTGAATTGTTAACAAGAGTTTGTAAAAATACAATGAATGTAGATAATTTCTGAATGTTAATTTTACGACATATTGATTCATATACAAATAAAATCGAAAAATCACAATTTCTTATGTGCATTTTAGAAAAAAAATAACAACATATATTACATAATTTATCACTTTTATTATTAAAATAAAAATAAAAATAAAGGGCCAATAAAAATAAAAAAAATAAAAGCTTTTAAAATCTCCTCATTTCTAAATATATATTTCTAAGTAATTTTCAAGAGGTATCTTTATTTTAACAAGTTACACATTTCAATGTACGGAAAGAGCACCAAAAATGTTGTGTCATGTGCTGTTCATCAGTCCAATTACAGAGAAAATATTATTTAATATGTGAGAATAACTCAAAAGGTCGTGTCATGTACTTTTTAATCTATATCATTTTCAATAGATTCCATCGACCTTTGACAAAATGAACGCTTTTAAAATGATTTTTTGTCCATAGGTTTTAAATGTATATTTTGCAATTATTTAAAGTTTATACCATAAGATTATGAAAAAATAAAATAAAATAAACTTTCAGTTTTGTTAACTGATCAAATTATAATAAATCTGCTTCAAACCTATGTCACAGTCTTCTCACCATCGATCATAATTCAGAATTTTACAATGTTTTGCTACTGCAAACCCTCCAATTAAACTTAAATTTGCATCCGTATACTTGAAAAATGATTAAAAGTTGCTTTAATTAGCACATCAGTTTTCTATTTTCTGCAGCTTTTTTGTTTACCAGTTTGTACCAGCAAAAGAGTGCTGCAATCAGTTAAGTTTCCAATAAAAAATACATGTTTTCAGATCCTCCCAATTATATTTGTGCCCTTAAGTAAACACCCTGCATGCAATGGTCCTGCGATTTCACATTTCTGTAAATAATATTCACAATGCGGGCATATCTCTTAATTTTTTTTTTGAGAAACAGGCATATCTCTCAAATTGAAAAAAGATGACTGTAATAAGACATTCTTTTTTATTAACGGGTTGTATTGAAAATTTACAAAAATGTATTTAACAATGATTTAGAAGTTGCACAAACATTTAATGAATAAAATTATTGATACAACTATTTTGATTTTATAAAAGTACATAATTAATAAAGACAAAATAAACCGTTTTAGTTACCACTCTAAAAACTTTCATAATTTTGAACATTACCATCAGTTTCTGAAAATTTTAATCCTTACCCAGCGGATCCTTATAATCTACGCATCATGTTTTTGCAATGAAACATCGTTGGAATTAACCAAGGTATAAAATATCGGCACGTCATCCATATTTTTGCAATAAAACATCGATGCATTATTTCAAACTTTAAACGGACATATATAACTTTTGGTAGAAAACTCTGATTTGAACATTTGACCTCGGGAAGCCGATGCAATCAATGCAAAAAAAATGCCGTTACGGGCCTCAAAACATTAGTTGAAGTTTTTGACCTTCAGCAATTATGTATTTTTCTTTTATTTTAACTAAAAATAGTCCGTTAATTATTCATCAATATATTTAATTTGATAATAAAAAAAATATCTTAAAAATAAGTATTAATATTTGAAGGTTTTTTCTATTTATTTTATCATTTTGTACAATGGCTCTTTAATTAACTATTTTTAAAAAAAATAATAAAAAATACATACGGCATCCAGGCACCTCCAAGGGAATTCGCATCCTCTGAGATATCTCAAACTTTGCGTGACTTTTTGGAATATCTCGATCGTTCAAATACATTATGCACGAATCTCAAAGCACAAATAATAATGGCCCTCTATGTTCCCCCGAATAGGCACCGGACACGTCGGTCACGCAAAAATTAAGGGAAGCGGGGGCGTTCCGATGCCCATCGGACCGAGTCTGGTCCGATGGGCCGATAAACCGTTCAATTATGCATCAAGACTTGTGCTATTTGAGATGATGGAATACAACTTGACGGAGCGCTTCTGTTAAAAATCACCGTCAGGGAAAAGGAGGCCGTCTCTTTTAATGGCTTAATGCCTCCTCTCTCTCTCTCTCGCTCTCTCGCTCACTCGCGCGGTCGCGCCGCGCCCCTCTTCGATGGATGAAAAACCCTAGAAATTCGCCTCCGCGTCTTCTCTCTCGCGACCTCCACCTCTCCTCCTTCGACTCTCTTTTATCCGCCAGAGAAGACACTTTTGCTCCTCTCCATTCCTTCCGTCTCAAACCTATTCTCCATCCTCAACACCATAATTGAAGGGAGTCATCCAGATTTCTTCAGCAGTGCTAAGCTCAATGGATATGTCCCTTCAACTAAAGAGGTAACCATTGTTTTAAGCCAGTTAAAAGTTAATTATTTGTTGCCATGCTTTTACATGTGCTCCAATTTCCTTCTCTTTCAAAAATTTGCATTAATATATACTCGTCAGA
The DNA here is from genome assembly GCA_024447775.1 of Carex cristatella. Taxonomy (NCBI): domain Eukaryota; kingdom Viridiplantae; phylum Streptophyta; class Magnoliopsida; order Poales; family Cyperaceae; genus Carex; species Carex cristatella. The sequence goes on along the minus strand of JAJHPF010000008.1, from coordinate 4,417,430 downwards.
ATACTAGTGGAATGGTAGAATTAATGAATTGGTCAATTAGTCATCGGCACAATGAATGAATTTCCTAAATTGGATTGCATTGGAGCTTAAATGCACAACTTAGACAATCTGAGATAATTGACCTAATTATTGAACATTAACAAATTAGAAAGAATCCTACAGGCTACAACACGAGTTCATGATTTGTTTTGGTACTTGAGGTGGGTTCTTTCCACATGTTTAATATGACGAAAAGTTGAAGTCTTTCAAGAATGAGTTGCATTTTAGTGTAGTTATATTACAATTAAGGATCTTTGATTTTAATTTTTTTTCTCCAATAGTTTGTCCTCTCTTTCTTTATATTTAGCAGGTCGTTTGAAGATTTGTGTATATAAGCTGGCTTTAAAAGTCTTAAATGGGCATATGATATAGCAGTTCAGTAGAGAGCACGTAGAAGTGTGTTATTTTGGTTGTTAGGATTGCTGTTCTGATGTAATGTGTGCAGTTCTTCTGAGTTTGTTTATGTATGCACTTTTGTGCTATAATCAATCATTATTTACTTTAAATATTAAATTGTTACAATGCATGTTTTGATGTAATCTTTTCTTTTACTTGAATAAAATATATTTGGTAATCTGATTTTGCTGTAATTGATTTATATTGAATTGGTTACGGTTTGTCTGGATTATATCATAATTTCACTGGAAGTCTGGAACATCCTCTTCTGAATCCTCTTCGGTGCCCCTTGTACAACATGACTTGAAACAAAATAAAACGATAATTATTCCTCTTTGTTGCTGACTCGATCATCCTCTTGTTTTTCATTCCCTAAAAGAAAAAATCTCGCAAGCACTGAAATTCGATCACAGTTAAAAGCATGGCAACAAATAATTATTTTTAAACCGGTATAAAACAATGGTTACCTCTTTATTTGAAGGGACATATCCATTTAGCTTAGCACTGCTGAAGAAATCTGAATGACTCACATCAATTTCTTCATGACTGCAATTCAAATAAATCGAAAAATAAAGGTACTTCTAGAGCACAACATTAAAAAAGAGACCAATTATGCGATAGAAAAACCAAATTAAACATAGAAAAGAGAAATCAGTTAAATGTAGCAAAAGATTTTTAGAAGTCAGTAAATCACAGTTAATCACAAACTAAAAATTAACAAAAGAGAAACAGAAAAAAAAAAAAAAAAAACGAATTGAACACAGAAAAGACCAAGAAATCTGAATCCTATCCCATTTGTAGGTCGCTCTCCTAAAGCCATTGAAAATTGTAAAGACCTGAATTGGGTATCTTTTGCTCAATAGGGAACTAATACCTAGAGACAAGTCGAAATACCATATTTCTAATATCAAATTGACAAATTGGAAAACACCAACGAGAATAATAAGGAAGAACTTATTTTCTCCCAACTTGAGAGAGTAGAAAAGCGGGGCGGAGTGCTTGTTGTGGACTTCACGGAGATAAAGAGAATCATCGAGTTAGATCCCAAGTGGAGGAAAAAAATGGAAGAGGTGCGAAGAGTTTTAGAGAGGTCAGGCGACCGTGAGAGAGCGAAGGTGAAGCGACGGAAGAGAAGGGTCTCTTCGCTTCTGACGGTGAATTAACAGAATTACTTGTTTGGAGGAGATAAGATGATGGCACGTATCTTAATGGAGTATCAAACGGTTTAAATGGTCCATCGGACCAAGTCTGGTCCGATGGGCATCGGAACGCCCCTGCTTCCAAAATTAAGAATCTCAGAGGATACGCCCCCCCCTCCAAGGTGCATGGAACCTTCTGCCACCTAAATGGTGCGTAGATGGTAATAATAGAATATTTCAAAAGTTGATAGTAAAATTAAAAATTTAAAATATGAACATGGTAACTAATTATAAAATTTCGGCTAAATAATATATGTGTGTGTGTAATTTTCACGAGGCTTCTTTATTTAACAAGTTACACATTTCAATGTACGGAAAGAGCAACAAAAAAGGTTGTGTCATGTGCTGTTAATCAGTTCAATTATAGAGAAAATATTATTTAATATGTGAGTATAATCCAAAATATCTTGTCATGTACTTTTTAATCTATATCATTTTGCACCTTATTATTTCTTACATTAGCTGGGTTTTCAATATAGATTCGATCAATCTCTGACAAAATGAACGCTTTTAAAATGAATTTTTGTCCAGAGGTTTTAAATGTATAATTTTCAATTATTTGAAGTTTTATACCATAAGATTCTGTGAAAATAAAAAAAATAAACTTTCATTTTTGTTAATTGATCAAATTATAATAAATAAGCTTCAAACCTATATATGTTAGTCTTTTCTAAGATTTTTTTTAATAGAACTCATAAAAATAAAATTAACCAAAGAAGACTCGTGCCTACGGAAGCTTCAAAAATAGCCTACTGGTGTAAGTTGAAAGGGCATAGCTATACTGGTTTTCCAAACCGGTGTAAGTTGAAAGGGCATAGCTATACTGGTTTCCCAAACCGGTGAAGTCATTTTGCCACTCCGGATGAGCGGCTACACGTACAGTTACACCAAAAATGACCTACACCGGACCACAGAACCGGTGGAGCTCCAAAAAATGCCTCCACCGGTCCCCCAACAAGGTGGAGCTATTACAGTAACCATATTCGCGCGGAGAAAAAATAATTCCCACCTCCACCGGTTCCCCAAACTGGTGGAGCTTTGTTTGCGGATCTTCTGTGGCCATGACACAATCTGGTGGGAAAATGAGTCATCCGGATGGGGAAAATACCTCCAATGATGGTTTGGGGAACTAGTGGAGGCTATTTTTGAAGCTTCCGTAGGCACGAGTCTCCTTTGGTTAATTTTTTTATGAGTTCTATTTAAAAAAAAAAAAAAATCCTCTTCTCACCATCAATCATAATTGAGAATTTTACAATGTTTGCCACTGCAAACCCTCCAAACTAAAATTTGCATCTGTATACTTGAAAAATGTTGAAAATTGATTAAAAGTTGCTATAATTAGTATCAGAGGCGTGACTGCTTTAATTAGCACAGCAGTTTTCTGTTTATCAGTTCGTACTAGCAAAATGCTGCTGCAATCGGCTCCACTTCCAACAAAAAAAATGCATGTTTTCTGATCCTCCCAATTATATTTGTGTGCTTGAGTAAACACCCTGCAATGGGAATTCGCATCCTCTGAGATATCTCAAACTTTGCGTGACTTTTTGGAATATCTCAATCATTCAAATACGTTCTGCACGAATCTCAAAGCTCAAATAAAACTGGCCCCCTACGTCCCCCGAATAGGCACCGGACACGTCGGTCACGCAAAAATTGAGACATCTCAGAGGATACACACCCCTGCAATGGTCCGGTGATTTCACATTTCTGTGAATAATATACGCATTGCTGGCATATCTGTCAAATTAAAAAAAGATGACTGTAATAACTAATAAGACATTCTTTTTTATTAACGGGTTGTATTAATTCAAAATTTCCAAAAATCTTGTAACAATGATTTGGAAGCTGGACAAACATCTAATGAATAAAATTATTGATACAATTATTTTGAATTTATAGCAGTAAATAATGAAAGTCAAAATAAACCGTTTTACTTACCACTCTGAAAATTTTCATAATTTTGAACCTTACCATTAGTTTCTAAAAATTTTAATTCTGACCATCCACGCACCATGTAGGTGGCTAGGTGGGCAGAACCTAGTGGATCCATGCAGCCGCAAGCTGCGTGGATTGCACCTACAAAGTGTGTGGATCATCTCTGTGTTTTTGTTGTTGTTGTTATAGAAATGGTGTATTTTAAGGAAGAGTCAGTATTGATTATAAAATATTGGCACTTCATTTATGTTTTTTGCAATAAAACATCGAAGCATCACTAACAAAATTAACAATTGTATAAAATATAGACGATGAAATATTTGCACTGTTGTTGGGATTAACCAAGGTATAAAACACCAGTGCGTCATCCATATTTTTGCAATAAAACACTAATGCATTGTTTCAAACTTTAAACGAACATATATAACTTTTGATAGAAAACTCCGATTTGAATGTTTGACCTCAAAAACCAACTCAATCAGAATTGCAAAAAGAACATCGTAATGGGCCTCAAAACTTTAGTTGAAATTTTTTTACTTTCGGCAATTATGTATTTTTATTTTATCTCAACCAAAAGTAGCCCGTTAATTATTCATGAGGATATTTAAATTGACAATAAATAACATCTTAAAATTAAGTACTAATATTTGGAGAATTTTTTTATTCATTTTTGTTATTTTATACAATGGCCCGTTAATTAACCATTTTTCAGAAAGAAAAAAAATGAGGTGCGTGGAACCCTTGTTCTGCCACCTATATGGTGCGTAGATGATAATAATAGAAAATTTCATATGTCGATAGTAAAGTTAAAATTTTAAAATATTAAGATGGTAACTAATAAATTTTCGGCAAAATAAAAAATATATAAATCATGTAAGTGAAAATATATAGCTTACCATTTCTTAACCACAATGGACAGTGAAAATTACAAGAAGTCGTATTTGCTTGATATTTTTATTTATATTTTTAACATGGGGAAATTTTATAAAATATTTTTCTTCCAAAAACCATCAAACAAAGTACCCCTCTTATAAAATTATTAACAAAATATTTTTGTGGAATTCAATTTTCCTCTTCCTCTCGCTTCCTTTTAGTTACTTCATTTCTAATCTCCTTTTTTTTTTAATGTTATGATTTTTTTTATATAAGAAAATGTCACACTTATACTTGAGGTGATTATTTTTATGCAAAAGCATAATAATAGTGAGTATTTATTCCTCTAATAAAAATGTTGGTGAGAGTTGAGCAGGACAATTAGATTCTTGCGTAATTGTTGCAGGTAAATTTCCTGAATTTTTTAAATTTCTGACAACAAATTAAAAACAAATAATCAACACATGCAAGCACTAGTAATGAACGTCTATTAATTTACAAACCAAATGATTAAATTACAACCCCTATCAAATGATTTTGCAAATGTTAATAAATTTATTTTGCAATGTTTGCTATTATCTGTTATAGTAGTTCTTTTCTTACTAGCCAAAATGGTCAATTAAGAATTGTTAGTAAGTAATTAACATTTAATAATGATTGGTTGATAAAATCTCCTTTTCAATTGTGCAATATTATACATTACTATTTCTCATATTCCTTTGAAATAAACAAGTTAAAGCTCATATTAGCTGCATTTTCATTGACATTCCATTTCATGCTTCGTAGCATAAGGTTTATACAAAATGTGAATTAATAGATTAAACAAGGTTTGTACAAGCAGCTTTCCTTTGGGGAGGAAGCAATTTATTTTTTTATTTTTTATTTTTACATAAACACAGATTAAACATGGATGTGTCATGTGTGTACGTAAATATAATATATGCAGTTAATTGATTTGTAAATTAACAGATTAAACTGTTGGATTAAATTTTTAGATATTCGAATAGTTAAGAACTTAATTAAAATAAATTAAATTGAAATAGAGTTTAAATAATAATACCTGGATTGTGCGAATTATCTCTAAGCTTATTCCATCTCTATCGTGTAAGACTTAGAATGCCCATTCACTCTTTAGGACATGATCATGAGAATGACTCATGATAACTCAGCAATGTCCAGCATTCGGTCAAAATTAATTTATGCAGATTTTGTTAAAGTGGATAAGAATTGCTAGGAAGGAAATTCATAAAAGAATATATATGGTCTCTTGTCAGAAACAAACAGAGAGAGAATAGAGTGGGAGATTAGTATGGAAAATGATCAATCTATATCACTTTGATGATACACCATAAGCTAGATTAATTTTCCTCCATATGTCTAGCCGCAACATTTGACCAAATAGTTTGACTAATTTTCCTCCATATGTCTAGCATATTATTGCGGATCAGACCTACTCTGAAGTCTGAACTCATTATAAATTGCCAGATCCAGGCTATAAATGTACATATCTGTTGGAGTAAGAGAGACAGACATATCATCAGTCCTTGCTCTCATACAGTTACGTTCTCTACTTTTCTGTACAAGGTAGAGAGAATTTATTAGTAGTAGTTCGACAGGCCATGGGTTCGATTCCGAGTGACAGCAAACCCCATGCGGTGTGCATGCCTTACCCAGCACAAGGCCACATCACACCTATGCTCACAGTGGCCAAGTTGCTTCATTCCTCCGGCTTCCACATCACCTTTGTCAACACTGAATACAACCACCGCCGCCTCCTCCGTTCCCTCGGTCTGTTTTACTTGAACATATATATGTGTAGCATTTAAGTAGAAGTAATCACTAATCACTAATCACCACAGCATGTACCAGAAGTTTGGTGTGCATATGCATATATATATATATTGAGATTTGATTGTTTAAGAAATAACTGATAAAGCAAATTATAAGTTCAAAAAGGATATTTATTAATGTGTTATAGTTTTAATTTTCTATAATTTTCTTATTAGTTATACTTTACATGTACGTTCATCAATTTTATATATCTTTGCTAAATTGATTTGATATTTCATTTTTATTAATTAGCACTCGTTATTTCGGCCTATTTTCAGGTCCTACCAGTCTCAATGGACTTCCTGACTTTCAGTTCACGGCGATACCCGATGGGCTTCCTTTCTCGGACGAAGACGTGACGCAACACGTACCATCTCTATGCGAATCCATCATGACCAACAAAAGCCTCCCGTACTTCAGGGACCTCCTTTGTAGGCTCAACAATTCGGATCCGGTCACTCCTAAAGTGACATGTGTTTTCTCCGATTTCATCATGAGTTTTGCCATTGATGCAGTGAAGGAGATAGGGATCCCATGCGTGTTGCTATGGACGGCCAGTGCTTGTGGTTTACTCGGTTATCTCCATTACCGGACGCTAATGGAGAAAGGTCTCATTCCTCTGAAAGGTATATGCACACTGCACACTGCATGATTCATTTATGTGGATAAATATCAGCTCTGGAGACTGGTCAAGATAGCTTTTATAGCAATTTAATATCAACTCTCTGTTGTATTTGAATTGATTAGAGGGTTAACCAGGTGCCCTGGGATCTTGTAAATAATCTTTTATTCTAATACAATTGTTAGATGGATATTTGCCACTAACCTTCAACAAAAAAAAAAAATAGCCATTACTAGATTACTTTATGGCAAAGACTTCTATGGACATAAGGACCTGTTTGTAAAATGAATATATTTTTATTTTCAAAGTTCATACAGTTGATCCGAACCGTTCATCTTGTTCTCCATATTAATATGTGCTTGGAGACCAAATTTTACATTTTTCTAAATTTATTTACTATTTATTAAGATGAGTACAATATTCAATGGTCTGAATTTGATATTTTTTGTACCCATCTTAATAAATAGTAAACAATTTCAGAAAAATGTAAAATTTGTCTCCAAGCACATATTAATATGGAGAACAAGATGAACGGTTCGGATCGACAGTTTGAACTTTGAAAATAAAAATATGTTCATTTTACAAATAAGTCCTTATGTCTATAGAAGACACTCTCTTATTTTATATACACGTGATTCATTAAGAACTTAATATATATTTCTTTTATGTCCTCTGTTTATTAAAGATATGGATCAGCTAAACAACGGATATCTCGATGCACCAGTCGACTTCGTGCCGGGATTTAGTGACATGAGGCTGAAAGACTTCCCGAGCTTCATTCGTACAACCGACCCAAATGACATTATGCTCAATTATTTCCTTTACACAATGGATCGGGCAACCACAGCATCAGCTATTGCAATTAATACGTTCCGTGAATTTGAACAGCCGGTTTTAGACCAAATTGCAACAATGGTGCCTCCCATATATGAAATAGGACCCGTTTCGATGCTTTCACACCAAATAAAGGAGAGCTCGCTCAAGTCGCTCGGTTCAAATCTTTGGAAGCTGAAACCTGGTTGTCTTGACTGGCTTGATGGAAAGAAGGCAGGGTCGATAGTGTACCTCAACTTTGGTAGTGTGACGGTCATGACGAACCAACAATTGATAGAGTTTGCGTGGGGGGTAGCGAATACTGGATACCAGTTTTTGTGGGTAATTAGGCCAGATCTTGTTAGGGGCGACACTGCGGTTTTACCGGAGGAATTTTTGGAAGAAACAAAAGAGAGGGGACTGTTAGCAAGCTGGTGCCCGCAAGAGGAAGTTTTAAAGCACCCGGCAATCGGGGCTTTTCTCACGCACAGCGGATGGAACTCAACTTTAGAGACTATATCCGCCGGGGTGCCAGTGGTTAGTTGGCCTTTCTTTGCAGAGCAACAAACAAACTGCCGGTTTGTGTGCACTGAATGGGGGATAGGAATGGAGATTGATAACAATGTAAAAAGAATTGAGGTGGAATTATTGATAAGAGAGATAATGGGGGGAGAGAAGGGGAAGAGGATGAAAGAGAGAGCACTGAAGTGGAAGGAGAGTGCAGCCATGGCCACACAAAATTATGGGCCCTCATTGGTTAATTTTCAGAAATTGGTAAATGAGGTGCTTCTCTCAAAAAATTCAGGCTAGCTAGGTTAAAATAAATTCAACAATATATTGATGTGTTATTTCTTATTGCAATAAAGGAATTGGGTTTTCCCTAAAGACTTGGGACAAAATTTCTAGACAAAATCGTTCAATTTGTGTGAAATCCGTACAATTGGAGTGGAGTCAAAATCCAAGGCTTCGTTACTTGGAGCAAATCTTTCAATTATTTAAAACATGAAGTCCCAAAAATTAACTGTCATATTGTGCGCAGATACACAAAAACTTGGCCCAGGACATTTGTCACTTTTATGCGCAGAAACAGTTTCATAGCTAATCAAGCAGGGAATCGGGCCGATCTGATGATTAGAGTCATTCGATCTGCATTAAGATTTGAGCAGATAACTTTGAGATTCGTGGAGATCAAATGCACACAATTTTTAATGCAGATCGAACTATTTCGAGGTGGCCAGAAGTCCATTAGACCACCTCGAACCACCATGTAGATGCATTTCATGAGAGGAGCGTTCGAAAAAATATATTGAATAAGAGATTCCTAACGACCTAACACAATCATATTGCAATGTTAAGTATTACGATCAACGAGAACTGTGGGCTTACTGCATTAATTGGTGTGAGCTCCGTCTCTCTATAAAGAGCTCACAAGTTCAATTATCAAGAATATTATTTAAAAAATGTTAAAGTGTACCGGAAGCCCACAGATCCTTCTGCTGGTTCTTCTATGATGATTACTACATCATATTGCAATACTATGTTTATAAATCTTCCTTCGATCTATAATCAAGAAAGTAATCGTCATTTCATGTGAATACCAGTTACTTTGTCTTTAAGCAATTCATAGTATTGGTTACATATTTCATGTTGTAAGTCTTGATATGATTTCTGGATTCCTTTGTGTGATTATCAAAGGGAGCTAATGGGTTACGTAGGTTTCTCAATTTACATGATTCTTTAAATGTATATATGTACACATTTTGTTACAATTGATCAATTTTTTTTTGGCACATGCATTTCTTCAATGTTTCGTCGTTTGTGAGTCTTAATTTTTCCGTTGTTTACAAAGACAATTCTCAAAAGTGGTTCTTTAATTTGGACACGTCCGCTGGGGTTGGCTACTTTAATAGAATCAAGTAATATGCTATATAAATTGGGTACCAGGTTATTTTGTTAAAGTTGTGTACCACTTACCAAATGTTTTTCCCTTTCCTTTTATTTTCTTTTCAGAATTTACAGGAATTATTCAATCTACTGAAGCAAAGGAATTCCCCACACAATCTAGAACAATTCAATCTTCATCAATAATCGCTCTCTTAGTGAAAATTTTAAAATAATCATAAAATCAAAGGACACTATGAATACTACTTTGTTCATACAAAATAAATTTTATCCAACCAATCCATCATGATAACAAACTGAAAAATGACATCAAACCAAAATTAAGCCTGATTCCCTATTACTGTTTTGCTCAGCAGTACATGCTCCACAGCTTTGCTTCCAGCAGCATGCGTTCTGACAACAAAAATGGTGGCACCCTTAAATTTCTGAATATTCCCTTATTCCTTTATTTCTATATTAACCAACACCCACATAATATCAGTTTAGGACCGAATTATTCACAATCTGCAACTCTGTTTCTGTTCACCGATCTCATCCAGATTTCCTGTATCGATTGACCCTTTACTATTACCTCATGCCCCTTCCTGAATTTAATAGCAAAGTGCCCAAGCATATTTCAATAATTGACATTCTAGCATCTTGCTACTGCAGATATCAAGCCGGTGCCTCATTGCAATGCAAATAAATTAAGTTCATTAATGAGAAAAAAAAAGGGGGGGAAAGCTCAATTCCTGGAGTAAATTTGTTCAAAATTAGGTAACAAAAATTTGGACAAAAACCAACAAAGTAGACTTAATATGGTATTGTTTCTATAGACTGATGTGTCTAACCCAATCATGACAATACTAATCCATTTCGGAACACTGTTAAATCTGACAATGCATAAATAAAGAACCACAATCCATGTATAGGCATACCAATGAATAGGCCACCATGCAGGTCTATGCCACGGAAAATTTGAAGCACTATAATTGAGAAATCAACATACCGATGAATAGGCCACCACTTCCTTTAATGTATAATCAAGAAAAGTAGCTAGGTAACGAGATAGACAAGATACAACAGAACACAACAAAACGACATAGAAGGTCTGAAAGAAACTTCGAAACCGACAACCCCAATTTCATCTATGTCCGGATGAACGAATGGTCTGATAGGTTGCTCAGCAGAGGTGCCACTACTAGTTTCTTCCATACCTTCTATACTTTCATCGATCATCTGTTGGATATTGTCTATCTCTTTACCTATCTAGTTTCTTATGCCGTACTTTGTTGTGCTTTCCAATATTTCATGGATCCTCTATTGGATCTTGTCTATCTCGTCACCTAACTACTTTGTGTTTGACAATCAGTTCCATGGGCATCTTGCCTATCCACCTACATCCTCCAAATACGTCTTCAATCAAATACCCAACTTCTGAAAAACACATTTTGGAAGTTGGATATTTGATTGAAGACGTATTAAACAAGTTGTATGCAACACGTTTTGGAAGTCGGGCATTTGATAGAAGACTTCACCCATTTTGTATCTGCATAGTTGAAAACACACATATGCAACATGAGAGAAATTTTATAAATTGATTGTAATTGTGAAAAACACGTGCAACATATTTAGGCATGATTTGTAAATTGACATGGCCAGGAATTGTTGGATAATATACTCCATGACATCTGGCAAAATGACATTTAATGTGTCCTATAGCAACTGTAAAACTATCAAGTCGATTACTCCTGATCTGTGCAACATGAAATTTGCAAAATTGATGCAAAATGACAAAGCTTACAAATTATTGCTGAGAAAAAAAAAGAAGAAGATAAAGCTTACAAATCTAGGGTTAACAGGAGAGGGCGGCTGACTTCCGGAGGGGCGAGCAGCAAAAGAGAGCACGAGAGTGACAGAATATCAATGTAGGCTGAACGAAAGTGGGGAATTTAAGCAATTAACAGCAAAGCGAGAAGAAACATGAATTGGGCCTAGTGGGCTGAACAAAGAATGAAAAATTAAAATACAAAGCCCGTTATAACCTCTTTCTTCTTATCTAAATCCCTCAATTAAACAGACACCCCTCTTAAATCTTAATTCGTTTTCTATAAAAATTTTTCAAAACCCATTTTTCTTCTCCTCTTTATTAATAAGACTTGTTTAGGAAATTTTGATTAACAGATCAACACGTATTATTGTATTTTATTAAAATATAATAATACTTCATAGATAATATTCTATATATGAAGCTAACTTTATCCCGGCATTTTTTTTGTAACCAAAAAATTAAATAAAGTAATATTAATAAATAATATTCTATATATGAAGCTAACTTTATCCCGGCATTTTTTTTGTAACCAAAAAATTAAATAAAGTAATATTAATAATCAATTTTTGAAATTTTTTTTACTCCTAACCAACCCGCCCCCCAGAGGGCGGTTTACCTTGACACCAGACCGTCCCACTGAGGGGCGGTTTACCCTGAGCAAAAAACGCCCCCCCAAGGGGCGGTTTGCACTGGCTGGCCTATATTTAGTTGTTTTCTCTCTCCTGTCTTACCATAATTCACTCACTCTTCTTCTTTTAATCCATCCTGCTCTCAAACAGTGCTCTGAGGCGATTTTTAGGTGATTCTAAGGCAATTGCGATCAACAGTGCGCTCAACAGTGACCGAGGTATATATATATATATTTTTAAATTAATTTTTTTAAATGTTATTTAATTTCAGAAATAAACAAAAAACTGATATTGAACAGAAAACTTCTTTTGTAACGTCAGAAATAAACAAAAAAATGTTCATTGTATGGTACTTGGGTGGAAAACTCACGAGAGGGGAGTTCAGATGCCAATACTCGAAAGATGCGACTTACGGCTTCTAAGTGAATGCTAATACTTCAATTTATGAAGTAAAGGAAGCAATCTTGCAACAAACCGGTCGGGACCGTGCCCGATTTACCGTAGAAATTAGTACCCGAATTAACAACCAACCGCCTAGTGCCAAACCTTACTATGTAAAATATCCTATAGCAGAGCAGGATATATGGACAGCTATGTACGGGTCTTTTGAGTCCAATTTAATCATGTTAATGGACCTATTTTGCAAAAAAATTTCGATTCAACCAGTTGGTGCCGGGATAAGACCTTCTACCCAGAACAACTTGGATACTGGGGCTGGACCTTCTACCCATAACAACTTGAACTTCGGGGCTGGACCTTCTATAGAGCACAACTTGGACACCAGGATTGGACCTTCTGTCCAGAATTATTTCTCGGACCTTTGTGAACCTGAGAGACGAGATAGGTATTTGCAAGTACCTGAGCGCAATGTTGCATCCCAGGCTGAAACTAGAAGACGGTCATGTGTTGGTTTGATCCATTACCTAACTACAACCCCCATGAACCTAGAAGACAGTCCACAGTCGATTGAAATGATACAGGCATTGATTTTGACGGTATTGATGAGATACCGACAAAGGAAATGGATACTGGTGATGATTGGGATGGGGATTGGGATTCAGACAGATTTCCGATCAGGGGACGAGGAGACAAGCACCCGGTAAGGACATTCAATGACACTACTTCTTTTGAAGAAGCAGATGTTTCTTTTTTTGGGACACACATTGTATACAACGAAGAGATTAGCCCGGGCCAGCTTTACACCAACATAGAAGAACTGTCGAGCAAAGTTAAGTAGTTCCATTTGAAGGGTAACGAGGAGTTTACAGTGGCCAGGCGGGAGAGGAACCGGTATGCTGTAATTTGCAAGGATACAAAGTGCAAATGGAAAATTTCTGCCGCGCCTAAAGGCAGGGGAGAGGCATGGATAATTAAGAAGGTCGAAGGACCACACACTTGCAAGAGTGCGTCAAGAAGGACAGATCATAGTGCGCTGACGGCAGCAATTATTGCCGATGTAATTATGAAAGACATTAAGCACGACCCTACGATGAGCATTAAGGAGGTCGCTCGTGCGGTAAGACGAGTCTATGAACATGTAACCCCACATTACAATAGGTTGTGGAGGGGTCGGGAACTTGCAGTGTGCAGATGCTTCGGAACCTGGAAAGAGTCATACAATCTCCTCGCACCATTGCTCATGGCCATAACAGGTACAAATCTGGAAACCAGGTTCCAGCAGTGGCATGTACCAATCGGTACACCCGGTGAGGCACAATTCAAGGGCATAGCATGGGCTTTCGGTCCATGTATTGAAGTCTTTCAATATGTTAGACCTGTGATCAGCATCGATGCATGCTTCATGTCCGGTCGGTATGGTGGGGCTCTACTTATAGCATGTGCATATGATGCTGAAAACCAGTTGTTGCCCATAGCCTTTGCCATTGTTCAACATGAGGATGGTCCAAATTAGGATTTTTTCATGTCCTTTCTGAGAAGAGAGGTGATAGAGAACAGGTTCGTCTGCGTGATATCAGACCAGCACAAGGGCATCAAGTATGTATTTAATAGCCTCAACTATGGGTGGAACACGAATACCAGAGAGTCTGTGCACAGGTACTGCAGGCAACACATTTCAGAGAACCTGTGCAAGAATACCGGCGGCGGATAATGGGTTGCTGACAGGTTCAAAATTGGCTGCAAGAGGAAAAAACCACGACGGATGGAAGAGATGTTCATAGATTTTGCCAGAGTATGTATGCATTTTTTTAGACATTTGCACGACTTGTATCACTGAGGTATATTTCTATTTGTTGTAGATATTTCTAGAGGCAAATGCCTACTTAGCGAAGGCGGGCAAGAGACGTCCGCGCGATCCGATGGAGCCGTCAGCATATGAGAAGATATTTCAATCACATGATGGAGGTTGGAGATGGAGAATTATGACCACTAATGGGTCAGAGTCATTAAACAGTGTCTTCAAACAGAGCCGTATGTTATCCGTAGTTTCACTGGTAGAGGAGACATTCTACAAGTTAAATGCTTGGTTTGTTGAGAGGTATGCTAAAGCCACTGTATTAGCGAGTAGGGACCAAGTATTCTCAGATAGGGTGGAGGAGATCTTAAGAAAACACAGAGAAAAATGTTCTGTCATACACGTTGTAGCATATGGCAGCACAGGTACGGAATATGAAGTGCAGGTTCCAAGTGAGATCATTCCACCGGTGGTGGGACAAAATGACATTATACAAACTCATGAACGCACATGCAAGTACAGAGTCGTTTTAGGCGCGAACAATCAAGTAACATGCGAGTGCCAAGGCCCCCAGTTAGTTCGCATTCCGTGTTCTCATGTTATGACGGTTTGTCGAAAACGGAATTTCCTTGAAAACGTCTTTGTTGACAACTATTACCGTACCGATTGCCTTCTGAACACCTGGGGAGCATCATTTCACAGCTACCCCAACCAGTACCAGTTGCCATACTACCTTGGGCCTACGGTGGTTCCCGATAAGAAATGGATCAGGAAGGGGAGGAGGAAACACAAGTGGTGCGTAATGGATATGGACAGGATGCAAGGTCGGCGAGTAGGACATGAGGCGCACCGTTCAACTACTGACAGGCAGATTAGAGGTATGTAGATGATCGTACACAACTTAAAAATGATTTGAAATTAAATTTAAATATTGATATTGAATGTTCAATGAAATGCATTGCAGAGGCAATAATCGAAGCCAACGAAAGAGAGAATGCTAGAGTGGTTGCCGATGCGGGACCTTCTGGAAGCAGGCGACCCAGTCAGGGAAGTCACTCAGGGAGTAGTCAGGGCTCTACAACTGCTGGTGTCGCACTGTCATCCACTTCCAGAAGCCTAAGAAGTAGACTTGGTATGATCGGACGCAGAAAGAGTTAATTCAACGAATATTGTATTTATATTTGTATCTTATGTTCTATGCTTGGTTTGCTCAGTTATGCTATGAACTTATTCAATTAACTTATGTTGTGAACCATTTTCCTTAGATGAATTTTAAATATTCGATCCGATTACAAAACCTGATAATTATTACACACTGGTACATTAGAATTACTAAATAATTATTACAGACCTTCCAATAATACTACTTCTGAGAACCAGTACCGAAGGTACAAGGAACAAAATCATCGTCTGAGTCTGGTTCAGTCGCAGCAGACGAAGAGACAGTCTTACCAGTATTTTTCTTTCTTTTGATATCGCCGATACGAGTCGTAGTAGACGAAGAGACCGTCTTACCAGTATTTTTCTTTGTAGGTAACGGGTTTGATTTTTTGTAAAGGCTTTCGTCAAAATCATCATCGTCATTGACTGGGATTGACCTACGGTATGCTAAATCTTTTTTACAGATACAGTTCTTTCCAGTACAATTACTAAACCAGGGCTTAGATTTCAGTTTTCCACCACCGGACGATTGATTTGGTGTGATTTTGCTCATCGTTTTCACCTAAAAAAACAAACATTATAAACAACATATAAAATAATAAGGTTTCAAATTTGGAGGATGGATCAAACAATTTCTAATATTTTTTGTTTATTTCTAAAATTTCTGACATGTTTCTAAAAATTAATTTTAAAAAAATATACCTCGGTCACTGTTGAGCGCAATCGCCTAAAAAATCGCCTCGTAGTACTGTTTGAGAGCAGAAGTCAGTTTGGAAGAAGACTGAGTGGATTATTGTGACTTAGGAGAGACAAAATGATCATTTTATACACAAAATACAATATATATATATATATATATATAGTAAACTGCCTCCCGGGGGGGGTTTGTTCTGAAGTCTAGACCGCCCCATGGGGGGGCGGTTTGGTCTCTACAGTAGACCGCCCCACAGGGGGCGTTTTGGTTATGAATGGAAAAAAAAATCTGAAAATTGGTTATTAATATTACTTTATTTAATTTTTTGGTTATTAATAAAAATGCCCGAACTTTATCTAAATATTGAATGTTACAGTTTATATAATTTTATTTCAAAAATTAAAATTAAAATTTAAATGATATGAAAAACTAAGGAAATTGAAAATCTAAATTAATGGGCCATAAAAAAACTTTGTTATAAGATAGCAATAAATAAAATTATAATTTACCCTTTTGGATATCGAAATCAGCAATTGTGTGCCTGCAGTGTGGTCATAGTCAAGTTGCCGATATTTTAATAAGTATACAAAATAATAAATTAATTTAACAATCTATACAAAATTTTAATGAAATTCAAAATCTATCCAAACCGATGACATTGTCATCGGTTTCAGACCAGCACGATTTTTGATGCAGAATGCGTACTTTTTGAAACAACGAACGACTCAGATTAAAACACCGTTTCTAATGATTACAAAGTTGTACAAAGTTGCGCAAACAGTGTTTTATTTTTGTTAAATTTTTATTTTTTCAAAAATAGAAAAAACATAATATTTTCTGTATCTACCTAGAAGTGACTTTTGAACCGGAATCAATAATTCAGATTCAAATTATTTTTATTTTTTTTAATAACACACAAAAAAATATTTTAATTTTTCTTACAGCCATAAAAAATCCGATCTGAAAAATATTGATCCGGGTTATTTGTTTAAGTCTTTCTAATAAATCAAATTATATGGTATTATATCTAATTTTAAAAAAATATAAAAATATTTCCAATATTTTAATAAAATAAATTATAATATTTTCTAATTAAATAAAAATAAAATATTGGACCAATGACAATATCATCCAAATTTAATTTAAAATATATTTTTCTTTATTTAATTAGAAAATATTATAATTTATTTTATTTTTATTAAAATATTGGAAATATTTTTATATTTTTTTGAATTAGATATAATACCATATAATTTGATTTATTAGAAAGACTTAAACAAATAACCCGGATCAATATTTTTCAGATCGGATTTTTCATGGCTGTAAGAAAAATTAAAATATTTCTTTGTGTGTTATTAGAAAAAAAATAAAAATACTTTGAATCTGAATTATTGATCGCGGTTCAAAAGTCACTTCTAGATAAATACAGAAAATATTATGGTATTTTTATTTTTGAAAAAATAAAAATTTAACAAAAAAATAAAACACTGTTTGTGCAACTTTGTAATCATTACAAACAGTGTTTTAATCTGAGTCGTTCATTATTTCAAAAAGTGCGCATTCTGCATCAAAAATCGTGCTAAGCTGAAACCGATGACAATGTTATCGGTTCTATCTTTCTGAAACGGATGACATTGTCATCGGTTCTAGCTTTTGAAACCGATGTCAGTGTCATCGGTTTGGATAAATTTTGAATTTCATTAAAATTTTGTATAGATTGTTAAATTAATTTATTGTTTTGTATATTTATAAAAATTTCGGGTCAAGCTGCTCAGCTGCTTCCCAGCAAAGATCAGGGGCTGCTGCTCTGAATGATTGAAACCAAGATTTAGGTCAAAATGTTTCTTACCAAACTAAACTTCAGGCAATGTAACCTTTTGGTACTGGGTTCCAAGTGAAATGTCCAACAAAACTAGCAGAGCCTGATTCAATTTTATATAATTAGCGCGCGCGCACGTGTGAATCGCACATTAGAGTCATCTGGTAAACCTCAGATAAACCTTTGCAACGAACTCCAAACTCAATTGCTAAAATCAAACAAGGCTTTGTGTATGGTATTGTAACTACTAGCTGGCTTTGTGTATACAAGGCCGCAAATTATAGTAATTGACGAGTAAAGCTAAGATGTGATGTGCTAGGTTTGGTGAGCACAACTTCAAAAATATATCGAATCAGCTTCATACGACGAATTCAAACTGTTGAAATTTATGTACTTCATTAGTGATGCATGTATATGCAAAATTTTGAAAATTTAGAATTCATTTGCTATAAAGTTAAGTGGTCAAAATAATGAATCTTTTAATAAGCTGTTTTATATATTTATTTTTCATCATTTTTTTGACTGCTTGACTTTGTAGCAAATGAATTTGAAACTTTCAAAATTTTGCATGTACATGCATCACTCATGAAATCAATGTTATCAGAACCGGACCGGACGCCGACTCGGTAAAGCTCCGGTTTGACGGTTCAATGGTCGGACCGTTGAATAAACCGGTTTGACTGCTGGTTTTTAAATATTTGCATATTTTATAAGATATAATTATTATTATAAATAATTATGTTTTATGTAATAAAAATTTCAATATACATATTAAACAATGTACTATAAAAAAAATTATATATTACACATAATATTTTTTATTAGAAAATAATATATTTATTGTAGGGTAGAACTCATTCTTAGAATTAGTAAAATAAAATATCATGGAATATATTTTTTCATAAAAGAAATTATATAGTTTTATACTTAATATTAAAATTGAATAACTACATAGAAATTCTTTACTTTTTTGTGATAAAACAAATAGCATTTTTTTATGTTTTAAAAAAATAATATTGTAAAAAACGTTAGATTATTTCAAATATACAATTATTTACAAAAGTATATTACAAAACATAAATGACTACACGGAATCAACCACAGAATACTTATTAGATTTCACTTTTCTCCTAAAAAAGGTGCTACTTTTTTCTTCAAAATCCGCACCTTCTTTTCATAATTGAACATAGAAAGCTGGAAAAAAAAAAAAACCAATATAAAACTAGTACTCCGGTTTTTTTCATAAAACCGGCCGATTTAACTAAATATGTCCGGTTCTATTGCATGTCCGGTCCAAACACCAAACCAGACCACAAACTTGGCCGGTTCCAGTTTATTCCAGCCGGACCGGCCGGTCCGATCCGGTTTTGATAACAGTGCATAAAATACATGAATTTCAACTATTTTGATTCGTCAATTGATATCGATTTAATATATTTTTAGAGTGTGAGAGTTGATGAACACATCATACCCTAGCTTTACTCGTAATTGATAGACATAATTACGTATTTGAAACTTGTATATAAGGCAGATATTTTGTGAAATTGAGCTGTTGCCCCACCATGCAAGATGTCACGGTGCCTCCAGCTTATTAAAACAATATGTTTTTGTACTTATTATGGATTTTAATTAATTAAGTAATTAATGCAATCCAATAGTATTGAAGTTGTTAGGATTCAATTTTTTTTTCTATGTTATGAGTTTCTTCCTAAATATAATTTTTGCTTAAGTTAATTTTAGTTTTGCAAATATTTCTTCATTTTTGTATTTTTTTTTTTTAATTTCACTTGAAATTTATGGCTAGAGCTTTTTGTTATTTTGAGTCTACCTAATTCATGAAACCACATGTTTGTGTATATTTGAAGGCTCAAATTTTTATTTCCTTCAATTTAACAACGTAACGAAATGGAAAGATAACCCAGAATAGCTATTGCATAATATATATGGAATTAATTATGTTATGTGAATTTCTATCAAAAGGTGTTCCCCTAGTTTGGTGTAGTTTGAGATTTCAAATATTTGGTTGATTCTGATTTGCAAGTCTTTAAACATATGAGAAATATAATCAAAACATTCCTTAAATAAATTATTCCCACTTTTATACTAATTTTAAATTTGATAATTTTATTCTTGTAATTATTAACGGCCATAATTTAAAATGTACATTAAAATTAATGCACAATAAAAATATGGCCGTTAATAATAAAAATATTAATGCACAATAAAAATATCAATCCAAATTAATACGAGTATTAACAGAAAGTTTAATAATAAGGACAATAATTTGATAATAATAACCAATAACAACAAATAAATCCCATTTTACAATTACGCTAGCTGTATTAATATAGTTATATTAATTACTTTTTATTAACTATATTCCACTAACGCTGGATTCGAAACTTTTTTTTTTTTTTACATTGACCTTGATGGAAGGTTTGATTTATTCAATAATTGGAGTTCATGGACTAATTAAAACCAAGCCTTCCCTTACTTTCTTTCTTATTTTGTTTTCCTGATCATTTTGTAATGCAAACAGTTTCATAGAGAAACAGTTTCATACAAAGGATTCGACTTAAATTTTGGATGCTTATCTAGCCACTACATTCGAAACAGAGAGCTACGCTTAAAATCAAATTAACAAGAAAACATAAAACTTTAAAGCAGATGTTTGCATTCCCAGTCTAAGCGACACTTTGGTGTGCTAAATGAAAAAATAAAAGAAGGGCAAGACATGAATATTCTACGAGTAGTTCTGTATTGTTTCACTTCCATCATTGATCCCCAATTACAAAGGAACAAATAATCACATAAAATTTGCAGTTATTTGTTTCTACAAATCAAGTAAGATGTTTATATAACAATGTCATGTCAAAAAAGAGGACTGTTTTTCTAAATATAGCCCCACACCAATATCCTCAAGGCAAAAGCAAGAGTCAAAGCTTAAAGCAAGTGTATATATATAGATTGGCTAATATCAAAATATTTGTTCCGGACACGTTAAACAAACAGTTCGGTTTTTACATTTTGAAAGTCCAAACAGTCGATCCAAAAGTTCAACATTCAATCTATATTAAAATGTGCTTGCAGACCAAATTTTACATTTTTTTGAATTTTTTACTATTTATTAACCTAGCTTTAAAATCGTTGTTTTTTCAATGATACAGAAATTTTTCACTGTTTATTAAATCAATGATTTTAAAACTAGCTTAATAAATAATACAAAATTTCCAAAAAATGTAAAATTTAGTCTTCAAGAATAGCTTAATATGGAGATCACATTTAACGGTTTGGGTCGACTATTTGGACTTCGAAAATCGGAAAACCAATTAATTATACTACGGCTCTGGAACAAACTTTTTGATATTAGCTTTTATATATATATATATATATATATATATATATATATATATATAGGGATGGGCTATGGTGAGTTGCGCAAACTAAAACAAGTTTTTACTCCATGGCACTATATTTTTATTTTGAAAATTCAAACAACCGATCTGAACCGCTCAAAATGTTCTCCATATTGAAATGTGCTTGGAGACCAAATTTTACAGTTTTTGGAATTTTTTACTATTTATTAAGCCACATTGAAAATCGCTGATCTAATGGTCCAGAAAATTTTACTGTTCACCCGGATCTGCAATTTTCAAAGTGGCTTAATAAATAGTAAAAGAATTCCAAAAAAT
The DNA here is from genome assembly GCA_024447775.1 of Carex cristatella. Lineage (NCBI taxonomy): Eukaryota > Viridiplantae > Streptophyta > Magnoliopsida > Poales > Cyperaceae > Carex > Carex cristatella. The sequence goes on along the minus strand of JAJHPF010000008.1, from coordinate 4,395,822 downwards.
GTAAAATTTTGTCTCCAAGCACATTTCAATATGGAAAAAATGTTGAACGGTTCGGATCGGTTGTTTGGATTTTCAAATTGAAATACGAGCGTGAAGTAAAACGTTATTTTACTTCGCAACTCACCATAGCTCATCCCTATATATATATAGAGAGAGAGAGAGAGTGACTAATATGATTTCAGTAGCATATGGGCCGAAGTGCTTACGGTCCAAATTTGAAATTTCAAAATCCAAAATGTCGATCTGAACCGTTAGATCTGTTCTCCATATTGAAATGTGCTTGGAGACCAAATTTTACATTTTTTGAAATTTTTTTGCTATTTATTAAGCCACTTTGAAAATTGCTGATTCAACGGTGGCTTAACCCAACAGTGCCACTGTTGGATCAGTGATTTTCAAAGTGGTTTAATAAAAAGCAAAAAAATTCAAAAAAAATGTAAAATTTGGTCTCCAAGCACATTTCAATATGGAGAACACATCTAACGATTCAGATCGACATTTTAGATTTTGAAATTTTAAATTTGAACCGTAAGCACTTCGGACCATATGCTACTGAAATCATATTAGTCATTCTCTCTCTCTCTATATATATATATAGGAAATTACCTTATAAAGAAATGTTGTAAGTTGGTGAACTGTCTGGAAGTCAGATGTTTGATAACCCTCTGCTGTAATTGAATAAGAGAATCCAGTCCCCACAGGTGAATCCACAAATATTATGTTGGCAACCTGTTTGTATGTTATCACACCATTACCATACTCAATGAGTAATGCAAAGGATCAGACATTAGTTCATTATTAAAAAAGTTCCACAGTCAGTCTGGAAAGGAATAAAGATTAGTTAATTATTACACAATTCCAATGCACACTCAGTGATGAAAGAAATAGATGGCGACATAATTGTTGTTTAGTGTTTATAATCTTCAAGTATAAATTATGTCGTTTAGTGTTTATAATCTTCAAGTATATTTTACAGTTACCCCTCATTTAAGCTTCATTATCCCTCATTTAATCAATTTGTCCATAATTAACTTCTTCAATTTAAAGCAGCACAAAAATAAAATTAACAGAAGTGTGGAAGAGGTGATGACTGATGAGATCATGCTAGGTAGTAAATTATGTAATTACATGTAATCCACAAATCCGTTAACTAAATGTATTTAAATGTATGTAATACATATTCTCTTCATTGTGTAGGTGTTTTTTTTTGGGTGTTCTGTGTTGGGTGGTTGGGATATAATTGAGATAATGAACTGAAACCCCCAGAATCCGAATCAAATAGCACTTAATCACCCAAGAACAAGAGTCGATGTATCCCCAAAAATTCACCACACTTTTGCCAGGCCCAATGGACAATTTGACTAGACCACAAAAATTACAATGAAAAATAACCCAAAATTATCCACATCAATAAAGGTGTAATCTAACAAATTGCAAACTCAAACATGTCCTAATCCAAAACTGAAATGAACTAATGGCCCAAAATGACTGAAACCCAAGATGATATGAACCCAGAAATGTTCCTACTAGCTAGTCCCTGAGAATCCATAACTAAGTAAACCTAGACATGAACTCAAACCAAAAAGACCTGTCTTAACCAGTTGCCACATTGCCACATGAAGGTTTTACCATTTAAATGAAAAATGCCAGATAGCAGTAGAAGAACTACGGCAATAGACAAAATTGAATGTAATAGCAGGAGTGCAGTCCTTGTTTTTGGGGCGAATAGGGTGTTGAGTTACCTGGGTCCAAGAATCAGCCTTATAAAATAGTGAAGGTAAGCCATCTCTATATCCTTGTAGATCAAAACTAAGTGGTCCTGCACAGCGATAACAATTTCATCCAATAAACATCAAAAAAAATGAAATCATCCTTTGTTGCAGTTGGAGGGATTGTTCTTGGTGCACAATTCGTAAAGAGGGAGGGGCTTATTGTAAATTTGCCATAATTATAAAATACAAGATATGTCTGTCTTGTATGGTCCATTTCAAGCTTAAAAAATTATTAACAAATTAAAATATTCTAATTAATATTGGGTAGCCAATAGCCATACCTATCTCAAAGACCAATCCGGACAAGGAAGAACAACCAGGCCCTCCTGTCAACCAAAGCATGAGAGGATCCTTCTCGGGGCTGTTCTCGGATTCAATGAAGTAGTAAAAAAACTCCACCCCTTTCTCCTCATCCACCTCCAAGTACCTATATTTAAGTTTTACCCTCTTTTTAGTAATCAAATTAATGCCACAAATTCCAATTATTCCTAACATAAAGTTTAAAATTACATGTCCTATAAGAAAATTAACGCAGTTTTTAAGCAAAATTCAATTTGATTTTTCTGAAATGATTTAATTTTGACTGCTTCTGTTTAAGAGGAAAAGAGGAATTAAACACATTAATTGATTGTTTACCCAGTTTCTAAAGAGAAAGGCAGTGGGCCATCAAATCCTGGGAGAGTTGTGATTCTCTTCTGAGCTGAGATTATCTGGCACAGGGAACAGCAAAATACAAGTACCGATAAAAGGAGAAGAGGGGGTCCTCTTCCTCTGTTGGTTTCTTTTGATTCTGCCATTCCAAATCTCTCGCCCATTTAAATTTTGGGGACTTCAAATGGTCTTATTTGGGTCGACTTATCCAGTACTCCAGTGGCGGAGACCGCTAGCTGTTATTGAAATCTGGATAGTTCTCCAGACTTGTGTCGTTTGGAATCTCTTTCTTTGGGGCTTTTTGTGGACTGTATGTAAGAGAGCTCGCCTCCAATAGTGCTGTGTAACTGTGTAAGCTATTTTTTGAAAATTAAAAGGTATCTTTCCTTTTTAGAAGAAAATATTTTTTATTTTTAAATAAAAATTTCAGTGTTTTCATTATTTATTCCGCAAAAAGGAAGCAGACATTTCTAGAACATAGTATTTTCCTTTCTATGAATGAGATACATCAAGTCAACATAGTCAACGTAACGGTTAGCACCAATGTTTTAAAATTCGATCTATTTGGCCAAATATTCATATTCAGTTGCAATTCGAATAGAAAATCTATATTCGGTCCGAATATGAAGTTTAAAGCATATTACTGATTTAGAATATGTTAATAGTAATAAAATATTAGTTTAAAGTATATTAAAAATGATTTATACCACATATTACCGGTTTATAGTATATTAACATTGATAAAAATACCGATTTATAGTATATTAACAGTGATCCATACCACATATTACCGTATACTTGTTTATATATACGAATTCTCATTTAAAATCCGCATATATAAATCTGAATAAAAATTCGTATATGCGGCCGCATACCGTATATGCGGTATTCGGTGGCCTTCTGCATATCGAATGAGAACCGAATTTCAAAACACTGGTTAGCACTAACATTACATCGTTTGCATTCTTCAAGAGGGGAGCAGCTTGGGTCCGATGCCCATCGGACTCAAACTGGGTCCCATGAGCTCCATCACCGTCCAATCTACTTTAAGATCCGTGTGCATTGCTTTAATATCCGCTCACAATCACTTTAATATACTGTGCACAAATCTTAAAGTGGATTTGACGGTTGTGGAACCCATCGGACCCAATTTGAGTCCGATGGGCATCGGACCTAAGCTCGTCCCCTTCAAGAAATCGAACACTGTTCATTTAAACTCTAACCCATAACCCAGATTGCCGATTCGACAATAGCCGCCAATCAAGGTATTGAAACTAACAACAGTGGGTCTCAACCTCCTCTTTGTAATTTCATCGAACACCTGATGGACATGCTTTCGAATATCATGGAATTGCACGAGATGAGATTTGACGGAAATAGGAACTCACTTTTATAAAAGTGGGAACCCACGGGTATGAATATGCACGGGATTGATTATATAATGAGTATTCGGTTATACCGTGAAATTAGTTGTGGGAAGTCTTGATTTATTTTAAAAATATGTGTTTCTATTTAAATTTCTCATTTATTTAAAATAAAAATATCATGTCAAGCTGCATATAAGTTTTGAGATGCAAAAATTATTCTTAGTATTTAAATTATGATCAATTTAAATATTTATTTACAATAACCTTACATTTATTATCATTCAAAAAATCAATTAATAAATATTCAACATTTTAATATTGGCATTTACTGATATTTTTATGTATAAAATATATAGCAAAAAAAATTCGGACATTTATATACAAAAGAGAAAATTAATTTAGACTAATATAGTTCATGAACTATAACTATTTTTTTTTTAACTTACATAATATTTTTTTGTTACAATAAAAAGAGTAGAAATGATCTCACATATATGTTTTTGTAGCAACCATGTTTTATTAAAAAATAAAATAAAGTTCACGTGACATCATAGATTAGTATTTGTTCATTGGAAAGAGACATCAATAGAGCGTATGAAAATAATAATGAAGTCTGATCAAATTAATTTGGTAAAGCTTCATCTTAGACCTCAATATATAATACTAACAAAGCATATTTCCGAATAAGTACAAACATTCATAGACTCAATTAAGAAGAATTTGAAACTTTAATTCCTCCTTGTCTGGGTAAAAGCCTAAATGGGCTGTGAAGTTTGAATAGATGTACGTCGATCAAAAGGGGTGTTACTAAGAGAAGATCACTGGATAAGTCATACAGATCCGTTTTACAAATTAATCATATAATAAATTGAATAGCAAATTTATTTCTATCAAGAGTCTTCATGGGTAGGGGCGGAGATATGTACGATGAATTGGAGTCAATTGACTTCCATTAGTTTTTAAATTTTTTGTATTTACATATAATTTTCTATATAGTTTAAGATAAAATACTACCGGTGTTGTTAAATTGGACTTTCATTCAGAATGAAAAAAAATTATATGATTAACCCCTAATCTATATTTGACCCCCTATAGCTTGAAAGTCAGGCTCCGTTCCTGTTTGAGAGGACTCCTTAATGTTCTTTCTAGGAGAAATCATTAAGACATCGTTGAGAAAAACTGTAGAATAATTCAACAAGAGCTATTTGTCAGCAATAAATAAGTAATATAAAATTTAAATGTTTATTAGTCGAACCAAGAGATAGCAGTTTCATTAGTTGATAAATCCTTTCAAGGCTTATGATTACACAAAAGTAAAAAAAAGTTCAGTGGCCTAGGATCTAAATTTTCAAATAATAATAAAATTACAAACCTGAATTGATTTATTGCAGATGTTCAATTTCTCTCAATGTTTGGGCAACCGTAACTTTGAAGTTTGAACCCACACATAACAAGGCCCACAAGAAATCAACCCATCTGGCAGTACACAAAGGGTTCGTATCCTCTGAGATATCTCAATTTTTGCGTGACCGATGTGTCCGGTGCCTATTCGGGGGAATGTAGGGGGCCAGTATTACTTGAGCTTTGAGATTCGTGCAAAACGTATTTGAATGATGAGATATTCCAGAAAGTCACGCAAAATTTGAGATAACTCAGAGGATGCGAATTCGTACACAAAGCAACTCACAGCATTCAATTAGCAACCTTGTAAGTGACAAAATGCTCTGCCGCTGATATGTGTTTAGGGCTTGACAGAATTAGGGGCGAACTCATGTCAATTCAGGGGAGTTTTAGTAGAGTTTGGGACGTTTCGATCGGTTCTGCCCCTCTTTGAAATTTTTTTTGCCCCTCTCTGAATGTCTGATTTGTAATTTGGATTAAATTTAAGGTTAAAATTAAAATAAATTTCATGAATTTTGATTGGTAATTAGAATTATAGATTAAAATATCAGAAATTACAAGTCAGAGTATTGAAAAGTATAAATTAAAACATTGTTTTTTATCGAGTACCAAATTAGTTAATGGGTTTAAACCCGATTCGATATTTTTTTGCCCCCCACTGACGAAAATTCTGGATCCGCCCCTAGACAAAATGAAATTTCCAGTGCAACTAACATATCCAGATTCTCTAGTCGGATAATCAACTCTAGGTGGGGACACCATACAATCTACAGTTTTTCAAGCTGGGAGGGTAGCTCCACAAGGTGCAGAACCTGGATACTAGAACATGCCACAATCATGAGCTCCTTGAGATGGTGAGAATTGCCGAATGGAAGATATTCAATATTAAAACTGTTAGTTTTGTGTTCTAAAAGTTATTTTATGTTGATTACTTTTATATGTTATGTTTATGAATTGGATGTTATTTGCATTTTGTTCCATGAAATTTATGTTTATCTTTAGAAGTGTTCAAGAAGATGCTCTTGGTCTTGAATCATAGAACTCTATATAATAACAAACATAAATATCTAAAATATTCACAAACTTGGTTATTAGCATGGAACACTAATACACCATGATAAGTTTGTCATGTTGATTAAAGTACATTGTAGTTCTATAAATGTTGATAAAGGCTTATCATTTAATAACATTAGTATATGAAATATTTCATATATTGAACAGACCTAACAAATGAAAATATTATATAGATTATGTTAGTGTCATTAGTGTTTTCATTGTGTCTCAGAATTCTCAGATATGAGATGTATTTCTTTTTCACATGAGAAGTATATAATGTAATTAATATTAAAAGCTACTTATCACAAGTGGTGATAAAAATATTAGTTCCTTGTATATAACTTGTGCGGGAGAAAGTCATATGTCAATAGTATCATTGCCCCTCATTAATAATGAGTGATGATATTTTATGAGCCCCTTGGTAAAGTAGAATTATAATGCATGCAATATAACTGAAGTGCAGTTATATATTTATAATTTACTTAAGAGACCAAAAAACAAATATAATACAAAGATGACACAGTCCTACTTTGTATATTATTCATAATATCATGAGGCAAGGAATAGACACAAGTAATGTTATTTGTAACGTTACTTTAAAATGATCGTGTATTGTAAAATGATACTTTACATCTATGTTATTTGGGTAACTATAATGTATAGCTAGAATACCGCTTATAGTTTATGGTAATAAAATATTTTATGTCATTACCAACATAACACAGATCCTCCATATAGGTCACACCAATTGAACAAGAAACAAGAAATGATATTTTATTTATATGATGTATATTACTTCATATGATATGAAATAAAATACGTGTGATGTTAAATATCATGACTGCTTAGAATGAATATAAATTTATGTGAAATGTGCATATATATTATTTGATATAATGTGGTGCACATTATATAGTATAATATACATGGCACATAAATATAATAATGTGAAGAACATTGTTATAGCATAAAATTATTAAACCCCAAAAATAATACAAGTTGAAGATGGTACTGTAGCAATTACTGTAGCGTGTACTATAGTGCGCACTGTAGTAGTGACTAGGGTTTGGCTCTTTTAATTTAGGAGAACTATAGTAGGAAGGTTATATAATGGAAACCCTAGTATATTTGTATATAAGGAGAGGTAGAGAGGTTTTTATGATTATGCAATTTGTGTGAAAATTATTTCCTTCTCTTCCTCTCCCTCCTAGCCGCCACCTCTCTTCCTCTCATATTATTAATCTCTCTAATAAAAGATTATTAGAAGAACAAGAAGGGTTATTAACTAGGTTCTAAGCTTAGATTAGATTAAAATCTCTATCAAGGTCTTTCTAATCCTTGTTTAGTTCAAGATGAACACTAGGAGGCCGTTTCGACAAACGAAGGTATCCAAGAGACCTAGAAGAGAATACGACTTCTCTCTATTTACCAAATTGACATTTGGTAGAGGTATATCCATATCACATTTTAGTATATAGATTTGTGATGAATGAATGAGTAGATTACTATCCATGCATATGAGTTACTTGCATAAAATTAGCACAATAAAGTAGGTCCGTAGATGTTTGTAGAAAGGACAAAAATTTTGATTTTTACTGCCTTAACGCATCATGAAATCCTTCAGAAACAACTATAGCCAGACTTGTTGAATTGACTGTAAGTCTTTAAGGAAGATGGATCCCTCATCCATCTCGGTATTGTGTCAAAACGATAATATCTTACTTGAAGTTTCTTGAGATTAGAATGTGGCTGCAGACATTTTAACAAGGAAAAATCTACATCTTCAATGCTAACTAATTCGTCATCACAAGCCTGTGATATGAATTTTAATAGCAGCTCTGATTTAACATCGTCAGAAAATGTGAAATTTAAAGAATCCCAGCATAAATCCAAAGTGTCAAGTTTGCACTTATTTCTAAGGTTAGCATTTTGGACATCTACTAAGGGTGCGTTTGGATGAATCAACAATAGTAGTAAGGATAGAGCTATCCTCAATTTTAGAATAGTAGCTATTCTAACATTTTATAGGAATAGTAGAATAGTGGGCTATCCCACAAAAGACAAACAAAGAATAGTGACTATTCGCTAATCCAAACACACCCAAACGCCGGATAGTAGCTCGGAATAGTATTAATCCGGAATAGTAGCTATTCTTCACCCATCCAAACGCACCCTGAATTACTAGGGATGCGTTTGGATGTATAAAGAATAGACTATTTTTAGAATTAGGCTATTCGGAATAGCCTATTTGGTGTTTTGGTGAGTTAGAATAGCTAGAGCCTAGAATAGTAAATTATTTTTTTGTCTTATTAGAATAAACTATTTCTAAAGATTTGGATATTTGGTTATTCTAATAAGACAAACAACTACTGTTATTTTCTTGCTATTCTTGTTCTGCAACTACTATTCTTGCTATTCTAATAAGACAAACTTTTTTATTTAAAATTCATCATGGAGAAATAAAAAATGTCATGGCTAATTTTAATCAATAGTTTTCAACTACTATTCTTGCTATTTTTTTGTTCTGTTTGGTTTGAGAAGTATTTTAGGAAATATGAAAAATACAATTTTTATAAAATAATTTTCAATCTAATTTTAATCAAAATTGTATAATAAATGTATTATTATGACAAATTCACTAATTTTATGATTTTAGAGTAGCAAATAACTAATTTTCTGTTTTGGGGTGTCAATTTCATAATTTTCAAGTTTTGAAGTGGCATAAAAAAAAATTTCCCAATATTATTTTCTTTGCAGATTGGATTTGATATGTGATTTAATTGGAATAGAAAACTTTCAGGAAAATAACTAATTCATTTAAAATCCTGAGCAAACCACATCAGAACCATCCTTCCACCCATTCGAAAAAAATAGAAAATAAAATTGGTAAAAAATAGAGTAATAGAGAATCTAAATTTAAAAAAAGTGTCGGAATTATATTTAGATTGAAAAATACGAAAAATAGAATATCCATATTTTTCTGGAAGGCTAAATGTGGGACGAGCGTCATGAGCCTGTGAATTAATATCCGGATCTCGACTTCCCCATCCCCTTCTCATTTCTCTCTCTGATTCTGTCGTGCAGCCACAGCGCCTCATTCTCGCATGGTGCCCCAAGCGCAGAGCATCTGAAAACCTCAACAAAGCAGATCCTCTCCCTCAGTCAAGGCTAAGGCTAGTGTCCTTTCCCTCTGGTACATACTGCGGCGAGCTGAATACACAGGCTGATTTCAATATCCAACTAAAATTTAGTTTAGAATTTAGTAAAAAAACATTTTGACCTGATTCTTGGTTTGAAATTTTGAATCATCCAGAGCAGCAGGCCAGCAGCGCCTTATCTTTGCTGATTTCGATGTAGAAAAAGATAAATTGTAATGTTATTTATTACTATTTTATAATTCAAACCCTAATGTCTACTGTCCAGCTTTTGAATAAACACAAAAAAAAAAATTTAAGTTTTATTATTTTCTGACTTATTAGTGATAAACAGGTTGTTGCGTCTTTATCCGTCCCTTATATAATTGAAGGTGGGTTGTATGGTATTTATGTATTTTGATTGAGGATTAATTTAGGCTAAATGGGACTAATGTGGTGGTCTGGTTGCATAAACATTGTTAATCACATTTTTGACATTGTTGATCAAATTGAGCCGAACTCGAATTTTGAGTTTTTGACATTGTTGACCAAATTGAAAAACCCCTTTTAATACTAACTACACTTGTTTCCTTCTTCCAAAATTCAGATGCAAAAGCAAAAGACTAAAAGCTCTACCAATGGTGAGAGAAATTGGTCTGAACTTCCAGAAGATATTCTCCATCTCTTCTCCAAAAAGCTCTATGATATCTCTGATTTCATAAGATTCCGTGCTGTGTGTAAGAGTTGGCGGTTATCAGCCCCAGTCACTGATCTTCCTCAACAACTCCCTTGGCTTCTAGAGTTCCCCCATAAAGAAAACCGAGAAAAAGCCATTATACGCTTGTACTGCCTCTCTTCTGGTAAAGTTCATACTATCAGCTGTCCAGGTTCTTGTCTTGCATATCTCGATGGCCCCGGATGCCGCTACTTGCCTGCCTCTCACTTGGGTAATTCTGAGAGGTATCTCCTTAATCCTCTTACAAATGATCAGATCCATGTCCCTTTTGTTAGTGTACTCGGTGGTTGGTGCCTAGACTATATTGGTCCAGATTCAATTAAAGGCGGTGACATTGTGATTATATCAGATGTGGATTATTTTTACGTGGGACGGAATACCCCACCTCCAAGGAATGCTTTTTGGTGACCCAAGGCTGATGATTGGGTCTATGTAGAAGGGCTCGGCCGCTACCCCAGTGGTAATGCATTTTATATGGGACAATACTGCAGCAACGACTTTGTAACTGGCATTACGACTGTTATTGATATTACCACAAAAAAAATGGCTTATCAAGTCGCACCACCAGAGGATACAAAACCTCTCCTAAAGGGTTGCACAGTTATGGTCGAGTCAGGAGGAAAGATCCTAAGGTTGTTCCAGCATTATGTGGCTGAGCAGTGCTCTTTGATATATACTGTCTTTATTTTGGTGATGGTGATGGTAAACCTTGTTGGGTAAAAATTACTGATATCGGTGACCAAATGTTGTTTGTGCAAAATCATTGTGGATTATCTTTTTGTGCGAGTAACTTTGCTGGATTCAAAGGGAATTGCATTTACTTAGAAGCCACGAAATACCTTTGTAGATACGACATAGGAGATTGTACAACTGAGGTATTGCCTTGCCCTTTTGATTCACTGGGGACTTGGTTTCTGCCTAGTCTGGAAAAGCTCTCCAGTAAGTTTAACTGAGTATTAACTTTGCTTTTTGTTTAATTTGTTAAGAAATTTAGTTTAGTTGTTCTAATTGGAATGCCTTGTTTAACACTTTTAGTGATTAGTTCTTTTACAAAGTTATGTTGTTGACCATTATATGAACTATTTTGTACGACTTGATATAAGATAAATGAAATATTATCAAAATAGCAAATGACAATACAAAAACGAATAAGAATATTCTTAACCAAATCATATATATGTTTGTGGAAATTTCTGATTTTTTTTTTATTTGACCATGGTGAGACAGTAAAAATATAATCGATCAAAATAATTCCAATACCCAAGCTGGTATAAACAACAAAATTAATTTTTATGTAATTAGATATCACTGCCAGTATAGGCAGTTTGATTTATACAGTTATAAGAGGTCATAACTGGTGGTGATTTACTCTCAGTCAGTTTGAGATTCGGGTTGCGCTAGTGGTTTGAGATTTATTCTCAGTAGGGGCGGTATTATTATGCTTTGATATTCGTGCCGAGTTAAAAAGAACCGTCCGGATCCACTAATTGTAAAATATTCTCTTTTCAGGTAAATTCCCTAAAGGGTGGCATTTGATATTCTCTGACCTAAATTTATTTTTAAAATATGCTTATGTTATTATATTTTCCTCAAAATAAATTACAAAAAATATAAATATTGTTCAACTAATTATACAATTATATTCCATCCGATTATATTTTTTTTGCTCCGTCATGCTCTGTAGTAGGCTGCACAAAAAAATTGTAGTTCGTGATTCGATTTGTGTTTGATTTGAAAAAAGTTCGTAAAAAATTCGATTTGAAATAGTTCGAAATTAATTCAAGCCAAACTCAAATTGGATCTGGTTTGTTCAAACTAGGTTCGCGAAATATTCTAGTTTGAATCTCAAAATAATGTGAACTGTTAATTTTCACTGATGACTTAAAAGTTAAAATATAAGACTGTCCAGACATGAGTCATAACTCATAAGTCGTAATCCTCGCTCTCAATTTTGAAATCCTAGACGATTTTCACGTCTCACTCTCGACGACTACGATCACTCTTCCTTGTTGTAAAAAAATTCAATTCAAAATTAATTTAAATCAAACTTAGTTTGAAATTAATTCAAGCCAAATTCAAACTGGGATAAGTTTGATTCGGTTCGATATGTTTGCAGTCCTATTCTGTAGGCTTTGAATGAATTTATTTATGTATGTTATGTGGTAAAACGGTATGAGCCAAAAGACCGTAGTGTGGGTATCGCTAGTCGCTAGAGCAGTGATGGATTCCTTGCTGTACCGCAGGTACTAAAATGAGTCCCCAGTCAAACCAAATTTTATAGAAACCTGTCTTAAGACTAACGGGATCCCTTTAAGAAGCATGTCAATATTAAATGTCCATAACAACACAACTTGTATTGGTAAGCAAGGAAGGCCGGTACCGACTGGTACTCAGGCCAGACATAAGAATAGAGCATCAATATAGTATAAAAAAAATAAAGAGAAGAAACTAGATTTGAACTCAAGATATCGAATCGGACTACACATTTTCAAATTAACTTAAACATAGTTTATACAGAAATATTCTTCACTAACCAATAAAAAGAAGATGAAAGTACATATACAAGTATATGATTTCCCAATTTTTCACATGTATGTAACCAATAAAAAGAAGATCGACACGAGCAGACTATAGATTTTACTCAATACAACACTCATAAAAGCCAAAAGCCAGTACTTTCCTAAGTCACATGTAGATCAGACCAAAACACTCGTATTTGGAATCCATATGACAAGATAAAATCACGATCGACTAAAAGATAATAAGATATATTGGATAACTTTTTCAATGTTATTCATTAAAGGCATATATGCAACATCCAAAATATGGTATATAAAGATCTTTACAATACTGCATAATACATAGAGCAAATTAATTTATTGAACTAATAATGAGAAGGAATAAACCAATGGATTTTAGTAGCAAAATCTGTAGCGTCTCCCAGGGAGCGCACCTCAAAGCATCTGTTCTCTCTCATGTCAAATCCAAGTAGTACATACTTATATTGACACCCTAAAAAAATGCGATATTTCTTGTAATTAGTGATGAAATAGATGCAGTTACCCCTATATCCATGATCATAATCACTAGCCATCAAACTAAAAGCATTACAATCATCCAAAAACAACATCATATCACCAATTCCACTTAACTTGGTCCAGCGGGGTTGCCTTTGCTTATCATCGTAGTAATTCTCAAGGAGATAAACCACAAATCGGTGATCTACATATGGTACATCATCTTCATCTTCAACTTGAGCGGGAGCATCATCTTCATGTTGAGGGGGAACATCATAGTGTACAACTAGCAACACACCATCCCTTTGCTGAAACCAACCAACAACCATTCACAGATTCCTCAGGACATGAAATTGTTGATACTACATCTGGAGTGGTGTCATCAAGAACAACAACATGTGGTCGTGTTGTTAAAATAGTATCTCCATAGTGATACAAGAAAATCCTTTCCATGTGATGTGAAAAGTATCTCATATATGGGACATGCATTATGAATTCTGACAGTCGGTCTGATTTCAAATTAAAAAATTCAGATATATTTCCAACAGGTGGAAAATGGACAGCTTCACTACCACTCACGTTGCAACCTAGCCGGTTAACCATATGCGAAAAGATAGTAATATGATCATTAACATGGTCTTGTTGATCTAATAAGGAGATATTAGAATGCTCATTATGGTCATCCAGTAAGCTTTTTTTATCAAGCATAAACTTATTAGTCGTCCCTCGTTGTCGACTAATCCTGGTGGAAATAAGTTCAAAAGGAATGGAGAAAATTTTGGTAGAGGGAAGGGCAAGGAAACTGATGTGAGGGTCCCTATATATTTCAAGCATCATAAGCCAAGGAAACTGAGGAGGGTTATCCGACAAGTTAGTGGCCAACCACCACTGCTTGCACACAGCACGGAAGCGGATAAAATCAATGATGTCGTCTAACTTGTGTACAATGAGAGGTAGCAAATTCAGACTTAGTTCGGCCCAGTCACTACTGCACTTGTCGTTAGCCATACAGCCCGGCTTATGTGGAGTGATGGTTTATACTCCTGTTACCAAATGCAAGTTAAAGTACGATTTATAAAGGAGCTTTTGCTCCACTTCAGTCATTGATATATATAGAAAGATAACTTAAATTGTACAATTGTATGAACTCTTCTCCGTACAGCCTCTTATTATGTTAATATTATATATGTGATAGTAGTACTACAAGATAGAGGTAAGTTGAGATCAATTGCATAATTATTAGCACTACAATTTTTTCTGATTTCCCAGTTCTGACGATCCCATGAAAAAATCTTGTAATTGAAGAAAACTATGAAATAGTTGCAACAATTACGAGTTAGGTTTCTAAATGAAAAGGAATTAGTTGCAAAATCGTACCCGTGCTAGATCAAGAGACCCTGCTCCTGTTCGACGAGATGAGAGTGAGCGGCGGAAAGAGATCAACTTGATTCAGGAGAGTCGGAGGAGAGAGATCGGAAGGGAGGGAGAGCAGCGCGGGGACAGGTCGGAGGGGAGGCTAATTTTTTTCTTTTTCTAAGGGATAGAGATCTGGATCGGGAAGAAGGATAGAGGTTGGCCTCTTCTTGAATGACTATTTTTTTTGTGAAAATCTTCGCAGAAGCGCGAACTTCTTGAATGACTTAAACACAGTTCTAAAGTATTAAGTATTAAGTATTAACCCAATTTCTATATATTGAAATGAAGACCGCGCCCCCCCCCCACACCCACACACACACACATAATTATTAAGTATTAAGTATTAACCCAATTTCATTGTAAAATTTCTTTATTGCACCTCATAATTATTTTTTTATTTAGAAGAAGTCATATACTTCTCCGTAAGAAGAGAACCAAAAAAAATTAACGGGGAAAGAGAACGAAAACACAGTTTTTTTTTTTTATAGATAGAATCAATTTTAATTACTTAAACAGAACAGAACAAGTATTATTGATTTTGTTTTTATAAAAAAAACAACTAGGGATTGATGGAGGAGAGAATAAACAGAGATGGTCAATTGCAGATTTTTTAGAATCAAATTTAATTTCTCTCTTCGTTGATCTCTAGAATCGGTAAAGCATTTTTTTTTTATAAAAAAATCAAATTATTGAGCATTTTTTATTATAATCAAATCAATAGTATTTGTTCTTTTAAAATAATTAAAATTGATACTATTTTAAAAATATATATATATATCAAAACATAGTGTAGGATATGAGAGCCAAAAATTTTATTCGTATCCTCAATTAAAAAAAATACACAGATACTCTCAATGTCCTTCTAAAATACATCTATCACTGATTTAAAAAAAAATTGAGGACAATATGTATAACTCTGTCTTGCTACAGTTTTTTATTTTTATTTAAGAAGATGTGACCTCCATATGTTATTACAAACATCAATATTATTTTATTAAAATATAGACAAACTTATGTCGGAATTAACTAATCAATCACAACATTAATTTATTATCCTTTGGGGGCTAGTGAAATTGTCATATATTCCAATCATACCAGTTTTAATTGCGATTAAATAATTTTTGTTCATGCCAACAACTATATTAATTTCATTGTAAGTCTCATTGGATTAGATTGTGAGAACTAGTCTTTGATCTAGTGGCTAAGACACATGGCCTCTATGTGAAAGATCATGGGTTCGAAACTCAAATGAGAAAAATTCTTTGTTATAATAACAAAGGTATTAAATAGTTGGGTGGCTTGACCTCCAACTTTACTCAAAAAAAAAAAAATCTCATTGGACTGTGATAAGGCATGGCAAGTTACTGGTTAAAAGACAGTCTTTTTATAGAAATAAAACTGCAAATATTCGTTGGGGCGTAACCCTCTTAACGACACGCCATTACAGAACTCTAGTATGGTGATAAATGAGCATGGGCCAGGTTTTTACCGACAAGCAATGCAACTGTCTCCCTTGGCCCACAGCAGCTGAGTTGGCAGTGGCTGAGACAAAGCACGCAAGGCAAGAACCTTCCAGTTTAATTCCTTCTTCAATCATGAGAGGTGGAGTATCGAATGCACTTTTAAAAAGACCAGCCTGACTTAAACCACCGGCTAAACTGGTGTAAGTATATGCATCTCTCGGTAGGGGCATTGTATCAAACACAACCCATGCATCATCCTGCCTATTAAGCCTAAAATAAACATGTAACAAAGCATTTCCAATTGAGATATCCATTGCATCCATCTGGCGAATTACATGTCTTTAGAATACTGGATAGAGTATAAGAGTTGGGTTCAATTCCCGATGCACGCATCTCAGCTAATGTAGAAAATGCCTCTAGGCTGTGACCATGGTTAACAAATGCTGATATCAGGGTACTGCAAGAAATTACATTTGGCCCACTAATTTGGTGAAAGGTACGAAATGGGTCCTGCAAATCAGACGAATATTTATTGTATAAAACTACCATAGAGTTGCCAATGGATAAATCATGCTCTAATCTGAGTTTAACAATTCTCGAGTGAATCTGTGCTTGCAAATGTAGTGCCATGTCGGATGAACAAGCACTGATAATTCCGCCATAAGTGAAGGAATTAGGGTTTGTACTGGAGCATTTCTTTTCTCTAAACATAGCAATGGCCTCTTCATGCTTTCTAGCTTTTAATAAACCAGAAATCATACAAGTGAATAATGTAACATCATTAAATACTCCTTTGCTTGTCTAAAAACTTGCAGTTCGTTTGGAATACATGTTGATTAGACTTTTCCCACTCTTTGGCCTCCAATAGAGAGGATATCATGGCTGTGCAAGGGATTACATCTCTGTCAGGCATTTCATCGAACAGATTTTGTGCAGAACTGGGTTCCCTAAACCTCAAGTCGAACTCATACAGAGCACTCGAAACAACCAAATTCAATGCAAAACCGTGTTTCCAGACAAATCCATGTAATTGTGAGCCCAATTCAAATAGCGAGTCTGCTACAAAAATTAGTACAACATCGCGAAAAGGTGGAGAATGTGAATTCATTCGGAACTATGCAACTATGCAAGTGTCAGTCAGAAGCATCTTTTGAAAAAAATATGGCAACATTGTATCGCCCGTACTGCACATGGGATGATATCATATTAGTCTATGATGTGATATCCTTGTGAGACCTTTCATCGAACAATTTATGTGCATGACAAGGTTGATAGTTTTCGAATAAAGAGACGAGAAGGTTGCTGATGTAAAGGTAAGAAGGGATAAATCCCAATTTGAGAAACGCAGCATGTGTATATGTACCTTGGAAGAACGATTTAGAGTTGGAATAAGAGGTGAGCACTTCTCTAAAAATATGTCTGAGGAGTTTAATTCGCTCAAGGTAAAAAAAAAAGAGGAGGGAAATTTCTATTAGTTTTATTAATATAAATTTAAAAAATTCACAAGTATTTCTTCCAACATTTTAAAGTTGGAAAACTTTAAATATTCTATTACTCGGAAGATATGCATTCTGCACAAGTCGAATGTTATTCGGTCCTATGAAGAAAGAGGCCACAACAGGCTTGGCATTTTTATTCTTACCGTTTCTTCAGCCCATTAGGCCCAATTAATCTTTCTTCATCGCTTTGTTCTCTCACTCTCACACACACATTGACACTCCGCGCCGACAGTTAAGCTAAAGTTCTCTCTTCTCTGCAGTAATAGGTGGATCGTTTAATTTAGTAAATTTTTCAACAGCCAGCGTTTATTACGCCTTTTCTGCTTCCATCATTGTAGGCTCAAGTTTCACAAATAAGACCACTCCGCCGCAGCTGCACCTCCACTACGTCCACACCTCTCTCAGCACCAAGGTTATCATTTATTTTTGTTAATTTGTATTAAAATTACGAACTGTGTTTTTAGGGTTTAGGGTTTAGCTTTTTATTTAATTTTTTTTATTTATGAAAAGTGCTTTCATTTAGACCACCTAGAACAAAAGGTTTTGTGGATTTTGTTGTTACATATTGATACTTTGTGAGGGCCTTTAAATTTTTTTTTTTTGTCTCCTATTGCACAGCTGTAGAGGCTTGTGCTGAACCAAATTTAATTTTGGTAATTATTTATCAAAAAGTTTTAAGTTTTGTTGATATTTTTGTTTGTGTTAAACTCCAGTACTTGATTATTGGTTGAATTTAGTTTAAGGTCAGTATTGCAATCATGCTTTAGTAGGTACTGTTCAGAGTTTTCAGTATGATCTGCACTATTTAGGGTTATAAATTTGGAATTCACTGCATTTTTGTGAGTAATTAGCATATGTGATTGATTAAGTGTAAATGACTAGAATATTTCCTATCTTATAATTAGAAAGAAAGGTAAAAGAAGACATGTATCAAGGAACTGTTATGTTTTTTAACAGCACTATCCTGCTTAATTAAGTATGAATAACAAACTTAGGACTTCTTTAGTATTAACTACACTTGTTTCCTCCAAGAATCAGATGACGAAGCGAAAGACTAAAAGCTCTACCACGAGAGAACAAAGCGGTACTGATGACATCCTAAGCCATGAGAGAAACTGGTCTGAACTTCCACTAGACATTCTCCATCTCTTCTCCAAAAAGCTACCGGATATCTCTGATTTCATACACTTTCGTGTTGTGTGCAAGAAGTGGCAGTTATCAGCCCCATTAACCGATCCTCCGCCACAACTCCCCTGGCTTCTAGAACGCCTTCAAAACCCTGAAGTAGACTGTAAAATTCCCATTATACGCTTCTATTGCCTTTCGTCTAGTAAAGTTCATACTATTACCTGTCCGGGTTCTTGTCGTGCTTATCTTGAGGGCCCTGCATATCGCTTTTTACTTGCCTCTCACTTTGGAAATTCTGAGAGGTATCTCCTTAATCCTCTTACTCATGATCAGATCCATCTCCTGTTTATGGTTAATGTCATGGGTTCGTTCCTGACTATATTGGTCCAGATCCAACTGAAGGCGGTGATATTGTGGTTATATCAGGATATGAACCACCCAATTTGATGGCTTTTTGGCGACCAAAGGCTGATGATTGGGTCTATGTAGATGGGGTTGGCAACAGTGCTAATGCATTTTATAGGGGACAATACTTCGGCAATGATGAAGAAACTGTCATTACAAGTGTTATTGATATTGCCACCAAAAAATTGGCATATCAAGTCGCACCACCAGAGGGCTTTAACCCTCTTCTAGAAGGTTACACAGTTATGGTTGAGTCAGGAGGAAAGATCTTAAGGTTGTTCCATCATTATGTGGCAAAGCCGTGTCACTTTGATATATACTGTCTTTATTTTGGATATGGAGAAGGGAAACCTTGTTGGGTGAAAATCAATGATATCGGTGACCAAATGTTGTTTTTGCAATATTATCATGGGTTATCTTTTTGTGCGAGTAACTTCGCTGGATTCAAAAGGAATTGCATTTACTTCCTAAAAAAGGGGCAGTATCTTTGTAGATACGACATAGGAGATGGTACAACTGAGGTGCTGCTTTGCCCTTTTCATTCAGTGGGGACTTGGTTTGTGCCTAGTCTAGTATAGCTCTTCGATCAACTACGCATAAGAGCCATGTAAGTTTATCTCAGTATTAGTTTAGCTTTTTGTTTAGTTAGATGTTTAGTTTAGTAGTTCTAATTTGACTGCCTTCTTAACTATTTTATTGATCAGTGCTTTTGCAAAGTTATTTTAGTATTACAAATTTACCTACGGACTGATATTTAATACTGCCGCTTGAACTTTACAAATCCATTGGTGGATACTGGACCCAGAAATTTTCTCTCACTTGTTATCACTTATGTTGGTTTCAGGTACACAGGAGTCAAGGCCAGATTGAGGTGTTTTTCTGCATATTAAGCTATGAGATCACTTAAATATAGGTTGTTATTGTTGCCACTTTGGTTAATTTTATTCTAACTTAAGAGTTATTATGTTAGGATTTATTTTGATTCTAACTAATATTCTAATATGGTGAAATTTGTTATCTTGTAATCATTTACCATATTGGGTATTTATTTTCATTTTATATATCTAAATTATGACCTTGATATTTTGTATGATTTATGAATATGTAGTATGTGGAAGTAATTACTATTTTGTTATTGTTTGTGTATCTATTTATTTGCATGCCAAGCACAAAAATTATGTGAATAAAAAAAATAACTTGTGGTTGTAAAATTTAAGTTATATATAATTTGGTGGCTAAAGCTGTGTTTGGAACTCATCCTTTCTCTTTAAAATAAAAATGGAATTGACATATTTTCAAATCCAGTGATCTGATTGCACACACGGATGGAAGTTCGCTTCATTTGGCACGATCTGAAGGCAAAATTCGGCTCTCATGAAATCTCCCGAAAATTGGTGGGATTTGGTAGGAGTTCATTTGTCACTAGTTCGACGGGACTCGTCAAACTAAGGCAGGAAACTTTATCAGTTTGCTTGTGATTTTGTATTTTCTTATTTTAGTTTCTGAGTTATTATCTTTGTCGATAAATGTAGAATGGTTCATGTATTCACATTAGACAATGAAATGAGGTTGTCTGCTTCGGTATATGTTATGAGCTTGACAATTTCATAGTTGAGTTGTGTTTGGAGAAAAAAAAATTAAGATTGTTTTAGACTTTGGAAAATTTTAGGAAACTATGACAGTATTTTGTTTTTGAAATTAGAACCAGTTCATATCAATGTGAACTCATTTTAAGTTAGAATTAAGGCAGAATTTAATATAAATTTGGAATTATTTGTTCTGTTCTTTAATGTATCTAGTTCTGTTGGCACTGAGATTTCATCCGGAGTTGACATTTGCCATTTTTTGGTTAATTTCAGTATTCACATTGTCATCAGTGAAAAGAAGTCACAATAAATCATAAATGACAATACTCCTGTACAGATCAATTGAAGAGGCAAGGGCATTGTGGTCATTTATGAATCTGACCAGTTATAATGATTTTTTTTTTTGTGTGTGTGGCTAAGTCAAGCTTATGATGATTTAAATCGGGTTGGAACTGATATGTAATGTTGTACTGCCATTTGTAACTACATGATTATATGAGCAAATTTGACTTTCTAGTTTTGTGGTATCTATTTTTTTTTTCCATTTGTAACTAAGTTGATATATAACGGTCTTGTATTTAATGGAAGGTTGGTGGTGCTCTCTCTCCTGGTATTGCTCTTTTGTAATGACCTTGTCTGTTACCAATTGGTTCGTATGGTACTACACTGGGGAACCAACTCTGCTGCTCTCCAAATAGGAGAGCAGGGTACATGTTTTTGTACTAGTACATTACCTAGTCAATAAGCTATGTTACCCAGATACACCTAGATGGTCCTTGTATCCGTGTCAGACACGTATCGGACACCGACACGCCACCGATACGGCTAAGATGATAAGCTGGCGTATCGGGTGAGCTGGCGTATCATTTACTGCCTGATACGGTCTCCAATATGCGTTGACACTTTTGAGATACGACTTTCTCTATTTGGATACGCACCGGGGACATGCCAGACCACCATATACCCGTGCACTGTGCACTGTGCACCAGCGCTAGGGCTAAAGATCATGCACCGCAAACCAAACTCGTAGACCTGTGCACCGCAAACCAGCGCAAGACCAGTAGACCCATGCACTGCGCATGGACCAACTGCCAAAATTTATTTTTTAGCGAAAGGCAAAGATCGAACTTGGGACATTTAGATGAGAGGCGCAGCTTTTAACCAAAGCAATACTTCATATTTGTTGTTAGAACATATTTGTTGTTAGAACATAGTAACTTTGTTATTTAATCTATATTTGAGTTATAGTATTATTTCCCTCCAGAATTTTTTATAATTAATTTATATATACAAGTGTTCAATTAATAATATAATAAAATAATAAAAAAATAATATATATAATAGACGTATCGTATCCTTGATATTTTTAAATTGCCGTATCGCCGTATCCATATCATATCTGATACGATATCCGTATCCGTATCGTATCTGATACGATACCCGTATCCATGCAACATAGTCAATAGGTGATTTTGTCTAGGCTGTTAGGTGTGTGCTAGTTTTGAACTTTTGTAAACTGAAACAGCTAGTTAGCACATACAATTTTGGTACAGAATTGTCCAATTTTGAACCTGAACCCGACCATTCTGATTTATTCTTTCTCCTTTTCACCAGTACTTGACTCGTGCAAAATGACTAAACATCAATCTGGTTTTTCATTCTTGATTCTATTGGAGCTGTTCAGCAAGTATGGATTAAGCCTCCTGCTTCCTTAAACTTTCTTAGCTGCTTAATCTAGCCGAACACCAATTCCTTAGTGCGAATTAAAAACAACTCCTTTAGCATTCTTTTGCCCGGACCTTAAGACACCTATACCCTTTCCTTAAGCGCTTAATTCTTCACCCACGGATTAAGACAACTGAATATCAATTTCTTAGCGCTCCTTAAGCTTTTAAAATTTCACTCTTAATCCTTTGTTGCCAAATGGCCCCATTGGTGTTGTTCGATAAAGAGATATTAAGCCTCCTTAAAGCTCCTTTAGATTATTTTAGCTTTCTTGGCCGTATAATTCTATTGAACACCAATTCCTTAGCATGGATTGAGATCACTTCCTTTAGCCTCCTTTTGCCTAGATCTTAATCTCTTGCCCGGGCCTTAACGCACATCTACCCCTTACTTTAGCTTTCTTAGATTAATTAAGATAACCGAACATCGGTTTCTTAATGCGGATTAAGATTTAATCCTAACTGTGTTGCCGAACAACCCCATTATAAGCATGTACATTACCTGACCTGAAACATGAATCTGCCCAACCTGATTATTTTATTGGCACAACACTGCCAGATGACCTTAAGTCCTGAGCCAATTAGAACTGCTAGATGGAAATTGGAACAAAATCTTACTCAAGTTGCAAAACTGACCCATATCTAAAATGACTTCAAAACTGTCATCATTCCTGGGACAATAAACACTAGACAGCCGCCAGTTAGATGTAGGTTTTATTTAGTTGCATTGAATTCAAGAAAATAGGACACAGTAGGAGAAGAACACAATACATGAACAAGTAGAAATCTCAATTAACACTGTGAGACGTACTCTTGTTGGCATATACTCACAACTCACAAGTGGAGGCTTTCCTAATTACACAGATTCTAATTTATCTCATATTTATTTGATTGATAATGCAAACTTAAGGTAATATGGGTAGATTGCATAGAGCATGTCTTTTGGTTGGTGTACCCAAGATAGCATCTCCAATTGGTGTATTTTAACACTTTTCCATGTATGCTGCATTCTCTTCCTGTCCATCTCCTTACACTCGAGTATTAATCCTCTCCCCCCTTCAAACAGAAAGAAGTAACACAAAGTAAGAAAGTAAAAAATGAAATCAAGCATCCTGAACCCATATCTTGATGGTGCGATCGTTGTCAAGCCCGGCAGATGCAATCTTATTCTGGGTGGGATGGCACGAAACGGATATGACAGTGTCATTGTGTCCTTCCAATTTCTGAAGCACATTCTTGCCTTGGAGATCCCAGATGTAAACACAGTTATCCTCGGATCCACTCACTATGTACTTGCCATTTGTCACTGAAAATGTCGAGGTAATGCAGTACACCCGGTTCCTATGCCCTGTGTACACCTTCAGAGATTTCCCGTTGGCCAGGTTGCATAGCCTCTGTTACCATGTTACCAAATATTAAAAATCACAAACTAAATCATAAAAAGAAAAAAGAAGAATTGCTAAGAAACTTGAGAAAACTAAACTATTACCAATTACCATACCAGTGTATCATCAAGAGTGGCAACAAGGACGAATTTGCCATTTGGAGAGAACTTAGCAAAGGAAACAGCAACAGGGGACTTGCCAGGCTCGATGAGGGTCTTGAGGCAGAGACTGGTGGCAGCATCCCAGACCTTGCAGGACCCATCATGGCTTGCCGAGACGATCATGGAGGCGTCACGAACAAAATGGAGTGCAGTAACCGGAGCATCGTGTGCCTTGATGTCGCGAATGCAGCGGCCGGAGACAACATCCCACATTCGGATCGTGCAGTCAAAGGAGCCCGACACAAGCAGGTTGGACTGAGCATTGAAGTTGACACAGAACACATAGGAGGCATGGCCGCGAAGAGTACGCACACACCGGTCTTCCGAGGATTCTCTGCTTTTAGATGAGTTCGAATTGGGAGGGGATGGGAGAGATTTAAGGACCCAGAGGCGAACGGTACAGTCGTCCGAGGCGGAGGCCAGGTAGCTGGCGTCGGAGGAGAAGGCGATGTCAGAGATGCCCTCTGAGTGGCCTCGAAGCGTCGCCAGAGTGACCAGGGTGGAGGAGCACAGGACGGCGATCGTCTTGTCCAGCGACGCCGACGCCAGGAGACGCCCGTCGGGAGGAGAGAACTTCACGCACGACACTGCCCGTGAATGCGGAGACACCGTGCGCAACAGACGGTACGGGCGGTACGTAGGCGCACCGCCGGCGCTGGCCCCAGATGAGGCGTCCCCCATCTCTCCCACTTTTTGTTGGGTACTTAATTTGATTGGACACTAGTAGAGAGAGAGAAAAAAAGAGATCCGAGAAGATGGTGTTCTATAACGGCCCATGGGCCTAATAAAAAGCTTCGACACTTCATCCCATTAGAATGAGATCTGCTGCCATAGGGACGAAAGTAATTATAAAATGAGGGTGGTCTCTGTTTTTTTTGTATTTCCATCGGGTCTTTATCTTCAAAAAATTTAATAGCTTAAAATCTAAAACTTAAAATTCAAAATAACATTGTTGGATGTGATCTATGTTATTTTTTCTATGTACTCATAAAAAACTTTCAAATTTCAATTTTGTTTATATGTGAATCAATAAGTTGAAATATCAACGTCTCTAAATTATCTACATTAGTACATTTTTATAAGCTTTTGATGACGATCAAAATAAAGTTGAAATGTCATAATTTTTCACACATGCATAGATAAAATAATGTAGATCATATCCAACGTTTTATTTTAACTTTTATTTTTTAGATTTTGAGTTTTTAAAGTTTTTAAAAATGGAGACATGATGGAGGCACAAAAAATGGAGGTATTTGAACCCTCCTCTTATAAAATTCCTTCATTTTTAAATTCAACCGTCTAATAATTTCTGTTCACGTATCTCAAAATAGCTGATTTTTCAGTGCACGAAACTCAAAATAGTTCAACATTTGGATTTGGAAAAACAGGGATTGTAGGATACCGTTCATGGATAAAGAATCACAGCAGATCAGTAAAAGTTGAAAGCGCATGAGAAACGACATCCATTTGGATTGACTTATTGCTGGGTGACCTTATGTTTAACTTTTAAGTTATCAGCGGAAATCAACGGTTCACATTACTTTGAGATTCGAACTAAAATAGTTCACGAACTTATTTCGAACGAATCAGATCCAGTTTGAGTTTGGTTTTTATTAATTTTTTAAGAAATTTTTCGAAACGAATTTTCTACGAATTTTTTCGAATCAAACTCGAATCGAATCACAAATTAAGAATTTTTAGTGCAGCCTAAGTAGGCTGAACAAATAGTTAAAATAAAAATACCAAGTCCGTTATAGCCTCTTTCTTCTAAATCCTTCAATTAAACAAAAACCCTCCTGATATATTCGTCTTCTCTATGTTTTTTTTTTTCAAAACCCATTCTTCTTCTTCTACTCTTCATTAATAGGATGTGTCTAGACAATTTGATTAACAAATTCACTTACCATACAAAAACTGAAGTTGTACAATACATGCTTGTACCGGTTGAACTTGTAAAAAAGCAAAATGTCGAATAATTATTATCTCTTTCATTAATTTTTTTTTTAAATTAAGTCTCAATTTGAGCTGACCCTTAAATGTTCCCATTATATCTTCATTTCAAATTTTCATGACTTCAAATTTAAAATTTAATTATCAAAATAAAATTGTTAGATATAATTTATATCATTTTCTCTATTCACATCTAAAAGATTACTGATGTTATCAAGAGATTGCAAAAGTACACTGATGTGGATAATTTCTAAACGTCAATTTTTTTTAACTTACTGATTCATATAAAAATAAAACCAAAAAGTGAGAATTTTCTATGATATTGTGAGGCTCTAAAATAGCATTATCTATAAACAATGACTAGAAAAATGAACCCAACAAGTTTGTAAAAAAAAAAAATTCCATAAAAGATAGTTTGTGCTCAAAATATTTTGCTGTTTTAAGAACTTCATATCCTTCTTTTTACAATTAATATAAAGCTAAATTACATAATTATCTCTAAAACGGCAACAAAGTGAGCTAACTTGTGTAAAATATTCGCATATACCAAATACTATGTGAAATCCTAACAACTGTATTCTATATTGGACTATTGGAGTATATATTAAATTTGGAAACTCATTTCTTTTCACTAAATGATTAAATAAACAAAATCCTTTTTTCTTTTTCATTTTTTCATTTTCTCTTGTTGCGTTATTTAGATCCAGTTTATTTTTGTCTTACAAATTGAACGACAATTCTAATCTTCAACTCAATTATGCATCTCACAATTTCATACCAGTAACGGCTTTCATAATAAAAAAATTAGTTAGTACATAAGAAATAGAAGTGTTGGAATGTTATCCGAAATATAAGCTGATATAGTAAAATTTTTATTAATTAAAAAGCAAAGTTACAAAGGCATATGAACAAGAAAATAAATAATATATATATCATTATTTGGAAAGAAAAGAACGAGTTAATTTACATCACATAAGATATCTCAAAATTTTAATTAATCCATGAAAAATTTAAATCGTTTAAATTTTTATCACCTAAATTTTTAAACAGTACATTTATTAATTTAAAAGGTTTCCGACTTTCCGTGCATCAAATAGGCAATATATGGAAAAATAAGTCCTATTTTTAGATAAATATGAGAAATATAGAATAATAATAATAATAATAATAATGATAAATATAAGGCCTAATTTGTCATAGGCAGAAAATAGAAGTTAATTAAAAACGCTGCTAGAATTAGCCCATAAATCACTGGACTCACCATTTCTTTTCTTCTATAAAAACCCATGCAATTGATTGTTTGCTTCGTTGAGTTGTAAGTTGTAACAATATAAATTCGTGGAGATTAAGAGGAGAATGTCACCCCCACCTCCCACCGATATGTCTTCCTGGTCTGACGATGACTCTTCATCATCTGATGAAGCGCAGTATATTCTACAGCGCAACCCTCTCCATACCAAGTGTGATGACAACAAATCAGATTCTGACTCTGGATTTGAGACCAATACCAACCCGCTGACCAAAACCCAACAAACTCCCCAAAGACTCTCAGAATTGGAGGATTCTGAAGGAGAGGAGGAACAACAAGAGGAAATGGAGAATCAGAAGTTGCCGTTGAAGACCCCAAAAACTTCCCAGAAGCTCTTAGAATCGGAGGAATCTTTCGAAGAAGACGAGGAAGAGGAACAAGAGCAAATGGAGAAGCCAAAGTTGCTGGCTAAAGAACCTGACAATAAGAAGCTGAAGCTAATTCCAGCACCAGATCAGGCTACCTCCCAGAAGTCATCATCGATCCACAGAATATGGAGTCTTGATGATGAGATGGTACTCCTCCGGGCCTTATATGAGTTTCAGATCAGAAATGGTAAACTTCCTCCTAGAAAGGATTACGCTTCCTTTCTCTCGGGTATAAGTGGGTCGATCAGCTTTCCTGTCACCGAGATGCAAATTTTTTACAAGATTCGTCAATTGAGGCATAATTATAGTCAGAAGAAAAAGAAAGAATTTGATATCAAATTCTCACAGCCTCATGAAAAGATTATGTTTGATTTGAATGCCAAGTTGTTTGAAGGTAGCAACAAAGTATCAAAAAAGAGGGCTTCACCGGAAACCAAACGTGATACCAAGTCGGAGAGTGGCAGTAAACAAAAGAAAAGAATCACAGAGCCAGGATCACTAATGGAAGCATATGGTGGTGCTGTTATCAACGGTGGTGAGGTGGCGTGCTCCCGTATTTATCTTATGGAGCTGATCAAGGACATGATCAGTACACATCAATGTCCGAGGTGGCTTTCAAAAGTTGAGGACGTGGTTGCGTTGATTGGGGAGTCGAAGGTGAAGGATTTAGAGGTTCAGACCAAGATGTTGAGAATAAATGAGATGAAGTTGAACGCTAGGAAGGAGAAGCTCATGGCCGAGTTCTTTGACACTATTGCCAATGAGATGGCGCGCGATTAGTTGGTGATAAGGCTGTTCCATTTTGTAGTGAATATTTGTGTTAAACTTCAAAACAACTAGTTGGTTATGATTTCGGTACCATTAATTAGTGATGGTACAAAATATAGTAGTTGTTAGTACATATTTTGGAACAAACCTGTTTGTATTTCATACGATTAATTAAATATGAGTGATCTGAAATAGTTAATTATCAATGCAGTAGTTAGTGCATTACTAAATTGCTTTCATAGCATTATGATTTATTTTCTTTATCAGCTGGGTTTTACATAAATTAAACTGCCATCCTTATAAAGTCTAATGATCTCATAGCTTGTATAAGAACTTTGTTTTGTGAATATTGAACAAATAATCATGGGTATTTGAACTTTGTTTTTGAAATATATGCATTGTCGGTACTTTATACTGCCTTCACTAAAATTTTAGTAATCTTTTAATTAGTTATGTTTCCTTTTCTTGCTTTAATTGGTTTTATACCAACTAGGCTAAACAAATTTTACTTTTATAAAATTTGTCCTTCTCAATGTACTAAAATTAGTATTTTGTTGGCTATTAGGTGTACGGCCGAAATATAACTTTTACCACCCAAAACTGGGTACTTTTGAATTGAATATATTTTATTTACAAAGTTGAACATTATTAATTAGTCTATCTAATATCTTTTAATTCAGTCCCTAATTTCTATTGTCCGGATTTTGAGTAAACATAAAAAAAAATTTGTAAATTTGCAGAGTTGACAGTGTCAACTTCATTCTAGTTGAAGTGAGATATGATTACTGGTCTTTTTACCAGAATTTTTATTTCATATTCCCAAATTTTATCCTCATCTGAAATAAAAACCCTTATTCTATATAAAAGAAGAACATCCGGTAAAAATTGAAACTACCATATGAGAGAATGCATTTTTCATAAGTTTTGCTAAATGGTGCCTGTGAATCTATGTAAAAACAGTCGTTCATTCCTTGTATTATATGTTCTGACTTATTAGTCATAAAAAGACGGTAGCGTCTTAAGACTTTTTCCTAGCCAACTGTGCTACCTCTATGGAGATTTATTGAGGGTTAATTTAGGCTAAAATGAGCCTAATGTGGTGGTCTAGTTGCATAAACATTGTTACTCACATTTTTTGCATTGTTATTCGACCATTACTACTTGAGTGGATTGGGCCGAAACTGAGTTTCAAGTTTTTTTTTTTTTTTTCAATTCTGTTGGACTGAACAAGGCTTGGAGCTAAAGCCTGCCCATTAGCAGCCCTATCTAGTAGACATTGTGACCCCGGCCCAAAACCTTAACAAAGCAAACCCCTTTTAGAGCTCTACCAACCTGGCTTCTAGAGTTTCGTCAGGACCCTGAAGAAAGTGCCATTAAACGCTTCTACTGCCTCTCTTCTGGTAGAGTTCATACTATCACTTGTCCAGATTCCCGTGATGGCGTGCTCATTGGACCCGCATGCTGCTGCTACTTGCCATTCAATTGGGTAATTCTGAGAGGCATCTTCTTAATCCTCTTACAAATGATTAGATCCATGTCCCTTTTGTTAGTATACTCCATGGTTGTTGCCTAGACTATATTAGTCTAGATCCAATTGAAGGTGGCAATATTGTTGTTATGTCGAGAATTAAAGATTGTTTAGACAATGTGAATACCCGACACAATATGATGGCTTTTTGGCGACCTAAGGCTGACGATTGGATTAATGTAGAAAGGTTTTGCAACAGCTACAGTGTAAGACATTTTATATGAGACAACACTTCATTCATGATAGAGAAACTGGCATCACAGATGTTATTGATATTGCCACAAAAAAAATTGGCTTATCAAGTTGCACCACCAGAGGACACAACGTACCTTTATTTCATATTCCCAAATTGTAAATTGTAAAGATCCTGAGGTTGTTCCAATATTATAAGGGTGAGCAGTGCCACTTTGACCTACACTACGTACCTTTATTTTGGTGATGGAGAAGGGAACCCTTGTTGGGTGAAAATCACTGATATCAGTGACCAAATGCTGTTTCTGCAATCACATCGTGTGTAATTATCTTTCAGTGCGAGTCACTTTGCTGGATTTACAGGTAATTACATTTACTTCGTGAAAGACAGGCAATATCTTTGTTGATACAACATAGGAGATGGTACAACTGAAGTGCTGTCTTACCCTTTTGATCAAGTGGAGACTTGGTTTGTGCCAAGTCTGGTGTAGCTCTTTGATATCAGTTATACATGAAGAGCCAAGTAAGTTAGTTTTATTAATTTTGCTTTTTGTACAAATTGTTAGAAATTTTGTTCAAATGTTCTAATTGGACTGCCTTCTTTACTCTTTTAGTGATCAGTGCTTTTGCAAAGATATTTTAGTATTACAAATTTACCTTCTTGTTTTCACTTATGTTGGTTTTAAGTACCCAGATTAAAGTGCCACTTGGGCTAAATTTATTCTAACTTAGGGTTATTACATTAGGATTTATTTTGATTCCAACTAATATTCTAATATGGTGAAATTTGATATCTTATAATCATTTACCATGTTGAGTATTTATTTCCATTTTATATATCTAAATTTTGACCTTGATACGTTGTATGACCGGCTATGATTTATGAATATGTAGTATGTGGTATTAATTACTATTATGTTATTGTTTGTCATGGTTTGGAAACTCGGCTGATTCAACTCGGTATCGGACATGTCTGATCTGAGTTTCACCTGAGTCTCGCGCTCATACGATTTTTTCAGCAAAACTCGGATGAACAGTGTCTAACTCGGCCGAGTCATATGTTTTTCAGGCCGAGTTAATCCAAGTATGGCCGAGTCAACAATTTTTTCAATTTAAAAAAAGTCTTCTGTAATAGTTATTAGATATTATTATTTATTGTTTTGCTATATTGACAAATTATAAATTATTTCTATTTGCTTTTTGTACCAT
This sequence comes from Carex cristatella, assembly GCA_024447775.1. Taxonomy (NCBI): domain Eukaryota; kingdom Viridiplantae; phylum Streptophyta; class Magnoliopsida; order Poales; family Cyperaceae; genus Carex; species Carex cristatella. The sequence continues at coordinate 4,364,597 of JAJHPF010000008.1, read as the reverse complement.
TCAAGTACTGGTAGTTATGATCAAATTACTGCAACATATAATTTCTGGGCAAGAATTTGTTTTTAGAAAAACAACCACCTAGGTGCTTCGAAGAATGCAAGTGACTAAAGTTCTCGGCAAAACCCTTTTATTTGATTTGACATATAGCTTGAGAGTGAGACAACATATTTTGTTTATAAATTATTTAGTACTTAGCTCATATTTTGTTCTCTGTAATTTAATCACTCATTAAGAATAGTACATATTTTTTTTTGTCAAAGATAGTATAAAGAGTATGTTTTATTCATTATACTTGTATTACATTATATAATTAGTGGATTATTTGAGTGTAATATTTTGTCTTAACATAGTTTTTTTACAAATTTTTTTTTACCAAACTTTCCCCTACGTTTTGGCGATAAAACAAGCTTTTGCCAAAAAAAATCTAAGTTTCCAATATGATTCATCCTATTCCGATTCCACGGTCAAGAATTCGATTCTAATTCCAATTTCGAGTTTCTGAACCATGTGTTTGTGTATATAATTATTTGCATTCCAAGGACAAATATTTTGTGAATATAGAGCAGGTTGTTCTACCACTACTCGGAATGTGAACATCCAAAAACTTGTGGTTGTGAAATTCAAGTTCTATATAATTTCGTAACACCAAAATCTTAGATGTTAAACGAGAGTATCATGAATAGTTAAATGGGAGTTCCATATCCACACTGGATCTAAATGCAAGAAGAATGATTAGATATAAAGAGTTAAATTGCTGCATAAATATGACTGTCCCAATATAACAAATTAAAAGTTCTAGATAAAAATTCAGAAGATAAGGCAAACTAAAAGGTATAAAAATGAAATTGATGCTCTGAAAAGTTTAAGTACACATCGGAGATGGTAACTGAAACAAGTACCAGGTCGGTACCATATCTTGTAGGTTACTGGTACTGTATATCAAAGGGTCTCAGAATGAGAGCAGATGGAAGACTGGAGGCCTCGTATTTATGAAATGCAGGTATTTATTAAACTTTCAGAGCAATTTTCAAATTTGTGTTTTTTGTTTCCTGTAAATTATATGTTGACCTAATCAGTACCAGAATGGATATCGTTCTCAAGTTCCAAGCATGTAGATTGTGCTAACTAATCAAATACCCAAAGTCTAAGTTCTAGATGTTGAGGTCTTAATAATCAAATATGCTGGTAATAGTAAAATCTGATCCAAACCAGAAACGCACAGAATTGTCCGATTCTGAACCTGAACCCAACCGATCTGATTTATTATTTTTCCTTCTCACTAGTACTTGACTAAACATCCATCCAGTTTCAATTCCTGATCCTATTTAAGCATGCGCAATCCAAAACCAATTTGACCCTTAGCCAGATGTGAAGCCTGTACATTAACTGAGTCGAAACATTAATTTGCCCAATCTGATACTTTTGTTGATACAACACTGCCAGATGACCTTAAAACCTGAGCAAATTAGACCTAATAGACTGAAATTGGAACTAAACCTCGCCCAAGTTGCAAAACTGACACATATCTAAAATGACTTCCAAACTGAAATAATATTTAACACTAAAACTATCATATCATTCCTGGGACAATAAACACGACAGACATCAGTAAGGTGGAGGTTTTGTTTAGATGCATTGCATTGAAGAAACTAGAATACAGAGTAGGAGAAGAACATACAATACATCAACATGTAGAAATCTGAATTAACACTAAGAGGCATATGCTCTTGTTGGCATATTTATGCAGGTTTACAACTTCTACAACTCGAGATTTTAAGTGTGTGCATGTTGCCAGGAATTTAAATTTTGAGGCAGATAGCCTGGCGAATCAATAAAGAATATATCAAGCTCCAGGCGAAGGTTTACGTATCCTAATATCATAACCAAGTGTCATGACCTCCATTTTTTGGATGTATATAGAGTACAACAGTTTTTTTTTGGGTCCTTTATTAGTGTTAATATCTTCTTAATATTTTGAAGAGGGGCACTGTTAAGACGGGCTGCTGGTATATATGAGCATCTCTGATGAAAGCATATTAAATGTTATTCTCAATTTCGATGATTTAGGATCTTAATAGTCGCCCAAATTGATAAAATTTATGGAAAGATAAATAACATAAATTAGATACTATATATGTGCTTGATTTAGCAACAGATACACCATAAATTAGATAATGAATATGTGTTTTATTTAGCCACAGACATCTTGTAATTTAGGCCTGTTTTTGAACAAATAAATTATGTTCAAGGAAAAAGCAATATCCTTAGCGGTGGTAGGTAAAATTAGAGAAATATAATGTACACTGGTGCTGGTATATATATTTTTCCTTTAATATTTAATATTAAAAAAGATAGAGTTATGCTATTAGCGGATGCAGAGTTTAACAACTAACATTTTAATTAGTGCAGAATTGAGGTGAGAGGAAAAATGCTTTTCGACTAAATTGTCTTTTCCACGGTTCTAAATAGCATGCTATTGTGCGCTATATATGACCATAGCGTATTTTTTTAGCCGTTATGCTTTTATGTGATAAACGCTATTTAAATCTTTATTCTTTTCTATTAATATTGACAGTATCCAAGTAATTTTCTAATTTAAAAATATTGTAATCCTATTTATATTGTTTTCTTTTCTATGAATTGACAGTTTTGTTAAAAGAAAAAAAATTCCCTCTACCTCAGATTTGCGCTAATGAAAATGTTAGCTGTTAAAATCTGCTCTCCTATTAACATCTATACTGCATGACCCAATTTGTATTGGTAGGTGATCAGTTATGCAGCCAACTTTTGTTTTAAGTAGTTATCAAATCTGATCATTCCTAAAAATTAAAGAACCGATATGAACTATCTAATCACATTAAAAGGTTTTGATTTGGATAGCAAACCCAATTACTATGTAGGCATGAAAGTAGCAGCAAAAAATGAGGAGCCCTAAATATAATATGAAATCTTTCGTTTTGATTTTGGTTGAAATATTGCTACTCGTGATAAAAATGAATTTTAATTCATCAGCTTGCAATTATATATTTTTTATTTTTTTTTGGAAAGCTCACAATAGGTTAGAAATCATAACCATCCTTGATCAGTTGATCTAATAGTATCAAGATCACCAAACATACAAACATAAAAGAATCTTATATATTATAACAAGCCCTATAATATGACTTACAATGAGTCCTTCAAAATAAAAGAAATAAATAAAGACCAAACTCGGATTCGAACCCTCACCTTTTCTTGAGTTCAGAACTTCAGATCACCTGAACTAACCCAAATTTTTTGTTTGAATCCAGACCGTCCGATCGGCTCTGGCTGTCTGATTTGACCGTTCAGATCCAAACTAAAAAAAATGGTTTATTTTAGGAGATCTGGATATCCACCTTTCTTCCTAGAATTGCAATTCCGCTGTCCCCTCAGGCCCTCACGGTCTCACCTCTCACTTCCTCTTCGCTAACTTCCCTTGTGCGCTCTCTCTCTCTCTCTCTCTCCAAAATATGAGCATGACCCATCTATCTATTATTGGATTTGCAATCAATATTACTGAGTCCAGCCCCATCTATTAATTATATCACAAGGGTTTCCATCCTAACTAGTGCCTCAGGAAAAGTGAATAACTTTCTCTCTTCCCTTTCTTAGATTTTCAGGTTTTAATTTGTCTTGCTTTGCTTGTAGATTGGTGTTTAATTGAGCCTCTAGGGCGTAGGTAGGGACCAAGGCGTACTTGAGGTTTACCATATAATTCCATATAAAACAGCAGCGAAAAACCCACCTAAAATTCAGGTTAGTTTAGTAAGAAACATTTTGACCTAAATCTTGGTTTGTATCATCCAAAAGGATAAATTGTAATTTTATTTATTACTATCTTATAGTTCAGATCCTAATTTCAATTGTTGGACTTTTGAGTAAACACAAAAAACTGTAAAATTGTATTATGTTCTGATTTATAATTAGTCATAAACATAATGTTGTGTTTATTCGTTCCTTATATAATTGAAGGTGGGCTGTTTGGTATTTATGTACTTTGATTGAGGGTTAATTTAAGCTAAATTGAAACTAATGTGATGGTCTGGTTGCAGAAATCATTGTTAATCACATTTTTGACATTGTTATTCACCATGACTTCTTGAGTAGTTGGGAAGAATCCGAGTTAGTCTATTCGACAGTACAAGGCTTCGAGCTAAGCCCATTAGCAGCCCTATATTGTGTACATTGTGACACTGGTCCTGAACCTGTTTAGGCTTGTGCGAAGGCCCAAATTAATCATAACTCATATATCTATGCCTAATCACTGACAGATCATTAGGTGCCACTACCTGAAACCCCTTTTAGTACTAACTACACTTGTTTCCTCCAAAAATCAGGATGCCCAAGCGAAAGACAAATAACTCTACCACAAGAGAACTAAGACGTACCAATGCCGTTGCAAGCCATGAGAGAAACTGGTCTGAACTTCCACAAGAAATTCTCCATCTCTTCTCTATAAAACTCCCTGATATCTCTGATTTCATACGCTTTCGTGCTGTGTGCAAGACATGGCAGTTGTCGGCCCCAGTCACCGATCCTCCACAACAACTCCCCTGGCTTCTTGAGCGCCATCAAGACTCTGAAGTACACCGTGGAAACCCCATTATACGCTTCTACTGCCTCTCGTCTGGTAAAGTTCATACTATCTTCTGTCCAGCTTCTCGTCGTGCTAGGCTCAAGGGCCCCTCATGCCGCTACTTACTTGCCTCTAACTCGAGAAATGACCGAATGTATCTCTTTAATCCTCTTACTCATGATCAGATTTATGCTCCTTGGGTTAGTATCTATGGGTGCCCAGACTATATTGGTCCAGATCCAATTGAAGGCGGCAATATTGTGGTTATATCAGGACAAGCGGACTGGCCTACCCAACACAATATAATAGCCTTTAGGCGACCTAAGGCTGACGATTGGGTCTATGTAAAAAGGATTGGCAACATCCAGAATGGTAAGGCATTTTATATGGGACAACACTTCAGCAACGATAGAGAAACTGGCATTACAGATGTTGTTGATATTGCCACAAAAAAATTAGTTCATCAAGTCGCACCACCAGAGGACACAAACCCTCTCCTAAAGGGTCGCACAGTTATGGTTGAGTCAGGAGGAAAGATCCTAAGGTTGTTCCAGCATTATGAGGCTGAGCAATGGCTCTTTGATATATACTATCTTTATTTCGGTGATGGTGAAGGAAAACCTTGTTGGGTGAAAATCACTGATATCGGTGACCAAATGCTGTTTCTGCAAAATTATCGTGGGTTATCTTTTTGCGCGAGTAACTTTGCTGGATTCAAAGGAAATTGCATTTACTTCTTAGAAGCCACACAATATCTTTGTAGATACGACATAGAAAATGGTACAACTGAGGTGTTGCATTGCCCTTTTGATTTAGTGGAGACTTGGTTTGTGCCTAGTCTGGTAAAACTATCTGATATCAAGTAAGTTTAATTGAGTACTAATTTAGCTTTTTGTTTAATTTGTTAGAAACTTAGTTAGTTGATCTAATTGGTCTGCCTTCTTAAATTAGTCATTGATGCTTTTGCAAAGTTATTTTAGTGTTACAAATTTACCTATTGACTTGTATTTAGTACCACCGCATGAACTGTACATTGGATCGTCACTGCTGCCAGTTGTGTTAATTTTATTCCCACCTAGGGTTATTATATTATGATTTATTCCTAGTCAGTGTTTGATTACACAGGAATGAGTTGATATTTTCAAGCACCACAAAAATTAATACTAAGTAGATTTTGATTTTCTTATTGTGGAGGGTTTCAGAAGTTTTTTGGGTCTAAAAGGAAATAGCAAGTTACTAGTTTGTATAAAAAACATATTCCTCTAATATAGTTGTATTAGAAAGTAATTAAACAGTTTAACAAAAGGTGGATGCATGTTTTGCTAAGTTGATCAAAGAAGGGCTATATTTTGGATATGATAGAAACCCTAGTAGTTTGTAGTTGCTAATGATATTTGTGTTTGCGGTTATATTTTGTATAGGATGTAATAGGAGTTAAAAGAATTGATAATATGTAAGGTCTTAGACAATGCAAAACAATCATTTTCTGTCTGATTTAGAATTTGGAAAGAACAATTCTTTTTTTTTTTCTTTTACATTTTCTCCAAATTCGGAGAAACTTTTGAGTTTCATCGGAACTGTAAGTTGAGTGATCTGATTCCACATGATTGAGATGCATTTTATTTTTAATGCAACATGACTAATTGAATTCTTATTTGCAATTTTTGCTCTAACCCAATTTTTTAAATAAATATTGCACAATGATGCATATTTACCATCATATATATATATATATATAATTGGTTTTATGTAGGGGTGTAAACGGAGCGGATTCGGAGCGGATAATGCTAATACCATATCCGTATCCGTTTTTCAACAAGCGGATATGGATAGTAAATGGATATCAAAATTGAAAACCATATCCGTCTTAAACGGATACAGATTCGAATACGAATATGGAGCGGATAATTGTCGGATATTGAGTAATTATACTAAATTTCATAATTTTAAATTACATAATTTGATTATTTAAATTGACAAAAATTTAATAGTCTTTTTAAGTTTGCATAGTGATGATTATGCATGACTAATTGCTTATTAATTCAGAGAACTAATCTATTATCCTAATAGATTATATGATTTTTCTACCAAAATTTTTGAACTTAAACGAATATGTATGTTTTTTGGAAATTTCGCAAGGGTGAAATGAATTGAAAGCTGTTGAAAGGTTAAATTTCGGATCCGGATATATACGGATGTCCGCTCTGTTTATATCCTCACGGAATTATCCGTATTCATATCTGCATTATTTTTCCATATACTAAAATTATCCGTATCCGTATCCGCAAGTATCCGTATCCGTTTAATCCGAATACGGATAATAAGCGGATTCGGAGCGGATTATCCGCGGATAATCCGTATCTGTTTGCATCCCTAGTTTTATGCCATGTTACAAAAATAGCATAAGATACTTCGCACGAAAAGAATTGGCAAATTGAAACATCTCAGGACACGATCTACCAAAGTGCTAATTTCTGGCCTAAATGAAAAGCACCTAACGAAGAGATATCTGACTCGTCCATTTCAATCTGGCTACAATCCCGAAACGTATCCCAGGTACCTGAGAGTATTGTACCTCCTCAGGTACCTCTGAGAATATATGAAATCAGAAAATCCATTTAAAAAAAAAAAATTGGAGTCATTAGCAAGAGCCTTCACCAATACTTTTTATTTTGCCCTTTTTGACTCAAGAAGAAGACAATATATACTCATTTTTCATTTTTTTTCGCTCCTTAATTATTATTGTACTTGGTCGAACATTTAGTTGCCTATATATCTTAAATTTTTTTGTTCAATCAAGTTTTTCAATTATTGAACATAATAATTTTATCTTTTCTAGTTTTGATGGCTGTTGATGGGTTTGGTTGAAGGTACGGTTTCAGCTTTCAGCTGCAGTCATATGCTCTATATCAATTTTGGGACTTTTTTTGTGGTTGATGATCTAGTAGGATGTGTGTAGAAAGTGATCTAATTACAAACTATGTTGCTAATGCAATGGGCTTTATGTAGGGGTGTAAACGGAGCCGGATTATCCGGGTGGATATCCGCTCCGAATTCACTTTAATCCGAATCCGGATTTAAACGGATACGAATAACTGTAAACGGAGCGGATATCCGCTATATCTGTTTAGTTTTTCTATGATCGGACTTGAAATATTCCTACTCACAACCATAACCACTCTGCACGCTCACGTATACCATTGACCGGCCTTTATCTTATATATATACTCTTTCTCTAGACCATACAAGTTGTGGGACTAATAATTACCCCTGTAATTCGGAGATAGTTTATGTTTCTGACTATTAAAATGATATTGGGCCGAGACCAGTTTATATTTCAATCTAGTCTACTCGAAACTCGAAACTGTAAACTGTAAACTCAATTATGTGACATATATGACAATAGCTAAACCTATTTTAAGTTTGCAGATATATGATCGATCGATCAATAATTAAAATTTTAAAACAACTTTGTTAATACTTTAATTAAACTTGATATTAAACAATTATCCGACAATTATTCGTTCCGAATCCGTATTCGTATCCGCTCTGTATCCGTATCCGTTTAAGGTGAATTTGGTTTTACATTTTGACATCCATTTACTATCCGTATCCGTATCCGCTCATTGAAATGTGGATGTGGATATGGTATCAGCATTATCTGCTCCGAATCCGCTCCGTTTACACCCCTAGCTTTATGCCTTTAATTTTTTCAAAAATAAAAAATAAAAAAATTATCTTTCTAGTTATTTTTCTTAATTCAATTAGTTATGTGAAATTATTAACTAAGACTTAACTAGGTAAAACCTTACATTTCTTGCTATAATCATCAATTGATATTATGTCAATTATTAGTTTTTCATCACTAAATAAATTACCAATTTGAACTAATTCTAAAATATAGGGTAATGTTATTTTGAGAGCACCATTTTGATTATTGAGAGCCAAGAAATTTTATCTCTTTATACTCAATTTGTCCTTATACTCTCTCGATTTTTCCTTTTCACAACAAATGCACAACATGCCTAGTTAAAGATTGAAGAGGATAGATTGCAATGAGATTGAACAATACATCTCAAAATGAAAGTCCAATGATCGCTTTTTATCCTTTTTTAATTACTTTGATTCATCCATAATTAATAACGTATATATGTTATTTTTTATATTTGCTCATATGAGAAAGTACGTAATTTTGAGTTTTTTTTATAAGTATACTTGAAGTTCTTTCCTTCTAAATTAATTAAAAATTGTCAAGTTGGATTAGAAATTAGAATTGAATTGTCAAATATATATAGAATTAATTAGTAATTAATAATGAATGAATGTTAATTTATAAAGGAAGCTGCTAACTGTCCCCCAACACAAATCTCTGGATTTACAAAATTATGTAAACTTCAATACTAAATCTTGTAAACCAATTCAACAAATTCTGCAAACATAAAAACTGTTTGTTATTGTGTGGTCCCCAATAACCTCCACTTTAACCACCACTTTAACAACTTTAACTGCTTTGACTGAAACCACTTCTAGACCTTTGATCTGGACCACATATAAAAGTTCTCTATTAACAGTTTTTCAAAACTATTATATAACAAAGACAATTTTAAAATTCTGTAAACAGATACATGTAGAAAAACAATTCAATTTTTTTTTCAAATTTGCATTTGGATACTACTTCCAATTATTTGAATTCTGTAAACCTTATCACATGACTCTGTAGACAATTTTGTTGAATACTAGAAATAGGTAAAAAAAAAAATAATTTTGATTTATTTACAAATTTTTTTTTTAATTTGCATCTAGATACTACTTCTAATTATTTTGAATTCTGTAAACCTTATCACATGACTCTATAGACAATTTCATTAAATACTGTAAACCGGTAAAAACAAATTCAAATTTTAATTTTTTTCGAAATTTTAGTTTTGTTAAATTCTGCATCTAGATGCTTATTTCAATTATTTTGACTTTTGTAAATATTATCACATAATTCTGTAAACTTAAGCTTTGAATTATGTAAACCTAAATTGTAATTTATGAATATTATCTTTTTTTGATGGTGCTACATCCAAAATATAATTTTATATTTTGAATTATGTAAATCTTACTGTAAAACTTTGTAAGGTGTTACTCTAAATACTGTAAACAAAACAACTAATCTAAAAACACATATATTATTATGTCTAACAATGAGACATAATTCTTATCACTAAACAAAATAAATTGCCAATAAATAACATAAATATTTTCCATCAAATATAACATTTCATACAAATTAGGGCTAATTCTAGCAGCGTTTAAAGTAACTTCTATTTTCTGCCTATGACAAATTAGGTCTTATATTTATAATTATTATTATTCTATATATATTTTACATATTTATCTCAAAATAGGACTTTTATTTTTACATTGCCTATTTGATGCATGGAAACCTATTAATATAAAATGAACTGTTTAGAAATTTGGGTGATAAAAATTTAAGCGGCTTATATTTTTCATGGATTAATTTAAATTTTGTGTTATCTTAGGTGATGTAAAGTAACTCGTTATTTTCTTTCCAAATAATGATATATAGTATTTTTATTTTTCCTTGTTCATATGCCTTCATAACTTTGCTTTTTCATTAAAAATTCTACTATATATCAGCTTATATTTCGGATAACATTCCAACACTTCTATTTCTTATGAACTAACTAGTTTTCTGATTATGAAAGCCGTTACTGGTATGAAATTGTGAGATGCATAATTGAGTTGAAGATTAGAATTGTCGTTCAATTTGTAAGACAAAAATAAACTGGATCTAAATAACGCAACAAGAGAAAATGAAAAAAACAAACAAACAGGATTTTGTTTATTTAATCATTTAATGAGTTTCCAAATTTAATATATACTCCAATAATCCAATATAGAATACTTTTTTTAGGATTTCACATATTATTTGGTATATGCGAATATTTTACACTAGTTAGCTCACTTTGTGGCTGTTTTAGAGATAATTATATAATGAGGAGGGATCAAGTTACAACAAATTTGAGTTACAACAAAATTACAACAACGATTTTTTTCATTTTCAAAATTCAAATCGTCGATCCAAACCATTCAACATGATTATCTAAATAAAATGTGCTTCCAGATCAAATTTTATATATTTTTTTAATTTTTTTACTATTTATTAAGTATTTTACAAAAACTAGTCAAATTCAAACCATTGAATTTTGTATCCATCTTAATAAATAGTAAAAAGATTCAAAAAAAATAGATAATTTGATCTGGAAGCACATTTTATTTAAATAATCACATTGAACGGTTTGGATCAACTATTTGGACTTTAAAAATGAAAAAAATATTGTTATAACTTTGTTGTAACTCAAATTTGTTGTAAATTGATTTCTCCTCTTATATAATTTAGCATTATTAATTAATTGTAAAAAGAAGGATATGAAGTTCTTAAGACAGCAAAATATTTTGAGCACAAACTATCTTTTATGGATTTTTTTTTTCTTTTGCAAAATTTTTGGGTTCATTTTTCTATCATTGTCTATATATAATGCTATTTCAGGGCCTCACAATATTATAGAAAATTATCATTTTTCGGTTTTATTTTTATATGAATCAATAAGTTAAAAAAAAAAATCAATATTAGAAATTATCCACATCAGTGTACTTTTGCAATCTCTTGATAACAATCAGTAATCTTTTAGATGTGAATAGGGAAAATGATATAAATTATATCTAACCATTTTATTTTGATAATTCAATTTTAAATTTTAAGTTATGAAAATTTGAAATGAAGATATAATATTGGGAACTTATTAAGGGTCAGCTCAAATTGAGACTTAATTTATAAAAAAAAATAATGAAAGAGCTAATAATTATTCGACATTTTGGTTTTTGACCAGTTCAACCGGTACAGGCTAGCATGTATTGTACAACTTCAGTTTTTGTATGGTAAGTGAATTTGTTAATCACATTGTCTAAACACATTCTATTAATGAAGAGTAGAAGAAGAATAGGTTTTGAAAAAAAACATAGAGAAGACGAATATATCAGGAGGGTTTTTGTTTAATTGGAGGATTTAGTAGAAGAAAGAGGCTATAACGGACTTGGTATTTTTATTTTATTTTTACTATTTCTTCAGCCCACTTAGCGTTGCAAAAAAATTCGTAGTTCGTAATTCGATTCGAGTTTGATTCGAAAAAGTTCGATAAAGTTTTGATTCGTAATAGTTCGAAATTAATTCAAACCAAACTCAAACTAGATCTGGTTCGTTTGAAATAGGTTCACGAACTATTCTAGTTCAAATCTCAAAGTAACGTGAACCGTTGATTTCTGCTGATGACTTAAAAATTAAAACATATGGCTGCTCAGCCATAAGTCATAACTCGTAAGTCGTAACCCTCGCTCTCAGTTTTGAAACCCTATACGACTTTCACATCTCGCTCTCAGCAACTACGATCACTCTTTCTTACAGTAAAAAAGTTCAGAAAAAATTCGAAATTGAGTTCGTAAAAAATTTGATTCAAAATTAATTCAAATCAAATTTAATTTGAAATTAATTTAGATTAAACTCAAACTAAACTAGAGTATGTTCGATTTTGTTCGATTCGTTTGGAGCCCTAGGCCCACTAGGCCCAATTTATATTTCTTCACGCTTTTATGTCAATTGCATATTTGAGATGTCCGTATTTTATACCCCAAAAATCATATTGGATGGTCGATCACTATTGCTCTCTGTGTACACATATCGGAGCTAACAAGTCTTCCCCGCCTCTACCGAATTCGCATCCTCTGAGATATCTCAAACTTTGCGTGACTTTTTGGAATATCTTAATCGTTCAAATACATTCTACACGACTCTCAAAGCTCAAATAATACTGCCCCCTACGGTTAATAGGCACCGGACACGTCCGTCACGCAAAAATTGAGATATCTCAGAGGATACGCACCCGCCTCTACCCCTCTCCGCAGAGAACTCTCTGGTCAGGTAAGGAGCTATCCTTTTCAGTTTTCCCAAAATAGATGGATGGTTTAGTAATTTTGTCAACATTGTTTTGCTTTTTCTGATTCCATCGATCGTTGTAGACTCAAGTTGCACAAATCAAACCACTAATATCACCTCTGTTACTCCGAAATTTTTATTAATAAGAATATAAATAAAAAAAATATCGGTTTTGGGAAGGTTTTGCGGAGATTTTGAAAAGTAGAAAAAATGTGATTGTTTATAACATCCTCTAGACGTAATTGTTTACAACGGCCTGATTAGCGAAATTAGATTACCGCTAATTAAATCATTAAAAAAAAGTATGGTCGTTACGGATGATAATGACCATTGCTACAATGGTTTTTTTTTCGACCATACCGTTATAGAACTTAACTAAAAAAAACAAAAACACTGTAGCTGGTCATTATTGTTCATGACAGCCAGCTATAGTGTTTTTTTTTGTTAATTAGTAAACATTCAATCAAATTAACTGGCCGTTATAGTTTATAATTTGCCGAAAGCATCTCGCATCAACCTTTCTTAATCGTCTCTGCGTCAATATTCATCTAACAAAAATAGTTGACCGCATAAATATTTCAGTGCATAGTAACACTTGATATTAATATTTTTAGATGTCAACCAATGTCATAGGTAAAAATTACTTGCAAGTATAGGTATAAGGAAATTGGTTATCATAGATGTTTACATGGCCACACTAGAAATTATCTCTTAATATAATTCAATTAGTTAAGTATATTTTTAATTTATGTTTTAAACTTTTACTTGAAATAATATATCAGTAATTTGATGTCTATTAAATTATCATGATATATGTAGAATTTTTCATCTTTTATTGCGAATACATGCAATTAATTATTTGATAAATGTTTTGTTATTCTAATCGGGACTTGAAAGATTTACAAAATATAATTGGCTGACTCTGACTAATATGTACAATTTTCAATTTTTCATCTTTCATTTATCACACATCTCAATTTTTGGTAGTTTGTTTTTTCTATGCATTTCTTATTCTAATTTATTTATATTTTCTGTAATAGTTCTTTAATTAATTGTTGACCTTATTGTTTACTTCTTTGTTTAAGTCTATAAAGTACAATGTTGTTTCCTACTCATTTGAACAAAAGTATTGGTGAAGTATTTTCGCCAATATTTTTTTTTGTTGTAACATAAGTTCTTATTTTTTATAACGCTTGTCTTAATTAATTGCATCCGTGTATTGTTTTTTCATGCGGGATGTATTTTCTAAACATCATATGTGTGAGTAGTGTGGTATATCAAATCATTTGTTCATGCAACATGTTAAAGAGAGAGAACAAATTATTATTTAAAAACCTCTTTCCCATATTTGAGTTATTTTTAATGAATAGATATATTTAAATTATCAATTGAGCATATTTCGAAAAAAAAATTTATTTTATTCTTTTTGGTTTTTGGTATATGATATTGGAGAAAAATAAATTTATTATTTTATTATATAATTTATTATTTGATTAATTTATCAAATTAATTGAAAACCTTAAATATTTTTTCCATATAAAAACAAAGCATTTTCAATATTATTTATTCTTTGTAATTCTAGTTTGTTTTTGCTCAGTTACAGTCTCTTTTATTAAGTCTTGACTAAATCTCTCTCTTTTTCAAAGAAGTTATAAATTTTATATGTATATTATATTTTGGATTAAACTTTATAAATAGTTGTATGTTCATGATATATATATTTGGGGGAATTTCATGTATACCCCTCAAAAACTTGGAAATTACATATTTCCCCCTCTAAAACTTATAATATCATATTTACCCTTCTAAACATTAAAAACGCACAAATTTACCCAAATTTACTTAAACTCGCATTAATTAGGTTTAAATTTCTATAAAATATAATTAATCACTTAATTAGTAATAGTACCTTTCTTCTTTAGAGTCAAAAAGCTCTTAAACACTTCTACTTCTATGACGCAGAAACTATACATGCCTATGAGATTCTCAACCTAATTTCACTAGAGATAGCAGAAATCACTCGATAATTAAACGAATCAAACAATCTAAACAATCTCAGGCACGAGCAAAGTAATGGAAACAGTAAAATTGAGTTGGTGAATCCAATAAATTATCCATTTTTTTTTCCAGATCCTACTGGATACAATTCATAGCCTTATCTAGGCAATGCTTCTAGCAAATCATTACGCTAAATGATAGAATGGATTTGTCTATTGAACTATCTTGGGACAAGTCAACGCCATATCCCTCTTTATTCGATTATCTAGGCTAACAAATCTCTAACAAACACTTCTGATGAGTTCTCCAATGTTGTTTCAATCTTCGCCTTCATTTCTTTCCTTCCAGACCACCACCCGAGTTGCCCCCTCTTACTTTCTTCTCTAAAGCTCTTGTTGACAATGCCTTGGTGATTTTGCTTCTATAACTATAATTTCTCCTATAACTATTTCCAAATTGGATTTAGATCGTGACAGTGCCTTGGTGATTTTGCTCTTGATGGCAACCCTCATTCACTGCTTTGCTTGTTAGAGATGGCTGGTTTTACCAATTTTGCGTCAGATAATCCATTGTATCATTCGTAATTTTTGGTTGGTCAGGAAGACATAAGTTACTTCTTGTTAGGCAGGAAGAGAAGGAATTGAAATATCCTTTCACTTGTTTGGCTCTTGTGACACGAAGGGTTTTGGTTTTCTCCAAAATTTTGATACTGGCATGGAAAAACAGGGCTAAATACTGAGTTATGTGATTAATTATAGTTATTAGAATATTTAACCATGATTAATCCAAAATTTGGGTATGTTTGATATATATTAAAATTGTAATGGATAAATTTGTGAGTTTATGAGGTTTAAAAGGGTAAATATGATATTATGAATTTTAGAGAGGGAAATATGTAATTTCGAAATTTTTGAGGGGTATACATGATATTCCCCCTATATATTTAATCAGGTAAGGTAATGGGTAGAGTTGTGTTTACGAGAAAAAAGATTTTGATTCTTATTTAGAGTTTTTGCAATAATCAAATCTCTTGTTCCGGGGTAAAATTGTAGAATTTATAAAATGTCATATTTTGATTCAAATTCAATTCAACAAATTAAATTAATAAATATATTTCACTCTAAAATATATCTTGGTAAAAAAAAATTAATAATTCAGTCCCCGTTATAATAAATATTTGTTTTGTTTTGCTCGATTGTCCCTGACAACTCAAGAATTAAGTACAAATATAGTGCCCGTCAAAATAAATTAAACTGATTACAACACTTTAGTATGATAAATTAAAAATGAGAATAATTGAATTTGTCCCGATATCACAGATTCACAGATAAGAATTCTTACATTCTAGCATGATATATCATGAGACTTACCATTCTAATTGTGAAGAATTCCAATGAGCTTGCCGCTTTGGGAGTCTCCAAACGATTTTCATCTTCCATCCACTATTGGACATAAGTCGAAAGATGTTTGCTATAAATACTTTAAAAACTGAATCAATGTTTCGATTTTTTTTTTTAATTCGGAATGTTATGTGGTGATAATTAGGCACATCCGCACATGTATGAATGCGTAATTAAAAGAACCCAAACATTAATTCATTTTTAAAAAAAAAAATCATATCTTCTCCTTTATGACAAAATATTTTGTATATTTCTATAAATGTAAAATTATGAATATGTACAAATGTATATTTTTTTGTTTTTAGTTTTCACTAATTTGAACTAATTAAAAGCATTATGAACCGATTTTTTTAATATCCAACATTAAATAAAAATATCAAATATATCTACCTTTGCTGGGTATTTTTAAAAATGCCCAGACCGGTCAAAAAATAGCCGGTTTGTATTTTTATTCCAACTAACTATTTTTTGGCCGGTTAGGTTTTTTTTGTGAAATTGTTTTAAAATTTTAACATTTTGATGTATAATTAACATATTTAGTTTATTTAAGTTTAATTTAGCATAGATTATTTTAGTATAATTTAGCATAATTTAGTTTATTTTAGTATAATTTAGCATAATTTATTTTATTTTAGTATAATTTAGTTTCATTTAATTTATTTTAGTATAAATTGGCATAATTTAGTACAAATTATGCTAAATATGCTAATTATACTAAAATATACTAAATATGCTAAATTTTGCTAATTATACTAATATTATGCTAAAATATATTAAATTGTGCTAAATTTTACTAATTATACTAAAATATGCTAAATTGTGCTAAATTATACTAAAATAAATTAAATTAAACTAAATTATGCTAAATTATACTAAAATAAACTAAATTATGTTACTTATGCTAAATTAAATTATACTAAAATAAACTAAAATATGCTAATTATACATCAAAATATTAATCTATCAACTATTTCACACAAAAAAAATACTAGATTGGCCAATAAATGGCTGGTTGGAATAAAATTACGGACCAGTCATTCTTTGACCGGTCTAGACATTTTTAAAAATACCTAGCAAAGATGGATATATTTGATATTTTTTTATTTAATGTTGGATATAAAAAAAAATCGGCATCATGAAGCTGTAATATAATATTTTTGTCAGTATTTTTTTTCAAATGCAGTTGCAACCGAACTTATTATTGTTCAATAATATTTTAAATAACATTTGTCTTAATGAATACCTATTTTTTTCCCTATCCATTTCTTATTGTAGTGTATATTTTGTTGTTATAATTCTTTAATTGATTTTTGACCTTATTGTTTACTTCTTTTTTTCAGGATCTATAAAATCCAAATCTGAATATTATCCAGTTATGGTGACAGAAGCTAATTATAACAACACGATTAACTTGTAGTTACCAATTGTTACGCTCGTTGCTTGGTTTTGTATTTTGATATGCCGTGATGCGAATTAAAATGGAGGATTAATTAATTAAATTAATAATTAATGGAACGGTTGCAATTTAACAAAAAACTTTGGCACTTGTACAAAACTCGTCTACGCAACTGAACTGTCACTGTTACGGGAGATCGAGAAGGGTGTCTGATGCCCATCGGACCATAGTCTGTTTGATGAGTAGTTCCTACCGTTCGATTCATTTTAAGATCTGTGCATATCACTTTAATATCCGTAATGTTTGTTTTAATATCTGTGCATGCAAATTTTAAAATGAATCGGACGGTAGAAACCACCCATCGAACAAACTCTGATCCGATGGACATAGGAAAAGGATTCATATCTGCTGCGATACTAAAAGGGTGAACAGTAACTCTAAAATTCCTGCTTTTTCACATCTGACCATCCAATAATTTAGTGCACGTATCTCAAAGCAGCTGATTTTTTCTTGCACAAATCTCAAAACAATTGAACGGTTGGATTTGAAAAAGCAGAGATCGGAGGCACTGTTGATTAGCGTAGAATCGCAGCAGATGCGGATCAATAGGAAAACCCCCTCCCCACTGTTACTGTTACCTACCGAATGCAAGTGTCTAATTAACAGTCTAAATGTTGAGTTCGGATCTTCCAAAGTAACTCAAATTTTGAGTTTAGATCCGGACCGGATGGAATCATGAAATGTAACGGATCCCTTTAATATCCCTGCAAAAGAAGATCGGACGGTTCGAACCAAAACTGAAAATTTATGTTACCTCAGGTAATTTGAATTCCCAAGTGTTCACTACACCACTCAAATTTGAAAGCGTTTTTGACAGTTTTGCCCTTATCTCTTGCAACTTGAATTACTATGCACTATCTCTTATCTCTCTTGCACTTTCATCCTTCTACTGTACTATCTTCCTAATAATAACAAGACCAACCAACCAGATCTCTCCTCTCTCTCTCTCTCTCGCTCTCTCGCTCGCGCACTCTCTATCTCAATGGCAGCAGTAGCTATAAACCCAAAGTGGCGAGTGCCGACAGGTGTTTCCTGGCAGTGGCAGCAAAGGATGAATGAATACAGATACAGGCATAGTAATGCTAGGCAACTCACATGCTCCGTATCGATCTCGATGAATGGATGCGATTGTTGTGGCGATCAAATTCAGCTCCCCATCAGCATTTCTGAGACGCACACACTGCCCCCGGTGCCTACACTACACTCGGCTCCAGCACAACTCATCTTGGCACTCTCTGCTCTGCGGGCCCAACCCCCGCTTTTCGCCTCTGGCATTATTCGCCTCCAGGTTGTTGAATTTTGAATTGAAATTAAATAATTAATCATTTATTAATGCTGTCCTGGTTGCTTCCTTATCTACTCTTGAGATTTCTGATGAGTATGACTATGAGGATATATATCTAATATAATTAACATAATATATATTTTAATTTGAAAAATGAAATGATAAAGAGCAGGTGCCAATAAGGCAAAGGGGGGATGCTATTGAGTGGCTGAACGCGCAGAAGCACGAGTCATTGGTTCCACGCTGCTTCTTCTCAGCCCGCTGTGGCACTGGTACTGGTACCATTGATTTCCCCGTCAGTACCAGTACCAGTAGCAATCCTAATAATTTGGATCCATGTAATAATCCTGTTAGTGTTGCCGGAGTTGGGTCTGCTGTTTTTTTCCGGGGCTCCGACCCCTTCTCCATTCACCACTGGACCTCAATCAAGAGGTAGGTGCCTATTTATTTTTAATTTCATGCCGGTAACACTGACAAAAGTATACAGTTGGATTTTAACTAATTTGTGTGAAGGTTTCTGTCGAGAGAGAGCCCACTAATCCGAGCATATGGCGCCATTCGGTTTGATGCGAGCAGTAATGTTTCCCCTGAATGGGAGGATTATGGTTCTTTCTACTTTATCGTACCTCAGGTACATGCAATATTCTCATGGAATATTGGTATTATTGAAATTTGAATCACAATTAATTAACAGAATACTAAATTGGTATGATTCATGATGGATGTGATAAAGTGCAGGTGGAGTTTGATGAGCTAGAGGATGGTTCGATTCTTGCGATGACTATAGCGTGGGACGACTCTCTTCAGTACACTTGGCACACAGCCATTCGTCAACTCCAAGCAACACTTCATCAGGTTTCTCCATGCTTCCTAAACAATTAATTTTGAATTTGAACGTTTGATTATTTTATTCGTTAATTGCTCACTCTCTTGAAATTAAACAGATATGTCCATACTTGACAAAAATTAACAAGGAGTCAAGCCTTGGAACAAATATTGCGAGTCTGAGTCACGTTCCAATGAAACCTTGTTGGGATAACTCTGTTAAGAAAGCTCTTCAAATGATTAGAGGTGGCGATTCTGATCTAGTTAAGGTGAAATTAACAGTTATTTCTATTTGTGTGATTGAAATTGAATCGAGTCATTCTTTGTTTCTTCAACCAACAACCAAGCCTTTAATTAGTCCCAAACAAGTTGGGGTAGGCTAGAAATGATTCTTTGCTTCTTTGATTAAGAAAATTTTAATGGAAATTGATTCTCCATTATCCAGGTAGTTTTAGCAAGATGCAGTAGATACCTCACCGACATATGCATTGATCCGATTGAATTACTCGCTTGTTTAAGGGTACATGATTTATTTTACTAAATATTTTTCTTTTCATTGCAATCAATGATACTGGTAAATAATGCCATCTCCAATTAATGATACAGGTGGAGGGTCAAAATGCATATCAGTTCTGCATCCAGCCACCTAATGCACCCGCTTTTGTGGGGAATAGCGTATGATCCTCCTCTATTTCAACAATTTTGAGAACATTAACAAAAAATTAAGTAATTTGAGAAAGGATATTACTGTACAGTGATGTACTAAATAAAGGTCCGGTTTCTGAATAGCCAGAGCAACTATTTCACCGCAAGAACTTAAACATTGCAAGTGAGGCTTTGGCAGGCACCCGGCCTAGAGGTTTCACAAATTTTGAAGACCTTCATATCGGTCAAGATTTGCTCTTCAGGTTTGCTTTCTCTATCTAGTTTTAATTTGCCTTTTACACACGTACCACTGAAAATGAAGTTATTGATTAGTAAATGTTTTTGTATTTGCAGTCCGAAAGATAATATTGAGTTCACAATAGTGAGAGAGAACATACAAAGAAAACTAGAGGTATGCTGATTTTCTTTCTGACTTACATATATGCCCCTGCAAAGGAAAATTTCCAAGCCTACCCCTGCAAAGATTAGAAACATCACATATATGCCCCTGAAAATCCATGCTCATACAAGCTCAAGTTTATTTTCTGTATCCTAGCTAATTAATTGCATGAGGAAGAGAAGAGGATATATTATTTCGAAGTTGAGAAATGATTTTATATAAGATGTTATATCTATTTACTAATTAAGATATTTTTAATTACAACCTTAATTTAAGTCCATATATGTGTGAAATTATAAGAAGAAGCATGCATCTTGTGCAGGCTATATGTAATGAAGTAGTTGTAGAACCTAAAAAGGCATTGAGAAAACTTCCTCGAGTACAGCACTTGTGTGCACAGCTTTCTGGCAAGCTACCTACAGAGGATCACGAGGTGATTTCAAAATATAATATGTTAGCTGATATGTATATACATACATTATAATTTATACATAATATGTTAGCTTGATTGTGACTCTACATAAATAAATAAAAAATAATTAGGCTTGGTTTAGTACTGTTTTCACCTTCATTTTAATTAACTGTTAAACAGTTTGAGGTTTTAAAAACTCTTCATCCTAGCCCAGCTGTTGGTGGATTGCCTACAGAGGAGGCGCGAAGATTCATAGAAGAAAATGGTACATAATATTTTTTGGTGAACAATTAATTTATATGCAAATTTAACAGGAATGAAGTACTTACAAGAAATGTAATATACAAACATGAATAAGAAAGAAATCAAAAGACTTGGATCTGCTTAAATTTTGTAGAAATGTTTGATAGAGGAATGTATGCGGGACCCGTCGGGTGGTTTGGTGGAGCAGAAAGTGAATTTGCTGTCGGTATCAGATCAGCTTTAATTGGCAAAGTAAGATATCATATATCTCCCTACTATTTTCACTTTTCTTACAGTAGCAATCTTCATCACCAAATTTCATTGTACTGTATATGCACAATTAATACAGGGCAACAACACGCGAGTTTATGCGGGTGCTGGTATTGTTGAAGGTACCAACCCTTCTTCTGAGTGGGAAGAACTTGATCTCAAAGCATCACAGGTCAAAAATAAATCTGTGTGTGTGTGTTATTTTGTTTGTTTATTTATTTATTTTCTTTCAAATGAGTACTTTCTTTATTTTTTTTATTTTTTTTTCTTTTCAGTTCACAAAGCTGTTGCAAAGTAAAGAGCCTGAAATTTGCTATCAAGAAACAGAAAACATCACAACTTCCCTTTGAAAAGGTAACCTGAACAAATTTCTATGATTAATTGTTTTCCTTTCATTTGATGTAAATTAATTATGAATTTGGCATACAAAATTTAAAGGTGGAATTAAATGTTTTAAATTTTTTGCAGGTAGTATTTCTTCTGGTCACTTATTGGATGGGAATGATTGATCCCAATTTTGGAGCACGATTTATGCATGAAAAGAAAATTAATATTAATTGGATAATTGTTTAATTAGTAAAAAAAAGATTCAAGATGCTAGTTTTGATTGATTGTAATTAAGAATCCAATTGGTGCGTGTATGTAATATATATATATCCCATTTTGCCTATGCAATACGACAAATTCATATTTCTTTTTCTCACTGCGTGAATTAACAACAAAATGACCCAATTACAAGAAAATTGTTTGCATTCTTTTTCAAAATTTGCGCAAAAATAAGGTCAAAAATCAAATTAAACTTGATAACATTCTCTGTTTTTTATAGTGTTAGATCAAAGTGTTCTCTTAAACTCATCAAAAAATCAAATTACATTGTACAAGCTGGATAGAGATATAACTATTTAATATTACTTCCATTAGAATAAGTCATTACAAAAAAAAAAATCCAATACAAAATGGGGCTTAGTTGCACAAACTACTTGCCCAAATAATTTTGCTTAAAATCTAAGCACCATGAAATACTCTTTTGAAAAATTCAAAACAAGAAACATGAGCCCCTCTTTTGAAATACAAATGACACGTGCGATGGAGTAATGAAGCTTTTTTTAGTTGGAAATTGATGAAAAATTATTTCCTCTTTACTGCCTGACAATAGGGGGAGTTTTTTCGTATAAACTTGTGAGAATATTATATGAGTTATGGTAAAGAAAACAAAAAGGGTGGTCGTGCCGGAGTGGTTATCGGGCATGACTAGAAATCATGTGGGCTTTGCCCGCGCAGGTTCGAATCCTGCCGACCACGTTTTTTTTCTTCGCTTTAAAATCTCTCCAATCACGACTGTTTTAACGTTTTTTTTTTCTCTTCGCTTTTAAACCGAAATTTTTATTAATAGAAAAATAAATAAATAAAATATCTGGAACGGGGAAGGTCTTGCATTAAAATTTGAAGAGTAGACTGGACGTTATAGACCACAACGGCCTAATTAGCAAAACAGCGTTAAAATAAAAAAAATAAAAATGTGGCCATTATAGGTCAGAACGTCCAGGTACAACATTTTAGTTTTTTTTTTTTTTTTGAACAACATTAAAAAATATATATATATATGGCTGTTATAGACCAGAACGTCCAAGTACCACTTTTTTTCTCGCACTATTTTGTTAATTAGCGGCAATCTAATTTCGCTAATCAGACCATTGTAGCCTATAACATCATTTTTCCTACTTTTCAAATTCTTCACAAAACCGTTGCAATTGCTGATATATTTTTTTTCCTATTAATAAAAATTTCGGGCTTTTAAAACCTAGATCTCTCCAATAATGACCGTTGTTTTTCCTAACTCTCTCATCTCTAGTCATCGGATAGATACCCCGTGGAAAATATAAGCAAAGATTTGATACCGCACAAAAGTTGATTTTATTCTTGGCATATGAATGAAAATTCTTGTACGTTAGATCTAAATCAAATAGGCCAAATTACATATGAAAATTGTGGACTTGTGATACCACACAACCAGGATCCGAATCTGCTGCGATTCTTAACTCATGAACAGTTACCTACAATTTCTGCTTTTCCAAATCTAACTGTTGAATTGTTTCGAAATTCGTGCAAGGAAAAATCAGTTGCTTTGAGATACGTGCACAAAATTATCTTTGAAAAAACATGAATTTTAGAGTTACTGTTCACCTTTTTAGGAAGGATCGCAGTAGATGTGAATCCACACAACCATGAC
The DNA here is from genome assembly GCA_024447775.1 of Carex cristatella. Classification (NCBI taxonomy): domain Eukaryota; kingdom Viridiplantae; phylum Streptophyta; class Magnoliopsida; order Poales; family Cyperaceae; genus Carex; species Carex cristatella. Next base: position 4,340,837 of record JAJHPF010000008.1, on the reverse strand, counting down.
AGGATATATGTCCTCTTTGTAGTCGAACAGTACGAGTATGATTGGAGAAGATCATTATTGGACAAACAACAAATTAATTGCATCAGTAAATTCAAGGGCATAGCTGGATAAGACGTGTAATTTTATCACTTGAATATTAAGTATATTTTATAATTTTATAATTTTTTGATGAAAAAATTAAATAAAAGCATATTAAAAAAATAGGTGTATACAAAATCTTATTTTACTTTTAAGCTAATTATACTTTTATAATTATTTTTTTGAAAAAAAAACACAAAAAATAGTTGAGGAGGCTTCAAATGCCTCCATTTTCTAAACACTAATCATTTAAAATTTCAAAATAAAACCGTTAGATTTAATTTATATTATTTTTTCTATGTACCTATAAATATTACGACATTTCGACTTTGTTTTGATCGATATCAAGAACTTGCAAAAATACATTGATATGGATAAATTTTGAATGTTGATTTTTCAACTTATTGAATCATATAAAAACAAACCGGAAAATATTAAATTTGTTGTGTGTATGTAGAGAATAATATTAATCGCATCGAATGAATTTATTTTAACATATAGATTTCAAACTTTATGCTATTAGAAAATAAAAAATGGAGGCATAATAGAAGCATTTGAACCTCCTAGAAAAAAATATATATTCTTGAAAAATAAAATTGAATCAGAGAAGTGCCCATAACTAATTCTACTTGGCTCTATCCCCGTGTAAATCACATGCAAAGGATTCATTCATAAATAACGGAAAAATCTTAGATTATTCTCTCATCGTCATTTTTTCTTTTCTAAATAGTAACAACAAGAAAAAAATAATGAAAATGTTTCCTGCCATTAAAATGTTATCAGCCTTGTTGCACTAATTCTTTTCAACCTAGCACACATTTTTAGTAATTGGCATCTCTTTTCCTCTTTATTCCTTAAAAGTATATTAGCAAAAAAAATGGGATCAAGAACATATTTTATAGAAATTAATATTACAATTTAACAATCAAGTTATGTAGTAAAAAAATAAAAAAAAACTATACAAGTTGGTACGCAACATTATCATCATTGCAACTTAAAAGAACAAGAAAAGTTATGTACCAATAATTGTACCAGCAATATGCACTAAGAATGATTCGGCATGCTAGAAACTATCTGCTTACAGATGGGTCCCCCATAGAGAGAAGTCGGTCTTCATCTATCGAGAGTCTTTTAAGAGCCGCTGAGAGTGAAGTGTACCGGTTCACCAATTGCTTGTATGTACCAAGTAGGTTGTTCACATCTTCACGGGTTAATTCCTCTGGATTTACATCCATAAATGGAAACCTAATTTCTGAAATTCACAGTTAAAAACATCTACTCTCAATATTTTTTTTATAAAAAAAGGTTTATTGCAAATTACACTGTCATAACTGACTGTCTCTTGTTCAACTTTCTAAACATCAATTTCTTATTTAATTTAAATAGAGAATAATAAATAGATTAGTAAGTGTTTTTGCATATTAGTTCGAAAGAGAAAAACAAAATTCAGGGATACAGGAGATCCCATCAACTTTTCATAGGATGTGTCTCACCAAATTAATTGTGATATAAGAAGCATTCATTGCCTTTTGCAAATATGGCAAAACATGGGGTCTCATTTGCAAAGTATAAAGAAACTAACTATAAATGTACCATCATTAATGATCTCCTTTCCCTTCCTTTTTGAACCGACAGCACCATCCCTATCTGCCGAGTGGGGCCCACCATCAGTTGTTGACTGTTCAATGGCCAATTTTGCATCTCTCATATGATTTTCAAACTCAGCTTCTTCCATTGAAAGAGAGTGTGTATTTATATTTAAAATGAATGTTTTTGCCGATATGAGATTCGTCAGGTAATATTCTATCTCCGATACAAGCTTTGTTTCTCTTCTGAATAATTGAACATATTTCAAATTCGAATGCAGCTGTGGTGGATTTGCCTATATATATGTAGACATGTTATATAGTTATCAGTGATGTTATTACTATAAAGATTTCTGCAAAACAAAAAACCAACTTTCTGGAAAGAATATAAAAAGAACTCTAATTGTAAAATTTTCATCATTCACAAGAAAATACCTAGCTTGTAGAACATGACAAGATTGAAGGAATTAGGGTGATGAAATGATAAGATCGACCTTTCAATGACATGTAGTATATATGTTCTTCTACCTTTACTTTATTCATAAAGCGGCACTTAAAATACCCTATCTAATGGTGATAATAGTATAATACAGGAGTGGGTTAAAATGCCCCATTGTTTTTGTGCCCCAATCATGCCTCGCATGCTTATCTCCGTTTTCAATCCAAACAGTCGATCCAAATTGCTCAACATGGTCTCTATATTAAAATGTGCTTGGAGACCAAATTTTATATTTTTTGAAAATTTTTGTACAATTTTTTTATATAGGTAGAAAATCATTGGTTTTTTTTTGTTTGGCTGTTATTCGGTTGACAAGTTTAATTTGGTTGGTTTGGTTAGATTTTTGAAAACCGCAAATTTTGGTTTAACTATTTTAATTCGGTTTTAACTGAACCTACCGTTTAAACACCCAAGCAGGTACAATTACCGGACATGAGTAAACAGGAAAGTATATAAAAAAAATAAAAAAAATTTGATAGTTACCAAGAGAGGCGTAAGCTTGCCTTGATAGTTAAATAAATTAGAACTGGTAAAAATTCATCTGCACCAGCTGGAGAATGGTGCAGGGATTCTGATGCATTCAGTAGTAAATTGTTTATAACTTGACAACAGTTCATGATGCACATCAACTTCTCTCTTGGAGCCTTGTAAGCATTGACCTTTTGCAACTCTTTCACTGCTAGCTGGTGTCAAAATTTTAAAGTAGCATCAGATACAAAAACAATTTTATGCAGCCCCTGTAAATCATAAACATATCATGCATAACCCTACATATGAATTAGAAATAACTCGTAATCTCGTTTTAAATTCCCAAATTAATCTGCTTTTCATCCCATTGAAAGAAATTATATTTTTGTCATTTTCTGGAGGCGAATGGAAATATAGAGGGTTACAGATGCAATCATATCTTAGCAGCATATGTGGCATTCCTATGCTTTTCAGAGGTATCTGATTTCAACATTTTGCAGGGGTATACAAGATACTACGACAATTGCATGATAAAAGCAATTAAGACATAAGCACATAGTGTCAGTATCAGCCTTGAAAACATGTATTAAATTGAGTAACAAGGAAATATACCAGCCATGAGGCCTCATTATGCAAGAGTCTAGGCACATCCAAATGATTGGGTTTGATAAAGCATTGTAACAATCGAATTTTCTCCGATATATCTGAGTCTATTTTAGAATCTTCTGGTGATGAGGCAAATGTCCGATTGAATAATTTTGTCATAATAAATTTTTCAAGGCCCTACACGCACAAAAGAAATTCATCACATTTTTAAACATAAATATGTAAATCAGAAAGTAAAGAAAAAAAATTTAATTCATGATGAAAACTACAATGGTACAGTGTAAATTGTTTGGCATGCAGTTCCTTGACATCCTAACATTGAAGTGTAGTCCTTGTACCTTTAATTTTTGCACAATGAACCTCATAACTCAGTAGAAATTAGGACAGCAAAACTATGAAGCATAATACAATTTGATGAGTACATAACTTTTGAACGACCTTCTTTAGGTTCCTAAATAGCTTCATACAAAGAAGATGCATATCAATTTCTTTCTGATGGATCGAGAGTAGATGGATGTCTCATCAACAGATAAAATTAGGGGATTTTACCCTAACTATTTAGAGATTTCCATTAGCAAAATTGAGTATGTAAACACAATTATTACATTAGCAACAGAATTATTTATTAGACAAGCAATAGCATTACCTCGATTGCATTATCTATTTCTTCATAAGATGCATTAAGCCACAAAGGATGATCTTTGATTGTTCCCTCCATGGTCAATAGAAACTCTTGAACTCTTTTACTATCTTCTTCGGCATCAGTTGCATCTAATGAAAATGACACAATGAAACTGCACATGGAAAATTAATAAATTATAATTGCTTCTGCAAATTAATAAAAAGCACCTACTTTCCAGTTTGAATTTCTGAAATGAATTAGTTTCTTCATACTTGAATTATACAGTGTATAAGTGTAGTAAGGTGTGCTTTTTCAATAAACAATTATACTTCCATCAACTGGCACAATAGAAACTCATTTTGAAGGATGAAAATAGAAAGAAATTTATTTTGAAGGGCTAAATTGAAAAATATCGAAATCTTAGGTTGTGAAAGAGACAGACACCTCTTGATGGAGCGAATGAGGTCGGCAGCGGCGGGTCGGCGCATGCGATCGAGAAACCCGTAATAATCAGGCGCCGACGAACTGGAGCAGTCCATTTGACCACTCTAGACTCTAGAGTTTGCTATTCTCTCCCTTTCTTCGTACTGTAGAAGCTCGCAGTATAAACAAACTATAAAGAGGAGATGATTCCTTCCCTTGTTTCTCTTTGCTTCTTTGATAATTTGTAACTAGAATTGATTGTACCTCGAATTTCAATAATACAAATCACCTAAAGTAACTCAAATTTTGATTTTAGATCTGGACCGTTAGATCTGTTTTGGCACAAATTTTGAAGGACCGTGCATTCCACCTCAGGCCAATCGACTCGGATCGGACAGTCTGTATCAAAAATCAATATTAAGTTACTTGAGGGGATCCTGACTCGAAGTTCAATCGGAGACTGAGACAGAGGAATGACAGGTGAGGTCAGACCATATGACGAGTCAATCAGGTAGGATCCGGATCATGCTGATCAACCCTTTATTATTCGTCTGATCAGAAAAGAACGGTCCGAATTGAAATTCAAAGTTTGAGTTACGGAATCTCTATTTAGTCAATCAAACCATGGGTGCACGGTGGAGTTCAGTTTGTCTCCAGTCATTAAAGAAACAGGAGACATCCTTTTTACAAAGACAATTCCGATTTCTTCCTGAGAGCGAAAGATCACGTGGGGATAACAATATTTTGCTGATTAATTTTGTATGGCACGAATGTATAAATGAAGAGTAAAACTAGGGTGTTTGTACGAGTATCAAGTTTCTCTGTATTTTTAACTCTAAAATTTATCAGATTAATTTTGAACGACGAATTAAAATTATTAAAAAATTTCTATCTTAAAAATGATATGTCTATATATGAAAATTTTAAAGTTTCGAATTAATTTAGTATAAAGTCAAGCGGTCAAAATTAGAAGATTTATAAATTAATTTTAATGCATTCATTTTTTGGAAGATTTTTTACCGCTTGACTTTATACTAAATTAATTCGAAACTTTAAAATTTTCACATATAGACGCATCACTTGTAAGGTAGAAGAATTTTAACGATTTTGATTCGTCGTTCGAAATTAATCTGGTAGATTTTAGAGTTAAAAATATAAAAAAACTTGGTACTCCTAGGAACACCATAGTTCTACTCTTCATTTATACATTTGTGCCATACAAAATTATAAATTTCAAATAACTAGCTATCTATATTATAAACTTCAACTACTCAAATTTCAAAAAATCATGGCTTAGTAAACAGCACATTTCTACTTGGCCTTTAAATGTGAGACGAGGATTAGAGCCTTTAGAGGAAAAGTAATCCTTCTTAATTATTTAATTACATACACAGAATTGGTAGAATTTATTCAAAATCATTTTTCGTTAAATTTGACAAGATTTCCGGTGCAGATTGGAATTGACACCACTGTTTCTGCGGTGTAGCTAGGGGTGTAAACGGATTCGGGTTATCGGCGAATAATCCGCTTCGAATCCGCTTATTATCCGTATCCAGATTAAACGGATACAGATACTTGCGGATACGGATATGAATAATTTTAGTATATAGAAAAATAATACAGATACGGATACAGATAATTCCGTGAGGATATAAACGGAGCGAATATCCGTATATATCGGATCCAAAATTTAATCTTTCAGCAGCTTCAATTTATTTTACCCTTGCCAAGTTCTCAAAAAACATACATATTCATTTAAATCCAAAAATTTTGGTATGAAAATCATATAATCTATTAGGACAATGAATTGGTTCTCTGAACCAATAAGCAATTAGTCATGCATAATTGTCACTGTACAAACTTAAAAAATTCCATTAAATTTGTGTCAATGTAAATAATCAAATTAGATAATTTAAAATTATGAAATTTAGTATAAATTACTTAATATCTGACAATCCGTATCCATTTAAAACAGATATAGTTTTCAATTTTAATATTCATTTACTATCCGTATCCATATTCGTATTCTAGTATTATCCGCTCCGTTTACACCCCTAGGTGTAGCGCAATTTGAGCACTAATTGGTAACAAAAAAAATGATTTAATAAGGATTCCGTTTTTTATATTAATAATTTAATCTTCGCCGGTGTACGGTCATTTATCAAAGAATTGCATGGTGGACATGACCCATGGGTATTATTGAACCCGGTGTTAAATAATTATTAAACTCCTACCAAATTAAAAATAATTTGAGTATAAATATGACTTTAGATCTCAACTAAACGTGAATAACTACATTAGCTTTAGTCCACAATCAAACCCCAAACCCCACTAGTAATTGTACGCGAAAAGACTTAAAACTAAACTAAATCGGAAATAAATCTGTTTTTATTTCAAAGGAATAACAAAACCTGTTATTCTCATTCCAACCGTTAATCTCTGTTGAGATTCACACATCAAACAAATTGAAAGGTTGAGATGATAATAACATATTCATTGTTATTCCTTTTCAAATAACAGAGAAACTCCGACACTCCGCTACATCAGCTTGTCTCCACGTGGCCCCGCAATGAAATAAAATAGAAAAAAAAAATATGAAGTTCCAATAAGCTAAAGTAACTCAAATATTAATCTTAGATTCCAACCGTTAGATCAGAATCCGGCCCGAGGTGAAATGCATTTCTCTTTAATAATCGTTCCAGATGAGATCTCACGGTCCAGATCCAAAAACAAAATTTGCTTTACTTCAGATCCAAATACCTACAGAGAAGGGTTTCTCCTTCCAATCTCCACTATCCACACCACTCACCCTCTCTCTGTCGGTCGGGCGAGAACCGCGAAAGGACACTCCCACACACAATCTGTTTCTTTCCTTGTCAGAGAAGCCGCTGGAGAAGGAAGAAGATTGCCATTGAAGAAACCATAGTTCCAGCAAAGAACAGTGCGTTCTCTTTTCTATTTATATATAGTTATATACATATATTCGATCTTTGATTCGGAGTTTTAAGTTAAAACGATACTAAGTTCGACGTTACGACCTTTCCTTTGTCTCTTTTGTCTAGGCGATTTGAATCTCCCATGGAGTGCCTACGCACTGAATTCACGAGGTAACAATCAATCAATCAATCTCTTCTGATGATAGCTTTGCAATATATATTAAGTCTGGGTTTGAATCTGACAAATTGATAGAAGTAGAACCCTAGTAGAAAGGGACTCGCTGCCGTGCGAGTCCCAGTGCTGTAGGCTTTGTGCTGGTTTGAACAAAATACGGTGGTTTTGTAGGGTTTATGTTCATGGAGGGTTTTGGTTTTCGATTGCATAGAAGGAACCAAATCAATGGCAATTGGCATATATAAAGGAATCGAATCAATGATTTGGTTTCTTAGAAAATGTATGCTGTGGTGTACCTTGGCCAATGGTCAGAGAAAATCCTTTAGAAATCCTACAAATGAATCGAAAACACAAAAATACTCCATCTATTTCTTGATAAATTTTTTTTATTGAATTTCTAAAATTAAAACATTATGGTTTATGTTGGGTCAATATTGCATGGGTTTCAGTTGATTTGGGTTACAAGAAAAGTTAGGATCTTAATAATAATTTGAAAGCAATGCCGGGTAATCTCTGTGTATTTTTTTTCCCTTTTTCTTTAATTTAGCCAAAACTGTTCCTGAATTTTTTTTTTGCTTTACGAATGCGCTAATTTTGAATTAACCTTTTCCTTATGCTGATTGCAGACAACTTGGGCCGCAATGCTGCTACATAATGGAACCCAACCATTTAAAAAGAAGAATTTCCAGCATACCTTGCTACACTTCCAAGGATACAAGTTTCTGTTTTAAACTCGCTAGTGTTGTGTATCCGATGCACCCGGTCTATGTAAAAAATAAGAAATGGAAAGTATTTGCAGCTAGTGTTGATTTGGAGGAAGAAGAACCAAATCTAACTGATGCACCCTGTACTGATTCAGCAGTTGTTTCTATGGATGCTTCTGGAAGTGTCATCTCACGAGGGCTCACTTCAGATGAGGTAATTGTATAATAAGAAACTCACTACCTCAATTTCCAATGAAGACTCAATTAGCATATTGTCCCCTTAAGCCTCAATTTGATTTATTTGTGCCTCAAGCAGTAAATTATTACTCAATTGTGCCTAAATTTCACACTCGGCCGTGCACACTTACCTTAAGTGTGCAGTTAAACCTCAATTTGATCATTTGTGTCTCAAGTAGTCAATTGGTTATGCATTTACATCTTAATTTCACACAATTCACATTTACTGTGCAATAAAATAATACTATAAGAGACAAAAAGCAGCTTGTTGTATGACTAGTTCTATTTTATATCATCTGCTCATATCTCATATGGAATTGACGGTAAATTGAACTGTAATTTAATTGGAAAGGTCCTCTTTTGTGTTTTACTGCGAGCTGTAACACAAATTATTAAACCAAATTTTTTTTCTTACTTGATTGAAATTTCAATTTTTTCCAAATAATTATATGTAGATGAAGGCTCTTTTGGCTGACTCAGCAAGACTCAAGCTTACCAAGAAACTTAGTGAAGCTAATCAGTATAACCGATTTCTCAAAAGACAGGTTCCTTTCCTTCATATTTTTTCCTTTTACTTGATTACATTCTTGGCATGGTTGGAGACAATCATAATTGTGTCAAAGGGGTAATGCCATCACTGACTATCAAATATTTTTGCTTCTGACATTCCGCTCACCCCCGCACAATCAGTTTAACTTCATTAATTCAGAACTTTGAGAAATGACAAAAGTTTCTTCATAAATTTGAATGGAAAACGTTTCATATTTGCTAATAGGAATTTCTTTTATGCTTTTATCATTTGGAAGAAATGAAAGATTTAGCTTGCAATTAATTACATATCAGTTTGAAATTCTATGTAACAAAACAAAAAATAATACCAAATTAGTGTAACTGCATAATATTAAAAAATAACTGTGGAGGTACTTTCCTCGCTTCTCCGCTGAACATGCTAAGGAGTATCAATTGGTAACTAAAAGAATCCCCATTCCTAAAAGAATGTGCTAATCTGGGGTCGGGGGAGGGGGGGGGGGGGTGCTGGTGGGGTTTTCAGTAAAACAAAACCTGAAACCGATGTTGGCAGGGACAGGGGAGCGGATTGCCTTTGTTCATAAATTTTGAAAAACTAAAATTTCAGTTCAGTTAGATTTTGTTGTAATCCGAATTCAAATTCTGTAACTTGTGGTTTCCTGTTCTGTTAACATTTAATTTGTTTGAATAAAGTCACTAGTCATCTTTTCTGTCAATAAATTGACGGAGGCTCATGTCGCTGTCCATGTCAGCAATAAGTTCATTTCACATTAGCAAAAAACATCTATGTCAACATAATTGGTTCAAAAGATGTGCACATTGTCAAAACTTTTGAACGGTGTGAGCAAAGTTAGGGACTCTAGAGAGAAATTAGCCCCTTTTTTATTTAATAGTTCTCTTAAGAAAGAAAATTGTTCCTAGTAGTTCTTTAAGAAGCCGTTCACTGCTAAATTGTTTGTTGTAAATTGTAGTTGCAAACAAAAGATGACGCCTTAGTGGATTTCAAAAGCGAATTAGCTGTCTTGGAACTTGAACTCCAGGTTAACTATTTTTATTTTTATTTTTTTTATTTTCCCTTTTACTTTTTGGTTGTCACTAGTTAACCTAGAAAAAATTCGGTTTGTTTCTCTTGACAGACATTGGTTGGCTTAGCAGAAGAGGTGGTTAATTCAGGCATTCTGCCAACTTCTAGAAAGATTAATGGAAATTATATCCATTCACATCTCCTCTCTAGATTACAAGGTTTTTTTTTTTTTTAATTAACTGGGTAAATATGTTGTATTGCATCTATTTCTGGTGAATGATAACTGTAAAAAACTGTTTTTCTCTGTATAGCTGTGCACGAGAAAATAAAGAAACAGATTGAGGATGTTGATTCATTCAAGTTCGAAGACGTCACTGTGACATGGGTCGGCATGGCTGAGGTAAATCATCCCAACAACTTAAAATAATAAAAAAAAAAAATCAGGGCACATCTTTAAGGATTAATTTCAGATTTGTTAAGTAATCAGTATAAAAATTCTTCTCAAATTGTGAAACATTTTGTATCCCGTTTTGACACAATAAATATCATAATAAAGAGTGAGGCTATGGTACTAGCACATAATGGTCCGTACTATGGATCAATATCTTCATTTTCAATGTCCAAACAGTCAACGTTTAACTTGATCTCCAAATTAAAATGTACTTGTATATCAAATTTTACATTTATTAGATTTTTTTTTTACTATTTTTTAGACAGGTAGAAAATCACTTAATCTAATGAATTTAAGACCATTCAAAAGTAGTGATTTTCTACCTATCTAAAAAAATAGTAAAAAAAGGGCACTCTTGTTTTTTGCATTTACATATGAAGATCATGTTGATTGGTTGAGATTTGATTATTTGGACTTTGAAAACAAAGGTATTGATCCATAGTACAGTCCAATTTGCGCTATGCATAGTACCATAGCCTCACTACATGATAAATATCACCTATGGCGCACTTGTTTTTCGAATCTTTTCAAAAGTTGCCAAATAAACCCTCTCTATGGTTCTTAAGACAGCAGCTAACAGGTAACTCCACTCTTCCAAATTAAACAACGAAGGTGTACAGATTAATAATTTTGAATGCTTTGATGGTGCATGCTAATTGCCAGTTTGCAAGGATATATGTCTTTTCCCAAATTTAACTTAAAATCAATTATTTTACAGAGTGTCCAAGTAATGGGCTCTTTTGATGGTTGGAGTCTCGGTGAAGAGTTGTCTCCGGAATATTCCGGAGCCTATGCCAAGTTCTCTACCACACTAAAACTTAGACCCGGAAGGTATCTCAGATCCTCACCAATTTTTATTCTTGAATGGAATCAAATTTCAACTTTGATAATAATACACGAGTCGATCCCCTCATCTTAATTTTCAAAATTCAAACAGTCAATCCATACCGCTCAACATAATCTCCATATTAAAATGTGCTTGGAGACCAAATTTTATATTATTTGGAATTTTTTTACTATTGTTTTAGATGGGTACAAATATCACAGTTTTTAAAAATATTTTGGACCATCCAAAAAAAATGATTTTGTACCTATCTAAAAAAAATAGTAAAAAAATATTCCAAAAAATATAAAATTTGGTCATCAAACACATTTTAATACGGAGATTATATTGAGCGGTTCGGATCGAATGTTTGGCCTTTAAAAACAGAGATAAGGATGTGAGGCATGATTGGGGCACGAAACGATGAGTTTTTTTTATAAACCATAAATAAAAAATTCAAAGTTACAAAACCAATACGAGTACGCTGAAATTTCAAAAAACCATAAAAACCGAGATTTGAACTTGGTCTCACTTTCCCAGAGCGAATTTTATTTTTGGTCTCCATTTATTTCCAATTTTTTATACCTCCGCCACACCTAATCACATCCTATTTGTGTAACCGTTTGTGCTGCAAACCGTTTGAACAGAATATTCAGCCGTAAGGAACGATGAATGATTTTATAAGATTATGATAATTTGTATGGATGTTTGTACTAATGTTTGTATAACATGTATAAATCATGATAATTATGAACAAACAAACATACCTAAATTTTAATTTAAATCATGACATATTAATATCCTACTCTAGAAGTTGGAGATTATGTAACATCTTATTTGAATATTAATATCCTACTCTAGAAGTTGGAGATTATGTAACATCTTATTTGAATATTAATATCCTACTCTAGAAGTTGGAACTAACATGTATTTACAGTGAGTTAGTACATGGTTAACATTGCTTTTGAATACTTTTACGCACCCATGCATGGGGAGACTGAATTTAATTTTCGGTCTCCAAGGGAGACCAAATATTACTCTCGGTCTTGAGTGAGACCGAAAAAAAAATTCGGTCCTGAGTCAAACCGATGGATTTTCTGTGGCGGAGACGAAAAAACTGAAAATTTGGATAGAGACCGAAACTTAATTTTGGTCTTGTGAATTTTTTTTTTCCAAACCGAGATTAAGTCTCGGTTTTTATGGTTTTTCGAAATCTCCGCGCACTCGTATTGGTTTCGTAACTTTTAACTTTCTATTTATGGTTTATAAAAAAAACCCCGAAACGATGGGCCATTTTAACCCCTCTTTTCTCTTGAATTGAAGGTATGAGATAAAGTTCTTGGTGGATGGTGAGTGGCAGCTCTCCCCCGAATTTCCAACCACTGGAGAAGGTTTAACGCAGAATAATGTCCTGGTTGTAGAATAGTTAGTGTATTTTATTTCGTATTTTTCAGTGAATAAAGTTTTAGGGAAATACCTCTCGAATGACCCCGTGTTTGAAGAATTGTTTCTGTGAATAGTTGGGTTTCAGAGTTTAGAATGTAAAAGATTAAGTTGGACTTGCAATGCAGCAGTGATAAGCAATTATTTTCGATTTATTCTAGTAGAAGTTTTTGACCGAGAAAAGAGGTTTTACCAAGTTAACTTTTCGTACCAGTATATCAGATCCAGTTCTAAGGCAAAGCAGACAGGTGCACCAGTTTTGAAAGCATATCCAAACCCATGTCTCTCTTCTTGGTTGCATTCGATTATTACTTTATTGGATCACAGCTGGGAGACGAAATCAGTAAATTATAGTCGGAGGCTGAATTATGAGTGGAGCTATAGTAATATATTTTGCAAAAAACAAAAATTAACTTCTAAAGTATGAAAATGATATTTTTAATTTGTAGGTCTTAGCCGAGTCCGGATCTTTTGAAGTAATTCAAATTTTGAGTTTAGATTCGGACCGTCTGATTTGAATCTGGATAAATCTGGTGCGACGTGGACAGGATACTTTTATATTTGTGCCAAAACAGATCTGACGGTCCGGATCTAAACATAGAATGATAGAATATTAGTGCCCTTACCAGTTACCAGTAACGACGCACGGTGATTCACAAGCCGTGTTCTGTGAATGAATATTCTCTGCAGTATCTGATGCATATTAAGTCAAAATCAAGCTAATTGTTTTCCGGATCTATTTGAAATTCTAAGAAAACTCACTTTAAAATTCGTGCTGATTTAATTTGAAATTACAAATCCACAGCTTTTAATTAACTGGACATCAAATTGCGAATATGAATTTTGTTAGCTAGTTGAGTAAAATTTGATCCGAACTGTATATATTATTTTTCTTAGAACGATTTGATTTTATATAAAATTAATATAGTGATGTTATCATACAAACAACGTGCTATGTTGTTATTTTTAAAATCAGATAAAAATAAATTTGCTCTAAGTTTTTTCAGTCAAAATATGTTATTTATTTCATCTGTATTTTTTATGTATAAATATTGTTTACTTCAAATTATATGGATTTTCCTTCAAAGAAATTTGCATAATCTGATCTCACAAGTTGGATATTTTTCAATTTCTGATTGATTAATAATGAATTGAAAATATTATACCTGAATATTATTAGACAAACCCAAATTTACACCTAGTAATAAATTATGCGACATTTCCGCAAGTGATGCGGTTTCATTCTCCTATGTTTCGTTACTTATCTACGAATTTGTTTTGCATTAAAAATAATGAGAGAATTTTGTAATTAATCTGACGAGTGATAATTCGAATAGTATCAAAAGAGTGCTATTTTAAATTTTACAAATGTTTATTTCAATTATTTTATTCGAAGCTACAAAATATGAAGTTAACAAAACAATACCAATTCAATACCTTTTTTAGATTGTAAAATATAATTAAATAATATTCAAGTAAAAATGGCAGTATTATTGCAGAGCTTGTGCTATTTTTCCGTACTTCCAAATATAACACAAAGCACGCCAAAAAAAAAAAAAAAACTGCGCTAAAGGGATCGGGTAAATATTTTAACAGAGCACTTTTAAATTCATGCAGCGCACAAATTATATGCAGCGTAATTTAATTCAATAGATCATGCACTGCAAGAAGTAAAAAATCCTCTGTTAAAATATTGACCCAAAGGGATCCACTTTTATAAATAAGGCGGTGAGGCCCAGGCCCAATAAAGAAAATCCGGAATCATCGGATGAGATCCAACGGGCCTTATCAAGTCTTGATCTCATCTACGGTCATAATTTGTTGTTGCATCCTATAAGAGAAACTCCTCATCGCTAGGGTTTTTCTCTCTTGCTCGATTTCTCTGGTCGCCGCCGCGCAATTCTCTCCTGTAAACAGAGAAATCCGAGGCTTCGCCTAACGCTCTTCGAGAAATCAACATGGTTAGTTTTAGATTATAGAATTTTGAATCTGAACTCCTATCTTGTTTTGTTTAATTATTCCTGGATCTCTTCAATTGTGCTCCCATGTTAAACCTGGATTCGATTTTCATTGATTTTGTGGTGAGAATTTGTATTTGGAGAATTTGAATTATGGTGTTAATATTTCGTATTGTTTTGTGAAAAGGTTCTCCAAAACGATATTGATCTGCTAAACCCACCAGCTGAGTTGGAGAAGAAGAAGCACAAGAAGAAGAGACTTGTGCAATCTCCCAATTCATTTTTCATGGTATGATTTCTCTGATGTTTCCTCTGTAATAAATTATCTATAATTGTAATTAGATTCATTGTAATTGTCCTGGCAAATAACACTCTTACCAGATGTCAAATTTAATTTGATAGTATATCTGAGTTAGAAAAGTTATACCGGTTTCATGTCTGGTATTTCAAAATTTAGTACAAGCAGCTTATAAGTGGTCAATTTCTCTGATGAATGAATATTGTATTGTTTCTATCTAAGCAATGGTTATGTATTCTGTTATGTCCAGTAAAAGGTGCTTCTAAGGATAATTTTGTTACTATGAGATATCTCATCCCTTATAACTTAGTCTACAGTGATGTTAATTTTTTTTTTTATGATTTACTTTTACAAATCACTTTTTCAACTTGCATTAATATTATTAAGCTATGTCTATACAGTTTAAAAATTCACTTCAGTCCTCTGTTATTGTATTTCTAATATAACTTTTTGTTTTTGCGTTTCAATTGTGTAGGATGTTAAGTGCCAGGGCTGCTTCAACATGTAAGTTACTTTCATATATATATTCACAAAACATTGTCCTTTAATTTCATACATGTTCAGAAAACATTCATAGGAAATTCATTTGCTGTGATACTCTACTTTTGTGTTTATCTGCGACTGTATTTTCTAAATTAAAACCTTCAACCACTTCTGTTATCTTGTCTTTGAAATCAAAACCATGTCAGATGGGAAATTAACTCTACAATTGTTGTTCAAAAATGAGGGAGTGACCAAAAAGTACTATCGGTTCATTTCAAAATGGACAAAGGAGTATTTTCAGGGCCTATTTAGATGCATAGTGTTGTATTTAATATAAAACGGGTTGCTTTAAGATTCGTGCTGAACAGTTCAGATTTTGTACCGATCAACACAATTTTAGACATCTAAGGGATGTGAATTCGGTACCAGGAGTATATATGATAGTTGTTTTCAATTTTGTACGGATCGACCCATGCTACAGATTCATATCTCTATTTTTAAAGTTCAAGCAATTGACCCGAACCATTAGACATGGTTGTTAGATGAAAATGTTAGTTAGGTAGAAAATCTCTGCATTTGATGGTCCAGATGTTTTAGATCAAGTGATTTTCGACCTATCTGAAAAAATAATAAAAAATTCTAAAAATAAAATAAAATTTGATCTCCAAGTACATTTTTATATGAAGATCATGTTAAATGGTTCAGATTGATTGTTTGAACTTTGAAATTTGGGATGTAGATCCATAGTACAAGGCTATGGGCCATTATGCACTATGCTGCATAGTACCATAGTTAATCATTCTATAGTTTTGTATTTTGCATTTAGCATTTGATTTCTTATTACAAATTTGTGAAATTTTGTAGCACGACTGTGTTCAGCCACTCTCAGACAGTGGTGGTGTGCGGCAACTGTCAACAGGTGCTCTGCCAGCCAACAGGTGGCAAGGCCCGCCTCACCGAGGGCTGCTCCTTCCGCCGCAAGGGCGATTAAGTCATTTCCTAATGCCCCCCCTTCTTTTTTTTTTATTCCAGTTTTAGTCTGTCTAAGAACTCTTAGAGTGTTGAATTATTGGTGTAGGGTTTTGAAATTTTGGGGCTGGTTAATATGTGGTGAGAATGATGAGATATTTTGTTGCTTTTATGGAGAAAAATTGAATGTTCTTGTTTAAGCTGAATTATTATCTTATTTGTATGTGTGATGTCTTTGACATTTTGCTTAGCAAGTAGAACATAATTAAAATTTTGGAGAATTTTTATTGATGTGGTACTTTGTCAATTTCACAGCTCTTGTGCATATTTGTGGAGATAAAAGGGAAATGTGCAAACTTGTTTGGACCTGAATGAGCTTGCGATTATCTAATTAAGCACAATTTAGATGCTTTATCAAATTCATGGAATTTGTATATTCACTTATTCCTGCAATTACATCGGAATTGTGATTTCATCATATTAATGTGAAATTCTGTATAGTAAAAATGCACTGTTATAATGTTTAATTTCTCTTTTTGTCAGGTTACTATATTCTTCGGATGTCCCATTTCTTTCTCAAACTTTCTCGTATTTTTTTGTTAGTTCTTCACGTATCAGTGCAATTTTCTGGTATGACAGCACAAGGTCGATCACAATTTCACAGGTGCAAATTTAGGCCTACGTGTAAGAAACAAAAATAACAAAAAAAAACAAAATATATATATATATATATATATATATATATATATATAGTAGCCAATGGGAATAACATATAATAGTCATAAAATCTCATATATATCTGGCTTTCAAGTTTTTATGTAGTTCGTCAACAAATTGAACCATAACAAAATAAAAAAAAGAGCATGTAAACTGATATCTCGCAATTAAAAATGCCAGATGAAATTAAGTCTAAACTCTAAATTTATTTAGTACATGGAGCTTTAATTAGTTTACAGAAATTCAAATTTACACCTCAAAATATTATTTAGCATATCCAAAGTATTATTTAATATTCCAGCACTGCTATGTGGAAATATCAGTTTCAGAAGTTGGTAGCTTCTGATCAGCTGTGCACATGGTATTTATCTTGCATTTGGCTCAGTACAAGTGGATTGATTCGAGCTCTTAAGAAACTGATTAGCCGAGTCTAATCCATAATTAACCTGCAGCAGTAGAAAGAAATGCATCGGAGAGAAATTTGGAAACTTCAACACATTGCAGTCCACAAATAATTACAAAATTAAAAATAAACACACAAGCGCACACACACACCATGGATTCTACCATTGAAGAGGAAAACTTGATGAGTGATTTTGCAATTGGCAACACACAAAACCTGAAATAAACATAAAACCTCTTAACTTTGTTGCATATATAACCAATCTCAAATAAATGTTAAATCGAGTTTTGAAATAGTATTAGCTTCAAAGAAGGTAAAGAGGTCTTGAACTAAAATTTGCCGTAGGAAATAAATAGAAATTTTGCCCAGGGAAATAAATAGAAATACAAAATATGATAAATCATATATTTGGCTATTGTTTGGAATAGAAACTAGTATGGACCTGTACTGCTTGATTTCAAGGCTAAATATGTTTCATAAAAGATCAAACTGAGCAATATATCACCAAAGAGCTACACTTAAAACTTCGAATATCATGTATACCTTTCCAAAACTAGAAATATCATATGCATCCTTTCAAAGCATACACAATATCAAATCGATTCATTATAAACTTATAAATATACAATCCTCAAATGATTGAAATATGTTACAGATTCTTTGAACAAAACAAGAAAAGAAAAAGCTAATCTTTGCACCTTAGAAATGCAAAAGGAGTTGGATAGATTTGGCATTTCAGTTTTGTCAATAATTGTCAATATTGTTTTTTTTGGGCAGCTTTTTGATTAATTTTCAGGGTGTAACAAGATGGTGTTCTTTCAAAATAAAGAAACAGGCAGTGCTGTTTGTACCATGCCATCCAAAAAAAAGAAAGAAAAGAAAAATCAGCACTTCAAAGGAGTATGAAGGGTGTAAATGTGATAATATTTCCTGTTTGATCGAAAAGGGCACAAAAATATTTCTAGTTTTGTAAGAATACTTTCATGATGGTTTGATGTTTAATTATTACTGTTTGGGGGGATTTCATGTATACCCCTAAAAAACCTCAAAATTATGTATTTTCCTCTCTAAAATGCATAATATCATATTTACCCTTCTAAATTAAAAAATCACAAATTTTACCCAAACAGGAGGTGCTTCACTATTTACCCTTCTAAATCTCAAGAGGAGGTGCTCAACTATTTGTAACATTCTACTTTACTTGGCCAGAAATGCAAAATTTGAGACATTGCTCTTAGCCTCTTACTGACAAAAATGTGAATAAAAAAACACAAATTCGCATAACAGTAATAAATATTGAAAAAATATTAAAAAAAGGAGAAGAAATAAGGTACATACATTCCTCTTCCACCAGCTAAGGCTTCTTCAGCGGGATCTTTCCACTCATCAACTCTGAATTAAAAAAAAGAAAAGAAAAGAAAATTGGAGCACCAAAGGGTAAACAAAGAGAGAGGGAGAGGGAGAAAGAGAGGCGTACATCCAGCCATAGCGGCGGTCGAAGAGGAGGCGCTTAGACGGCCGAGATGAGTCGCCTTTCATCAAGGAAATTGCAATATCAATCGAACAATTGGATCTAATTTTTATTATCCGAGACTCCGAGTCCATAGAGCAGTAGGCCTTTTAGTAGGCACTGGTTCTCAGTAATTTCTAACTAATTTCGCTAAAGATTTTAGCAGAGTAGTTTTAGCTTTATACAGCACATTAACTATAGAATAAAAACAGCAATGCATAGGGTTCGTGCTCTGCATGAAGTGAAAACTACTCTTTTAAAATCGTTACCCGCTTTAGAGGTCTGATTTATTGAGAGGGTCCCATAACATAGAGGTGGATGTATTTAATTCTGCTTGCCCGTTCTTCCTGCCCGGTTTGCCCGAAGGAATAATTGGATCGTGAGCTTGGGAATTAGGATTAATTTTATTTTAATATTTGAAGAGAAATTTATGGGGATAAAATGGGCTATGAGTTTCTAGCCCGGCCCAAAATCCGAAAATTATGGCAATTTTTGACCCTATCCTTCCTAGTACCGAAGGGAAAAGAAAAAAAGGTGGAGAAAGCATCCAACGGTACAAACGAATCGAATACATATCAGATACTGATAAAATTGTATCTGTATTATTTTTATTTTTTGTATTTATTTTTATTTTTTAGATATACATATCCGAATCAAATATTAGATGGATACACATATATATCTGATATTAAATAGATACAAATCAATTCATTTGCTTTTTATTTTTTTCATAATATATATTAAAGAGTCCGGCTAATATGACATCAATGTCATTTCAGCCTATATAACGCAAATTTCAAAATCTACCGAATCGACTTCCAACAGTAAATTCAAACCGTTCAAATGGACCTACTTTATTAGTTTAGTTGTATGTTATGTGCAAATTTTATAATTTTTTGAAATTATTTAGTATCAAGTCAAGCGGTCAAATGTATGAGTTTTTAAGTTAATTGTAATGCATTTATTTTTCAACATTTTTGCCCGCTTGATTTGAAACTAAAATAATTCGAAAATATATTTACATCACTCATAAAGTAAATCGGTTTGAATAGTTGGAGTTAGTGTCATATTAACCGGACTCTATATTAAACTATATAATATATATCTACTATTTGCATACAAATAATTAAAATTTAAAATCATATTTGTATTTGTATTCACATTATATTAAATATCAACATATAATTTAGATACAAATTTGTTCGAATCCGAATTCGTCGGATAATATTCAACCCGTCTGCACGGTTGCACCCCCGATCAAACACTGCATTTTAGTTACTCGTTTGATTTTTACTTTTATTACTGAGACCGAAACTTCTTTCTCTCTTTTTGGACGTTTCTAATTTGGAGGCCCAAAGAGTCATAGATAAATAAATAAAAAAGAAAAAGAAAAGTAATAGAGATGAAAACAACATAGATAATATCCGATCTGTATTCAATCTGTATCTGAAAATTTAGATGTAGATATTCAATATCGAAATATCCACGTAACTAAAAATACTGATATAATTTTACGTTTCAATTATCCATATCCAAATAATAGATATATACCATATATTTTAATATATATTATAAATTTTTTTATATTATTCACCATTATATTTAAATTTAAATGAATATTATTAATTTTAATATTTTTTATATTATCTTAATAAATATCTGATCTAATCCGAATTTGTATCTATATTTATATCTGATGTCTAATATTCGCTTCGTATCTGTATCCGGAAAAAAAAATAATATAGATATAATTTTATCACCATCGTTCCATTTTCACCCCCAATTAACTGATAAGCAACCAAACATATATCATAATAATTACAATCTCCCAAATCAACAATAAAGTAAAATATCTAATTTATAGAATAAATGTTCAGAAAGAAATATAAAATGGGAAGAGCAAAATATTATTTTGACAGCTAACAATTTTATTTGACCATACAATAATTTGGTTTAACTTATTACTTTCAAAATTTTATTATTAAAAAGTTGGAAAAAAATGAAGGGAATTATGAAGACATTAAAAGTAGCATCCTCAAAAGAAAATAGAAATGCATCCGGAAAAAAAAAGATGAATTCTAAAATTTGGTTCCAATATCCTAGCATTGACAAACTAAAATACCAAAGTTCAATTAGGTCCATTTTCTTGTCATAATTTATTTAAAACACCACCACACACAAAACATACAACAACCAAATACTCTATAACTGCACAGCATACATATATATGTAGCTTCTCTCACAAAGCACAAATTTCTCATTCAGCCCTACGAGGAGATGTTGTGGCTGGTTTTCTGACAAGCGGGGCCTCTAGAAGAAGTGGTCGACTAGCAGCAATGCTGGCATCTGGGAGGAGAGAATGACGTCTGGGCCCAGGTGAGGAGAGTAGAAGCCGAAAGGTCCATCCAAGCACATCTGGGACAAAGACGCGGTACAAGAGAAATGTGTTGTACCAAGTAGGGTATTTCACATAAGTATCACCACGACATGCACCGGCAACCATCATTCGCGCAAATTCCTCAACATGTCCACTACTCAGAGATACCTGCTCAGCAATGTTAGAAGTGCGCATAACATAATTATCTGTAATTAAATTTTATCAAGGTTGATTTAGCTTTGGAGGGTTCTATTACCATGCATGCACAATATATCAACCTCAACCTCAGAGAAAGATGAACAAAGTTAAAGGTGTTTTTTTACTAGATTAATTTGAGGAAATTTTATTTGATTCGGTATCTTTTTATATGATTAAATCTTGAATTTATTTTATTTTCTTTGATTTTTTTTTTCGTATAGAACTTCTATATCCGGAGGCCTGATCTCCACATTTCTTTTAAAAATTCTTTAATTTTTGGTGTGAAATAATGTTGTCACTAATTAAAAAGCTTAAGCATATATCTTACCTCCTTTTCCTCTCTCCATTGCATCTCGGATCCCTCTTCAAGCATGAATTTGCCTCTACTCATATCACCTCCTATCCACCCATGAGTTGCAACAGTGATTCCGACACCATCGTTCACCTCATACCTTAGTGAATCATAGAAATTTATCACTGCTGCCTTGGCCGCCTATACCAAATTCCATTAAAAAAAATCATCTCTTGCAATGAAAATTTCATAACAAGTAGCGGTTTATTAATCAAAATTAAATTATCTTGTGGACTAACCGCATATAGGCCCATTCTAGGCATTGGCAACCAGCTTTCAATAGATGCATTAACAACCACACGACCGTGACTCTGTCGAAGATAAGGAAGAGCGGCATAGGTTGGGTATACATTTCCCCAGAAGTTTATATCCTATCACAAGTACATTAGATAATTAAGTAAGTGTACTTTTTCAAATGTGAATCCAATGACAAAATAAAGAGCATGATATATTTTTGTCCATTTTTTTTACCATCAAATGAGGAAAAATCGAGGTGTCGACCGCGTCTTCAAAATAAAAGTTGTGGCCTAAGCTTGCAGTATTGACAAGATGGTTCACTGCCAAAATATAACTAGTATCAAAATAAGAAATGCTATTCACTAAATAAAGAACTATATCTTACTTCAAATTACTCTCTCCTTTTTCCAATAATCTCATTTATAACTAGTACTGACTACCGACAAATTAATGCATGAAATTTCCCCAATTGTAAGAATGAATAGAACATACACTGCCCAAAGTAGCTAATGGTGTCGCTGATGAACCGCCTACAATCGTCTTCTTTAACCACATCTGCTGCAATAACCAACACTTGTCTTGCACCGAGAATGCGTGCATTTTCTCTGATGCCGAACAGCCTGTGCTCCCTTCTTGCCACCAAGACCAAATTGGCCTTTCTCTTAGCATACTCATATGCTATATGCTGCATTTGGGAAAATATGGTTTATGCGCAGCAACATGCATGCATGCATCAGTATGTATATATATTTGATTAAATAATCCAAATGCTGATCAACAAAATGAACTCTGAGTTTATTGATCAACCAACTAATCCCACAATTGTAATTATAAGGAGACAAAACCTCTTGAATTATGCATGCATGGACAAAGTAGCTACCACTAAACCAAAAAAAAAAAAAAAAAAACAAAATCACTGAGCCACCACCTATGATAATTAAATTGCAAGGATCAAACAACACATATAATAGTCTAAATAAATCCTTCAAAATTGACAAGTTAAAATTTAACAACAGAATTTCCCTTTAAAAAAAACTGAAAATAATTAAGATCACAGGTAATTAATTAATCGGGGTTGAATAATCAGTTACCTCACCGATGGCGGAGGAGGCGCCGGTGATGAGCACGACCTTGTTCTCCATATCCTCCCGAAAGAAGGTCTTCACGGCCCACTCGGTTGCACGCAGAAAAGACAGCGTCGGCCATGCGAACGCCATCATTACCATGCTTGCCGGCGGCACCACCACATTCATCATGCTGTTTAGGATATACTCCATGTTTTTTTTTTTTGCAAAGAGAAATCAATTCAAGAGGGGTTATACACTATATAAATGTTGATATGATACTAAGGTTGAATAGATTTTGTATAAGATTTGATCAAAGGCATGAATATCTTTTTTCTCCCCCTTGAAAGAGAGAGAGAGGGAAAAAGAGAGAGAGAGGGAAAGAGAAGGTTAGCTTGGGAGTGTGATTAAGTAGCTAGAAAGGAGATAAGAACAGGTACCGAGAGAGAGAGAGATGGCATGTAAAGCATGCACACGTGACAGGGTTAGGAGCTTGAGGGTCTGACACGTGTGAAGCATTCCTCTTTGGCTTCTTGCTAAGCGGAGACAAAGATCTTTGTTGTTTTCCTTTTCTGTGGTTAGATTGGATAAAGATATTGACAGAGTAGATTAACTTTATGCAGCGCATGATAAGATCGATGTATAATGATTCGTGCGCTGTATGAAGAAAAACATCCTCTGTGAATATATTTTTTCGTTTAGTTTACCGAGAGCATCTCTTAATTTTTTTTATATAATAGAGCGTCACTTGAATGATCAACTGTGAGTGTGTGACATAAATGAGCATTATAACCTTTCAAGTGGAAATTTAATTTATTAATCGCTTTTCTTTTCTACTTTTACCCCTTTTTTTGTTATAATCTTCTATGGACAACTATTTTTGGAAGGTCCTGTAATGGACGATTCACATTTTTTTTTAAATTATTATTTTGTAATTAAAAATTAAA
Source organism: Carex cristatella (assembly GCA_024447775.1). Classification (NCBI taxonomy): domain Eukaryota; kingdom Viridiplantae; phylum Streptophyta; class Magnoliopsida; order Poales; family Cyperaceae; genus Carex; species Carex cristatella. The sequence continues at coordinate 4,316,721 of JAJHPF010000008.1, read as the reverse complement.
CGACAAATTTTATCCATTGATTTCTTCTTTCATACAAGATGGAGAACAATAAAAAGTAATAGACTAGGATTTATTTATATGGTTAAATTTACCCGTTTGTTTATAGATTGATTTACTAACATTTATTTATTCAATTAATTTAATCCACTCATTTTATAGACTTTGAGTTTTTAAAAATGAACTACAAATTTATAAAATTTTATATAGATGTATCACTTATGAATAAAAAGATATAATCAACGTCTGAATTTATATATTCACAATTTGATATAATGAAAACAACTTTATTAAGATGATGACATGAAATCACTATCCGTATATACAAACTCAATTATAATAAATAAGAGAGCTTCCATGCAACTTTTTCAAATAGAAAAATCAAGGTCTAATATATTGGATTTGTATTTCGAGATGAATCGGTTGAAAAAAAAGATGAGTGTAGGTACTTTTATGAATTTTCTACATCGGCTCCAAAATTTGCGTGCATTAAATTTACAATATGTAGCCAACAAAAGAGAACTGTGAAAGATCATCTAATTAATCCAAATTAATTCATCCAACTATACACAGAACCTTCACATCACAATTTTTTAGGCATGCATGTAAAAGTAGAAAAACAAATTATAATGAACAACAAAGCATGACCTCTTTTGCAAAAATTGACAAGGACTGTTAAGCAATTTCATAAGAAATCGATGCACTATTGCAAAGTCAAACTGAACGAATCAAATAAAATAGAAAGAACCAGAGCAGAACTGACTAGCTATCAGAAAAAAAAAAAAAAAAAAAAAAAAAAAAAGATCAGTGAAATTGACAGGAGAAGAAGAGGTCAGCTAAAACAAAAATGAGATGATATCGCTCATGTGGCAGTTTGACAATTTTAAATCAATTTAACCAATGCAACAGTACTGAAATAGCTGGTCTTGTAATTTCAATTTTTTCCTTTAGCAGCTGTTTACAGTAGTTTGCAATTGCAAATCAATTTAACCAATGAAGATGCTCTAAAAAATAGAACCAAAGTCATGTAATATATTATACGAAGACAACTATAATATTTTTCTCCGGAACGCTTTGATCAAATTCACGAGTCTTGTACAAACTATATATATTTTTTTAATTTTTAATAAAGAATAAAATGGTACTTTATAAATTTAAAATGAGTTTTAATAGAAAAACAATAAAGTAAATTTGTGAATTTTTGAAATTTAGAAGGATAAGTATGATATTATGAAATTTAGAGGGGTATATTAGGCAATTTCGAAGTTGTTGAGGGGTATACATGAAGTTCCCCCTAAAAGGAAAATAAATTGCTTTTGCTACTGATTAACACTAAGGAGACCAATTGTGCTATTGATAGACACTAAATAGTTCAATTAGATGGACATGAATTACAGTGATTATAAATTTATATCAGCTTGATTTTGTCGAAGTCAACTCACCAATAACTGGCTCCTCATATTACTGGCCATTACATGATGAATTTTATAATCAAGTTGATGCATTAAGAAAAGAAAAATAAATCTATGCTACTTTGCAAAGCGCGAATCGATTCGTTCTATAGATCCATATTTCTGTTTTTAAAGTCCAAACAGTCAATTCAAACCGTTGAATATGATTTCCATATAAAAATGTACTCGGAGATCAAATTTTATATTTTTAGAATTTTGAACTATTTTATTAAGATAGATAGAAACTCACCTAGTCTAAGATTTTTGAACCATCCAAAAATAATGATTTTCTATCTATTTAAAAAAATAGTAAAGAAATTCTAAAATATATAAAATTTGATCTCCAAGTACATTTTCATATGGAGATTATATTGAGCGGTTCAGATCGATTATTTCATCTTTAAAAACATCAGTCCGTGCTTTGCAAAGTACCGTAGCCTCACTCAGAAATATAATTCCATCTTGAGAAAAAGGAATACAGTACTTCTCTGTTTATGCTGAGCGTTATAATGATTCTAGTAAGTAAGGAATAAAAACTGAGAACACACATACACATCTGTTCATTTACACAGAGAACTATTAGCATTACTAAACAAATTTCATGAATTTCATTTCAGAATTTTGACGTACAAATGTACAATTTTCCTTTTTATTTCCTTTATACAAACCAACAAAACAAAAACCACTACACAAAACTCCAAAACTGAGTGATTTTTCACTTTTAACTCCTATACAAATAGTTCTGTATTCAGAGATTAACACATACACTTTCTGAGTACAAATCCCTTCACTCTGAACCTATGAGAGATTTATTGACCCTTGAAATTTGCAAAACAGCCCCTAAGTTATCAAGGAACTGCACAATGCTATGTTTGTCAAACAGAACCAGGAGATTTTTGCAAATGTTGAAAAAGGGAAGGACCTCTGTGCAACTTCTTAAGAATTTTTAGGGGTTCTTTTGCAAATTCTACTGACATGTTACTAACCAGAGCAACACTTTGACATGTACCCACCATTGTTACTGCTTGAAACCGAAATAGTTTTCCCCTCCTTGACCCCACCAATCTCCTTCACCTCACTCTCCGTAACAATCGGTTTCTTACTAACAACACGATAAATCTCAGTTAAATTTACCTCAAATGCCTTCTCTACATTTGTCGAGTCAAGAGCAGAAGTCTCGACAAATGACAGGCCTTCTGACTCCGCCATGGCGGCCCCATCCTCTGTGGGGACCACACGTAAGTGCTTCAAGTCAGTCTTGTTTCCAATCAACATGACTACTATGTTGGAATCGGCATGGTTGCGTAGTTCTCTTAACCACCTCTTGGCATTTTCAAATGTGCTTGCTTTGGTCACGTCGTATACTAACACTGCGCCGAGGGCCCCACGATAATACGCACTTGTTATTGCGCGGTATCTCTCTTGGCCTGCTGTATCCCATATTTGTGCCTTTATGTTTTTCCCCTCAATCTGAAATTTGACAAAGACTTGGAACATTGAGTTTTTTTTTTTTCCCTTTAAATATAAGTTTTGCTGTTTTATTTGGATTTTTTATTTTACTTCCTAATTTTGCTGTTTTGAAGAAAAACTGCTTTCCTTTTTTTGTTTGCCATTGGCATGAATCATGATTGAATGATGCAAGATATAACTTTTTGTGAAATGTAGTGCACAACAAAGTCTAAAATATCCGATTTACTGGTATTGGTATGGTATTTTTCATTTGTATACATGAAAATATTACATTAGATAATTACTTGGAGCAAGGAATATCAATTAACAGGACTGCATCTATCGATGTGACCAATACGATACATGAATTTCTGGACATAAGAGGAACTACCTGACCAATTTATCTGCTCTATTTTTACAACCTTTAGTGCAAAAATGTGTGTGTGTGGGGGGGGGCGGGTTTGATTTGAGTTTAGTTTGAGTGCTAAATGAGCGAAAACTAGACCGGAGCTCAATTGACTCTTAATCAGGGATTAATTTAACTGTTGAAAAATGGTTTTCTAAGCATAGTTCAGAATCTAACTTATTTTAAAAGGTTACAAACTTAAATACAACTTATTTTAAAAAAAGGTAATAATTACAACTTATTTTTGAAAACTATCCATTTCAGTCCATATAAAAAAAAACCCTCCACAGGTGAGTCTTTTCTAATTTTTTACCAGAACAAACTTTAGTTGGTTGATCGATATGAAAAGGGAATATGTTCTACTTATTTAAATCATTAGTTATTCTTGTAGAGTTGCTAGTTGCAACCACACAAGAATAGCAAAATCTCTCAATTGAATTAGGAATCTTATTCCTTGACTCTGAAATAAATGTACTAGTAACGGAGTACAAACAGTGGGGAGCCCTCTCCAAGCCATGTTTTTATTTTTGGAAAAAACTTATAATAATTATACTTATATTTAAAATAATTATTTCGAAAATTTTCTCCTACCATGAAAATTATAATTCATAAATTATCAGCAAGTATACTCCAAATAATATATATTTTCAAAAGATAAATGAAAAAAATTGTATTTCTTGGGCTCCTGAATACCAGACAATCAAATTTGCATTCCGATCAGATGATTATTTTTTCACTATAAACTACTTGTAGGAACAAAATCATAATAAGAGAAATAAAAAAGAAGAAGAAATAGTTGCACAAGATAGTTAAAGATTTGAATTGGAATTACCTGGACGGATTTGGAAGCGAATTCAACACCGATTGTGGATTTGGAATCGAGAGTGAAGATATTACGAGTGAATCGAGAGAGAAGGTTGGATTTGCCCACGCCTGAATCCCCAATCAAAACCACCTTGAACAGATACTCGTAATCTTCATCGTCTCCCCACGACGACGATCGATTTGCTCTTGCCATCTGTCTCTCGGTCTAAAGCACAAACAAGCTTGTTTCTGGATATGAATTATAGAGGTCAAAGCAGAACGAATTCATATCACCTAAGGTAACAGAATATTTATTTTTAGATCTGGACCGTTCGATCTGCTTTGTCACGAAGATTAGAGGAGTCCGTGCATTCCACCTCGGGTCGGATTGGCCCAGATCCTGATCGGACGGTCCTCGTAAAAACAGAAATATTGGGTTACCTCAGAGGATTTGATATTGAGCAAATTCTCTGGTTTCAGTTGATTTTGACGAGGGAAAACGATTTGATTACACTCTCCATTTTGAAGGAACGGGAGATATCCTGTTTAAGAGCGCACTTTGAAGATGGTGCTCTACAGACTACAAATTGGAGGGGCCCAATCAGCTGTCAACTTATCATCTTAGGGGTTTTACAGATGAACCCTTCAAAATTATTAATTCACCTCATAGTTTACAAGCAAATTGCTATTCTCAAATAATTCCCCCCTGATAGCAGGTCTGATTACATTTTTCAGAATAACTTAACATTAAATACGTTTACTCATACTTTAGATCCGCCCCTGAAAAAAAACAAATTGAAATGAAAAAGTATTATCGCAATCTGTCATAGGTTGTTGAGGATTTTATGGGTCAGAACGACAAATGAAGAAAAATAAACTTGATTGAAATTTCCAATTAAGTTTTGCTTATATAATATATTTTGCAAGCATAACAAAGGGCGGCCAGTGGAAGAATGCAAATTTCTTGTTTTATCTCTTTAGACAGTTATTTATATTTTCTGTTATTCTGAACCAATATAACTTTATAAGAAATGACTGGATATATCTTTCAATACTATCTAAAAATTAAGAAATTTATTTCTCTTTTGAGTGTTCTTGCAAAACCCCTCGATTTCGAGTTATAGTGGAGATTTATCGGTTCCGACTGGCTTTGCCCCCCCTGGAAAATTTTTTGCCCCCCCTCTGAATGTTTAATTGGTAATTTGGGTTAAATTTATAGTTAAAAATAAAATAAAATTCTTAAATATGATTGGTAATTATAAATATATGTCAGAATATCATAAATTACAAGTCAGATCATTATAAAGTATAAGTTAAACCATTATTTTTTTTATCAAATACTTAATTAGTTAATGGATTTAAATCCGATTAGCTATTTAAATCCGATTCGATATTTTTTTGCCCCCCTCTGGTGAAAATCCTGAATCCGCTCCTGGCTACTCGTTGTGTTAGTTTCTAACTTGTGTAAAATTTCAGTACGTCTCTCCCTCAATTGGTCTAAAATGTAATTTTAGATATTTGTAACTTAAGAAAAAGATAAAGATGATAAGTATGAGACTTTGAAAAGTCATTAGAAATGATATTATTTTCCACAAAACTTCTATCTTTTTTTTTGTTTTGTTTTTGTTTTGAAGTCGGTATATGTTGAGAAGACAAATAAACAACGAAAAGTCATAATTACGAAATGATATCTTTGCTGAACTGCTGATCGATGCAGGTTCCTAAGGCATCTATTTGAAGGATTAAGTATATATATAGTTTAATATGCAAAAATTAAGATGCTGATATGAGAACCCTTGAAATTTGTTTGAAGAGGAATAAAACAACGTGCATATATAAGTCGGATAGTCTTCTTAGTGTGTTAAGTTTTTGAAAATTTAATTTTATTAGAATAAATATGCTATTTTTTCCATAAAAATCCTCAAGCTCACTAAATTTCAATATGAAATTCGCCAAACTCAAACTACCTTATCATAACCACTTTATACAAGGTCACCAGTGCATTTACAACTGACAAAATGTAAGTGGTGATACCTATATCCGCAAGTGTTGATATATAACATATCATCTATTTGTATCTAACATATCAAATTTTTCTAAAAAAACTAAACATATCAACTCTTTTCTTTTCTCTCTCATCACCCACACATCTTTTACATATTTTTAGATATGAGTTTTTTTCATCGGATCATTCTCGATCATACTTTTGATAATCTGTGAATAATATTTGCGAATTTAAAACCACATACATCTTCTATGCGATTTTCTCTTTCAAGTGAGATCTAGTGAAATGCTTTCGGATTCTTCATCGCGAAAGTATTTATATGTTGTCGTGCAGGTTTTATACTTTGTCTTGCAAGTATTTGTATCTCGTCGTACAAGTATTTATATCTCATGATGCAAGATTAAATAGTTCATGTGTAAAAAAAAATTAAAATCTGATAGAATATGTTAGGTAAAATCACTTGACACATGAACTATTTACGCTTGCACGATGATGAATAAATACTTTTATGATGAGATATAAATGCTTGCATGATAATGTATAAATACTTATGTGATGAATAACTTGGAAGTACATCATGAATCTCATTTAAAAAAGAAAATTGCATAAAAGACATTCGTGGTTTTAAATTCGCAAAATTTCTTATAGATTATAAAAAATATGGATGAAATTGAATGGATAAAAAAATTCACCTCTAAACACATGTAAAAGATGTATTAGCGATGAGAGAGAAAATAAAAGAGTTGTTATATGTCTAATTTTTTTAGATAAACTTGATATGATAAATATGAAAATTTGCGCGCATAGGTATGAGCACTTGCATTTGGTGTGGCAATGAAATAGTTAGAGTGCAGTTCCCGTAAACTAGCTAACGGTCATCCAATCAAGTCAACAATGATCATCCTAATCTTTCAAAGAAATATTTTTCGTATTTCAAGCAATACCTAGACTTTTCTTTATCCATCCTTGCTATAAATACGTACCCTCAATGAGCTATTTGTTCATCCTTACCAATCAATAGTCATACTCTCTTTATAGTATTACCTCAAGTTAGCAACAAACATGAATACTCTCTCTTTGGCTTGTGCCATGGTCCTTGCCATATTAGCACACACAACACTAGCCCAGAATAACCCACAAGATTATGTCGACGCCCACAACAAAGCACGAGCTGCTGTTGGTGTAGGCGGTGTCTCTTGGAGCAACACAGTGCAACAGTATGCACAAAATTATGCCAATTCAAGGAAGGGCGATTGCAAATTGATCCACTCTGGTGGTCCATATGGTGAGAACCTTTTTTGGGGCTCTGCTACGAGTTTTACAGGGGTAGATGCAGTGAATTCTTGGGTAGATGAAAAGCAATACTACGATTATAATACAAATTCATGTGCATCTGGACATCAATGTGGTCACTACACCCAAGTGGTATGGAGCAGCTCGAACCAAATTGGGTGCGCAAGGGTTGTGTGTGATAATAATGGTGGCGTATTTATAATATGCAATTATAATCCTCCGGGAAATTACGTTGGACAGAAGCCTTATTAAAAGGGGTAAAAATAACTATATATTGTATCGTACTATCATGAAATAAGGAGGCTCGTTAATCCAGGAGGCAATAATTAAAGAAGACCAGGGCTTTTGTTTGAATATATATAATAAGGAAATAAAGAAACAGTTTATGTGGATCTCTTCTTTGTTCTTTTGCACTATTTCATGTAATACATGTTACAGTTAAATTTTTTTCATGCACATTAATATTGTAGATCTTTCCAAAAAAATTATCAATTTCAAATTAAAATTATATAAATGAAGTTGCAATGAAACATGCTATGCCATTATTATGATGTCATTACTGCCATATCAAATAAGTTATCATTCCATTTAGTGTGTCTCAACACAGTCTATCCTGATAGCACAGACACAGTACCATCTCTGTACCTGAGCACTCTAAATGAAAATTTATAAAAATTTTGAGATTACAAAATATGATATTCTCCATTTTATATCTGATCGACCAGCTACATTCAATTGTATCATATCAGGCGATTGGAAAATGACTCTCTTTTGCTTGCGTGCTCTCTCTCCCGTGTGGAATATAACAACTCTTTTGGTTGTGGAGAGAGAGTTGTTATATAAAGTGACAAACATGAAGTTGATACCAGCCATCAAAAGCATATGCATGGAATATAAGTATATAACAACTCCATTTTCTACACAGTCTATCCTTATATAAAGTTTAAATCATATCTGGAAAATACATATGATTTCTAACTTTGATACCAGCCATCAAAAGCATGAAGTTGGTATAAATAAAAATATAAAGTGACAAACCAGCCATAAATTCATGCTTAAAATAAAAATACATGTTTTAATTTTCTCTTCTATAGTGTTTAAAGCAATATAATAGTTTTACACTTCCAGTGAATGATTGTACGTTTTAAATGAATGATTTTACAGTGTTGACTTTCGGATTCATTATTAAAATATGAGATAGTAAACGAAGGTAATTAAATCATGGTGCCCTAGCTTTATTTTTTTGAGATGCATGCCTGTTGAAAATAATAAGTGATCTCAACTATTCATCATCGATCAAATAGAATAGGAAAATATAGGAAATAAAGGAATTGTACGTAACCGCGACATTGTAGCATTCCAACGGTAAATTAAATGAACTGTTGGAACCTTTTTCGTATAAATAGGATTTAGGAACCTGTAAACAGTAACTGAGATAGAAAAATAGAATCAATAAAAAGAACTTTTATAACTTTCCTCCTCAGAATCATATCTGTCTCATATATTTCTACATGGTATCAGAGCCATAGATTCTGAAAAACAATAACAGTAATTCCAATAATCCCTCTAGCCTCATTCCCATATTTACCAGTAAAAAAAAAAAAAAACTGGTCACTGAGAACCCTTAACAGATACTTCATCCAAGTAAGCAAAGCTGAAAATGGATCAATGGGGGCAACAGTAAGATCGCAAATAATCAGATCACCTGATCTTCCCTCATTTGCCGAAGTAGTAAGCCAAATTTAGCGAGAGGAGTCCTTGAGACTAGCCATGGGAGAACCACAAGCAATCCACACCGAGGGTCACAAACCCCATGGTCATGCCGCAAAAGCTTATCAAAATCCTAATTCGCAGTCAAACCCTAATCGGCAAAATCAGAGAGAAGAATGTTCTCACTGCAAGAAGAAAGGCCATAAATCCGAAAGATGTTACTTTCTCCATCCTCACCTCAGACCGAAATGGTGGAAGGAGGCAGAGCCGAAGAAGGGTGGTGGAGACTGGAATGAGGAGAAGAGAAAGGAGAAAGAGAAGGGATCGGACCCAAAGAGGGGATTCTGCGCTGGAAGTGTTGGGGTCGGACCCAACTCATTCTCCAACGGTTCATCTGAACCGAGCTCAAACCAAACCGGCCCAAGAGGAAGTTTTTTCGCCGACGGATCAAATTGGAGCGGGTCGAGGCCCGGATCAGATGCAACGGCTATTCCAGCGGCTATCTGTGTTCCTCTCCAATCAAAACAATATTCAGAGTTCTTGTGGTATTGTATGTCATTCAAAAAATCTCAATTTAATTGATCAAATAATTATTGATAGTGGTGCGACCGACCACATGTTTGGTAATGCAAATTTTTTGACCAATTTAAACCAGCCCAAAATCGATCAATATGTGGTAATTGCAAATGGTATGAAAGAAAAAATAAATTCTACAGGCGAAGTTATTTTGTGCAATAAAAAAATTAGTAATGTCCTATTTTTAAAGACTTTTCCAATAAATTTAATTTCGGTTAGGAAATTAACACAAGAACTTAATTGTGACGTTATTTTCTCTTATAAAAATGTCGTATTTCAGGACCGGATAACCGGGAAGAAGATTGGTGAAGGTTTTCTCGAAAATGAACATTACCTTTTGAATTTACAAGAATTAAATTTTTGCGCTTCGGCAAGATCGATTAATTATGAGAGGTGGCACAAAAGGCTTGGACATCCATCCGACAAGATTTTAAATAGTTTTTTAGACTTTCCAAAATCAAATTGTATTAATTGTGAAATTTGTAAAATGGCGAAACAAACAAGACTTCCCTTCTCACTTTCTAATAGTAGAAGTGAAGCTTCGTTTGATTTAGTCCATTCCGATGTATGGGGTCCAGCTCCAATCAATTCTTATAATGGATTTAAATATTTTGTTATATTTATTGATGACTTTTCTAAAGCTATATGGCTATATTTGCTTAAATCAAAAGACGAAGTATTTAATTGTTTTAAAGAATTTATATGTCTTATAGAAACACAATTTAATGCTAAACTTAAAATATTTAGGTCGGATAATGGTACCGAATTTGTAAATAAAAACTTTAGAACTCTTTTTAAAGAAAAAGAAATTATCATCAAACCACATGTATAAACACTCCCGAACAAAATGGAGTGTCGGAACGGAAAAATAGACACTTGTTGGAAATGACACGTGCACTATTATTTAAAAATAACGTTCTAAAAATATATTGGTCGGATGCCATCCTTTGTGCGACACATCTAATTAATAGATTACCAAGTGCCATTTTAAAAAATAGAAACCCAACCGAAATTCTTTATCAACAAAAAAAGAATCTCGATTATTTAAGAGTTTTTGGTTGTGTATGTTATGTGCATATTAAAAGAAAAGATAAATTTGATTATATGTCAACAAAGGTTATTTTTTTAGGATATTCAACCTCAAAAAAGGGTTATAAATGTTATGATCTGATTAATAAGAAAATATTTATTTCTAGAGATGTTATATTTTGTGAAGATGAACCGTATTTTAAAAAGGGTGAGAATATTAAAAATTCACATAACAATCATCAAATTAGACCTCCAATGCTTCCTTTAGATGACTTAGATTTTATACCAAATACAACTTATGAACTTGAAGTTGATAATGAAGAAGAAATAGATAATAATGTTTCCAATAATAATAATGAGGATGATGATATAAATAATGATAGTAATAACGATAATGAGGAAGAAGACTTAGGGGTTATGAATTTATACGGTACAATACCCCATACAAGACTTTGTATCATATGAAAATATTTCACCCGAGTATCATGCATTTCTTGCTTCTATTCACAAAGAAGAGGAACCTAATAATTATCAAGAAGCAATAACTAAACCGGTGTGGTGTAATGCAATGAAGGAAGAACTAAGAGCATTAGAAAAAAATGATACATGGGTAGTCGTACAATTACCAAAAAATAAGAGACCCGTAGGGTGTAAATGAGTATACAAAATAAAATACAATAGTGATGGTACCATAGAACGGTATAAAGCTAGGTTAGTAGCCAAATGGTATACTCAAACCTATGGTATTGATTATATTGAAACCTTTGCTCCGGTGGCCAAAATGAATACCGTTAGGATTTTATTTTCTATCGCAGTAAATAATAATTGGAACTTATACCAAATGAACGTAAAAAACGCATTCCTTCAAGGAACACTTGAAGAAGAGGTTTATATGAACCTACCACCCGGTCATAAAATGGAGAACGAATATAATCTAGTTTGTAGGTTAAACAAATCTAATAGATTGAAGCAATCTCCTCGGGCATGGTATGGCAAACTTAGCTCATATTTAAATTCTTGTAATTTTAAATTTAGTAATGCCGATCATTCATTGTTTACCAAAATAGAAGGAAAAAAAATATAACAATTGTGTTGGTTTATGTAGATGACCTCATAATTACCGGGAATAATTTAGAAGAAATTAGAAAGATAAAAATTCAATTAAAGGCAAAATTTGATATTAAAGATTTAGGGTACTTAAAATATTTTCTAGGGATAGAAGTAGCTTTTTCAAACAAAGACCTTTTTATTTCACAAAGAAAATACACCTTAGACTTATTAAAAGAAACCGGCAAGTTAGCTTGTAAGCCAATTTCTACACCGATAGATAGCAAATATAAATTAAATACCGAGGATGGTGAACCTCTAAATGATATAAATAATTTCCAAAGGTTAGTAGGGAAGTTGATCTATCTTACGGTAACTAGACCGGATATTTCTTTTGCGGTAAGCCAACTTAGTAAATTTATGCATACACCTAGAATACCTCACTTAGAAGCCGCAAATAGAATTTTGAGATATTTAAAACAAAATCCCGGAAAAGGTATACTTATGACTAACAATAAATCTAATGAAATATGTGGCTATTCCAATGCAGATTGGGCCGGTAGCTTCAATAGAAAATTCACTACCGGCTTTTGCACATTTGTAGGCGGGAATTTAGTCACATGGAAAAGCAAGAAACAAAGTGTCGTGGCTCGTTCAAGTGCAGAAGCGGAATATCGAGCCATGGCATCTACCGCGAGTGAGCTAATATGGATCAAACAACTACTCGAGGATATGGGAGTTGAAATTGATAAACCAATGAAAATGTATTGCGACAATAACTCCGCTCGACACATTGCCTATAATCTGGTGTTTCATGAAAGAACAAAACACATAGAAGATGATTGTCATTTTATTAGAGAGACAGTTCAGACTAAAGAAATAGAGACGCCGTTCGTTAAAAGTGAGGATCAATTAGCGGATGTCTTCACTAAAGGATTGGATTCGAAACAATTCGAAAATATTTCAAGCAAGCTAGGATTGTACGATATTTACATTCCTAACTTGAGGGGGAGTGTTGAAAATAATAAGTGATCTCAACTATTCATCATCGATCAAATAGAATAGAAAAATATAGGAAATAAAGGAATTGTACAGTAACCGCGACACTGTAGCATTCCAACGGTAAATTAAATGAACCGTTGGAACCTTTTTTGTATAAATAAAATTTAGGAACCTGTAAACAGTAACTGAGATAGAAAAATAAAATCAATAAAAAAAACTTTTATAACTTTCCTCCTCAGAGTCGTATCTATCTCATATATTTCTACAATGCCATAGCAGAAGTTGTCATGGTGCACTAGCTTTCAGTGCAGCATGCAGGTATTTTACTGTTATTTTAATTCAGAAACCATAAAGAAACTTTGCCCTGTTATATGAACCATCTCCAATAATTCAGAAACCATATAAAGAAACTTTACTCCGTGTGCAATTATGCCTCAATTGTTCGTCAATATTAACCAAAGTTAGCCACCGATTTGTCAGTTCAAGTATCAATCAAGGAATATAAAGTAGAAAAAGAAAACATGAGAAAGAAACAAAAATGTATATTTTATATAATTTATTTTGACTTAATTTTGATACATTTCAAATTAAAGTAAGCAAATTTTAAAAGGATGACAATTTTCTCGAGCCTTTGTTTCTCTTGCTGTTCCCCGAATTATAAAATCAAAATTCTGCATTTTTGTATTCGAACGTAACTGATACAATACAAAATAATATATCATTATTTAAGTTTGTTATTTTAATATGAACATTATCTACACTAAAAAAAAAGAACTAACATGCTTAATTTGCTGTAGCATAAAACATGGGCCCTTAATAACTTGTTATGGGTAATTTTTAAGATAATTTACCATTATCCATATAAGCACTCTTTTTTGTATAACTTCATTACATTGAAAACAGTTAAAAAAATAAGAACTAACGGAAGTAAATAAAATAAAGTTGATACAACTTTCATAAAAAATAATACCACAATGGATAATTAATTTAGTTCATCTTTATTAATAAAATTAATTAGAAAATTGAAAATCAAATTGGACCAAGCGGTGCTCTACGTACAAAGTGCTTATGGTATTGTATGGAGACCATGTAAATCAATCACAAATTTGCCATTAATTACTGGTATTATTGATATTGAAGATTGCCTCCGATGCAACCTTATGTATTTTTTGGATCTCATCCCACTTGACTTGAATCTGTTGTTCTAGTTGGCAAGCCGGCTTATGAGAGTCCAACAACTTTTTTTTTTTATTATTTCTTTCAATTTGATAAGAATTGAGATATAATATTCTATTTGGTCTTCTACTATATCTTAATTTACTCAGCATATGAACAATATGACACTTTATTTAATAGCAACGATATCAGAAACTAAATGAAGAAATGATATGGAGTTTGTTTCTTAAATAGAAGGATGAATTTTGTACTATCACAAGAGTTCCATTTAGTTGCAGCTTTTAACCTCAAACTCAATCATGAGTTTAAAACTTCTCAACTAAAAGGTAAACAAAAAAATGCCGCTTGGCAGTACCAAAAGTATTGCAATGTTCTTATTTCCTAATATTTCAATGGTAATGTCACCATTAAAAAAATATTGTGATATTAAAGTTTTGAATTAATATGGGCTTATTTGTTATTAAAATGAAAGAATAAACTTTCTAACTGAAGTCATATATAATGAGTGGTCTGTAGAACTCGACCGAAAAATGTTCTGATGATATTTTTTTTTTAAGAATTTTCAGAAGTGAGCCCATATATTATTTAAAGTGTCTATCACTCGGCCAAACATATATATTAATATGAACTTTAAATAACTTAATTATTGAAGGTAATATATAGATTCTTTTTTTTACAGTTGGCATATCTCCTGTTTACAGTTTAGTTGAAAGTTTTCATGATTCTGTTTTAAGAAACTGCAATAGTGTGGTTAAATGGATTCCTTGTGAAACAAAGCCCATGCATCCTAATTCTATTTAAGAAAAGAACCCCATATCATTTTTTCGTGTAATTTTGAATGTTGCTGTCACTAGATAATGTATCATATCATTCATATCTGGAGTAAATTAAGATATTTGAGAATACCAAATAACATTTGATCTCTTAACTCTCATTAAGATAAAAGAAATAACATTAATCAATGTGGCATGACTCCCCTAATAATTGTTCGGCCACCTTCCAACTGGAAGCATCCCCAAGCAAAACAGTACCTGCTGTACTAATAAATGCACAAACAGGTGGTGCTCTCGAGTCAGGAGCAACCGTGGTTGGACACGCTTGGGGCGTTAACCGGGGAGGGAGGAGACAGGCCCGGTTTGGGTGAGTTTGTTCCCTTCTTAATATGTTAGGATGCTTTGAGATCATCCGAATGAGAAACGTCAAGAACCCTATTATAATTGATAAGAGTTATTGTCTTGACAATCTCTGCGATAAAAAATATGTATGCTAAACTCCTTTATTTATTATTGAGTTTGAAATTTTGTACTTGATATATAAATCATTATGGCTTTCAATTAATGTGAATTTCGATGTTTGTTTAATCGATCATAAGGAACATGGATTGCAAGGAAATTAACAGCATGTCGGCATCAATCACCAGTTCCCGTGACTCTAAAATGCTGCCAGAACATCAATCTAGATGATATTTGTCACACCTCAAATCAGAATTTCTGGATTAATGTGTGATCAACCTCGCATCGTGTTTATTAATCAGTTAAATATGCAAGGCTGAGAGTAATCATCAATATGCAGCGGAAGCGAAATATAAATATATAAATCAAAAGTCAAACATCAGTCACATATCAGTAAACAACATATATATAAAATACAACAATCTATATCACATACTACAACAAAATCTAGCAAAAAGATAGTAAACGATCTGTCGATCCCATATACAAAAGCGACAAACACTGAATCGCAGATCAACTAAGTGCTAACCCTAATCATCAACGGAGTGGCCTTCGGAGATAGCTACTGACAGTTCCTGCTATGGACTGCTAGAATCTGTACCTAAAACCCACGAAACAACTTATGGGTGAGCGACAAGTCGCTCAGTATGTGACCCAGAATTATTTACTCAGGGGTCCTCTAAGATCAAAGCATTTTAACTTAATATTTAAATGTTGTTATGCTTTTACAAGGAAAATATTTTTAATCATGATTATGATGCGATTACTCTAGTATGCCATCATGCAAAAGTTTCCCAAATAAAATTCAAGTGGAATATAATATCATAGCCAAATCGGAAAAATCAGTATCGGAATACTGAGTGTAGAATTTATATAATAATAGTACAAATAATAGTCACCCCGTGCTGTGCTAATCGGATCAAAGATCCTCAAGATATGTCTAAGGACTGCGATCATAGAGTCTAGTGATACACGGTGCCTAGTGACACCGAGCACTACTCACAAGTTAATAACACGCTAGCCGATGAACATATCTTAATTCGGTGTTTGTTCCTTACTCTAAAACGATCCATAACTAAACATATAAAATATGAGAAATCATACAATGCAAGTCGTAAAAATTGTCAATCTCATCCCTCATGAGCAGGTGAGAACTCTATCGTCTGGCCAGATCAATAGGAAAAAGGAGCTCGAGATCGGCCTTCGGAACCGTTCTAGGCAATGTAGTTCTTAATGTAGGTGGAGATCACTCCAGAATCGGTCGTACCTCTGGGCTCGAGATCGGCCCTCACGTAATGGTAAAATGATCGAAAATTATAGATATAATCAAGATTTATACATATAATATAAGTCCTAGAAGACCATCCGGAAAGTCAAGTGACACCCCAGCTCAATGGCTGCGAGGCCGACTCATGTCCCATTTCACGAGTCGGAACGCAGTCATTCGGTCTCTACTCAGCTCTCACCAAATGCATGCGCATGATTATGCAATAATATATATATCACCTTCTACGAGAAGAATGCAATCTAATAACCTAATATTCTAATAATAATATATATAATATTATTTAATTACCTTACTCCTAATAAAACGTAAATTCTTTTATTTATCGGGGTTATGCAATTCTACCTATTGTGCAGAAGAGATAAACATGCTCCACAATTTAATGCATCTATTTAAAATAAAGTACGAATGACAGGTCAGGTGGAACGACTTGATAAGAGTACGCCCACAAAAGAAAATAATTCAGAAATCCCACACCTATAGACTGAAGACGCAACGACTAACCCTCAGTGAAGGTGGTAGGATCCGCGTATGCTCCAAGCGGTGCGTCAGTCGGCTCAGCCCACTGATCGGGCCCGTACGAGGTCTACAGATCTTGAAATTCGTAATTCAAACCAATTAAAATTCTAACTAGATTACGTACCCCTTTCTCTTATTTTAATTTGGTATTTAGTCGCGGTCAATCGCACTCGTTCGATCGGTCGGTTGATTTTTTATTACCACATTAATATTTGTTATTATTTTAGTCAGATACTGATCATTCAGTTTCATTTAATTTAACTTAAGTTAAATTAAGAATTAACGTTGTTTTCAACAAACTCGACATGAAGTGGATTGTTGGTAGTAATTCAGAATGTCGAGGTATTCGTAACTAATTAACCGCGAGTTACGATATTCTACGCGAGAATTTTCTTACGTCTATCGATTTTAATTTTCCCATTCGTATCATATTCACTTATCTCAATTTAGTAATTAAATTGCACGAGGTCGTTATTTTATTACTATTTAATTCCTATCGTAAGTTGATCGTCTCGAATTTAAAGAATACGTGAAAAGAATGTATCTTGTTGCTAATTAATTGTCCTTATTAATTAGCAACGAAATTTATTTAAGTTATTCAAATTAACATTATTTATTTAAATCTAATCCTTTGTTCTAACAATATTTAATTGATTTAATTAAAAATTAAAAATCTAAATTTAAATATTTTTAATTAAATGTGTTTCGGGATCATATGGTGCCCACTTTGGTCTTTGTATCTGCTCAAATTATGTTATGAGGCAACGTACCAAGGGCTAGTCTAATCATCTCCCGATCTTTAAGTTTACGTAATTTTTCCGATTTTAAGTTGTACCCTTTTTTTTAAATTTAATTTGAAAACAAGGTTTTAAAATATTGTGTGGTTGTATATTCAAAACCCCAAAGTATATTTTAACGATTTTTTTACAACTTCGAGTCGAGTCTACCGAAAGGAGGCTTCAAAATCCTAAATAGTTATTATCACATTTTACTTGATTAATTTAATTAATCACTACTCCTAAATGTGCGTTCTACTTTTACCTCTCAATCAGATTCGTGACGAATTTTGATTTATGTGCTAACCTATTATTTGTATTGCATGTCTCACATTCCCCTTACACAATTTATTTCAAACAAGCCCAAGATTCATATTAATTAATTTTCAAAAATTTACCCAAGGTCCAATTGAGTTTCTTTACCCCATTATAATTAAATACTACCATTTTCGGATTGGGCTTATACCCAAAATATACAAGGCCCAAATGCATTTAATACACACACACACAACTATATAGCGCCGGCCCCAAACTCAAATATTTTTAAAAATCCAATTTTTGCATTTAGGTCCCTAAATTTTAACAATTCACAAAGGATCGATATTTTTCATACATAACCCCAAATTAAATTAAATTGCAATAAGGTCCCTGTCAATTCAAAGACTGGTTTTCACATCACAGAACCACACACCACCAGTACCAGTGGTGTCACTGGGCCAGCACCACTGGTACTGGTATCGCAAAAATCACCACAAGCACACGACCAACAAGCACTAGGTACAACACAAGCAAACCAGCACAGATACCAGATTGGCATAGACCAGACACAAGCACAAACAAGCACAGACCAGCACAGATCAGCACAGACCAGACACAAGCACAAACAAGCACAGACCAGCACAGACTAGACACAAGCACAAACAAGCACAGACCAGTACAGATCAGCACAGACCAGCAAAACAGCAAGACTGGTACCGACTGGTACTAGTGACAAAAATACACAGCAAGCATCACAAAGGAAAAAGGGGAGTATAGAGGGGTGTATTTACCCGATAGAAGGCAACAAAGGCAGGGAGGGATAAAGCAGTAGGCCGGTACTAAGGTCACCATCGCTCGTCGGCCGACAGAAAGGAGAAATCAGCAAGCACCAAACCAGAACAACGTCAATCGAACAAACTAGCACCACAGCAGTACCATAATCGCACCAGAGGCAAAAATCGCAAGAAGGGTCTCAACCCCAAAAATTTAGGGTTTAGAGCAATAGCAATCACAGAGGCAAACAGAAAAGAGAGAAAGAGAGTTTATCTCAACACATGAGCGGGGCAAAAGAGAGAACCAGAGAACGCAACAGGAGAGAGAGAGAGAGAGAGAGAGATATAACCGAATTAGAGCCAAAATCACACGACATCGCAACGTTCGTCAACGTTCTCTAACAATCGCACGAGGCGACGCGACGGGGCAGTTGAGCCGAGCAAAAATCGTAACCAGCGCACAAAAAGGGCAAGGCGGGAAACCCCAGTAGGGTTCTCTCCAGAAGAGAGAAAAGAGAGCGAGAGGGGAAATGGGGTGGGGCGCAAGGTCAGAGAGAAAAGAGAGAGTGTGGGTTTGGGGCGACACAGAGAGGGAAAAAAAAGAGACGGAAGAAGGAAAAAGGAAAAGAAAAAGAAAAAGAGAGAGGGGGAGGGGTTCTCCCTTGCTTTAAGATTCGTGCAGAAGGGTTTGAACGGTTCAAAACAATTCACGCTTAATTAGAATCATAACACCTAAATAGCACAACTAATAAATAAATAAAATTAAAAATTATATTCATTTATAATAACTCTTAATTATTCTTTGTTTAATTTATTTTAAGTTTTAAAATTTTCATTTGAATTTTATTAGTTTTAATTACATGTTATTAATTTTGACTAATTACATCTTAAATTTTGAGTTTTTATCTTAATTAAATGAAATTAAAATTGCAAAATATAACAATATTCATTTCAACTATGTCGGCTAGGAGATGGATACCGCCGTATGTGCATATACACAGATACACATTTCTGTGATCCAATTCTCCCTTTGCTCTGCAGCTAGCCCCTCTTGATTCTCTAAGGTCTTTCTGTTATTTGAATTTCCCTGGAGAGATCACAAAAATTCAGCAAAATTATACTATGACAAAAGACAAATATTATGTTCTCCATATTTGGATGTACTATTGGGGGGATATTTGGCAATATTTTGTACCTTTTGAATCATCAATAGATAGAGTAGAATGATAAACTGTAAATTATAATGTTTAAATTTTCTTAGTTGAATGTAATCAAAATTTTATATAAATCATAGACATAAAAAATAATATAGACCAGCCTTAAAAAAAAGTAGTAATATATATCTTTGACCCCGCCTTTGTAATTAATTTTGAGCTAAAATCTAACGCAACTAAAAGACTCAAGCAAATTCCGTAAATGAAGATAAAATAGATTTCTCCATTTGGTGAAAATACTTTTAGCAAACAATGACCAAATCGACTAGACCAAAGTTAATTGTTAACCAAAATAATTATATTATCTTTCTATTTTCTGGATGCTATAGGAAGTTCGTGCTTGACTTCATATATTATTTGTACGTAAATGAGGTATATATTTTACGAACAAATACTTTTGGCAAAAAATGCTCACAGGTACACTCATACAGAAATATAAAATTAATTTGTATGAATTTTGTGCGTAAATGAGGTGTATTTTACGTGTGGCTTTTCCATATAAATGAATATTCATGTAAAAGAAATATTTTCAGATCAGATGGTATATGCATTATTTAAGATGTCATTTTTCATTCCAGAAAATTATTGGTTCAACTTATTAATATAAACTTAAGTAACTTAATGGAGATAATTAATAACTTTTTTAAGGTATATAACAGTTGGCATTTATATTTTTGTTACAGTTTGATTGAGAAGCTGGAAACTCATGATTATGTTTTAGGTTATAAAGTGCAATAGTGTGGTTAAATGGAGAACTTGTGATACAAAGTTCATCCTTCTATTTAAGAAATGAACCCTACATCATTTCTGTGTGTAATTTTAATGTTTTTTTCTTCTTCCAAGATAAAGTGTCATATCGTTCATGTACTGAGTTAATTAAGATATTGAAGAAGACTAAATAACATCTTATCTCTCATATCTTATTAAATTTAAAAAAAAAAATGAGGCAACACACAATAAGGCAAGGATATGTGAAGATATTGACACAGCTAGTGTGTATTTTGTTATACGCAATTGATGTGAACGCGAGGAGGTTGGCAATGACCTACATGCAGATGGCGTTACTGATCATGGATGATAGCATGGTACTCTTTTTCATCTTATTTGTGTATTTCCATTGACTTTAATATCCTGAATTTTTTTTTAAGTACTTGATTAATTTGAAAGAATATATATATAATAATATTGTAATGATGTTAGGCCTTCTTGGAAGCATGGGAGAGGCCTGCGCGTAGAGCAGTGACGTCAAGCTGCTCATACCGTCCGGAACCAAGTTACTCAAATCAGACAAGTTCAGTGGTCCTTGTCCAAATGTTGTCAAACTTACTGTCCAAATGATGAGACATAATTTCTTATTGAAAGGATATTAGTGATTAATTAACGAGTATATGATGAGACATAAGTTGTAGCGAGTAGCTTATATATGTAAAAGCTTGTACCTGGGCAACGCAGAGGAAAATGTGGTTTGGCAAGCTCAATTAAACAATAGACGGTTATTTGGGATCTAAGGTTTACATAGATGTCGTAATCAAGAACAAAATTGCAAAACAGACATGAGTTAACGAAATAATTAACAGGCACGTACTGTGTATAACGAAGAAGATCAAGCAGCAACAACAATAATAATAATAATAAAAAGAATAGATTAAGTGTTCAAAGACACACTAGTTTAAAGGAGAGAGCAAACACGTAAAAAAAAGAAAAACAAGGGAGAATAATAGAGCTAAGAAAGATTCTGGTTTATATGTTGTACCCCTCACGACCTATTTGACAGAAGAACAAGAGGAGATTACTAACAGGATGTCTCGAAAAACTCAAAAGGGTAGTCACTTGATCGTAAAAATCTAGAATCATACCGATACTTGTAAACAAAAGTATTGTCGACTGGTACGTAAGCATTTTTTCAGTTGTTACTATTACAAAAAATTGCAATGCTATAAATAAGTGCATATGCAATCAATCTTACTATCTTCTTGTCCTACTGTGCTATATATGTACCAGAATTTACCAAGCAACTTTGCGTGTGAAGTTCTTCGAAGTGAGAAGAAGAAGATTACTTTATTACCAGCCAATTTAGATAAGAGAAGCAATATATGTACAGCAGAATAAAGGAAGGCTAAAACTAGTAGATACATAACTCAAGGTTGGCTTGAATTTGTTTGCAAAAATGGCCTGAAACAAGGAAATCTTTGCCTTTTAGAACTAAGGAAGCCAGACAAATGCGGAAATCTGACAATGGCAGTTCATTTTGATAGAAGTACACCTTAGGTTCCAACCAAATCAGAGCTTATTAATTAAATTGAGTGTAATTTGTAAAGGCCTCAACGCAAAATATATACATCTTCGTTGCTAGCTCATATGTTATACAAATGTGTAAGTAATACATTCTTTTGTAGGCAAAGATTTCTATGGACATAAGGACCTATTTGTAAAATGAACATATTTTTATTTTCAAAGTTCAAACAGTCGATCCGAACCGTTCATCTTGTTCTTCATATTAATATGTGCTTGGAGACCAAATTTTACATTTTTCTGAATTTTTTTACTATTTATTAAGATGGGTACAAAAAATATCAAATTCAGACCATTGAATATTGTATCCATCTTAATAAATAATAAAAAAATTCAGAAAAATATAAAATTTGGTCTCCAAGCACATATTAATATGGAGAACAAGATGAACGGTTCGGATTGACTGTTTGAACTTTGAAAATAAAAATATGTTCATTTTACAAATAGGTCCCTATGTCCATAGAAGACACTCTCTCTTTTCTATTGGGGAATTTTACAAAATGACCTACTTTGGAAAAAAGTTTGACAAAATATCCTCTTTCCAAATTCTTTGTCAAAATAACCCTGTGGTTCCCATATTCTCTTTGCCTCCCCCTCCCTCTCCATCTCCAAGATAATTTTTTTGTACTCTCATTAATTAACACGGTCATCACTGCTTTTGGCATCGACTCTGATAAAAAATAATCACTTTAAAAGTATGCGTGTGCAAAAATCAAATACATCAAGGCATTGTACTCCATTAAATAAAATAAATTATAGTAACCATCCAATCTGTGCGCATCACTTTAAGATTTGTGCGCATCACTTCAATATTCGTGCTATCTAATGCACACGCATCTTAAAGCAATTCTGATCAGCACATATCGCATTAAGATCTATGCTTACCGCTTTAATATGCGTGATTTTTTTGCATATAGATTCGTGATGATCTTGCGTCCACAAATCTAAAAGTAGTTCGGACAGTAGAGGAGTCGTTCATATTCAAATTTAAGTCTGATGGGATTTATATGCTTTTAATAAAAGGTAAAAATGGATATTTTATACATTTAGAATGAGTTTTAATATAAAAGATAATAAAATGAGTAAATTTGTGAGTTTTTAAAGTATAGAGAGGAGAATACGTAATTTTAAATTTTAGAGGGAGAAATACGTAATTTTGAAATTTTTGAGGTACACGTGAAATTTTCCCTTTATTAAATTAATTAGAAAATATAAAATTAAGTTGGACCAAACACTGTCGTACATAAGCTCTTGATGCATCTAGACCATATAAATTAATCTCGCAAATGCTATTATTGGCAATCTTGATCTTGGAAATTGCCTCAGATGCAACCTCGTAATCTTCGGACTTCATCGCACTTGATTTGAAACTTTTTTTAAAGTTAGCGAGATGACGAGTGGCCTTTCTACTTAATTGCAACATTATCTAACAACAACATTCTTCTTGTTTCTTTCAATTTAATAAGAATTGAGAGATAAGATGTTATTTGGTAATCTCCAATATCTTAATTTACTCAGCATATGAACAAGATAACACTTTATCTAATAGCAACGACAACAGAAATTAAATGAAGAAATGATATGGGGTTGGTTTATTCTTAAATAGAAGGATGAGTTTTTTATCACAAGGATTCCATTTAATCACACTATTGCAGCTTCTAACCTAAAACTCAATCATGAGTTTCCAATTTCTCAACTAAACGGCAAAAAAATAAAAATAAATAAACAGCGAGACGAAACCCCAAAATTTAGGGGATGGAAGGAACATCTATGGTTTTAGGCGGAAAACAGGTTGCGGATGCAGACCACGGACCTGATTCAGCCATATAATATCCAGTGTTGTAAAAAATGCTCTTAACGGCCGTTTAAACATAAATGATGGCCAAACCGTTACGCATACCCTTAACAGATGCATGTTTAATTGCAGTTAGAGACGTTTAATCGGCCGTTTTTCCAATTAATTGGCCGTTTTACTGTTTAATCATCCGTTTATTTTTATTTATTTCCGTTTATTCCAGTGAATATTTATTTTCACATTGTTTTTTTTTTCGTGATAGTGTGTGATAATAAGGTTTATAAATTATGTATTGTAGTTTTATTTGTGCTTGGATATATATCCAATATTTTATGGCAACGACTTCTATGGACATAAGGACCTATTTGTAAAATGAACATATTTTTATTTTCAAAGTTCAAACAGTCGATCCGAACCGTTCATCTTGTTCTCCATATTAATATGTGCTTGGAGACCAAATTTTATATTTTTCTGAATTTTTTTACTATTTATTAAGATGGATACAAAATTCAATGGTCTGAATTTGATATTTTTTGTACCCATCTTAATAAATAGTAAAAAAATTCAGAAAAATATAAAATTTGTTCTCCCAGCATATATTAATATGAAGAACAAGATGAACGGTTCGGATCGACTGTTTGAGCTTTGAAAATAAAAATATGTTCATTTTACAAATAGGTCCTTATGTCCATAGAAGACACTCTCATATTTTTTATATATATATTTTTTCTTATTTTGAAATTGATTAATTCTCCTATTATTTATATACCATATATTTATTTTACTTATTGATATAATTTTTTCAATTAGTACGACGTGTTCATTTATAAATTAAGTTGTTATCATAAACTAAATTTAGTGTTTTATGTTGGAATGTTTTATTTCTTTCAAATAATATATTATTAGTATTTGAAATATTTAATTCTCAAATTTATTTTTTCATTAAATAAATAATTTACTTACACATGTAAAATACTTATGTGTTAAGAAGAAATAAGCATAGTGTCACGTTATAATAATAAAACTAAATTAATTTAAGTTTAGTCAACATTTGACACCCCTACTAATACTCTATATTGTGTCTAGTCAACAGTTGCACATCTTGCAAAGAAACTTTTTTTTTTTTTGTACTCTGGAGTCTAGTTAACAGTCGCCTGCCAGAAAAATATATCTTATATATTTAGTAAGAATAAGGCTGGCGTGCTATCTGTAGCATAGTGACATGTCGTGCTACCTCTTCAAAAACCTATCGAATAAACTTCAAATGGCAAATCCAAACCGTTGAAACCAATCTACTACATAAGCGATGTATTTACATGCCAAAATTATAATGTTTTGAATTCATTTGGTATAAAGTCAAGCGGTAAAAAAATAAGAATTATAAGTTAATTTTAATACATTCATTTTTCATTATTTTTTGACCATTTGACCTGATACGAAATGAATGTAAAAATTTGTAAATTTTATATGTAAATATATCACTTATGTAGTATATTGGTTTCAACGGTTTGGATTTGTCGTTTGAAGTTTATTCGATAGGTTTTTAAAGAGGTAGCACGATATGTCACTATGCTACAGGTAGCACGCTAGCCTTGTTCATTTAGTAATTACCTTAATGAGGTTAATAAATTCTTTTAAGGTAACAGTTGCATTGCATTTATTTTAGTTGAGAAGTCGGAAACTCATGGTTGTGTTTTAGGTTAGAAGCTGTAATAGTGTGATTAAATGAAATCCTTGTGATACAAAGTTCATCGTTCTATTTAAGAAACGAACCTCATATCATTTCTTCATTTAATTTCTAATGTCGTTGCTACTAGATAAAGTGTCATATTCTTCATTTGCTAAATAAATTAAGAAATTGGAGAAGACTAAATAATTAACATCTTATTTCTCAATTCTTATTAAATTGAAAGAAATAACAAGAAAGTTGTTGAACTCAAAGAAGATGGCAAAAATTCTTTCAAGGAAAGAGATCACACCTAGCTCTCGAACAAAATAAGCAAGCTCAGGTCAAGTGGCCAGCATAAGTTCTAATAATTACATAGAATTGGATCTGATACCAGTTTCAAGATAAAAAATGCCAAAGTTACCGAATTTGAGTAATTGATTTGCATGGTCAGCATGCATAAGAAGCTGTAGATCATATTGTAGAGAAGCACTTGATCCAAGATGAATATATTGGTAGTATCAAAATTAGAGCAAAACCTCTTCTAGTTATAACAGATATTGCAACACAAGAGACGGTCAATTATCACTGTCTAAAAATATATAATAAAATGCATTTTTGGATCTTATATGAGGCAATTAATTGTTTTGGATAAATTATGTACGGGGAAATTTATTATAAATAAATGATAGATTATATAATACTTGGGAACTGAAAGGACAACAACTGAGCGAACTGTCCTTCTCTAGCTGATTTAGAAAATATTCAATGCTTCTCTCTTTTATGAAAACTTGGCGCCAAGTGGTTCTCTCTCTATTTCTATCTATATCTCTGTCTCTATCAAATTAAGTTGGAGTTGGATTGATTGTTCATCTGTATATGCATTATTCAGATAACTAATTAAAATATCAAATTTTCTTATTGCATTGCAAAATATAAGTGAATATCAGATTATTTTTTGTCATAGACAATGTGTTTACTTATTTTACAATAAAATATATAACTATATTTTAGAGATGAAATTTCAAATGAATGATTAATGTTAACTTTTGCATTCTTGTTAAAATGTGAGATTGGTAATGTAAGATAGTTTTGAATGGTGATAATTAGTGTCATTAAAACTCTTTTTGTCTAACCTGTTACCTGTACAATATTCATGAGCTGATTGAATCAAAAAAAAACGCTCAGGGGCTTAATTGAACCACATGAAATAATCGATAAATCAAAAACAAAATAAGAAAGAAAACGTGGGGCATGGGCTCATAATAGGCTTTTAGTGGCAGGGCAAAACATGCATGGGGCCTGGACACATAATACCTTGTTATGGGTAATTTTTAAGATAATTTTCCATTATTTGTATGAAATTGAAACCATAAGGAACCCATGAAATCAATTTAAAAAAAAAAAACATTTTTTTTGTAACTTTTTTACATTGAAAAACAGATTAAAAGATGGGAACAACTACTCGAGTACAACAAATAAAGTTGCAATCCAGCTGTCATAAAAATATAGAAATTAATTACAGCATTTTTATTTTAAAGTTAATTAGAAATCATCACGTGGGATTAGAATTAGAATTAATTGAATTTCCAGTGTATAATTAGTAATTAATATCTGTAAATGAAAATTTATAATTTTGCCAGATTTTACAAATGATGAAATTCTCAAACATTTATTAAGTTGAAATAGAAATTTCCATATTGGATTAGAAATTATAATATTAGAAAGACCACCGTAGGTGGTACAATTTTAAATCTTCCACCCAAATTTTAACAATTTCATTCCTCAATTTTGTTAAACGTATATCTTCAAATTGACCTGGTAATTGCATGAAAATATTGCTCATTTGAATTTACACATTTCGCATGCATTTCTGGGTGCCTCGATTTTTTATCTATTTTTTCTTATTATAGTTCTGTGTCTCTAGAATTTATTTTAAATATAAATTATTAGTTATCCACAATGATCTTGTCTGTGTAAGCCTACTGTTAATTATTTTAAATGTAACACCTATGAACACTTAAAAAAATATCATCCTAGTTAATGGATTCATGTAATTTACGCCTTGGTTTCCATCCTCTTTCGTTGATTTGTTCTTATCTGCATAAAAATTTATCCTAACACTACAGCAAAATAACCCTTCTGCGACCGGTATCAGTGACCGATTTGATCACCGGTCACTAAAGACCAATTAAAAAAAACTTTGACGACAAAACTCTTCTGTGACCGATTTAAACCCTTCTACGACCGGCGCCTTACCCTTCTGTGACCGATTTAAATCGGTCGCAGAAGGGTATGCCCTATAAAAGGACCGCCAAATCTCTTTCTTTTTCTCTGTCTCCATGCGCGTTTTAGGTTTAAACAATTGCGCCGCCCCGCCCGAAATTACCTGATCCCCGCCAACGCCCGCAAGCGAAAGGCCACCACTCCCGATCGGTCTCTCTCTAACTATCTCTCTCCATTTTTCTGTTTTTTTGTTTTGTTTCTGTTTTTTTCTTTTTCTTTTTATTTTCTGATTTTTCTCTCTTGTTTCTGTTTTATTTATGTTTTTGTTTTTTTTTTTTTTTTTTTTTTTTTTTTTTTTCTGTTTTTTTTTTTTTTTTTTTCTGTTTTGTTTCTTTTTTCTTTTCTTTTGTTTCGTTTTTCTGTTTTTTGGATGATCAAGGGTGGGTTCCAAAACACCAAATCGCAGAGGTATTTTTCTTTCTTTCATTTTCGTTTTCACATATATACTTTCTGTCTTTTTCTTTTTCTTTTTCTTTTTTCTTTTTTCTTCTGTTTTTTTTCTGTTGTTTTTTTTTTTCAGTTTTTTTTTTCTGTTTTTTCTGTTTTTTTTTTTTCATGTGGAATTTTTCTCTTCTTTTTTCTATTGTTTTTTTTCTGTTTTTATTTCTGTTTTTTTTTTTTTTTTTTTTCTGGTTTAAATAACCTTTTTGTGACCGATATCATCGGTCGCTAAAGGGTCATCTGTGACCGGTTTTTAATTCATATGTGACCGGTGACGTCAGCGGGAGGGCATCAATGACAGAGCAAATGCGACCGGCCCTTCTGCGACCAATTTATGTCTTCTGTGACCGGCGCCTTACCCTTCTTTGACCGATTTGGCCGGTCACAGAAGGATTATTTTGTTGTAGTGTAATTAATGTTTTCATACTTAATTATATATCCTTTCTTGGCAATTTACGTATCATTGGGCGTGGGCTGTCAGGTTAGGCCTCCTAATGAGCTTGGCTCGACTCAAACCCTGCTTGGACTTAATAAGAGAAACATAACAACTCAAATCTAACTCGGTTCGGTTTTGAAAGAAAAAAGTTAATAGCGATGTACATATTGATTTATTTTGTTTCTACAAGGAAAGTCGTCTCTTTATCTGATTAAATGAAAATTTTCAAGTAATTATGGTTCAGTTGCATTATATATGTTGTTTTATAACTCGAGTACGGATTAAGGAATCCGTATCCTCATCCTTCGGTTACCGTAGAAGATTTGCCTCACTTACGGTTTAAGATTAATTCTCATCCGCTTTGGGGTTCGGGCTAGAGCAGGAGGCAGTATTATTGAGCTTTGAGATTTGCGCAAAGTTAAAAACAACAGTTATATTTTAGAGTTGGATTGTTGTGCTTCATGAAATAAGGATATATTTTATTTCTCGTTTATATTTTTTGTTTTCAAAATTTAATAAATTTTCAACTTACCTAAAAAATTGTAAATAAATTCTAAAAAAATATATAAAATTTGATTTTCAAGTATATTTTTAATATGAATATCATGTTGAACAGTTTACTTTAAACACAAAAATATGGACGTATAAAGTAAACTCAAAAATATGAACGTAAAGTAAAACATGATTTTTTCTTCATGAAGAAAGTTAATTCCAGTTTGATATAGTTAGTATTGTTAGAAGGAGGGCCCAAGGTAGTCCAAAAAATCAAATAAATAATAAAGATAATTATAGTTTGATATAGTTAGTATTGGTGATAAGGAGTCCCTTGTGGAGTCCAAAAATCAAACAAATAATAAATAAGATAAATACATATGGGAAAAGGTACTAAATATGTTATCTATAGCATTACAATAATCTATAACTTTCTCATTAATAGAACCACAAATTAGAGTACAATACAAAACAAAAACAAAAAACTATCTTGATAGAATTCACAATTTAACATCCAAGACCAATTACAATAATCTATTGCAGCAATACATTGAAAAAAGAAAAGAAAAAAAAAGAAGAAGAATACAACCTAACCAAACTTATACCAGGGTCTCGAATAATATGACATATCTTCTACTGATATAAAATTATAAATTACAACCTAACCAAATAAAAAAATTATAAATTTTCTTATGAAATATGTACCCATTCGTTTAATAATTCCATAGTCTTCTCAATTTTTGTTTCCAGTTTTTACTTTGAACTGCACTGGCATGAAATCCTGTCAAAATATAAGAACATGTTAATAATATATTACAACTGATATCAGTCAAAGAAGAGTTTAAGACAGATCTCTTGTTTAAAAAGAAGTAAAAACTGTGAACACTTGTAACATAAAGCGTGATTATTATAAAAAGGAACAAATTCTAAGCTAAGATCAACAAAAAGGAAGAAAAAATAACAAAATTGAAAGGATACATACTGTGCTGTGCTGTGCTGTGCTGTGCTGTGCTGTGCTGCATCCCTAGCAGCTGAATGAACCCACCAGGCTCAAAGCCACAGGGCACTACCAGAAAATCTGCACCAGCTATGACATGGTGCTCTCACATCTGCTCTGAAACAGCAAAAGAGAACTCAAATTTATTACTTAGGACACAATTAGAGACAACTTGACAGTTCAACCAATGATTTGAGTGCAATTTGGCAACTAAACAGAATCATTTCAGAAAAAAAAAATGCATTATCATCGGCTTCGTATTTCTTTGCATTATGAGTTAACCAGAGAGATATAAGGAACTAAAATTAAAAGTATTAATTGGAAGTAAGGATGTCCCACGGTTCAATATATAACCAAACAAAGATTATAATTAAGCTCTATGTTTTTTTTATTTGTTATATATACAGTTAGTTTTATGTTTTTATTTCCATATTAGGGTACATGGTGTTAATTAGAATTCCTAGTACATTCTTTATTCAATTAAGATTAATATATACTGACCTTTCTTCTTTTTCCTAAACCACTCATGCTGAAATAAAGCGAATCTGTCCGGCCGCAACGTAAAAAGGAGAAAAATATTTGTCAGCTGCAATTGCTTCCAGTTCTAATATACAACTTTTTCATTTAAAATTATCAAATATTTGCAAACGAAATAAATAAATGAAAATATAACAAATTTCTTAAGCATGTTCCATAATCATGCATATAAGCCTTTGTTTATTATATCTAGAATAAAAAAAGAGTATACACCTCTAATATCTTGCAATTTACCAGTAGTACTTCTCATATACATACTGATTTTAGTTCTGTACTGATAATTATCCAGCACAACTGCTATTATATTTGAAAATTTTCAAATAACGCTACACAAAGTTGCAATATTTACAGTACTAGAATCTAAATTTTGTTGGTATTATGGGAAATACAACAATAATTGCAAATAATAGCACAAAATTTGTGCATGCCTGCATTTACTAATTGTGATCTTAAATCTATAAATTGAACAAACCAATTAAAAGGAAAATTTGAGAAACATATAAATAACACAGATAATAGACATTCATTAATGATGTGGATTCTAAATTTTATTTTATTTTTGCTGCCAAAATATCATCATTGTTAATGAATTTACCCCGTAAACACTATTTGCGACACATGCTACTCTTAAAAACAAAAAAATGCTAACTACTTTTAAATTTTAGATTTTGAGAAACATATAAATAACACAGATAATAGACATGCATTGATGTTCTGGATTCTAAATCTTGCTATTTGGGCAGGGAATAATGATAGAAGCAATAATACAAGGATGATAGAATCAGAACTGAAAGAGAAAAAAAAAAAAACAGATAATTAATTGTTAAAACAACGTACCTTTATCAAAATTCTACCAACCATAATAGGAGCACATAATCCAATCTTTATGTCCCTCCGAGATAGATTGAGATGTTATCTCTCACTCAAGCTTATGTTATTTCTGCTAGATCTATATAAAATTTAAAGAGTGTTCATTAGGATTAAGCAAAATAAATGTGAACCGGTTAGAAAAAAAATATCTTTTAATGGAATATTTGAACAGACTGAATTTGTGATGGTACGTACTTGGTACAATAGGAAGGCATAACGAAAATATTTTGATGGGATGAATTTGAGATAAGGTACAATATGCCTTCAAACATATAAAATTATACTAAAAATTTTCAACTTACCATGTACCATAACAAAACCATGCATAGGTCCACAAATTTCCTAGTTTAGCTCAACAGTTTTAACTAATTAAAGTCTTTATGGAATTGTTTTATGTTGAATTATTCATCGGAGAAGATAAATATCAGAAATTTTCATTCAGATTTCATTTTTTTTGTGAGTGCTTAACTTGAAATAATTTTAAGAAAATTGGAACCTTCAGTTTTATACAGAAATCGTTAAACAAAAACATCAAATAAAGGATTATAAATGGAAAATAAAATAAAATAACACAAAAACATTAAATAGAGAATTATAAATGAAAATTAAAAAAAAAAAAAAAAACTAAACACGACATACCTTGAAGAAATATTCTGGCAATAGCTTCTCTCCGAAATACTTGATGATGATATATTGTGAATATTGAGGCTTAGGTTTAGTCATTTTATAGATGCATAAAGAAAAGGTTTGTATTGAATAGGTAATGTGGGACTAAGTAATTTGAGAACCGGTTTATTCATTTTTAGGTGCATAGATCTATAATTTCTAATAAATAGGCATTGTGGGCTAAGAATATGAAAACCGGTTTGACAAATATTTTCTTTTTAATTGATTGAATTTGAGACATTGGTATAATGAAAAAGTTATAACAACTACAAAGTAACGGATAGGGTTTTCTCAGTTAAGACCGCATATATGGCAAGGAAAAATACACCCAGAATTCGAAACCAAATTCACAGAATCTGGAAACTGAAGGCGCCGCCGCGCTTTAAAGTGTTTGGCTGGCTAATGCTGTTCAACAAAATCTTGACGGTGGATAATCTGGTGGCAAGAGGATGGTGTCTGGTTAATAGGTGTGTAATGTGTAGAGCTCAGAGTGAATCAGTGGCACATCTATTTACAGAGTGCGAGT
Source organism: Carex cristatella (assembly GCA_024447775.1). Classification (NCBI taxonomy): domain Eukaryota; kingdom Viridiplantae; phylum Streptophyta; class Magnoliopsida; order Poales; family Cyperaceae; genus Carex; species Carex cristatella. The sequence continues at coordinate 4,283,715 of JAJHPF010000008.1, read as the reverse complement.
TCATAGTGCATCTGTATAGTGAGGTGGCAACGGAGTTTCAAATTAGAATACCAGTATGGAGAGAGCAATTGTCACCTATATGGAGCAAAGCTTACACAGTGAAAGAAAGATCAATGTTTTTTATTGTAGCGTTTATCTCATGGAGAGAGAGATGTACATGGGTGTTTAGAGATAAAGATTCTACTGTGCCACTACTGCTGGACCAGATAAGAAGTCAATGGGAGTACAGCTCACTGCAGCAAACAACATGAAGAATCTATGCTCTTGGTTGTTTTACTTGATTTCTACTGAGTTACATTTCCTTTTGGCACTTTCTTTTCCTTTCTCGCACTTATTCCCTTTTTACCTTTTCTTATTTTCAACTGAAAAATATTGAGTTTGTATTTCCTTTTGATTGGACACATATCTTATGTACCAATTCCTAATTAATTAAATAGGGGCTTGACCCCTGTTTTTCATCAAAAACTACAAAGTAACGGATAGGTCCTCATATTTTACGACATTTTACAAACCTACCCATACTTTTTGCAAAGAAAACTATATCCCTGTCAATAATTTGAAAACTATACATATTTTTGAATTTTTTTTATCACATGCAGTTACATCTCGTGCATTAATTACTGCTTGTAGTCTTCTTTTTTGCAAATCAGGGAATTCAGGGGTAAAAAATTGGATGTAGAAAATCCCATCTGCCATCATTTAATATTGTTAGTACAAGCAACAATAGATCAAAACAATATTTTTTTTTTCATTTATGATGATTAATTTGGGAAGAGTAACTTGCATTATGCTTTAGTTACAGTGGGGGGACACTAATCAAATCAAACTTTTTTTGTGGCTATGGATACTGGTAGGGTTGTCAAAAAAGCTTGTAGCTCGTGACTCGCTTGTGACTCACATCTAGCTCGATCGGTAACAGCTCGTTCGATAGTGGACCGAGCTGTTACCGAGCTGGCTCGCTAACAACTCGGGCCAAAATTAACGAGCTAAGCTAAGGTCTAGCTCGGCTAGGCATCAATTTGTGAATTTGTATAAATTTGTGTATATTTTATACTGTCAAGCTCGGTCCAGCTCGATCCAAAAAGGTTTGTAAAATTTATTTTCTTCTTAAAACAAGGTCCAACCAAACCCAGTAAGCCAGCTCGTGGCTCGCGAGCTGGCTCGTCATGAGTTTGAGCTGAGATTTAGCTCGCGAGCTGTTAACGAGCTGGCTCGCTAACAACTCAGTCCAGAATTAATGAGCTGCGCTAAGGCCCAGCTCATTTACAGCCCTAGATACTCGCAACTATGGTCCTGAAACTCAGAATCAGATACTTGACTCTAGAATCGGATACTTTATTTTAGAATTGAAATCGGATGAATTGGCCGAAATCGGAAACTTGGATTTTTTTGACAGAAACTTGTTTTTTATCCAAAATATAGAAAAAAGTTGGTAAAAAAAATAATTTGTAAGAAAACTATGTTAAGACAAAATATTATACCAAATAATCTACTGATTTTATAATATAATACAAGAATTATCAATAGAACACACTTTTTATGCAAGCTAGCTATAATTTACGCATAGAAAAGCAAAATTATATTGGTAGAATAAATTTATGTGTTAATTTTTTTTTCTAGTTCAAATTTTGTTTGCATAATTTTTCTTTTTTTTCTTTTGTGATTTGAAATCATAGATCAATAACTGCCAGAAAAAAACAACATAAAGTAACAGAAGGACTAGGCTTGATTCGGACTTGATTCGGCTTGACTCGGTCTAACTTGGCTCGAAAATCGGATAACTCGGCCGAGTCAAACACTATTCAATCTAGTTTTGATGAAAAAATAGTAGAAGACTCGGATAAAACTCAGATCGGACCCAACCGACTCAAACTCAGCTAAGTTTCCAAACCATGCTAGCAACAACCTTTTATGGTTTTCTTCTGTTTAAATATACAATCGAAAGCATGCTTGTCATAGGCCATCAGACTCGATTGTTCGAGTTCAAGTTGGATCAAAATATTGAATTATTTCGCTGAACGAAGGAGGGCGAGCGACGGAGCGAGGTGAGACAGCCACAAATTAAGGGTGAGTGACGGAGCAAGAAAGCGAAAGACTCGGTTCGATTCGGTATGTCGAGGAGTTCACCCACCCGAACAGTTGTGGATAAAACTGCCTTCCGAAGGCGATGCGGTCATTACCAATTCCTTCCTTTCCTTCTGGGTTGTACAGCTCGAGTCAAATTAAGATTTTATTTAGTTTAGAATTTAGCTCGATATAATTTAATGAACTGTTCAACTCATCAGCTCATGGGCCAGTTCGGCTCGTTAGCAGACCTAGTTAGAATCTGCACTGGATGCTCCAAATCTCGTGCGGTTTTAAACTTTTCTTTGATCGCCATCATTAAGCAGCCCGTGTTATAGTGTTTTTAGGGTTCTGGGTAGGATTTCTTGCCCTTAACTCGAATTTTGGGTGTTCTTTTTCAATCAATTCGTAGATTAAGCTTATTTTAACATGGTTAGCAAGTTGAGGGCATCAATTCGAGTTTCCAGCTCAGTTTGAGAGAGAGGTTTAGAGGGTCAGCTAGCTTGTAAACTGCGGCCCGGGGTTTTAAGGGTAGATATATACTTATATCCTGCTTGATTATGCTTCAAAGAGCATATTTGAACGTGTTTTAGGTCATGATCATCATTAGGACAAGGTTTAAGGTGCATGGATATTTGACTGTCATAGCTGTTCAGTATATCATCTTTGAATGGATTTTAATTTATCAGAATGGTTTATTATATGGGTATGTGGGCATGTTCTAATTTTAATATGAAGTTCAATATGGTCAGAGGAGTTTTGGATTTCAAGTTTCTCTATGATTCTTGGAGATTGATGTTTGTTGTAGCTTATATTAATGTTCTACAGAGGTACATCAAGTGCCATATACAATACCAAATCATTAGAACATTTATTCTACTGTATAGTATTGCATAGCACATCATGTTCGATAGAGATAACACAACAGCTTTGACCAAAGTCAAAGGCTGTTAGCAGATTGTTAGCAATTTTGTTAGTAAGTTTGTTAGACAAAACTGTTAAGAAAGGCTGTCAGAAAAGGTTGTTAGCTTAGTCTGTTAAGCATTGATTAGCTGATTCATTAAGGCTATATAAAGCCCTCTCTGTAAATGTATTCATTAATAAAAAAAATCAATATTAAAGAAAATCCTTTCTCTCTTTTACTGTTCTTTAATAATTGTCAATGTTCCTGTGCTACTGATTTTTCCCTTCACTATTTTGATCTATATTTCTAATTTTCTTCATATAAGCGTATCGTTCAAGAATGTAGCAGTGTTCCTGGGGTCTTTATAAGCACATTAGAATTTTTTATAGGATTTTTGGTTTATATTAAGTATTTTATTTTGAGCTTTGAATTTACTGTTGTTCCAGTTTAGGTTATTCTGACAGCCAAAATTCACAAATTATTTCTAAGCAATCTACTAAACCACAATTTTTGCTCTTTATAGGCAAATGCATGTCTAATCATGTTCTAATGCACAAAAAGCCATTTTTAACATGCAGTTTAGTAAAGGGGCAGATTAGGGACAGTATGACTAAGTTTGACAATTTTTAGGTTTTTGAAAAGATGAACTTCTAAAATCCATTAAAATTATTTTCTAAGCCATAATTTATATAGAAATGCTCAGGAGAGTGTGTTTTATCTTCCTGTGAGGTGGCATGGTCAGAATCTAAGTTGAGCTATTTTTGCAATTTTAATTCATTTTTCACTGTTTTTAGGTTTTTTCTTGTACCATCAAGCATGTTATTGCTTCTCTTTTGTGGTACAAAGACTGGTATTGCATAGTACACTAATACTAATTCAATGGCAATATTTACAAGTCTGAACACATGTTTTTTAAGGGTTTGGATTAGAGCTTTTATACATGAAAATCACAGATACTATACTACGAACTTCAAGAAATATTTCTCTATTGCCTTGTCAGTCTTTCGCTCATGGAATTATGCAGGAAAGTCCTTGTTATCCTTTTTATTGCTTTTTGATGACTATGCACATGACAGTGGACCTTTTTGTACAGAAAACATAATTGAAAATCATAGAACTTGCATGTAGCTCATAAATCCAAGGATTTTATAGCATAATTGCAATAGCAAGTCCTCATTTCGTGCCTTTTTTGCACTCTGGTCCATTGATCATTTACTATGGGATTATGAGAGCTGCCTTAAGGCCTCAATCTCAAATTCCCTAATATATAATAGCCTATAGGCATTGTTCTCTACGCTTTGGAGAATATATGCATAATTTCAGAAATTAAATAAGAAAAGGATTCTTTGACAGAGGCTTCCTTAAGGCCACAATCTTGCAATCACTTCCCTTTCTTTATTAGCTTCTAATATCACACATGTTAGGGTTTATTTACAGAAAAAATAATAATCTAGTTTTATCACGTTTATTCAATTTGTACATGTTTAACACAAAACGGGCAAAGCTTCATTTATTATTTTTTTTGTTGAAAATCGTGGGGCATTGTTCATCAAATAGTCCAGTGACTAATTGAGGCTAAGTAAGCATGCTTGCTGCCTTCTTTTCACTGGCTTTGCAAATACAACCTTTTTTTCACAAAATTGTGTTTTTATGCATGTTTTCTATTAAAAAAAACTTGAGACATTGTCTCTCACAGTAACCATAATGCTGGAGACAAGTCATGAACACAAAAGATTCTATAAACATCAAGGAAACAATCGAACGTAGGGAATCAAGTTCAACAGCAAAGAAGAAAGGAAAGTGATCAAAAGAAAGACTCAATTTCATAACAAACCTCTTTATTAATCCATAGCCTTTTACATACAAATTCAGTCCCTTGGTTAACAGTCTTTGGGATAACATAATTGCATATATGAAAAGCTAGCTTAGTTTCTAAGTTTCTGTAGAGAAAAGGGATTGAAAAGAGGGTTTTGCTCTTGTTTTTCTATTTGGCAGAGTGAGGGCTTGCTATGGTGTTGCTTCCATTTCTTCTTCGGTTTGGCGTGCTTTTATAGCCAGAGATTAAGGCTCAGGGTGCCATAGGCAGAGGTGGCCATTTCACCCTTCAATTGGCTCAAGTGTTTGATCTTTGCCAGACCATTGTAACTAGGTCCCTGTATTGCGGTTTGCACTTTGCACTTTGCGTTGTTGTAGCATTGTTTTGAAAATTTAATTGTTAAAATTTGGTTGCTTTTACCAAAAGTAACTAAAGAGATAGACATGAGAATGGTTTGACATAATCGCATTTGAGCATTTCCAGGATCATATTGTGGATTGGATGTATATAATAAACAACCAACATGTTTATTAAAAAGAATAAACTGGAAAGATTAATTAAGTAATTAACCATGAATAATAGTAGTTGACAATATATATTTACTGATAATAAATACAAAATACCTTTGCACAAGTTCCTCAAAATAACTTTCAACAATGTCCTCCAGTGATTTTGTCCCATCTTGTGGGATGAATCCTTCTGCAATTCATAACTGAAACAGAGTTGTGGCTTTGATTTGATAGTCCTCAGAGAGCTAAGACAAAGTACGGCATAGAAGGTCTGAAAGAAACTCAGGATTAAAGAATGGCCTTATAGGCAGCTTCATAGAACCCCATTACTAGTTTCTTTCATACCTTCTATGCCTACTTTGTTGTGTTCTCTGATATTTTGCTAATCCTTCGTTGGATCTCGTCTATCTCGTTACCTACTTTGTGTTTGGCAATAAGTTTCTTGGTTATCTTGTCCATCCTTTGTACTGAGAAATTAGGAGTTATTGTGGCCTTTAAGAATGACAATGGAATACATATTTTGGCCTTAAAGAGATGGATTCTTTTCTTAGGTGGTTCCATGTTTATTCTCCTCTCAACCTTTATACCCAATGTCTTATCTTTCTTTATTTTATTTTTTGGGTGCAAAAGTGGTGGAGAAGTCTGTTTGGGGCATAAAGATTAGAAGCGGAATATGAAAAGAGTGGTTGAGAAGAAAGGGGAATATAAAAAGAGAAAAAAAGTAGGACTTGGCACCCAAAAAGAGACATAAACGACAACCTTAAAAAAGAAGAATTTAGAGTAGGTCCGATGCCCATCCGACCTACTTTGGTTCGATGGATGTAATAACCATTCAATTGCATCAAGATCCGTGCGGACTACATTAAAATACATGCCAGTCTGTTTCAATTTCCGTGCACACAAATATTGATGATAATCGTACGGTGTTAGAGCTAATTGAACCTAAAATAGGTTCGATGCCTATCGGACCTACTCCTATCTCAAAAAAGAATATCAATCTTTTGGTGCACTAGTGTTTCCAACACACCTTCAACAAAGTAGAAAGTGCCATGACTAGAAGGAAGCAAGGCATGTTTAATTTCCACATGCCGTATCTTGATTAATTGAATTTGAATTCACATTAGAGTTTTTAACAGAAACATCACTAGTCACTGGTTTTACTGAAATGTATAGCTTAAAATAAATTGAACAATAAAAAGATTCTTCAACAAGTGCAGCCAGTAATAAATGGAAAAAGAAAACAGAGAACATAAAAGGATTAAAATAAATGAAAAAAAGAGCTATTGTAGAATTTAAATGGTATTATATTTGATTATAACAAAGTGTTGAGCTTGGACAAAGCATCAATTAATTTGCTAGTAACCAAATTGACTAATTTAGTTCTTCTCACGGCCCATTGTTAATGTCGGCCGAAGTGTCATCTGGATTGGTGATTATATTTAATTTGCTTAATTAATTTGTCAATTTCATCCTTTTATGAGGGAATTTTTGTTTAAGGTTGAACATTTTTAAAAAAATTTAATTAATTTGTGATATATATTAATTAGAGGAGGGTTCAAATGCACCCAAATTTTTAGCTCCTATTTACTCTCAATCATTTATCTCCTTTATCTTCATTTTCAAAGTCCGAATAGTCGATCCGAACCGCTCAATATGATCTTCATAATAAAATATGCTTGGAGACCAAATTTAATATTTAAAAAAAAAATTAATATTTTTTAAGATAGGTACAAAATCATTGTTTTAAGGAGATTCTGGACCATCCAATAAAGTGATTTTGTATCAATCTTAAAAAATAGTAAAAAAAATTCTAAAAATATAAAATTTGGTCTCCAAGCATATTTTATTACGAAGGTCTTGTTGATCGGTTCGGATCGACTATTCGGACTTTGAAAATGAAGATAAAGGATTGTGAGTAAATAGAAGAATAGAAATTTGGGTGCATTTGAACCCTCCTCTATTAATTAATTTGTTAATTTGATAAATCTCATTAATGGAAATGTTATTCTGTGAGGGAATTTTTTTTATGGCTGAACAATTTTTCCAATCAAAATACTGTGCACTCAAAATTATCTATCAGAGTGAAGGAAACTTAATAGAACAAAGTCAATAGCGAAACAATCAGAGGAAACAACTCTTGAAGTACGTGCACAATATATTTATTTTGTGCATCTTTGTATATAATATTCATTTGATTTTTGTATACACAAATTCATCTATTCTTTTGTAGTACATAGTACATAAAACATAATCGATGGATAAAATTCCAAATATATTACTTGCGGAGAATCTCGTCAACCTGCCTCAAAATAAAGGTAAAAACACCCAACATAATTAATGGCAACTTTTAATGAATATTAATTTTTTAATCAAATGTTTGTGCATTCATAATTGGAATAGAGTAGTTTTTTTCATTAGACGTCTGTTGATAAATTCTCCTTTGTCATAGAACCTACAAACTTCTTTGATCAAATACAAGCAAAGTCCAAGATCCAAATAAATTCCAAGCCAGCTTTTATACTAGACCAAGTAGAAAGAGGCTCAACATGAACAGATCATTGGCAAACTCATCTTTTTCGGAATGGACTTTTGAGTCGGATGGACTCCTATCTGATCTTTTTTTTTTTTTAAATTTGTGTACATTTGCTTTAATATTCGTATGGATCAAGCGTGTATATATGAATTTTAAAGCGGGTGTAAGTCTTTATGCATTAATATAGAAAGAACATAATCTCTAGAATATTGGCTTGTACAATTGTCACAAATATAAAAATACCTTATGCAGAAGATGCAGCCATACTACTTCAATTTGTTGTATAAACGATTTCTCTCTCTTGACCCTCTTTCTCATTAATATCTACATCTTGTCTTACATTTTGTTTTACATCTTATTGGGATTGTCTCAAAAAGCTTATATCAAAAAAATTCTAGAGAGATTTCATATGGATAAATACTCAGCTAAAATTGTTCCAATTTAGAAAGAAGATAGATTTAGTCTTATGCAATGTCAAAAAAATAATATAGAACGTAACGCGATGTAATATATTCCATATACTTTTGTTGTTGGAAGTCTAATGTACCTGCAAACATGTATAAAATCAGATATTAGCTTTGTTACTAGAATGTTAGGCAGATATCAAAAAAATCCTGACATTGATCATTGGAAAGCTGCAAAGAAAGTGTTGAGGTACTTACGAAGAACAAAAAATTACATGCTCACATATAGGAAATTCAATCAACTTGAAGTAATCGGACATACATATTCAGATTTTGCTGGATGTCTCGACAGTAGAAATTCTACTTTTGGATCATATGTTCCTTTAATCTGAAAGAGCAATAGCGTTAAAAGGTGCTAAACAATCTGTCATTGCTTCATCCACAATGACAGAATTTGTAGCAGTTGAAAATGTAAAATTTGATAGATTATATAATCAGTTTAAAAAGTATAATGAATTCTTGTAGTTAAGATTTGCAAACATAGTTATAATGACTTATTATTTGGGATATATATATATATATGCTATGCTAGGTAGAATAACTTTACAAGAATCAATATCTGTGCACTTTATGGAAGATGGTATTAGTCAAAGACAGTTAGTTGAAAGATTTGACGGGAGATTGATTAGTTTGACTTGGTATATTACAGCAAAATGAAGTTCAATCAACATATAACATTTGGATTGGACATATTTGACATGCTTGTTGGTGAAGAAATTTACTCATTTTATTATTTTAAATAGGGAATTTTTTGGTCCGTTTTGTATTGTAATAGGGGAATGCTTAATGTGAACAACAATGGCAAAACTTTGGTGTTGCTTTCAGTTATTGAATTTGTTTTCCAGAAAATATTCATTAGGTGGTTCAATTTCGTTTTACTTATTTTGTTAAATTTCCAATATCTAGAAAGGGTTTAACCTTTTTTTTTTTTTTTTATCATTTTAATGATGATGTTTAGAAAAACCCTTGACCTTATATCAAATGCTTAATTACCAAATGTTTAGGAAAATCCTTGTTTTTCTCTTGAGGACGTTCTTGATTAGCAAACCTAATTGTAATGCTTCTTCTCTACTACACTAAAACTAACAAGTTTCATGCTTATGATACCTATACCTTGGAATCGAGGGATTAAGAGATCTGATTTTGAATTACCTTTGAATTTCTGATTTGGACCACGAATATGTACAAATTTGTGCAAGTAGAAATCAATGAGTTCAATTAAACACTTATCTATATTTCGTTTTTAAAGATTGTGGGGACACAAATTTTTTTCTTTTAAAGCTTATTCTTACTCCTCTTTTGTTATATTCTTCTGTGCACATGAAACTCTTTAACTGAGTTTGATGGCAATTTAAACCAGGTCATTTTGGTTGCCGAATGCAGTCAAAATAGCAATCACCAAAGAACATCTTCGGAAAATTTCAATCCAGAAATTGACGCAAAACAGTAGCATGCTCACTGATATACATATACTAACAAGTAATAAATCGACCTTTTGGCCTCAAATAGTCAAATTTATAACAATGCTAGATCAGGGTAGTTCCTAAATTAAATCAACCCAATTAATTGTATCTAAGAAAAGAAGCTTTGCCTGGTGACCTGAACTAATGAATCAAATTTGAAGATTTGCTTAGGTGCCATGATATACATCAAATTTGCTTCTGGTCAGAGCTTTCATTTTTGAAGCCTTCAAGGATCACACCGCAATTGTTCATCGTACGTGCATCTAACAGACTGTGATTCCATAATTTTATCATAAATAATCTCCAGCACCTAGAAGGTGGAGAATATAATTTATATATGGAGAAAAGAAAGATGATGATATGAATAATTGATATACACATCATAGAAAAACAATACAGCTTTCTATTGAATTCAACCTTAGTAAAATTCAACAGAAAGTAACGTACCATAGTAAAGAGGGAGCTTGCACGAGATCCTTTCCATGGAGCCTTGAGAAAGCCTCACATGCCCATGCGATATGACCATCAGCCAAAACTCTTCAAATAAAAAATATTATGAAAACATATTTCAGATCCAAATTGCAACCATGCAGAATGGATGATATTACGAAAAGATCATCGGCTGCGAATTAAGGATGGTACCTTTGTTTTCGGACAAAGGAATTCCATAGATGCATAATCTGCTTCTCATCTTTTGTCACGTCCACGAAATCATCAAGCATCTGAAGAAATATTTCAATATGAAACTACTTAACATTTCCATTATTATAGTTTGAGTGAGGCTATGGTGCTATGCATAGTGCATATTGGTCCGTACTACGGATCAATAATTTTGTTTTCAAAGTCCAAATCATCGATATGAACTGCTCAACATGATTTCCATATGAAAAATATTTGCAGACTAAATTTTACATTTTTCAGATTTTTTTAACTATTTTTTATTTAAGTAGAAAATCACTACTCTTGAATGGTCTATAATCTTTAGTCAAGTGATTCCTACCTATCTAAAAAATAGGAAAAAAATTTCTAAAAAATGTAAAATTTGATCGACATTTACATTTTCATATGGAAATCGTGTTGAACACTCAGATCGACTATTTAGACTTTGAAAACGGAAATATTAATCTGTAGTACGGGTCAATCTGCTTTATGCATAGTACCATAGTCTCACTCTTAGTGTTGTATATTAATTTTACAAAATTGAGTGCTTGCATAACAAGGCGATAATTACTGACACGGCGGTCTTCAAAATCAGCAATGTCATCATCAACCTCATCTTCACTGTCACGATCTGAGAATACCTGTTCCAGTGCCATTGGCTACAAAAGAAATGAACTACAGCATAAGGACTTATCTACAATTATCTATAAAAATGGTAGAAAGGTTTATTACCGCAATAATGCCTCACATCCTTCTCTCCAAATTCGAAGTCAAAACAGTCGATCTGAACTGCGCAACACGATCTCCATATTAAAACATGCATGGAGACCAAATTTTATATTTTCTGAAACTTCTTTACTATATTTTTAGATAGGTACAAAATCAGTTTTTGGATGATCCAAAATCTTCTGAAAAACAGTGATTTTCTACCTACCTAAAAAAAATAGTAAAAAAATTCCAAAAAATATAAAATTTGTCTCCAAGCACATTTTAATATGGAGATCTTGTTGAGCAGTTCAGATCCACTGTTTTGATTTTGTAAACGAAGATAAGGATGTGAGGCATGATTTCTAAACCCTATTCTTATTACATAACAGTTACAGTGTTTTTGGATAGTGACCCTGCAATTTTTCATTTCTACAGACTCATGCCATTAAATGGGCCGTTTAACTTGCACAAAATTAGAAGTCTGTGCCAATAGTATTTATATGGACCATAGAGTTTTGGGACAGGACTGTTAATTTTCATTTAAATCCTAAAGCCAACAATTACCTGAGCTCTGTGTGAGTGGAAAAATTGGCGTTTTTGTAGAAGTGCACGGCTATCAATAAAATAAGAAAACATAGTCAAGTATGGTACAAGCATACAATAACAACAACAACAATTATAATAAGAATAATGAGGCTGTGGGAAAGGGCACTGAGAAGCACCGAGAGAGCCTAGAATTGATGCACTTATTTGATATTTGTACTTCTCATACATAAAGAAAACTCAGAATGAATGTAATTATGTGGACCTGATGTGCCATCTTGTGTGTGTTTGTACCTGTTCTACTTCTCTCTGAGATATATTCAAGGGTGTAATTTCACTGTTCTCCTTTTGTGTTATAGTTCTGCTATCTGTTTGTTTTGTTGGCTTTCGATTATGCATACTACGTAGATTGTTAACTCTAGGCTGTTTCTAGTTTAAGGAAAGAGGTGGTATTATATACCACTTTTTTCAGAAAAAAATAATAATAATATGTGTCACATGAAGAGAGAAGACCATGCTTATAGTAAGTTCCTAGATAGTGGTGATGATGATGGCAACTATAAAATTTTGTACAATAATTTAAAAAATAATAAAAAAAAATTACTTTCTAGGATCAGCTCTTTCGATAGATAATTTTCTGGTCTTCCCAAATTGAAGCACAGTGGGTGGTGCGAGGTTACTTCCAGCTAAAGTCTGAGCCGTGTCACTTGTAATAGAAAGTTGCGCTGACAATCATATAGTATATATGAAATTTTATGTTCCCTCCACGGCAAGTAAAAGTTAATTATACCAAGCGATTTACTTAGTAATGCCTACTTTTGCAAACAGCACAGTACCCTACTAATTGCGGTTTGGTCCTGGTGAAACAACATGAGGCTATCATTCTGGTGTGACATCATACAGGATCTCAAAATATCCCAAATGCCTATTTACATTGAAGTTCATCCAGTATAAACTGGTACAGTGATTCCTGACTCAACTGCTACAACATCATGAGCAGACACTAACAGATGATAAAGTGTTAATCATCCTTCATGACTTCATGATAGTTTTCACATAAATAGTCCTCATTTACCCATTTTGGACATTAAAAGTTCCAAATTTCCATTTTGGTCCATAACATTCATCATTTGCACCAAAACAGGAAGTTAGAATATTTATTTCCAAAACAGGAAGTTAGAATATTTATTTCCAAAACGGGAACTAGGTGATAGAGGACCCTAAGTGTAATTTACTCTTTTATCTTTTCTTTATTTCTCTGTTTACCAGCAATGGTGTGTGAATTTGCAACAGGACCATGGGAGGAGCATGTGCCATTATCTTTCTGCTGTAATTCCTCATCCATGCAGGCTAAGGTTTCGTCAGGAGAGTTGGACTCCATTGCATGCAGCTGCACACGACTTTTTCTTTTATTTGTGTTTTCAAACCTCTTTCGCCTCCTATATCTTGAGCTGACCAAACAAACATACACACACAGGTCACTTGACATCATTGATAGTATAAGTTGCATGTATATGTCAAAGAATATAGGAAAAGGTGGAATTCAATTTACCAGTAGGAAAAGGTCTGTAGTCTTGGATCAACTCCTTCCGCTACAAGCTGGAAACAATTTTTCCATATTAGAGATATTACATATATTTTTACCTTCTATTCCTTTGTTCAATCCATGGTTCTGAAAATCAGAATGGAATCGGAATTGGAGGAATCGGTAAGAATCGGCCAAATAGGATCGAGACGAGAACTCAGATTTTTTCGGACAAGCTTATTTTGTATTAGGAAAACAGGAAAAAGAATTATATATAATTTTTTGTTGATAGTATAGAAATTAAGTTGGAAATTACAATAACAAATACTCAATAAATGCGTGTGATGTACTCAATAAGTATACTTTACACATCAGGTGTGTATGAACATGGTCCACTATGAATTCAGTTATATCCTCAAAACAAAACAGTACACCACGTGTACACCATGTCTACTTAAATAATTTACAGTGCTTGAAAGCTTCTCTTTTTTGTTCACATTCATCTTCATCCCCCAAATCTCTCCAACAGCCATACAAAAATATAAAATTGGTTCGATTTGAATTACCAAAACAGTTAAATTTAGCTCTAGAGGCAAGAGGCCGAGTGCAAATTCGGCCGATTGTTTCGATTAACCATCAATTTTATCGGTTTTCTGCACAAAACTCTAGCAGCCGAATCAACTTGGAATCGGCTGATTTCCAAGCCATGGTTTAATTTAGGTTTTTATGTACAAATCATGCTTAAAATATTAGCATTGTTGAAATACAATATTTGATGATTTACAAGTAAAACATTGATTTACCTCAGATCTCCAAACATCTGTCTTCACTGAAACATTTACTGCTTGGTATTCTTCAGTAACCTTCAAATGATGAATCAAAAGAGTAGTCCAAGAAATTATATAAAGAGAACTGAAGCTGAGAAACAAGATATTGCCGGAAAATACAGAAGATTACCAACCCAGAACTCAAACTTGAATAGATCATGGCATGCAACCAAATGGCATTTTAGACCCTACAAAATATAGCAATAGCAAATTGATATATCAGATTCTTCTAGTATTTACGCTGATTGATACAAATTGGAAATTTGGAAAAGAGAGAGAGAGATCACGAATGCATATAATTTACCTTAAAACTTCCACACTGCACCAAGCAAAACGGACAAGCAAAATCTTCGGTAACTGTTTGTCAAAAAGATTGCACGAACTAAAAGATAAAGCAAACCAACAGGAGAAAAAAGATGTGGATATGAGAACAAATGTAACTGAGATAGAGAGAGAAAGAGAGGGAGAGCTTAACCTTCAGTTCTTTGCAATGTATTATTATAGTATCTGTAGTTGAAAAGAACATTGCCAGCTCTCAACCTAGAGAAAAAATAACAGAGAAGATATTGTAAAGAAAAAAGAGCAGTGGCAAACTGAAGAAAACAGTTCAATACCTTGTGTATAGTGAAGCCAACTATGTCATTTATTTCACCTTTTATGTGAAAAAAGGTTCTAATTATTCATTACAAGAACAAATAAAAATAGAAAGAAAATATAATGTATGACTAATGTTAACATTAGAGGACTCTTCATAACTTCTGAGTGTATCGAATATATGAGATTTCCTCATGAAGTAATTAATTAAAGTTTTTTTACCTCATGATATGAGGCAATGATGATGCGGGTATATTTTCATACGAGTAAGAATCATATGGGGTACGCCCACTTGCGCCAACTTCTACAGCAGATAGGTTGACTTGTAATTGAAAGGGACCCTTCAGTACAAAATTTAAATATTATCAATCAAATAGAGATTTTCATTATATTGTATTCAATTTCATTTAGATCGAAAGGTGACTAACAGAAGCATCTTCTTTGGGAGCATGGAAAGTAACATGATTATTTTGCTCTGCTAACTTCATCTGCAAAGAAAGAGTTTCCAGAAAAGACGAGATGAGAAACTTGTGTAAATGAGGAAACATGCAATATCTCTGGCTTATTCTGTAGGTTTAGAGTTTAACATAAAGTCAACCTCCCAATGAGCATTCACTTCACATGCCCCTTTCTCTTCATTTGGTTGTTCAGTTTAAACAGAAATGAATAACACATGAGCATAAACAAATAAAATGCAGAAAATTTGCTATAGGTGCCATCTCTTTTAGCACTTTCGAAACCTAACATATACATATCATTGATCCAAGCCAGGTATAAATCCCTAATATATCTTCCAAAACAAGGCAAAGGAAAATAAGCTCAGAAAATATTATATAATTATTCAGTCCAATAGGTTTTTTATTTCTGAAATTTTACAAGCTCAAGTTCCCTTTATTTTAAGGACAGCATGAAATTATACAAATATAAATGGAAGTTCAACAAACCTCCGAGTAGCTTGGATGCATGTTAATTGCTGAAACCATCTCAGCTTTGTGCCCCAAACTCAAAGTCACGCAATTCTCAAGAGAAGAAGAGAGTAAACTGATAGGTATAGACCCCCAATAGCATTTTCCATCCAGATCTATTATGTCAAATTGATAAAAAAAAAAACAAAAACAAATAGATAGCAAAACAAAATGGTATTTTAAAATTGTCTTGAGATCCACTGGCAACAATTTAACTCAACAAAAAAAAAGTATAGGCATGTTGTTTGCCCTATAGATTAGCTGTGTATCAATTCCATGCAATCTGAATATCATTTGATAATCCATCAAATGCCAGAATATGGTCCATTGCAAACATCGATTCATTTTTCATGAGTATGATGTGCACTATACATTACATTGTAATTGTAGGATTTTCAAATTACAAATGATGTTTAATGTTGCCGAGATTATCAAGTTTATTTATTGTCAATAGTTTCCCACCCATTAAAATAGTTGCAACTTGTACTAACTAAAAGGATAGCCAAATGATCATACAACTGATGTGTATACGATATTTATACTTTTCTATTTGCTATTCAATAAATAATTATTGTAACTTTTATGTCAGTAATGCTAACATCATACACGAGGTGGTAACCATCATGGTATATGGATTATATATTTACTTGGAAAAGAGGAAGATTGCCCAAGCTCTGCTTTTCCATTCTCAACAATGTTTTCCTTGCATTCTCCTTAACAAAATATTATAAGCCATATAAATAACTGAATCAGCAAAGGTAAAAAAATGAAAAAAAATATATATAGTTAATAAGTGAGTAAAATTTGTCTCTACCAGCGCTCACAACGATTATGTGAAGGTTGCTAGCCCTAGAATCAGTTGCAAGCCTTTGCAAACTTGGAATTACAAAATTGGCCTCAGTGTGATCTTTCTCGCCAATTTCAAAGAAAGAAGTAAGCCTGTAGGCCTTGTTAAGCCGGTAGGATGCAGCCTGCTGTGATTCAAACTTTCCAGTTTTAATTATTTATGTAAAGTCAAATTTCATAATCTCATTACCTGGGTAAAATGCTAACCTCTCCAGAAGAAACCTCGGGAACTGGTCTAGCCAAAAGCACGTATACAGGAAAAATAATCCGTGATTGTATTGCCTCATTTATATTCGATGAGAGAGAAACAGAAACTTGAATTCTGCATATAAAGAATGTATGTTATTACGCCCATGTGCTAAAGTTAGTCAAAGGCCTGATACACAGTTTATCTATTGGAACTAACAACATCAAAGGTTAGCCTTACCTCTTTTTAAGCTTCGCATGTATCTTGTAAAGAAGACATCGATGAAGAAAATAAGGCTGTAAAAAAAAAATAACAAATTGTCAACATCAATGAACAAGGCCAGAAAATCAAATTCTGGGGGTCAATCATATAAATTTTTTTATACTGAGAATGGGGTCAATTTTGACAGGACTCGTGACATTTTAATTGAAATTATATATAAAATCATACATAAATACAAAACAATTAAAAAAAACTAATCATTATACTTGATCTGCCCCTGTGCATAAGAAATTGTTTGTTAAAAGAAGTTACATTTCTGGTGGAACGGCGCTGAAGGATGTTGTAAAGTTCAACCGGCTTGCAATACAGTGAGAAGCTTTCTTCAGCGGCAAGTTGCTCCTCAGCACTTAGATGGGCTCGTGACTGATGTCGGCACATTTGATCAGCTGTCTTTGAATCGCTACAACTACACCCGAAATTCCTACATATCAAATAGCTAATTGTTCACTCAAATCCTCCTGTAGTTTTAATAGGGTTCTTTTTGCAAATTACACAAACTATTTTACCAAATTTGCGCAAAAATGTGCTAAACACAGGTTAAGTCGAGCAAAGTATAACAATATCACACAGCTCGACTTTTTAAGCTCAATATCACCATTATACAGGGATAAATAGGAACTCAGGAGTATTGGGGTAAACATAATCAGTCGTCCATAAAATGAACCTTCGAGAGGGAATTGAAACTTTGGATTGTTAATAGTTTTTAAATTTGATTAAAGACTGCTAACCCAATAAACAGCTGGCATCATTTGCATAACTGGATGAAATCTTAACAAGGTGACTTAGGAGGTATAAATAACATACGCTGTTTCTCGAATTGCCAAAGGGAGCCCTGGCATTGGTGGCTTTTACTTCATTATTTTCAAAAGAAATATACTTCGATTTATTTTCTGTAATGTAGGAAAAAGATATCTCATTAGAAGCACAGCAATGTTAGAACATAATAAAGAATGCCACATTTTCCGTTATTCTTTGTTTTCTCCATTTCTTAACTGGATAGATTATAGCTGTACTTTGAAAATTAGAGAACCCAGGCAGTTCGTAAGCATAATTACATTACTAACAGCAATTCAGTTCAATTCAATTACCAGAATACTCCATACAAAAATAAAAACTAGCCACCATCACATCATTTATACAACAGTAAGAACTCATGAGGGTACCAAAAATATATTCAGTATTTTTGTGTGGTTCAACTGCTTTTATCACATTTACTCCATCAAAACCCAATAATTCACTAACTCGCACATCATAAGATGAGAAAAGTAGTTGTTTTGATTCATCCTTTTAACCAGGTCTCAGGTTGAGGTATATGAAACTGAAGTCAAAATACTCGATGATTTCAAGAAAGGCTCAAAAAAAAAAACCACCAGATACAAGCACAAGGCAACAAAAGAGAGCAAGGAAATGCAACTAATGAACTAAGAGCCAAACTGAGTAAAAAATTAGAACTATATTCCAAAATTGGCAAAGGAAAAGGAAAAGAAATACCACTTCCAGCTCAAACACCTCCTTCGATAATGAGAGGAAATTTGGAACTAAGATCCGATCTATCTCGTTCTAAATCAAATCAATGAAAAATTGAAGGTGGAAAGAGAGATTTAGAAAACCAAACCAGTTGAAAGGAGCGAAGAGGGATTAGGGAGAGGCGGAGGAGACCGTGACGGGTCACGTGCGGCGCGTGAGGAGGCGGATCGGGGCTGTCAGCTGTTGTCGTTCAGCTAAACCTAAGATATGAACAGTTCAGACACTGAGGTAACAGAATATTTATTTCATTTTAGATTCGTACCGTCCGATAAGAATCCGGGACAAGATTCGCCCACGCACATGTCCTTTACAATTCGTGCAGATTCTGATCGGACGGTCCTGATCTAAACAGAAATATTCTAAGGTTAAAAGATATGAATTCAGAGAATATCCAACGGTCCAGAGGAACTCTTTAATTGACCGAGCTTAGTTAGTCAGGTTAAGCTCAAAACCGTTAGATATTTAGGTATGCACTTGAGTTACAACGAGTCAGTTTTAGTGCTGAGTCCAAACAAGCAAACTTTTATTTAAACATTTTACGAACTAATTTATCTAAGGAGTCAGTTTATTTTCAGCCTTGTCTAAACGAGCAACTTCTTTTTATGGTTGAATCTGGACTGTCCCATCAGAATATGCATGACTATTTCTCAGATTGGATTGGTTAGGATTTCAATCGAACGTTCATGATCAAACATAAATATTTTGTTACCTCAAAGGATATGGATCTAGTTCACTACATTCTAGTGGCGGAATCATATTGAATCAGATGTAACTAGTTGAAGAGCGAACTCAGGAGGACCTATGGGAGCAATTCTCCTGCCTCTCTCCTGAATTTTGAATTTTATAGATATCTACAAGTTCGGATTAGTTTTGTCTTTTCTTGAAATTTAATTTATAATTAGAATTAAATGTATAAAGTTCGGATTAGTGTTTTTTTTTTTTTTTTTGATAAAAAATAAGAATCTACTTGAACCGATATGCTTTTAGTTATGGTTAAAATTAGAATAGATATTTTGAATTCTGATTGGTAAGTAGGATTAAAAGTTAGAGAATTGAAAATCACATATAGAGTATTGAAAATTATAAATTAGGAGAAAGGAGAGGTAGCACAGTTGGCTAGGAAGAAAGTTCTAGGATTGTTGGTTATCCAAAGGTCGAGAGTTCGATTCCCTCTCACAACTTCGTAGCTTCTGCTAAGATTTTCAAAAAAATTATAAATTAGAGTATTTTTTTTCTTATCTACTATCATATTAGTTATTTAAATCCGATACACTATTTTTTGCCCCCCTCCCCTAAACGAAAATCATGGATCCGCTTTTGGCTAGTTGCCTACTTCTAAATTTTAAAAACTGAATATAGATATGTACATAATCAGAATATTGTCCAATTCTGAAGAAACTTTTACTTATTTATAAACAGCTCACAGTATAAATTAGTTAATTCATAACGCTTGACGATCCGTTAGTCGTAGTGTCGTACCAATAAAAAAAAATTATCCCTCTCTTTCTTAACAGGCAAACAAAAACCAAATAATTTACATAAATATGTTATATGTATTTATTTTATATCACGTATTCACGTGAATGTTCTTTTATGACCGAGGTTAATTTAAAATCTTCTTTTTTCAGGCTAATAATTTTTTGCGCGCGGTTGCTTAGTTTTACCTCAGACTCTTCGAGTTTAGTTGGAGAAAAGACATTTTAAGCTACTGTTTTAAATATAAATCCTTTATTTTAATAGTAGCAGGCAAAACTACTCCTAAAATTCATTGACTAAAATAAGTTTTCTAGTCGATTGGAATACGAGAGAGGGATTGTAAATCTTTTTTCATTTTAGAGGTAAAAAAAATTATGTAGTAATTTGTACAAAATAATCTGTTTGGGTGCGTTTGGATGGGTGAAGAATAGTACTTTTCCGAGCTACTATCTGACATTTGAGTGTGTTTAGATTAGCGAATAGTCACTATTTTTTGTTTGTTTTTTGTGAGATAGCCACACTATTTTACTATTTCTATAAAGATAATAGCTCTATCCTTACTACTATTTTTGATTCGTCCAAACACACTCTTTGTGAATGAATGGCAAAATATCTTTATTCTTTTTAGCGGTAAGTTTTGAATTTAAATTTAAGATAGTGACGACAAGTTCAAACTAAATTGACAAACACGGGTTTTGTCATCAATGATCTGCAAACATACACAATACTTGCACTAATTGAAAATTGTGAATGATACACTGCATTATATACTTGATATATATATATAGATTCGTGCATGTCAAAACGGACTGTGCAGATTTAGGAGCACACTACTGGATCGGATTGATGCGGGTACCCATTGGATCCGAATTCATATGATATGGGTTTACGGCTTTCGGATTGCACGCTGAAAAACACACGAAGTCCCAACGATCGGGTCAAGCCGAAGAAACGAGTAAAGATTTTAACAGATCTGTTTAGACTTACTGCAGCGCACAGACGACGGAATCACAACAGCTCTGTATATGGTTAGTGTGCTGCGTGAAGCCCAATATACTCTGTTAAATATTGCAACAAAAGTCTCTCCCGCCCCCGTCGGCCAGTCCCCACTTCTCTTCTTCGTTCTTCTCGCCACAATGGAGAATCGCTCCGATCTCAATTCAATTCTACCATTTCTGCCTCTCTCTATTCGAGCCTCCTCTCTATCCTGGTCAGAGAGAGCAGAGGATTCGCTGAGGGCACTGTCCCTGGGACCTACTGTCAGTCACGTCGACTCCGGCGAAGTACTCTTCGATTTCATTCTAGATCTCCGCGACTCTCTCGACCTCTACTCCCAGCCTCCTCTTGCCTCTCGTGCTCAAGATGGCTTCTCGCTCTTCTTTGACGAGGTATCGCTATCGCATAATGTTACCTTTAACTCAAAAACCATTTTTTTATTCGGTATTAATTAAACTGTACAACCAAATAACAATCGAGCCAAAAAAATTGAAGTGAATTTCGGTTTGTTTGGTTGAACCAAAATATAAGGATTAAATTTCAGAAGCTCAAAACTCCAATACATACACAAATATAATTAATAATCATAGAAATAAATATCAACATATATAAATCAGTCTAACCTAAACAAGGGATATTAAACCAAATCAAATAAAAAACCAAAGTAATTCAAGTAAATATCAAGTAAATTTCGGTTTGTTTAATTGAACTGAAATAAGAGAGATTAAACCGACCCAAATATGCAAAACTGAAGTGATTCAAAAAGCTCAACCGAACTGAACCATCTAATCCAAAATTTGTCAGTTTGGCTGAAACCCAAATAAGCCGGATCCAGTGAACAGCCACGCTACTGAAATTTCTTAAATTTAATCTGTTTTGAACAGTTCATGTCTAGAATGGATGCTAGAGTGTGGTTTAATGAGGTGATACCAGCTCTAGCGAAGCTATTACTAAAACTCCCTTCCCTTTTGGAATGCCATTATCATAAATCTGATGAACAATCTGGTCAGAGGTTTTCAGGACTTCGCATATTGAGTTCACAAGATGCCGGCATAGTGTTTCTTACTCAGGTAAGTTGCAATCTTGGAATCCCTCTCTACATTAAACAATCAGATCCAAGCTAAAACAAATGAGTTTTATTTAAGCGTCAATTAGATTGCAATTTTACTTTAATCAGTTCTAAGTTGTGCAATTTTGTTTTAAATGCTCTCTTCTATTGTAGGAACTGATAGCTTCTTTACTTGCTTGTGCGTTGTTTTGCCTATTCCCAACGAAAGACAGGAATGCGAATGATCTACCTATCATCAATTTTGATCCATTATTTGCGTAAGTTTAATAATATAGTTATGCTTATACAAAAAAAATAGGCAAAGACTTCTATGGACATAAGGACCTATTTGTAAAATGAACATATTTTTATTTCAAAGTTCAAACAGTCGATCCGAACAGTTCATCTTGTTCTCCATAATAATATGTGCTTGGAGACCAAATTTTATATTTTTCTGAATTTTTTTACTATTTATTAAGATGGGTACAAAAAATATCAAATTCAGACTATTGAATTTTGTACCCATCTTAATAAATAGTAAAAAAAATTCAGAAAAATGTAAAATTTGGTCTCCAAGCACATATTAATATGGAGAACAAAATGAACTGTTCGGATCCACTGTTTGAACTTTGAAAATAAAAATATGTTCATTTTACAAATAGGTCCTTATGTCCATAGAAGACACTCTCAAAAAAATATATATATATATCTGGGAAAAATTTCTTTTGTGCCTTTGCTGAAACATAAATAGTATACTATTGGAAATGAATATGCCTACATGAAAATTGTCACTGCCACACTACCCGGCTCTTCATGTAGAGAGACAGTGAGGAGACGAACTCAGGATAGTGGTTTGGTTTAGTTCTCATGATTCCTTGTGTATAAACTATACATTACTTATTTTACAGGTCCATGCAATAAATTTCACTTTTTAATTGTGAATACTGACTATAAGTTTTTCCTGAAAGAGAAGGCTGAAAACTGCCTGTGATTCAGTATTGAAAACTTGAAGGAAAGAAAAAAAAAAAAAAAAAAAAATGTGGCTGACTGTGTTTTACTTTAAAAGGAGAACAGTAAGCATTAGAGTTGGGTTCTATTTAGGTCAAAATTATCTATTCACTTTGCTGTACTTTGCAATTAACATGAGGTATAAAAAAAACGTGTACAATAAAAACAACAGTTGTGTGATTTTCTCACTTGCATGTGTACTCAGGACCCTTCTCTCAGACTCAAAGCATTGCCAGGAGAACAAGGTTAGGTGCCTTGTGCACTATTTTGAAAGAATATGTAAAGATACACCAAATGGCCTTGTATCTTTTGAGAGAAAGGTGCTTCCCTTTAAGCAGAGTTCTCGTTCAGTTTCTTATCCCAAGGCTGATTATTGGAGCAAATCTGATTCCTCCTTGTGTCCTTTCATGGTTAATTTTCTAAAACTCTTTCTGTTCTTTGTGTTCTTTGAGTGATGCTACGGTACTATGCATAGCGCACTTTGGTTTGTACTATGGATTTATATCTTCATTTTTAAAGTCCAAATAGTTGATCCGAACTGTTCATCATGATCTTCATATGAAAATGTACTTGGAGGTCAAATTTTACATTTTTTTTAGAATTTTTTACTATTTTTTTAAATAGGTACAAAAGCACTTGATCTAAAGATTCTGGACCATCTGAAAGTATTGGTTTTCTAGCTATCTAAAAAATAGAAAAAAATTATAAAAAATGTATAATTTGACCTCCAAGCACATTTTTAAATATTGATCATGTTGAGCAGTTCGGATCAACTGTTTGGACTTTAAAAATGAAGATATGTATCCATAGGACGGACCAAAATGCGCTATGCATAGTACCATAGCCTCACTCTTGTTCTTTCCCCTGATATAGTTATTTTCCGTACAAATTAGAATCTTCATTTCATGGTAGTGGCAATTAACACCCATTGCTTCTCATACCTATACTAAACAGTCAACATTTTTTTTAGTTATTAGTTCATGATGCCAGACTGCTGAAAAGTCAATTTGAAATTTTCATATCACAAATCTGATTGTTGAAAATTCTCCTTTCGCACCTTTACTATGACATCCTTGAAATATTCCTTATCTTATTTGTTTTCTATGCAATACTGTGCAAGTAATTGCACAAGGGTTTTGGCAAATAACATCCAACATTGTTTTACTTGCAATTAACACCAAATAAATCTCTATATTACAACTAGCACCCAATATTCTTTTAAGTTGCAAAACCACATCAAATCAACAACTTTGGAATTGGTGCATGGATAAGTAATTTTCCTATAAAAATTGACAATTTTTTCCCAAAAAACTCACAACTTTTTTCCTACTGTTATGATTGGTGTTATTTACAACCTTTTCATTTCTAGGTGGTAAATTCTGGGTTTATAGAGGACCAGAAATACGAAGCTTTAGAGGTTGATTTTGCCAATGAATATTTGGGAGGTGGTGCTCTTTTGAGGGGCTGTGTGCAGGTTGTATTTCTTTTCTTCTTATAGGTAGATGCCATAATTATTTCTATCGTTCATACTTGTAAACTTTCTTTGAATTGTTTATGCAATTTTTTTTTTATTTTAAAGAAATTTCCTAAGAAAGCATTTGGTTGCATTTTCTTTCTGCAGAACTGACTTTTTTGCGTCTTATGTTCTGTACTTGTTTGGTAAAATTTTATAATCCAATTTGTGAGGGAAACAATATCGTTGTAATAAGTTTTTTTAAAATATGCAGGCAAAGAGCCTACCTAAATTTTATTAAATGAAATAAAGGTATAGGTTACAAATAGAAAAATGAATAGAAGAGAATAAAAAAGGAGACAGAAAAACTAGAAAATTGTTGTAATAAGTAAAAATAAGTAGTTCTATAGAATATGTTTTTAATCCTGAAAAATTATATAGTGAAATGATTATCTGGATTCTTTGGGATGAATCTTGGGATACCAACCTTGTTTTATAGAAAACCACACATGTAGAAATTTCTTGGACTGTATGTTTTGTAAGATATAATGCTATTATAAACTTCTATTAATAAACACCAATAGAGGACCAAGCTTTTTGAAATATTATTTTTCATTTACTTCTTGATTTCTTATTTTGTTTTCTTCATTCTTTTTACTGGTAAATAGGAAGAGATAAGATTCATGATCAACCCAGAACTGATAATAGGCATGCTCTTTATGCCTCGCATGGAAAATAACGAGGCAATAGAAATCATTGGAGTTGAGAGATTCTCAAAATATATGGGGTAAAAATATGCCAGAGAACTTGTTATTCCAGACTTGTTGAATATCTTCTTTGCTTTAATTTTTTTGTTTTTTTTTTTTAAATAACAATCTTTTAGGTATGCCTCCTCATTTCGTTTTGTTGGTGATTATGTTGATACTAAGCCTTTTGATAAAATGTGGAGGCGAAAAACTAGAATTTTAGCTATTGATGCTTTGTACAGCCCTAGGATGGCACAATACGAAGTTAGGTGTCTTCTGAGGTACTATCTTTTTTTCCAATTGTACTTTCTTTTAGTTTTTCGACTCGAAAATGAATGGATTTTTACTTTTCCTTTGGTGTGTATAATGAATTTACAGGGAGGCCAACAAAGCATTCTGTGGATTTTTGGAGCACTCAAATTACCAATCAAGTTATCAAAATTGTCAGGTGAATTGTTTAATATTACTGTTATAATTCTTTGAGGTCATGGTTTTTAAATAAATTGGAACAATTTGTCGCAAAACTCATATCGTTAGTCCTCATTTTGGATACTCTTTTTTTTTTTTTTTTTTTAGGGGGGGGGAATTTGTACCTTTGTTACATTAATGAGAAAACATCTTTTATTTCAATTTTCTTCTTATTAAATGAATGATCTGGATAGAGTTTCAGGAAAAATGAGCCAACATACATGAGAGTTAAACTAAATAAGAGAGGATTTTGATTCAGAGAAAATAATTATTAATTGCCCCGGAATGGTAGAATTAATGGGTTGGCCTTATGTTTGCATGCTAAACAAATGGCAAATTGGTCAATTTTTCTAGTACACCATCAGTTTTCATGTTGGTAATTTTATTATTTGCAAATACTAGTAAATAGAGGTTTCATTTTGTAAACATTCAAGTAGCATAATCTTTTTTCTAGTGAAAAACTGAATTGTTTCTTTTATTATCCTTTCTTACTAAAGCAGGAAAGTTCTGGAACTCATAGCATTCCTGAAAATTCATTTTTTAATAATTGCGACTCAGAGCACGGACATGAAAAACATGAAGATATGGAGATTGATGAGGATAAAGTTGGAATTTCAACTGGAAATTGGGGATGCGGTGCTTTTGGAGGAGACCCGGAAATTAAGAGTATGATTCAGTGGCTTGCTGCCTCTCAGGTAATTGACACACAACTGTTTAAATGAAATGATACGGTAATGTCCTCAGAAATATTGGTTTTATTACTGTGCCAGAAAATACTTGGTTTAAATATCTATTTTTTATTGGATTGCTATGTTTATATTAGGCAAACAGGCCTTTCATTCACTACTACACGTTTGAAGAACCCTCGTTGGAGCATCTCAAACAGGTGGATCTTTGTTTTAAAAGTAATTTTTTTTCCTTTTTGTAATTTAAACTAATTTTCATCTTTTGTTTTTGTTTCTTTCTGTTCTGACAGGTAACGGAATGGGTAATGGATCATGAATGGACAGTTGGTGATTTGTGGCAAATGCTGGCCGAGTATGCATCTCAAAGATTTGCAAGGGAGACAAAAGCTGGTTTCTTATCTTGGCTTGTACCACATCTAAACAGTGCAAATTGTAGCAATGCGCTGATGCGCATGATATGTATGTCTCAATAGATATAATATTATCCACTTAAAATCTTAAATTTGGGTATGAAAATGCTTCTGTAGTTGTAAATTTTTTACAATCTGTACAGCAATAAAAGTCTGTTTAAAATTTGAAGGGTGGTTTTATGGAGCATGGATTGGTTTGCTACTTTGCTTTGTTCAAATTTGTGGCATCGTTGCTTTCTAATAACTAATTATCGAGTTTGAATCTGTTGTAATTCTGAAATGAATTACAGGATTCTGAAATTCCGAGATTAACTGTTCAAATTTTTTCGTATGTGGATCTCGAAAATATTTTTGGAAAAGTAAGTTTTTATGCACGCATGTTGAGAAAGACCAGCAGATGGGATCGGAATTACAGGTCCTATAATTCCCTGAGAATTATAGCATATTTATTTTCCTAATTATCACCCAAGATTTCCTTTCTGGGTTTGTGATCTTGTGAACACTCAGTAATGAAATTAAACGGGACTGTCATTTAGTATTTGGTTCTCACAGTGATTAGCAAATGAAAAATGTTATGCCATGTCGGGTTCTATCTCGAATTTTTCTTTTTAAATAGAATCAAATTTAATATTTTTAAGAAAACAAACATTATTGATTTAAATTTTACAATAATCGACTCTACTGATTCAAGAAATCGGTGAAAGCAAAAATACATTTGTTCCATCAAGATCGGTGAAGCCATTTTATGATCTATCTATACAATTTGACCACATAACATGAATAAAAAAATAACTCCACCAAACTTGCAGATAGGTAGAGCTGTTTTTTATAAAAATCAAATTAATGATACTTGTTCGGTTGAAATATTTAAAATTGGTCTATTAAAAACAATCTTCTATCCCTCTCTCTTTTTATTCGTTTGCGAAAACAACATCAGAAAAAGTACACTTCTTTTTCCGTATTTCTTGGAGATAACAATTTCTCTGATTTACACACGGAATTAATGATTTTTTTTTTGTGGCGTTCTTAACATATATTTGTGGCCCCCCAAATTTGAGTTTGGATCTGGACTGTCCAAGCATAATCTGAGCCAATCCGGATCATGTTGGAATTCATGGCTTTAATATTTGTGCGGATTATAATCAGACGATCTGAATCTAAACTCAAACATTGGATTACTTTAGAGGATCCGAATTTGGGGAGCTAAACCTACTAAATGAACCAATCTCTGTGTTGCCTGTTGATTGACAAAAAAAGTTAAGCCTGCCAAGGTGAAAACCTATACAAGTCTAGTGCTTTTCTCATTAATTTATTAGTTCCAATCTGTAAGCAGTTCATGCTCTTCTAAGGTTAAACAGATATCTAAAAAGGACATTAGAGCTTCACAAGACTAAGCCTTTTTCCTTTTTCCTTTTTCCCGTTCGCTCTTCTTTTTGTTTTCTTTTCCTTTTTTTTTTGACAACTTAGCAGAGGCTGCCAACCTCTCTTTTTCAATCTCTAAATCTGGCATGCCATTTAGTACCTGCACAAAGCAAGCATCACACTACTGTTTATTTCCCAAAATAAAATTTGCCGAAATAATGAAGGATTGTTGTAGTAGCATTAGCCATGTATTAAGTTTTTTTTTTTCAATTGGTCCTTTTTGGTTATATTTACATGATATTTCTGCATATAAATTTTGGGTGTAAGAATTTATCATATATCAGTCAATTAAATATCCATAAATTCATACAATCCCTAGCTCCTTTGAAAGCAGGACCAAAATTCAGACTTACCTCATACAGGTGCCAGCATGCAAATGCATCAGTAGCAGCATACTGGAGTTGCTCTTTTGATAAAGTATTTTCCCAATTTCCGAGTCTTATACTCTTTCGTTTAGATAGCTGTAGATTAGTCATTCAACAAAACTATAAGAATATTTTAAATTTTACTAATGGAAAACATGAAAAAGCCACCATCAGAAATAAAAAAGGAAATTTTTTATCATACCCATAAAAAACTTCAAAATATCCCAATTTCCCAATTTCCCACTAAGAACAAATATCCTTTCTGATTTCTCCTTTCTTTAATCCAATTTTAAACTTTTATTTGGTTGACTAGAATAACCTAGTTTTTAATCTTTTAAACTGTTTTCCCAGTTTCAAAAATCCAGTAGCTAAATTTGCACATTACCATTCAACATTTGATTGATTATAATGCAAAAAATAAAAAAAAATTAATGTAGTTGAACAGTAAAATGTGTTTGTATGAAGAAATGGGTAAATTAGTCATTTCATTTTAAAATAAAAGATTAATAATAAGCTCAAATAAAAGTTCAAAATTAGATTAAAGAAAAGGGACATGAGAAAGGTTATTTGTTTTTAGTGGGGAAACAAACAATTTTTAGGTTTGATGGGGAAATTGGATATTAGAAGTTTTTGATGGATGTGACAACAATTATCATAATTTAAAATGAGAGTAATAAGAAAATTGAGTGTTTTGATGAGAAAATAAGCAATTTACAATATCTAATTGGGTATAAACAATTCTCCCTATATATAAAAAGAAATAATACCCGTTTGCACATGACGGTTTCCATCAAAGAAGAGAGATTCCATTTCTTTCGGGCACCCATAAGCTTCACACTTCCAAGGTCAGATAAATCCATTAGCGACTGCATATTCACGCCATAATCTTTTAAAAGTTTGGTTGCATCTCCTGCTATACCTATTCCAACCTTCAATTAAGAAAGCAATAAATAGTAAAATACAAATTAAACCTAGGTGAGGCCAAGGTACTATGCATAGCGCAGATTAGTCCATAATATGGATCAATATTTCTGTTTTTAAAGTCCAACAGTCGATATGAACCATTCAACATGATCTCCATATGAAAATGTACTTGTAGGGTAGTGATTTTCTACCTATCTAAAAAAATAGTAAAAAGATTATAACAAATGTAAAATTCAGTATGCAAGCACATTTTCATATTGAAATAATGTTGAACGGTTCAAATTGACTATTTGAACTTTGAAATCAAAGATATTGATCCATAGTAAGGGCCAATCCGCATATATCATAGCCTCACTCATTAAACCTGACAGAATGGTTTTCATGATTAATATATGATTGCATAAACTACTGTACCAACTTTAATAGACGAGCTGTCTTCCAGAAATGACTTTAATATAGATGGAATTCCCGAATGAATTACATGCATCACATAACAACATGCCGCGTCCATGCAAATTTGCATTACAGCTGTTTTTCCTGGACTCACTCCTACGTATTTCTCAAATTTCCAATTGAATATATTTGTTAGAGTTTGTTATTTTAAACATAAAACTAATATGAATAAAAATATTTTTCTTGGTAAGGAGCATTAGGTCTTAACTGCATTGTTATCCCTATTAAAGATATCGAGAAATCACCAAAACATGACAGATGTGAAGTCTGACTGGTGGCAACTAATACGGATCTGATATGACCTGTTCTATACTAGAAAGGTACTGATTTTGCACTAGACTGGTGGTACAGCATTAGCAGCAATTAGTGCTAATGGGATAAAAACAATGTAATGGGAATTTCATGTATATCCCTCAAAAACCTCAAAATTACATACTTCCCCTTCTAAAATTCATAATATCATTTTTTACCCTTCTATATTTCAAGAACTCACAAATTTACCTAATTTATTGACTTTATGGGTTATAAAGTCATTTTAAATTTATAAAATACTCATTTAACCATTAATAAAAAAATAAAAATACGTGAAGTCTCACTGGTGGTAATTCATACGGGCCTGATATGACGTGTTCTATACCAGAAAGGTATGATGTTGCACTAGACTGGTGGTACAGCATTAGCAGCAATTAATTAGTAATGATGGGATGAAAACTATATAAGACAAACCAACCTTTTCTAAATGAAGGCTTCCATTCAAGGTCAAATCCAAGAGGAACTGGACCGGCACTATTTTTTGCTTTGATTTTGTCTAGGAGTTCCATAATAGCGTTATTTACTTCACTATCTTTTCGACAGTACACTATGCGCCCCCCAAATTTAAGTACTTTGTACTTAGTTCCATGATTGACTATGAAGAACAAAGATAAAAAAGATTAAAAAAAATGGAAAAAGGAGGAAAAGCATATTATAAGCTGAATTAAAAAAATAGAATGGAAAGAACCTTTATGTGGGGCAGGAGCAATGGCCTTCCTTGAATGATTTTTTATCATACAATTACTATACTGTAGAGGTATGTGACCGGCACGTATTTTCTCTATTGTAGAATCTCGCATATCATATAACCATGCATTGATTTTCTCTTCTTTTGTGCTTTGGCCTTTCAAAAGCAAATGCAAATTGCTTTCAATTTCACCTTGAGATCCTTCCCTGGAGGATATATGCTCTGGAAGTGTAGAGAAAAGAGTGTGAGCTCGAAAGCTGCCATTATTAGAACCAAGTTTTTCAATATTAGAAAGTTTCTATAGAAAATACACAACACTAACAATAAGTAACAAAATGACAGAGAACCTTTTAGGATTATTCTCTACTAAAAGAAGACAATGTCATTACAAGATGTAATATACCAAAATACTCAAGAATTAGATGTTTGTGACAATGTAGTCGACACAATGGTTACAAGATAACAAATAAATTAGTCACTTAATCTCAAGCTAATATGAAACCAATTCAGTAACGAATTTGGTTAAAGTTTTTTTACAATAAAGAATCACTAATCACTACCACAGATTGCAATAATCAGGTTAAGAACAGCAGTATCCCTATTTTAGAACTGATAACATAGATTCACTTTACTAAACCCAACCTTACAAATGTAATTACTCACAATTCACAAAAATAAGATAACCACATTTTTTAGAAAAAAACAAAAATCAAAAGTGAGGATCAACTACTAGCAGGTTAAAGCCATTCCTTCTCTTTATTTATTTAGTTTTGAATGATACCTTCTTTTTATTTCAGAACAAGTTGACGAGCAATCAATACTGCACATAGGTTGTGGAACCAAAGGGAGAAGCTTCCAGAACAGAGACGATGGCACTGACCAAGGGGTCCCACTCCGCATGAAAACAGCCATGGCTGGGTTTCTTTGCTCTGTCCTCGCCTTACTAGAGGCGACCTCGTTTCTTTTGAACAGAGGCGCGAAAACTTTTACGCGGTTCCCTTTGCGGATCCAGTGGAAGCATCGTATTTGAAGGAGGTGATCGGCGAATGGCGATTGGAATTAGAGAAGAGGTGTACAGGTCTCTGCAGTAACTCAAATTTCGAATTCAGATAGAGACCGTCCGATCAGAATCAGGTCCTGCCAGGGCCCTTAATATTCGTGGGGAAAAATGATCTGACGGTCCGAATTCAAATTTAAAATTTGAGCTACTTAGGTGATTGGAATTGGGTGAGATGAGAGGGTTTTTAGGGTTTAGACTTGAGTTACTCAAATTTTATGTATGCTTGAATTGATGAACCATATGGGGACCATGTGTCAGTGACTATTTTCTGAAAAACTGGTGGAGGTAATTTATTACACGAGAGGTTCTCGATTGGGAAATTGAAAAGATTATAGGGAAGTCATAATAATTACACAATTATCTTAATATTAAAAACGATATTTTTTTTGTAAATCAATATTATTTATGGAATTCCTGATCCTATAATATTCATATGTGAATCTAACAAATTAGGCGAATTTTTACATGTTTGTTACTGTTATTAAAGTATATAAATTTTTGGCTGCTCAAGATTGGAATGTTGAGGTGGCATGGTGGGCAATAATGGTTTTTGAAGTCCAATCTTTCCTATAACCTAACCTACTTAGGACTGACTTTACATAATCGAAAGTTACTTATAGCATTTTGGAATTTTCTTAGCAATAAAATTGAAAGTAAGTTATCTAGTTGGAAAAGTCAGCTTTTATCCATAGAAGGTAAGACAACATTACTTAACTCAGTTCTTACATCCATTATACTTTATGCACTGTTGGTTTTTAGGATACCTATCACTGTTTTGCACAAAATTGATAAAATTAGACGTAGATTCTTATGACAGGGGTCTGAAAAGAAATTTAAATATGTCTTAATGAATTGGAAAACTGTGTG
Organism: Carex cristatella; assembly: GCA_024447775.1. Taxonomy (NCBI): domain Eukaryota; kingdom Viridiplantae; phylum Streptophyta; class Magnoliopsida; order Poales; family Cyperaceae; genus Carex; species Carex cristatella. The sequence goes on along the minus strand of JAJHPF010000008.1, from coordinate 4,250,916 downwards.
TATTGCCAAACAATTTGGGAGTATGGGGGTTTTGGACCTTAACCAAATGAACATTGCTCTTTTATTAAAATAGTGGTGGAAATATAAAAATCCAGATTTTAAGGGGCTGTGGAAAACTCTAATTACACATAAATACTACTCTAGAAACCTATGACTTTTTCCACCTTCTGGACTCATATTCTTTAATTACAATCAATAGGTAATCTTAGTGTACAGTATGATCCAGAGTTGCACTCTCAAGTTAAATTTTGGTATGATATTTGATTTTTAGAATGTACTTTAGCCACTCAATATCCAATCCTGTTTAGATTATGTAGTACCAAAGATATTCTACTAACAGAGGTAATTCAATCTCAAGGGGCACAAATCAAATTTAGACGAAACTTGGAGGGAATGGACCAACAAGAATGGGGCGATATTTTGCTCATCTCCATTCTTATATAATGCACGTAGTTGTCCTGATCCACCAACGGTTAAGATTGAAAGATTAATTTTCAGATTTAATATCATCCCTCCAATCACATAATCTGTCTTCTTTTGATTAAATACATCTATTTTATGTGTAGGAGTCTAAATTTAGTTAAAAATGTACTCGCCATACATACTGCTATATAGTTTGCCACAATTAAGAATGAATCTCTAGCGATATGTTTTCTTATTCCTTCTTAAATCTATTTTTGATTCATGTAATTAAATTATTTTCTTATTTCTTCATTTTCTCTTATTAATGCATTTATAGCATATCTTATGAAATAAATGGATTCACTGAACCTGCAAGTTCTAAAAATATTGTACAGAGAATAAAAAATTTCAAGAAAAAATATATATGATTTTATGAAACATGCATATAGTAGAGTGTTCATAAATATGAGAGGATATAGGAAATATTGTATCTTTTTTTTATTAGTTAAGAGGATATAGGAAATATCGACCTTCTAGCCTAGGAAAAATGCAACTTAATTAATTATTTTTTTAGCAAGTTAACTAAATTCGTTTATTATTTTAAATGAAGATTATCAACTTTTTGTCGAATAATTGCCCTCTTTAGTTATTATATGATTTAAGTAATATTTCAACAATATAATTCATTGGCAGATTTTTTTTAAAGACAGAAGATGTCATTCTTTGGTTGGTTAAAAGTAAGAAAATACTCTATGTTCGTTGTTTTAATGTGTGCATTTTCATAAATATTGTTTATTTTTTATTTTTTGATTAATATACTTTTCATATTTGTTTGTTCATTTTCATAAATATTACACTATATTGAAGATAATCACACTGACAATAATACTTCAACAACTTTTTTCATGTTATATTTGATCTATTTTTTCTATTTGTTATTTCTTTTATTATTATTTATTATTTGAATTTATGTTTTTTTTTCGTGTATGTCTTTTATTTTCATTTAATATTTTTTCATAATTTTGTGTGAATGTCAAACAAAATGATATCTTCATATTATATTCAATTTTATAATATGTTTTAGTTGCAACGCACTGGCACAATACTAGTTATTAGCAATACATCTTTTACACATTTACATGACAAACTGTCTTGGCGATAGGAATCTTCAGGAAAGTTCACTACACAATCTTTGTATAAATTCTTAAACTGTAGATGGGCCTTACCTGTTATGCCCTTACTGTGGCGGTCGTTACCAATTCTACCAAAAATCAGAATTTTTATGTGGCTTGCATATCATAATAAAATACTTACCAAAGATAATCTTAATACTAAAGGATGGACTGGAGACCCAACTTGTTTACTTTGTCATACCAATACTGAAATAGTCACTCATTTGTTCTTGCAATGTCCTATTGTTCAACGAGTGTGATTTTGGTTAGGCAAATCTCAGGAATTTTTACACAATTGGCATTCTTTTGATTATATTGTAGCTTTTGCCATATTACCCAACACACAAAGAACTGGTTTTATGATTACTTTTAGTGCCTTTTGTTGGATAATTTGGAAACATAGAAACGATCTTTGCTTCAATCATAGTACTTTGAAAACACCTCGATCACTCATATTACTCATTAAATCCTTGGTTTTGTATTGGACAAGTAATATTCGCAAAAAGACACATTGTGCTGCGGCAGAAGACTGGCTGCCGGTAGTTGAAGACTAAATTCCCTTGGACCAGTACTTGCCTATGGCGATGGTGGTCTACCAGCCTCCCTCAGCACCTCCAGCTCAGGAATGAAGACACGCAATACCCAAATTTTGCCTTTAGATATTAACCTTAGCCCTCTGACATGTGGCTTAGTTAGTGCATAGTTTTAGTCTTTAGCTATTCCCAATGCTTGGTTGATATGTTTGTTATGCTATGTTAAGCTTATGTGACTGTTATGCTTTTTAGATGCTTTGGCTATTTTGTAGCGCAGTTCAGTTTGACTGGCAACTGGTTTTGTAAGTATCAATTTCAGCAATGAAATGTGCTATGCCTTTTTTTTTTTTTAAAAATCAGATTATTTTAACGTTGTGATTTTTTTTAAAAGTAATATTTAATTTCGTATTGAAGATCCATAGTTTAGACTCGGACTGTTTGATCTGAATTGGAGTCAATTCGGACCTATTTGAAAATTATTGTCGAGTCCACCCTTGACTAGGGCACGTGTATCCGGAAATAGGAATCGGGGGCGTTCCGATGCTTGATCGTTCGATTTTATTTAGATTTGTGTGAAATAATTTCGCTAGATGATACCGTTTAAATGAAACGAGGTTTAATTTCTCTCCGTCTCCGTTAGCGGGAAGGGACAAAAAAGAGAGAAAGTAATCTGTCTCCTCTCCTCTCTCAACTCTTCTCTCTTTCTCACCTTCGTTCTCCTTGGTGCGACCGAAGAGGGGAGGCATCCCAACACCCACAACCGCGAACCATGCCATGACCTGCTTCTCTCCCCGACTCCGATTGGTCAGACCATAGCCTCGCATCAAAAGCATCGAGACTTTGAGCAATGAGCAGTAGTCAGTACTCTTTCTCTCTCACTACTTTCAGGTTCAATCTCTCTCTCTCTCTCACCTCAAGGAAGTAACTATCTTGAAATTAAACCATGTACATCGGATTTTCTTTTTTTTTTTTCTATTCATTTTTGGGTAAAATTGGTACAAAGTACCACCTGTTTCAAATTTTATTTGAAATAACCTAAATGGCTAAATCTAAACCACATATTATGATTATCCTTTGTTGAATTTGAGGCTGATTATTACGGGCTTGTATGAATTTCATATGTTTTGTGTTTATTTTATTGCAGGTTCAAAAGATTCAATTAGTGACTTTTAATATTGGAGTTGTATACTGGTAAGTTCTACTTGCATCTTTCCCTCTGGACTATTGTGCTTGGATGCTAGAACTCAGATTGACAATTTCTTTGTCGATTGCCTTGCTTTTTTTTTTTTTTTTGTGTGTGTTTGCATCAATGTATGTAAAAGAAGTCAATGAAATCGATTCTTGTCCTTCACACTAGATGTTGTAAAATATTATATATATCAAAGCAAATATTAGAAAGAACGATTTGGATTCACTAATTGTAAAAGATTTCTTTTTTCAAGTAACGGAGAGGATGTGAATTCAAATATCATGCACTAGATTGGAGATCCGACTTTGCTGCATTTTTTTTTTCAGAGAAAAGCAGAATTCTGCTTTTTTAATCTCAATCATTCAAAATTTTTCATTCACATTTCTTGATAAAGAAATTTTTTCATGCACAAATCTCGACGAATTTGAATAGTTGAGATCAGAAAAGCAGAACTCTGGATTTCTCTAAATAAAAAAGCAGACGGATCCCTAGATTGGACCTAAAAATTTAGGCCCAAAAACATAAACCTGACAAAAATATCAGATTCTTGAAATAACAGGCTGACTCGGAACTTCTTGTAGGCTCAATCTTGTCAGCCCATTACTACCTTAGGTGCTTAGTAAAACCCCAATAAAAAAAATAGTGCTTAGTAAAACCCATTCAATAACTTTTCAGGTCTGGCATTCATAAAAATAACGAGCAAAATTATGGTTTGATGTGGTCACCAAAAGAGAATGGTGAGCACAACTCTAAAAGTCTATCGGATTGACTTCAAACTACGAATTCAAACTGTTGAAATTTATGTACTTCGTGAGTGATGCATATACATGCAAAATTTTAAAGTTTTGAATTCATTTAGCACATTGACAAGCGGTTAAAATAATGAACATTTTATAAGTTAATTTTTAAATTGTTTTATGTATTCATTTTTCATTATTTTTTGACCGTTTTATCATGTACTAAATGAATTCGAAACTTTAAAATTTTTGCATGTACATGCATCACTTATGAAATACATGAATTTCAACGGTTTGAATTCATAATTCGAAGTCAAGTCAATAGCTTTTTGAAGGTGTGCTCACCAATATCTCTTGGTGAGCACATCACACCCTAGTTTTGCTAAAAAAGAATATAATTACTAGTGTTCATCGATGACAATTTTTTTAATTCATGTTTAAATTACACAAATATAAATTATTAGATATATTATTATATCATCTCAATTATATGCATAAAAAATATAAGATTTTGACTTCATTTCTCTAGCCATCACCAAAGGAGGTTAAATTATCCAAATTAATTCAGTAATTTTGTAAATTTTTGATATATGTCGAAATAAAATTTAAAATAATCTTTTTTATATACATATTGCATGATACATAATATATTTATTTAATTAGTTTTGATTTAAAATTTAAAAATATATTATTTAAAATTAAATTTTACTAGCACTAATTTAGCACTATAACCAAGAACACTGAATCCTCCACAATTTTTTTTTTAATCATACATAAAGCACAATGGTTTGACATTTAACAACCTATCTAGAAAGGAGATAATTAGATAATTGGATAAGCATATCTTGGTCAAAAGAAGACAGGCGTAATTACCAGAATTATATCCGTTACAAAACTTTTCGAAACCGTTTTCAAAGGTTGGTGAGGCCCACCAAACAGTACTTGGGTGTATTCAATCTCTTTTTCGTCTTCTTGTGCGGTAGTGTGTTTCAGTTTCACAGTGACATACAGCAGTTGGCATGCGTTATAACGAGTTTTTTTTTTTTTTATAAACCATAAATAAAAAAATTCAAAGTTACAAAACCAATACGAGTACGTTGAAATTTCGAAAAACCATAAAAACCGAGATTTTAACTCGGTCTCACTTTTTCAGACCGAATTTTATTTTCGGTCTCCATTTATTTCCAATTTTTTATACCTCCGCCACACCTAATCACACCCTATTTGTGTAACCGTTTGTGCTGCAAACCACCTAATTCTATGGATGATATTAGGAGTGTCAATGGTACCTTTTTAGCCGTTTATCCGACCCGTATCGTATTCGATAAGGCAGATATGGGTAAGATTTTTTTTCCGTTAGTTTATTGGGTATGGGTATGAGCAATGACTATTTCGTACCCGTTACCCTATAGGGTAATTATAAAATCTAAAATTATATATATATTTAAATTCAATATTTATTTACTCTTCCATAATTCTATTGTGGTGCCTCTATAATAAAGTTTGAGTAATAATTAGCGATATGTTTGAGTAATAATTAGCGATATGTTTTTATTATTTAGTAGCGTATGTTTTTTTTATTAGAAAAATGTTTAAAATATTATTTTATTTGCATGTTTTGTTATTTAGTTAAATAATTGAATTTTTTTCGAATAGATATTCGTGATTTTGAATTTCTTGCTTTATAAAAAATAATTTAGTTGAAATTGATTGCATATTTATTTTTATTTTTATTAGTAATGCAATTACATATGTGTGAAATAAATTAGTTTTTGATGTTCTATTTGTAAAATATAATAAAATTAATTATCATATTAGTATTATTCGTTATTCACCCGCTACCGTTTCGTTACTCAAATCATAATAATTATGAACAAACAAACATACCTAAATTTTAATTTAAATCATCACACAAAGGAGACTGAATTTAATTATGAACAAACAAACATACTAATGTTTGTACTAATATTTTAATTTAAATCAATTTTATTATCCATTGGTTGAACTTTTATGCACCCATTGCATGGAGACTGAATTTAATTTTCGGTCTCCAAGGGAAACCGAATATTACTCTCGGTCTTGAGTGAGAGTCTTGAGTCAGACCGATGAATTTCTTGCGGCGGAAACAAAAAAACTGAAAATTTGGCTAGAGACCGAAACTTAATTTCGGTCTTGTGAATTTTTTTTTTCCAGACCGAGATTAAGTCTTGATTTTTATAGTTTTTTGAAATTTTCATGCACTCATATTGGTTTCGTAACTTTTAATTTTCAATTTATGGTTTATAAAAAAAACTCCATTATAACGCAAATGACCCATAATGACAAACCACCTACAACAGTGAATAAGTACAATTTATCATATATAGCTTCTAGAAGGATATCTTATTATCCACGTATAACTTGTACGACCTTTTACAAATACAAAAATGTCTCTGTAGAGGAATCCGTGAGGTGTCGTAACTGAAAAGGCATTGAAAAGAGACACTTGGGAGTTGGGACTTCTTGAGGGAGGTTTTACCCCACGGACAACTTGTACGACCTTTTACAGTTTTACAAATACAGCCACACGATCCAGTCCACACGAATGCCTCTGTAGAGGAATCATTGTGTAGGTGTCGTAACTGAAAACTGAAAAGGCATTTAAAACCGGCCCTTAAAGCCTGTGGACTTAATTGGTTCTTTGACTTCAGCCCATTTAGGCCCAAAATCGAACAAAATCTTATCCCGAAGCGCGGGAAAAACACAGGAGACTTGACATTTCCCGCGCTTTGAAAGATCTCGACAGATCCACACACACACAGACGATCGAGAGAGAGAGGGAGTGGGAGATGGCTGCCGACGAAGTTGATATAAGCGGTGGTGGAGCAGAGTCGTTTCTAACAATGGGCCCAGGCGGGTCAGTGACGGTGAGGTACCACCCAGATTTCGGGCCCCACAATGATCTCATCCTTCTAGAAGCTCCTGATGAAGCTCTTCTCAACGATGTTCTCCGTGGCAGGTGCTTCTTACCTCTCCTTTATTTCGAGCTATAATATCTAGTTAGACCACTTTGAAATATGGATTTGCATTTTAGTCCCTGATGAAATTAATTTTTGTTATCAGAGTAACAATAAGAGGCCAGACTGAGGAAGAGGCTGTTCTATGCACACAATCTTCAACCTATGCCATGAAATTTGTGGGCACATCAAATTCGGTATTTTTAATAACAAACGGGGAAAGCCCGAATCCATCAGATTCTGGACCCGATCCGTTAGTATCTGTTCTGAAGCTTGCACCAGGCAACATTGAGCTGGTGCAGACTGCACCTCGACTTGACAAGTTGCGGTTTCTTCTCTTGCAAAGACCTTACAAACTAGATGAAGAAGAAGAAGATTCTGGTACAGAGAGGCTGTACACGTGGCATGACCTAATTTCCTCAATTCAGGCCAGTGATGAAGAACTGAGAGAGGGGCTGAGGTCCCTCTCAGCTGTGGAGATAAATGGTTTCTGGCGGATGGTTGATCCGAAATCCACTAACATGGTTCTAACCATGGTTTTAACCAATTTGGTATTGCATGATTGGCTGTGGGATGCACTTGTTGAAGAAGAGGTTTTATCAATTTTAGACTCTGACGGGTTTAATTCTACCATTGTAAAACACTGCCTAGAGACATTTGGTACAAAAATTGAGAATGGGAATCAGAAAGTTTGGGGCTTAGATAAGAAAAGGATAGCTGTGCATTTTGCCAAACAGGTTTTGGGCACTAATGGTGGAAAGATGAAGTTAGAGATTTTTATAGAAAAATGGATGAGAAATGTGCTGAAGGGGATGTCATTTGATATGAATATGCTTGAAGGAGAGGTTTTGTTTGAGAAAATCGGTGCTGAGACTTGGATCAAGGCTTTTAGTGTGGCAGAATTACCATTGAGACCAGATGTTCGATTTTCAATGCTGTTCAAGGAGCGTGCCAAGTGGGCATGGAAGGACTTGGAGCCTTATGTAAGGTAAACTTTTATTTCAATAAGGAATCTTTTTAATTAATTTGTAGCTATATCTTGTGCAAGAAACAAAATTTTGGAATATGTTAATATGCAAGTTGTAAGAGTATATAACAGCAAGAAAATGGGAAAATATATAATGAAGGCCAACTTATTTTGGCAACCATGGTAACTAATGTTAAATATTTTGAAATAAAGAAAATACTAATAATGTGTTCGTTATCTTAAATAGAGCATTCATTAAATTCACTGCAATATGATAATTGTTTGGTCAAGACCAAATGTTGTTAAAAATAAACCATTAATTCTCAAACAGCTCGATTGATCAAATTGCACAATTTGATTTTCGACCTATTTAAACCATAGGGGTAGTGTGTTGTCAATTTATCCAATCTAAAAAAAAATGTGGAAACTATTTAATATGTGAGGGTCTTGGCAACCATTGGTGCAAATTCTGTACAGTAAGAATTAACTAATAAGCCATTCTAATTTTATTTAGGGATTTATGTGTGCCTGGTATATCTTCAGAAGGCCTTCTAATTAAATATACACGACGGGTGCAGCCTAATGCTGATTCCGAGCCCATCTTCAGTGCCAGATAGCTGTTTGGTGTGCTTGTAAGTTAGAATTTTTATACTTATAAGTGTGTAACGAAAGTCATGGTTTTGGATGTTGATGTTGTACTGATGAAATGATTTCAATAGAGAATCTAGTTTTTTCTTTTCAGACTAAGTTTTACATTAGTCTAGTGTTCTAAAAACTGTGCGTGCTTTTTGCCTTTTCTTTCCTTTTCCTGAATTACTCATAATTAATTAATTCATTCATCTTTGAATTACACGTTTTCAATTTGGCATTAGATTTCTTTCAAGGCCCTTCAATCTGCATATTGTTTTGCTATTGACTACGCCTTTGAATATGTAAATTGTTCTCATTTCATAGCGATGCGAAAAACAATAAGGTGCTTTTGCATTCTTTGCTTAGGGGGTGATATATATTGTGCCTTATATTATGGCATTTCGCATTGCTTTTGATTCAGTGCTTCATGTGCCGACAGTGCAGTGGAGATGTTTCCAATTTAATTTGAAACATAAATTGAACCGGGCCTTGCATGTCCCTACTTAATATCAGTTTTAACATTCATATTCAATTAAATTTACATGAAAATTAATATTACGATGATTAGTAGTATATGATTATTTCCTGCCTGCCTAACTGGCATTCCTTGGATTAGAATCTTATTTAATATAAGTACACAATAAATTATATTGGTCTGGTTGTTTCCTCATTTGGCATATTCTTTGATCTTACCTGTACATTTATGATGTAGAGAATTCAATGAACATAATCTATTCTTACTTTTATTTGTCCTGCTATTTAATTCTACAATTGAAGATTTTCTGTGGCTGAGTCAAAGAGGAAGCAGTTTTTTGTGTTGCATGTGTGCACAAGGATTACCATTACATCACATAATTGATTTCTAGTGTGCATAATTTAAACTGATACTTAATATTTTCTTTTTCCCTAACCCTTTTTTTGCCTAACAATAGAATGATTTTATCACAAATTTTATCATTTGTGTGTTATATATTTAAATTAATTAAAAAATTTTTAGCATAAGCATGGCTGCTTTGATGTGGCTGTTTGCATGTTGATATGGCGTTGCGCGTACGAAATTGAATCCTTTGGTTAAAAGTAAACTCAAACTGAATTCTTTGGGTTATTTGGTTCATGTGTTAAAATAACCCGTTTTGCTTCTCTTATCAAAATTGAAATTAGAAACAATCCGTTCAAAATTTATTCATGTCTGGCAACAACGTAATATTGCAAACAGTGCTGCTTAAGCTCTGTAAAACTAGATCTATTATTGCACAAAGATGTTATTTTGCATTACAAATGTACACCCCCCCTCTTCAACCCACCCACACACACACACACACACACACACACACACATGCACCCCTTGTGTACGTGGCATGGAGTCAGAACACTTGCTTAAGATAACAACAATTGTGACAACCACATCCCCTTACTCTTGTTTTGGTGAGAGTTCAAAGGGTTCTAAGCGTGACTCTGTGAATATAGCCAAATTTAAATCACCGGCTGCTCCTGGAGCATGAGTAATAGTTATATTACACAATCACTGACTAGTGGGACCTACCATCTTTCTATACTCACTAGATTGCAACAGCTGTGCACGATGATCAGCGCATATTATGCAGATATGAACAATTCCTCTTTCCTGCTTTGGTTGCCAAGTGTTAAAATGGTTATGTCGTAGTAAACTCCTCTGCTAGAATGGGCCTATTGCTCCAGTTTGTAAACCATGTACTACTTTAATTTTGTCAGTCATATTAGGAAATAAATTATTAACTAGAACCGGTTTACCTAATGGTGTATCCCCACTGTTAAATATGTGCGAAAAATGCCTTCCTATATTATTCCAAAAAATCAATTAATGCATCAATTACTTCCCCTTTCTGCTCGCCACCCAACCATGGCTCCTATGGAGCATAGAAAACCTAGCATTGAATTCATTCACTCCTTCTACTCAGGGGAGCGAAACCTCTTCTCTCGTATGGCTTCCTCTCTTGAAATAGACGGCGATTTAGCCTTCAAGATCATATCTTACTGGCTATGGCTTGAAGAAAACATAAATAAAGATGTAATTCATGCTATCCAGTCATTGAGTGATGATGGTCTCAAACGAATCTGCTCACTTGGGGAACAGGTTTTGACTAATGCAGCAAAAAGTGACTCTTCTACAGCTCACAAAGCTCTCTTAGGTGTAAATTATTTTCTGAAAGCTGTTTGCAGTAAAGCTATTGACGATCTCAAGGATAAAACAGAATACGAGAAGGCTAAGAAGGCACTACAGGAACTGGATCTACAGGTGAGTTCTATTTTTTTTTAGATCTAATTCTCTGTTTTTTAGATTCATATTTGATTTCTTCTTTTGAGTTTTATGGTTGTGTCTCATGAAGAACAAATTCGACATAGAATATCAAAGGAACATGACACTGAATTAGACTGCAATTTTTGTGTGAATTTTTAACATTTTTTATAAGATGATTTGTTTATCTATTGAAATTGATAAATGGGATTTCAATTTTAATTTTGTGCACTATACAGACTATTCAAAATTAGTTGCTTTTATCCTTTTTAGTTATTATGAGACATAAATCAAGGTACGACAAAATCAGGTACGACAAAATCCCTCGAGGATATGTGAAGGACCAATTGGAAAATCAAACGTGATCCAGTGATGTACAAGTAGATATGCTATACATCTAAAGTATCTTTTCGGAAGATTCCCATATGAGCTAGAAGTGACAAATTATTATTTTCTGTTAATCTCTCAAACAGCATACATGAAAAAATAAGAAATTCGGAAGTTGTTCTTTGCAAAACGACAGTTTTCTATTTTGGTCGGCAGTGATTTAAGCATGCAACTCAGCTTAGCTTCATGAAGACATGAACTCTAATAGAAGGGCACACGTGTAGATAAGATACTATAATTAACAAGGCGACAGTTTGAAAAATTAATATTTGTAAATTATTTTTATTGTTTATGGAATTATCTCATGAAGTCGTTAGGAAATCTTGAACTTGAGATAAACTATCGGTATGTTTCGCAACTTTGATCTTCGGGAAACTATTATAAAATAATACTTAGACAACTAAATTTAATAATTCTTTCAATTGTTTCAGGAATTCCTCTGTAAACCAGATCCATCTTTAGTCAAGTCATGCTTGTCTACTGGAGATGCTGCCGGCAGTAGCAGCTCTGGCACAGGGATTCACGTGCAATCAAACAATGTAAAACGGCTAATTTCGGTGTACTTCTTTTTGTTTTTTCGTTAGAAAAAGATTACTTCCCTCACCTGATAGGTAGTATCACAACTTCATAATGTCTTCCATTAGTAGGTTAATTAGTTTTACTTCCATTTTTATAATTATTATAACTTAGTTAATTCTCCTGGTTTAACTTGTAATATTTGTTTATTTCAGGGTTTGCCGTCAAATATAACAGAGTCTTCTTCATCTAAAGTCTCCATATCACAAGCTGGGAGTTACAGTGGAAGTGAAAACGGAGAAGTGAGAAGTCTAGTGCATTCCCATAATGTAAATTTCTCCAAATTTTGTTCTTCTACTCTTAATTCATTGATTGTACTCACTTTGCCTTTTCAAGCAATTGGACAATATATTTCAGGACCATGCACAGAATTCATCCCAGCTTTCTGCTACGGCAAAAGCATACATGCCCGGCCATACCAGCCATGCCACCAGTTTCCCGATTCCGGCAAACAATTTTCCCGTACCACCAGTAGAACACATGATTGAGTCTAGTACAATCGTACCACATCCACACACACTGTATGCACAAAATGGTGTAATTATACCACATTTGTCTTCATTCCCTCAGCAAAGCGGTGCAATTGTGCCCCATTTAACTCCACTCCCACGACAAGGAGGTACAATTGTGCCACATCTAACTGCACTGCCATCACAAGGCGGTACAATTGTTCCGCAATTTACACAATACAGTACAATTGTACCGTATATGCATGCACTTGCTCCACAGAGCGGTGCAGTTGTACAGTATATGCCTGCACACGCTCCACAAGGTGGTGTAGTTGTACCACACATACCGACACCTGCTCCACACAATGGTGGAGTTGTATTTCACTTACCTGCACTTACTGCAGAAAGTGGTATGATAATGCAACAAATACCAGCATTCTCTCCCCAAACTGGTACAATTGTTGCACACATACCCGTAGTATCTGCACAAAGTGGTGCGTCATCTTCTTCTGGTGCACAGAATCTACAGCCACCAGTACCGGCTTTAGTGCCACCTCGACGCCTCCATCCAGATGAGAGGACACTCTTTGTGACCTTTTCTAATGGATCACCTTTAACAGCAGATGAGCTTCTCGCTTTCTTCAGGGCGTAAGTTTGCACCCTTTTTTTTTTTTAATGAGGATTTAAGTCAATTTTATTCTGTATGATTAAGTCAGTGCATGAATGATAATATCCATTTTGTTTATTACTCTTTTAGTGTTGTTTATGTGTTTACATGGGGGTTTATGGAAGAACTCTGCACTGGTTTCAGTATACAGTTACCCAGGTTACAAATATACAACATGCTGGTGCATATATTTTTTTTTGGTTTAGAAAAGTTTATAATACTCAGTTTTGATATAAAATCATTTGTAATTTTTCAGCCGTTATAGAATTGAGGCGGAGAGTGTGTATATTGAAGAGCCAAGCACCATAAGGGATCCACAATATGCACACGTCACATTCTACAACCCGGAGTCAGTGGAGTATGTTCTGAATGGCCATGCAAAGGTTAAATTCAGAGCAAACGGAAAGCACCTGTGGGCCCGACGGTTCATTCCTAGGCGCAGGAGGAGGTGGGGCCAAAATGCTCATTGAAGTGGAAAGCAAGCGCCTCTGACTGTAGCTGTTACTGGTGCCTCTTCCTTTTTGGCCACCTATCTAGTATCCCTACCAATTAAATGTATCTTACTTTTCACATGAATAATTGTCGTTGTTGTGTGTCTTAAGAGATTTTGGACAGAGTTCCAAATCTTTTAAAATATGTAATTAAACCTTGTGTATTTGAGTGAGAATTTGCTTTTTTATCAATTTGTGCCACCTGCTTTACAAAATCTTGGATGATGGGAAACACATAATTTACTACACTAAAACTGCTACACTTAGTTTCATCGAAGTAATAATGTGCCATTTTCTAGTTTTCTAAGAAGCTTAAACAAGTTGTGTTGTTAATTATTGAAGCATCACATTGTTGCAGTTGAATACCCTGTGTCTTACCTGAGTGGCTGAACCTATGTACCCACTGAGCAACAGGTAATATATGTACACACATCAGGTCTGATCCCTCTATACTCTTAATTATTCCAATCCTTTAACAAGTATTATTTATTGGCTTTAGTGGGTCCCATGAGAACAAGTATAATTTGTGCCTGAATCAGTGATATGAGTTGCCAATAGAAGTCGGAACTTGATCGGCTTCTGCCTCAAATTGCCAGCTCCATTTGCAGTACAATATCTGTGATCACCTTCCATCGAAAAACCATATAATAAACCAGTTTATGGTGTTTATCTTAGCCCCATGTTAGGTGGCTTAGCACTAGGACTGTTATTTTCCATCATTGTGTTTTGGTGGTTACTTAAGCGATGAGCTTTTGTGTTTTGCTCGTTATTAGAACCTGTTAGGTGCTGTGCGTAATGACTCTGTGTTTGATCATTTGTTGGAATTGTAACTCAGATTTCCTAATGGAATAGGCAAGCTTTGCCTTTTATCAAAAAAATAAATAAATAAATTAATATAGTTCACAAAAATGAACTAAAAATCTAAAGAGGTCTTTGCCTCGTTTTTAGTCTTGCTTTTTGCCGAGTCTGACAAGGATATTTCTGGGTGCCCATATGATTATTACAATAGAGACAAGTTGCTACTGCACCTGTAGTTTTTTCTTCAATTTAACAGTATCTATTCAGGCCTTCAATTCTCCGACAGTTCAAAGTATAGTTGTTGTGAATGAAATACCCTGCGTTGATGTAAATTAACAATATAGGAGAAAATGTTGAGGACATCATTCCAAGTGTCAGTGTAATTCTGAGCGCAAAATTCACCAAAAATAATATTTCTATTTTTGTATACCAATGTTGTAAGTTGACTAGTAGAGTTGCTCACTTAATTAACTCCATACTCTTAAATTCCAAAATAATGATGGTGCTCTTTAGAAGAGCTAGAAAACTGTCATATCTAAAGCTGAGAAATTGTGACAATGAAAGAATTATATTCTATACCAGTGACGAATACTTCTCATGATGTATAATTAATTAGCCTCTCTCTCTCTCTCTCTCTCTCTCTCTCTCTCTCTATATATATATATATATATATATATATATATTAGGTCACAGAAATTCTTGGGGCTCAAAGCAAGCAGTCTATAGCAGCATTCACCATTATGGAAACAACTTATTTTTTTTACATTCAATTTAATTTTCAATCGACTTCCTTTTTCTTTATATGAACACCATTGTAATAACATATATACTTCCAAAATATTTCTTTGAGTCTAGTTGATCGGTTAATTTAAATTATGAGATAAGAAAATTTCATCAGTCTGCATTACTAGAGCTGGTTAGCTGTTCGACCTAGCTCATTCGAGGATTTTGATTTAGAATGATAAATAAAGATATAATCTGAACCTACTTAATAGTTAGGGAATGAGTGCGATTTTCTTCTTTATTTTCATTGGTTATTTCAATTTTTTAGTCAATATTAATTATCTATTTCAAATTTATATTAAAACCCTTGAATTCGAGTAAAAATTCCGAGTTGTGCCAATTAAATTTCTGAATCCTCTTTTCCCTTTTCCATCAAACATAGACTTTTCCTCTGCTTATGTATATACTGCATTTTAATTTGTTAAGAGTCACTTCTTTTGATAACAGGAAAGTTATGTATAGTAATTATTGAAAAGATCATGGAAATGTGTTTCCAAAAAAAAAAAAAAAACAAAGGTAAAACAATAATTAATAACTTCTATGCATAAAATATCAATAATTTTTTTTTACGAAATTTAGAAAGTAGAAACTGAAATAATTTATATGTGATTATTTCATTTAAAGAAAAACATAAATAAATGATCGATGTGATGTGTGGATTATGGAGATTGACATAATAATATCTAAACAATCAAGGGCTGAAACAAATAAGTAGCACAATCGTTATACACTACTCTGGATTTAATCCGGAATCAACCAGAACAATAGTCCCACATTGCTTACATTACAAAACGAGAGCGCCGAGCTCCCTATATATAGATATATCCTTCCAATCTGTGTGTCCAAAGCAGATATCTCAGTGTGTGGTTTAGATCACATATGGCAGGGTATTGTGCCGATTCGTATTCCAGTCAATTCTGTTACGAGGTGACGTGTCAGATATGTTTAGTAGGCGTGTTGTGCAATATTCATGTCGGATACGTATTAGATACAAGGTATGTATTAAAATCTCCCTTAAATGGTCAGTTACAATTTTACATATGATATATGGATAAGGATTAGATACATATTATATACCATATATAGCCTAGTTCGTTTATCAAGGTAAGCAAGCTATCGATCTATTCAGTTCGTGCTTTCTATTCTATTTCATATTTAATTAAATTTGTTAACTCTTTCAGCAATTTCAAATTCTTTCTCAATATTTTTCTATCAAACAAATTCTATTCTGGAAGTAAACTAATCAGATCAGAGTATCAGACAATTAAAAAGTGGTTTTTTCTTTTTTATTTGGGTCAGTTTAATTTATATTAATTCCCAAACTGGCAATAAGCTTAGATCTAATCTCATTCGTTACATCTGGTGTGACTTGTATATATGTTTATGTGAGGAACCATGCATGCATTAATAGAGGCCTCAAAACTTGAACTTGGCATTAATTATGGTACCAAAGAAGATACATATATAAGACCAGATAGATCATCTGGTATTAGTATACTATTGCTGAAATAACAGTACACTAGCCCATGTTTCCGGTAGATAAGCAAACTTTTGACATTGATTTGTGTAATTTTCAATGAGGTGCAAATGTGGCGCATTTACCAGCACTCCCACCAGAAGGCGGTGCATCAATTGTCCCTTCTCAAAATGGCACCAATGTATACCTATCTCCTCCTGGTGTGCCACCTCGATGTCTCCATCCAGATGAGAGGACATTCTTTGTGATCTTCTCAAATGGATCACTGTTAACAGCGGATGAGCTGCTCGATTTCTTCAGGACGTAAGTTTGCACCCTTTTTCTTTTTAATGAGGATTGAGTAAATTTAATTTATTCTGTATGATTAAGTCAGTGCATGAGTAGTGTTGTTTATGTGTTTACATGGGGGTTGATGGAAGAACTCTGCACTGGCCAATTAGGGCATTAATACTAATAATTAGAACAAGATGATATATAAAGCTGCAGGTACATAAGACCTGATGATGCATCTAGTTCAGTTTACAATTACCCAGATTACAAATATCCAACATGCTGGTGACTATTTATGGATTAGAAGTAGTTTATATCACTCAAATTTTTTTGATATAAAATAATTTTTATAATTTTCAGGTGCTATAGAATCAAGGTGGAGAGTGTTTATATTGAAGAGCCAAGTACAATAAGTGATCCACAATATGCACATGTCACGTTCTAGTGTTCTACAATCCGGAGTCGGTGGAGTATGTTCTGAATGGCCATGCAAAGGTGAAATTCAGAGCAAACGGAAAGCACCTGTGGGCCCACCAGTTCATTACTAGGCGGCGGGTGGAGGAGGACTGTAGCTGTTGCTGGTGCCTCTTCCTTATCTTACTTTTCACGTGTATTTTTTTTCCTTGTTGTGTCCCTCACGAGAATTTGGACAGAGTTCCAAAATATGTACTTTCATCTTGTGTAGTTTGAGTGAGAATTTGCTTGATTTTCAACTTGTGCCTCCTGCTTTACAAAATCTTGGATGATAGGAGACGTGTATAATTTATTACACTTAGTTTCGCCGAAGAAAACGATGCGCCATTTTCTAGTTTGCTAAGAAGCTTAAACAAAGTTGGGTTGGTCAATTATTGAAGCATCTCATGTTTGTTTTAAATTTGTTTGCATTTAATTATTCAGGTTCATTGGGGTTTTATATTGTTAGTTTTATTTTGTTACATTTGAGCTGAAGTTTTTAATCAGTTGCAAGAATGTTGTTTACGTCCAATAATCAAGGTTGAAATTCGCCGCATAGACGCAGTCCCACAAGATGTGGTCTCTAGTTTAGAATGAATTTCCGGAACAAAGGTGACAACCTGTGGGGACCGAGCACCCTCTATACAGCAGTACCTATTGAGTTAAGAGTTTATCATTGAACATTAGGCAGATAAATATCTAGACCTTCATTGGAACCTTTAACTTCCATTTTTTTTTATTGTGACTTCATGATATAATTCCGCTTCATTGCTTTGCATGCCGATGCACAGGTAAAAGCCTCAGATGGTGTCCATCTCTATTCTCTGACTCCAGCTGATACTCATACTGAGGATGTTATAAAGTATCGCAGAGCCATCAACTCCTTGACAAAGAAGAAGGCTTCCTGTCCCAAGGCCTCCATTTGAGATACCATTGTGAGTCCATGCAGCGCTTTGACTGTTTGCAGCCACAAACTTGTCGGATTATTTTCGATCGCCCAGAGCCACTTAGTCAGTGGGGCATCATTTTGACCAAATATACTTCTTTTTTATGAAGTCTGCTTGGACAAATTTGTGCAATAGTAAAAAAAAAAATTTGAATCATATTTGAATCACTAATTGTATCATTAATTTCAGCGCTTTCACAAACAAACGGATAAGTTAAGTAGTTGTTCACGAAGAACTTGTCCGATATCCATGAGATTCAACTTATACGAAATTCATATAAAATATTATTCAATAAAAAATATTTTTTTACTTCACAATACCAAAGAGTGCTGATGCAAAATTCATACCAAATATATATCATGGAGAAAGTATCAGATAAAATTAATCTCTTGAGGACACCAAGCTCCAACTGTGTCCTTCACATCAGAATTCAGCTTACCTGCTTAGTACTGAATCAGAGAAAGTATCAGTATAACCATATTTTTGGTAGAGTTAATTTGTTTATTATTAAAGAAAACCGCATTCATGTGCTTTCAGATACTCCAAATAACAGCACCTGTGGCAATTAAGAATGCTTTTTGGTTAAGTATAGCCAGAGAAAAAACATAGTTTAGCAAACCCTCAAAGGAGTGCAACTCTTGAAACTGATCTTGACATTTCCCCATGAAAAACCAAGTGTATTGTCCAAATGTGCATGTCAGGAACAAGTGAGTATTGGTTTCTTCATGAGAACAAAATTGACATTTACAGATCGAATATAGTCTTTGGGATCTTGAACAATATAATTCTCACAAAATAAAAGTATCTGATGCGGAATATGCAGTCATGATATTTCAACTTGATGTATAAACGACTTCTCTTCCTTGGCCCTTCTCTTAATGTTACAAACCTTTGAGATGAAAATATTTGTGTAATTTCTAATGGGCAGGGATATGACCAATTTATACTTGTTTATCTTTAATCTGATACGTCCATCAAGTACCAAATGAACATATTAGATTTAGTGCGCTATTAAGAGTTGAAACGGTCAATTGATGACACAAAGAGTTTTATAACTTAAATTTGATGACATTAAGAGTCCAAAAACTCTCAAACATTTACATCCATTATCTAGGCCACTTAATTGAGAATTAATCTAATATTCTCCCACTTGGCCACTTAACTTTAACACTTAATAGCATAATCGTAAGCACACATAAATAAACTAATTCTCATATGTAATACCTATATTTCAATATTTTACAAGACATGAGTTATGTACACTATTTTATGAAGCATATTTCCTTCCATTTGCTACAATATCTGCAATCTACAAAAATAAGTCTTTAGGTGATATAAATTTCATCATGATCCACATAATATTCATTTGTCTAGTATAACAACATCATATGTATACACTATCATAATTAACAAAAAAAAATAAGAGTCATAAACACATAATTGAGCTTAGAGGGTCAAAAACATTCATATTACAATCAAGACTCATTATTTGTATATGTCACTTAAATGTCTTACATTGTAAATATTTCATTAAAGGATATACTATCATCAAGTCAGTCCTAATGTGCCAAATAGACATTCTTTGTTTATGAACCTCCTCCTTATACGGTAAAATACTTTAATTCCATATGCTTTGAATCTTTTAGAACATTTGTCATTTTTCTGAGAAGTAAAATTCTATGAACAAAAACATTTCAGCGGCTTGGTATTGGTGTTGACAATCCCAAGTCCTGTAATAAAGTTTTGCAGCCATAATATTTGAATTGTGGCTTGAAAACATGCCACAAATTCTTCTGTTCTTGTGAATGAAACAATGACAAATTGTTTAACTCTTGTTCATGATATTGTTCCTTCATACAAAAGGAACAAATATAAAGAGTAGTGGACTTTCTACTATTATTAAGGCATCCAACAAATATGAATCTTTATATCCGATCACTTCAAATTGATTGGATTTCTTATATATGAGCACGTGCATATGAGACACTATGGTTACCTAATTGTTCGGCCAGTTTTAAAATCTCTAACCAAAATGATGACAGTGGTAACCTGGTGTCAAAATAATTGGTCAGTACAATATCTTTCGAAAGATTGTTATAGTTGTTATTTTTGAATTTCCACCATCATTAAGTAAAAGTGCTGAGTTCATTTATTTGAGATTTAGGACACAGATACCTCCAAATTCCTTGAGCATACGCACATATTTCTAATTAATTACCTTGCCACAAAAACTTAAACTTATCAATTTGTGTTATTACCCCCCAAGGAACTCTATCCAAAGACATTGCAACAGTTGATAATTTCCACACAAATTAGCAGTTAATTAAACAAACATTTTTTGTAACAGTTGATAATACTCCCACATATTCGCAAAAAAAAAAAAAAATTATATATATTCTCAAAAAAGAAAGTACGAGAAGTGATCCATTAATTCATCCCTACTAACATAAAGTATGGAGAAGAGAACCTCCATTGTATTCTAATAATTAATTACCCATCCCGCATCTCCGGCACTGTGATAGATCTCTACAACACTCTAGAAGCTGCATACACCGTGCAATAAAGCCAACATCGATCAACAGCCAGCAAAGCGGGTGCCGATAAATTACATATTTGGTATAAGAAAAAAAAATTGAAAGGGACAGTCAAGGAAGAAAAAAAAAAGAATCAAGAAGCCCAGACGCATGCAGCAGGGAGCTTGATGCCAGCAAAATTTACATTCGCATTGGCACAGAGTGCTGTGGGCTGTGACCCGCCGACATATTTGAGGTTCACATTTTGTAGCTGGACATTCTGGCATGGAACATTCTTGCTACATTTTAGCGTCACCGCCACCTGACTCGCTGATGACCCTCGTATGTCCTTGAACCATAGATTGTTTAATTTCACCTTGGAAGGAGCCTGTTGATCAATTACATAGTTCAATTTACTAAAAAAACCCTCATAATAAATTCATAGGAAGGTGAATGGATATGTAATGTAGTTTAAGAATGTGTGACAGTTAGTTACCGAATGATCGCAAGAGGCGTAGGGGCAGTAGTTCTGGTCGATTATGATCGGGTTGTAGACATTGTTCATCTGAATGTTCTGGAAGGTCATATTTTCGGCTGTGCTCCAACTAGGTGAGTTCTCCCACGTCTTTACACGTACCCCGTTCATCGTGTTGGAGAGGGTGCTGTCCTTCACTATGAGCCCCTTCACATCCCACTCACCTTGGTACCGGCCTAGGCTTCCTACGCTGATGCCATGGCCAGCCGTGCAGGTGATGCCAGAGAGGACCACGTCGTAGTTGCCCTGGCCGACCGACATACAGTCATCCCCGGATGAAATGTGGATGTTGTTGAGGACAACAGTGGTGCTTTTCTCGATGTGCATGCCGTCTGTGTTCGGGCTGTTTGCAGGAGCCTTTATATTGAGGTTTGACCCCTGGAAGTTCCTGCATTGGTACACCGCAAAGTGGAAGAACTTCGGGTCACGCGAAGTTATACCGCTGACTATCGTGTTGGTACATGCATCAAACTTCACTGACTGAAATCAAATCAAATAAATTCAGAATCACAAAAAAAAGCATATTTATGCATGCTTGAAGATAGCCATGACACACGTACAACAGGGAGAATTTTGCAGTTTTTATTTTTAGGGCATTGCGCCCTGCCCCAAACCGAGGAACCCTGACCGTCAAACGTTCCACCTCCGGTCAGTCGTAAGCCATTGATGAATTTGAATTCCACCCAATCGTCTCCCGAATCGTACTTGCTTAGATCAGTCGTTGCCTTTAAGGTTCCCTGTGTTGCATCAATAAAGTAACCACAGTTAAATTAATCAATTCTTTGGGAGAGGAATTTTGTTTTGTCTCTCTCCATGAATGGCAGCATGGGGCTCAATTACCTGTAAATTAACGGTGATCGTGTGAACGTTCTTGCATGGCCCGGTGAACTTGACCGGACCGAGATTATATGTTCCTTGAGGTATAACCACAATCACATCACCGCTTGATGCACACGCTGCTTTCCATGCATTCATAAAAGCCTGAAATTATATATCAAAATATGAATTTAAAACTCTATAAGGATATAAAGGTAGTAAATTAAACTCCAAAAAAGAAAAAGAAAATAAAAAGGATATTACATAATAATCAAGTAATAAAACACATAAATATAATGCATAATATACATGTAAAAGAGAATGATATTGACCATAGATAAAAACGAGCAAGTTTTCGTGAAGAATATAGATGATACTTGTATTTTAGTGTAGCTATTTGATATAAAAGAACAGTAATTCTGCCAATCATGTCTATTCTATATGCATAAATGAATTTCAACTACAGGTTCAAAGAAACATCAAGTAACTTCAAAATCAAATATTCTCTCAAAAACTTCAAAATAAAATAAAATAAAAAGGTAAATACTACCTGGCTGTCATCGGTACGTCCATCGGCTCTTGCACCATAACTACCGACTGAAAAAGAATTCGAGGACGTCAGTTTTCTTGTTCTCGCATCGGCGTTAAATGAACACCAGAAAACACATACGAACAGTATCAAAACCTTCAGATATCCTTGCATCATAATTATCTCTTTCTAATGCTTGCTAATTGGTGTTGTTCTTTTTGATATATCAATTGGTAATATCAAATGAGATGGATAATGGGTCGTTTATATAGAGAAGTTAGAGAGAGAGAGGCTGTTACGAGAGGTGGTGGTTGTGGGGCCCACTAAAATATTAACCACCGGTAATAACCGTTGGGGTCAACTCGATTTTCTCTCCTTTAATTACGTGCGAAATATAACGGTATTTCAATTCGATCCCTTTTTAGCGCACTTGTACAATCTTTTCTTCGGTCATATGTTTTCTTTTTTTAGAAGCATGTTTTTCAATTTGATCAGTGTTTATGATACAATAAGAATCCGAATTATTGAAATTAGACAAATCGAAGAAAGATAGGCTGTGCATTGGTTAACTATTTTCAGTTGGTACTTAGACAAAAAAAAAGAGACTTTACTATATATTTAAGTCTAATATATAAGTCGGAACTAGAAAATTGAGATTAGCGACTAAATAAATTACTGTAATATAATTTATTTTAAAAGGGTACGCTTGGATGCACTCTAGAATAGCTAGAATAGCTACTGTTTAGAATAGTAAATAATAATAGCTATTGTATAAGAACAGTGCTATTCAGAACAGTGAAAAAGTTATTTGGATTGCAATTTGGAATAGGATTTGGAGGCAATAGCTACAGTTTAATCATTTATGTGTAAGATTAAACATAATACAATATAATATTAATTCAAATATTAAATGTAATATAATATTATTTTAAATATAAGATTAGTATTAAATAAAATATTATATTAAATACAATATAATATTAGTTTAAATATTAAATATAATATAATATTAGTTTAAATATTAAATTTAATATAATATTATTTTAAAAATTAGATTAGTATTAAATAAAATATTAGATTATATGTAATATAATATTATTTTAAAAATTAGATTAGTATTAAATAAAATATTAGATTAATGTAATGTAATATTAGTTTAAATATTGAATGTAATATAATATTATTTTAAATATTAGATTAGAATTAATAACATATTAGATTAAATATAATATAATATTAATTTAAATATTAAATGTAATATAGTATTATTTTAAATATTAAATGTAGTATAATATTAGTTTAAATATTAATGTAATATAATATTAATTTAAAAATTAGATTAGTATTAAATAAATTAGATTAAATGTAATATAATATTATTTTAAATATTAGATTAGTATTGTATAAAATATTAGTTTAAATATAATACAATGTAATATTAATTTAATTATTAAATATAATATTATATTATTTTAAATATTATATTAGTTGATGTCTTCTTATTTTGTCTAGATTGCGACTTTATTTTACACCAAAATCCGTGCTTTAAAACCTATAAATGTGGAATTTTTACTTATATATCAATAGAATGTGGTACTGCTATGTTTTGTTTGTTGTTTTGCAGAAAAAGGGCGAAAAATGGATCTGACAGCACTCCATACGGTCCGTATGGACTTCCATGCGGACCGTACAAGATCTTGCCCAACCACACAGAAGGCTCCACAACAGAGGCATCAAGTCTCCAAGACAAAGCACGGGCATACGGTCCGTATGAACTTCCATACGGACCGTATAGGCAGTTTCGGAAAGATCAGGCTGAAATGGAAACAGAGACAGCTGGACAGACCGAAAAGGCACCTCTTTAATTCGCGATCCTGGGCATTAAAGGGGATATCTGGAGACAGAAAAAAGACACCTTTCATTCTACTATTGTCATCTTTTGAATTGTGGTTCTTGGAGGGAGAGAGAAGGATTGGAGAAGAAGAAGAAAAGTGAAAAATGCGAGTTTGCAACGGATATTCGAATCCTCCACTGTTTTATCATGATTTCCTTTATCTCTCTTTACTGTTGTTGTCTTATGAACATGAGTAACTAATTTTCTTAGTTTCTAGGGTTAAGATGTAGTTTCTAATTTAGTTTTGCTTGCATGTTACTTGGATTATGTGTTGAATGCTTTGTTTTTACTTTGTTGAGTAGTATTTCGATTGCTTTGTTTGTGCTTGGTTGAATTTGATTAGTTATCCTGTTAGATGAATGCGCACGTCTAATTGTTAGGAGCCAAGTCTATGATATTCAATCCAACCGAACTAAGTATATGAGGTAGGTCTACGGACCAAGGAGTACCGAAAGGCGAAACTTTTCTTGAGGCGAAAGTCCTTGGATACCTTTAGTAAACCAACAAGTGACTTAGGTAAATTAGGCCAAAAAGTGAAAGTTGAGATTTAAGGCACCTAAGAGGGGAGTAGTTGAGTCCGGTAATCGGGTTTTAAGCCAAAACTGCGACAGCTGAGGTAAGGAACTTAGATCTGGTCGATGGAAACCCTAAACATTAGTATCAACACAGAAACAGTAACTGCAGATTAACTCGGGGGTCCATACGGACCGTATAGGGTTCAATACGGGCCGTATAGGGTTCAATACGGGCCGTATACATCGGGACTAAAACAGAAATGAAATCTGAAACCCTGGAAACACTTTTTATTAATTGAAAACAACTTTTAATCTTCTTTTATTGTCTTTAATATTGTTATTGATCAGTAGAATTGTTAGAACAACCACCAAATCAACCCTTTTCTCACTTCTAGAATTCTTAGTAGACTTAAGTAGAGTCAGGTTATTTTCTTACCGTACCTTTGGATACGATACCCGACTATACCAACGATAGGACTGTGCACTTGCAGTCTTAACTAGAGGAAGACTCGAGTTTAAAAGGTACAGTTTGCTGTACTGAAACTTAAGAGTACACTTGTGTGCGATCATTAGTATTAAATAAAATATTAGATTAAATATAATAATATATAATATTAATTTAAATATTAAAATGTAATATAATATTATTTTAAATATTATATTAGTATTAAATAAAATATTAGATTAAATATAATACAATATAATATTAATTTAAATATTAAATGTAATATAATGTTAGTTTAAATATTAGATTAGTATTAATATTGAGAGCAATAAATGCTATTCCATGTTTTTGTAAGAATAGCGAATAACAATGCTATTCTAAAAACAGTAGCTATTCCGAATAACTCTAAAAGTCGTTTGGATGCACCTTGTTCCGAATAGCAATGCTATTCTAAGAATAGTAGCTATTCTTGTGCATCCAAACATACCCTAAGAGTGTAAAAAATATAAGTTGATATGATAAAAACCATAAACTAAAGGACAAAACTGTTATTTTTAATTTATAGGGTGGCTTAGCAATTTCAAATTATTACATCCAGATGCGCACATTAGAAATGGTGAGTTTTTTTATGCTAAAAATTTACGGTCTCTATGAATTAATGGTGTTCATTTAATTAATGATCCGCATTCAAACTCAATACTTTAGATAATTAAATGAACACCATTAGAAATTTATCACTGAATTTGTCGAAATTTTGATAGGCTGATCCAGATCCAAACTCCAGAGGATTCGGACTTAAAAGGTTCATCCATCTATTAGCCCACTGAAGACACAATATTAGTTACCCAAATGCAGTCGGCCCAATACCAGATCAAGTTTCTTTAGGCCCATATCAGTAAAAATGGTAACACTAGACTTGAAGTTCCAAACCAACTCGACTGTTCACATCAAGAGGTAACCGTGTGACCGTGTCCGGGTTCATATCTTCTGAGATATCTCAATTTTTGCGTGACCGACGTGTCCGGTGCCTATTCGGGGCACAATAGGGGGCCAGTATTATTTGAGCTTTGAGATTCGTGCATAACGTATTTGAACGATTGAAATGTTCCAAAAAGTCACGCAAAGTTTGAGATATCTCAGAGGATGCGAATTCACCGTGTCCGGACTCCGGAGTCCGGAGTCCATATTCTTTGACGTAACAGAATACTTATGTTTAGATCTGGATCAATTCGGTCTGATTGGTGTTGATTCAGATTCGACAGTCCAGATCTAAAAAGAAATACTCTGTTACTTTTGATATGAAATCCTCGTGTCCGTGTGTCTAGTTGGTATTCTTTCTAGTTTCGGCCGTTACTCGATTTCCCTATCTTGCTCGGACCAGTATTTACTGCGGAATTGATCGGACGGTTCATATTTACTTTCAGCTGGTGAGTACTCGGGATGATACAAGAGACAATATTAATTTTGTTGAGACAATATTAATTTTGTTTTGAGATTCGTATTAAAATCTTATTTGATCTGTCCGATCAAAACAAACAAGTCAGAAGTACCGCAGGAACTCGAGTGCGTATCCTCTGAGATCGCAATGCAAGACCGATGTTTCCGGTGCCTATTCGGGGTGCTGCATGGGCCAGTATTATTTGTGCTTTGAGATTCGTGCAGAGAGTATTTGAACGGTAGAGATTTCCCATAAAAACACGCAAAAATTGAGATATCTCAGTTGGATGCGAATTCAGCTTGCTCACTCTCTTCTATAACATCGGCGCGTGTGAGGAGCTGTGAGGAGGAAGGGAGGGAAATGCATCTAAGCGAGAACGAAGGAATAGAAGGGAAAACTTTCGTGGTGACAGGTGGATTAGGCGCCGTTGGATCAGCGTTGTGCTTGGAATTGGCGAGGAGAGGCGCTCGTGAGGTTCGATCGCTCGACCTCCCGCCAGATTCTCCTTCTCCTCTCCACTCATCTCTCCTCCAAGCTGGTGTTCTTCTAATCAACGGTAGGTTTATCTCCTCCCCTTCATATTCCCTCCTCAATTGGTTCAATCTCCTTCCATTTCTAATGGGTAAAGATTTTAACTGGACAGTATTGGCTTCATACAGCGCAAAGACTATAGAATCAAAACAGTACTGTAAATAGTTTGTGCGCTGCATAAAGCTAAAACTTCTCTGTTAAAACCTTTACCCTTTGTAATCCCCAGCTTACTGTCATTAAATTTATCTTTTCTCCTTTGTATTCCTCCTCACTTGGTTCAATTAGTTTCCAGAATTTTAGTATACTGTTATTCAATTCCTGCATTCCTCTCTCTGCCAAGTTATCATGCAATTAATTTTTGTATACTGTCATTCAATCAGGGGATGTGAGAAAGAAGAAGGATGTAGATAGAGCCCTACGTGGTGTGGATTGTGTCTTCCATCTGGCCTCCTATGGTGGGTCGGGTAAGGACATGCTCCGAGCAGGTGGGGTTGATGAGACCAATATAACCGGCACGTGCAACGTGCTTGACTCTTGCCGCGAGTCGGGCATCAGACGGCTTGTTTACTTGAGCTCCTACAATGTGGTTTTTGGTGGCAAGGAGATTTTGAACGGTAATGAGACCAACCCGTACTACCCAATTGAGTCAAATCCTGACCCATTTGGCAGGAGTAAATGCATTGCGGAGCAGCTAGTGCTGAAGAGCAACGGTCGACCCGGCAAGTAAGTCCAGTCTATAGTCTGAATTTACTTAGATCTAGTCAAATAGAACTATCATATAGAGAATTTGGTTGAGTTCATGCAAAGAAAAATGGAAGTATCATAATTTAGGAGAATACCAAATTTACTACGACGCTCTAAACAACATGTTATCCTCTCTCTCTCTCTCTCTCTCTAGAAATAGAAGTGGGATCCACTTCTATACATGTGCGGTAAGACCTGCGTTGGTATATGGTCCCGGTGAATTGAAGCACCTGCAAAGACTGGTGTCTTTTGCAAAGTTGGGACTTCTACATTGTAAGATTGGGGGTGAAAATGTTAAAACAGACTGGATATATGTGGAAAATCTGGTGTTGGCCCTCTTATTGGCAAGTATGGGCCTATTGGATGATATACCTGGTCGAGAAGGTCAGCCTGTTGCCGCTGGTCAAGCATATTTTGTATCTGATGGTAAATTTTACAAATACTTTACTGTCAATTTTAAATTGCAATAAACCTGAATTATAAACTGTCTCTTTCCAGGTTTACCAGTAAATACATTTCAATTTATTGCAATAGAACTAAACTCTCATCTCTCTCTCTTTCCAGGCTCACCAGTGAATTCATTTGAATTTATTGTGAACCCACTTCTTAGGGGTTTAGGCTATGGCGTCCCAAAATTTAGCATGGATCTAAAGCATGCACTTATTATATCACGCATATGTTGGTTTATGTACATGCTGTTGTTTCCATGGCTTGGGAAGAAATGGCTACCTCAACCTCTCATTCTTCCATCTGAAGCACATAAGGTATTTTATTTTCAAATAGCACCCTTAATATATCATATTTACTGGTACCATGTCAGCTTATTTGCTTGTTTTGCGAACTACACCCATAATAGTTAATATCATATTTACTGGTACCAGTTGTTTGGTACCCTTATGAACATTCTGAAATCAGTGGGTCCCCATTGTTATATAATTTAAATTAAATATCATGTTTACAAACAGCATGCAACTTGCACTTGGGTACTGCACATAACAAGCCAGATTTACATATTTAATTTTCTTTTTGCCTTAATAAAATTAAAATAAAGAAAAGAGGACTTTAAAATTGCACTTTAGCTTCCATATGTGTTTTAACTGGTTATGAAGCTATTTGGTGTCGAGGTTTATATAACAAAGTTAGAAAAACCTCAATTATTTTAAGCTTGGCCTGAAAATTACTTTGTTGGTGTCAGTTATTTTTCATCATTCATTCCTCTTTCTATATTAATTTTATTTCGTTAATTTTCTACTCATTGTGTGTAACAGATTGGAGTGACGCATCATTTTTCCATCCTTAAAGCTAGGGGGGAGCTTGGATATGTTCCCCTAATTTCTCCCCGGGATGGTGTAACCGCAACTGTTTCCTATTTCCAAGAGAAAAAAAGACGAGAACTAGATGGGCCCACCATATATACCTGGCTTTTCACTACACTTGGGATTTTTGCCCTGTTTTGTGCAGCATTCCTACCTCCAATTGGACCTCTCAGTTTCAATTATCAGCTCCATTTATTCGTTTTTAGGTCTCTTAGAGTGATTAGACTTGTGTTTATTGTGGCATCCGTGTTACATGTCGGTGAGGGCATCTATGCATTTTATCTGGCAAGGAGGGTGGATCCAAAAAATACCAAAGGCTGGTTTTGGCAAACTGTAATGCTAGGTTTCTTTTCTCTTCGGTATCTTCTCAAGAGGGCTAGAAGCAAAACTGAATAAAATGGTAAATTCTAAATTTTAAAAATTTTAGGCACTGCAAGCTTGATTCAAGAGATAAAAGGGTTTGGGCTTTTTAGTATTCACATATTGTGTTGATATTTTGTGCTATTATTTGTTGTTGTAAACTGTTAAGCACCTCAAATCATTACCTCTACATGTGTACACTGTATATTATTTCCTTGGTACTGACACTGGTATGTACTGGCAGAAATTTCCACATGCCAGATGACCATGGTCTTGATTACAACATTGACTTATTTTTCATTTTCTTTTGTGCCGTGCGTTTCCGTTTTATTTTTCTTGTTATCTAGGATAAAAAAAATAAGACCTGAATAGATGCATCATTTTCTCAAGAAAATGCAGAATATTTTTTACTTTCTGTAGTTTGAGTATTTTTATTTTTTTTGGGTGTGATCATAAATCTATTATCACAAAATAGGAAGAGGAGTCAAGAGAGCTCACTGAAAATAGGAAGAGAGATGGCACAATACAATTAGCCTCGAATTGCCGTGTTTCTCTCTATTTTATACTTCAAAAGGGATTTTAATTGATCTATTAACGGGTCTGATAAGTTAGTCGCTCTAGTTCTGTCCGTTTGATGCATCTTAAATGGATGTGATTTTATCTCGGTAGAGAATTTGGAGCCAAATAGCTCTAATGGTTAGTTCCAGTCAAACTAATGGCTCTAATCTCTCGACGTCGAACCATATTCTTACTTTCCATTTATATCGTAATTGAAACTTTGAAATAGTAGCGGAGTACAAATGTTGTATTCCAAATATGTTGCGTCTTATATTGGGGATTCAAATCTACGTGAAAGCATCACAACGTGGCCAGGGGCGGATCCAGATAAAAAAAATAATGAAAGAAATAAGAAAAACTATATTAAATTATTGATCTAGAATATTAAATTTCATTGCCTGTCCCTGTTTTATAAAATTATTGACAATAATATCCTATTGCACACACATGCATTCAGACATGCCACCAGCATTCATGAATGCATTTATGCATGTATGTATTCACAGCGCTATTTTAGTTAACTTGTTATTTTTTCTTTTGCACGAATTGGCACATCAAAATTCGTACTAGCGAGATTTAGATGATGAAATTATGAAGACAAAAGTCAGTTCTCACTAGAAAAGGGACATGGATTTCAAGGGTTAAGACCCACCTTGATTTTAATCAATTTGTTTCAGACAATTATACAAATATCAAAGGAATATTTAATGCAGATACACAATAATAGAGTTCTAAAAACCATAACATCTGGAATCCAACCAGTACTGTATTATTTCGTCCTTTCTAAAGGAGGAGCTTTGCTGACATTGTAGTTTTACACTGCTTTTCATCTTTGCATAGCAGTAATAGTCTTTCATATCGTGGTTCGACACATTTCTCAAACGTCAATACAATACAACAGCATGTATATACAAAGTACCCGTAGCAAAAGTTATGCCAAGGTTTCCAAGTACTTCTCTACAATATCCAGACCGCACAATTCTTTGACCATTGGCATAGTTGTGGGAACATCCATCGGGAATGTCAGAGGAGAGCCTTTCGATCTGACAAAGGCAGCAAATTCTGTTCTTGCTGCTCTAATTGCTTCTCTCAATGCACAATGAACTGATGATGCAAGAAGCAAGGGTGGTTCCCCAGATGCTACAAACAATATTTAAAGAAAAACAGCTGAATAGGGCTTTTCAAATGCACTTAATTAGTCATCCAAATCTAACCAATTGATTAGAAAAGGGAGAGTATACCTTTTGATGAGAGCACACGGTTTGTGTTGTGAGGGCTATTTATAAATTCTACATTGAACTCCTTGGGGATAGTGTCTACTGTTGGTATTTTGTAATTCCATGTGCTATCACTCACTGCCAATCCGTCAGAATTTGTCAAGAACTCCTCATACAGAAAGAAGCCAACACCCTGAATAAAACCACCTTCCACCTGCGTAAATAGGGAGGGAGAATTTAGGAAGGCAGCTTGCCAGCTTAACTTGCTTAGCTTCCAGTTGTTAAAAGGAAATAAATCCCCATAATCCAATAAATAGTTCAAAAAATATTATTAGATTTAAAGCCTTCCTACTAATCTTATGCTTTCAAGGTCCCACTGTCCTGCCTATTAAAATTGTTTTTTCTTCCACTAATAAGTTTTGAATAATTGGACAGTGAACATATAATAAACCATCTTTTTTTTTTGGAGGAAGTTTGTTGATCGACATTAAGACAAAAGATAGCAAACCTGGCCCAAGTCCACGGCAGGATTCAGACTCTTGCCACAGTCATATGCAAGGTCACTTCTTAGCATTGTGGTAGCTCCAGTGAGAAGATCAATCTCAACCTATAATTGCCAAAAACATTCTTAGAACTTCTCAAATTAATATGGCTTTTAAATAGATAGAATGGGCATTAATATACAAATGCTGACAATGGTACACTACACATTTATACTGAAATTATGTCAGCACAACCGTGTCAGTATGTCAAAATAAAGCTTAGGTACTAGTACTACAATTGAAGAAGGGAAAGGAATAAGGCCACACCTCACTAATGGCAGCTCCATAGTTTATGTAGCTGGAGGTAGATTGATCAGGAGTCCAGAATGAACTAGCTGATAGGTTCACATTTTGGACAGAAGCCTGCAATTATTTAATGCAATAAACTTTGAGTTAATATAATGCTACTAAAAACAATTCCTTATACACACACACACACACACACACACTATGGTACAACTATGAAACAATAAGGTTTGTACATATTTTGTTATATGCATATACAGTGGGCTTTACGCATACTGAAATTTTGAGAAAAATATACAAGTAAAACTGTAACTTCTGAAATAATTACATAAAGTGTGTTTCTAATTTGCACAATTAAATATTAAATAACTAGTTAAATTGTTGCGTCAACAAACCACAAGTAAATAAGAACAAACAAAACTAACCAGACCAATCAATGCTTCCCATGAAACCACACCCTTTTCCTGTTTCGTTTTATCCTTGATGGGTTTCAACCTTTCAACAAGCATATTACAAGCAAGCCGAACTGCCTCACAGCTGTTCTCTGATGTTGTGCTTCCACCAGTGAACCCTCCCTGGATCAAAGTCAAAGTATCTGCCTGAACAACACGTACTTTTTCCAAAAGATCTTCATTTTCCTCCAACAATTCCTTCAGACCAAACGCTGCCATTTGTTTTACTTTTGTCCATAGACCTTGGCCCATCTCAATTCCTCCCACTTCCACAACTATTGATCCATCTTTGAGCACAGATACTCTCCCTGGGGCTTTTGTTGTAATCACTTTGTATGTAATCGGCACACAAGAAATACCCCGCTTCTTCCATTTGTTTACACTATTAAAATCTCTTATCATCTCAGCACGCATTTCATAACTTGGAGTGGAGGCCAATTGATTAAAAAGTGATGGTAGTGTATATGTGAGGGCATCTCCAGCACTTTTTTCAAAGAAAACTTGAAGGCTCTCATGATCATGAAGATTTTTTCTCCTAACTGCATTAGTATCTAGCGAAAGTACAGAAGCGACATGCTCTATTATTGCTTCGGCAATGAAAGAGCCCTGCACATCACCTGGGGCCCGCATGGAAGACTTGGATGTGTTGTTTGTCTTGCACATCTTGATGTCAAAGGAGAGATTCTCCCAATTGTATTTGTTCATGGCCCCTATCATAGCAGTTGATATAAAAGGTCTACCGTCTCCAGATATGCCTGCATTAATTCTCAAGTCCAGGTGCAAGGCTGTGATTTTTCCATCCGACTTGAAACCCACGGTATAGTATGCCTTAGTTGGATGTCGGCCTCCTATCATTATCATGTCAGTTTGGCGATCAAGGTAAATCTTGACGGGATGTCGAAGCTTATGTGCTGCAACAGCACATGCAGTGATGACCTAGAAGATAACATATCTAACTGTTAGTTAATTTTATTTTCAAACCAACATTTCCATAGGAAATTGTATGCTTCAGTACAATAATAAGCAACAAAGGAAGTTGGTTTTGTAAAGGTTGAATTAACAATTGACAAATATATAACATAAAAAATGAGATATCCAACATCTGACTGTCTGAGACTTGTAAATTATGCTATGATTTGCAAGCATGGTCAAATAAAATATATGACCCACCACAACAATTATCTTCAAGAGTAAAGTAGCAGTGTGGTGGTCACAGTCCCAGTGTTTAATTGTTGGTTTTATTGAGACCGAAATGGTATCTAGATCAACATAAGCCGTTTCATTTTCTTGAAGCACAATCTGAATAAACTTCAGAAATATGTGTAAACAAACGTAGCTAGTTTTGGGGTTCAGAAGACTCACAGGCATAGCTCTAAAACCCTTTGCACCAAAACTTCCTCCGATTCTTCTTGTAATAACACGCACATTGTGGAATGGAACACCAAGTGCCTTTGCAATATGACCTTGAGCACCTTCAGGCCATTGAGTTGCAGCGTAAACTGTCATGCAGTTATCCTCATCAGGGACAGCTAGTACTATTTGTGGTTCCATGTAGAAGTAGTACTGTGAAGCTAGTTTAACCTGACACAAGATGCATATCAAATTTAGTATCATGTAGTAGTTAATTATTTTTTTTTCTAGCTTATGACGTCGTCAGACACTGGACAGTAGACATTGTTGTAAACTTGTAATCCTATCCACACAAACTTAGCACTACTGTATGTGTGAATAAGCTAATTGCGACAAAATATAAAATTAATATGATCAAGGGATTTTCTTCTCTATTAAATGTTGGTTGGGAGGGCTAATTAATTTCCTTGCCAGTGGGATAAATGATTGATCTGTTTGATTATAGCCAAAGAAGTACCTCAGCAGATTCAATTTTTTGGTCGGCTTCAGCTATTCCTTTGGAGAAGTTGCCAATTTGTTTGGGATAGCACATTGGAGGAATATCAAAGTAGCTGTTGTGCTCCATGGCATCTTCAATAGACAAGATTGGTGGCCCCAAATTATCCATGGAGTATTCAATTACTGCTTGTTTGGCTGCCATGTTGGCAAATCTCTGTGTTTCTGCAATCTAAAGGAGTGTTATTTTTTTTATATAGATGAATTAAAATATTAAACTGATCTTGTATAAGATAATGAAGTAATGTAAGTACCACAAGACTAAGCGGTTGACCGGCATATTCAGCAAGAGAATCTGCAAATATTGGCTCAGTTCCAAATAACCATCCAAGACCAACATTTTGTCCTCCTTTCGGGATGTCTTTGGCAGAAATAACCGAGACAATTTTAGATGATGCCAGAGAAGATTTGAAATTAATTCCCTTTACTTGAGCTAGAGGCTTTGAGCTGTAAATAAATGCTCCATAAAGGCAGTCCTTTGGAGTAGGGATATCATCCACATAGACCGCTTCCCCTGCCAAAATAGGCCAAATTTTCATAGGTTTATATCAACTGCAATTGATTCTATTCACTACCAGTAAATTTTGCATCTCAGTTACAGAAAATTTAATTTTTAGTATTTCTCCCTGCTAATAGATATGATCTTTAGTTGGATGTACATATGAACAAATAGAATGCAATCATCTTGCATGTTCACCTTTAACTTATTTCATACAACTTGATGCAACCAGTAAAAGGCTATGAAAAAGGGAAAACTAGCTGCCAATAATTATATATGTAAACCATGTTTCTTTTGTTCATGAAAGTAAAATAATTGTTGTGTAATTAATTCTGAAACTCTATACATAATGAAATACTCTAATTAAACCAGCACCTTCAAGAAAAATACAGGTGGAGTGGAAATCATACCTGAAGCTTGAAGCTCTGCTCCAGCTTTCTTAATTAGCTCACCAACTGGGCTAAACTCTGAATTTACCAATAATTCTTGACTCGAAGAGAGAAAAATGTCATCGCCATTTTTGGATTCCATGTGTGACTCACCATTTTGGTAATCAACAGGAACAACTTTTCCAGGTTCAAAGAGACCTTTGGCAATGGGAGAAAGAAATTTGAATAGAAAACCAACAGCCAAGCTGACTCTGTACTCAGGATGAGCTGTGCTATTTGTCGGTACAATCACTTCTCTGAGTAACCTTATTGCTTCTAGTAAAACTGATGCAGTGACAATTTTACCCTTCAGAAAATCCTCAACCTTTCTTGCTCTAATTGCATGATGTGTACCATAGGCACCAAAAGCCATCTGTATGTTATCCACCACAACATCTCCTGTTTTTTCATTGATTATAGTTTGCGCCAGAAAAGCAGAGTTAACATAAGAAACAGCATTACCAAGAGGGCGAGGAGATGTCCGGTATGTTTCAAAACGGATATTGTTGGATGAAGCCCAAGAAGGGATAAAGATGCTCAAAAGAAGTGTTCTATAATCACAAGGAGGCCTCTCCAGGAATTCCTCCAGTGTAAGAGTAATCCTTTCTAATCCCTGCTGGATAGAAACATTTGAGCTGGCAGCAAGCAAAATGGTTGCAATGTCTGACTCGAATTGTTTTCTTTGTGCTAAAATTAGATTCCCTCCTACACTTGCTGTGTTTCGGACAAATGGTGATGCAACTTTGTTCATGTGATTTGCAATTTTTTTAAAAACTAAAGTAGAAACTTTCTCTTCCCTTAAGACTTCAATTGCTTTCGAAATAGTCACTGCTGAACCCAATTCTACTCCATTATTAACACTCTTAATTATTGAAAGCTCTGGAATACCACGTAGGTCAATAAATTTTTCATGCAAATCTTGATCCTTGTATATACCACTGCTTGTATTCCCTACAACAAGCTTGACATTGTTTGCATTAAACAAATTTGAACTAAAAAGCGCATGCAAATGTTCAATACTTTTCGGTCGGTACCAACCATGTTCAATGATTTCAGCCTCCTGGCCATTTGAAGTACTTATTGTTGATTTAATCTCAGCTTTTAAGAAATCAGGAAATGTGCACACTCCCCCAATTGAGTAATTTGGTAACCTTTTTGCACATTCAACTTTGTTCCCTTTATTCCAAAAGGTATTCAACCCCAAATCTTCCAAGTCAACATCAGCTGCAAAACTCTTACAAGTATCTACTAAGGGTCGGTAACCGGTGCATCGGCAGAGATTGCCAGAAATAGCCTTCTCGGCTTCGGAAACAGTGATCTTAGAGAACCCTTTTGGAGGCTCCGGCCTACTAGCATCTTTGTCTGCATTAACGAGGGAGGAGAAAAGAGAGATGGACATGCCAGGGGTGCAAAACCCACATTGTGAAGCATGGAACCCGGCAATCCTCTGGTGGATAGCATGGTAACCATCTTTGATATTACCAAGACCCTCTGTTGTTGTTACTGAAGAGTAGTTTATGCTGCCCAAAAGTGTTAGGCAGGAGCTTGCTGACAACTCGATCACCTCATCTGTTGCTGGGTCATATTTTGATAGAAGAACAACACAAGCCCCACAACCACCTATAAAGGCATAAAAAATTATAGTAAAAATTATAGATTATTTGATTTGTGCTCATCATATCCAAATTGTATGAAATTTAATACACAACTAATATATAATACAAATGACACGTCTATCTTTTCTTTAATTTGAAATATATTATTAAAATTGTCGGTTAATTTGTTGTGAATTGATTTTTCATATAGAAATATTTAATTGTGAATATATTAAACTCGATCTAGTCAAAAGACGAAACTAATAACAGTTACAGTATTGCTTCTTTTGTGTGTGTGTTTGCCTAGAGAACTTGTGCACTTCAGTCACTTCAATTAAATACTGAGTACCGGCTGAAACTGTACCAAACAAGACTCCAAATCAACGGTGGTTTGCATATTTGTCCGTCTATTGGACAATTCCTCTTGCTTATTTTTTAGAAAAACACTGCTTTGTCCCTTCTCAATTTGAAAATTCAGTTTGGCATGAAATAATAAGATTTTGGTTTCACCTACTCGAATAACCCAAAGGAGAACAATAGAGAGAATTAGCTCTGTGTACCTTCACCACAGCCAAGTTTGGGGCCTCTGAAACGGGTTCGGGTCCGGATGAACTCCAGCAGAGACATAGAGGGATCTGCATCTGATATCTCGTATCTCTCTCCATTCAAAGCAAAGACGAGCCTCTCGGTTGTCACCACCATTTGTTTCCTCTCTCACTTTCTTCCACTCTTTCTGGCGTTGAGAGATAAGCTATTCGGGCTATTCTCCCAAGTACTTTGGAAACTGTATTCTATTCCAAATTGGGTGGCTGATTGCCACCTTTAGCCATCTAAAATTGGTCGGTTTCAAGAGAGAGAGAGAGAGACATAGCTTGGTAACCCCTGCCAACTTTTCAAAACAGAGAGCTAGTGACTGTCTTTCTTTAAGAATTGTGAGTTGTTGGCACGTCTCTAAAGATTACGTACTGATATTTAAGAATTTTTTTATAAAACCATAATTAAAAGAATAATTTTACTGCACAAATGTTAAAAAAGAATATAAAATAATGCTTGCCATCTAAAGCAATTTAGACAAATGTAAACTTACATCTCACCTCAATTGTTACGACACATATTGTCCAATTCTTAAATATTTTTAGACGGCTGCTGTAGCTGCTTCGCAATCTTTCAATCGTTTTAAACTTATCCCGAAATTTTTATGGTGGAAATTACATGTATCTTCCAAAATTAGAACATTTATGTAGTTGATGTCTGAGAATAAAATTCTAATCAAACTCAAATTGTAAGAAAAAGGATGTCAAGAAGACCTTGCCAATTTTGTTCTTCTCAAGAAGATGTTGACCATCTGTTTTTTCAATGTTACTTTGCTAAATCTATTTGGTTCTATATGGGGGCAATGTCACGATGTTAGTCAGTTGGCATTGTATGCAAGATGTAGTTCAATTTGCTTTAACACTACCTAAACTTACTAGAACAACTTTTTTTATAGTTATTAGTGCTGTGATATGGTGTCTTTGGAAACAAATAAATGATCTCTCCTTCTAAAATTCAGTAGTGCACACTTATCGAAATGTTATACTAACTATTATCTCTATTGTTGTTTATTGGACAGGGCAGCTTCCATTAGAGATGCAGAGTGATGTGCAGGACTCGATGCCTAAAGATGTTGATGAAGTCCCTCTTCAGGTGACAATCCTGGAAACGGAAAGGATGCTGACCTGACTGTCTGATGACTCTGAGTGATACCTCAACCTATTACCCTCCTTAACTTTTAGATTAGATAGCCTTATTAGTGGCTAAGACTTACCTTTGTGATTGCCTCGTAGCTTACTATTGTTGATATTTTGGCAGTTGATACTTGTCTTGTTTGTTGGGGCACATGTGCTGCATGATCTCTTACTATCTAGATGCTATTTCTTTAGTTTTGTAAATCTCTATGTTTCATGGCAATGAAACGGATTTCAGCCTTTAAAAAAAATCCCAAAATTTTATTTATACCATGTGTGAAAAAAATAATAAACCAATAAATCACTTTTTTCTAAGAATTTTGAAAAGTGTCATGTCCGCAATTTTAATGGGCGGACACAGAAGGACAATTCCACCCATCAAAATTGCAAACACAGTCTGAGTGTCCGCCATCTTAAATGGCGGACCTTCTCTTCTTCTTTTTTGACTTGTTTTACGCTATTTTTCATATAAAAATTATATTTTAATATGAAAATCATCATTACATTTTGCTTTTATTCATTTAAATATTACATACGGTTGAATTAAATTGAAAGTCATATTTGACTTTTTGTTTTTTGTGTTAGCGGTAAGAAGAAGAAAAAAGAAGGTCTGTCGTTTTAATTGGCAGACTCAGTCTGGGGTCCGCCAAATTAAATGGCGGATCTTTAATTTTTTGTCTGCTATTTAATTTGACGAACGTGCCAGATTTCGAAATTCTCAGAAAAAAAAAATAGTTTTTGGTTTTTTTTTTGTTGAATATGGTACAAATAAAAATTTCGGAAACTTATCACAAGTAGTCATTCCATCTTTGGCAATAAGCATACCTAAAAATTTTATTTGGTGGCATTTATTTTTGTAATATGATTAAGTTGTCAAATTAAGCCCATTCAAGTAATGTGATAGGTCATATTTTATTTATTTATTTATTTTTCATTCTGACGGTGGATTTAGGATTTTCGTCTTGGGAAAGACGCAAAAAATAATAGGAGGGAGCACAAAAATAACAAATCTGATCTAAACAGTTAATTGGATCATTAATCGGATAATAAATAAGAAATAATGCTTTAATTTATAATTTTTAATACTTTGAATTATAATTTCTGATACCCTAAGATATAATTCTAATTACTAATTATTATTTAAGAATTTTTTAAATTTAACAATAAATTTAATTCGAATTACAAATTAGAATTTCAAAGGTGGAGAAAAAGCAGGAGAACAAAGTCGTTGAGACCTGGTAGGTATTCATAAAAAATTTAAAATTCAGGGGCAGTTACCCCCTGTCCAATGTATGTCCCTGATGATTTTTAAATATATAGGTTATCTTTGTTATTCGTATGTGGTGAATTAAACTTTTTGCTGTACTCTGAAGTTGTCAAACAAAATGTAAAATAAAAAAAAAATAAGATTGAGTTACTGAAGAATAAGTTAAATTATCTGTCTACACGAATTTACTTTTCCAAACGTACATTTATAGACACATATTTACTTTCCAATTGCTTACTTCTTCAGACAAATAAATTCATGTTGTTAAACAAAATGAAAACTTAATCATCGTCAAAGTGAAGTAGTAATTAAATTTCATGATCGATACTCTCAGGGTGAAGGGTAGGGTGAAGGGTGACTTGAATTCATATACGCTTCAATATTTAGTTTTAGATTCAACACAAAATCTATTATATTGACTTCAAAAGAGATAAATCTAAATTATTGAAACCAATCTATCTTATGAGTGATGTGTGCACATATAAAATTTAAAATTTTCAAATTTAATTAGTATAACGTCAATCAATAAAAAAATATGACTTTCTACATGCAAAAAAATAAAGTTATATAAGTTATTTTAATGCATTAATTTTTCATCAATATTTTTACCAATTAACTTTGTATTAAATGATTTCGAAAGTTTCAAAATTTTGCATATACATGCATAACTCGTGAAGTATATCATTTTTAACTGTTTGAATTTTGTCTCGTTTAAAGTCAATCTGCTAAATTTTAAAATTATGCCCATCAAAATTTTTAGTGTAGCTTTGCCCTATATTAAAATGAGGCACACTACAATGAAGCCTATGCATTCTTATATATTGCCCCCACATGATAGACATCAAATCAAAGATCAAGTATTATATGTATCAACAAATAAACTTTGGAGGGGCAAAACATATATAATATTAGAAGCAGAGACTCAATATAATAAACTTTATGATTCACATTCTAATTTGTTTATATACAAGTGGGAGACGCAATATAATAAACTTTATGATTCACATTCTAATTTGTTTATATACAAGTGGGAGAGTTAGTGGAGTAGGTGAGTGTGAAATTTGTAATTATCTAATTTAAAGGAAGATGGTCAATAGGTGTCTCACATGCAAATTTTTGTAACATAAAAATATTTAATTCGATCACCATTGTATTTAAACAATTAATTGGTTTACACTAAACTCTCTATCAGTCATTTTTGACATAAAAACTTGATTTTATAAATGTCAAATTTGTAATAAACATAATTTTTACAATTTATTTACAAAAGTTCAAGGTGGAAACATGTTATGGCATTTTTATATTTTCTTCAATTACGCGTTTTGCTTCAAGGTAATAGTCAGTACCAATTCATGTGTTGTGGGAGAAAAATCTGCATCTAATGATTAAATATATTATTTTCTCAAGAAGAAATTGTTGTTAGTTTCACCTTACTGATTTGTAAAATCACATCATATGACGTGATTTGTGACTTGATCACTTAATCTGACATGATTAAAATATTCACATGATATAACTAAAATAATGGAGAACAACTTATGAAAAAAAAATGATATTTTTATTTTCATATTATTTGGGTAAATTCATTGAATATTAAATTCATATTATGTGGGTAAATTCACTTCACGCTTTTGGGTATTAAATTCATTGAAAATAAATCAGAAAAAATGTAAAGAATGTGGTAAAACTAATTTCCGGATTTAAATTTTTTATGCAAAAAAAATTAAAAAAATATCCTGGGAAATAACGAAAAATTATTTTAAAGTGAAGGAAAACTGTTGGAAATTTTATTTTCATAATTTATTTCGTAAAATAATTGCTAGAAATTTTCTTAAGCTTACTTGATTAGATAGTAGATACATGAAATAATTATCTTGTTACCTGGTTCTTACTGGAAAAAATGTTAAATTTGTGTAGGGCAAATTTGTTTTTTGTGAAAAAAATTCCGATGTCAAATTATATGTTGAAGTCAGCACCGTATATAGAAAGCCCAAGCCCATTAGCTTATTCTAGAGTATTCAAGAAATAGAATATCAAAGTCGGTAAAGTAAAGATATGGAATTTACTAGAAACAATTTGTATTATCTAGAACTAACCTAAACCGACATTAGAGACATATAAATAGGAGGGTATGGTAAATGCTTGAAATCAAGTCATAGAAAGTAGAATTGAGTCCGTAATTCTAGTGAGAAATATAAGTGAGTGAGTTATGTAAGATGTAGTACTCTTCTCCTAGTGTAAGAAATAAAATTAATAGTCAACATTATATATAGTATATAAATGTTGAATGGATTAGATGAGTAGATTTACTAAAAAAAAAAAAATTCATAGCGGGTAGAAAAGCAATTAAGTAAGAAAAAAAACAACTCGTCACAGGGAATAATATGTAGAATACTAAAGAAAAGGTTAAGAAAGAGAATCCTTTTTCACCAGCCGAGCCGATTCACTAAGTCTGGCTAGACCATGTTTTAAAAAATTATTATTTTTTAACTATTTTTAGACCGAGTTAGAATGAGCTAAACCGAGTTGGAACGACATTGACAATATAGAGTAGAACTAGGGTGCTCTTAAGAGTATCAAACCCCTTTGTACTCTTAACTCTAAAACCTATCGAATTAACTTCGAACGATGAATCCAAATCGTTGAAATCCTTCTACCTTACGAGTGATGCGTCTACATGTAAAAATTTTAAAGTTTCGAATTAATTTAGTATAAAGTCAAGTGGTCAAAAGACTTCCAAAAAATGAATGCATTAAAATTAATTTAAAAACCTTCTAATTTTGACCACTTGACATTATACTAAAATAATTCGAAACTTTAAAATTTTTACATGTTGATGCATCACTCGTAAGGTAAAATGATTTCAACGGTTTGAATTCATAGTTCGAAGTTAATCCGATAAGTTTTAGAATTAAGAGTACAAAAGAGCTTGGTACACCTAGGAGCACCCTAGTTCTACTCGACAATATAAAATTCACACAAATTCACAAATTGATACCTAGCTGGCGAGTTGACGAGCAAACTAGGTTCTAGTTCAAACTCGTTAATTCTGGACCAAATTAGTAGCGAGCTAGCTCGTTAACAATTTATTCCAATAACGAACGAGTCACCATCGAAGCAGAGTTACGTACTTTTTTGCCACCACTAGAGCTGACGCTATTTCACACTCCGAGGCGCGCTCAGCTATCAGCAACTTTTTTTTTAAATGGAAATTATAACAAACTTTTTAATCAAACCAGCCAATCTAATGAAAAAGTTACAAAAATAGCATACACCGGATCCCCAATCCGGTGTAGCTTGAGAGGGCCGGACTACACCGAATTGGGAAACCAGTGGAGCTTTTTTTGCTCTGCAGACGGGGGAAAAATGGATCAGCCGGGTGGAAAAAGGGCTACACCGGATTGGAAAACCGGTGTAGTCCGGCCCTCTCATGCTACACCGGATTGGGAATCCCGTGTAGGCTTTTTTTATAACTTTTTCAACGAATTGGCTGGTTTGGTTAAGAAATTTGTTATAATTTCCATTTAAA
Source organism: Carex cristatella (assembly GCA_024447775.1). Classification (NCBI taxonomy): domain Eukaryota; kingdom Viridiplantae; phylum Streptophyta; class Magnoliopsida; order Poales; family Cyperaceae; genus Carex; species Carex cristatella. Next base: position 4,207,116 of record JAJHPF010000008.1, on the reverse strand, counting down.
AAAAAAAATCCGCTATCAGCTGTCTGACTCGAAATTTTTATTTTTACCATATTGGAACAAAACAAAAACTCAGAACACCACTTTTATGAGAATTATCAAATGTATTATTTCTCCATTTTAATCTGCGCACACAAAAAGCCGAATGTGCATTTCAAAATGGGAATCGGTGTAGGTTCGATGCCCATCGGACCTAGTTTGGTTTCGATGGACACATCCACCATTGAATCTTATCAACTTTAATCAAAAGGTGGCTCAACTTAACAGGTATTTTTAAAACAAATTTCATTTATTTCGAATGGTAAACCCGTTAAGCATCAAAATATCAGAGTCACTCTCTCTCTCTCGTGCTCTGTCCCAATTCTCGCATAGGCGACGGAGGCCCCTCTCTCTCTCGCTCTTTCCCAACTCTCGCACGGGGCGTCGCGTCCTCCTCCTCCCGCACGGAACTTCGCCGGCTGTCTCGTTCACAGGTGCGCGCTACTTCTCTCTCTTGTACCGTGCGCTCTGTCCCAATTCTCGTACCGGTGACGGAGGCTCCGCTCTCTCGCTCTTTCCCAACTCTAGCACGACGTCGCCTCCGTCGGTTCTCTCCCTCTTTCCCACACCGTGTCGACCTAGTTTGGTTCTTCACAAGCGACTGACAGTGTTCAAGAGGAGGCCGTAGCAGCAACAGAGCATGCGACTCAGGCCGCCGAATCTTTACTCAGGTAAGGTCTCTCTCTCTCTTACAGCCACCCATTTGTATTTCTGCTTTATTTTAACTTAATATGGTTTAATTTAGCTAAGAAATGGAGTTGAATTAGGTACATAGAAAAATTGAATAATCTGAATGTTTGCTTCCAAATTAGGTTGATATTAGATGTGATTTGCAAAGAAGAAAATAAAATGATCGTTATTTTTTTTTTTGGGGTTTAAAAGTAGGGTCAAGTTCTTACTTGGATTTATTGATGATTAATAAACAATTCAGGTTTTGAATAACTGTTACAAAACACAGAAAAATTGAAGAAAATTTAGTACCTTATTACAAAAAAGAAATACCACAGCATGCTTCAATTTTGAAGAAAACAAGTTCGCATAGTGAGTGCCTTCTTCAATTTTGGTTGGAGATCAGAACTTTGATAAAAAAAAAAAAAAAAATACCACAGCATGCTTTTGAACCGTAATAGAAGTTAAGTTTTTTTGTCTGAAAAGAGTAGCAAATACTAATTAAATATAACTTGCCCCTAATATAGTTAAATTACAACTTCTGTTTCTTTTGTGGCTAGTTTTGGCATAATTTAGTTCTCAAGGAGTTTCAACCATGGGGACAGATTCACAACCACTACAAAACCTACAACTCAATCAGCCAACTATCTCTTCTCATGGTTAGTATTCTTTGATATTTAATTAATTGGTGACCTATCATTTTGTTAGAGTAATTGCTTAGATTTAATTAACATAGCGCTTGTAATGTTCTTCTTGCTAGAAACCATGTCAAACAATATTGAAGATGATATTTCTGATGACAATCAATTGTCAGAATCTATGGTACCTACAATTGGAATGAAATTTGCATCAGTAGAAGAGGCATATAATTTCTATAATGCCTATGCTTTACAAGTCGGATTTAGTATGCGGAAAAATCTAGATAGGAAAAACAAGTCCAATATTATTACTATGAAACATTTTACATGTAACAGAGAAGACAAATCTAGAGTAAGAGCACCAATTGAAGCTCCACCAAAATTTACCAAGAAGGAAATTAGAATTGCATGTACTGCACATATGAAAATTAATATTTGCAGTAAGGGTGTTTACACGGTAACTTCTTTTGATTCAAACCACAATCATGCCACTTCAACCCCAACCAAAGCAAAAATGTTGAAGTCTCATAGAAGAATAAGCAATGCACAAAAGACAATGGCAGATTTGGCTGATGCTACTGGTATTAAGCCAAAAGCAACATACGAGCTTTTAGCTAAACAAGCTGGAGGGCGACGTAATCTTACTTTCATTCCAGACGACTACAAAAACTACTTGAGAACAAAAAGAGAGCGTGCTATAGCATTAGGAGATGCTGGGGCACTAATGCAATATCTTCAAGATCGTAAAAAACAAGACCCATTTTTCTATTATGCAATTCAACTTGATAAAGATGTTCAAATTACTAACATCTTTTGGGCTGATGGAAGATCATCATTGGACTACGAATATTTTGGTGATGTCATTTGTTTTGATAGTACTTATAAAACAAATGACTATGGTAGACCTTTTGCTATTTTCGTAGGCATTAACCACCACAAACAAAGTATCATATTTGGTGCCGCTTTGCTCTATGATGAGACTGCCCCTTCATTTGAGTGGTTGTTTTGTACTTTATTGAAAGCTACAGGTGGAAAAGCCCCCAAGGTGATGTTATAATTTACTTTTATATAATTTAGTTATGTTTATGTGATTACTTCTATCTAATTAGTTTGACAATCTTTTAGGTAATTTTGATTGATCAAGACTTTACCATGAGTAAAGCAATAAAAAATGTTCTGCCTGACACTACTCATCGTTTGTGTGTTTGGCACATGTACCAAAATGCCGCAAAGAACTTGAGTAAAGTCTTCAGCGGTTCTAAATCTTTCAAGCGTGATTTCAGCCATTGTGTGTACGATTGCGAAGATGAGGAAGACTTTGTGCGTGCATGGGAAGAGATGCTTAGCAAATATGATTTGTCCGATAACAAATGGTTGGCTGATTTATTCAAAATTCGAGAAAAATAGGCCCTTGTGTATGGTCGGCAAGTCTTTTGTGCCGATATAAAGTCAACTCAAAGAAGTGAGAGTATAAATAGTGTTATTAAGAGATATTTGGATAGTCAGACGAAATTGCTGGACTTCTTTAATCATTGGGAGAGACTTTTAGAAGAGCGACACCATGCGGAGTTGGTGGCAGATGTTAATGCAAGTCAAGGCAACCCTAAAGTTCCATTTTCAGAAATGCTCAAACAAGCCTCAGTTATTTACACTCCAAGTGTCTATAAAGAGTTTGAAGTTGAATATGGACGCTTTCTTGATTGCTCAATACAAGACAATGGACAAAGAGAGAATATACATGAATACATTGTGACAATTGGGCATCGGTCCGCATTGTGTGGCATGACCTTTCAAGTGATGACATGTCTTGCACTTGCCTCAAGTTTGAGTTTAGTGGGATCCAGTGTTGTCATGTCATAAAGGCTTTGAATTTTATGAACATCATGCGGCTTTCTGAAAAGTACTTTTTGAAAAGATGGCATAAGAATGTGAAGGCTGGCACAAGGATATCTCTTCCAAACACCGAGATCGAATCTGAAGTTGACATGGCAAAGCGTTATAGTTATTTGGTGAGGATATACAATGACATTTTTTCTACAGCAGCACAGAGTAAAAAAGCATATAAATATGCTCTTGGAATGGTGAGAGAACTAATGTCTAAGGTGAAGGAGCTTGTTTTCGAAGAAAGCCGAAGTGACCCAATAAATGACAATCGAATGACACCAAAAAATGAGGCATCTGAGGTCACTTTAGATGCAACATCAAAAAAACCAATCGGTATAAGAAAAAGGGATAGAGAGCGAGGATGTCGCCGTTATCCAAGCTCTCTTGAAATAAATAAGAAGAAAAAAATATGTTAGTGGTTAACTGGTTATATATTTATTCACAATTCTCTTAATATGTTGTACTAATGTTATTAAGATAATTTATAAATTATTTTACAGTTGAATCCACTAAGCTATCGAATTCAAAGTCTACAGAGATGTTGCCAAATGCAAACCTTGGTGGACATGATCTCATATATCCACAAACCTCTGGATTAAAAGTATGCACAGTTTATTCAAACTTACAGTTTTAGTGAAACATTAATATAAATGTAATTACATGGTTTATTTATTATGCAGGATACACATTCTTTTGGATATGCAACCCAACTTTTTCATACAAGGCATACTTTTAGTACTACAAACTCCAATCTTCTAGATTCCCAAATACTTGCTACACCATCTAGTTTGGCTGGTATGATATATAAGATAATTTTGTTTTTCATAAAACTAGTCGATTTCAATTTGGTTAAAACTCAAAAGTCAATAATCTCAATTTTAAGTTTTGGTTTCAGCTCAAAAATTATCTCCTCCTCATTGGGCGTCACCTCCAAATTCAATGGGATATGAGTCATCGCCTCAGCTGCTTGAGAGTCGTATTGGGCTTCTTAAATCTGGTGTGGCTAATCGCTCTGGGTAAGTTGCTAATTGATCATATCAGATTTGTTGTGTACTAACTTGGGTTTCATATGATATTTTCTAGTTGCATTTATTATGACAGACAACTAGTCCAGGGAAACTCAGTGAAGGTTTCGACAATTCAGCAGATGCAGGCTTGGAACCAGCATAATGTAATTAGTTTTCTATCCCTTTATTTTTCTTTGGAATATAACTTGATAGCGTATAAATTTTTTTTTTTTTATCAGTTGCGCCCTAACCTGGACATGCAGATGCAGTTTGTCACCTCTCAGGGTCAGGTTCAGCTCATGTCGCCACGACATTAATTTCTTGCTCAAGTTCAGGCACAAGGTCTGACAAACTCTGGAGAAATGAGTCCACAAGAATTTAGGGCCTTACCTGGGGGCGGATTCACCGGTAAAGATGCCCAACCCAATGAAAATGACGGTTCAATTGGCTCGCCTGTCCAATCAAGCTCATCTAAGGTGAGGTGCTAATATATAGATGTTTTTTTTTCTTGGAAATTTTTCCTTGAAAATAAGAAAAAAGGTGTCCAATATTGGTATTTACTGAAAAGCAAAGTACATAACCTTTGAATAAAGATTATTTCAAAATTGAAGAAATTTATGGTGAATAGCTAAACTGAGATGGATAAAAGAGTGGATGTGTGGTGACAATGGATAACAGTTGAACTTGATGCAAACTCAGTGGAAGCATGTTCATTGTCATCTTTATTTCAATTCTCACAAACTTAATGTTCACCTCAAGTGAGATATATAAGATTTTTTTGTTTTTTCACAAAACTAGGTTTTTTGGAACTATTCATAATTTTTTTGTTCTTTACTTTGCAAGTCTAAAGAAATAGAGTTGCTAATTTATAGGATGCATTGTTTTTTATTTAGTTTTCGGTGTACATCTTGGTGACAAATATGTGTACATTTTGGTAACAGGTCTAGAGAAATGTTATGCTAGAATGAGTACATTTTGGTTCTTTTATGGTAACAGATTTCAGTAAGTGCTTGAAATTTTTGTGACTTGGGGATAGAGACCACGCATCCTTGTGTATATGTAACTCTATTTCAATTAATGAAAGATGCTGACTATATTGTGCTCTTTGATCATTGTGTCATTTTTTTTTTTTTTTTCTGTTTTTCTGTGTTGTTTCTTACTTGGATTTAACACCACTTTGGTGCACTATTGCATTTTGCAAAAGTGAGGGACTATAATGCAAATATGTACATAGGTACTTTTCTGCCATTAATTTTTTTCAAGATAACCCCAAAAAATAATAGTGTTATTTGAAGACAATTCACAAATTGTGTACCAGTGTCCATATTATTTATTCATTACATCTGATAAAAAAATGTAAGTGGCACATTAAACTAATCTAGACAACTTTGCTCCTGTAAACTGATAGCCTATTCCATGATTTTTGCCCAGACACAATGCTTATTGTTTATAGTAAGTTATAGTATATCATAAATCAAATACTAAAAAGAATTAGAAGCCAGAAATTCAAAGAAACATTGAAAATATCCAAACTTCATTAAACAAGCTATCATATCACTAACTATGAAACTTTTACAATTCACAAACTAATTACACAGTTAACTTCGACAAACTCTCACCAAACTACAATAAAGTTTAAACCATGATCTCCTATTGTCTCCCTAATCTCTGTCGGCACCTAGTCCTGTCAGTACGGTTTAGAGATGTTCTTCATTAGTGACTACATTGCTTCCTTCAAGTATCTTGCTTGGGTGTACCTCTAAGAAAATATAACAAATACAACTATTAGGTAAATAAAAAGGAATCTGATCTCATTAAAAACAGCATTTAAAAGTAACATGGAGATAAGTTAAAATAAAACAAGCATGTATCAGATCTCAAGAACAAGCCATTTCTTCAGTTTTTTTGTTTTCTTTTTTTTTCAGGTACTAGTTATGATGAAATAAGATCTCAAGAATAAAAAAATTAGACCTCCAATGTCGTGGTCACCTGGTACTGGTTCTAATTAAAGGTGGCTTACAAATATTTGGTTTCTAATTTGCTTTTATTCTTTTTTGTAATAAGGTACTAAATTTTCTTCAATTTTTCAGTGTTTTGTAACAGTTATTCAAAACCTGAATTTTTTATTAACAATCAATAAATCCAAGTAAGAACTTGACCCTACTTTTAAACCCCAAAAAAAAAAAATAACGATCATTTTATTTTCTTCTTTGCAAATCACATCTAATATCAACCTAATTTGGAAGCAAACATTCAGATTATTCAATTTTTCTATGTACCTAATTCAACTCCATTTCTTAGCTAAATTGAACCATATTAAGTTAAAATAAAGCAGAAATACAAAGGGTGGCTGTAAGAGAGAGAGGCCTTACCTGAGTAAAGATTCGGCGGCCTGAGTCGCATGCTCCGTTGCTGCTACGGCCTCCTCTTGAACACTGTCAGTCGCTTGTGAAGAACCAAACTAGGTCGACACGGTGTGGGAAAGAGGGAGAGAATCGACGGAGGCGACGTCGTGCTAGAGTTGGGAAAGAGCGAGAGAGCGGGGCCTCCGTCACCGGGACGAGAATTGGGACAGAGCGCACGGTACAAGAGAGAGAAGTAGCGCACACCCGTGAACGAGACAGCCGGCAAACTTCCGTGCGGGAGGAGGAGGACGCGACGCCCCGTGCGAGAGTTGGGAAAGAGCAAGAGAGAGAGGGGCCTCCGTCGCCTATGCGAGAATTGAGACAGAGCACGAGAGAGAGAGAGCGACTCTGATATTTTGATGCTTAACGGGTTTACCATTCGAAATAAATAAAATTCGTTTTAAAAATACCTATTAAGTTGAGCCACCCTTTGATTAAAGTTGATAAGATTCAACGGTGGATGTGCCCATCAAAATCAAACTAGGTCCGATGGGCATCGAACCTACACCGATTCCTTCAAAATGGCGCTGAGGCCGGAGTAAAGAGAATTGATTTGATTGATTAGAAGTGATAGCCAATATTTTAATATTAAAACTCGGGTTCATTTGGACATCATGATTGCACATGGCCTTAGTGCGCAATCTCCTTTTTATTTATTTTTTAAAATTTTACGCTTTTACACATTCAACTTTTATATTTTCAAGTTTTATAAATTAACTATCTTAATAAATAGTAAAAAAATTAGAGTGTCTTCTATGGACATAAAGATCTATTTGTAAAATGAACATATTTTTATTATCAAAATTCAAACAGTTGATCTGAACTGTTCATCTTGTTTTTCATATTAATATGTGCTGGGAGACCAAATTTTATATTTTTCTGAATTTTTTACTATTTATTAAGATGGGTACAAAAAATATCAAATTCAGACCATTGAATTTTGTATCCATCTTAATAAATAGTAAAAAAATTCAGAAAAATGTAAAATTTAGTCTCCGAGCACATATTAATATGGAGAACAAGATGAACGGTTCGGATCGACTGTTTGAACTTTGAAAATAAAAATATGTTCATTTTACAAATAAGTCCTTATGTCCATAGAAGTCTTTGCCAAAAAAGTAACCTTCATATTTTCAAGTTTTGTACCTATCTTAATAAATAGTAAAAAATTCAGAAAAATATAAAATTTGGTCTCTAAGCACATATTAATATGGAGAACAAGATGAACGGTTCGGATCGACTGTTTGAACTTCGAAAATAAAAATATGTTCATTTTATAAATAAGTCCTTATGTCCATAAAAGTCTTTGCCATATTATAATTATTATTAGGTATTTAATTCTCTATTGTATTTATTAATTTGTATGACTTTTGAATATTCAAAAAATTTTGAATGTCAAATTAACAATATATATTTTGGAATAGCAATTTAAATTATTATGTTCTGCTGAATAAAATAATAGAACATATATTAATAATTTTATTTCGTATATCATTTATTTTACTAAAATTATATTCACATTTTTGTTTATTTAAAATAAATCGCATTTTTGTGCGAAATATATCATTTTGCCACTCTTTTATCTTGGCCACCATAATCTGATTTGCGATTTTGATGCAATGTAGCGAAAGAAATGCATGATTGCACATAGAGAATGAAATACGTGACACGCCGTGATTTGGTCACGTGACATGACTTGACATGATCAACTTTTTTTTTTCACGTGACGTGACCAAAATAGTGGCGGATGGTCACGTCAGGCGTAGTCACGCCGTAACCATACGTGACATGGTCACACATGACGTGTCGTGACATAAATTAGTCATGTCAATTTTTTTATATTTTAATTTAAATTGTTAAAAATTTAGAAAAAATATATGAAATTTTTTAAAATAAGTAAATAATGGTGTAAAGATTATTTTTTTAGGAAAGGTACACTAACATTAATTTAAAAATTCAAATTACAAACATTAATTAGACTAAACTAAAGAAAATAAAAATTAGTAATACATGAGTACCAGTATCACTGAACTTACACTAAAATAAAAATCTGAATACTCTATACATACAAAAAAGTGGGATACTTTATGTTTCACACCGTGATGTGACGTGTATTTTTCACTGGAATGCGGTCACGTCACGTAATCGACACATATGACGTGACGTTAACGTGATATGACGTTCCGTAACGTGACTAGTCACGCCGTGACAAATTTCCTTCTCTAATTGCACATGAGAAGTTCGACAAGTATTGGTTCAAATAAATATTCAAAACGGTGTGATTTTACTCTACAAGTAAAAAGACTGAGTGGAAATTTGATCGATTATTTCGATTCAACTCCAATTTTAGCTGTTTTCTGTATAAAATTCGTCCAACCGAGTAAACTTGAAAAAATTAGGCTGTGCTCCAGCTAGGAGTAGGAGAAGGGAGGGGAGAGGAGGGGAGGAGACAGAAGGCACAGATCTGAAAATCGAACGGTACAAATCTCACAAACTTCAATTTTTCACTTCCCCTCCCCTCCCCTACCCCCATCTGGAACAGAGCCTAGGCTCGCCTCCAGCTGATTCCCCTCCGATGTACGCAGGGCAGCTACCATGGGCATTGTCACAACACTCCACCCATCTTTTCTCGCTCGTCGATTTTGCAAATTAAATTGCCCTCTATATTCTGTCCACTGGTGTACTGCACTTAGAAAAAAACATAAGTCATCTTTCTTTTGTTAGAGCTGCTCAGTTGATGAGGAAAATAAAGGACACCTTTATTTAAAATAGATCGGTATATTTGACAATTCAAGTTTGTTTTTTTTTTACAAAAAAATGAAGGTCAAATTTTCGTACATTTATTATTATAACAAAGAGTTTTTATCTATCTGGATTTCGAAGTCATAAGTTTTCACATCACAAATCATGGTCAATTCAAGTTTTAAAATAGTTAAATAAAATGTTAAATAAATAAAAATGATAGAGAATATATTGTTAAGTTTTTATTATGGTGTTTTGATGAGAATACTGATTATTTTAAAAGTGTATATATGTACATTAGAAATTTTTTTCCAAAAAAATAAAATATATATAAAGAAACAAGAGTAGAACTAGGGTGCTCCTAAGTTCACCCAACCTCTTGTGAACTTGACTCTACAATATATCGAATCGACTTTAAACGATGAATCAAAACCGTTAAAATCTTTCTACCTAATGATTGATGCGTCTACATATGAAAATTTTAAAGTTTCAAATTAATTTAATATAGAGTCAAGTGGTCAAAGGAGTCCAAAAAATAAATGCATTAAAATTAATTTATAAATCTTAAACTTTTGATCACTTGACTCTATATTAAATTAATTCGAAACTTTAAAATTTTCACATGTAGATGCATCACTCATTAGGTAGAAGGGTTTCAACGGTTTAGATTCATCGTTTAAAGTCAAAAACATTTATTGGGTATGAGTATGGGTATGGATAAGGTTTTTTTCGTTAGTTTATTGGGTATGAGTATGGGTAATGACTATTTCATACGCATTACCCCATAGGGTAATTATAAAATCTAAAATTATATATATTCGAATTTCATATTTATTTACTCTTCAATAATTTTATTTTGGTACCTCTATAATAAAGTTTGAGTAATAATTAGTGAGGAATCAAATCTAGCAAAACCATTATTATTCAGCAATTATAATTTTACTTGATAAACTTCCACAGTTGTTTAATTAAGCAAAAACATTTATTGATAATCTAATAATTCGACAACTATATATGGCAATCAACGTAAAATAATTAAATATTGACCATGTATATATTTTGATGCAACTAGAAATGATGGAGATCATCAGTTGCACTAATTTCAAGTACAACAACATGGCCAATATATACAAATTGTAAACAATATATTTAGGTGTTTATTATTTTTATCAATAAATATCACGTTGATTGTCACATATATTAAATATATTTTAAATATAACCGCATAATACAATTAAAGTCAAATTTTGTAAAAGCTTAAAGCCGTAGTATTGGGCTTCTTTGATTGATGGGTCTTGTTATAATCAGCAATAAGAAACTCCTTGTACAGTGGAGGATTCTCATCAGATAATAGCAATTTGGAAGGGCCAAAAGGTTTATCATAATCGGAAGCTGGAGCAATAAAAGTTGCAACTGAGATCCTGGGTCCTCTTTTGCTTGCTAATACATGGTGCTCAGCGCTCTTGAACTTCTCATTGCTAAAACACTATTTAAACAAATCACAAAAAACATTTGATTAATAAAAAAAGATAAAATTTATCCAAGATAACCACTTGGTATTTGTACTTTGATTTTCAGAAGTCATATTAGTTACTAATACTGAAAATTGAATTCAGATGTTGAACAAATAACAAGCCTACTTCATCTGTAAAAAAGATACAAGATATATGCATAATTTGGTACCAACTTGAGAGAAGATAATTATGATACATATGTACCTGAAGAAGATCACCAACATTGACAACCAAAGCCCCAGGAATGGGAGTGACATCAACCAAATAGCCATCATGAACCGCTTGAAGGCCGCCCATATCGTCCTGGAGGAGCACCGTGATGAGAGATATATCGGTGTGCATGTGAAGACCCATTGTCAGCTCAGGCTGTGGACAAGGGGGATAGTAATGGGAAAAAATTTGTGTGTTTGCATAGTTCATGCTTTTTATGTGGTCTGGAGGCAAGCCTAGTGCCACTGATAGCAACTCGCACAATATCTCTACGACTCTAGATATCCCTTCTTTGTACTTCATAATTGCCTCCCTGAAATATAATAAAACCATCATATATTGCTGATGACCGGGATGCTTAATATTAGTGCCGATATGTATGTCATGAATCAAATGATGCCATGTCTCATATACATTTATTACATGTTGTTCATTTTTAAAGAATAGCACCCTTTTACATATCCGCACTAGATTCAAGTAATTAGCATACATTTCTCTTGGATAATAAGAAATTTTTACCTGCATTCCACTGGTATTTCAGTAGGATCCAGTGATCCTTCAAAGGAACAAACAAGCGTGTCGCGCCAAATGGCTGCACCGGACTGTAATAGGTTGGAGAGAAACCTCACTTTATTGGTTTTATCGTGGCTGTAGAGCTTCTTTTTCACCTCATGATCTCCTTCATTAAACTCTTTTACTTTTTCCATGACATTGTCTAAATCATCTTTCGCCATCCCATGATTCACCACTTGGAAAACTCCCCATGAAACTGACGCTTGAAGTACCTGTTAGAGCAATGTTACAGTGCGCCCCGTGATATATATGCAATAGTCAGTACCAATATATGGCAGCTTACACAACAGTACACACAAGTGATATATAGGATAATTTATTACTATTATTGTGTCGTTCATACCTCTTCAACAATCCGTTTGTAGGAAGCTTCATCTTTGTCGATTGATTCAAGATCTATGATGGGGACTTGGAGGCCGGGAGCGGCCTCTAAGGTGACTTTTCGATGGTGAACAAAGAGTTCGGGAATCTTGCTTATGCCGGAGTCGATGAGGCCTTTCACACCTGTTTTTCTCTCATTAAATTCCTCAAAATTTTTGGGAAGACTGTTGGCTTGAATGGGGCTACTCTCATTTGTTGGTGATGCCATAATGTTAGAGCTGATGAGCCTTGTGAGAACCAAGTATGATCCGGGGATTGAATTTATAGCTGCCACCAGAAGAAATTGCAGTTTGCTTAACCTGATCTAGTAATGTAATTAATTAAAAAAGTCATGTCACATGGCTAATATATTATGAGTTGATTACGTTACTTGACGTGATAAGACTAGACTAATATTATTTTGTACATGAAGTGATCCACTCACGTCGATCATAGGTGTACATATATTTAACTATTTTTCGCCAATTTTACGTTGATTTATTGAAACATATATAATAGATTAAAATAAGGAAAAATTGTTGTTTGAATTTTGAATTGATTGAGAAAAAATAAAAAATATTTTAAAGTAAAGGGGAATTGATGGAAAATTTATTTTGTATACTTCGTAAAAACGTTGATATGTTTCCTTCTCGGTCTAAGTCAAAATTTCTTTCTAAAAAAATATATATTAAGCTTACATCTAAAGCTTATTCATGTACGCAGTACGCTTACATATTAAGCTTTACAGCAAACAAAGAACAATCCTCGCAGTCGGTGATAGTTTTGCCAGCCATAACATATATATGAAATTTTGTAGGGAGCAATATATATTAAGAAAAGGAGGCACAATATAATTAGTTGTGTAAACAGGTCGTCAGATGCGATCGGATCGATAGTGATCAAATTATATTATTATCTGTTATAATTTTTTAAATACATATATAAACAAGATCAAATTAATATCAGACGGATATATGAATATAATTCGATATTAATTAATAATAAATTCCTGATGCGTTATAAGACAGAAATACCATATAAATATAATTTTTATTCATAAAATTGACCTAATATTTATCATAATAAATTTATTGATTAAAAATATATATTATATATGTTAACAAAGTACTAAATATGTTACAGTTTCGTATTTATTATCAAGAATTTAAAATACAAAGTAAAAAAAAATACGGTTATTTAAATTTTTAAGGATATAAATGAAGAGACACATGCAGTTGTACATTGTACACTGTCATTAAAACAACTGCATGTGCCTCTTCATTTATATTTGAAAATCGGTTTTAAATACACTGTTGTACATTGCACATGTACACTGTCAATCATATTCAAAACCGATTTTCAAAGATCCCCGTACGTGATCCGAGGCTAGCGCCACCTCGTTTGAATCAGTTATGTGGACTTTTCGGATACCCTTCGTATTTAAAACTGTATCTGGATCTATACGTGTTAAAAAAATTAGTATCTTTATCTCTCTCTGTTAAAAAAATATTAGTATCTGAAATATTCGAATTTACTATTTTTTAGATTTATGAAAAAATCATTGTTTTTCAAATAAATACGGACCATAAAAAAAAAACATCGATTTAATAAATCTAAAAAATAGTAAAAAATTTCCAAAATATTTAAAATTTAGTCTCCAACCATATTTTAACATGGAGATCATGTTGAGCAGTTTGGATCGACTGTTTGGACTTTAAAATAAAAAATATATGATATGAAACATGACTTACATATTTTAATGAGAACCAACATCTACAAAACTTGAATGGAAAAAATATGGATATTAAATAGTAAGGTGATTTGACATGATCCAACTTTTACTCACAAAAATAAAAAAATGACATATATTAATGCCACACATCATTTTCAGCATTTAATCAAGTATTATTTATATCAATAAAAACGATCGAGACGACGCAAACAGCTAGAAGATAAGGAAATGAATATAATAAGCATTTATGATTGACGTGCTAGTTAATTTCATATGCGCTTGATGTAGTTGATAAGTTTGAGTATAGGCAACTCATGAGTTAGGAGTAATGTCATTATTATTGGACTGTTTTGTTACATTAATGATTGTTTCCTGACTATATCTAGATGGATTGAAGATTTTGTATTGTGGGTAAAATGTATAATGAAATTATTGTATAATATATAAGAGAATTGTTAACTATTAATTGTTCAAAGAAATAACTCAAATTCAATCACTACATGAAAATGATCCTTCTGTGACCAACCAAATCGGTCACAGAAGGGTAAGGCGCCGGTCGCAGAAGGGTAAGTCGGTCTCTGATGCTCTATATCGGTCGCAAATTTGTATTTGTATTGTGGGTAAAATGTATAATGAAATTATTGTATAATAAGAGAATTGTTAACTATAAATTGTTCAAAGAAGATAACTCAAATTCAATGTACTTCTATATAGAATTCACTCTTTTACTCAGAGAGACCGCAGGAGGTAAGAGGACGCCTGAGCCCCACTATAATTAATTGAATTTTTTTTTCTTTTTTTTAATTTATAAATTTTACAATAATTAATATTATTCACTCCTCACAAAAAAAAAATTACATAGACACTTATTTATCTAGGTAGCCTTCCAATCTTAAACCTATTTATCCATTTAAAATCATATATAAAAAATGTGTAGGATTCACCTTTCTGTATTTTAGAACTATGGTCATATTTGATTATGGAGTAAGTGGTGGAGTAAATCATCTACTCCACTTTTAAGGAGCCAAATGAGGAGTAAATTTGAGGGTGTAAGATGGAGTAACATTTGAGTTAATCTGAATTAAATTAATCTACCTATGGATCCCGCGGTTAGAGTAATATTATGTTATAATTTCTCTCTTTTCATTAGCTTACTCTATCAAACTCCAATCAAACTAGATTATTTAAGCCCGTCTTAGTTCAGAGTAAAAAATTTAATCCAGAATAACTTTACTCCACAACCAAACATGTCAATTACTAAATGATCGTTCTCTAAATGGCGTTCTCATTCCCATTGTGAAACTAAGGACCTGTTCGGAAATTATATGGGTTAGATGGCATTTTTTGAAAAATGAAATTTTGTTCCTATCATGTGTTCGGCTGCATGGGTTTGTACCCATGTTATTTTTTAGGGCAAAATTTTGGGAATATGAAGACGGAGTCCGAGCTAATTTTTGTTTTCCCAATCTCTTTCTCTATCTCTCTCCTATGTTCTTCAGTGACCACGCCAAAGTGGAGAGCTTTCTCTCCTCTCTCTTCTACTTTATACATTAAATAAAAAACAGATTGAGTTGTATATATAACTAGTTGTAATCTTTTATAAATACATGTGGGACTAATTGTTTGGATGGATCCGGACGACATTTTTTTTTTACAAATTACAACAAACTTCTTTAGTCTAATTATTTTGTATACAAATTGTTTTAATCTTTTGGGTAACTATTGGTCTAATTATTTTGTTTACATTTTTAATTACAAGTTTTAAATATTTTTTGTTTTCTAATTTTTGTAGTCACAAATTAAATTTTTTCAGTCACAAATTAATTTTTTTTTGTAAATGTTTATTTTTTGTAAATGTTTTTAATTATTGTTTTCTTATTTTTTTAAATTAAGTTATTAATATTTTCTTATTTTATTTGCACCTTTTTAGTAATAATTTGTATTAAAATGTTTCATCTATTTAATATTATTATTTAATTAATTTAATTATTATAATTTATTAATTAAATTTTAAATAATTAATTTTTGGGTGATTGGATAATGCAAGTATTGTTATGTTATTGTTTAATTGATTTAATTTAATTTAATTAATCATTATGTTATTGATATCAAGTATTTAATTAATAATTGTTGTGGAAAGTTTTTATGTACGTACGCATGGCCTTGTGCAACAATCAGTGTCAAATCAATAATTTTAAATCTGACCTTCGAGAGTAATTAGTAACACTAATTTCTTGTTTAAGTATAATTGTTGTGGGGCAAAAGATAGATCTTAATGTGGATAAAATTATTTCGATAATTTTCATAATGAGGACTTGTTTTTATAAACAGAGTTTTGTAATGAAGATTATGAAAAATTAAGTCAATAAATTTTAAAATAAATTGGGTAATTAAATTTAAGACAAATCTAGATTATAAAGCTCGTATGCAAGAAAGAAGTTTGAGTTTAATGCAAATTCGACTTTATTGAATTTTCAATTATATGAGAACTTATTTTTAGTATCACTTCTGACATCATCTACAAGGCTACAATAGGTGGTGTTGGAATGCTTGACGAATTAATGGTGAACTAGATGCGACCATTGCATTTGTAGGTAAAAAAATGAAAGTGTGTCGTGTGATCGAGTCGTTGACTACTTTAAGAATAGAAGAGTAATATTACGTAAAGATTTAATTAATGCATCATTCGTGAGGTAAATCGGTTTCAACAATTTAAATTGAAACAACTAATTATAATACTCGGCAAATTAATTCAACCTTTTAATAACTGATGCTAACCCCGATTGCTCTAATTCAATTAGCATCACATTGCGGACCTTTCATGAGTCCCTACCATTTGGCGTATTTCCTTCTTTTTTTAGGAAAAATATGAGTGTTGCCCGCATTCGATTAATAATTATCCATAGATTACAAAAAACAAAATTCGCTCAGGACGACTAATATTGGGGTTTTGTGTATTTCATCTTGGCCGACTTGATGTGAATTCTGATTGGACGATACAGATTTTTTTTTTGAGGAATAATTAATAAGGACCAAGTCCTCATTTGATTGATTGATGATTTAGTTACAGAAAAAACAATGCTCCTCAAAACATTTGAGGAAAAGTGGAAAAAAAAAATGAGAACTAGTCTTTGGTCTGGTGTCTAAAGCACATGGTCTCGGAGTTCGGGGTTCGGGGTTCGGGGTTCGGGTTTCGGGGTTTCGGGTTTCGGGTTTCGGGTTTCGGGTTGGAGGTTTCGGGTTTCGGGTTTCGGGTTTCGGGGTTCGGGTTCGGGGTTCGGGTTCGGGGTTCGGGGTTCGGGGTTCGGGTTCGGGGTTCGGGGTTCGGGGTTCGGGTTCGGGGTTCGGGGTTCGGGTTCGGAGTTTGGGGTTTCGAGTTTCGGGTTTCGGGTTTCGGGTTTCGGGGTTCGGGGTTCGGAACCCGGAACCCGGACCCCGGAACGCGGGACCCGGGACGCGGGACCCGGGACCCGGAATCCGGAACCCGGAACCCGAAACCTGAAACCCGGAACCCCAAACCCCAAACCCCAAACCCTAAATCTTAAAACCTACTAATTTTTGCAGAATAACTCCTTTGTGTGTAGGTTTTAAGAGCTTAATAACAACTAACTTTCTTTTTTTTTTGAAAAATTAGTAATGGCTACCAATGTTATATTAATAGATGTGTTTACAACAACTAGCCTAGTACATAAGTATAATTAGTTATGTGTCATAGCAAAAATTTTCTGAAATACACCTGGGGTTTTTTATTAATCGAAATTAAATTAAATAAATATCGAAAAGGAAGAACGATATGGTGTTTTTTCGAAATCTAATAAGAACGGTGACACTATTACCGTCCCTTTGGACGGAGACAAAATTAACGTCCCTGTTAATACTAATCAAACCCGCATTAGATTTAACCGAAACGGTGGAGTCCGTAAAAATAAATAAATAAATAAATTGCGGACGGTGAGTCTGTCAACGTCCCTAGGAATGTTAACTCTGTCAACGTCCCTCTTTTATTTTTAACTTCCTGCCTTACTCCGCTATTGAACAAAATTTCATCAAATTTCATCAAGAGAAAGGACTCCTTCGAAGCACAGAGCAAAAACATAAATGAATATTTCATCATGAGAAAGGACTCCTTCGAAGCACAGAGCAAAAACATAAATGGACTCCTTCGAAGCACAGAGGAGATAAGACTTCAGGGAAAAAATTATCAGATTCTAAAACTCAGGTACCTCAATTTAATTTATATTTAATTTGTAGTTAGCCAGTAGATTAAATATTTTGCTTCTATTGATTCATTTGATAAATATTGTAATAATTATATATATATCTTATAAAATTATCTACTTGTTAAATTTTTTTTTATATTTATTATTTGCCATAATTTATATTCTCTAAGTTATTATTATGTAAGAATTGTAATTTTATAAAAATAAATTTAAAAAATTATACGTTAAAAAAATTATATGTTATTTATTCATTACATGTGATTTATTCATTTATTCATCACAATAAATTATAGGCTATTGATAAAAAAAAATTATTCATTTATTCATTCATTTATTTTGTAATTATTCATTTATTTATTATTTAGGCTCTTGATAAAAAAAAAGAATCATGTTAATATTGAGGATCCATTTTGGCGGTGAAATACAATACAGTAAAAGTGGAGTACGGTATAGTACTAACTCTCAATTCGCATTGAGCGTAACTGGTGAACAATCTTGGTATGATGTGAAAGGTGAAATTTATCGACAACTTAGATATTCCGAAAGTGAGTACAACCTAAAAGCACATGCACGAGTTAATGTTGGTACAACAACCGAACATTATTATGAGAGCATAGAAATCGTGTGCGATCAGACTTGGAGAGGTATTTATAACCAAAGTATGCTTGCTCAGACTCAGTATTCTTTTGTCGATTTATACATTGAATTGGTACCGGAAACACAACGAGAACCTCGACAGACCCAATATGGTGCTAACTATGCGGGTCACAGCCACCTCGAACCCTATGAGACACAACAAACACCAAGACGAGACCTTTATCTCCATCTGACACAACCAGAACCTATGCAGACCCAATATAGTGATAACTATGCGGGTCCCAGTCACTTCCACCCCCATCAAAGACAACAAACACCGAGACGAGACTTTTATCCGGATCCTTATCTCGATGTGAACAATTTGTCACAAACTGTTCAGACAGAATACAATAGTCAGTACAGTCCATGGACAGATCCGTCAGAGGTCGGTGGTTGTTATCCCGAACGCAATAATGAGTGCAATCCTTGGGTTGATCCACCGGGAGGTACGCGATCCTTGTGATAATATTGATGATGTGCCGCAAAGTGATGACGAAGATGACGCTGACTCCTGTGAGAATGACGACGATTGGAATAATGAAGATGATTCTGAAGGGGATATCCCGCAGAATGCACCACCTGTCCAGACCGAATCTCATCCCATATCCGACAGTGGTGTGAGTCACCCCGTGGCAAGCTTCAATGACACCTCAAGATTCCGAGAGGCAGATGTCGACTTCTTTAGTACGGCCCAACATGTTCATGATCCACTTGGTGTAGGTAAAGAGTACTCTTCAAAAGATGCTCTAAAATTTGCAATAGCTGATTACCACGTCGGCAAGAATATTCAACTAATAACCTCGCAGAGCAGTAGGACAACCTTAGTATTGGAGTGCAAAGACAAAAGGTGTGAGTGGCGTTTGTATGCCAAGTCTGGGTTATTTTCATCCAAGTGGGAAATTAGAACAGTTAGAGGACCACATACGTGTTTTGCCTCAGCTGATCGTACTGATCATGCACAAATGACTGTAGCTTTGGTCGCCAGGGTTATAAAAGAAGATATTAGGGAAGATGTTACCTTGAACATTAAAACCATTAAAGGGATAGTCCGTAAGAAATATAATGGAATTATTCCCAAATATAACAAGTTGTGGCGTGGCCGAGAGCTGGCACTCGCTCAAATATTCAGTAGTTGGGAAGCCTCTTACAACCTTCTCACCCCAATTTTGGAAGCAATTAAAAGAACAAACCCCGGGACAAAATATGGAGTTGTGCACGTACCCACAGATGATCCAAGAAAAAGAATGTTTAAGGCAGCCGCGTGGGCTTACGGTCCGTGCATTGCTGCAGTGCCTCATCTCAGGCCAGTCACTAGTATTGATGCATGCTTCCTGTCTGGCAGGTATCAAGGAAGATTGTTGATGGCATGCGGTTACGATGCTGAGTACCAGTTGCTTCCCATTGCTTATGCATTAGTCGAGGAAGAGAGTTTTCCCACATGTGGATGGTTCATGAGGTGGTTGCGTACCGAGATAATCGGTAATAGGTTCATGTGCGTCATTTCCGACCGGCACATGGGGATAAAAAAAGTATTCAAAGATCCATATGGTGGTTGGTACGAGGAAGGCAACCAGTGCATTCACAGATTGTGTTCACAACACGTCGCCGAGAATTTGATGAAAAATGTACACAATAAAAAAATTTGTGAACTATTTAAAGTACTTGTCAAAAAAAAAGAAATCACGGAGATTTCAAGAGTTGTTCGAACTACTGCGAAAGAGAAGTCCGAATGCAGTTCAATACTTAAAAAATGTCGGTAAATACAAAGATACCAATCATAACGAGATACCTAGACCATGGAAGGTGTATCAACACTTAGATGGCGGGTATCGTTGGGGAGTAATGACCACTAATGGTTCTGAATCATTGAACGCGGTATTCAAAGATCCCCGAAGACTGCCAATCCGTGCGCTCGTGGATGCTACATTTTCGAAGTTTAATCGGTGGTTTATGGAGAGGCGACAGAAAGCACTGGCTCGCATAACCGATCAGTAGCCTTGGTCAGCGCGAGTGGAGAATTTACTAAGAAAAAAGATCACCAAATGCATGCCAATGCAGTCCACGCCACTCAGGCTGCACGGTGAACACGAGGTAAAGGTTCATGATGAGAGAGTCATATACAAAGAACAAGACGGAAATTTTAGGTATAAAATAGAAACCTTCAGTTATAAGGTTGTCATAAGTAATGAAAACTCGGCACAATGTGCATGTCTTAAACCTCAACTTACAGGTATTCCATGCGCTCATGTACTTGCCGTGTGTCGGGAACGACGTTATGACCACAATAAATTCGTGAATCAATTGTATTCCGCTCAGGAACAAGCTGAAACTTGGAGTGGGGATTTCCACTTCTATGGCAACCAATGTGAATGGCTGCTCATTGACGATCCAAAAATTATCCTAGACAAGAATAGAATCAGAAAGGGTAGGAGAAAGCATAACCGCTTAGCCATGACCATGGACGAAATGCAAGGAAGAAGGGTGGGACACCAAGCTAGACGTTCCACATCCGACATGCGTGCAGCAAGTTATCTTTTTTTTCATTTTATTTGCAAATATTTCTATTTTATAATTTATCTGGCACTTTGCCGAATTATATCAATTTGCGTTGTTTTGTTATTTATTTAGAGGCTTCCTCTAGTAGTAGAGCGAGACAACAAACTAGACATTCTACGTATGACATGCATGCAGCAGGTTCATCGATCTTCTAAATTTGAGTAAATTTTTCAGTTATTCTTATTTTAAATGCAGCAGCATAGGTTTCTTATCTACTATGTTATATTTTTTTCAGGACCTTCTTCTAGTTACAGTCAGAGACTATGATATATGACTCATGTATTTCTATTCGTGTGTTTTCAGTTATAGGATTTGTATTTCTATTCGTGTGTGAATTTCAGATTCTATATGCATGTTTATTTTTTTTTCTGATCTACTATGCTTATTTTAATTGGCGAAACATAGATAAATAACAAGTTTTTAGTACAAACACATAAACTAAATAACATGTTCAAATCAAACAAGTATGCATATGTAGTTCTTAGCACAAACACATAAACTAAATAATATAGCCTAATCAAACAACACGTCCGAATTAACCAAATACATAAACTAAATAACAAGAACATTCAGTTAACACATGAGAAAAACATCTAAGTAAAAGTGAACTTGTTCGGTTGCCGACGGTCGCGTACTAGGTATCTGCGCTCTCTTGCTTGTTCCTTGTCCGCTTTCTTACGCCTGACGTAGACATTGTTGTACGATGGGCCAAAAATGTTTTCCACTGCTTGTGTACGTGGCGTCATGACCGGACTGGGTGCTACGTCGTCCTGTGTACCAGTAACAACTGGTGAAGGCAACCTGATATGCTCATCGATACCCTACAACAATCATTGTAAAATTTAGTAAGCATAATCGACGAAGCAATCTATCTTCAAAATTGAAGTTTTTAAATTCTCACCTGATAGACCTGACTAGGTCCTGTGTGACTCATGTATTGCGCTTCCTGGGCAGGTACCTCATGGTAAGTCTGGCTCTCAAACGCTGCCATCGTCTGGATGTCAGACACTGCCATCGTCGGTGTACGGAATGTATCGTCCCAATTGACAAAATCATTTGATCCCTGCAATGCATATTGTAGTATTGTAATCAATATAATAAGAACTTATTTGAAATTTCTTACAAATGTATTTGCGGTTACCTGATACACTTGACCAGGTCCTGCGTTGTCTTGTGCGGATAGCAGCGATGGGTCGTTGCCAATAAGTGCTGCTAAGAACTGTAAGGATTGTTCCTGTGTTTCGCCCTGATAGACCTGACTAGGTCCCATCTCGCCCTGCGTGGCCGTGCCTTGATTCCTCGCTCCCTACAATAAATATTTCACAATCTTGATAAATATAATGGACAACAGGTTAAAGTATTTTCATTTTATTATACTTACCATATTAACTTGACTAGGTCCGGCTGCAAATCCTCCGAAGCATTCATTTAACCCTTGATTTGTATCGAACCATCTCTCATGATAGTTGGGATTTTCATCGTGAGGAAACACAGGGATGGGTTCTCGATCATCTGAAACGTCGCCATCTGAGATGTCATCGATGTTGTCCGGAAGATTGGCCTCCCTAAACATGCTTGTATTTAAGGCTCCATACCGTTGTCTCTGAGGAGGCCACAGCTTGCTTTGAGAAAAAATTTCTTATTTTTTTGTAAGTCTTCGTTTTGGCCAGTTGCATTGCTGCCGAGACGATCTTGATCCCTCGTAATGCCTGCAAAATAAAAAAAGACGTCGTCACCTACAAGAAATTTTAATATCAATAGGTAATAAATTTTTAATTTAATAAAACTTATATCACGCGTGGATTTTGGGGCACTGGGGATGTACCATATTTCGCCAATCTCATCTCTGTATTCTGGGATGGGATTATCAAGACCCTCTATGCACCGTTTTTCCAAAAAGATATTGAAAATGCAGTGATTCTGGAACCAATGTCGATATGGCAATATCTCAATATCGCTCCAATACCCGGTTGGAACAACCAAGTGGTCTGCTGGATTATATGCCTGATCAACGTAATTTTTGTGCACATCGTACCAATTTCCTCATCTCGACACGGCACTGTGAATAATTTTGTGTAATCGGCGTACCTCATCCTCCGCAAGCGGGAGTGGTGGTGGGATGACCTGTGAAAATCCGAACTGCCTCATCACACAATCTGGATAATGATGCTCAATTATCCAAAAGTGTACAAGTGGCACACGGGCTAGCCATACGTTGCTTTCTTCATAGACTCGCAACGGGAGCGCATTCGGACCTCAGCTAACATCCCTCTGTAAGGTTCCCAAATTACCATGTAATCCTCTAGCTTTTGCAGTTCGTAGCGAAAATAACTAACACCACTCCGATGGTGACCTACATGGTAATCATGGAGGTAACACCATTTTTCTCCGAATGCAGGACAACGGTGTGCATCCGGATCACGCCAATTTGGAGTCCAATTATGTCTGGCACGAGGACGGCCGATCGGTAATCGAGACCAGCACCAATGCTGTAGAAGCACAGTCGGGCCTGTCATAATCTTTGTTTTACGTTGTGCCGCAACACAAAGGCTCCTATAGAGATATGCCAGGACAGCCCCACCCCAGTTGTATTGATTTGGTGCATCAAGATTTTGTAAAAATTGTAAATACATTACAAGAACCGAATCTCCTGAAGAATCAGTAAAAAGTATAGACCCGAACAAGTCGAGTACATAAGCCCTGGTGTACTGGCGTACCTGCTCATCTGTAGGCTCACCCGGCGTCGCAGTAAACCGATCACGCAATAACTTCAAATTTATGGCATACCCAGAAGTACTGCGAACCTCTTGAGGGTTGTTCGGCCCAGATCTCTTCTTTTTTTTAAGCACTGCATTTGCGGTCCCAGCTCCGAGAAGTTCATCTACTAAGTTAGACCAATCACCGTCAGAAGGGCCCATTACCGGTGACCCCGTGATCGGCAACGCCCAGAGACAAGAAACATCCTGAAGAGTAATCGTCATCTCTCCCACGGGAAGATGAAAGCTGTGTGTCTCTGCTCTCCATCACTCCACGAGACTAGCGAGAAGTGCAGGGTCGATATTTATGTTATTCATTCGATACACCTGATACAAGCCGAGTCTTAGCAAGAATGGTTCGCAAAGGTCGTGGTACGCAATTCCATTCCAGAGGTGTCGAACTTGAACCCCTCTATCTCTGTAATCCTGTCAATGTTATACAAATTGATTGAAATAAAATACTCTAATTTAAACACATATATCATTTTATAAAAATATATATTATTTGATTAATTCCGTAACTTACATTATCATTTATCCGTGAGATCTTATGTTGGTCGTGCGGCATCCATAATAAATCGCTAAAATTGTTTGCTGATAATGACGGATCCAAAAAATCCTCATTATTCGCAGCTACATCATCTGTAGGGCCACACGGACCACGGCTACTTGACATTCTGCATGAATAAAATTTTGAAATAATTACTTATAACATGAAGGCAGAGCAATTTCGCTTGCACAAAAGGAAACATGAAGTTATATAGCAAGATAAGATTTTATAATCCACTATTTTGATACATTATTATACATAAATAGTTATCAGTAATATTGGCACTAACATCAATAAATATAATAAGAGGTGTAAATTATCTAATTTATCAATTTTTGTAAACTAATAGAATTATCAATTCAATTTCGTAATACATTCTAAATCATTAAACTACTTGCACTAAATTTTTTACGTTACCAATAATTCAAAATGAATGAACTAAGAAAATTGATTTGGCAATAATCAAAATAATACTTTGATTAATCAAACAAAATTGATTACACCATATTCTTCGAAACCCTAACTACAAATTTATCAATTTTACTAGAATACAATTACCAAACTAATAAAATTAATTATTTCACAACAAATTAAATGTAAAATTATTATTAATTAACTCATTTTTACACTAAGTTTTTGATTAATCAAACAAAATTGATTACACCATATTCTTCTAAACTCTAACCACAAATTTATTAATTTTATTAAAATATAATTACCAAATTAATAAAATTAATCATTTCACAAAAAATTAAATATAAAATTGGATTTAATTAACTGGTTTTATACTAATTCTTTTGAGTTAAAAAAAAAATACCGAAATTTGGCGTAATGGAGACAGAATATCGAAATTTGCGGAATAGAGACAGGAGGAGATGTCGGTGCTGGATGCTGGCGGCCAAGGACGGGAATATCCTCACCGTCCGTGGAGCTTCAGCCGGTCTTCGTGGGGCTGCCACTGTCTCTCGCTCTCTTTTCACTTCTGTTTCTGTCTGTGGTTACGCGGAGAAGGGAAGGCAGGAAGTAAAAAATAAAAGAGGGACGTTGACAGAGTTAACATGACGGACTCACCGTCCGCAATTTATATATATATATATATATATATTTTTTCGGACTCCACCGTTTGGGTTAAATCTAATGCGGTTTGATTAGTATTAACAGGGACGTTAATTTTGTCTCCGTCCAAAGGAACGGTAATAGTGTCACCGTCCTTATTAGATTTCGAAAAAAAACCATATCGTTCCTCCTTTTCGATATTTATTTAATTTAATTTCGATTAATAAAAAAATCCGAAATACACCTCTATTACAAGCCCATAGGCCACCCTCTTTCCGTGCTTTGTTAACTACTAGTCCTGTTGGCATCTTTACACCGCGGAATATAGTTTCGTTGCGTTGTTTCCCAAAAACCAAAGAACAATTAACTTTCACTCCCATCCACCATGAATTGATGTTCCCAAGTTTTTTATAGAAATTTTTCATCGTCAACCTTTCATGAGCTCTTAATTAATCCTTCTTTCATGGAATTGACATGTTATTTGCATGAATATCTCATGTGTATTTCATTCAACTAATACATGCGCTAGATATGCGAAGCATTGCTTTTACTAAAAAATAATTAAAATGAGTTACTTTTGCGATCTTCTTAATTATATATATATATAGGGCTACGGTGTAGCATAGAGCACTTCCGTGCAACAGCTCAAAATTTGAGTTTTTAAAATCCTAACGGTCGATCCAAACCGTTATATGTTCTCCATATTGAAATGTGCCTGGAGACAAAATTTTACATTTTTTGGAATTTTTTTATAATTTATTAAGCCACTTTGAAAATCGCTGATCCAACGGTGGCTTAACCAAACAGTGAAACCGTTAGATCAGCGATTTTCAAAGTGGCTTAATAAATAGTAAAAAAAAATCCAAAAAATATAAAATTTGGACTCCAAGCATATTTCAATATGTAGAACACATCTAATAGTTTGGATCGACCGTTAAGATTTTAAAAATTCAAATTTTGAGCCATTGCATGGAGGTCTCTTGCTACGCGTAGCAAATTAGCCAAAACCTATATATATATATAGAGTACCATGGCTCGGTGCTCTACGGCACTATATATCCATTTTAAAAATTCAAACATCCGATCTGAACCGTTGAACATGTTCTTCATATTGAAATGTGCTTGGAGACCAAATTTTACATTTTTTGGAATTTTTTTGCTATTTATTAAGCCACTTTGAAAATCTCAGATCCGATGGTCCAGAAATTTTTACTGTTTTTTACAGTTCACAGCAGATCTGAGATTTTCAAAGTGGCTTAATAAATAGGAAAAAACTTCCAGAAAATGTAAAATTTAGTCTCCAAGCACATTTCAATATGAAGAACATGTTCAACGGTTCGGATCGAGTGTTTGAATTTTTAAAATGGAAATATAGCGTAGAATACCGAGACATTTTACTCCATAGAGTACCATAGTCCTCTCTCTATATATATATGCCGCTTGAGTCAATTTTCTCTGTGTAGCATTAAAAAGATATATAAAACTTGTAATATCGAATCCAAATTCATATTTATTTCAATTAACTTTTAAATGACGAATCTAAATTGTAAAAACGGATCTACTTCACAAGTATAAAATTTATGTGGTATAAAATTACGTCAAAAATGATGAAAAATGAATGCATTAAAATTAACTAAATCAACTTTATACTAAATGAATTCAAAATCTTATAAACTTTGCATATAAATACATTACTCGTGAACATAACAGTGTCACTAGTTTAAATTTGTGGTTTGAAGTGTAGCCAAGTGTTCATAAACTTTGCAGGTAACTGTCAACTGTTTATATATGCATATATCATGAAGAATTTACTAATATATTAACAGAACTAAAATAATGAAAAATCTACCAGCCATTATCATTCATGGATAAAAAGTATAAACATGAAAATGAAGGACCTGCTGCTTGTTTCTTTGGCTTAAATTTTGGATCAAGTTGTTGGATAGAGATATGTGACTAAAACATGCCGAATCATATTCGATATTTATGGTATATGCTGAATGAGTAATATAGCACTGGTAAGACCAATATTCTCAATTGGTTCATTTTTCTGATATTGGCATTCTTTCTTCTTTTCTCTATTTAATTTTCGGACGAGTTACTGTTGGTATAAATATTCGGAATATTCGGATAGTTAGAAATTAACTAAAATAAATCAAATTAAAATAGAGTTATCCGGATTGTGCGAAATACTGTCCTTAAACGTATTTCATCTCATCGTGCAAGATGGAACCGCAACCAAGATAATCCGAGTTTATTGCTCCTTAGACGCGCCATGGAAGCAACTAACGATAATTCCATAATAGCATGGATCAGAATTTTGTTATGAGATAAAATGGTAAACTATTATGTGGGCGAGTAAAGAAAAGATATAATTTTCCTTTTCTTTTGAATAGAAAGATGGAGAGCAAATTCATTGTTTGTTTTTACTGAAAGAGTTGGTTTTTTGAGTTAATTGAGGGGGTACTTGTATATATCTCAAAAATGAGAGAGAGTACTTATCATATGCATCAAATTAAAGAATTCGTAAAGAGAAATTAATGAGATTTACCCCCATGTAACGCCCTTTGGGCTTCATGAAACTTTATTATTTTAATATAATTCTAATTGGCAACTGATCAGAGAGCAGAAAAGTAACATAATCCAATAATTAAAGAAATTCGAGTGTTTCAATTTAACCCCTTAAGTTAACAAAATATTATAAATGATGATTTTAAGAAAATTTATAGAAGAGAGAATTTTGAGTTTTTAGAACTCAAGTTCCAACAATCTTCCACAAAACTCAAAATTTAAGAATATCAAACGATAACTTTATAGAAGCAAATTGCTGGATATTTATATTGTGCATCGATGAAGTAGTTTAGAAACTTTGAACTTCATCTAATATCGATAGCTATAATTTGGAGGAAACAAGAGTGAACTATGTCTTGAATTCATTTCTTTGATCCATAATTTAACCACCACACACACAATATGAAGATTCTCGTCACAGTACGTGCATTAATGGCCTTACGCAAGTCTTAGATTTTTCATGAGTCTTAATTCTTAAAGGCTTACCCATGCCTTACACCACGGTTGTATACATACACTTTCACATTGGCGAGTTCCTACCAAGAATATGTGTAGATTCATATCCTGAAGAAAATACCATTTCGGTTCTCATTAAAAGCTAAATTGCTCATCTTACCATCTACATGGAGTAGACTCATCATAGAGATAGACTCGGAGTCTATGCTTCTAAAAAATGTGTACTTTTTTAGTCAACTTATCGGCTTGAGATGCTAAATTGAAACCATAAGTTCTATAATTAAGTAGCGCTTTCACAAAAATTGCACTAATGGTCTATTTTCAGTTGGTTGTGTATTGACTAAGATGTATCTGTATAAGCCTTTGTTCAACCCGGTTCAATAGATGTCTCCTCACACGTTGCACTCTTGGTTCTGTTATAATTTTAATTTGTACCATGATAGTAATTAATGTCTCTTAATATTACTTTTTTAGTACATATATTTGTTGCTTAATTCATATTTGATATACTAGATTAATTTTGAAAATAAATAAATTTGTTATCCTCTGGTTGAATTCTTGTTTGCCTGTGTAGAAAACAAAAGAACTCATGTACAAATACAATAATTTTGATATATAACTTCAATATCTGATTAATATAACTATTTTAAAAAATCAGCAATTGAACTAGTTGTACCACCGATCCGACCAGTGAACCGTTGAACCGAAGCTTTAACGGTTTGATATCTGGTCCGGTTTTGCTAACATTGCAATTTAGCGAAAAGGAAATAAAAAACAAGGCACGAACCCAATTAGGAATCACCAATCAACTTTGGCAGTTCATGCTGAATTCGTACCAGTACTTGTCATTCACAAAGAGAAATTGGAAATTTACCAATTAAACCAATTGGGAATTAATTTATCAAAAATCGCTATCAATGGTGCTTTTTAGTATAAATCTGAACATTTAAAGAGTAACGAACATACTTGCCATTTACCAAGAGAAGGGGTGAAAAAATACCCGTCAAAAGATTAACGAGTTTTTCACTTGAGAACCATCGCTCTAGATCGGAGAGAAGGAGAAGAAAGTTTTTTGGTTTATATGCAGGAGAGAGAAAGAAAGAGAGCATTGAAAAATGCACCACTTAAGCTGCTCCTTAAGGAAGCTATTTTCTTAAGGCGAAGAAACACATGGATTAAGAAAATTGCAAAGGAGGTCTTTAAGGAGGTATGTTAATCCTGACTAAGGTGAACTTGTTCGGGAAGAATAAGATAGATTATGGAGTAAAAGAGCCTACAGGAAGATTGCCAAAAAACCAACAAAATTATCAGATTGGGCAGATTAATGTTTCGAGTTGGATAATGTACAAGCTTCATATCTGGCTTTGGGTCAAATTGGTTTTTGGTTTGCTCGTGTTTTAATAGAATCAGGGATAAAAAAAACTGCATCGATGTTTAGTCATATTTTGCACGAGTAAAGTACTGGTGTAAAGGAAAAAGAATAAATCGCATACGTTGGGTGAACCAAACAATTCTTCGGGTTTCTGGTTTGTATCAGATTTTACTACTACCAGCATGTACTGTATTGGATTATAAAAACCTCAACATCTAGAACTTGCACTTTGGGTTAATTAGCACAATCTACTTGCATGCTTAAATGGAACTTGAGACCCATATCTATTCCAGGTACTGATCAGGTGAATACATAATCTACAGAAAAAGAAAAACACAAATTTGAATGTTGTGAAAGTCCAATAAACACCTGCATTTCATAAAAACGAGGCCTCCAGTTTCATCCGCTCTCATTCTCAGGGGCGGATCCAGAATTTTCGTCAAGGAGAGCAAAAAAATATCGAATTGGATTTAAATCC
The DNA here is from genome assembly GCA_024447775.1 of Carex cristatella. Taxonomy (NCBI): domain Eukaryota; kingdom Viridiplantae; phylum Streptophyta; class Magnoliopsida; order Poales; family Cyperaceae; genus Carex; species Carex cristatella. The sequence continues at coordinate 4,176,695 of JAJHPF010000008.1, read as the reverse complement.
ATTAATTAATTAAGTACTTAATAAAAAATAATGTTTTAATCTATACTTTTCAATGCTCTGACTTGTAATTTCTGATATTTTAATCTATAATTCTAATTATTAATCATAATTGAAAAAATTTATTTTAATTTTAACTCTAAAGTTAACCCCAAAAACAAATTAAACATCCAGCGGGGGCAAAAAATTTTCCAGAAAGAGGCAGAGTCGATCGAAACGTTGGGTCCGCCTCTGCTCATCCTGAGACCCTTTGATATACAGCACCAGTAGCCTACAAGACCTGGTACCAACCTGGTACTTGTTTCAGTTACCATCTCTAATATGTACTTAAATCTTTTCAGAGCATCAATTTCTATTATATACCTTTTAGTTAGCCATATCTTCTGAATTTTTATCTAAAACTTGTTATATTGGGACAGTCATATTTATGCAACAATTTAACTACTTTTATCTAACCATTCTCCTTGTATAATATATGATGAATCTTGATCTCCCATCCAGATCCAGTGTAGATAAGAAACTCCATTTAACAATTCATGATTCTTTTGTTTAACATATAATTTAGTATAAAACTGATTCATTTTACTAAGATTTTGGGACTACAAAATTGTATAGAACTTGAATTTTACAACCACAATTTTTTTATGTTCGTATATATATCCCCAAAATATTCGTGCTTGGCATGCAAATAATTATATACACAAACAATAACATAATAGTAATTACTGCCACATACTACATATTCATAAATCATAGCTGGTTATACAACATATCAAGGTCATACTTTAGATTTATAAAATGATAATAAATACACAACATGGTGCATGATTACAAGATATCAAATTTCAACATATTAGAATATTAGTTCGGATCAAAATAAATCCTAAGATAATAACCTTGAGCGGGAATAAAATTAACCAAAGTGGCAACAGTAACAATCTATATTTAAACCCACGTCAAATCTGGCCTCAACTCTTCAGTACCTGAAACCAACATAAGTGAAAACAACTAGGTAAATTTGCAATACTAAAATAACTCTGCAAAAGCAATGATCCAATTAGATTAACTGAACTTCATTTCTAACTAATTAAACAAAAAGCCAAACTAATACGCAATTAAACTTACTTGGCTTCTAATGCATGCATAATTGATATCGGAGAGCTACACCAGACTAGGCACAAACCAAGTCTCCAGACAATCAAAAGGGCAAGGCAGCACCTCGGTTGTACCGTCTCCAATGTCGTATCTACAAAGATATTGCCCGTATTGATTTAGCTTGTTTTTCATGAAGTAAATGCAATTCCCTTTGAATCCAGCAAAGTTACTCGCACAGAAAGATAACCCATGGTTATTTTGCAGAAACAACATTTGGTCGCCAATATTAGTGATTTTCACCCAATAAGGTTTCCCTTTTCCATCACCGAAATAAAGACAGTATATATCAAAGTGGCACGGCTCTGCCTTGGAATGATGGAACAGCTTTAGGATCTTTCCACCTGACTCGACTATAATTGTGCGACCCATTAGAAGAGGGTTTTGTGCCCTCTGGTGGTGCAACTTGATAAGCCAATTTTTTTGTTGCAATATCAATAACATTCGTAATGCCGGTATCTTTGTTGTTGGTGAAGTATTGTCCCATATAAAATGCATTAGCACTATACGAGCCGCTGACCCCTTCTACATAGACCCAATCGTCAGCCTTAGGACGCCAAAAAGCCATCTTATTGGTATATCCTGACATAACGACAATATCGCCACCTTCAATTGGATCTGGACCAATATAGTCAGGGAAGGGCCCACAGACATTAACTTCATCCGGGACATGGATCTGATCACGAGTAAGAGGATTAAGGAGATACCTCGTGAAACATCTCGCGCGACAGGCAAGCAAGTAGCGATATGCGGGGCCCTCGAGCCAAACACGATGGGTACCAGGACAGGTGATTGTATGAACTTTACCGGACGAGAGGCAGAAGAAGCGTACAATGTCGTTTTCACAGTCTTCTTCAAGGCGGTACTCCAGAAACCATGGGAGTTGTGGGGGAGGATCATTGACTGGAGCTGCTAATTGCCAACTCTTGCACACAGCACGGAAGCGTATGAAATCAGAGATATCAGGTAGTTTTTTGGAGAAGTAATGGAGAATGTCTTCTGGAAGTTCAGACCAGTTTCTCTCCTGGCTTAGTACACCATTGGTACTGCTTCGTTTTCTCGTGGTAGAGCTTTTTGTCTTTTTCTTGGGCATCTGATTTTTAGAGGAAACAAGTGTGCTTAGTACTAAAGTTAGGAAGCCCTAAGTTTGTTATTCATACTTAATTAAGCATGATAGCGACACTAAAAAAAACATAATAGTTCCTTAATATAAGTCTTCTCTTACCATCTCTTTCTAATTATAAGAAATGAAATTTTCTAGTCATTTATACTTAATTGATCACATATCCTAATCACACTTAATTGATCACATATCCTAATCACTCACAAAAACTTTAAAGTTCTGATGTTGTTCATTGAAATGTGTTTTGTTTTCTGAGTCTGTGCCAAACAGCCATTGCATGACTGAGAAATCATACCTGAACTGAGTTCGAATAAGAATATTAAAAACAAAAATCAATCTGACAAGCATCAGCCAAAATTCAAAAATCCCCTAATTCTTTCTCAGTTTACAAAAACCTTTTCCTTCACTCAGATTTTCATCTGATATAAAGAATCGGTACCAAATCAGTTTGCAAAACACTGATTCAAAACCACAGAATTTGAAAATCACAAATATTAGTACCAGATCCTCGAGAACAATAAAATTGACATCTGAAAAATCTGAAAACCAAACATCCATCATTGACAAGTGATACAAAGTTGGAGGCTGTGCCAGAACTGGCACCTCAGCCAATAACGTTTAGAAATCATGTCATGTACCAGTTCAAAGTTGAAGACCGTATCAGTACTGGCTTCTTTTTGTTGAAAACCTTTTCTTCTAGGTGGTCTAAATAAAAAACTGTTCGTAAATAAATAATTTAAATAAAAAGCTAAAGCTAAACCCTAAAACACTGTTCGTAATCTTAATAAAATTAACAAAAATAAAAACTGACCTTGATGCTGAGAGAGGGTGTGGAGGTGCAGCGGCAGCGGAGGAGTCGAGAGAAGCGGCGGCTGGACGAGGCGGCGCTGCAGGGAGTTCTAGTGTTTTGAGGGGAGAGCGTCTATAATATTCTGAGGTTTTAGAGAAGGATAGAGGTCAAATTAGACTATTAGAGGGAAACGAGAAGAGGAAACAAATGAACCCACAGTAATATTGCACATAAATTTGATATTTGATGATATTTTAGACAAAACATTTAGATAACTTTATGTCCTGTATATCAGTATATATGAAGTTTATATGATTATAAATTACTTCTTATTTTTAATTATAAAATTTACACACATATATGGTTATAAATTACATGTCATATGATTAAAGAATTTCACATATAATTTTAAATTTTATGTCGTATACGATTATAAATTATATGTGACAAGAAAAATGGAAACTTGTTTTTGTTTCTAAATTCCAGAGAAAGAAAGAAGAAGAAGAAGAAAGGGTGCCAAACTAATTTTAATATTTTTCCTTTCGCTCTAATTATAATTTTGAGGCCACTTTTGTCTGAAAAAATTGGGAAAAAAAGGTTCGGAGAGAGAATTTTCCAGCGTACCTCAAAAGAGCACCACCAGTTAGGTAGAACCTAGATGCTTGAGGAAGAAGCTCTTTAGATATTTTACTGAGAAGTTTGGAATTTTTCTAGTGAGAGAGATCATCACATATTGAAATTTTTTGTTGCTAATCAGAGGTGGTGGCTGTGTTTTGGAGCGGACCGGTGAGGGGGGAAATTGGAGAGAGCGGATAAGGGATTGAGAGGAGCTTTTGTTTTTTTCTGAGCGAGAAATGGAGAGAAGAGAGAAGGCATAGAAGAGAGTAGTTTTTTTTAAGAGGAAGAAGACGGAAGAAACTTCAGGAGAAATAAAATCCAAAAGGAAAGAGAGAGACATACACGTGTTTGCTGCTAGAATGAAGAAATAAAGAGACGTGGCAGTCAATGGTAGTGGCAATGTTGGCTGAATCATGCAAAAGTAAATCGAACGGTTCAGAATGAAAACTGGAAATGAGAAATAACAATTACCAGTGGGACCCGTCTGGCAGCCGTACATATCACTGTTGCAGTAGCTCCGCGACGTAGATTATATATATATAATAGATATATGATTTCTAAATTTATACATGATTAAGTTGCAATTGGACACAAATACTTGTAATAACATAATATGACAATATTAAAATAATATCAAGAAAATATTAATTGAAAATATCCGTCTTGATGATCGCTTCGGCACGTGTCATTACACTGCACAACAAATTCTGAAAAATGGCAGTTTTTTTAATGAATAACATCGCTATATTTTCAATGAATTTTCTTTTTGTGTATCAAATAAAAATTCACTGCAAAATGGCATTTTTTTTCTTATCATTTTGGAAAATAAATTCGAATGAAGTGGTGAGATGGGTTTTATTTTTTGCATCCTTGGAAGGAAAGTCTAACGTATATCTTCATCCTATATTATGCATATAAATGTACTTATTCACCATCATTCTTATTATGCATATAAATGTACTAATTCGACAACAACCATAACTAGAAGATGAATATTCAAATTTAACATCAGCACTCTAATCAAATAATTTGTCTTCTTTTAATTATTTTTTTATTTTTACGTATAAAAGTCAATTTTCAAATTGAATATCACACTCTAGTCATTATTTTTTTTCTTTTAAGCACACCTTGATTTTATATTAATTTGTTCAAATTTGAAATTCTCAATGTCTTTTTTTTTTTCAGATTATAAGGCAACAAAAATATTCTAATTTTCCGTTAGATTCATGTATCTGAAGGCGTTAGATCAAACCGTTCAAAAAGTATGAAAGATATATATGGTCAAAATGCAGTATTGTGTTTGAAGAATATTTTCTAGAGAATTTCTTAAAAACTACAAAATTACGTACTTTTATCTAAATTTTATAGTTACACATTTACTATCTACATTTAAACTTTTTTTTTATAATTACACTCAAGAAAAAAAAACATCTTTTAACTTCTATCCTGTATTTCTCAAGTTCTTCATTTAATGATCAACCCCCCTCCCCCTAAATACTTTTCTGGCATATATATATATAAATATCATCAGATTATTAAAAAGCGTTCTCCAGTAATTCACAAGTTATTGTTAGCAGTTTCTTACATATATATATGTATAATTAACTAAGACGAGAAAACTGGTAGCAGTTTCTTGCTGCTAACACAAGTTATTGTAACCAAATATCTTTTGACAAGCACCAAGGATTTAGTTCAATCTTTTGTACTGGTACTTTTACTTTATTTAGTGCCCCTTGCTCAGTCGTGCTAAATTTTTCTGCAATAAGTAATCTTATATTTAGTTCCTCAAAATTAGTACTTTTATAGTAGTTATGAATATAACAAAACTAATCCATCTGTCTACAGCTATTCTCTGTGCAATATATAGATCTCATTAAATAAAAAAAATTAATAACAACTCATGAATAGAGCTTCTCTAGTCTTTCCTTGTTTTCCATCATCCATACTATTGCCTTCACCCGGCCAAACATCTCACCCCTGCACAATTGAATTTAAATAATAAATTCATGTCAAGATATGAAATTCCATTAGATGAGCTACTTGGTATAATATTGTTACGTCTCTGTTTGTTTCATGTGAAGCAAATAGTTTATCCAAAACCTGGAAACTGAAATGTCCTCGTGGTACCAGTTTGATTTCAGCTTGTCAAAATTGATAATATCATAATTTTTTTTTTCTCTTTAGGCTTCAGTGTATTGCTGTAGTTGAGTCAAAAATGGTTAATCAATTGAATCCTATCAAAATCTCTTCTTATGCAAGTAAACTATACTGGTCAGAATTGTGATGCCATCTTGAAATTATTAAAAGTGTCCACTTTACTCTAGTTCGACACGGTCAAACACTGGAGACCCATCTGGGAAGGATCGGAGTATGACGAATGCACCAGGTTCATCCTCCACCATCCATTCGGCAGCTGCTTCCTCTCCGCCTCTTTCTGTTTCGCTGATTCCCACTGAACCATCATCCCTTGAACCCGAGCAACGGTACCAACTGTTTCTTTGGCCTGAAATCTCAGCTGATTCCTCAGCCTCAATTTGGTTCTGACAACATAATAAAAAATGGAAGAATATATCAATTGACTTTTTAGATATGATAAGTATTGCAATCTTATTTTGTATGCACTGAAAATTTCCTCTTTTTCATTTACTTCTTTTTCTTTCTTTCTCGGTTTCTCCTGTCATGACGCCTTACAAATTACAAACACTATTACGCAGTACCATATGTTTTTTATGTCTTTGTCTTACCTCTTGATCGGATGGGTATGGAGTTTGAGAAGACGAGATTTGAGAAATGCTATAGAGGTCTACAATTTTCTCCTTGTTTTCTCTCCACCAACTCTCTGCTGCTTGCCATGAGTCAAAAAGCTCCTTGCTATATAATATAAGTGGATTAATTAAATATAAGCCTAAATACCAAAAGTTGACAAAGAATAATACTCACAACAAAAAAATGAAAAAAAAGGAACCATTAAATAAAAAGGAGGCATTAAATTGGGTCTATAGAGAGATGCTGTAGACATTCTTTTTTATTAATTCCTCAACATCTAATCAAACCTAGCAACTTGTATTGTAAAGCTAGAACTATATCAGAAAACAAAATTAACAAAAAAAAAAAATAATAGATTTTTATATCAAGGGCTCTGCAGCATAAAATTGCCAGTTGCTCCTCAATTTCCCCCAGTGAAGTTCTTAATTTATCAATATATTAATAAAAATAAACCTGAAAAAGAATTTCTTGAGAAGGTTGCCACCATGAGGAAGCTGTACCAAGGTGATGAAAACCCCTGGCTCTGGCTCTGAAATCCATTCATTCTCTTCTTCTTCATCTCCTCCAACTTCTGAGTACTTTGTATTGCTTTGCTCTTTAAGACCTGAGGCCTTAAAGGATAAGCCCTTTATCTACAATTTCAGAGCAGTTAGTTTCGTTTGATTCTTGGTGAAAATTTAGAAGCCAACAATTCAAGAATATAAATTTTCAAAAAAAAAATAAGAAACTATGATAGAATACTTAAATTATTCTCATGTTCTTACATGATTTGTGATCTCCTTGATAAATCCTCTTGTTCGGAGGCATGGTATGCATGTTATAAACATCTCTCTTAATTTATTTGTAAAAACCTTACCAGATTCTGCTTAATTAGTATCTCTCTGTAAATGGTATAGTATTTCAGATATATATTACTGAAAATGCTCTGTTTACATGGGCGCATGGAAGATTATGAGGCGTGATTTTTGCTTTAGATTTTGAATTCTTTCCGCAATAACAAGCGTCCTTCAATGTGGTTACTGTAGTATCCTACAACGGACCATTTTTTTAAATTAAATTATGAGAAAATTAATTGCCGAAAATAAAAACCCTTCCACATGACCACATGAACATCCATCCATCATAATAAATTGCAAAACAAGCGTTGTTAACTCTGTTTAGGGAGGCGTTAGCAATAGAAGAAGACAAAATAATTAAGGCGTATCTGCTGTTATAAAATAAAGATAAACAAATATAAATAAGAAGAGAAGATGTAAAAGATGACAATCTCTTTATTCATATATTTCTCATGTGTACAATACAAGATTACAATGTCTCTATTTATAGACTACAAATTGTACATGAAAAACTATTACAATAATAAATAAGATAATAAAATCCAAATAGTGGTGGACATCAATTCCAATGGTAGTGGGATAGTGGGAAGTGAATGAGGATTAATATTGGGAATTACAATATGAATGATATCCACACATTTATAATATATTCATAACACTCCCTCTTAGATACTCATTCATAAGAATATGCATCATTAAAACCTTACTAGGAAAAACCCTATGGGATAAAAACCTAGTGAAGGAAAAAGAGTACAATATTCTTCTAAATACGCAACTACAACCTTACCCAGAAAACCCAGTAGGAAAAAAACCATGGTTAAGAAAAATATAGTGCATATTAACTCCCCCTCATTACAGCATCAATCAAGACCTTTAAGTTGGCAAACTCCAATATTACGAACTAACTTTTCGAATATTGCCGTAAGGAGCGCTTTAGTGAATAAATCTGCCAGATTCTCATTTGAATGGATTTGTTGAAAATTAATAATATTATCCTGATTTTATTTGAATAATACATGCAATATTTTCTTCATATATGATCGTCAGGATCATTTCTCCATAAGACAAGCCATATGTCTGACGAATATGTTGAATCACAGATCTTAACCAAACACATTCTCGGCTTTATGTGTTGCTAGAATAATAAATATATCAGGTATTGTATGTCCAACAAAAATATAAGTGCTCATATTGCACTAAGATATGGTACTTCAGGACCAAATATTTTTCATCAATTGTTCTTTCAACACACATGTAATATATTTTTCTCGATGTATAAAAATATTACTTCTCAAATGTTCAATTTAAAATCCAAGGCTAAAAATTTGTTCTCCCAAAATCTTTCATCTTAAATTCTTCCTTTAAATAAATTATTTATTTTATAAGCTCTTCAGGAGTTTCATCTTTCAACATAGATTGCAATCATAACAAAATCATTTTCATACATTTTCACAAAAATACAAAAGGTAACATTTTTATATCCATATTGATTTAATCAATATAAAAATTTATTCAATTTAATTGAATAATGTTCTCGAGAACCTAAATTATATGTTTCAGGCATCTTAAATCCTTCAGGAATTTTTATATAAATATCATTATCAAGCGAGCCATATAAATATGATGTAACAACATCTATTAGGTGCAAATCAAGTCCTTCATGGACTGCCAGACTATTTATATACCGAAAAGTTATTGCATCCACCACAAGTGAGTATGTTTATTCATAATCAATTCTATGTTTTTGCGAAAAAAAACCTTGGGATATAAGCCGCATTTTATATCTTACAATTTCACCTTTCTCATTTCTTTTTCACGTAAATACCCATTTATATCTTATTGGTTTTTACACCTTTAGGTATTGGAACTACAGGCCCAAAAACTTTTCATTTTTCAATAGAGTTTAACTCAGCCTCAATTGCACCTTTCTATTTTGGCCAATAATTTCTTTATCGACATTTTCTAATAGACTTCGGGTCATGATCCTCCCTGTTTATTCTATTTAGCGCTATATTATATGCAAAAATATCATTGATATCAATTTCATCTCGGTTCCATCTTATTCCATTCATGATATAATTTATTGAGATCTCTTTATTTTCATGAATTTCAGATACTTGAGTTTCTGCTGGAACTCTAACCTTACTTATAATTTGACTCTCTTCTGGAGTTTTATCTGAAATTATCATATCCTCAACTTGACCATTTTCATTCTTTGCTCATTTTCTTTTTCGAGGATTTTTATCTTTGGAACCGATTGGCCTTCCACGCTTCATGCGTGTTATAATTTCATTAGCATGTCCAACAGGGACATTGACTTTAATTGGAGCATTAGTAGCTGGTACATGTAATTTGATCACTTTCTTTGAGTCTGAAAATGCGTCTAGCAATTGATTAGCTAATATTTACAAATGAATTATCTTTTGAATATTTAATTCACATTATTTATTACGAGGATCAAAACGAGATAATGATAATTCATATTGATATATTTTTCCAGCTGATTTTATTTTTTCTCCCCCTAAGGTTGGGTTCCAACATAAATTTCCAATCTTCTTTGACTTTCCATTATAGTGCGTTGTGGTGGAGCAATTAAAACATATATCGCACATTGAAAAATTGTTATATGAGAAATATTAGATATGTGACCAAAAACTAATAGTAAAGGGAAAGTTTTATTATAGCTAGTTGGCTTGATGCGAATTAGTTTTGCTGCATGCAAAATAACATGTTCTCATTTTGTGTTTGAACATAAGCTACATGATGTTCAACATCAATTCTAATATACATGCATTATATGAGAAACAAATTCACCAGCATTGTCTAGACGTATATTCTTAATTGAATAATCATAAAATTATGCTCTTAATCAAATAAATTGAGCAAATAATCTCACAAACGCCAGGTTGCGAATTGATAATAAACATACATGTGACCATCTAGTTGATGCATCAATTATAACCATAAAATATCTAAATAGTCACAAATGTCACCCTGTATATGTTCTAGAAATGTAAGAGATGCATTTTGTATTTTCACTAGTGATTGTTGAACAATCAACTTTCCTTGAGAACATGCAACACATGACAATTCATTAGATTGAAGAATTTTCTGGTTCTTTAATGAATGTCCTTATGAATTCTCTATTATTATTATTTTTCACATCATTATTGATCCAGAATGGTCCAACCAGTCATACCAAATTATAAACATATTCTTATATGTAAACTTCTGGTTTACATTAACATGTACTTCAATTGTACTAATATATGCGTGGTACAAGCCGGAGAAAACATAGGCAATTTCTCTAACATGCATTTTTTATTGGTTGTCTCAACATGATATCCATTTCGGCGGATATTCTTAAAACTTAACAAATTCCTTTAAGACTGAGAAGAATATATGCATCATTAATGTAAATTTGTGTTCCTCCATGTGACAACAATGTAGCTCTTCCGGAGCCTTCAATATATATCTATATATATATATATATATATATTTATTAACAACAATTGCAATATTATGGTAATGTATCAATTAATATGAATATGGTGCAGGTTTGTGCAACGGCTACTTTTTTTTTTTTTACTTTGATGGTTTGGTATCATACTAGTTTTGTCAAATGGTCGATAAATCATAATTTCACCTGATTAGCTAAACAATTTTGACCTCTATCGATACTCTAACTGTACAATTTGACATCAAACTAAACCTAAGACTGGATCAATCAAAATCAATAGACTAACAAAACTCAAAATAAATATGACTTCAACAATAATTTATTTATTGTTATCATTGCTTAAGTGATTATTTCTTTTTTTTGTTTTAAAAAAATTTAACAAAATCCAAATGAATAACTTCAATTTGAATAAGATAAAAGCCACATTCACAAACAAAAAAAATTCTCGATATTTTGTCTCCTTATTATCAGTAAGTCAACAAAATATTACGGCGTACGATAGGTACGTGGCCAATAATATTTATCACCACAATGATAATATGAATTATCTTATTTGTCATTATGTCAATTTTTATTCTCATTATTTCTGCACTTCTGGTGGAAAGATGTGTCTTTTCTTCATTATCATGTTCACATCTAAGAATTTGTCCACAAATTATTATCATATTATTTTTCACTTCTAATGAAATTATTATGTTATTCAACCATAATAAGAGAACAAAATTTACTCAAATTTTTTTTGTAGAAATCTTATTCAGGAAGATTAATAATGAGAAAAAAAAATATATGGACATCACATAAATTTTTGTACTATTTAATCTTCTTCAGGAAAATTTTTTAAGATCTTCTTAATATTTATTGAAATCTTCTTCGGAAAGATTAAATTATATAAATTTTCTTAAAATCTTCTTCCAGAAGGTTGAATTATTGAGATTTTTTTTTAAACATGAATATGTTAAAATTGAATACTATGACATAATATTTTCTTTCTTTTCATAATTTAATTCCATGGCTTCGGGCCCATTGAATATATATCAATGAATATCAATACTATGGCTTCTGGCCAATTTCATTTCACAATACAACTTCAATTTCTCAAGCACGTCATAACAAGAGGCCTTTTCACAGCTTAATTAAAAAATAAATATAAAATTAACACGATATCTGATACAAAATTTTATGATGCTATTAAAAAAAATACAAGTCAGATCTAAAATTAATATTGAATATATCTATATTTAAGAAAATTTTATTAGATCTAAAATTGCACATTATGAAAAAAAAAAACAAATTTCACATTAAAATTTTTATGTTTAACGTATGGCTTCGGGCCATTTGATATTAACATAATATAACATTAACTTTGATATACGTTATTCAGATGACTGCGGGCCATTTCATCAACATAATTTATATTCATATGGCTTCGGGCCATTTGATTAATATAATATAAAGGTAACACATAAATGATCTTAAAATTTTATTGAAATCTTCTTCAGGAAGATTATTCTTAATATTTTTTTAAATTAATCTTTTTTATGAAAGATCATAATATTTCTTAAAATCTTCGTCAGGAAGATTAAATCATTGTAAAAAAAATTACACATCATATAAACCTTGTTGAAATCTTCTTCAAGAAGATTTATTGAAATACTCTCCATATAAAATTTGTATATCATGTAAATCTTCTTCAGGAAGATATTTTCAAATCTTCTTATATTAATTTTGTACATCATAAAAATATTATTCAGAAAGATTTTTTTAAATCTTCTCATATTAATCATATGAATCTTTTTCAAGAAGATTTCTTGAAATATTTTAAATTTTTCTTAGAATCTTCTTCAGGAAGATTAAATTATTGTGTACATCAAAAAAATAAAATATGAACCATATTGCACATCATAAAATAAATATACATAAATTGATAACTGATTCCATTTAATAATTATTTATTATGAGTATTATATGTATAAATGGAATTGAAATAAAATATATCAAAGTTACCTCGAATCTTCAACTAGTAGAGCTCTCGTGCTGATAACGTGTTATAAAATAAAAACAAACAAATATAAACAAGAAGAGAAGATGTAAAAGATGACAATCTTTTTATTCATATATTTCTCATGTGTACAATACAAGATTACAATGCCTCTATTTATAGGTTACAAATTGTACATGAAAAACCATTACAATAATAAATAAGAGAATAAAATCCAAATAATGGTGGACATGAATTCTAATGGTAGTGGGATAGTGGGAAGTGGATGAGGATTAATATTGAGAGTTACAATATGAATGACATCCACACATTTATAATATATTCATAACATCTACTAATTTATTTGATCTTGATGCCATTGACAAACAAATTAGTATGAGCAAAACTAAGGTGTGATGTGCTCACTAAGAGAGTTTGGTGAGCACAACTTCAAAAGTATATCAGTTCGACTTCAAATGACGAATTCAAACCATTAAAATCTATCTACTTCATGAATGATGCATCTACATGGAAAATTATGAAAGTTTCGAATTCATTTGCTACAAGGTCAAGTGGTCAAAAAAATAATGAAAAATGAATTTAGAAAACAACATATAAAATAACTTATTAAAAGATTCATTAATTTGACTGCTTGACCTCGTAGCAAATAAATTCAAAATTTTCAAAATTTTGCATGTGCATGCATCACTCATGAAGTATATGAATTCCAACGGTTAGAATTCGTCATTTGAAGTCGATCCGATATATTTTTAGAGTTGTGCTCACCAAATACTCTTGGTGAGCACATCACACCCTAGATTTACTCAATTAGTATTATTATTTTTCATGATAATATTATATATTATTAACTTAAATTTGTTACACAAAATTTAAATAATAAAACTATAAAAAGGACTAAACTAATAAGGTTATAAAAGGCTTATTACCGTCCATACTTGAAAGATGATTTCAGGAAATTTTAAAATAAAAACTACATGTTCAGATTTTGATTTAGGAGGGATCACTTGACAATGGTTATATTGATAATGTTAATAATAATTTTACAGAAAAAAATTAAGATAAAATAAAAGATTAAAAAAGTGAAAATATAGAGAGCCTAACAATCAAAATTAATGTTAGTTTAGTATTGATTGATGATGTATCAAGAACCGTTAATTTCATAATGTTCAATTTTTTTTTCACTTGATGTACCATGAAACATACACCGAATCACATTATTTTGTATGTATAGATATGATATATGGATAATGCATATCTTCATGCAGAAACATAACTAGAAATTTATTATAGAGAATATTGAATTTAATAAAAAAAACAATACTTCAATAAAGAGGAGCAAATTATATAATTTTATTAAATTTATACATAAAATTTACAAGTTTTTGTACTATAGGAGAGCTTAAGCTAAATAAATTTTTATTTTTGAAAATAAGATAAGGGTCAAGCCGGAATTTTTATTGATGGTAAATGTATAAATAAAAAATGGGAAAAGATTTGTGGGATTTTTTAAAATGGGGTGGCATCTACTCTGTATGGTGTTCAGTTTTTGGACCCCATTCAAGACGGAGGCCTCTGCCAAAAGAAAAAAAAAATCATCATAGACGCCATTCCAGATGAAGAGGCGGCGTTGTGATGCTGGGAGCAAATAATTGAGGGACTTAAATGAACACTGACACCTGATTATACATAATTAGAATAAGACTAGCATGCTACCTGTAACATATTGTGCTACTTCTTCAAAAATTTATTGGATATGTTTCAATGACTAATTCAAACTGTTGAAACCAATCTACTACATAAGTGATGTATTTACACATGCTAAAATTATAATGTTTTGAATTTATTTAGTTTAAAGTCAAGCGGTCAAAAATAAGAATTATAAGTTAATTTTAATACATTCATTTTTCATTATTTTTTTGACCGCTTGTCTTTATACTAAATGAATGTAAAATTTTATAAATTTTATATGTAAATACATTACTCGTGAAGTAGATCTGTTTCAACTGTTTAGATTTGTCGTTTGAAGTCTACTCAATAGGTTTTTGAAGAGGCAGCACAACATGTCATTCAAAATCACACTGTTTTTATTTCATATTTTGATTTATGATGAATGGAATAAAGTAAAATTTGTGACAACTATTAGTTATTCGGATGCTGGTTTTTTGTCATCATCTTTTTGTTCTCGTTAATTAGATATATAGCTATTTCAATCCTTAATCAAATAATTATTAGCATGACAATGGAAAGATTTACACAAAATTCAAATTTAACAACTTAGCAAACTCTTCTTTTGTTTTCAAAGAAAATTTAAGTTTTGATGAAAATTTCTTTTAACTAATGGAAATTTGGATTATTTATTTTTTGGATAATTTTGTACACTCCTGAAGAGATTGTATCACCTCAAACTCTTTTTTTTTTTTTTTTTTTGAGAACTTAATGGTGACTCTCAAACTCTATTGTTTTGCTGCCACTTTGCTTCTTTATTTTGTATAATTGCATGTCAGTGAGTTAAAAACTATATTGTGTCCAAATTCATTGTTATTAATATATTCCAAGAAAACCATCAAGAAAATATGCATTGATACTTAGTCTGAATAAGTATGCGTTGATACTTAACTGGAGTATTTACCTTAGTGATAACTAATGTAATGTGTAAGTATAAATACTTCAATATTAAAGAATAAATACTTCTATGTCAAAAGATAAATACTCCAGTTTTAATTGATAAATTCTTACTATACATAAGATAAATACTTAATTGTTTAAAGATAAATACTACAATTTATAAAAGATTAGGACCCGGATAATTGTCCTCACACCACCATTCTCCCCATATCCCCCACTAAAAGACAAAAAAAAATAGTTACCGATAATTTGATAGTTTAAATTCCTGCAGTATTTAACTTCAGTCTTTAGTGTATTTGTCGTGCATCGATCTAGTATTAATCATCAGCGTCCAACAGCGAAAAATATTGTCCCCACACTATCGTCCCCCCCCTCCCATATCCCTCCACTAAAAGACAAAAAAAATAGATTTCAACATTTGATGGTTTAAATTTCCTAAAGTATTTAACTCCAATCTTTAGTGCATTAATAGTGCATTGAACAAATATTTAATTTCATTCATTAGAGTATTAACTGTCCACGTCCAACATCGACACAATCTTTGTCCCCACAAAAAATGACAAAATAATTTGGTATCGTTCCTGCGTCCCCGCACATCCTCCATAACTTGCTGGCCCAATGTTTTGAACTGGGCCGAATAAATTCCTGTAGAATAATTTTATTCTTTAGTCGGAGCATCTCTTAAATAAATATCAACTTTCCTTAAGAAAGAGACAAAAAATACAATTTTTCTTAAGAAGCCTGCGGGAATGAAGTGACTTTCCTTTTAGGAGCCTGTGGGAATGAAGCGAGGATGGGCCTACGGGAAGCTATATAATTATTCTTAATTTATTCCATGACATAAACTACCAAACAAGATGTAAAATATGAGGAGTAAGATGGAGTAAGCAATTTAATCATCATTAACTTTACTCCACAACCAAACATGACCAATGAGCCTTTCCATTGTGATGAATCTGAAATTTATTTTAGAAATAAATTAGCAAAAAGGGATTTATTCTTGCAGGTCCAATATGAAAGTAATATAAAAATTTGAATTAAGACAGACATTTTCGGCTCGGTTCATTAATAAATTAAAAGGTAAAATAAAAATTGAATTTATTTGCAGTTATTTCTCAGAGTTGGCAGTTGTCACTGCAATTGAGATTGTGTGGTTTTAGGATTTAGAGTTTAATAAATGTGATTGGTGTTGGTCGTTTGAGAAATTTTGTTAGACTTTATTGTCTTTTGCGATTGTGTGGGCGTGAAGACGATAACAAGTATAGCAAGATGAAGAGCAGTCTTTGGAATTTAAAGACAATGGTTGCTTTAAAACACTTTCTCGTTGGCATCACTTAATTTCTTCTTTTCAATTAAAGTGATTTTTTTTAACTCTCATTTTCTTACATTTCACATAATGTGTGAATAATTTTCTATTTTGTTTCACATTATGTGTGAATAATTTTCTATTAACAAAAAAGAACTGACAATAATCAATTAAGCAGACGTTTTTAGTACGGCTTAATTTCAAATTTTGTTCCAGTTTCAAAACTATACAGAACCACAACAATTCGTATTAACATAATCAAAAGTGAAATAATTGTTATCAAATAATTCAAGCTTGAATTTCACACAGAATTTCCATTAAGCCATTTATAAATAATTGTTGCATGCAAGTACATGCTCCATAAATCCATAATACATGCAACATAGCGAAAACTAAACACAGAAAAGTTAGGCTTGAACAGACAACTAAATCCTGAGAAATAACAAAAACCACGGTTTAATTGAAGCCTACAACTATAAACATCACAAAGAGTGCTTCAACTCCAAGTGGCAGGAGCCTAGAATTGGCCAGGGGCTTCATAAATTCTGCTGTGCCATGTATGCATGGATAAGACCCTGTGCAGCTTGGATTTGCTCTGACGATCCTTGAATCTCCACCACACACTCTGACACACCAGGTGGGGGATCATGCACATTGACCTTTGCCCCAGAAATCTAAAAGTTTATAATAATTGCAAAGTATTAAAAAATAAGACAGGGCATTACAATAAAGCAAAATTTAGTTTCTTGAAACAATGCCAATACGGGTATCAATATAGCAGAAGTCAGAGTGGTACCTTCCGAATTTCAGATATGTTAGTGCCATCAGCTCCGATAACAGATTCAACAGCAGTAGTCAGAATTCTGATCTCAAAAGAACCACTTGCATTGTGGTGCCTGTTAAGTGAAGATATTTCATAAGCAGGGTAATGTTTTGTTATTCTCATGTGTCATGTTGCTATTTCAGCTGATAAACAGCATTAATTAAGTCTTAAAGTACTAATTATGAGCATACCCTGTAGGGGGAGGCTGAGCAGAATAACCCTGAGACTCAGGTGCATGGCCGGGAACCTACAAGGTAAAAGATACGTAGAATAAGTTAACCAATAAATTAACTCTCTTGTCTGCAATATACAACTCTATAACAATCAATAAAATTAATAACACAATCTTCATCAGAGCTAATATTTCATGCAAGTGAGAATAAACTTAAAAGCAAAGGGTAACAAATAGTTACTCCCAGTAACAAGCAGTTACTTATATCAAGACCTTACAAAAACTCGGTCAAACAAAACCACAGGTATAAGGTACAAGCAGTGTATAGAAAGCTCATACCAAAGTCATTGATAACACGGACCTTGCCTACAAAATCATATGCACAAAACACAAGCAATAGGGAACACAAATTACACCACTCTGGAATATCTCAACACAATAAATAGATGTTCTATAAAACCTAATCCTAAAGATGGCAATCAGGAACAGAACGGGTCATTTTAGGTCATTTTGGGTCTCAGGTCATTTCAGTTTGGACTAGACTGTCTCAAGTTTCACTCGTCCCAGGTCGTCAGAGTTTGAGTTGCCTCGGGCTTACACAGGATTATGGTTGGCATAATTTTGGGTCATTTTGGGCCTCGAGTCATCTGGGTTTGGACTCAGCTGTCTTGAGTTTCAGTCGTCCCAGGTCGTTAAATTAAGGTTTTGGGTTTCAGGGTCACTACTCGGAAATTTAAATTGGCTTTGGGTTTGGGTCTGTTCAGGTAGGGTTTTTGTCATGCATTTGTAGTGGCTATTACCTAAAAAATTATGGTACCAAAATATTTCTACCGGGGGTTGCAGGACAACACATGTCTTACAAGTGGCTCAGCTTCTGGGCTGGCATGGCCAGGTCAACCTTCAGTTGTCAGGTACCAAGCTAGGTTTGGTGACAACTCCTAAGAAGAAAGGAATGTTAAGCACCTGCATTCATTCTAGTTGGGAAACTCGCCCGAAGGATTCATTCATTCTAGTCGATACACTTGCCGGAAGGATTTGTTCTTGCCGTGACAGGTGATGACGCCAGTAGTGGTTGAGTTGAACCACCAGTAGTAGTGGTTGAGATGAACCACCAACACAAAAATTTGTTCTACCTACTCTGTGTAGAGAGAGAGAGAGAGAGAGAGGAGAAGGCAGGACAACGAGTGTTGGCCCGGACAAAGGTTGGTGGTACATAGGAGCGATTGCACTTAACCAGATCGACATTTCCATTACAATTAGGTTATGAAAAAAAGGTCAAACCTTCTAAAGGCAATCCAATTTACCTTAAAAGGTATGGTTAATCCTGTATTTAAAATATTAATACTTTTGTACGATCACAAGTGATCCTTGAAATTAGTCTACCCAGTTTTCTACCCACTTGGAACCAGACGTAATCAATAATGGCACAGAAATATATCGAACATTATCATATGTAAATTATTACAGATATAAAACTAAGTTAATATTAAAAAAAAAACTTGATAGAATAAAAATAAATATAAGGTTATATATACTCCGAGAATCAAATGCCAGAGCAGAAATTACCAAAAAAAAAAACAAGAAGTTTTGACAACATATAGAAGCATGTAATGCTCTAGAAAGTTAATTTACCCAGATATTTGATCAATTACCAAATGGCCTAGAATAGTAACCAGTTAAGAATAATCAGCATGGTCAACAACCAAAAACAGGAATGGGGTCTCTCAGTCAAACTGAACTCCTAGCAGAGTAATAGTTTTAAGCCATGGGTTTTTAAAACCTTCAAATTATCATGTCTAGGTCGACCAATGGGTTGAGCTCAGTTGGGCCAGTGACATTTTATAGTGCGATAAGAAAAGAGAAAAATATTGACGGCAATCCCACCAAGTTGAATAATTCCTGCAGAAAAGCTTAACAAAAGTCCATCCAACCATGAAAATCTTTAATGGTCTGGGACCCAGCAAGGATGGGTATTAATATAGAACAGCTAAAACACATCTAACTGGCATATTAAACCACTAGTTTTCACAAAAAAATATCAACCAAATCCAGATAGTACCTGAGTGCTGTCATAGCTGGCAGCTGGTTGAGGATACCCATGGTAGCTGCTTGGGGGAGGTACAGTACTACCAGCAACAGGACTTTTACCAGGCCCTTGACTTGGTGGAGGCGGGTATCCGCTATCTGCTGGTGGGTACCCACTATCACTTGGAGGATGGTAACCATGGGCAACCTGTGGGTATCCTCCATCAACCGCTGGTGGAGCATATCCACTTGCAGTTGGAGGATATCCAGCTGTTGGGGGTGGATAGCCACTACCAGCAGGAGGATATCCACTAGCAGCAGGTGGAGGGTAAATACCATTCGCAGGAGGGTACGCAACACTTGCAGGATATCCACCTTCAGTAGGAGGGGCATATCCACTGGCAGGGGCAGGAGGGTACCCACCATATCCACCATCTGAAGTGGGGTATCCACTGGCAGGGACAGGAGGGTAACCGCTGCTTGGTGGTGGGTAGCCACTAGCATCTGGAGGGGGGTAACTGCCAGCTGGCGGTGGATAGGCACCGCTAGGTGGAGGGTACACGGGATTTGGAGGATATCCTTGGTTTGTAGGTGGATAACCAGGACCCGGTGGAGGGTATCCGAGACCAGCAGGGGGTGGTGGATAGGCAGCACTCTCTGCTGGAGGGTACTCGTAGGACGAAGCAGCAGCTGGCACTGTGTCTCCACTACGGAGTGTTCTTGTTCTCAGTCGGGTGCAAACTTCTATTAGTGCCTCTCTTGCAGTATGCGGGTTCCCATTAATCTGGAAAGGTGCAATAACACTTGTAATAAGTTGTAATAGTATCAGTGAAGGATATAGCAATGAAATTGCAGGTAAGGGCTACTAGGACTTGGGGGCCAAAAACATAAAAAAGAATCAGCTTTATTTGTATTATTACATCCACCTGGCAATACCTATGCTGCTATAAATGCAGGATATCCCTTAAAAGATATATATGTAAATACTCTGTAGATATATTTGTGTTATTACAGAATCTGAAAAAAATAACAATAAAACAGATTCTTCACCTCTACGAGCTCGTCTTCTGGGGAAAGGAAGTTCGGCCTCATCTCTTTGGTGTAAACCCTAATACCAGCACCAGTACGTCTTCGCATTTCACTAATTATTGTGCCTCCCTCTCCAATTATGCAACCAACCCTTTGAGAGGGAACAATGAGCTTTGTTACAACCGATCCCTCGTCAGAAGGTGTTGTGTGGCTTTGAAGCTGAACCAGAGCCTTGATCACCTGAGATACAGGCTCTGCGAGGGTCTGAAACAGATAATGAAACAAGAGTATTCATTAAAAAAAACTGCACCATACCAAAATTAAGCAGTTTCATGCACTCTTTGAGGTACTAATTAATAATTAAGAAACCACTTAGAACAAGGGCTAACCCTAACACACACACAGACACACATGTATATTCTCTGATCACTGGTGGTTAAATATAGGCAGATCACAAAAAAAAAAACTTAGATCAGTAAAAACTTTCGCCTACAAAATTAACTTCAATAAATGGATTGAAGAAACTACCTCCTTCGCTGAGATTGCTAGGACCCGCTCATCAGCCTCCATGGTTTCTTCAACTTGAAGATGAGCACCAGTATCCTCCTCCAGCTGGCGTACGTGGCTCCCACGTTTCCCAATTATCCCTCCGATCCTCCAAGCAGGGCACAACAATCTTAAAAGAAACTCCTCGTACTTGTCAGAGCGACCTTTGCTATAACCCCCTGAATTATACCCATAACCAGATGCGTCACCCCTGTAGGGGTCATATTGCCATGCTGGTGGCGGAGGTCCAGGTGGACCACGAGGCGGACCCCACATTGGGTTCTCAAAAGGTGGCAGTGGTGACTGTAAGCCTCCATATGTCCTCGCATGTATAATTTCTTTAAGGGGCGGGTTCTCCTTGCGTGGGTTTACATGCAGATAGGTGGAGATCTGATACAGAGCTTTTTTAACCAGAGAAGGGATCCCAGAAATCTGAACATAAACAGAATTAGGGACAAGTAAATAATGTGTGACTTTAAAAGTGTTTATTTTTTCATTAATTAAATAATAAAAATAAATTGAGTACAAGAATGCTTGCTGCAGTACCAAACGTGTGCCGTCGAGCATCAAAAATATCTTTTAAACAAACAACTTCAGCAATACAAACTCAAAACTACCTAAAACCAATTTTCCTCTACAATAAGAGACACAGGAAGTACTACAGAAGATATTTTATTGTTTGTTAGGCTATATCTGGCATTTACTCTAATTTGAGGCATGCTAGGTACAAACAGAATTTCCCAGAAACCATAATTTACCTGGACCAGCTCATCAGAGCGCATAGCGCATGGAGGGAGAGTATCGGGAGGCAGAACACGGATCCCAGCTCCAGTCTCTGCTCTCAGCTGTTGAATAATCGTGCCTCCCTTGCCAATCACACAACCTGCCTGGTTGCGTGGTATCAGAATGCGGGCCGCTACCTCCAGCTCTTCACCACCGCCATACAATACTTCATCCGCCGCAATTCTGTCATTCACTTTCAATAGGGCGTCTTGGGCCGGGCAGAGGGGTTTCAAACCGTCAACATTTTCCCCAGGGTTTCGGTCTTTTTCGGCATCCTCAGACCAATCGCTCACATGGTTGTAGACAACTATGACCCTGTTGAGGGATGGGGGAAGAAACGCACGGTTAGTAAAGAAGCAAAAATGACAAACCAGACATCAATTTTGAGAAATCAACCCTAAGTACCTGTCATCAGACCCAGGCACAGCATCAGCAACAAGTATCTTTGCATTAGTCTCAGCTCGGAGAGACTTTATGATGTCACCCCCACGGCCCAAAACGCTGCCGATTTTTCTTATTGGACATAGGATCCTGAAGAGGGTTTCAATAGGCACTTCTTCGGCTTCCTCTTCATTTGGCTTTTTTCTCTTTGCTGAACTGAAATTGGGGCTGCTGTCAAAATTAGGGTTCCACCGCTTCCTCGGTGGCCCACCCTTGTACTTACCTTTACCTCCTGGCATTCTCTTATCTGAAATAATTTAATGATCGAATTAGAGGCCCACCCTTATACTTAGCAAATCACCGCCTAAGCATACAGTAGAAATGAGATAGAGAGAGGAAGTATCTAAAATGTTGTTGCGTTCGCAAGGGAGAGAGAGGCACGAGAGACGAGAGGAGAAGAAACCCCGACGGTCCCGACCTGCTTTTCTTGATTAGGAGTGTGGAGAGAACCGATGAATTTGCATTTTAGAGTTAACTCAGATTTTGAACTAAAATCAAGACCGTCCGATTTAAATCCGCACGAATATTAAAGGTTCTTTAATCAATTCATATCGCCAACCTTCCGATCTGCTTTGCCACAAATGTTAACGGGCCCACCGGCCCATGCATTCCACTTGAATTTATCCGAATTTGTAGTGAACGGTCCGGATCCTGATTCGTTTATATTAGTCACGATAGTAAACCGCATCTCTGCTGCACTTTTATTGGGCAGCAGGATACTGCACTTTTAATGTGGTCCGTTCGTTTTTTATCAGACAGACAAAATAAGATTTTAGCACGAATTTTAAAACAAAATTAATACTGCCCCCTCCATCATCCGAGCACTCACTGGTTGAGATTAAATCTGGGCCGTCCAAAAATGCAGCATCCTGCTGCACAATAAAAGTGCAGCAGAGAATGCAGTTCTGTCACGATAGTATCACAGTTCACATTCGAGAGATGTATTTTACGGTATTACCCCTCGTGGTACTATTTTTCCTTTTAGATTGCTTGGAATTTCTGCAAACTATACCTCAGTTTAGATAGTGTAGTACAGAAAAAAAAAATACATGACGTGATTAATATGTTAATTCTAGCTCACATATACAAAATATATATTTGGAGAAATGAAGGAACTTGTTTTATTATTAAAAAAATTTCTAAGTACATCTTTATAAGGCAATCATATTTGACGGTTTGAATTCACAATGTAAAATTTAAAAATATAACTATAAATTCAGGTTACCAATTCTATGGTATGCCTTTTTTACCGAAAACACCCCCGTTATTCGCTAATTTGAGAATTAGTACATCTTTGCCCTGATAAAGGTACTGGTGCTTGCATAACAAATATTTAAGCGAACTAGTTTTGCAAAGTATATCTTAAAAGAATTCTCTGCAAAGTATATCGAAAGCGAGAAAATTTTGTTTAGTGACCTCTATATGCAATTAATTGAGGGTTCAGTTTTCCTCAAAAATTTAAGAAGTAATATAAAAAGTAAATAGAAAATTAATCAAATCATATATAAATTGTAGAGAAGTAGTAGACCTCTATATAAAGTACTTTTATGTTTGGTGCATTTTGAAACAAGCAAAGAACAGTTGCAATCTCATCCGGGTAAATACCTAGTTGCACAAAAATCTCTGTCAAATAATTGAAGACTGGATGATTTTCTGAAATAGGTCCCATGGCCAAGTACTTGCAAAGAAAGTAGTAGAAATCATAAACATTTAGCCAAAAAATAAGCTCATAGTATTACAGTATCAGACATTTTTGTGCCAGTGAGATCGGTCAACACTACAGTACCACATGCACATAGCAGAATTTGTTCGACTATAGTTGTTGGTTCTATAATTTTTTTTTTCATTTGCTAGCCTCTCCTTGGCTAATTTATCTTAATTTATGTTAACTAGATCACAACTGTCCTGTACAAAAGTTCAAATGAAGCCCTACCAGAGGTATTCCGAGGAACATGTATGCTAATATCATTGTAAAGAAATTTAAGCATATCTCAATATTACATCAATGAAATTTAAGCATAATTCTAGCTGTTCAATGTTAGAAAGGCGACCAAGAGCACGTCTAGTGTTGCTTTCCTTCCCATGGTTTCCTAAACTAAACTTTTGATAATATCCGCTAGTTTCCAAGAGAAAAATGCATCCCCAGGTCAATTTTGGAGTTTCCAAACAGATATCATGAAAGTCACCAATAATATTCAAAGAAGTGAGGTTTGATGCGAGGATACAGAGGCAACCTTCCTGTACAAAAAAAGAAAGTGACAAGTCATCTATCTAGTAAAGGGCAACATGAAACCAATTTCTCTATACCAAACCCCGGCATATGAAAATAAGATAGTGTGAAGGGTGTGTAACAAAGGAAAGCCATTAAAAATTCGGGGAACATCGATAATATTGCATCTTTTTTATAATTAATTCTTAGCTCTAGATCCCCCATACCATTTCTAGACAAGATGAGCATCCATCAGCCAATTGCCTCATTGCAAGCATGCTCACTGACAAGTTTAAATTCTTCAATCGGGCCCTGGTGAACCAGTAATACTTGGTCGACCAACTTAATAAGCCCAGACTCAGTACAATTTTCTTCAAAGACCAAATTTGGTCTCAAACTCCATGAATGAATCCACTTGCTCGAGAGGATGCTTGTTCTCTGGATTTCTGTCCGTATCGATAATTCGATATCATCCCATCTAACACGGCATATATATATAAATGCATCGACTCGTGTTTTGTCCTTGACGGCAAGTTAATTCCATAACATCGATATATATTCGCTGGAATAAAATTAAAGTAATTTGATCTGCTACACACCTTCATTCATAGTACTTACTTTTAAGGTGGACCATGTAATTAAGCTAGTCAATATCTATATATGCCGTGTTAATTGGTTATCCGAATTTTGGTCTCTATCTTCAAACTGCATTGACTCAAGTAGTTTTGTCCTTGACTAGGCAAATATATTGTTCGAAATGCAGTGAAATAAAGCATCAATTGCCGACAATTTGTAGAATTAATTTAATTAAACAGTCAATCAGCCAAGCATTGATATCCAAGCATAGTGTTAAAAAGTGATGTGTGGTCTGATTGGTTAATTCGTAAAAAGAACACACTAGTACAAAAAACTCTTTCACTGACCCTTAGTCACTGACTGTTTTATTGTGTAACAGTCGGTGTAGAGACTACATGGCAAAATCATAAATATGAATAATTTCAACACTGACTGTTCACTTTTAAAAACCGTCGGTAAACCAACACTGACTGTTTTTTTAATTGAAGCGTCAGTGTTGTTCGACCTTTCACCGACTGTTTTTTTAATTTAACAGTCAGTGTTGAGAAGTAACTTTCACCGACTGTTTTTTTAATTTAACAGTCAGTGTTGAGAAGTAACTTTCACCGACTGTTTTTTTAGAGTAAGGGTCGGTGTTGTTCGAATTTTCACCGACTTTTTTTTAATTTAACAGTCAGTGTTGAGCAGTCACCAACACTGACTGTTTTTTTAAGGAAAGCGTCAGTGTTAATCTGACTTTCACCGACTGTTTTTTTAATATAACAGTCAGTGACTCTATTAATTTTACTTTCTTACTACTTTATTAATTATAAAAAAAAAATACAAGTATAAGAGAAACTACAAAATTCAGCAAACCGAGGGTAATAAAATAGACTAAAATTTTTATTTCGTTAATTAATTAAGAAATTCTGCAGCATTGTGAAATTAAAAATAAAAATAAAAGAATTGTAAAACTTATAATTTTTTTTTCTACATTTGTATAATTTTATAAAGACAACAATAAAACATAATACAAAAAATTATGGAATTGTAACAATCACATCTTCCCGTTTAATGAAAATGAAAAAGACTATCCATTCACACCTTATAGTTTAATTAAATGATGACACATTAAATTATATAGCACTACATGCATGTTGCATATATGACTCTATATCTTCTATGCATGAATATGAAATATAAACTTTTGTTTCGTGAGTTAATGAAGATGTTCGAAAATATGTCGTCTGTGGGTTGATCGGAACCGTTTATATTAAAGAGCACTGCATTTATTGTCTTGCATCCAAATTTGATCAAAATTTGTTTTTATTTACCCATCCATCTAGTTGACCGAAAATTGAAACATCGTGTGGCTATAAACATTTCGTGTTGGATCGAACCTCATAC
The DNA here is from genome assembly GCA_024447775.1 of Carex cristatella. Taxonomy (NCBI): domain Eukaryota; kingdom Viridiplantae; phylum Streptophyta; class Magnoliopsida; order Poales; family Cyperaceae; genus Carex; species Carex cristatella. The sequence continues at coordinate 4,150,033 of JAJHPF010000008.1, read as the reverse complement.
ATAATAAAACTTCTGATCTTTTATGTTGATTGTGTTCAATATTCTCTCTTGATCATTTTAAAACAGATTTAGAATGATTTCACTACAGATCGACCGTTGATTTCCCGTTTGAAAATGAACGATCCGATTTCAAACTTCTTTTTATATTGATTTTATTGTTAATTTTTTTGTAATTTTGGATTCACCGACTGTTTTTATTTTAGAACCGTCAGTGTTAACATCTTTACTGACTGTTTTTATTTTAAAACCGTCGGTGATGATATCTTTGTAGTATTTGTTTTCGAAGCCGTCGGTGTTGATAAAAAATTTAATTTCCGAAAATTTTCGTTCCCCCCATTCTCTTAGGATCAGCCGCGCAAAAAATTTCATTTTTCCCTCCGCCAAACCCTTCTATTTCGCCAAACCCTTATAATTTCATTTTTCCCTCTGCCAAATCCTTCTATTTCGCCAAACCCTTATAATTTCATTTCAGAAAAGTAAATTTCATTTCTTTCCAAACTCTCGAGTCTCTCGCCACTCATTGTTTCTCTCTTCCACTTCCCTTTTCGCCTCTGCCACCAGTCCGCTACTCGCGACTTCGCCCTTTTACTCAAGTAGGCCGTTTTTTGTTTCTTCCACTTCGCTTTGTGCTCCGAGCACACCTCAGCCTTGCATCCAAGCACACCTCCGAGCACGCCTCCGCCTTGCCGTCTATCTCCATCTCTGAGGATTGAGCAGCGAGCACCTACCGGTTTGACACACTCTCTCTAGATATGTTATTTTGGTTAAATAGTTGCTCAATTTTTTGAAATAATAATAAATTTTAATTTTGTGAAGTTTAGGGTTTATGTGAATTAAGGGTACAATAAACATGGTACAACAAATACCAAGCCAAATATAAGATAAGAGTCAATTTTTTACAAAAATAAACGGCAATAAGCCAAATTTAAATTTTGGACGGTTGACTGCCTCATGTGGCCCTGGCAATAAGTTCTGGTTCTTTTTGTTTGTGCGTGGATACAAAGCACCCATTATCCTTAAAACCTAGAACAACAGAAACGAATTTGCATAATTGAAAGGCTTAACGATTTGGGAATTTTTGTGATTTGAAGAGTCGGTTTTCACACTAACTGAGGTTGAGAACTGATTTCTTTGGGATATGGTTGAGTTTTACACCTTACTGTCAAGCATATGTATCTTCTGCAGTACATATTGGTGCAGCTATTTTGATATCTCTTTACATGGATTTGAACCTTGATGCCAATGCTTTCAACTGGCAAAGCATTAAAATTTTATACAATGCATATCTATGATGAACAGGGATGCAAAGTAGCAACAGTATGCATGACAGTATACAGTTTTTCATAGTTTTGAATTTTTGAAATATAACATGCCACAATTCTTGTAGGAAACTCCAATTGTATTGATTCCTTTTTTCTTATGTACCAGATTCATCAAATACCAGATTTTATGTATTTACGAATACAAATGTAAAATCTGAAAAATCTGAAATATCTAAAAATGGTCAATAGATCAGAATGGGAAAAGCTCCATTGGGCATTGAAAAGGGCAGGGAGAGAGGATCAACTTGAACACGCAGTGGATGAAACAACCTGGCATCCTCACTCTCTCACACAATGTCAACGGTGCTTCAAAGAAGAAGAAGATTAATTCAATGAGAAGGGAAGGTTTGAAATGTCGAGTGAAGAGCAAGGTCTGATATGACTATTTGAAATTATAAAGGCAACTGGTATGACTGTCTTTTATATAGGAAAAGGCAACAGACATAAGATTAACAAAATATCGTTTTGAGATAAAATAAATTGCCCTTAAAATGTGAACAAATATTTGTGGGCACTATGCATGACTGTCTTGACATAGGTGAAGAAATTTTGAGAGATCTAAGAGGAATCACCATGGCAACAAACAGGTGCATTCTCAAGTAAATTTTTTTTCTTATATATCTTCGTAGTGTCTACATATTATTGAATATTATTTTCTTTGTTCAACCAAAGGACATACGGGCTCCTTTTTGACTGGTTATATCCGTCTCACATGCCACTGCTTTTGAAAGGTGATTTTATTTAACTAATTTTTATAAATTATATATTGTGATTCTGTAAGGTGATTTTATTTAACTAATTTTTCAAGGGAAATTGTCCAGGTTACAGCACCTCTGTTGAAGTTCATGGTAGAGTTTCCTCTGAACAAGGCTCAAAGGCTGACATTTGATTGCTCTTCTTCAAATGAATCCTCAATTTGTATTCATGCAGTGTGATTTACTGACAGAAAAATATACGCCGACGCAACTTCATGTAATAACACGACAGTGGTGTGCATTTTTCTTGGACAACTTCTAAATTATTTATAAAAAATGTAATGTTGTTAACTTCATATGTATATTTTGTAAGTGTGTTATGTAAATTTTGTTATAGTATATTTTTTTGTGAATGAAATATGAGTAGTGTTTATATTGTATTGTCTTTTGTTTGTGTTGCTCAAATTATTTGCATGATATTTTATTTAATTTAGATGAATGCTGAATAGTAATATATTGCTAGCAAAAATATGGAGGCTAGTCTCGATACAAATAGAACCATGCCAAAATTTTATGCAAACACCGACTGTTTTTATCACTAATTATTGACTGTTTTTTAGAACTACACCGACTGTTTTTTAAAGAAAACAGTCGGTGTAGGTGCCCAACACCGACGGTTTATTTGAACAGTCAGTGTTGAATGTCTACACTGACTGTTATTTACCAGCCAGTAAAGAATACCTATACTGGCGGCGCCATCACTGACGCCTCAATAACAGTCGGTATAGGGATTTTTTAACAGTCAGTAAAAGTGTTTTTTGTACTAGTGACAAGCATAGCCAAGCATCAAATTCAGACCGATAGATCGATCAACAAGTTGTATTTACAACTTGAAATTTGATCCCACATAATATATGACAAGAACGGTCTTCTAAGAAACGATTAAATATATAGTATAGTCTTCTAAGTCTACATGAGAAGTATTTAAAAAAAAAACAATTAAATAGTTCTAATTACTTTTGATTGCATGTGTTTTTGTTAAGAGTTAGTCTTTTTTTTATGAAATAGAAACTTTTATTTATTTGTTTACTTCAGACTTAATTTTTTATACTCTTATTTATTATCATTTAATTAATCAGTACGTGAATTTATCGGGTAAGATTGTAATATGACCATTTTACGTAAGAATATGTACCTTTCTTACAAAATAGAGGTTATACAAGGAGTCTTCAATATTCATATTTAATCTTAATTATAGCTGATTATGTTTTAAATAAATTTTTATTCAAAGCTCAACAAATTAACCGGTTGATTACAAAATTAAGAACTTTAATTTAGTATATATTCTAATTTAGAATTTACATATATAGGGTACTCCGGAACGGAGACAAATATTTAAGTACTGGGGTAAAAAATATACAAAGGTAAAATGCTACAAGAATCTAAGTTGTACAAATTGTACAATAGTCTAAATTTTCTTTTAAAAAAATAAAAGTAAATCATATAACATTTTAATAAAAATTATAGAGGTTAATTTATGGTATTTATAGCATTTTACTATAAAATATATAACAAAATCTTACAGCAATAACTAATTTTTGAAAAAGTGTAGGGATCAATTTGAACCCATTTGCTACATGTCCCTCTGCATGCATGATACTAGATATATTATTTTTACAAACTGATCCTAACACTGCTGCTGAATCATTAAAAAGGATTATCATAGACTTTGACGACATTTTAGATTTAAAAATAAATTATATAAAAAGTAAAAGTAATTCCTTTAAATCCTTGAGAAGATGAAGGCACTATATACATGCATGCATGGGGATATTTCTTTGCATTAGAGAGAATAAAAGGAAATAAAACTAGTGGAAGACGCTTGACGTGCTAAACCATTTTTTTTTATCTAGGAACACTTATTTATTTCTTAATTAGTTTGGCATTTGATACAGGGAGAGGGAGCCTCTCATTGGTGGTTCAAGAGACATCCTTGATTGGCGCATTTCACACTCACATAGTCGCATAGTTACATAGTCACATGGGGGGATATTTGCTCTCCTTTTGGCATTTGGCTCCATATAGCAACGACCAACGACTTTTTTGGGACTTGTTTTAATAGTTAGGGGTTTCAGTGGCTACTGTACGGTGGCGGATGTATTTTCATTCTAGTATTAACTTAATTCTTATTCATACTCTGTCTTAATTTATCTATTAAATATTAACTTATTCATATCTTAATTACCATAACAATAACAAAATGAATAACAATAATTAGTGAATGAATTAATAGTATATATAATTTAATCCACAAATATAATACCTAAATAGAGCTGGGCTAGGGTGCTTTATAGAGTAAACTCTATGGTACTATATTTTCATTTTGAAAATCCGAACAGCTCAACATGATCTCCATATTGAAATGTGTTTGGAGACCAAATTTTATATTTTTTGGAATTTTTTTACTATATATTAAGCCACTTTGAAAATTACTGATCCGATGGTCCATAATTTTTTACTATTTTTCACTGTTCACGTGGATTAGAGATCTTCAAAGTGGCTTAATAAATAGTAAAAAAATTCCAAAAAATATAAAATTTGGTCTCCAAGCACATTTCAATATGGAGAACATGTAGAGCATTCGGATCGGCTATTTAAACTTTGAAAATGAAGATATAGCATGAAGTACAAACGTGTTGTACTCCATGTCTTACCCTAGTCAACATCTCTCTCTCTCTCTCTCTCTCTCTCTCTCTCTATATATATATATATATATATATATATATCTTCATTCTATTATTAAGCACCTTGGAGTTCCTATCCTGCAACGGCTGTGATTGATTGATCTAAATTCGAATTGAATCTGAACCCTCCAATTAAATAATCTAGCTTTTTTTTTATTAAATGTTGCTGTTTTATGTGTATAAGTCGAAATTTAGTTAAAATTATACTCGCCACACAAAGGACCACATGATATGTACAACTAAAATTAAAATTGAATAAACTGCCAAGTCCAGCGACGAAGTGAAGAGACGCTACCTGTTCGACTCTTCCTTCTCTTCATTCGTCTCTCCGTTCTTACGCTGAGAAACTTTTTCTTTGTCGCATACCTGATCGGAAGCAGAGGGGACGGAGTGAAGAGACGCTACAACCTTTCCTTCTTCTTCCCGTTCAACTCTTCCTCCTCTTAGAGAAAGCATTCATCTCTTCTCCGATAAACTCACAATTTTATCAATCTTCATCTGTAAGTTCCTATTTTTGATATTTTTTGTGAATTTCGCTTATATTTTTTTGGCAAAAATTGAAACTCTAGATCAGCGATAAAACTATAAGTTCCTCTTTGTTTCATTTTTGAATAACATTTTTGTCAAATCACATTTTACGATGCAAATTTTTAATTGTAATTTTAGATGTCCAACAAATTATTTGGTAAATATCACAGTTTTGATCATACTGTTTTCACCGATGGTTGATTTCATATTTAGGTCTGCTTTTGTGACAGGGATATTCAGTACAATCATTCTAGATTGGGGTTTGTTGTAAGTGTCAGTCCTAAGATTCAATAATTACTAATTATCCGCTTGATTCATTATGGATTTTTGGTCAATTTTCGATCTTGTGTACAGTTTTGGGTTCAATTCTGTTTATTATCCTGACAAAATTGATCCAAGTTGCCACCAAGGATGGGGTATTTTTGGTAAAGACAATAAGTTTCGGAACTTTTGTCTGGTTATAAGTACAAGAGACTTTAAAAAGATAGGAAAACTAAATGATTTGACAAGTATTAGATGAATAAAACATGAAAACCAGTAAAAAGAGACATAAATTACACAAGGTAAAATAGAAATTCACACATTTGTCTGGTAAAATAGAGAAAAACAATATATTTTAGTAGCTTAATTTACATGCATTATTACTCTAAAAACAAATTTTCAATTAAAAGACCACTGTATGCATATTTTTTTTCTAATACCAGCCGCCTCTTTTCACATTGAAGTGGTAATTAAGGTATCAAGTAAAGGAGGAAAAATAGAGTGCTCCTATAGTACCAACAGCTTTTCTTCACTATCCTTCATTAAAATCTCTTTCTTGCCTTTTCGAGTCCGCATATTATGTATTTGTACAAAAGTTTGATTTTCGCCAGCTTTGATTTGCCTTGCGGATTAGAGTTTCCAATCCTGTTCAAATTGTAAGCTCTATTTTTTTTTCATTTATAATGATTTTAAGCTTCCATTGATTAGACATTAGTTTTTTCATTATGAGATCAGTGCTTCCATTGAAGAGCAACATTGTGGGATGTATATATGTGTGTATAAATTAACATTTAGTAAAGGAATTAACATTTGGATCTAGATAACCATTAATTCGACACTTGGCATTTCACAAATAATTAAGTTAACAATGCAGACTTGGTATTTTTCCATAACGGGATGTTGGAACCATGGTTCGAAAGCAAGGGTTCCGTGGATGCGAATCAAGTTTTGGCATATTTTAATGTGTCTAAACTTAGTGAACCGCCTATGGATGGGAAGACAAACACAAATCCTGAGGGCCTGACAACGACATTTGGCAATTAGGTCCCGCAGTGGTAGCCCGACTCCACAAAAGGCCTTTCTTGCAAGGTAAACTTGTCATAAGCAAAGTTTTTCTCTTCCCCTTTTTCTTATATGGATTTTTATTTTGTATCATTCAAAAACAATAATAATTGGTACAGGTACATGTCTAATAGTGTACTGGTTGTTGCTCATATGTGTAATGTTTTTTTTTTTCCTTTTTTTTTTGTAAAGGATCAGGTATTAGGATGGGATCAACAACTTTTTTGCCATAAAATAATACTAGGCAACCTTCTAGCTAAGTTCACTTGCCATCTTAAGTGTTGAGGTATTAGAATACTCTCAAAAGGTCGTGGTTTAATCTGAAAAAAATGTTTTTCACTATTATTTTCTTAATTTTTTTTATCAAATGAAGGGACAGTGACAAGGCATTCTATTAGAATCTGGCATCTATATTAGAGACTAATTAAATTGCCTCAACCTCTAATTACTACAATTGCTGCTCTGAAGGAAGATGAAACCATGGATTGTGATATTTGTTATGCTTAATACTTTCCTATTGGTAAGCTTCGATAATGTAGTGCATGCAAACTTTTCAGTTTTTTTTATATAATTCCAATTCATTGCTCCAACTCCAAAACAAAAAAAAAAAAAAAAAATAGAGAAATAAATAGATCTACTAGATATGCAACATAAAATGGATAACAACATATGAGAAAGTGAATTGTGTGTCAGGATTATATGGGTACGAGTACGGTCATATGAGTATTTTGCAAGATTATCCACTGCTTTGTACACATTCTTGATATATATTGAAATAATATTGCACTTCTATTATTAAGTTCATATATTGACCATGATTGTTCTATATTTCTCTTGATATTAAAGATGAAGCGCTTGGATCAGACAGTTGTTGTGCTTCTGAGTATAAATGTGAAAACACAAGTTGTATGAGAGCTTTCCACACAGTGTGCCTTCGTGATAGGCTACGTATTATTATCACGACTAGACAGTATGGTCAATTATATCATTTTCATTTTTTTGGTAACTGGATTGATTAAATGTAAATGTTTAATCTTGTATTTTGTTTGCAGGTTGTTTGATGTTTTATTTGGGAATTGTCTGTATTGTTCAGAATTAGTTGCTATCAAAATCAACGGTTGACATCCAAGTTGCTGTCGTGATACTTTATAAATTTAAATGAGTTTTAATAGATTAGGCTATAAATTGAGTAAATATGTGAGTTTCTGAAATTAAAAAGAAACAAATGGTTTTCGAGAGAATAATAAACAATTTGGATAAAAAAATTAGCTGTCTTCTATTAGTCATGGTGATACTCATACAACAACCGAAATAATTGGAGTAAAGAAAATTAGATCCACTATGGTTTGAGACATCAACATAATCTCCATCTTTCAAGTACTCTGTGTCATGTACAGCTTTGTAAGCAACAAGAATACACAGCTTGCATAAGCACTGTGCAACCGTCGGTGTTGTCGAAAAAGACTACTGGTCTGAAGGTAATTACTAAGGCAGCTCTTTATTTTGCAAAATTAGATGAAATATTGGAGGTGATCTCAACATGGTATTAGTCTAACAGGCCACGTGTTTAGTTCCTTCCAAATTTCAATGTGGATATTGAAGGTGATTAATGACTTTAATATGTTAATAAAGGTTGTGAAAAGGAGGTAGTTGCTTGATCGGATCCTTGCAATGTAGTTCAAAATTACCTTTAGACTCTCTTTAATATTACTTCAAATTATGTTAATAAAGGTATGCAATATGTAAATTTTCATGTTGCTTCTGCTTTAATATTTATTTTTTAGAGACATACTGGTTAGTTTTTCTAACTTTAATTATCCCCAGCTGTGCTTTAATAAGAGAAACAAGCAACAAAGTATGATTTACATAAAATTTATTTGGTACTGATATTAAATAAGGTTTTTCAATTTTTTATTTTTCAAAATTTTCTCTTTGCATCGAAAGATGATGATTCTACATTGAAAGCTATTGATTTCGGCTTATCTAATTTTGTATGAGAATTTTTCTTTCTTGTAATATGTAGCCGTTGCAACGCACGGGCACGATACTAGTGTGTGTGTGTGTGTGTGTGTGTGTGTCGGACAGACATTGGAACTATTTACGTCCGATGAGCTTTAAGACTATCTGATTTGCTTTAAGATCCATGCATATTGCTTTAATATTTGTGCACTCCTGCATTAATTATCATGCACATGAGTTTTGAATTTGAAGCGGATCGGACGGACTTAGAGCCCATCAAACCCAAAAGTTGACCCGATACCCATCAAACCTATTTAATAACAACATCTACATCAAAATTTCCTGCAAAATAACACATAACCCAAAAGTAACTGCTTGATACAAATTGCCTGCGGATGTAAATTAATTAAGGGACTTCTTTTGCAGGTAGGCCCAAACTAGGTGGTAGGTATTCATTCTTGCTGGCGTGATTTGATTTGGTGTTTTTGCAAAAGATACGATATTGTTACTTCTTTTTTATTTTGGCTAGACTGGATATCAATGATCTGTTTGTTTTGATATTTTTTGTTTTCTTGTCAGATGGATATTATATAAGAGCTTTATATGTTGTTTTCATTCATTAGATTTAGAAAGTTAAAGACTACGGCTAAGGAATCTTATTTTAGACAGTTAATAGTTGAGTTATATTTATACTAGCTATTTGGAACGAGTGGCAAGGTAGAAATCTTGTTTTGTGAAACATGTGGGTTCTTAGTTAGGTGTCTGGACGTGTTTCTGACGTATCGTGTTCGACACATATTGTGTTCAGCAAGACACTACATGTGTCAAATACAAAGAGATTTTACAATATATATATATAAGAAGATAATCAAACCAATAACACACTTTCAGACTTGTTTACAATTTTATATACTAATTTATAAAATTATCAAGTGTATTTGGTGAATTAGAACAAGAGAATAAAAGGCTAGGAGAAAGTCTTCAAATCAATGGTCTCAAAATAGAGCAACTCACGGTTTGGGCTTTTATACAAAGTAAAAAAATAAGTGGCGGTTGGGAATAGACTTCCGCCTCCAACAGGCCAACAACAAATGGGCTTAATTAATTCGGCCCATTTATTTTTGACTTAATCCATCGTGAACAACAGCTACCTAGCCCTTAATTTGTGGATTTTATTGGAGGATTTCAATATGGTGTGTCAGTGTCAGTACAAATTTCAGAGAGACAAACGAATAGATTCTACAGTTTTCAATGGAAACTTACTTTCATATATAGAATAATGAATGCAAATATATATATATAGAATCAGAGAGTGCAAGATAGAGCAGTGAGGCTGACACTACAGTCTTATCATATTATTGTTAGAAATTCCATATCTATATATTGTTATTTTTTTTTTGAAACTATTTGACAGTGGCTGTCAAGTTTATATACAGGAAAAGAAAAGAAAAAAATAAAAAAACCAACTCAGATACTAAACAGACTGCTCAACAAAATTTAAACCACAAACTCCCTTCTTGTAAAATCTTCACAGCCAACACGTCAGGTCTCTTCTAATTCTGCCTGAAAATGAATTCATTACGCTGTCTCCACAGCCACCAGCACGCACATAGCATTTTATTCAGCCATTCCGTCCTCTGCATTGCCCCTCCTCTCTTAACTTCCAACCAGGACGCGTCCCAAATCTCTGGTACTGATATGTCCGGTACGATGATGCGTACCAGTAACCTCTTTCTTATGGAAGCTTGGATTAACCTCCAAACCTGGCGAGCATAGCTACAGGTGAATAATAGATGAGCTAGCGTTTCACTGCTATGCGCACTACACATCACGCAATGAACATCACAATTCAGATTGCGCCGCTGGAGCTCCACCCTTGTCAGAACCTTTTCTTTGAGTGCCATGAAACCGAAAATTCTGACAGTAGGCGGAGCTTTGGCTTTCCAGACCTCTGGAAAAGGCCATTTGGTCTTTCCTCCTTCTTTCAACAACCTGTAAATTGATTTGGATGAGTAGACTCCATTGCTAGCCCATCTCCAAACTAATTTATCTTCCTGCTCTGAGAATTCAATCTGCATTTGGGGGGCCACCGTTTGCAACAAAGGGTAGGCTTCTCTGAGAGACATTTGAGATAATGGTGGTCTATTTGTGTCAAGGTAACTCACAATAGACGGACCCTCCCAAGGATCAAACCAAAAAGAGATGCTTCTTCCATTTCCCACCTGCCAGTATATACTCCATTGAAACAATGGCTGCAATTTCCATAAGATTTTCCAGAAAAAGGATCCCTGTACCCTCCATATCCTTGGCCTATTTTCGCCTGTGGTTCTTGAATATATGGCAGACACTGTCTGTGCCCATAGTTTTATTCTCAAGATTAGCTAACTCAAAAACTCTCTCCCTTAGTTTATTCTCAACTGAAACTCCCTCTGATCTAAATTCCTCTTCTCCTCTATTCGATCAAAAAACAGTATGGCCTTTTTGCAAAAATCTAGCTGTTCATGCAAATTACCAAAATTTTCTAAATGCCAACATCTCATCTCCTTGTGTAACTTAGTACATCTTGCCATGAACCCAGGTAAATCTTGAGCAGCAGCATCTTCTTTCCATAAGTGCTGTACCACTTCTTTGAGTTTTGGGTATAGAAACCAACCCTTTTCGAGTCTGTAAGGTTTGGGGGCTGATTGCAATTGCTTGCATGTGAGTAACAATGGTACATGATCCGACACTGCGACTTCCAAGGCTTGAAGCGTCAGACAGGGAAAGCTTGAAGACCATTCCGTACTCAAGAACAGTCTATCAAGTTTGGAAAAGACCGGGCTCGGCCGTTTATTAGACCACGTAAATTCCCTGTTTTTTAGCGGCACCTGAAGCCGGTCAATTACCTGGTTGAATCTGTCCATGAGACGAAAATTGCTGTTGCCCCCTGATCGGTCTATCATCCACCTAAACACATTAAAATCACCCATTAGCATCCACAGCACATTGACAAACTTTTTAATGTTTTCTAGTTCTTGTAAGAACTCCATCTTATTTGCCTCAACCGATGGGCCATAAACATTTGTGATTAAGAAACAACACCCACTTCCAACTTGAACTAGCAAAGCTGAACATGTATGGGGTGTTACCCAACTGTTGAGCAAAGAGTAATTCCTTTTCCAAGAGATCAACATGCCACCAGAAGAGTCAGTTGCATTTAAAGTAACACAATTTCTCTCGAAAAAAGAGGGAAGAACTCTACCAACATATGAAAAATCAAATGAATTCCATTTAGTCTCCTGTAAACAACAAACATCACATCTTGAAGATCTAATTAAGTTCCTCACCACACTACATTTCTCATGATTTCCCAGACCCCTAGTATTCCAAGACAGGCATTTAATTTTTTTTAGTCTATTCATTAAAAAAAGAAATTAACAACAAACAACAAGATAGCACTATGTTGGAGTAAACTACTCCAATAGCTCCTCCTCGGAGTCCCACTCATCATCTGTGCAGGGGAATTGGATCCGATCATCCATATCCTCCTCATTGATCTGATTCTGAATGTCGGTTTGTATTGGTACCACCAGCCTCTCCATGTTATCTTCCTGTACCGTATGAATCACATCTTCAGGCTGCAGGCCCGCTACTTGAGCTATAGTTGAACAATGGGAATAGTTCACCTTGACTCTATAATAGCCCTCTGAATCTAACTGGACTTGCACCTTACTATATATTGTTATTAATTAACAAATTCGGGAGCACAGTATCTAATTCAATTTCAAGATTGCCGATCGAATTAAACATCCACTAGATGGGCTTATAAAAAAATGAAAAAAAAAAAAAAGAGCTGAACATCAAATCATTTTGGATAGGAAATAGGAATTAAGCTTTAATTTATTGCATGCTTTTATTCAACTAGAACTAGAACAGTACATGCATGTAGCAAACACAATATAATTAATCTTAGTACATACGTAGGTAAACCCATGAAAGTATGAAACCAAGTTTGAATTATTTGATAATTAATCTTTGTATATAGCAGACTTAAAGAACTTCAAGTTTGAATTATTTGATAACTATGATTTCGTTTTTTATTATATTAATATGCACTGTTGTGGTTCTGTATAGTTTACAAATTGGAACATGAAATGTGATCAAAATGTGTGGTACCAGATTATGCATTGGTATTGGGAACTAACTTGCTGAAAATATTTCAAATGTTGCATGCGGACAATAAATTATATGATTGTACCAGATGAGGCATGGGTATGGGGAACTAACTTGCTGATAATAAATTATATGATAGTACCAACTGTGGTTGTACTATAGTGCGTCAGTACAATACCAATATGCAATTTCAAAAATGGACAAACTAATCAAATTATATAAGAAATTTTAAAGACTGTCAATTCTGACAACTGCAGGTTGACCTAGCCTGGCTCTGCCTTGTCCTGAAGCTATCCACTTGTAAGACATGTATTTTGGTAACAAAAATTTTCAGGTAATATATAGCCACTACAAATACAGAGACTGAAACCCAGACCCCTACCTGATCAGAGACTAAAACCCAAAGCCAATTTGAATATTCGAGTAGTGATCCTAAAACCCAAAACCTTGCCAACCTTAATCCCTGGTAAGCCTGAGGCAACTCAAAACTCCAACAATTAATTTGGGGCGACTGAAACTCTAGACAGCCTAGTCCAAACCCAAATGATATGAGGCCCAAAATGACCCCAAGCCTTGCCAACCTTAATTCAAACTTAATCCTGATGATCTGAGGCAACTTAATCTCTGACTATTTGGGACAACTGAAACTTGTGACAACCTTGTGATCCAAAGCCTTGCCATCTTTATAGGATTAGGTTTTATAAGACATAAATTTATTGTGCATTTAATTTTGTAGGCAAGTTCCGTGTTATCAACTGATTCGGTATGAGCTTCTAATACTGCTTGTACCTTATACTTTTGGTTTTGTTTGACTGAGTGTCTGTAAGGTCTTGATAAAAGTAACTGCTTGTTTTTTGATAAACTAGATAGTGGCTACCTAGTACTTATTACAACATAATTCATGCAAAAACATGCATGTCACCTACATTGCAAAACACCCAAAACATAAAAGTAACTGCTTGTTACCCTTCGCTTTTTAGTTTGTTCTCAATTGCAAGAAGTATTACTAGGTTTGATGTAGATGTTGTTATTAATTTTATTGATTATTATAGAGTTGTAAATTGCAGATAATAGAGTTAATATATTGGTTAACTTATTCTATGTATCCTTGTTGCCGGCCATGCACCTGAGTCTCAGGGTTATTCTGCTCAGCCGCCCCCTTCAGGGTATGCTCATAATTAGTACTTTAAGACTTAATTAATGCTGTTTATCAACTGAAATAGCACATGACACATGAGAATAACGAAACATTACCCTGCTTATGAAATATCTTCACTTAACAGGCACCACAATGCAAATGGTTCTTTTGAGATCAGAATTCCGACTACTGCTGTTGAATCTGTTATCGGAGCTGATGGCACTAACATATCTGAAATTCGGAAGGTACCATTCTGACTTCTGCTATATTGATACCCGTATTGGCATTGTTTCAAGAAACTAAATTTTGCTTTATTGTAATGCCCTGTCTTATTTTTTAATTATTTGCAATTATTATAAACTTTTAGATTTCTGGGGCAAAGGTCAATGTGCATGATCCCCCACCTGGTGTGTCAGAGTGTGTGGTGGAGATTCAAGGATCGTCAGAGCAAATCCAAGCTGCATAGGGTCTTATCCATGCATACATGGCACCTCAATCTCCGACAATTTGGGACAACAAAAAAATCAGAGAAATACATTTTTGGTTATAAATCCGAGTCTACTGTATAATGCTAATTAGTGGCTGTTTAATGTAGAAGACAATTGAATGGCAGTTTCATATAATCTTCTATGTATGCATTTTTTATATGAAAAGAATAGTGTAAAGCGATATTTTCTTTTGCCCAATAGATTGTGACTTCTTGTTTTTTTTGTTGCCAAATATATTTGAAGCATATGCAATTTTTCTTGCGCACTTGATTGGTTGCTATTACAAATATATTTCTTAACTGAAATAAAGAAACTTTGGCATTTTAAATACCATAATAGGAAATACGGTGATATTGAATTGATATTTATAAATTACTAAAATATATTAATTTTATATAAATTCTACATAGATTAATTAGAATGCACTCTGCTCATTAGATTTAAATCACGAAAAGCACCACTAAAAAAATGTCGTTTTTTTTTTTTTTTTTTTTTTGTTCATCTATTTCACATGAGATAATTTAGGTAAGAAGCAAACTTATAATGATAAAATTTCACTATATATGAACAGCTGAAATATATCAGTAAAATTGTCCACATATATAGCTTCTAAAAATATTCTTGAAACCGTTTATTAATAAAAAAAAACACAATAGTTACATGAAACTAAATAAAAATTTAACAATAGTAACAGTATTTGCTAGTATTGTCTTTCTGTTGTTGGATTGTTTTGAGATATTCAAACATATTTTCTAGCATTTTTTTCAAGCTAGAAAGGCTGAAGAAAGTAGCAGTATTATTATTTATGTAACTTCAGATTAAACTCTTAAATTACCATGTAGGTGGAGTTTGGTTGGGGTTACAGGTGCACGTTGTGCTGTTCAATACCTTCTTCAAAATATTAAACAGGTTTTACCTTTTTATCTCTCCTTTTTTGTTGCTTGTACAGAGAAAAGTTTCATGGTTGACAGTGACTTGACAAATTTTCAAAATGTCATGTACACAATTTTAAAAAAAATCAAGTCAAGTTATGTCATAAATTAAAGTAACCAAAAAAAATCAAGTCATGAAAAGGAATACTGAAATGTCTGAATGAATATAATTTCTTGTATTTTTTTGAAAAAAACAACAATCAATTTTGAAGGTTAGAGATGTCATATTTTTATTAATATATAGATGACAATATTTTGTTAATGCAATTGCAAGGAGTGAAGTCTCAGGCTCATTGTGCTGGCAATCTAACTTCAACAGCAACCCGCTTTTCTAGTGTAGGCAAAATCTACATTTTAGGCATAAAGATGATATTTAGAAGTTCTAACGCATGAACATCTGGGGGGTTAATTATTTTGTGAATTTTTGTTAACTTGTATTGGTATATTTAGAATTTCTTTTTAGTAATGTTGTTGTAATGCATTGTAGTATTTAGTACAATGTATGATAATTATATTGTGCTTATTGATGCTATTTACATGTTTTCTTTCTATATTTCAATGTGTATATATTTCAATGTGTGTATGTTAATTTGGTTCA
Source organism: Carex cristatella (assembly GCA_024447775.1). Lineage (NCBI taxonomy): Eukaryota > Viridiplantae > Streptophyta > Magnoliopsida > Poales > Cyperaceae > Carex > Carex cristatella. The sequence goes on along the minus strand of JAJHPF010000008.1, from coordinate 4,134,154 downwards.
ATGAGAAGTGGAAAATGTAAAAGAGTATCAGATTGGTATATGGAAGATTGTAGAATTAGACATGTTGATACCATGCCATTTAGGATTATTATTTGAATGGGTATATCTATGCAAAACATATATTCTTGGAAATAATAACATATGGAAATACTCAAGTGGGTTCCACATAAGTTGTCTTGAAAATACTCAGGAGGGTCCCACGTACACTGCTCTTAGAAATAATCAGGTGGGTTCCACGTTTGATCGCCTTGGAAATACCAAGGAGGGTCCCACGTATGCTCCCCTTGAAAATAATTAAGACGGTGGTCAAGTTTAGAAATATTTCCACTCACTCTTTTGTCTAATATAGTCTCATGAAAAATACCAAAAATGTGTATTTCCAGCCGTGTCCATAAAAGTACTTGCTATTTTCAACGAGACTATTTGTAATGGGAGTTTTTCCGAAGGTGGCACATGAAAATAATGATTTCAGAGCTTTTTTCATGGGTAAACCCATAAAACAAATCATTTTTCAGTTTTTTAGTAGTGTTTACACTGAAATTTCATAATTCATGATGCATTCCTCAGGATTCAACATGCATTCTTGAATTCACCCAAATTTGCTTGACCTAAATTATGGGTTTAAAAATCCGTAGTACTACCCGATAAGATCGTGCACTTACGATTGATTGTTTTTAGAACCAAGACATATTTTGTTAAACTACCCTCCGTACAATACATATAAAATTATTAAAATTCCATCATTAAAACATTTAAATTATTTGATAAAAGACTATATATTTTTGAAATCAGTCTAAACTCGATACAAACACTATTTAAAAATAATCAACACTTAATATAATTTAATTTTTAATTTTAAAATTTTTAGATGTACATTAAATATTTTTGAAATGAATCTAAAATTATTAGTTAGTTGTTTAACTGTTGATTTTTTTTTTAACTTATTGCAGGACAAGAATTTGACTAGTAACAATCCTCCAAAAGACCTGAAGTTGATTGCTAGATATGAGTACCCATCCCAGCTATCGCCTCCGTCCACCTGTTTTCTCCACCAAATCCAACGGCTCCCTTGTTAGTTTGGCCGTCTTCTTCACATACAACTATTTTGTCATGACCTCTCCATTTGTTTAGAGCAAATAAATCCTGCATTTTTACCATTCTCCTATCACAAAAAAAAAAAAAAAAAAAACTAGCCAGGAGTATCCACATGTACAATATAGATTGGATGGAAGTATTTTTATATTCATATCTGTTAAGTATTTTTATATCTCATATCTGATAAGTTAAAGAAAATAAATTATATATATATTTGTCTTATCAAAACGATACGCATTAGATAATGGATAAAAGAGTGTCATTGACACTCATATTTGTAGTTCCAATAAAATATTACTAAGAGCAAAAGAAAGAAAGAAAGAAAAAATGAAAAAAAAAATAAATTTAGAGTTATCTCATTTATATTTAAACCATGCATAAAACTATATTATATTACGTCTTATTACCACATAAATATAGATCCATATAAATAATTTTATTTTCTATAATTATTCTATAATGTAACTATTACGAAATCGTCTTGATTTATATTTTGACATGTTAAGATGACAAAATAAACTTACCCATAATAATATTTGACTTATTGAATATGATACACAGATCAGGTAAGCATATAAAAGGGGAGAAAAATCAACTGTTATTCCACTAGAATAACAGGACCCTGTAACAGTCATTCAGATTTTTCTCTATGTGCAAATTTCGACGAAAATAAATTTTTATGTACGAATTTTAACAAAATTGAAATGACAGATCATGTTATTCCAATGGAATAACAGCCGATTTGTTTCCATAAAAGGGTGTCATAGTTCATAGACATCTCTAAGGCCGTGCTCCAGACGGGGGTAGGAGAGGGGAAGGGAAGAGGAGTAGAGTGAAAAAATTAAAATTTGTGAAATTTGTACCGTCTGATTTAGACTATGCTCCATATCTGTGTCTCCCGTTCTCTCCCGTCCCTTCTCTTTTCTTTCTATTTAATTTTGTAGAGCACAGCCTAAATAAAACGCTGCATTTTCTTCTATGTGGATTGTGGAGTGTTAGGCAGGGCATGGACACATCCGTTTCAAATAAAATGGAGAGGATGTTGCCGTTATAGAAATTGAGTAGTTGATTAATTCTTTTTAGATGATCACGATACAATGGCAATAACGAAACTACTGAATATGCCAAAGTTGTTAGAATGTTGACCTCTTTTATTTTTAGTTGATCTGTTCTTGTAATAATGTGATTTAAACATAGTTTTTGTAACCTATGATAAAGACAAAAATGTCAATGACCTGCTCAACTATATGTATTATACGATCAAGATCAAGAAAAAGAAAGAAAAACCGCACATATAATACAAAAAAAATGCTTTCCAAAAGATTTATGCAGGGACCAATTGTAACCGAAAGCAAGACCTATCAATTATCATCTCCATTTCCCAGTTATAAAAAAAAAAAAAAAAAAAACAAAACAAAACAAAAGAATTTCGGCCGTAAGCAAAAGAAAAATGAAAAGAAGTGGGATAATTTTTTTGATTGAGTCATAATTTTATAATTATATTTGAATATTAAGTATATGAGGAGGGTTCCAATACCTTGTATTTTATATTTTTATTTTCAAAGGCTAAACTAACGATCCGAACCACTCAACATGATATCCATATTAAGGTATGCTTGGAGACCAAATTTTACAATTTTTGAAATTTTTTTACTACTTTTTTAGATAAGTACAAAATAACTGTTTTTGAACTGTCCAAAAACAGTGATTTTGTACCTATCTTAGAAAATAGTAAAAAAAATTCAAAAATTCAAAAATTTCATCTCTAGTCATATTTTAGTATGGATATAATGTTGAGCAGTTCGGATAGATGGTTTGGACATTGAAAATAAAGATATTATATATTAAATATGATGAGGTATGAAAAACTTGAGGTATTGGAACCCTCCTCTAAGTATATTTGAATATTTTTTTAGGAAAGAAATAAAAATAATGTATACATTTGAAAAAAAAATTAGAAGCAAGAATTTTTTTATTTATTTTTTAAAACTTCAATATGTTTTTATATTTTTATTTAAAAATAGAAACATATTTTAATTTTTTTTAGTCACACTTAGACTCCGGCCCTATATCGGTGACCGTCCAATCAGAATTCGGACTAATCTAATTTGAGGTGGAATGAACAGGATCCCTTTAATATTGATGCAAGAGCAAATCAGACGGTCTGGATTCAAACTCAAATTTTGATTTACTTTAGGGATCCGAATTCCCCTGTTCTTAGGTGACTAGGATTTATTATTTCTATCACTGAATTTTATTTTTCTTCTACAAGTAATTAAATTTTCAATTTTTTAGATCAAATAACTTCTACACATTTTCTAACAAAATTTATTCCTTACTATTGATGTTGTGTCCATATCATAAAAAGGCACAATTGATAAAATATCAAATTATGTCAATGTTAGCAAATATTTTTTTTCAGGAGATATTTGTCTACATCATTGATACGTACAATTATAATGTTTTTTTTTTTTATTTCGATTAAATTATCTAATCAGAACATATGAATTTCAAAGACTTATCGCTTCAACAAACACAACGGCTCTATAATTAGCTGGAGAAAGTTTTTTGGGATATTCAAACTTTATTTAATGTTCATGATGAATTTTTATTCAAGAGTTTTGAAACTCACGATCTCTGTTATAGAAGACGTTACATAGGAATTTAATTTTTTATTTAATGTTGACCCCTATTTCAGAAATATGTTAAATTTTTAAGTGTCTCACAAGAAATTTCCTGTATACATATGAATTTAAATTTTATTTAATGTTTACTAAAAGAAATAAAAATATTTACTCGATGCACTTTTGAGTTTTGACCTGTTTCTTCTTTATTGATTGTGGTTCTCCATTATTAAATTAAAAAAAAAAAAATCAAGTTTTTGTAATTTCAGACGTACTTTTTAGTCAAATGATTTTCCACTTTTAATTTTTTTTTTTGTATTTTCTATGAATAAAAATTTCTGTCGATTAGGCCATGTTTAGTACCTAACACAATTTTTGTAATTAGGTAAGAATCTAACAACATTTATTTTAGGGATATGGCCAACGGTTAAATATAATTGCGTTATAAATACCCATGTACAGGAACTTTTAAAGTTCGTAATAAATCAATAAAAATTCATTCTTCATTTGGGTGGGATGGTGGTTTTATTAATAAATCAATAATATATAAATCAATAAAAATGTGGTTACGTAAGCGTCAGTGTGCTTTCTTAACATGTTTTTTTCTTCTTTTACGTAACTCGTTTGCTATGTATATATTATGATAGCTGAATTTATTTGCATCCATACTCCATAGTCAAATATACTGTATATAACATGTACGTTTATCTAATTTGATGTGGATTTATTCATCAAGCACTTATTTTTTTTTTCTTTTTTTTTCTTTTTTCTAATGATTACCGTTATCTTTTTACATCAATTTGTCACGTATTTTTTTTTTTGTCTCTATGAAAAAAATAGTAAAAAAATTCTAAAAATATAAACTTTGGTCTTCAAGCTAGCGTATTTTATTATGAAGATAATGTTGAGCGGTTCGGATCGACCGTTCAAACTTTAAAAATAGAGATAAATGATAGGGAGTATATTAGAGCACCATTTTCATTTGATAGTTAATGTATCATATGAGGAAACGAACAACACCCGAAAAGAAAAATAAAATCAGTTCTAGCATAAATTCGGATCGTCTCCAGTACTGTAAAAGATAATCTTTTAGATTTAGTGGACCGGACCGTTCTTTTAACTTTGCACAAATCTCAAAGCACAAATAATATTGGTCCATCTCAAATAAAAACTGTTTTTAAGTTAATATGGAACGTTAAATACCTTACACATACCTGAGAGAATACACATTCTTCTAGCATTCCCTCCTAGCAAGATTAAAAAAATAGATGAAGGTGAAAGAGGAAGAGAACACATGCACACGTCTTTGTTCTGTTCAAACAAAGAATATTTCCAAGGATGAGATTGGTAAAGGTACTATTAGCATTTAGCACAGAGCCGGCCATTATAAATAATTAGCAAAGTATATTGAATTTGTCAAATGACTAATTAATAAATAAACTAATTGATTCCTAACGCAATAATTGGGAGAGCAAAATGATTAAACTTTTATAGGTAGAAAAATATTTATAAAAAAGTGTTGAGACTCAACACTCAATTATTGAAATACAAAAATTGATGTTTTCTTAAAAATCCTCCAATCTAATTTAAATGCATAATATTTCATCAGTTCGCCTACCAAGTCGTAATATTATCAGTACCAACAAGATAAAATTTGTGCGAATAATTTAAATTTATTAATTTGTAAATCATTCCCACGAATTTTAAACAAATCGGACGGTTTAAATCTGACTTTGAACAAAAAATTGTTCAAAGTTCATTGACAAAATCCAATTCCTTTCCTAATTCTCACAATATGCTAGCTTTTCTTGAAAGTAAACTTTGTACACAAATGGTAATACTTATAATAGGCGTGTAATTTTGGCAAATAACCAAAGAAATGGGTAAACAATTAAAGACACTGCCAGAGGGAGCTACCCCACCCGCTGCCGTTACAACTTACAAGGCCAAATTCGCTTATTTTCAAATTTTCATACTCAGTTCTTTATTTCTTTTAAATTCAAAAATAGTTACTCCTCCGTAACTGTTAAAACAGAACGAATTTTACCAGAATTGTTTGAAATTACGTAACCTTTATCTGCAGTTCTTGTTAAAATATTTCAGAAAGCATTGAAAAAGTACATCCGCCGTAAAGCGGAGTCTGCCTTTTTTTTTTTACTATTTTACCCTCAGGTCTGGTTTTATTAAAAAGACGATTAAAATACTGAGAAATATAGTGCCTCTAGTCCGAGTCCATATCGTGTAAAAATATTAACAGAGTAGTTTTGACATAATGCAGCGCACAGACCATATACAGTGTTGTTTTAATTCTCTAATCCATGCGCTGCATGAAGTCAAAACTAATATGTTAAAATATTTACCGGTACATATCCTCTGAGGTAACATAATGTTTATGTTTAGATCTGGACCGTCCGATCAGAATCCAGGCCAATCTGAACCGAGATGGAATACAGATAATTCCTTAGTATCCGTGCGGTTCTGATTGTACAGTGCGCATCTAAACATAAATATTCTGTCACCTTAGGTGATACGAATTCCTTAGTCCTCCTCCCTCCGGCCTGGATTTTTTCTTTCCTTTTTTGCCCTCAGGTCTGATTTTATTTAAAAAGAATTGAAATACTGAGTATTTCCTCCCTCCTCTCTTACCGAGTCCATTCCTCTGAGGTAACAGAACATTTCTGTTTAGATCCAGAACGTCCGATCAAAATCCGGACCAATCTGATCCAATGCAATTCACAGAATCCTTTAATATTCGTGCCGATTCTGATCGCACGGCCCAGATCTAACAGAAATATTCTGTTACCTCAGTGGATATCAATTCCTTAGTACTCCCTCCGGCCTGAATTTTTTCTTTCCCTTTTTGCCCTCAGGTCTGGTTTTATTAAAAAATAATAAAAAATACTGAGTATTTCCTCCCTGAGCTCCCTCCCTCAGTTTTCGTTTTCATTTTTATTTCCAATTACTTTCTCCCTCTCTTTCTCTTTCTCTGTCTCTCTCGCGCTCCTAAAACGAACCACAATTTTAATGAGAACAAAGGCACCTGCTTTAATTCGTGCGTTTGGGCTGCTCTTCGATCTACTAAAGACGGGACATTGCATCACCTGTGGATAGCTTCTAGATGACCACCAAACGAGCGTATAAGCTTCGTATCCTCTGAATTACTATTTCTTTCTTTCCAGTTTAGTCGATTTTGGATATTTGTTTTGGTTAGATTTGATTGACAAGTTTTCTGTCGTGTTTTGATTCGAATTTCAAGGAATTTGGTCAGTTGGATTGTGTGATTCAGTTGATACAGATTTCAAATTTGTCAAGAAATCAAAAAGTTATTCCCTTTCTTCAGTGAAGATGCTTCTTTATGTTCAGTGTTCTCATTGTAAAATCCTAGCATCTTATCAATTTAGTATACTAACCTATTCAGAGTTAATATGAAAATTGTACACTTAACTATTATTAGAGGAGTTTGTGGCACACACATCAAATGTGAATTGCCTAAAAATCGGGAGAAAAACCTCGAGGATTCTTCTAACCGGTGGAGAGGATCAAAAGGTCAACCTTTGGGCCATTGGAAAACCTAATGCTATATTGGTACGTCAATCACCCCCAAAATTTTATGATTTCATTGTAGCAAAAGGTTCCATTTTTGATGTGTATACAAATTTACCAAGTCAACTTGCCATTTATGACCAAAATAAACTTCTTCTGATATGCTCAATGGAAATCGGCTAAATTTTTTGTGCAAATTGACCAAAATGAAGTGTTTGAAACAAAAACCGGTTCAATGTTGCCAAATTTTCGAGGTCAGATTGTTAGCTAAGATTCTTCCTTTGTAATGCACAGAGCTTGTCAGGCCATAGTAGCCCGGTAGAGTCGGTCAATTTTGATCCCTCAGAAGTAATAGTAGCCGGTGGTGCAGCGAGTGGTACTATAAAACTATGGGATTTGGAGGAGGCAAAAGGTATTATAAGTCAAATAATCCTTTGTTATTGTACCGTTTCCATCCGTAAGAGGATGTTTTATGGGTTTTAATTTCAGTCTTATCTGTAATGTTGGCTTCAATTAAGCTTCACCTTTAGAAGTATACTGGTATCAAGTATCAACTATCCTAAACACTATTGGTACATTGAACACACTAGCCTTGCTGTTCCGCAAATGGTAACATAACTCTATGGATTTTGAGGAGGTAAAAGCTACCTAACAATTCTTAACACTAGCCTTATGCTTTTTATGGTTTAATTCAGTCTCATATTTAATGTCTAAGTCTCAATTAAAAAGGATATAGCTGTAAAGCCCCTACACTCATCTTATTAATTATATTTTTTTTTTTGCAGTGATGAGGAGTTTGACAGGGCACAGGTCAAACTGTATGACGATTGATTTTCATCCTTTTGGTGAATTCTTTGCCTCAGGCTCGTTAGACACAAATATAAAAATATGGGATATTAGAAGAAAGAGTTGTATTCACACTTACAAGGGGCACACTAGAGGGGTTAATGTTCTGAGATTTACCCCTGATGGCAAATGGGTCGTTTCAGGAGGAGAGGACAACTCAGTAAAGGTACTTGCTTTCCATCAGTAATTACTTTACTGATTTCTATGTATCAGTTAAGTGCAAAATCTCTAGAACTCTGATTTTATATGATGTCTCAACTTAGGAATACTGGTTTGCAAAGTATATAAAACATCATGAACAGTGATAGTTAAGGTTTTTTCTCTCTGTAAAATATATGTAGCACCACCACTAGAAAAAGAGAGAATTCTAGTTTCAAAAAAATCTTTTCTGACTGTTACTCATTCATTCGAACTACCAAAAGTCATTGGTGTAGTTTATTTTTTGAAAATAATTCAAAAGTAGTTTAAATTTTGCATGCAAATAATCCTAAGTTTTTCTCCTTTTGTATTCACACAATCTTTTCTTCTCCTATTTTTTTTCTAGATTTGGGATTTGACGGCCGGGAAACTCTTGAATGATTTCAAACTTCACGAGGGTCAGATTCAGTGTCTGGATTTCCACCCAAATGAGTTTCTATTGGCAACAGGCATGTGCCCTTTGTTGTTTCCTTTTTCTTTCTTTTTCATTTTTTAGAAAATATAGTCTGCTGAAAATCTGACCTATTGTTTCTTTTTCCTAAAACAGGTTCAGCTGATAAAACAGTTAAGTTTTGGGACCTTGAAACTTTTGAGATGATTGGCTCGTCAGGACCTGAGGTAACAAAAATACATTTGATTTATTTCACAATTTCAATCTCTATATCCAATGAAATGTGAAATGTTGGACATGTTTTATTATTTTCAGACTGCACAAAGCCCCAACAACTCTCCGCAAGTGCCACTTTCACAGCAGATGCTGAGATATGTATGTACTCATGTATTATGAATGAAAAATTATTTGAGAATGTGAAATAGTATGTTGTTAATTCAGGCACTATTTAGCTTTATGTTTTTTTTTCTCTCTATCTAACGTGCAAAGAACCATACTTTGTTCACAGACGGGTGGTGTACGTGCGATGACTTTTAACAGTGATGGAAAATCTATGTTTTGTGGATTGCATGAGAGCATGAAGGTAACAACCTTTTGGTAGACAATCCATTCTCTTAAAATGCTCGGACATCACTTTAGAAAGAAATTATTCTTCCAATGAACCATTGTCATCGAAGATGCATTTGTTGATGTTATTGAATTTTCTTCATCCAATTTCATTATATTTTTTATCCAATGTAAATTCTTTGACTTTGGTGATATTGCAGTAAGCATTCACGGGGTTTTTCTAAAGTGAAGAAAAAAAATATAATCTTTTAATTTTCTTTTGGAAATTTTATATTCATTTCCATTAGTAGCATTTCCACTCCTCAGTTGCCCGTGTTTTTCTTCTTATATTTTTTTTGAAATCATTGACAGTGACTGACAATGTGTTTATATGCTTATATGTTGTTTATTAATTACTTTGTAGGTTCTGTCATGGGAGCCTATAAGATGTTATGATACAGTGGATGTGGGTTGGTCAAAATTATGTGACCTTCATGTGCATGACGGGAAGCTTCTTGGTTGCTCTTACAACCAAACGTGTGTTGGCATTTGGGTCGTTGACCTTTCGGTAATTTACCGTCCCTCTTCTTTCCTTTAGTTACCATGTCTACTGTAGTTACAGTTTTTTATGTGCTGAGCTTAGCGCAACTTGAATTACAGAAAGTCGAGACATATGCAGCAAGAAATGCAGAGCAAAAGTCAAATATCAGCAATGACCCACCACTGCAAACTGAGAGCAATTTGAAATCTAATTTCACAAGATTGTCTATTTCCAAAGGTACCTGTTGACAAATAAAACAAAAGGCGATAAAATTTATTTTCTTGCTTTATTCTTTGTAGAACACTTTTATTGGCTAAAACACGAATTTCAAACTCTTTTTCATGCTCTTGAAAAGAAGAATGTAATTATAGATTCTTCTTCTTCTTCTTCTTCTTATTTTTTTTATAATTACAGACAATGCACCTAGTAGTCCGAAAAAATCAGTACTAAGTTCTAATCCTCCAACCATAGCTCCCTCGGTACTAACAAGGAAAATACCATCAAAACCTCTGCCGACACAAACAACTTCCAATAAGTCTGATGATGCTGGTGTGGTACCTCCACCTCTGTCTAGAACTAGCTCAAGAGAAGTCACCAAAAATAACCCACCTCACATTTCCCTCTCTCGATCTCGGTCAAAAGATGCAACTTGTGTTTTACCTGTAGTTGTACCCCGGACAGAACCCAGAGAAACCAATATTTATCACTCTAGAACTCGACCGAAAGAAACAACATTGGTTGCACCTGTTGTTTTACCGGCTAGTAATCCAAGAGTGGATTCTGAGACCAACACGGCCATTAAGGAGACTAAGGACCTCATACCACCGGTACCAAAGGCTACTGTGAGTATTGGTACGCGGAGAAAGCACACTGAGGATGATTCTGACAGAGAAGAAGGGACCCATTCTTGGAATAGAGAGAATACCGAGTCAAATGCAAATAGTGCAATTCCAATTAGACACAGGCGTGGTTATTCCTCATCTGGGGTGTTTCAGAAACCATTGTCTAGTAATGATGGGGACTTGGACCCCATTACTTCAAATAGGACTGGCATGGTTGGTACAGCCCCAGTTAAGAGTTACAACATCAGATACAGTAAGAATCCTTGCTATTTCTCCAAAAATGTTTATGATTTATCTGGTATGAAACTGGTTCCTGTATTATAATGCTTGAAATGTTGTTATTTTCTTAATCACAAAAGAAGAAAAAAATAATCAAGATGTTTATTAATTTTACAGGACCAACAAGGCCGCCGGTAGTAATTTGGGATAGGAGCAAGCATGCTCCCATGCATGAAGGCCTTGTAAGTTGCTATAATTATTGTTGTTTATAGATCATTTTTGTTAGAGTAGGGTTCAAATGCCCCTTGTCTTTCATGCCTCATTTGTGCCTCACATCCTTATTTTCATTTCCAAAGTCCCAACGGTCGATCCGGACAGCTCAAAAAGATCTCCATATTAAAATGTGCTTGGAGAGCAAATGTTATATTTTTTTGGAACTTTTTTTACTATTTTTTTAGATATATACAAAATCACTGTTTTTCAGAAGATTTTGTACCTATCGAAAAAAGTAGTAAAATATATATATATATATATATATAATTTGGTCTCCAAGCACATTTTAATATGGAGATCATGTTGAGTAGTTCAGATTGATTGTTTAGACTTTGAAAATGAAAATAAGGATGTCAGGCATGAAGGACATGAGGCATCTTAACCCTGCTCTTTTTGTTATAGTTCTGTTTGAAATTCCAACAAGAGGAGGCGGTACCTTATTAGCAATTTAACTTTTTGTGACAGAGGTCCTTGGTTGCTGGGAAGGAGATGGAATCAGCTAGTGACGAAGATGCAATTGCCGATCTTATGGAAAATCACCAAGATTTTGTAACCACTGGTCAAACCCGATTGACTAAACTACAGGTGATGCAACTTTGCATATGTACATGCAAATTTTCGGACTGTTTCAGTGGAGTTAGTAAAAATATTTTGGTAAATTTTGTAGGTGGTGCACAGACTTTGGACCAAGAATGATTTCAAAGGTGTAATCAATGCACTGCAAAAGATGTCTGATCATGCTGTACGAACTAAACTGATATTATGCCTTTTTTTATTAATTTTCCATATTGTGTCTTTCTTTATCAATTTCCCTTATTTTTTATACGAAGATATCATTTTAACATAAAAATATCTGTATAAAGGTTTCAGCTGACTTTGTCAGTAGTACTTTGATGGAGAAAAGCGATATCATCACACTAGATTTTTGCACTTCGCTCCTTCCACTCATTACAACCCTTTTAGAGAGTAGATATGACAGGTAACTTTTAGTATGAGGTCCACTTGAAAAAAAAAATCTCTGGATTCTTGACTTCAAAAGAATTTAAATTATCAAAATTCTTGTTAATTAAGTTGTTTATTTTGGGTTTTAGACATATAAATATAGCCTTGGAGATGTTGCTTAAACTTCTAAAAACATTTGGCCCCATGATATACTCGACAGTTACAGCCTCTACATCAGTTGGTGTTGATCTTCATGCTGAAGAAAGGTCTCTCTCTCTTGAAAACTTGCCAGCTGGCCAGTTATCTCTCTCTCTCTCTCCACCCTCCCTCTCTGTCATTCTCACACACACACTAGTCCCTTAACCTAAACCTCATCTTCCTTTTGTGATTCCAGGTTGGAGCGATGTAATATGTGCTTTATTGAACTGGAAAAACTAAAAACCCTCCTTCCTCCAATTACCAGGTAACTTGTTCCCTGCAGAATAATAATTGTATATTTCAGATTAAATGACATTGCGCAATGTCATCTAACCTTCAACAACAAAAAAAGTTATACAATGACAAAATTGGCCAGAAGCTAATTCGAGTTTAACCCAAGTGAGATTGGACAGCTTGATACATTTTGAGCTCGTCAACTCAGTTTGATTTTGGCTAGAATAACTAAAGAGCAAGCTATTGTCAAGTCAAATTCTGAGTAACACAAGCAAGTCATGAATCATGATCTAAACTTGCAGTTCTAATCAGATCAAACATTGCCAGCTCTTATTTGTTTTCCATCTTGAACAGGCACGGTGGCACAATTGGTAAATCTGCCCAGGACTTGAACCTTTTCCTTCAGGACATTAACAAACTGAGATGACTGTTTACCACAGCAAAAGCAGTCCCAATGAAGGCTAACCAAAGTCGTGAATTCTTTCTAGTAATTGAACCAAGAGATAAAATATAGAGTTTGACATGGTTTTTTGTTTTAGATTTTGTTTTCCTTTTTAGCGTATAGTCAAGGTTTAGTACTTGACAGCCTCTGTCAAGTTTCTTATAAAAAAAAAAAATAGTGAAGCTTTAGTACAAGATTTCTTTCTGTGTGTTCTTTAGTGTGGTATTTCACATGAGTGGCTTTTCCTGATCCCCATTTTTACTGGGTAATGCCCTTATAGATTTTTTTTTCTTTTAACCTTTTCTATTTTTTTTTTTTTTAATTTAGAGGTGTTGATACGCTGCTATTGTACATAGTTGGTCTGACGCATAAATCTACAATGATTCGTGTTGTTTGGTTATGAAATCTCATAATAATTGTCTTCTTTTATTTGATTTTAAGATAATATGGTAAAATTGGAGGCACAGCCCCGTGGGTTTTAGCATTTTGTTAAAGTAATCCTGTGAAGTTTGACGATTTTATGGATATCATGAAGAATCGGTATATCCTTTGAAATTTGATGCAACATTAAAATGAGCTAATTCAGTTCTTAATTGCATTTGCACTTGCTTTTTTAAAATATGAACTTCTAACACATGTTTTCTTAAAATTTTATCTAGTTTGCAGCATTTAGAGTATATGATTTTTACATAACATTTTTTTTTTGTCGTCTGAAGTATTGCGGTTTCCTTAATCAATCAGACAATAGACTGATAAATTGCCTACGCTGTTAATAACTGCTATCAATAAAACTTAATCTTTAAGAAATATTTTCTAAACATAACTAAAAACAGTTAAGTTGATTAGCTGTGGGATCGGGACTTGTATATAGTATTCCAAAAAATATCTAGTGCAGTTGTTAATAGTGAATGCAGTTATCAACATGTCATTGTTGCCACCTAATCTTACATCACTCCTACAGTCCTACTGGTATTTACCAAAAAAGAAAGAAAAAATCAACAAATTGGATATAAGTTCATAACGAGAGAAATAGTTATATAGTTGACAACAATAACGCAACAAAACACGTACCACAAACCAAAAAGGAAATAATCCCACATGATTAAGTCTAAATCCTTTTCTTCACTCAAATTTGCAATCACCGGTTGAAATGTTGCTGCATTGAAGCTGGCGGCATCTGAGGAGGTTGAATTGACATCGGCATCTGCAACTGCATTTGTAGATTTGCCAGAAAATTCTTATTATCCCCACTGTTATCTCCATGCATCCCTTGCAAGAATGCGAGTCCACCATGAGACGGGTCAACGCCCTCCATACCACCCTGACCCATTTGCATTTGTTGTTGTACCGGCATTCCCATTAGACCCATAACCCATGGCGAAGGTGGTATTCCCAAAAGAGATCCAGGATCGGGACCCCCGTCAGGCATTTGTATCTGGTATGGATTCGGGAAAAACTGCTGGTTTCCAAAAGGCTGGGGTGGTACCATTGGTTGATTCATGTTCATTCCCATACCAAAATTTGGCTGATGAGGCGGCAGAGGTGGATAGATAAATGGTGAATCCATTTTTTCTGGTGTAATAACCTGGTCAGTTTGCAATGATTTCTGCTTAGAAAGTGTATTTTCCCTTTGGAAATGGGCTCGGTTGCGTGAGTCAGGGTCGTTTATTTGGGAGCTGGAGGTGGGAGACATGGGCAGTTGCCGTGCGGGACCACGTGCAGTAGAGGATTCAGGCTTCAGTGTGGCGTCTTTTGGTGCGTCTGATTCTGCAGCACCTTCCTTGACATGGTGAGACTCGAGGAGATTGGCGTGGGCCTGATGGATATGGATCTCAAAATCAGATTTCTTAAGGAAGGATTTGAGGCAGTGTGGGGCCGCACAAATGAAGATTCCTTCCATCATCTTTACACTTTGGATTTTCTGAATTCTATCATCACAGCTGTCAAAAGGAGAAAAGAGAATACAATTAGTATAATTATAAAAAAAATGCATTGAGTGAAATTGATAAACTGAAATATCATGAATAAATCGTGAAATATTGCTGTTAAAAAACACTACTGAACTGCTCAAATCTGTCCTACTAGCATCATTTATTTACCCATACGACATTTGACTTTTCCAGTAAAGTATAATATCCTAAAATTGCTCCATTGTTTTATAACAATCAATAATAAGTGCAAGTGTTGCTGTTCCAAAAAAGATAGTAAACTTCTTCCTTGCTTATAGAGAAGAAGTCTGTTCTATAATACTCAAAAGTAAATCATCAAGGCATAAGAAAAAGTGCTACAAGTTATATAAGGGGCTTGAGAGCAGACTAGTATTATATTAGCAATATTTTATAAGGAATAGTCTTTATTTTAGGTTTAGCAGCTGTAATAGAATTATACACTTTATGAAGTTCCTAATATACCCGAGCATCTAATCATTTGATCACAACTCTTCAATAATAATAAATGTTCCTACTCTCTCTGATGTGATGTCATGTTCAATCCTTTTTTCTTCCTTGCACAGAGTTCTGATAATAAAATTGAGAGGAGGGAATCAGAGAAGACAAGAAAAAACTGGTAGTGAAGGATCAAAGAAGAAATGTAGTAGGAGGTCAGAGAAATTAATAGGGAGTTTCCATGATTCGATGGAACCAGTTAGGTTCTTCAAATTAGAAAACCATGAGCCCATGACCACCACATGGAAGGTGTGGCTATGAAAGATCCAACTGCAAAGGAGAAGAGAAAAGAGGAGTTCATCATCTTCATCCGATACCTGGTGCAGATCTGGCCGTAGGCTGCTGAAGGTTGTGATTTGACCCCTTGTGTTGGATTCGAGGGGTACAAAGAGAGAAATAAGGGGACAGATATAGAGAGAACCCAAGACGGGGGAAGAGGATTATGGCTGGGCTAACCACAGTTTGATGCGGCAACTAAAACCAGTGGTGGCTGAACTCACAATCTAGCGTCAGATGTCAGATTACAGGAAAAAGAAAGAAGATGAGAGAGATTGCTTGTATTTTAACCAAAAGAAGTAATTCCTCACATGCAAAAAACGATGAATTAATGGCTGAGGTGGAGGAGGGTAAGAGTATGGAGTAGAGGGAGAGAGAAAGAAGAGAAGGAGAGGGCTGATGAGGGGAGGCTGGTGGTCGCCACCCCCCACTTAGGGTTTTCAAAATCTAGATGTTGTTTTTGATTCATAGAGAGAGAGAGAGACTCTTAACTGAATTTCAGTGTTTGTCGTTGTTAAATTGCAGCAATCAAATAAATCATGTGGATATTAAATAGTGGCGTGAAATTCTGGTAGTTGGTCTCTGTCAAAGCTAAATGACGAGAAAACTAGTTGTATCGTCTTTGCACATAAAGGGAACAACAAATAAAAAACTCTCACGTTTTCCTATTTTCTTCCTTTCCCCCACCCTTTTTTCTGTATTTTCAGTTATATTTGGTCCCATCCTATCCCCAGCTACAAAATATAAAGTCAGAATCTGATCCCCATATAACCAAGAAAGACAGTAGAGAAGAAACCTTGCAAACAATAATAAACTATCCAAATAGATTATATGAAACTGCATAATTTGCTTGAAAACCTGTTCTGAGATCATATGACGATTGCAATTATAAAAAAGGGAGAATTGGTTATATGCCATTCAAAAACCTTGAATTTTGAAAATTGCCACTGCAAAGTTCAAGTTCATGCTAATGCCATTACAAATCTAAGTTAATTGTAATTTTGCCCCAAATACAATTTTATTCATGTTAAAATAAAAATGTAAAAACTATTTACTAAAATACCCTCCAAATGACACCGAATTAATCAGGTCCCTCCTCCTCCGCTATACTGGCATGAATCTCAAAATGACCCCCTATATTCTGAATTCATAGCAACTATTAATACTGCCCCAGTTGGAATCGGAATAACAGCAAATACATCTCCCTGTTTAATCCCTGAGCAATTGTTTTGACTTTCCATCGCCTCAGTTGTCTGAGAGCAATAGGTTCCGATCAACAGCCTCTTGCTCTCGGTTCATTGCTCTAAGTCTAACTTCTTCTCTTTGAGCTAACGCTATCACACTGGAGAAAGACGGTAATTCCGAAGACAGGAGGATTTGAGTCCTCACGGCCTCGTAAGAGGAATTGAGGGCAGCAAGGAATTGGAAAATTTCTTCTTCCTCAATTCGTTGCTGGATAATCTTGAGATCAGTAGTTGGTGGTTGGTAAATGGCGAGTTCATTCCATTTACACATTAATTGACCAATCAATTCGGTGACAGATCTACCCCCTTGCTTGATTTGTGCTAATTCTTGTTTTAATTGAAATATACGTAAATACTTGTGTTTAATTCCATACATTTCCTTTAATGAATTCCACAAATCAAGTGCTGTTTCTGAATAGATAAAAAGTTCTGAGATGGATGGTTCAATTGAATGCAAAATCCATGACAAAACCAAACTATCATTCATTTGCCACTCTTGGTATTTTGAACTAGCTATTTGAGTTTCAGTGGGGGATTTGATCTCACCATTGATGTAGCCAACCTTCCCTAAGCCGATACCACTGGAGTGGGGTAAGGGGACCAACGATCGTAGTTCTCGAACGAGTACCCGAAATGATAGGGAGGAAGGAGGAGATAGAGGATACAGCTCCGAGGAGGTTTATCTGTTTAGTAGGGAGGAACGAGTACCTGATTAATCTAGACAGACGGTCCAGATTAGTAGGTTTATCTGTTTTTTTTTGAAAGGGCATTTTTGGAATTAACAAAATACAGTAACTTTTCAGTATAAAAAATCTGTATTTGGGGCAAAATTACAATTAACTTAGATTTGTAATGGCATTAGCATGAGCTTGAACTTTGCAGTGGCAATTTTCAAAATTCAAGGTTTTTGAATGGCATATAACCAATTATCCCTTATAAAAAAATAACTGAGTTTCTCAAATCATGGCAATTTCCAAAATTAATGAGCCAACAAATCAGGCAGGTTCTGACTAGCGAATCAAGTTTTGACAACGGGAATTAATAAATCAAGTTCTGAATGAGAAACTTACAGATAGCAGCTTGAATCACTCCGTGCACATGTCAGACAGAAGGCATGCTCGCAAGGGGTCTGAACACACACAAAAAAAAACAAACTCTTTAACTCCAATGCGAAATATTGTTAAACTGATTGGCTAAACATTCAGATCAGTCGAAAAGAAAAAAATAAGGGAAATTTGCATGAAAATAAATTACCCTTGTACCAGCACTTCATGTCTTTCTACTGCAACAACTCTTTATTTCATAATTTAATTCTCAAAATGGCTAAGAAAGAACTTGGATCCATAGAATTACAAGGATCCGAACAACTAATAACCGAAAGGAGGATGAATTTAAGAATTAGCCATTCAACTTTGCTATCCCATTTTCAAATTTGGTTTCTGACATTGTAACAACTTTTGGGTGTCTCACAGTGGAGGCTGATTTGGAAATCCGAAAAGTGTTACAAACAGAACTATCAGTACAAAACCCTAATCTGGAGTTGCATTGAACAAAGTAAAGCTTAGTTCTTGCTAGTGTAATTTCATCCTAATTTAATTCCAAACTAGAAGGGAAACACACCAAAGATCCGAACAACTAAAATACCAATAGAATAATAAATTCAAAAATGAGCCACTCAACTTTGCTGTCCCATTTTCAAATTTGGATTCTGATATAGTAACCGCTTTCGGGTGTCTCACAGTGAAAGCTGATTTGGAATCCTAGAAGCATTACAAATAGAGCTTTCAATACAAAACCCTAATCTAGAGTTGCATTAAACAAAGTAGAATTTGGTTCTTGCTAATGTAATTTCATTCTAATTTAATTCCAAAATAGAAGGAACACACACCAACGATGCCCAATTCTAAAATCTCAGGCGACCAAATAAGTCAAAATCTACACTTTACAATTTCATTCGTACAGGAATGGTACTTACAAGGCGACCGTAGATTGCAATCGGGAAATCACACCTAGAACAAATATGCACGCGCTCTCCCAAGGGCCGCCTGGACCTTCGTCCGATCGTACGGGCGGCGGAGGTGGCGGAGGCTGTGACGGCGCCGATGCTCTTCGCCACGGGAAGGTCGGCAATCACTAAGTGGTCAGGGCACGCCACCATCACTCCCTCCGCCGCGCCGGGCCCTACCGCCGCCGCCTTCACCGATGAAGCTCCTAGTCCGCTGGCAGCTCCGCCTCCGCCACCGCCTACAGCCGCTGCAGCGGTGTCTGCTGATGACCCTCCTTTGCTTAGCCGGATTTGCAGCATGGTTTAAGTGATTGTGAAGTCGATCAGAAAATTCAGGTTTAGGGATTCGTCTCTTTTTAACAACGTTCGTTTCAATTTGATTTGAGGTTTCGGATTTAGTTTCTCTTTTATTTTTGTAGTCAGTCTGAATCCATATCGTCTGAGGTAACAGATTATTTCTGTTTGGATCACGGTCGTCCGAGATGGAATACACGGAGCCGATTTAATAGTCGTGCAGATTCTGATTGAACGGTCTTGATCCAAACAGAAATATTCTGTTACCTTAGGTGATACGAATTCAGTGTGTAGACCGCCTTTTTTTGTCCTCTCTTTACCGAAAAAACCAAGTTTCACGGATAAAGATTTTAACAGAGTTATGTTGACTTCATGCAGCGCACGAACTCCAAACTCTAAACAGCACTGCATATGACTCGTGCGCTGTATGGAGCCAAAACTTCTCTTTTAAAATATTTATTCAGTGAATGTGCGTTGTATGAAGCCAAAATTACTCTGTTAAAATATTTACCCAGTTTCACAGAATGATACACGCCCGAAATTTATAAATTTGGAGCAAGTGCGAATATAGATCGGTTCAATGAACTTTCTTTTTACAGATTGGGTCTAAATGTCGGCCCAAATAACCCTCAGATCATGTCCACGGTGAATTCATATACCTGAAGTAACTCATACTTTAAGTATATATCCGTACCGTCAGATTTGTTTTGGCACGAATATTAAAAGAATCCGTGCATCCTATTTCGAACCTGATTGGCCTGTATTCTGATCGGACGGTCCGGATCTAAACTATAAATTTGAGTTACTGCAGAGGATCCGGACTCGTCTCCGGATGCACCAAGGGTGTTACCAAACTGAGCGGATTGTGTTCTCTAATGGATGATATTGATTATGTATATTATGTATCTTATATCTGCAAAAGGCTGCTTTAAGATTAGCACAGACTGCAAAGAGCGACAGAAACCTAGATTTCTTCTCTGCAGTTTTGACAAGTGCTCTCTATTCCTTAACATTGACCGGAAATTACAAGTTTTATTTTTATTTTTTATTTTTTGAAAAAGTGGAATATCCACCAGTTTCATTACGAAACAATGTTTATACAAAACTTACAAAACCGTACATAGCACTCAAAATCCACTTATTCTAAACTAAAGAAAGACAAATATCGAACTATCATCAATATCAAACTAGCACAACCCAAAGCAAAGAAAAGAAATAAAATCCAATAAAATCAATCACTAATGTCAATCATACTAGGTGACGATGAGGACCCAGTATCCACCAAAGACCAATCAGGAGACGACAGTCCAGCAGCCTCCTCAATGGCTTCGGAGAACTCTCTATCAGACACGGCGAACCCAAGAGTAGGGGCCCCGTCTGTATCCATACTGACCTGTGAATCCGAATCCGATAGAACAATCAAGGGGCCTATTTGATTTAAAGGAGAAACATTGAAAGGTATAATCAATGATAATTTAAAATGTGAGTTATCTAAATGAGCTTTACACTA
Organism: Carex cristatella; assembly: GCA_024447775.1. NCBI lineage: Eukaryota > Viridiplantae > Streptophyta > Magnoliopsida > Poales > Cyperaceae > Carex > Carex cristatella. The sequence goes on along the minus strand of JAJHPF010000008.1, from coordinate 4,113,447 downwards.
AAAAGAAGTCAAAGCAATTATGGAAGATGCTACCGAACTAATAAGAGGTATTGGTGCATTCTGAAAACAAATCTTATTTCTGGTCAACCAAACAATCCATAAAGTTGCTGCCCTAATTAGTTCAACCAATAATGAATCCTTTAGAGGAATCCAATAGTCAAAATGTCAAAGGTCCGAAACCTGGGTACAATTAAAAACGAAATTGTTATGATTACCGATCCAAGACCATAAGGTAGAAATAAAAGGACAAGTAACAAAAAGGTGGTCTACATTCTCAGGAGCACCACAAAATATACAATCGACATTACCTTGCCATCCTCGGACACGTAAATTACATTTAGTAAGAATTTTATCCTGTCGAAGTAACCAAACAAAAACTTTAATCTTAAGGGGAATTTTGGTCATCCAAAGGTTATGGTAGATATTGTTGGTAGTACCACTAAATAAAAGCCATTTATAAAGAGAATTGACAGTAAAAAGACCCGTAGAAGTCCATCGCCAGGAAATACTATCCAGTTGAGTCGAAGCTAAAGAATGAAAAGGAAAAAACCATAAAAGTTGGTGCCATTCATGAAGAAAAATTGTCGTTAATTGCCTATTAAATTGCAAACTAAATGGAAAATTAGAGAAAACAGCAGAGACAGTAATGGAAGGATCTATAGTAATTCTAAAGAGATTAGGGAAAGAACAATATAGAACGCAATCACCATGCCATCTATCTAACCAAAAATAAGTATCCCTACCATTACCTACAATCCTATTAATATCCATATTAAAAATTTTAGTAAGATCTAGAATACTGGTCCAGAAAGAAGAAAATATATTGGAACCCAAACTAGAAGAATCATATTTAGCAATTAAAATCAATTTCCACTTACCGATTACGGAGGGTCCTTAAATCGAAACCACCATTTGGCTAATACAGCAATATTCATAAAGTTAAGGTTAAGAACTCCTAAACCCCCTTGATTTTTGGGTAAACAAACCGTGGACCATTTGATAAGGTGATATCGCATTCTCCCAGTGGTACCATTAACCCAAAGAAAACGCTTTCGAATGATATCAATCTTGTTTCTAATAGAAACCGGTACTCTATAAATGGAAAGCCAATAGAGAGGTATTGATGACAAAACAGAATTTAATAAAGTGACTCGACCACCTAATGATAATAAAGAACCCTTCCAAGTTTGTAAACGTGTAGCAATTTTATCTACTAATGGAGACCAATCATTCAAACTTAATTTCTTCCAATGAAGAGGAACACCTAAGTAAGAAATGGGCAAATAACCAATATTACAATTCAATTGTCGAGCTAATAAAGTTGATTCCTGAACAGAAATATTTAAAGGAACCATTTCGCTCTTTTCAAAATTTATTTTTAAACCCGATAAATTTTCAAATCCTAAAAGGAGAAACTTAAGATGTTCAACCATGAGGGAATTAGCTTCCAAAAACAATAAAGTATCATCCGCAAAATGTAAATTCAAAACCTTAATATAATTTCCTAATCCAGATATAAATCCAGCTGATTGGGCATTACTAAGAATTTTATTAAGAGCATCCGCTACCAAATCAAAAAGTAAAGGAAAAAGAGGATCTCCCTGTCTGAGACCTTGCTTATAGGGGAAATAATCACCTAATTCACCATTAAAAGAGATACATGTTCTACTACTTTGCAAAATATCTCTAATCCAATTAATAAAAAGTACCCCAAAACCTCAAGCAACTAAAACCAATTACAAGTTTTATTAATCTTGGAATTTTAATCATGATTAAGTTAATTCTATTTATGAACTGATACATAAGTATAGTAGACCCACAATTGAACATTACGATCTGAATTGGAACATAAAAAATAATTTAGTAAAATTTGACAAGCTACCAAACATGTTTAATATCCATAAGAGATATTTCATTTGAATTTCAAACTAGCAATCTCTCACACAACAAACATTGCTTTTTGTCACTAGATCAAAAATTGATTATCTCGAAACTAAATTACTAAAAACATAGACATAACCAAACAAACTGTAAATGCATTCTAGTAATATTTTGTGCATAATATTTGTTTATATGTTTGATTTTGCATGAATAAATTTTGTATATAATAGACATAATGATTTTTTTGTCCTATCGGTTTTGATAATTTTACAATCTTAAATATGACCCCAATTGATTAAAAATATGAAAAGATACTCCCAAATGCAGTGTAAATTATTCTAAGAGAATTTTACGCATAATATTTGTTGTACCAATTTAATATAGCAACAATAAATCTATGCATATGTAATAGACTGTAGAGCAGATCCATCAAATTTGATAATTTTACGATCACAAATGATGCTTAAATTGTTTAAAAACATACACATTCAAACGGACTGTAAATGCATTCAAATAGAATTATATGTGTGATATTTTGTGTATCTATTTTATATAGAAAGAATAAACTTATTCATGAGATTATATTTCAATTTTGTTGAATTTAAGATGAGGAAATAATCTAAATTGATTGAGAATATCAACATATACATCCAAATGTGCTACAAATGTATTATAATTTGTAGCAGAAAAGAAACAAACAAACGCCCAAATGCCCTGCAAATTTATTTACAACAGAATTTGATGAAAAATATTTGTTAGTATCGGACCGTATCGTATGGTTAAGGATGCGCCATACGATTCGTGGGTTTGATGCGCCAACTGCCGTATGCGTATGTCTGATTTAGTATTTTTTTTTTTTTATGATCACACACCAAAACATATTTCAATTACATTCTAGCATAAATTTATCATAATATTTGTTATATATGTTTGATTTAATACAGATAAAATTATACTCATATTTGATGATTAATTTTGGTGATTTTAAAATCTCGAATATGATTCAAATTGTCTAAAATCATGAACAGGTGTGTAAAATCCATTGTCAATATATATACTCCCTAACAGAATTTGTTATAGCTATTTTATTTAACAAAAAAATAAATTTATACAATTATAAAAGACAAAATTTGAATGCACATATTTGATTTATCTGTAAGTTTTTTTTTATAATAATAACTCAATAACTGTTCTTTTTATTAAGTTAAAAATTATTTTTTTGTCACATGAGCGAATTCATAGAAATTGTAGGAATATAAACAAGATAAATGAAGTAAATAAATTACAAAAGATGTGGAAAAAAAAAATCCAAATTTAAAATTTGCAGGAAAAAGATGATGTAAAAGAGAGGAATTAATCGTGTAATAAGTTGAACTCATAATTAAACAGAATTACAATAATCATAGTTCACACTGTAAATTTTTCATAGAAAAACTATTACTTAATTTAAGGAACAAACCCCCCCCCCCCCAATTAATCTCTTCAAGAACTTAATGTCAAGAAAAACAAAGTATCGATCTTAGTCTCATATTTTTCATGTGATATATGTAAAAAAAACAAAAACAGAATAAAACAGAAAAAGGCAAAAGGAAATTTCACCAAGCCAATGTATACAAAAGTGACACATAACCAAATATGTGAAGATTTAAGGTCATATTATCACCTATCATTTGTATCATTGATTGGTGGATGTTCAACCACATAAGCTCTCAGCGAAGGTGTTCTCCCGATATCTGACGACCCGTTTCGTATTCTCTCCTTGCTTTGCAACCTTCTTCTTGCAATGAAACCTCTAACCCATGGAGTCACATCCTCACTTATCTTGATCATAATGAAAAATATCAAGCGGTATATTACAATCATGGCAAATAGCACCGACAAGTCTATCCACTTTGATCGGTTGATATCGATTTGGAACACGTTTTCGAGTACATATTCCCCTGGTATCTTTGGAAGATCAGGTGTTTGGTTGTCAAATACAAGCCCCTTTAGGTCATTTTGATATTGTCCCTGCAATTTTGAATTAAATAATTAGGAGATTATCAAATGTATATGTGATCAATATTCGATTCATTTGACATAGATCCAACCAAATTCAGTATAAGTGGCTTTTCAGAAGAAAGGTTTGTATTACATATTTGTCAAAATGCCATACTTTAGGGACCAAATTAAAACTAAATTAGACATATTTCTATACTAGTTCTTTCATTGGTTTGATAGGGTGGTTAATGTTGACAAATTGTTAAATTTAGATTGGATTATAGATAACAAATAAAAAGAGCAAATTTCTTATTTGTGGCTTTTTCTGGCATATTATTAGTGCCACAATTCACAACTAGTTAATACCTGAAGAGCCCAAAAATGGAAACTGATGTATGACATGGGGTATCTCCAGAAAATCTTTGGGATGTCATTTGGGAGACGAAAATAACCCGATACAAGCATGAAAATACCCTGTTAAAAGTTGAATTATTAGAAAACATTCATTTAATATAAAGAATGTCTCTCAACATCCTATCAAATGGGTGAAGATATGTTTAATTTAAAAAGAAAAAAAAACTTAAAATCAGTACCTGAATTCCAGCTCCTACAATAATTCCCATAAGGAAATTTGGTATGACACTCGCAATCGCCATCATGAGACTCTCAACAACAGTAACACTAGCATATAAACAAAGAACAAAGAAGACGTAATGCATAAATCCTGGGTGAAGCCGCACCATGAAATAGCATATAGTCCCTGACGAAAATGTTATCAGTATCAGAAAGGGCAATGCCGAAATTGTATTGCTAATCACAAAGGCTAACACTCCATAATGCCCGTTGAGCCTCTCCCTTTGAAAAACCTGTATCAATGAATATAAGAACCAATTAATTTTTATATTTGAAGGGTATGCGTGATTAATTACCTGATTGATGATTTAAAAATGTCCATTTACAAAAGTACTGGTGCTCCATTTATGACAGTTATTGAAGTACTGGTAGATCATGCATGATTTGTTGCACTAATTAGATCAATGATTTAACATTGTTTAGGGATTATAGTACTGGTAGATTATGTAGTAAGCCCAACCAAACTTCAATTTTTGTTTCTTTTTACCAAATAGAGAACACTAACCAGTTCTACAACCATAAATTAATTATGTTTTTTTGAGGGATTTATTGTTTTAATCCCATGACCTCAGTTGTCATCCAAATCCCTAATTGACTACCAAAAATTAATTAGCTTTAGGTTCAACTATGCTTCAATTCAAACCCAATATTGCTTTAACCACCACTATTTCTTATATCAAGATATAAACTCAAAAATTAACAAAATTAGCTAGCGACCTCACCAAAATTAGCATCACATTTCTACAATGAAATTGATAATTAAAATTAGACCTTCATATCTTCTACAAAGGAAGGAAAACCTCCAATTGACATGAAAGTCACAAAACCGAACACAAATGAAGCACATGCCCCTCTAGCCTGCACCATAAAAAAAATGATCATTACATCTTGCTACTCTTTAAAAGATTATTATAGGTTATCTTAATCAACTTTCCTTATTAAACAAAATATTTCACAAAGTAATGAATTTTGAAGTACACCCCAATGTATACAGTATACTAGTACACTAGTGCATGCTTAACTCTCTTTACAAAAATATCACTGTCAAATTTTAAAAAATTTAAAAATGGTAAATTAATTAACTCACCAGAATTGAGCTATAACCTGTGCCCACATTCAAGTAGATAGTTCCGATACACACTGTAACAACAAGGTAGATAACAAGCCTCAACCAGTAGTAACCAAAATCCCTCGACATATTCACAAATGATCTCTTTGTAAGTTGATAACATTGCATGGCGAAACTAGCCTGGCTACCTCCTGCATCCAGCACGGTCCCTTTCTACAGTGAGATAAAAGAAATGAAAACGGTATTAACTCAGGTGCAATTTGGGTCATAGTGATCGCAAATTAGGAGAAAAGTTCAAATGAAATGCATACAACTCGGGAAATTTCATCGACTTTCTGTCTTGCTGCATAGTAGTACTCAGAATGCTTGTAGTATTCAATAAGTCTTCTAATCGCTTCAGTTGTTGTAATCTTCTCCAGTGGATCATCTGATCTTTCGAACTACCATAAAATAAACATATAAAGTAAAATTCATTGTATTTCGTCTCGTTTTCTTACACAAGGTTAAGTAATCAAATTTCTAGATAATGAGTGTACCCTGTTTTTTATTGAGCCCTTGAGAGTTGCTTTGACCTTGTCGAAATCAGAGTTGACGCACCGAAGGAAATGGTCAGACGGGTTTCTCAGAGATGGACATGGGAACCCAGCTTGTGCAAAGAACTACAATTATTGAACAGTCACATAATTTGACTTATTTAGCAAATACATTAAATATTAAAAGTTTACATGGTAATTTATAGGTGTTACTGCAGAAAGAGAAAGGAATCTTGGTCCCCAGGATAGGGGTGTCAACGGGTACGAAACGGGTTGGGTGGAATCATCTTCATACCCTTACCTGTTAAGGTAATGAAAAAAACTTTACCCTTACCCATATCCGATAAGCTAACGAAAAAAACCTTACCCATATCTGTCTTATGGAATACGGTACAGGTTGGTAAATGGATAAAAGAGAGCCATTGAATAGATATATATGGGCAATGAATTAAACTATATCATATCATGCATCGTCCCGGTATAAATATATATCTATGTATAATTTTATAAATTTTATTTTTATAATTACCGTATCTGGTAACGAGTACGTAATAGTCTTTACCCGTACCCGATAAGCTAAACAAAAATAACCTTACCCATACATGTCTTATCGAATACGATACGGGTCTGGTAAACAGATAAATGGGTGCCATTGAAATCCCTTCCCCTGGATTGTAAAGTATTGACTGGTACAGCTGTGAACAGGATGCACTGTGTACAAGATCTCTTTTTTTTTTTCATAAACAACAGTACATGATCTTAGTGGTACAGTTCTGGCACCTAACCTATTACTACCAGCCTTTCCATGCTAATTTAGGGACCAATTAGTACAGTACAAAAATCCAACGTGTAATATAGTTCACAACCTCATATGAATCAGAAGCTGGTCCAAAATAGACAGTTTTGCCATTGGATAGGAGACAGAGGTGGTCAAACAATTCAAAGACTTCACTGCTCGGTTGATGAATAGAAGCAATTACAGTACGGCCATCTCTAGCTAGAGCTCTCAATGTTTGAGTCACGAAAAATGCTGAGGCGCTACAAATAAATAATGCACATAGATCTATATAAAAGAAATAAAGCTGATAAAAATGTACATTTTCCTATTTCAGTTTTGTATTACTGAGAACTGATTTGCAGGAAAAGTAAGCTTATGTACAACTCCATTTAAATTTCTAGATTCAATATATTCTATTTATATTCTTAAATTTACATTTGTGCTAAAATATGATCAAATTCTATTAGAAATGTGGTATTCGTCAAGTACCAAGTTGAAATTAAGACCCTCAACTCAAAACCTATTTGGATATGTGTAGCAAAATTATATTTTGTATATACCTATCAAGGCCACTAGTGGGCTCGTCAAGGAAGAGAAGCCGAGGCCGCATGAGAATCTCAAGTGCAATGCTAACTCTCCTCTTTTCGCCTCCACTTACTCCTCTCATATGCCAATTCCCTATGACAGTATCAGCACAGTCTTGAAGTCCCATTTCTACAATGGTTCCCTCGACCAATGCACGTTTTTCTTCTGTTGGCATCTTGTCTGGAAGCCTCAGCTTTGCCGAGTACATGATTGTCTCTCTTACTGTTAGTGTACCGATGAGGTTGTCATCTTGTGTCACATAAGCCTAAAGGAAAAAAAAAAGTGAAATAATATTATTTTGAGTTCAGATACAATTTTTCTAGGTGCTAAGATGCTGCTTATGTTGAAATTTCTGTTAAGTTGATTATAAATAATATGGCACAAAGAAATAGAAAAATCATCTTAGTTAGAGATCATCTATAATTTGCTTGAAATTTATTTGATCAAGATAAATTTTCAAGTATAATGAAAATACTACATATTAAAAAGAATTAATTGCCATTAAAAAATTAGCATTAAACTGGTAAATTATTGTCAGGAATGTTATCTGTGAAGGTGATGCGTGAACAAACTTTGTTTTAATTTAATCCAGTAATTAGTGTGAGGTGATTTGATCAGTTGATAATAATTACTAATTCTGACAAAACACTGAAAATATTTATCCATTTTTCAGAAGAATTAACGCAATAATCACTAATTCTGAGAAAAAATTGAAGATATTTATCGATCTCCCAAAGAACTAATACACATTGACTCCTCTGGAATCCAATCACGAGTTAAATTACCAAGATTTATAATTATCGATATGAAAATAGAAGTTTTTATGAAACTTCTTCAAAAAGGTCATGCACAGATGAACAATTTATTTTGTCACTAATTATATTGGTGTGCATAACCCATTTGCACATGCATGGAATGAACAAAGTAAACGATCGAGGGGCTTACTGCATTGCCGAAAGAGAGCTTGGTCTTACGGCCATTGAGCAGTACTGTGCCAGTTAGAAATGCATTTGCAGCAAGTCGGCTTGCCAATGAATCGAGCAGAGTTGACTTGCCAGAGCCTGAGGGACCCATAAGGGCAGTAAGTGTCCCCGGATCTGCGTACCCAGTCATGCCTTCTAATACTGTCTGCATACCCCTTCCTAATGCAACTGTCACTGTCACATCTTTCCATGTCAGTCTGGCTGACACATCACCTGTTTCATACAATAATCAAATAAAAGATCAGATTGCATAATTCATTGACACTAGCTCGATCGATCCGAGATTCAATCTAATTCAATTCTCAGTATGTTAAAGAGTGCTGAAATTTATATTCACTGTCACAGCCAATCTGCTTTTGAAATAACTAATAGAGAATAAACTATAAATTGAGGCACATAACTAAAAGGATCAGCATATACTTACATGAGTGAGATTTTTTTCTCTCTCTAAATTAAGACAAGTTTTTCTAAAAAAACAAAAAAAGTGCTTTCTGATTTATTCTAGTGTTGAAATTTGAACGTTGACATAATAAATTCATAATTAACTACAAGATCTACAAGTCACAAAATAACATGAAAAAAATATTATGAAAAGATCTAGCTAACATACCTATAATCTCTGTGTTTGTTTTATCCTTCCAGAGTGTCTCACTGAGTGGGCTCAGACCACCCGGTACCATACCGGCACTGGCCGGTTTGTTTCTCTCAAGATCGGCCATTACTTGGCCGGCGACATTCCTCATCTCTTCCTCTCTCATGCTTAAAATTGGTAAGGAAAATAGTAATATGCATAAACAATTACACAAGAAATTAAATCCTGAGTTCCAATTTCTTGGGAACTAATAAAATGGGTATATATATAAAGATATGGAATAACACATTCAAAAAAATCAGTTAGAATGGGAACATTGTTTTAATATGAGAAAGACAGACTGAGAGAGACAAGAAATGGGATGGAAAAATAAGAAAGGTATGAGGGGAAGGGGTTCAGAGCTTTTAAGAGAGGTGGGTGAGTAAGTGTGCTTAGTGTGTGTTTTTATTTGACTAAGCAAGCAAACACACAAATGGAACCTTAGTACTAATAGGAAAGGTTACTTTGGTGTGAATCTGTCAAGAGAAAGATGTGAAGAACAAAAACAAAAACTACATCCCTTTTCACAACTTCTGTGATAGAGAGAGAAGGAGAGAGAAAGCAAGAGAGTGATGCTTAACTATACTATTAATAATGCACATATATACTTGATTGTTTTAAATGAAGATCAAGGTCTCTACTCTCTAGGTAGCTGAAAGAATTGATTGATATGCAAAATAATCACACTGTTAAACTATTCTACGTACCTACAATCCCAAAATAATGTGGGCCATGTAAAACCAATAAACAGTTAGTCATTGATAATTTGGATTGTAGAAAAAATTTATAAGTTGATATCTAAAAAAAAAAATTAGAAGGGAGTTAGAGAAAGTGGTGGGGAAATGAGCAATAAATAGAGACTGGTGGATGTTGGCTAGGAGCATTTAAAGCAACAGCAAAGGGAGACTCTTCTGTGTACTCTTTCACGTTACCTTCCAGCCAATTCTTTTAATGGGAATAATTAATGTGGAATAAATTATAAGCTTAATTTGTTATAAAGCGGTGGAATTTCCAAAAAAAACGGTGGAATTTTCATTTTTTTTTCTATTACGGAATTGGGTTTCGTTCAAAGAGTTCTGGACAAATTTTTATCTAAAATTAAGCTTAAACCGTACGATATGCATTAAGATCCGTGCGAACTAATTTAAAATATAATAAATTTAAATGGTTCCGTGAATCTACGGATTTTGACGTAAATCAAACAGTTTAGGCTCGATTTTGGATTAAAAAAAGTATTTTCTGATTTTTTCTAGTACAAAATAAATAAACATTAATTATTAATATAAGTACGGATTTCAAGTAGCGGCATGATTGGTTGTCATGAGATTGTGCATGATATGATTTTTTAGATACATAAACCCACAAATATTAATTTATGTGAATCTATAATGAAAATGTATTGAAATAAATGTTCATTTGTACTGTATAAATAATTATGAGAAATCATACATATATAATTTGAGACATATATTCATAATAAAAAATATAGATTTTCTTTTAAGACTTGTTATTAATAATAATTAAATTACAATCATATTTGTTTATCAATTCTAATGTTTTCATGTGATGGAGAACGAGGTGGCTACGTATGAATAACCTCTTTAGTCAGTTCAGCTTAATCTGCATGCATCATTCATGCCCATGACATGATATATAGAAAGAAATTCACAAAATTATGGCTGTCTCCAGGAAGTATGGAAAATTGTTGAATTGATTCGTCATTCGTCAATACAGTTTAAATATTCTCTGCATTCTTTGCACTGGCCACCGGACACTTGTTGACCGTGTCATATTTGGAAGGTCTCTAGATATATAGGAAAATATATTGTCACTAATTAATGGTTGTTGACAAATTACAATGCAGTTGATCAGTAGCAATAATGTTCAATATAAATAAATATAATTTATATATAATGATCAAGCAGGATATATAGATATATAGTGATGATGTTGTAACGATCGATAAAGAATATATAATCACATAATTAAAGCTAATTAGATATGATTATTGGATAAATCAAGAAAATATATGATACAATTATCTTGAGAGCTATATAATGACTGTTCATGCTATTCAGAATAGTGTTGTTCTTACAGTATTAAAAAGAAGAAGTAAACATATTAGTTGAGTTAGTGATCAATAGTGACAACAATGATAAGAAAAAAATAATTTTAAATAGTAATAATGATTATGATGATAACAATATTTTCACAAAAATAATAATAATGATATAGTATATAGTATATAAACAATAATCATTGGGTCGCATTTGACAATTAATTTTCAGCCGAAATAATACGCTATATATTTACTGAATAATACTATTTTAATTACTGGCAGATGAGTTTTAAAAGTTCAAACCCATTTCTCTAAAGGAAATTATTCTATTATGCAGGATAAAAAATGCTAGTGGGATTTTATAATTTTCAGGTGTGGTGGCACTGACTTCAAAATTCATCAAATATGTTTTAAACAACGAGTTTAAACGGTTCAAACTCATATACGTACTTTACGAAATATTGTCAGAATCAGATCGGACATCAATTAGGTAAATTAAGCTCCGAGTTAACGGTTCACCAGTCAGATCGATGGATCGACTAGTTCAATTGCTAGTTTTTATTTTTTTAATATTTAAATAGTTATGAGATATAAATCTTATTATAAATATTATATTTCAACGTAGTATTAAATAATGTACTAAAAAATAAATTTACATATTATAGAAAATACAACAAATACATTTTTTATGCTCAAAATATGTAAATTTTATTCTTACATTTATTAAAATAAGACACCATGGAATACTTTGATATAAGTTTACCTTAAGAGATTTTATAATTTTGTACTTTATTTAGAATTGAATAACTGCATAAAAAGATTTATTTTTTGTAATCAAACAAACTTCTGACGACCCATATTATAATTTCAACATTTCATTTTTTTTTTAAATATATAAAGTTATTATAATTTCAACATTTCATTTTTTTTAAAATATATAAAGTTATTATAATTTCAACATTTCATTTATTTTTTTAAAAATATATAAAGTTGTGACGACTATTGGATCATACACTAACACATAATTGTCTAAAAAAAGTTTTGCATAACACAAAAGATAACAAATAATTGTCCACAGAAAAAACATCTACCACATGTTACATTTTCTTCTCAAAAGTGCTCTCCTTTCTCCTTCAAAGAAATAATAATGTCCAACTAATCTTTATAAGTTGGCTCTCAAATTGAAAAATCCGATTTTTTTTTTGTTTGCTTCATCGGTTTTTTCTTGAAAAACCGTCGGTTTTATATGTTTTCAGTTTACATGCTTATTTAGCCTTTTATTCAAACCAAACCAAATAGTTTCCAGTCCGTTTTTTTTTTTCGGTTTTACCGTCAATTCAATCCGATTTGAATAACAGTGACTTTAAGCCATCATTTTTATCCATGCCCAAAATCACTAACATTTCACCAACTCTGCCCACCAAAACCAGATTGTGTCAAAAATGCCCAAACCGGCTATTATACCGCCGGTTGCTATATTTTTTTTTTTTTTGGAAAAAGTTATACTTTTTTTATTAAAGTTTTAGAAATTTTTGATATGTTTCTTTGAAATTGGATACAAAAATATATAATTTAGTTTATTTCAAGTCCTTGAAATTAAACCGGAAAACATAATGCTTGTATAAGACTTCTCCTGTGGTAATTGCACTTGCTGCTGATGCATTTTTCGGTGCTGAAAAGTATTTTTCAACATAAGAAAATTCAGTTGAGACACTAAAAATCTTAAACTTAATTTTTGAGGCACTAAACGACATTTTTTTGCGATTCTGATTTGTCAGATATCGGTCACCACCGTCTCCTCCTTCCCTTTCCGAATTGGGATCATACGCGTCAATCCGACTTTCCTAGCCAAAGTTATGGCCGTTTAAAGTTTTAGAAATTTTTCAAATCATTTTAATGCAATTTTTTTAAGTAATTAATGATATATATTTTTTAAATGATGTTATTAATATTATTATACATGATTTTCAGGAAAATATTTTAAATGATGTTTCTTAAATGATGATATTAAATCATTTTAAAAAAAATTGACACTTTTACGAAAGTTTTCTTTTTTCTAATAACACACAATGAAATATTTTAATTTTTCTTACAACCGTAAAAAATCTGATCTAAAAAATATTGATCCGAATTATTCGTTTCAGTCCTTCTAATAAATTAAATCATATATTTTTCTATCTAATTTCAAAGAAACATATCAAAAATTTCCAAAACTTTAATAAAAAATTATAACTTTTTTCAAAAAAAAAAAATATAGGAACCAGTGGTATAATAGCCGGTTTGGACATTTTTGACACAATCTGATTTTGGTGGGCAGAGTTGACGAAATGTTAGTGATTTTGAGCATGTATAAAAATGACGGGACTTTAAGAGTAATGCATTTACAAATAAAATATATGAATATTTTAAATTTATTTCGTATGAAGTCATACGGTGAATTCACCTCTTATCTAGACAATTTGGTTTATAAATTATACCTCTCATGTATATCAAAAAAAAAATAATAATAATAATAATAATAAGAGGAAACAAAGTAATTAATTATTGGAGATCAATTTTGGAAGTGACAGGGAGTACCTTCATCCTTCTCAAATTTGTCATGCTATTTACTTTGATTGACTTGTCATTGTACGCACATGGTGTAACCGACAATATCTTTTAACAGAATTAATTATTTGAAATTACATTCTCTTCAGTTAATTCAAAGCGAACACTACTCTATTAATTCGTCCTGGTTTTTTCTTGGATTTTGCTCAATTCCACCGCTTGAAACTGGGATACAATTAATAGGCCCGTTTGATAAACTATTAGAATAATAGCTAGAGAAAAAAAAAAAGTAAAGAAAAATAAATTTTGAAATAAGCTTTAATTTCTCACTATTTTTACCGGTGGAAGAGTGAAATAGTAGAATAATAGAAGAGTATTAGTAAGCAAATCAAATTCATCTCTTAGAAAAAGCCAATTATTCTATTCTGCCTTTTTTTTTATGAAATAGAGAATTGACTCATATATGTTTGAATGGGAGTTAGTATAGTGAAATTTGAGAACAGTAAATGAGAATAGAAAAAAAAATAGTGATTTTCATATTAGTGTGAAAATGATACTATTCGGTAAAAATATTATTTGGATTGTACATTTGAAATAGTGAATAGCTGTAACCGATAAAAAATAGTGTTAATAATGAATTGTTACGATATGGAGATAACAAAAATGGTGTCAATTTTGTTATTTCGAGACTTTATTGGCAGAAATCCAAGAAAAAAATTATTTTCTCTCTTCACACTTCTAAATAATAGCTATTCCAAATGACAAAAATGTCGTTTGGATGGACATTGCTAATCTGAATAGCTCTTATTCTTGACACATCCAAACACAGATGAGGGACCAAAATATAAAAAACAAGAGATTGACTTAATTCTATTTTTTTCCAGTTCCTCAATTCCATTCACTTAGTTTCCTGTTAGCCGGAAATAAAACTTATTTTTCACTCTATTTCTTCTATTCCACTCTTACCGAACGGCGGACCCGCAACTAGACAACTTGTACATAAACTCTTTCATAAAAACAAAAATAAATACTTATCCAATTTATGAGGTCATAATCTCCAGAAATGATCCGCACCACAAATATATAAAGATGCTTGTAGCTTACGCTGATGTTAAAAGTTCAACGGGGTACAACTTTTGTATGCTTCCCAAATGTTTTTTTTATTAAATCTGAATTTATTTTAAGTGCATGGATCAATTTCTTATATTTTGAGAATTTGATAGATGTATACTTTTAGCCTCTGTCATGGCATTTAAAAAAAGATAAATATACTTTTAAAAATAATAATAAATACTTTTAGAGGTATTGTCTTATATTTGAAATATAATTGCAAATATAAGAAATTGATACACTAAATATTTTATTAAAAACACATCTTAGGATATGCACATGCTAAAAAATACATTAGAACTAGTCGTGTTGTGTAAAAAATAATTTATATTTTCAAAATTGATTCAATAAATATTTGTACAACTATTAGGTTATATTAATTGGAGTATAACTGTAAGTTTTGATTATTTAATAATTTTAAACAGTTAATAATTATTAAAAAAAAATCGGAGATGTATATAATACGCTGTAAATACATTACATGAGGTTAAGCTGCATAAATATATATTTATACTCTAAAAATTGATGAAATATATATTTTTGGCAAGTATTACGTTATTTGGAGTATAATTGACATTTTGGATGTATTAATCATTTGTATTAATCCGGAATATAAAAAAGCATCTCAAATGCATACAACTGCTCATGATGTGATTGATTTATACTTCAAATTGACCTAATAAATATGTGTTCAAATTTTAGGTTATATTTGAAATACAACTGCATGTGTTAATGCTTTAATCATTTAGAATGAGTTTGATGTGTAGAATATTTTTTTAGTGATAATTTAACTTTTTTACAAGTATTTGTCATGGACATCTTTAGTACAGTTTGTTAATTCAAATGTAAAAAAAAACAAAAGAATTGAAGAGTTGATCACTACATATGACCTTAAATTAATTTGTTATGGAGGTGGATAGCATTAATGCAACTGTGATTGCCATAATTAGGTTTGCAACCTCTGTCTTAACTCTTAACAACCAGCAAGATTTTTTTTTTTCTTCTCTCCAGAATTCTTAATTAGATTTTTTTTCAACCTTCAACAAAAGAACTGGTTCAAATCTCCAAACCAAATTGCTTGTAATTTACTCTTGTTGATAGCTAATTAATGGACTCTGTATATACCCTAAAACAAACAGCCAGTTAACCTTTTTATAAATATTTTATTAGAAGGTTTAAATGTCTTTATTTTTTGCATCTTTATTATGCTTTTATTTTTAAAATTTAAATTTTAAATGTCAAAACAAATTGTTACGTGATCAAATATCATTTTCTCTAAGTATATTTAAAAAAATATTAACGTAGATAATTTCTGAACATTAATTTTTTAACTTACAGATTCATATAAAAATAAAGTTGAAAAGTATTAACTTTTTACGTGCATGTAATTAAAATAATATAGATGATATCTAACAAATATTTTTCGATAGAAACATAATAAAGATTAAGATATTTGAACTCTCATCTTTTATTATATATTGATAAATTTATTAGTTCTAGACAAGTAGAATTAGTGCATGCTTGGATTCAAATAACAAAGGTTGTGCCAGAGCCATCAAATGAGAAAATGATAACTAAACTGAAAGAGTAGCTCAATTTATTAAATACTAAATACCCACTCATTCTTCTTAGAAAGAGAATTTAGTCTCTCTCTCCTACACGCTACACCTACTGTCTTTTTAAATCTAATTCAATTTTAAATTTTTCCTTAAATACTTTGAATCTCACTTTAGGCTTCGAATTGAAGAAAAAGCAGTTCTGGTAGGAGCCGTTCGATCTGCATCAAAATTCGTGCATAATTGATCAACGCAGAGTAATTTTTAAAATATGTACCAATCAGCATTAAGATTTGTGCATACAAAGTTCTTAGAAACTACATTTCTAAGCCAATTTTAACATTTTCAGATATAGAAAATTAAGTTTCGGCCTAAATTTTCTGGTTAATTAGTTATTACATTTTGAGGTTTACTTTGTTAGAATTTATGTTCTTAATTTCTTGTCTGATGATTGTATCTTATATAGTATAGTTTGTTACTTTTATTTGAATTTATTTTTCCAAATCTGATAGGCTTTACAATACTTAGTTTCTCATTGTTAGTAATATACTAAAATATATACAATTTAGAAGAAGAAAAAAAAATATATATATATATATATTGATATGAATTAGATTTTTTTGAACAACAGTATGTACTGGTAGGGAACAATTAAATGTCACAGATGCAAAATCAGTTGGGGCTGTAGGGACATTTCTGTTTTTTATGAGAAAAACAATGTAGCTATCGTTTTATAGTCTAAATAACAGTTGGAGTTTTAAATCCGTGAAGGTGACCTAAACTGGCCCATACAATTTACCAACTAATTCATATTCCATGAAACATCTAAAAATTTATCGAGAGACTATGGTAGTATGCATATCACAAATTGGTTCATAATCATGGTAAAATATTTAAAAAAATATTAAAATTAGTTTGTAAGTACATTTTTATATAAATATCACGTTGAACAGTATAGATTAACTATTTGAATTAAAATATCACGTTGAACAGTATAGATTAATTATTTGAATTAAAAAAAATATATTAGTATGTAGTACGGGCCATTCCACATTATGCATAGTACCATATAGCCTCAATCTGATTTATTTCCTATTAGTAATGCACCGTGTGTAACTAAATAGGTTATATATAAACTTGGGATGCAAACGGATTGGATACAGATTGAATAGTGTTGTATCAACTTTTATTTTTCAGATACGGATATGAATCAGATATTAAACGGATATGTACGGATACGGATCAGATATAGGATATTCATAGATATATACATAAATATTTTTATAATCTATATTAATATCCATATCCGTATCCGCATGAATATTCGAATATCGGATATCCGTATCTAATTTTTAAATATGATCTAGATCCGGTCAGATATTATCCGATCCGTTTGCACCCCTAGTATATATAAACTTCTGATCTGGTTTTGAAATAAATTGAAAATTCCAGTTATAGAGGATATATTTTCATAAGAACTATATAATAAGTCTTTAACGAATTATTTCACAAATCAACTTCTTAGGAAACATTAAATAAATAATAACTTTCTTCCATTTTCAATTATCCAAAAAATATTTCCCCTTTGTGAAAATATTGAACAAGCTAATTAAACCATACCGCAAAGATGTTAATTAACGTTCAGATTTTAAGGGGCGGTATATATATAAGTTCCAAAATGTTTTGAAACTTATATATTTTATTTACAAAATCTTTGCATTATGGTTCAGCTTGTTCAATATTTTCACAAAGGGTTAATATTTTTGTAGAAAATTTCTACCAACAAGGTCCGTTCATGTGGATAGAAAATTTATTTACTTCAACAAAGTCTATTAATCCATGCATTCATAATTTAAACAGTTATAATTAAAATATTTATTTACTTCCTATCTACGTATGGGCATGGAGATAGGAGTAGGTCTGATGGGCATCGGACCTATTTTTAGGTTCAATTAGCTCTTGAACCGTACGATTAGTATTAAGATTAGAGTGCGCAGAAATTAAAACAAGTTTGCACGAATTTTAATGTACTCAGCACGGATCTTGATGCAATCGAATGGTCATTTCACCCATCGAACCAAAGTAGGTCCGATGGGCATCAGACCTACTCTGAATTGATGGGCATGAGATTCAATTACTAATTACCATTGACAATATGCATAGAAAATTAGAAGTTATACAATTATATACATCTTAGTCACGTACAGGATAAAATTGACATCTATCAAACTCCTGTTACATGTTACAAGAAAAGGATTCATTTGTAATTTATAACTCAAATATTGCAATTAATGGGGACCAAATTTTACATTGATAATATTTACTATTTTGTACTTCATTAATTTTTGGTTACATATAGCATTAGTCCAATTTAACACTGCTCATTGCTCAAAATGTAAAAAAAGCTAATTATGCCTAGAATCAATAATCTCAACTCTCTCCTAAATATTTCATTCACTTTTTCAGATATCTTAAAATACATATTTAATATTATTTAGTATATTTGAATATTATCGAATACATACTTTTTAATACTTAATGCACTGCTATTTTTTCAGTATAAAATAATCACTGACAACTATTATATATATTTTTTACCAAATTAAAATACATTTTGACATTTGTCATAATCTTCCTAACGCATCATGCAAATTCTCAAAATACATATTTGATAATTTTACAATATACACTAATACACAAAATACATTTAATTTATTACATAATACATGCATGATGTTTTGAACATCCATATTCATTATGTAAATCATGAATTCAGAGTAGGTCCGATGCCCATGGGACCTACTTTGGTTCGTGGGTGAAATGACCATTTGATTGCATCAATATCCGTACTAAGTACATTAAAAGCTGTGCATGTTTGTTTCAATTTCTGTATGCATCAGTCTTAATATTAATTGTACGGTGATAGAGCTAATTGAACCTAAAATAGGTCCGATGCCGGTTGTACCTTCTCCTATCTCGTAGATAATCTTAACATAGACACCTCATTATTGCATAGTACATGCTTAACTATTTCGTAGTACACGTGATATGATTATTGTGCATGCACATTGACCTATTATTATTATTTTTAACTGAAAAAAAAATGGAGATTATCGATGAATAATGACGTAAAAATGAAGAAAATTTACAAATTTTTCTATTTTAAAATTTTTTAAACAAAACGCTCTATTAATTTCGTGTCATACCACATCATTATCTTCATTTTTAATGTCCAAACAGTCGATCCGAACTGCTCAAAATGATCTCCATATTAAAATATGCTTGGAGACCAACTTTTATATTTTTTTGGATATTTTTTAAATAGGTACAAAATTATTGTTTTCAGAATGTTTTAGACCATCCAAAAACAATAAATTTTTTAGAAAGTAAAAAAAATGAAGAAATATAAATATTCGATTGGCAGTTTGAATTTTGTAAGTAAAGATAAGATCGTGGAACATGATTGGTACACAAAACTAATGTGGCACTTGAGCAAGGTTGGATCTAAGGCTTAGCTAAAGGTGGCTAAGCCGCTTCCATTATTTTAAAATTTTAATTATCTAATAAAAAAATTAATCAAATTTTCATTTATTTAATTTTTTTTATATAGTTAGCCATCCTCATAAATTGGTAAGTATTAGCTCTAGTGGTTAGAATTCTATTTAATATTTGTGAGATCTTGAATTTAATTTCCACTAACTATAATTTTCATTATTTTATTCACATAGTATGTATGTATGAGTAGAACTAGGGTGCTCCTAGGAGTACCCAGCCCCTTTGTACTCTTAACTCTAAGACCTATCAAATTAATTTCGAATGAAAAATCCAAACAGTTGAAATCCTTCTACCTTACGAGTGATGCGTCTACATGTGAAAATTTTAAAGTTTCGAATTAATTTAGTATAAAGTCAATTGGTCAAAAGGCTTCCAAAAAATGAATGCATTAAAATTAATTTAGAAACCTTCTAATTTTGACCACTTGACTTTATACTAAATTAATTCAAAACTTTAAAATTTTCACATGTAGATGCATCACTCGTAAGGTAGAAGGATTTCAACAGTTTGGATTCGTCGTTCGAAGTTAATTAATCCGATAGATTTTAGAGTTAAGAGTACAAAAAGGCTTGGTACTTCTAAGAGCACCATAGTTATACTCTGTATATATTGTATAGTTTAGCCTCTTTATTCAAATTTTTTAATTTTGCTCCTTCCCTTGAGTACTCAATTATCAATCACAACATACTTAGCAAGTGCTGAAACTGGTCATGTGGAACTATTTACGCACATTAGCATATTCAGATTGAATAGGACCCATGCATGGATTCATGAAGCAAGTTGTCTGGATGATACGTTACTTTCCATACGGATGCATATTCCAAGTGTTAATAACTTGAAAGCACTGAAATTTAGTCTTGTTTGTATGAAGTGTCGTGACGTATCAATATTTTTGATAGTTTGACAAATTAATTGTATCGTATCGTCAAGGGGTGGATGTATTTGGATTCAATGGGAATCAATTTATTTCATTTATTTTCAAAATATATTAATAATATATATATATATATATATATATATATATATATATATATATATATATATATATATATATATATATATATATATATATATATATATATTTGTTATATATTTTAGAGTAAAATGCTACGGATAATGTAAAATTAATTTTCATTTGTAGCAAAAAAATATTATATATTGAATCTCATCCTTATAGTTTAAAAATCTAGTTCCACGATTGCATATTGTGCTGAACAAGACGGAAATTGAGCATGATATGTGCTTGTATGACGTGTTTAGACATGTCGATATGTGCAGTGTCAAATATGTGCAAAATTTGTGCAAATTTTTGCTTGATCATGCCTGATTGTGTCGCTGCATGTGTCTGTGCCATGCTGAAAATTTTGATAGGGCCATATACAATGGGCCCTCATAAAATAGGTCTTAGGCTAAGAATAGACCGGGACTCGGGCCTTAAACTAGAGCCAGCCCGGGATCAAATAGAAAGCCCAGGTCCGAAAAATAATCCCAACCTCACACTGGTCCTATACCAAGTATAGCTCGGGTCGGAATCCTCATTTGGGTCGGCCCGAGGACGATTAAAGGCCTAGGGATGTTGGATCGCTTGGTCCAGCAAGACTTGAAACATGCCTTATTCGAACAAGGTCTATTCGGGCCTTGCTCTGAAAAGTCCAGCTCGGGCTCAGCTTAGAGTCACCGCTATTTATGTTTGTACCGATTGGGTGCGGTCACGCGACCACCTCTGTGTAGGCTTCCCTGACTGCTCTGATAACACGGTCAGTCAGTCAAGGTATGGCATGTTTAAGACAAAAAGTCTCATTTAATAAGGATTGGTTCTTTTCCACTAAGAGAGGTATCATAGATTAGAGTCCGAACACCTCCACAATTTCTCACCTCGGGAATCAACAATCCATCTCATCAATCTCAACTTGTTTTCTTGAAACAGGACGAGCCCTAACATCCAAAGTCCATTACATACAGCCTACTCTCCAAGATAGAACATATCAACATTAGAACACAACACACGTACTGTCACAATATGAATACATTCAGATAGCACGGCACGTGCAAACACCTTAGGGGCGATTTAATGATGAGCTTGTAAAGCCCAGAAAGTGCCTTGGGCTAAAAGTCGAGCAATCAATCAATACTTGGATTCCATGTTTCCGTAACAATTTATTACTTCTCTTATTGGGCTTTCTGGGCTTAATAGGTTGACAAGCAATTTTATTTAAAAAGTAAAACACCAATCTTGATACATGCTACACTGCTATTTAATAGTACTTAAACGTGGCCCAAAATGAAAGGAAAAGAAAATCCTGGCTGGTGAATGGTGATAATAACTAACGGTCAAGATACGAGTAGACTGATTTGTGTAACGATTGACCTAATGACCTCTATATGAGAGCTTGTTTGGCTGCCAGCTCACGTGTTACTGTCCATGTGGGAAAAAAAAGAATTCAGTTTAACTGAATTTTTTTTTCCACGTAAACAGTAACACGCAGTTTATTGTTCACCAGTTCTTGTGCCCATTCTTATTTCCGGATTGCAGCCAGACCCTAAATAAAAACATATAAACACGCAAGTTGAATATTAAAAACATAAAATTGGAAGCACTATCACATGAAAAAAGATATATGCATGATAATCTGAAAAAAAAAAAAATAAGAAGGAAAATAATAAACAAACGTGACAAAGTGTCGCTGTCAAAGATCCCCCATTTGTCACCAATTAATCCTTCATCTCCGGACAGAAAGAGAAATTAGCATTGGTCTTTTGAAGTTGATATATAGGAATTAATTGCGTCGTTGCAGTCTACATCAGATGATCAACATAACAAGTTAATTAATAATCATCCCATGACTATAGCAAGTAAAGGAATATAAATTCTACAATATATATATATAACACACATACATATACAAAAATAATTTGTGAATTTAATTTTTCAAATGTATTGAATTAACTTTAAATAATGAATTTGAACTATTCAAATCAATCTATGAACCCCTATCAACCCAGATACCTGAGGTGCAGGTGATAAATCTAGACCGTTCTTTTAACTTGGCATCAATCTCAAAGTAGATCTACATTCTCAAGAGGCCCCGGTTGGGATTAATGTGGGCTGTCTGTTTTTTAATCAATTGTTCCTCAGTTACCTGGAGCGACACAGACTCTCAATCTATATAATATTATAATGAGTTAAAAAAATTTATTTACCGTGTTAATTTTTTATTATTATTTTTTACATTTGACTTTATATTAAATGAATTTTAAAATTTACCAGTTTAACACATAAACCCAAGTCTTTATTTTTTTTGGTCACTTACTAATTTATACTAGATAAACTAAAAAATAAAAAAATATCATATAATCATTCATTCGTGAAATTGATAAAGTTGAACTGTTGCATTTGTTGTTCAAAATCGAGTTTTAAGTCCATATTGCACAGAAGTTTTAGTTTAATAAATTTATAATATTGGAGCAAATTAATTATATAAACGGCGCTGGATAGAAGTGGCTATATATATATATTTCTCTTTCTTTATTAGCATCGATCTCCTTATTTATTTATATTTCGTTTTGCTTTACTTTTTTATGGTTAAAGTTTTTTGTTAAAATTCTAATATTATATATGTTTTATTATTTCCACATTGTATCCTAAATAGTCGAAAAGCAATATTATATAGTTATCTTATATGTATAACTCAAAAAATACTAAACCTTTACCTTTCAAAAAGAAAAAGAAAATCAGCAAATCCTCATTTAACGAAGAAGTGATAGTGAAATAAATTTGCGCATACATGCATGAATTAGATTTATATGATATGGTCATTTATTAACCATCTCAAATATTCTCTACTGATAAATGAGTAGCAAATGTGTTCATCTTTTTGTAGTAGGTATGTGAATTGCCTACTTAGGATTAGGAAATTAAAGTATATATATTACGAGTAGAGCTAGGGTGCTCCTAGGAGTACTAAACTCCTTTGTACTCTTAACTCTAAAACTTATCGGATTAATTTCGAATGACGAATCCAGACTGTTAAAATCCTTCTATTTTGCGAGTGATGCATCTACATGTGAAAATTTTAAAATTTCAAATTAATTTAATATAAACTCAAGTGGTCAAAAATCTTTAAAAAATGAATGAATTAAAATTAATTTAGAAACCTTCTCATTTTGACCAGTTGACTTTATACTAAATTAATTCGAAACTTTAAAATTTTCACATGTAGACACATCACTCGTAAGGTAGAAGAATTTCAACGGTTTAGATTTGTCGTTTGAGTTTAATTCGATAAGTTTTAGAGTTAAGAGTACAAATGAGCTTGGTACTCCTAGGAGCACCCTAGTTGTACTCATATTTTACCAATAAATGCACAAGTTTTTTCAAAATTAAATTCATGTTTAATTCCTCAACACAATGCATAGAATTCTTTTATAGAAATATTATTAAAATAATATAGAATTTTAGATGGACTGGAGATAGATTTTGATTTAGTGGAAAGATCGAACTGAATTCTCAATTCAGGCAGAGTCGTCCGAATATATATGCATAAAGATTTGTGTGAACTTGATTATGTGAATTTTAAATCTCTCTTCTCAAATCTTAATACGAATTTAATGCATATATTTTAATCATATGCACATCGAAATGCCGCTGATTCTCATAATTAATATGATTATGTTCCATTTTGCTGTAAAGACAGAGATCGATGAGGCCAAATCCTAAGCGTTGGATCGTGATCGTGTTCCACAGTGGCCACTGACAGTGGGGCACTGGGGCCTTTAGAACTGTAGAAGTGTAGGACTTGGACAAATGATATGCGTTTCTTGGAAACGGAAAATCGGATGGAACAATCATTTAGTTTCTTCTATTCATAAAATGTAGCGAGTCATAAACAAGTTTATCTTCGACTTGCTACACAAATAATCTCACGAAAAGAAGACTGCCACAAAAGAAAACTCTCGTCAGTTAAATTTCTTTCCACTCGGCAAACTTCCTCTCTTTCTATCTCTCTCTTTCTTTCTTTCTCTTTTGGCTCTTTCTTTCCCTGAATCTCCATTCTCGTGCCCTTCAACTTATCTCCATGGTGAATACGCTATCCAGTTTCCCTGACACACCCTGTTGCAATCTGAAATTGCTAAAAAGGGACCCAAATGCAAAATATTCTCACTTATTAATAGTTGCAAGCTACCAAGAGTGCCATAAAACATATAAGAGAGCCAAGAGGAAGTGGCACGTGGCTTACTACCGTTGCCTTTTCAAACCCATATATATAATTTCTAGTAGAGAAATAGAGAGAGAGAGTAAATGAAGGAGGTTCAATGCTAGCTTTTGGTGCGGCACGTAGAATCATATATTTATAATATAACAAGGTATGTATGTATTTTGACAGCAAAGAAAACAAGCTAGCAGATAAAAATAATTGAAGTCTTGATTTCTTATAACTTGTTTGTTGGGTTTTGAATCAGATCAATTTGCGTGTGGAATTGTGTGAAGATTGAAAGGGAAAGAAAGAAAGGAAGGGGAGATAATTAGAGAGAGATGGCTACCAAGCAATCAAATCTGCAGTGCTTTCTGTATAGCGTCACACCTTCAGTGGACTCACATTTCCTTTTCAAGGTATATCTATCTCTTTCAAGATATAGCTTTCTATAAGAGTTTGTCAATTAATCTCTCAATTCTAGAGTCAACTATTCAAGGATTTTTTTTTGCCTTCAATTCGTTGTAATGGATTACTGAGTATGATTTTATACAATTTTTACAATATAACCTATAAGAAATACAGGAGATTTCTTTTATTTTTGTTTCAATGACGGCGCGCAGAACATCGCACTTAACCTAAACTAGGGTAATAACTTTTTGTAGCTCATGTTTGCACTTTTGGAAGTTAATTAATATATGGGATAAGTATGACCTATAATTGAAAAAATTCAAATTATTACTTACTACGTATTCTTATCAATTAATTAGAAGTAGATAAATTATATGGTGCAAATGCAATGAATCAGAGAACCTTCTTTTTAATTTTTATCAACCCAAATGATAAAATAAAATAATAGTAATTCTTACATCTACAAAATAGAAGATTTTTTTTTTCAGTTAATATTTTTTACTTGTTGAAAATATCAAATGCAGTCGCCTTATTACAACTACGGGAGTTCAAGTAGGAACTGGTGGCCGGGTAATAAGAACTGTGTCGAGTACTTCACACTGTCTGACCTGTGGGACTCTCTCTATGAATGGAGTGCGTATGGTGCCAGTACAAATGTTGTGCTTCCCAATGGTGAAACCGTAGTACAATACTTCTCGCCATATCTATCGGCAATTCAATTGTACACCAATGAAATGTGCATGCTACCGGCAAGGTTATTCACATATATATAGTTATTTTAGATTCTTTTGATTTGAATGATGTTTGAACTTTTAACAAAAGGAAGAGAAATAACCTTATAAAGGGAGGGTCCTTGCAAGTTCATTATAATGCTGCTGTTTGTTTCACAATTGCTCCTTTTCTTTAGGAAGCTAATTATAGATGTATTTTTTTTTTTTTTTTTTGTTGATATGTGTGCATATGTTTGGTATGCAGGAATGTTGCTCTGCAAAATGGGATGTACTGGTATGGAAATGAATATTACAACCAGGATCTATATCAACCTTGGAACACATCGTCGCTGGAGTCGATGTTCAGCAAAATAAATTTAGGAGATGCAGAGAACAATTTAGGCTGCAAGTACTTTGAATATTTTGAAATGTCTTCCCCTTATACAAGGATGCCCCTTGTGGACAAGGTATATAAGTTATCTAGTATTTCATGTTTTGTGCATGAATTCACTAAATTTTCTAATTTTTTTTAAATTAATTTGGTGGGTTTTCTCCTAGGTTCAAGAGTTAGCTCAGAACTTCCCGGGCTTAAAATCTCTGAAAAGCATCGAGCTTACTCCAGCGAGCTGGATGTCAATTTCTTGGTATGATTGATTTAATTTTCCATAAGAGTGTAATGTTATCAGGATACATTCTTATAAATAGATACATTCACAGTAATTGTGTAATCTTGGTAGGCCATTGTTGGAGCATTATATTATGATAAAATTGTAGTCTCCCATTTTAGTTTCTGCAAGCTGATAGATAACTAAAAGATAAATCCTAGCTACAACTTAACAAAAAAAAAATCAAATATTTTCAACTTAATTAAAAAAATTTGGAAAACATTTTGCTGCATCATCCGCAAAGTATTATTGCGAAAAGCAATTTCCGCAAAGTAATCCTGCGAAAAAGAGATCTTTTTTTTTATTTGAGGAAAGTTGGTAAATCAAGCATTCATCTTTAAATAGAGAGATTCGTATATAGCCATCCAGTGAAGAGCGGGTTTTGTAAAGCAATTTTTGCGAAAAGCAATTTCCGCAAAGTAATCTTGCGAAAAAGCGATTTTTTTTTTTTATTTGAGGAAAGTTGGTAAATCAAGTCTTCATCTTGAAATAGAGATACGCATATAGCCATCCAATGAAGAGCGGGTTTCGTAAAGTATTTTTGCGAAAAGAGATTTTCACAAGCAATCAACACGTTACACAAGTCGCCTCAGTTTGAGAACTTGAACAATGTTTTGGACATCATAACTTGGCCAGTCCAACACTGTGTAACCACATCACCTGTTGCACCTGTTAGGAACAGCAACAGAATAACTAGCTTATTAATTACCAGTATTTTATGCATATGGAAACACATAACAAGCTCATGATGGTCTTGCACTCTTGCTGACTATCTAATAGTTTGTTAATTAAACTCATTTTTTTGTGATGGCCTTTTGAAAATTTTCATCTCTTCTATAATCTTCAGGTATCCCATTTATACAATTCCAGCACAGTTGGACAGAGACAACTATAGTACATGTTTTTTAACTTATCACAGCCTCTGCCCTTCACAAGGTAAGTTTTATTCTTTATTAATTTCCTTTTTTTTGATGGAATATTAATTCTTTTTTAATAAAGATTGAATTTTTTTCATTCACGTGCATGCTCTAACATGTAAGCTTTTTTAGTCTAATTTTTCATAACCCTACTTTTAAGTAAAATACTTATTATCAGGGACTGGCTGACCTACAGTCAAGTTAGGAGATGCTTAGTCATACCATGATTTTAAATTTTTTAATCCTATGTATATTGAAATTTAATTTTTTTTTCAATGTTTTATATATTTCAGCTCCCTCATAAAATGCTAAATGTGTAATTATAGTTTAGTGATTAATATTTTACTTTCCGATTGTGGACTTAGAGTTTAAATTAGCTTCCAATCTAAATTTTCTGATTCTGGCCCTGGTAATTAATTACACACAAAAAAATTATATTCCAGATGACGCCCGTAAGACTTTGAAGGACAGCACAAGCGACGAGTTGCCGCCAAGCCAAAACAAAGGGAAACAGAAAGATGAGTTCATGACCATCTCTCTGCCGCCTTTCGCATTGGCGAGTCATAAGGTGAATGGAGCTCTCTGGAATAATCCAGAGACCAGTGACGGTGCCCTCGCTGAAACCCTCCTTTGTGCTGCCGGTGACTGGCTGCGCCAGGTCCAGGCTCAACACCATGACTTCAACTTCTTCATCACCCATTGAAAACCTAATTTTTCAGAATCAGTTCTGGGGTTCTTGCATCCCTCCTTCAAAAGCAATTCAATAACAAATTCCATTATAACATTTTCTGGATTGTTGAAATTTTGAACCTTAAATTGTAATGTGGAAGCTTCTATTGAGCTTCTAATTAATGAAGTTTTGTTAGACTTGTATATTGTGGTAAGTACTGAGTAGTATTGGTATTTTGGTAGTGCAAACAAACTGCAATAATGCGGTGCTTTACAAATTAGTTGTGGTAGAAATGCATGCTGGCCATTGCAGTAAGGCAAGCTAATGGCGATCAATGGTTCGACTAATAGTGCGCATTTTGCTACCTAGTGTTGCAAACAAAGAGTAGATGGGAAGCAATTATTATTTTGTAGTAATGGAAGAGAAATTTTGAAGGGATCCACCATATATATTTGCTACTCTAGCATTGGTGTTGCACAATGGTATATGTACCAAGCACAAATTCCGTAGCACAGATGTTGATATATAAATCCGGCCCGTTATTAATACCGGGAAATTCATGCAGTACATACATATAATTAAGGTAAGTAGTAGGTACCACTTGGTAGCGTAATTAATCAATGATGACATAATTAGTCAGTGATCAAAAGACCTTCGATGAAAGCTTTCTTAATATTAGGTTTGACTTAGTTGCTATTAATTATATATATAATTAAACATTAGTACTTCAGTATTTATCAATACCGCAAAGACCGTCTCAAGCAGTATTGTATCTATCTAGGTACCGATACAACATGCATATATGGTTGGCACTGTACTACGAAAGGTGGAAACAGAACAAAGGACTTAATTATTTGATTATTTGTTTAAATATTTTGGTGAGATACCTCGGTTCTTGCTACCCATTAACATGTTCATATAGTATGGAAACTATATATAATATATTGCATATATTATATATATATACTCAACTGATATCATGAAGCATACAAAATTTGTTTCACAGTACTAAAAGTGAAGCCAGATTGAGAGTAATCCAATTCCAATCTTAAGCTGAAAGGGAACTCAAGAATTATCCAAATTTAGGATCAAGCCTGATCCAAATAAATTGAAGTTCCATAAGATTAGGATCAACTGAATATATAATTTGCATATTTTAGTTCTTGTGGTACCATAATCTAACAAATATATATTAATTAAAATAAAAAACTTTTATTACCATTACCATCCATACCATGAGTTCTAATTCATACATAATATCATATAGTAATAGTTGCACAGACAGGCAAATCCACACCATATACATATATAATTACACACACACACACACACACAGATACACACACCAAATAGTCGATCCATACTGCTCAACAAGATATTTATATTAAAATGTGCTTGGAAACCAAATTTTACATTTTTTTGAAAATTTTTTACTATTTTTTCTAAATATTTCAAAATCATTGTTTTTAATGGTCCTAAACCATTCAAAAACAATGATTTTCTATCTATCTTAAAAAATAGTAAAAAAATTTAAAAAATATATAAAATTTAGTCTCCAAGTATATTTTAATATGAACATCTTGTTGAGCAGTTCGGATCGACTATTTAGTCTTTGAAAATAAAGATATAAACGTGAAGTAAAATAAGATCCTTACTTCGCAACTCATCATAGCCCATTAAAATATTAAAAACAAATATAGCAAGCTACATAAGCAACAAATGAATTCAGAAGTCGGCCTACCATGCATAGTATCAACTCCTTAAATTTTAATAACTGAAAGCTTTTAAATTGGCTAAAATATTTGGAGAAGGACAAGGAGAAGGTGAAAGTTGAATTAACCGTAACAGCCCATTCAAAGAGAGAAAATGAATCAATATGCGAATTTCTCTCCGAGTTTTCCTGGCAAAACTTTTTTTTCCACAACTTCTAGGTGCAAACGGATTAGCCGATATTTTTTTATCTAACACCCCCATAAATTCAAATTAATTAAAATACACTCAGATCCAAAAAGCTCCAAAAATGACACTCCCACAAGCTGAATTTGCGCACCACTCGGTCCGCCAACTCAGATTGCGCATTGACCCGTTCCAACCCGGTTCTAACCAGGTCCACAAGCTGAGTTGGCGCACCACTTGGTCCGCCAACTCAGATCGCGCACCGACCCGTTCCAACCCGGTTCGCCATCTGAGCTTGCGCACTAAACTTTGGTGATATAATACCCTTGCACACCATTTTTTTACCCCACACCGGCCCCAGCAGTGAATTCCTTCAGTAAAAAGGTAATTTTTTTTTTATTTATTTATTTTAATTTTATAGTTTAAGTAATTTAGTTTAGTTTTAGTTGGTAGTGTAGTGTAGGTAATTTAGTTGTAGTTTAGTTTAAATATATAATTTAGTTGTAATTTAATTGTAGTGTAGGTAATTTAGTTAGATAATTTAGTTGTAGTTTAGTAAATATAATTTAGTTGTAATTTAATTGTAGTTTTAGTTTAATTTTTTATTTAGTTGTTCAAAATAATTTATAATTTTGTTAAATCACTCGAAATAGTTCTAATAGAGACCAAAATTAGTAATTATATCAAAATTGATCTTAATTTGAAATGCAAAATTGGATAATTTTAGTACCATATACCAAAATAGATTAGAAATACACAATTGGAAAAATTTGAGCAAAAATGTTAAAATTCATATTATGTTAAAATTTGAGCAAAAATGTATAATTCATTTTAGTATGGCGTCAACGAGCGGCACAACCCTATTGGATGAGACTGATTGGGATAAGGAGTTGATCTCTACCATATTTCCGCAGTTGAGAGGTGATTGCATTAACCCCATCTGTTGGTTTCCGATCAAGGGCCACAAGATCTCCCTAGCATATGTAAGTTTACATTTGAGAAATAATTTAAATTGTTAATTTTTATTTGAAAAAATATCTCAATTGTTAATTTTTATTTTCATTTGTAATTTATTTTAGGATCATGACATGACGGAGGTGAGGAATAACCTCATGACCCTAAAATATGACGTGCGCTATGCACCGACATTACAGAGAATGGGGCTATGGCATGTGTCACAGCTCGCCCCTGTAACCGTAGATCCCACACTTACATCTGCGTTGGTCGAGAGATGGCGGCCGGAGACCCACACATTCCACCTACCCGTTGGAGAGATTACCGTCTCTCTCCAGGACGTGAGTTGTCTATGGGGTCTGCCCATTACTGGAGATGCTGTGACCGGTGTGGAGTACGGAGACTTTGTTCAGGTCGTGACCGATTTGCTAGGTGATGGGTTGATGAAGCAGAGGAAGACACCGCGTGGCCTGATCGACTCCAAGAACGACATCAGTATACCAGCTTTGCGGCAGCGTTTCAGGTGACTTTAAATTTAATTAATTGCGTGCATGTAACTTATTAAATAATTTGATTGTGGCATTTACATTGTATATAATAATTTTACAGTGGAGAACTAGTCGAAAACGCCGATCCTATTGAGGTTGCACGGTGGACACGGGCTTACATCATGGAGTTGTTCGCTTGCTGGATATTCCCAGATTCATCTGGAGGCACTATTCTCGCCTCTCTATTACAGTTTCTGGTGGACTTGGAGAACCCGTGTAAGATGAATTGGGGTGCAGCGGTCTTGGCATGTCTATACCGCGGTTTATGCACTGCATGTCAGGTATTAAAAATAATTTTTGTGGTTTCTATTTAAACAATTTGTATAAAAATAAATGTAACTTCTATTAAAACAGGTGACCAAAAAGAGATTTTACAGTCTGATTGCGCTCCTGCATCATTGGTCATGGACGAGATTTCAATTCGGCCGTCCATCGCCAAAAGTGAAGGGTTGGGCTCCAGTGTGGGGTCAGCCCAATCCTCAGACATGTCCATCCTATGCTCAGAGATGGTGCTCGGAGGGGAAGGCTTTCACCCAGACCCCACACAGACGACCTACGGGGGTTGCTTTTTTCAGGTCACAGTTCGAGCAGATGAGGCCAAATGAGCACGTTTGTTGGCGCCCATACGACGAGCTTGTACCGAGCCCCGATGATTATGGCTACCACTCTTTCTTGTATGACTTGCCTGCGATATGCTCGGAGGAGCGACATGTCTGGTTTGCTCAGGTATCGCTTGTATTCTTAGCTAAAAGATTAATTTATAAAATTTATAGTTCCTACAATTTTATATTTTTAGCATCTGCAGGTACCACTTGTCTACTTCTAGGTTATAGAGCATTATTATCCTGGACGGGTCATGAGACAGTTCGGCATGTCTCAGTATTTTTCTGTACCGGACTCGATAAGTAAAGACGAGTGGTACCTATTACACAAGGCACTAGACACTAGAGAGGGGAAGAACTGGCGAACGGTACATGAGCATTATGTGCAGCCACTTGAGACCATGGCTCCGGAGGACATGATTCCTGAGCACCTCCAGACTTATGCGTTCAAGGCATACAACCAGGAGTACCGCCGTTGGTACCAGGAGTACTGTGCGTTTACGGTTTTCATGTACGGCCAGATCTCGGAGATGAACAAGAGGCTGCTCGCAGTACGACATAACATGAATACTGAAGATTCCATGCGGTGGTCCGGCTGCACAGATTGTAAGATTTTATTATTCCTTTATTATTTCAAAAGTAACAATTTATTCCTTTATTCTAACCTAATTTATTTACAATTTATCTGAAGGTGCTGATGAATATCAAGCAATGCTTGATAAGCGCAAGACTGTCAATCACAAGAGAGTGGAAGAAGTTCGAAAAAAGATGGTTATGCATGGCTGCACCGCCTGTCGTTGTCGCCGGATACAAGTCCCATCTAAATAAGATACTGGTATTGTCAGATCTCCCGGCCTATGAGGAACTGCACAAGAGCATTAGCAGTGCTGACTCGCACCACCTGGGAGCACCGCTGAGCCAGATTTGTCAGATATTCACGCAACTGCGACTCCTGAGGAGGCATTCGCGACAGCTGGTGATGTGGCGGTATGTGTTTAATATAAAAAGTGATGTCGTGTTATATTCATTGTGAAACCTAATTATCTTTTTATTTCAGGGATGTACACGTCGCCCATGGGATGAGGTGGAGCAGCCATCAAGAGATTTTACGTTTGAGCTGGGATCTCAGTACGGTAACTACACGCAGTCGCAGGACTTCCCTTCTCAGGATGACCCTTCTTCTCCTATATTCTGGTCACAGCCCCAGCAGGATCCATGCGACGGACCAAACATCACATTCGATCCAGGCTCAGATCAGGGCGGACATGCAGAGAGTTTGTTTGGTGAGATACAGGAGGAGGCTCCACAGGCGTCACAGCCCTCCCAATCCTACATGCCGAGGTTTCAGGACGTACATGAGGAGATACAGGAGGAGGGACGCGGCAAGAGGGTTAAGAGGAAGAAGGTTCCCTACACACCATCCTCCCATTGATATTTCGATCTTAGTTGTTAGTTTGTGTTGGAACTTTTATTTAGATTTTATGTTAGGGACTGTTGTGCATATTTTATTTTGGACTATTATGCATATTTTATTTTGGACTGTTATGTATATTTGGGACTGTTATGCATATTTTTATTTTTGACTGTTATGCATATTTCACACATACAAATATCATAATATTGTCCGCTAACAAATAATACAACATACAAACATCATAATATTGTCTGCTAATAAATAATACAAATATCACAATGCAGCATATTCAGTTTATCCTTATTGAGTATTGCCCCGTGCATTTCTTCTCGTTCTCGCATTCCTTTCCAGGGTTGCTCTGTCAGGCTGGTGACCTGCCGGTCTTCCTTCCAGTATATCCATTCACATTCGGATTCGATTATGTCGCCTCCTGCCTAATTTCACCATTTTGCGCCCCGTGCATCACTTTGATTGTCATTCACATGGAATTGACCACTCCATGTGGCGATTAATTCTTCAATGGTGTAGTAGTAATTTACGAAAACATTTGGATCCAAGTTTCTACAATTTTACACAAATAATGTCAATCTTATCAAATTACTATGCGATGGTTATGAAATTATCATCAAAGATTGGTACCTTAAACGACACACAGACATCACATGAACACATGGTATTCCACTTAGCTGAGGCTTTTGGCAGGTGCATTCCATGTGATTGTTGTCCTAAAGTACGACTCTGTATGTGGCGTCTCGCTCCATTTGTGACAAGCTGTCTCTTTGCATGTCATATGCGATTTTCTCACCATGGGAGGTCACCTGCCACTCGTTACGGTCGAATGTGAGCGCGCTCATTTTTTGGGTCTTGCGAATGTGCTTATCCATCTTTTCATGGACTCGAGTGGAAAAAAGTTGACCCTGCAATTGCAATTCCACCGCACGCTTTCTTCTTTCAACAAACTAGTCGACACACTTTGTGAACGTTTCCTCAATAATTGCGACAACTGGTAACCTGCGAAAATTACAACTTACTATTAAATTAAGAAACGCAAAACCATCAATAAATAATAAAAAAAATATTTGATTATAAAACACAAACCTTCAGGAAGTTTTGAACATATTGTTGAGCGATTCAGAACCGTTGCTAGTCATGATTTCTCAACGAGCTTCGTTGTCCATAGCTTGATACACCTTCCATGGCTTAGCCGGTTCTGCATCATCATCAGGATTGTACTTTCCACATGTATCCAAGTATTTCAGCCATTCGGAATTTCTCCTTCCGATTGCATCGAGACCTTCTAGCATTCTTCTTGGTTTCTTCTTTTTCACCAAGATTTTGAAAAAATTGGCAGCAGCTTTATCCTTGGAGTGTTTATCAAAATTCTCAAACACATGCTGAGAACAGTACTTGTGAACACACTCACCATTCTCCTCAGACCAACCCAGATCATCTTGTATGAACACTTTTTTTACGCCCATGTGCCGGTCAGATACCATACACATGAATCTATTTGGACCAATTACAACCTGTCTCACCCACTTCATAAACCACCCACAATTCTCAAATGTATCCAAGTATTTCAGCCATTCGGAATTTCTCCTTCCGATTGCATCGAGGTCTTCTAGCATTCTTCTTGGTTTCTTCTTTTTCACCAAGATTTTGAAAAAATTGGCAGCAGCTTTATCCTTGGAGTGTTTACCAAAATTCTCAAATACATGCTGAGAACAGTACTTGTGAACACACTCACCATTCTCCTCAGACCAACCCAGATCATCCTGTATGAACACTTTTTTTATGTCCATGTGCCGGTCAGATACCACACACATGAATCTATTTGGACCAATTACAACCTGTCTCACCCACTTCATAAACCACCCCCAATTCTCAAATTCCTCACTCTCTACCAGCCCAAATGCTAGCGGAATTAACTGGTTCTCCGCATCATATCCGGTGACAATCAACAATTTACCCTTGTATCTTACTGATAGGAAACAAACATCGATGCTGATTATTGATCTGAGGTGACTCACTGCTTCAATACATGGCCCCCAAGCCCATGCTAATCTCATGAAATACCGGTACCCATCTTTTTTGGTTCGCTTTGAAACAACTTTATATTGGGTTCCTGGATTTGCCATTTTAATTGCATCCAACAAAGGGACAAGAAGCCCATAAGACCCCTCCCAACTACCAAATGCCCGAGCAATGGCTAACTCTCTACCACGCCACAATTTGTTATACTTAGGGAAGATTCCCTCGTACCTTTCAGCAACCAGATCACTGATGGCCCGGATACTAATATCAGCATTTTTTCGTAATGACAATTTTATGCAATTGGCGACCATTGCGGACGTCAACTGCGCATGATCTGACCTGGATGCCTCAGCGTAACATGTGTGAGGTCCCTTATGTTTTGTGATCGCCCAGTCATTACCAAAACCTGTAGCCCTCGCAACCAACCCCCACTGGCAACAGTCGCTCTTGCACTTAAACCTCAACCTTGTTGTGTCGCTATGTGTCTAATTCACCTCGATATTTTTCTTTATATGCCAATGGCCTATTTTTTCTTGCATTTGCTCTTTGCTGGAGTACGTCATCCCCTCAGACAATGTATGCTGTTTTCCATCCTATTTCAAAAATTTAAAAATTTAAAAATTAACGAATACAAAAATTTCATAATTTATAAATATTTTTTTAAAAATTAATTAAAAATGAAACACACCACAGAATTTCCAAAAAAAGAGCTGTCAGCTTCTTCAAACCCTGATGTGTCATGAAATTGCTCGAACGGGTGTCCTTCTGCACCACCCGACACCCGCCACTGTCGTTTACCGAGTACAGGAAAATTTGTATCAACATCACTAAAATCAGTTGCCCTATCGCCTTCACTGGCATCCCAATTTTCCTCTGCCTCCCGCTCTTCGGGATCTTCATCTGTATTTTCAGCATAATAAAGCGGTTCCGGGGTTGGAGATCGATTCTGATAAGTTTGGGCCCGGCGAGAGCTACTAGATGGAACCCGAGAACGTCCCCGGTCAGGTTGGGAACGACTAGGTCCAGCCCCTACAGATGAGGACCGACTAGTACTACCTAAAGTTAGGGCCCGAACAAGACCCGTCACAGATTGCTCATGAACCCGACCCTGGGTCATTTGCGGCATAGTTCTGGTGTTCTATCTGGGGTTATCTCTGGTGTTCTGGTTTGTGTTACGTCTGGGGTTCTGTCTAAGGTTAGCTAAAACATATAACTCTAAAAACTTGAAAGGAGTGGTCAAATTCATTGTCATTTGGGTATACAACCCCCAGTTATTATCGTCTTGTACCGGTAACTGTTGGAACCAGGTCTGATTGCCTTGACCAATATTGATCCTTGCAGAAATTATCAGTTCATAATAGTTCGGATTAATACCAACTTGCTGATACACTTGTCTAGTTATACCTCTAAAATCTAAATCTGGGTTGATATTGAACATTTTCGAAGGTTGGATACAGTGATAAGCACCATTTGGTCCGACTAAAACTTCACCACCAAAATAACAGGCAATTCCAATCATAATTGGTTGAAAGAACAAAACCTAATAATTAATAAATTTACAGTCAATTAAAAATATAAAATAATAATTTAAAAAATCGGACTAAAGAGAAAAAATTACTTGCGCTGCTGTCTGTTGATTGTGGAATGAATACAGTGCTAAAAACTAATTCTTATAGCAGCAAAACGATGGTGCGCCAGCTCAGCTTGCGGACCCAGGCCCGTGCGCGAACTCAGCTTGCGAACCAGGTAGGTGCGCCAACTTAGCTTGCGGACCGGGTTGGAACGGGTCGGTGCGCGATCTGAGTTTGCGGACCAAGTGGTGCGCGATTTGAGCTGGCAGACCGAGTGGTGCGCGAATTCAGCTTGCGAGGGTGTCATTTTTAGAGCTTTTTGGATCTGAGTGTCTTTTAATTTATTTGAATTTATAGGGGTGTTAGATAAAAAAATATTCGACGGATTAGATAGTGGTAAAACTATATTCATATCTACTTTTGTTTTTTAGATACGGATACGAATCGGATTTTCATAGATATATTCATAATATATATATATGAAAATGCTTGGTATATATCTACTATTCAGATACACGTGGATAATTAAAATTTAAAACTCTATTTGTATACACTATATATGTATATGTATCTGCATACATGAATATCCAAACATCGGATATTGCTATCTAATTTTCGAATACTGATAGATAATATCCGATCTGTTTGCACCTCTATTAACTTCTGTAATAAAAAAAATTGAACAGATTGAGGGCTTAAAAGTGAATTGCGAACAGAAATGCGACGTATGTTTGATTTTAAATCTTGCATTCTTGCTATTATGTTTAGAAGTTCTATACATAGCATGTCCAAAACTTCAACATCGTAAAAAATATAGTCACAAATTGCAAACCGTACATACCAAAGCAACGCAAAATTTTGTTCGGATAATCTTGGAACGTCCGATGAATATCTGATGGATGTAAAGCGATATAGGAGATGGGTAGCCTTTGATGCTTTCAAATGCGCTGTTCGCGCTTACTACTACAGTACTACTAAAGACTAAAGAGGGGTCCATTCCAGCCCATGGGCTTTCAAATAAAGCCGACAGGAATTTCTCATGATTAAAACGATCAATTATGAATTAGATGCTTTCATTAAAAACAATGAAAAATTATTTCTTCACAGTCTTTAATATTCGTGTATATTTCTCATATCATTTTTTTACAACCAATGTTGCGTTATTGTTCGAGAGCCGCAAGGCTCTCCAGCGGTCTCGGCCTTTCCGGGACATACGTCGGCAAATCATTCAAGAATCCTGCAGTCGGAACTCTCATATAATAAATGCTATTGTTCTCTTTCTTTGCTTTCTCAAGTTGTGAATTCATGTTGTTCTTTAGTTTTGATATGACATCAATGAGAGAAGAAGAAGCGCCTTTCATGACGGCTCTCTTTGTGCTGCTAAGGCGGTCGATGCCCATCTGTAATCGTGCAATTTCTTCTCCAATTTGATCATTTTCATGGAGATGTAGAGAGTAATGGTAGCAAGATTCGGCGTAGAACTGTGAGGCTTTGAGTTGTACATGCGCAAACCATCCCTTGTCAAAGTGTTGATTTAGTGGTGCGGTGTTTAGTGCTTCGAAAATCTCTTCGTAGTATAATCCGACCTATTCAAGTAAACAAAAAACATTTGATAAAAGGAAATTGAATTATTTTTTAGCTTTTTTTTCTTGAGTTTGTGGATTTTCTGTTAGAAATTACTTTTCAAATTGAGAAAAGAAAAACTCCAAGTTAAAAAAAAATGTTAGGCCTAGATATTAATCAAGAAAGAAGGAAAAAAAATTATTACCTGCCTTGCAGCCTTGGAGCAATTAGTAGGCGATATTCCGGCGCTAACCGCCCTATTAAAAAAGCACTCTTGCGCCTGAGCAACCATGAGCGTCTCGAGCATGTTCACACATTCCCTCGAAACATCGACTGATTCACCTCCCCCAAATGTCTCCTTTAAATACCGAAATGCCGCTGCTGCACTCTGAAATGCTTTGGATGCCTTGGTCAACCCGTCAACTGTGTCCCGATTTTCCACAACTGCCATCTGCGAGTACACCGCGCCTATATTGAACACAACTGCAATTTTCTCTGAACCAATCGAGGTGTGAGAATGCTTTTTTGACGGCTTAAAGGAGTCTTGCCAGGTGAAATTAAGGGACTGAAGGCGGGACCGCTCGAGCGCCATGGTGTAGTGGGGCATTATTTTGCAAAGGGAATGGAAGTATGAGTACCATTTGTCGAGGCGACTTTCAAAAGAAACAGTGGTTGGTATGGAGGAGGTGGTCTGAGTAAGTCTGAATTGAGATGTTACGAGAGCAGAGAGCTCCTGATCGGCTTTTGCCGTGCATCCAGCATTTGATGTCGGGCATGGCACTTTCTCTTGGATTGATAGCATTGGAGATGGCATTTGGTATCCTTTTGTTTCTGGTTTACTAATTGCAAGAAAAAGAAAGATTTCAACAGTTTTTAAGTAGATTTATTGAAGAAGAATTGATGGGAGGAAATTTCCTAGTCAAGTAGCACCACTTAAAATATAAATTTAAGTTCAGATATTCCATAGATATATTATTTAATTTCTTTGTTGCCTTAAATTTTATGTATACCTATATATATATATAGTTTAGTTTAGTTTAGTCGCCATTGACGAACTAATGAATATTTAAATGAATAAAAAATTACAACTGGGTTTTAACGAATTTTCGTGTGCAAGTGGGATGGCAGGGACCCACACGCCATTGCAGCAATAAATTGTGTTGACAAAGTCTTTTCTTTGCAGCAACAAAATATTTTCTTCGAAAAAAAAGAAGGATAACATTTAAGTATTAGATTATCATATGTAGCCTTAATTTCTCATCTCTAAACAATTTTCAACTGTGGTTTATTATCTTTGCAGCCAACTCGCATTGATGTAATACTTGTGCATTGAGTAATATTTAAATTTGCATTTTAATGTATTTCAGAAACGAGCTTGACAACTATTAATAATTATATCTTAACTGAAATTAGCAAGTGTACATTAGAATAATAGACAGATATACATTGACACAATAGATAATTGTGCATTCTAAGATGCGTAAATTTTTTAAAATGAATGTTTAAAAAGTGAGTTCACTTATCATTACATCTTTCTCAAATACCGTTTTCTCTTCGCGAAGGACCTCAATAACTTCCTCCAAAAAAAAATGGAAGAAAGAAGAGAAGGATCCTAAGACCGAGAAACAAATAATTAATTTAAATAAAAAACAAATCTAAGTTTGACGTTCCAAGCAATCACCACAAATTTGAATTATCGTATCTCAGCAAATTCCAATTGCTATGTCACCACAAAATCATAATCTTTCACATCGCCATCTCCCCTTACATTATAATGGTACATAAATTATTTAAGAGTTTCATATCTTACCTTTCAGCATTTCTTCCAATTTGGTACAATAAAAAAAAAAAAAAAGATGAAACTTGGTATTCGTCGGAAGGTGTACAAGAAAATTCCTTTCTTTTTCTTAAAAAATAAGCGATGCTTGTATTATGACCAAATACTTCAAAATTCAAAAGGCTCGTATGATAACTAAATGCAAAGCATATAACATCAACTACAAAATACAACCTGCTTCCAAAATTGAATCTACCAATATCACAAAATTTTCCTCTAAATTTCAACTATTGTTAAATTAAACCAATATCTTTGCCTTCTTATTACGCCTCGGCTTCGGCTTCGACTTCAGCTTCCTTTTCTTTTTTGACATGTTATTTTGTTTTTTCGCATCATTGGATGTTGTTTGCCGTTTGCTGTCTCCTCCCTCATCCAAGGGCAATTCTTCTTCAACATCTCCTTCGTCTTCTTCATCTGAGCTCAAAACCAAGTCTTCTACTATATCATTCTCTTCGTCAGCTTCTACATCATCTTCTCTCTGTTCGATACTTCTCTTTTTCTTATTCTTTTTCTTTTCTATATCAACCCTGCATTGTAACAAAAATCAAAGGTAAGTCCTCACAGCAACATTTCCTTCCATACAACAAACTGGTATCTTTCCAAGCCTGACTGGGATTTTATGAACTACATATATTTAAATTCGCATCCTCTGAGATGTCGTTGATATGTGAAAAAACCAGACCGTTCAAATCCTTTATGCGCGAATCTCAAAGCATAATAATAATGACCCCCTGCATTCAGAATAGGCACCCAAAAAATTTGGCCCGGCTTTAGATAAACTGAAAATTTGAGATATCTCATAGGATACGGATTCCAAATATTTAGGGCGCTTAGCTCAAAAGAAATAAAGAGGGGGGAGAAAGGGAGGGAGCAATGGAGCGAGCTAGTGAGTAGCAACAGCCAAGGT
Organism: Carex cristatella; assembly: GCA_024447775.1. Lineage (NCBI taxonomy): Eukaryota > Viridiplantae > Streptophyta > Magnoliopsida > Poales > Cyperaceae > Carex > Carex cristatella. Next base: position 4,071,656 of record JAJHPF010000008.1, on the reverse strand, counting down.
TTGAGAGAGAGAGAAATTAAAAACAACTTTCGCAAACATAAAGAGAAAAATATCCAAAATATTACTGAGATTTCTTCTTTTCAGGCAGCCATGATGAGCTGAAAGCTGCTTTGCCTTCCTCTTCATTCTCTTCATCATCTTCTGACAGGTGGTCAGCAAATACTGAAGACTCAGCACCAACTATTACACTGTCATAAGAAAATTTGAAAAAATATAAATGAACTATAATACAAAAAACTTCAAACAGCAATTCAACTTGTTCAAGTATGTTGCATGTCTCATAAATAAATGAAAGACGCAGGATTACCTTTTCTCAACCAATGAATCACGCATCAGTTGGGTCTTCTCTCGCAAACTCTTCACAAATGCTGAAAGAAGGCCCTCCCCATTATCCTTTTCAGCCTTAAGAAACATTAAACAACTTAACATTAGTAAACTAAATCCCCTCGACCATCAATACTAACAAAGAGAAACAGAGACAACGATGAGAGTACCTGAAGAAATTCCTCCACAGCAGGATCATTTGGTGAAAAATCAACACCTGCCCGTTTCGAAACGGTGAACTCAACATTGGCCTCAACCTATGATAGAGCATACAATGACAACCCAATTAAACGAATGACAAAAATAGGATAAAATCAACTTGGCCATGTTACTCTCTCCAAACTGTCCATTAAAACTTCTCTAAACAGTCAATATACTCCTGCCCCCCCCCCACACACACACACAACCAAATAAAGAAAAATGAATAAAATAGACAAATAAAGTAACAGACATGTTGCAGTTTTCTCAACCCATTATTTTGTTTCCAAAGAGTCAACAGAATACCTGACGAATGAGGTCTTTGATTTCTTTTCTGAAACGTTCAGCCTTGATGGTCTTAGAAAAGGACTTCAGGCGAACAAGAGGTATAGACGATAGTTCAAAGAAGGAAACAGAGTAACTCCACTGAGAGAGATGCTGTGCCAGCTCCTCTATAATAGCATGAATGCATGCCTCCTGAAATGATCTTGTCTTTACTGTATTCTTGTCTACCTGTAAAAAAAAAAGTTGATACTTTTAGGAGATGTTTTATATATACGGAATGCAACTATGTGGGGCACTTATTAGGTCAAGAAAATCAATTGGTATGAATCAATACATGTCAGTGCCTAAAAAGTGAACGATAAAAACTGAGAATAGTAACCTGTTTAACAGTAAGCAGATTGATCGCTTTACCAACCCCACCTGTTGGTGCGTTCCTTAGCTCCTTCATCTCCAACATGTCAAGAAGAAGAGATGAAACCGGTATGAACATACCAGTTGCCGAAGCAATACGATTGAGCATGCGAATGCACCTGAGTCTCAGAGGGAAATACCGCACTGTCGGTACCAAGGTGGCTACCCCTTGTATTATTTGAGTTAGTGGGTATGCAAGGGGCTTGAAATCGGTATCTGAATTGTATGTACAAATCACACTTGTCCAGAGCTCAAGGCAAAATATGTACTGCCAGTCATAAACCTTTTGGTAGGCTTTCTGAAAGTAAGAGTGAAAATATTATCATCTATACTCCTCGTGAGCGTTTTTCATATTTAGTGGTGTACATTCGGAAAACCTCATTTTTTTTCTATGTACATCAATAACAAAATGAAAGAAATACAGCCCCTCACACCCCACCCCCTAGAAAATTTAGATGTATCTGTCATGCCCCTCATTTCCCAGTTTCGTCACAAGAATGAGCAAATCAGGATTTTTCGAATTTGAGACAATGACGTGAAACCAAATTCCAATGAATTTCATATATCCCTAGTATAAAAGAAAAATAAAAAAACAAACTCCAGATATGATCTTTTATCAAATATGCAAATATATTACATATAAATTATGGAGATAAAAAGCTCACCTCCATTTGATTTTTATTAGGCTTGCTTTCTCTATCTTTCTTTCCTTTCTTTCTCTCATTAACGACCTAGATACAGGCAAATTTAAAAAACATAGATGAAAATGCTTGGTCCTTATACAGTCCAAAATAATAAAGACATCATACTCGTTACTTTATACATGGTATCAGAATGTATGAATACTGTACTTAAGCTACTAACCTGCATCAAAGTACCAGTTCATAAATAATTGTTAGTATGAAAACATAACTGTCATCATTTCAGTAAGCAAATTCAATTGTATTACAATTTATACTGTAATTTGTAGTTGCAATTTATGCATAGATTATTTTCCTTTTTTTTTTTAACATTGACATTATTAATCTAAAAAACCAAAGAAAACCATGTCTAGATTTATTAAATGGTGTCTATTATCTGTAGTAACCATATAAAGGGTTGTACGCCGTTGAAAACAAATTTCAGCATTAGTAAACAGAATTATTTTAAACTTATAAAGAAAGGTAAAAAAAAATGCATTTGTACCTTTGGTCCCTTTTCAGTAAGGACACCACGAAGAACAGTTGCCATCTGTCTTATAAAAAGAAAGGCCAGCTGGTAAACAGCTGGCGGATCCACACCACACATCTCTGTTATACAATTTCCGAGAAACTGAATTTGCTGTAGCTTCGACATGCTAACTGATTTAGAAAGCTTGCAATTCATGATATAGGCCTTGTACACACCCCTAAGGCACATGTCAAGGCAATCAGAACCTAGCCGCACACACAGATCTCGAAGGAAGAGAAATGACATCACTGTAAGTGAGCCTCTTCCGGTTCCCCATGTATGAATTATAACCTGTAGATATGGTACATTGCTAATTACTATAATGATTTTGGTAAAAACTACCCATTAGATAAACATCAAATAAGCTTCTACATTTTTTATCAACAACATGAGTCCACTGTACAAGTTTATGAAGAATACATATGAACAAATTCAATATATAAAATTCAGAGGCCTCTTTCGAATTTGAAAAAATAATCAAAGACATTATTGTCTAGCAAGAATTATCATACCAAACAATATTGGTACATCACAGCAGTCCTGAATAAAGCAGAACCAGCCGTTCAAAAAGAAAAGGAAAGATAAGAAAATAAGCATTGACACACTTCACATTATGTAGTGGTAACATTCTACTAACCTTAATATATTTTCTCAGTAGAGAAGGGAAGGCCGCTAAAAACACAGCCGAGGCCTTGATACGCTTAATTGTAAAAGAAATCATCTGTTCATCTGTCATCTGGTTCAAGATATGATACGCGTTTCCAAGATACACCCGCATCAAGCCCCCATTGTCCTTCCACTGCTTAGTAGTTGTCAACTGAATAACTGTCTCCTTCTTGCCCCCAGTTTCAGGTGCTTTAAGAAGCGTGCGCAAGGTCCCATCCATCTCATTTAATACAAACACCATCACCTTGTTAAAGACAGCACTAGAAATGATACCTAACTTCTCAGAAGAATCATCGGTGTCCCCATCATCATCCCCGTAATGGCAAGCGGCACGAAAGGCTTTCAGAAGGGATCTGATTGCTCTAACACTCCCTCTAGATTTGACGTCACTGCACCATGAATCAACCATAGAGGTCGTGATGGGTTTCATGTGTGGTTTCTTTTTGCCTTTTGCAGGTTGGTCTGATTCAATATCTTCCTCCATATCAGTCTCCAGATCCACCTAGAAACAGTAAGTATGAAATAGGCATCAGTGGATGCATTTTATTGAAGTTTCAAGCCACAAATGAGTCGAATTATACTCACATCAGTATCTTCACCTTCATCTTTGAAATCCAGGAGCTCCTTATCGGTCTCTTTCAGGTACTTGTAGAAATCTGGGTCCTACACAAAAATAAGAAATTTTAAAGCTGCTTAGTGTAAGAGAAAAACAAAAATACAAAAAAGGAGGGGGTGTGTGTGTGTGTGTGTGTGGGGGGGGGGGGGTGAAACAGGGAATTAGTATATTCACAGAGCATAGAGAAGAAAAATGGTCGAACACATAATAAATAATCAACTGAGATAACAAAAGATTATTTATTTATTTTTCTCTATCTATGCATGTTAAATACCTTGCTATGAATGTGCCAAAGATTTTTTTTTCAGTATCTTGTAGCTGTACCTAACATCTTACATAGTATGGCATATTGACTTAAATGTCATAGTTAAATACACTTATCAGAACTAGTAAAACAGTAAAGCAATCACCCAGGAAAGAACAAACCTTTTCTTGAAGCAATTTAAGTTGTTGCTCATGTTGTTTGGCATTGGGTCCAGTTAAAATTTCTTCATTTTCCATGCCACTGATGTCTGTAAACCCAAAAAAAAAATGCATTCTAACCTCAAATCGAAACAAACAAATATAACCTCAAAAAAATGCAAATTACACTTCAATTTCAGATGGAAATGCAAAGACAAAGTTCCCCAGCACATAAACATTCTTTATATTTGGTTCGCCAAGCCTTCCTCTATATCATAATCAATTATCATACAAGGCAGGTTACTCCGAAGGGAGAAACACTATCAATAATCTACCGTATGAAAAATAAAATAATAACAAAATCTCAGATTGATTATGAAACAGTAGGTTTCTCCATCCCCAACCTTTTACTTATAAAAAAAGTTGAGAATACCTGAGCCCTCTGAGTCTGACATGGTTGGCAGTGGGATCCAAGCTATTACTGGATTCTGAAAAATGAATAAATTATATTAAAAAAAAAAGAGTGCAATAACAACAAAAGGATGCACGGCCTAATTGGGCGAGACCGTGATTTTCCACGCAGAGAACTCACCCGATAGAGAAAGTGGATAGCGGGGCTTCGGACCTTAGGCGCGCGAAGGCGAATTTAGAGCAGCAGAGAACTAGGCACTGGAAGAAGAGGAGGTGAGGCCGTGAGGGCCTGAGGGGGATGAGGGCAACTAGGAGAGGCGGAGAGAATTAGGGTTCAGAACTTCGACTAAGCCCTAAACCCTAAACCAAGCCGTGCCACTCGACCGAACCAGAGCGAGTTGGCTTCTTTTCAGTCCCAGATCTAATTAGAAATCATTAGAGTCTAGACCAGTGATGTAAAATACGGTTTATGCAGCTGTATATACTTATGTAGTTCGACTTTGTATGAAAATCTTCATGCAGTTCCATATATACGGTTTCACATGAAAATTACATATTCAATTTAAAGAAACATATTGATTTTTAATCATGTAATTATTTGCTTCTGGCATTATACAATTCTATCACTGAGTGCCAATTAATTAATTGTTTGTATCTAGTTTAGAAAAAAATCGTTTGCATTGGTTAATTTAGTAAGTTACTTTAGGATCAATGTCTCTGCTCAGACTCAATTTACTGAATGATTTTAATATGTTAGAATTCGATATCTTCTTCTGACATGTGACACAAGTTATTTTTAATGAAAAATATTGTATGTTTTAAGTGAAAAAAATTAATATATAAATCCACATATATAAGTCTTGCATAAAAAATTTACATATGCAGCCACATACCACATATACAGTATGCAATGATCTTTTGTATGCATGAACAAAACTACATTTTACAACATTGGTAAACCGAACCAGATCGAGTTGGCTCGTTTTCAGATCGATCCGAACGAGCGAACTTTTATCGAACTAGTTACGAGTCCATATGAGCTGCAATTTTTTTTTTATCCCCTCTGCATGGAAATACGCTGGGTGGGCTGCTCGCTTAATGGGCTACACGCAAAATTCATCCGGACTCAATCCAATTGCATTAGTCAAATTTGTATAAGGGCCGAATTTGACACCCAACTAATCATATATTTTGTTCGCTTGATTCAATTCATGATCAATTCATACTAGTACCACTTGTCTACTTGATACAACATAATATAGTATTTCTCAAAAAAAAAAAAAAAAACATAATATAGGTAATTACAAGTACCATTTGGCACCAACTACAACTAAAGACTTTCCAGCGTAATACCACGATAATAACGTAATCGAACCAAGGGACATAGGGTAGGAGTACAAGGGGGCGTGGCAGAGCAGACTAGTAGACTAGGGGGACAAAATATAGTTACAACTTTTGACCCCTGAAAGGAAACAGGAGTATCAGCAGTATTATTCAATCATCTCTTGTACAAACCCAAGCACAAGATCCTATCCTTCAAATCACCTCTGAGCGCTCCTCCTGTACCAGTAAATCAGTAGACTGTACTGGAAAATTAAGCAAAATTAAAGATTAATTGAGTATACGCAACCTTTCTCGGCTTAGCTATCCAAGTAGTGACTAGTCAGAGTTGAGGATCATGATCAAGAAGTCGACATATTGGTGATAGATATTGCGGAATATGACATGCGATTGAGTGTAGAACTGTAGATTGACTAACAAAGGTAATTGATCACTTACCTTCATCGGAAAATCAGATTCAAGACAACACCTAAATTTACATACTGTACATTTAATCATTTATGTATTTGAAACATATCATCTCAGTTAATTTTGAAACTATTACATTTCAAGTGTTATTATTTCTGATTTAGTTTTGAGGTCATACGGATGGATGCTCGAGGATATCAGGAAAATGCTCATATTTATAATGCAAACTACATGAACTACATTTACTTGTAAGGTACAAAACCACATGCGTAAAATCATACATCCGTAATTAATTAATAGCAGACTAAAATTTAAAAAATTTACCTCACTAGGCATATAATCTAATAAATCCAAGAATATACTTTTTTTTATTATATTCTCTTATTTAAACTAATTCTTTTTTAAAAAAAAATAGTTTGTAAATTGTAAATTTTATTTAAACCATTTACACGTATTATTCACGTATCTACCATGTATAAATTCATATACCACTTGTGCACTTTACAACAATCATCCGCACATATTAAAAACTTCATTTTAAAACATTGTATTTGTCTATAACAATATTTCCAGTTCAAATTTTCACTCACCATCTTGACAAATTCGCTTCTTTTACGAATGTGAACATCAAATGTTCAGCAAGTACTATCAAACACGTTGAAAAAAAAATACGACCTACAATCAAGCTTAATAATGACATCTAAATAGTACATGTATTAAATAATGCTATCTAAATAGTACATGTATATCACGCGATTAAACATGCAAAAATGCTGCTCTCACCCAAGCACTATTACTCAAGACCTACGCTTATTACTTAACCGCAAATCCATTTTTATATTCATAGCTGCAAGCTCAGCAGCCAGGTACCGATAAACATAAGGCATGGCGACCGTCTCAATCCCCTTGCTATTATTACACGACAGACACATGAAATTCTTTTGTTCTTTGATCTTCGGAAGGCCTAGCTTCTCTCTGCTCACCTTTTTCGGGGGAATTGTTGTTGATGTAAGAACACTCCCGCAAGATGAACACACTTCGGCAATGTGATAATCTGAGCACGAGTGAACCCGATCATGTAGGAGGTAAGCAGCCCCATGTGCAATAAGGGAGTCGCGTTCCATCTCACCAAAACGGATCCCACCACCCCGTTTCCTCCCTCCAATTGGTTGCCTTGTAATTTGGTCGACAACACCAGTTGAACGAACCTGGAGTAGAAAAGCACATGCCAGTATTAAAATTGAGAAATTAAGGGTTTGGCAAATTTAGAAAGACAGTTCTGTGCCAGTTTAGTCCCTGGTTAATATAAAATGTGATTCCTACTCATTGACGGCAATCTTGCAAATAGCACACTGAAGTTCTTATACGTGCAACTCAGACCGTGGGATTTGTTTGATAACAGCACCAAGTTGTTACACAAAGATATTGCACCTTGGAAAAAGTTTTTTTAGTTTGGATGGAGTCTGCACCAATGGAAACCAAACAACACATTAAATGAGTGACGCTATGGTACTATGCATAGCATAGATTGGTCTGTACTATAGATCAATAACTTCATTTTCATCGTCCAAACAGTCAATCTGAACATTTTAACATGAACTCCGTATTAAAATGTACTTGCATACTAAATTTTGTATTTTTTAGAATATTTTTATTATCTTTTTTAGATAGGTAGAAAATCATTATTTTTTAATGGTCTAGAATATTTAGATCAAGTGTTTTTCTACCTATCTATAAAACTAGTAAAAACATTCTAAAAATGAAAAATTTAATCTACAAGTACAGTTCATATGAAGATCAAGTTGAATAGTCAGGATCGACATTTTGGACTTTGAAAATGGAGATATTGATCCATAGTACAGGCCCCTAATACCCCATACAAGCTCATCAATACCAATAGTTCAGTGGATTAAATTAATGCAACAAGACTTGTTCTCTGGGCAAAAAGGAAACAACATATAAATTTTTTTACCTGATACTTGTCTGAGACCATGTGGCGGAGACGCTGATAATAAACGGGCCCAAAGAATATCTCACAAGTCAACTCTGTACCAAACACACCACTATACAGTACCTCTGTCCCATGGTAGTTAAAACCATGAGCTGTCAGAAGAGGGCCCAGTTCATCAACCACAGAACCTGATTTTTTCCTTTTACCTTGGTTTTTATCATCTTCCTTTACTGATGAAGAAAATGGAGTTGCATCTATGAACTTCCCATTCAGACTACCACCCTATGGAGATTATAGAGAAATGAGTTTCGTTATTTAATTTGAAATATATCTAAAAAAAGAGCTTATTTGAAACAAAAGAAGGAAAATCAACTTTGTTTCATATCTGGTTCAAAGGCTATTCATGTGCACCCAGCAAAAACTCAAAATATCATCTTACAATATTTAGGAAGCTTCCCTGTATGGACCATAATGAACTTCATAAACAAGAATATACAGCTTCATAAAAATATTTCCTACATGAATGATAGAGAGGAGAAATAGTTTGTCCAAGAATTCAGAGGAAACAGGTGACATTTGTAGCAATTATAGATATACCTTCTAAATTCAAAGGTACACAGTATTTCGAGATGACCAAGAAAATTTCAAAATAAAAGGATTGACAAAATTTTGTTACCTTGGCCGCAATAGACTCTAAAAGCATGGCGATGGTCATACGAGAGGGGAAGGCATGCGGGTTTATAATGAGATCAGGTCGCATACCCGTTACAGCTGAAAACGGCATATCCACATCTGGCCAGAGCTGAGAGCACACACCCTTCTGCCCATGCCTACTACTGAACTTGTCTCCTATTATTGGGTTTCGGATCTTGCGGCCCCTAATACTTACCTGTCAAGGGAAAAGAACAATGAAGTTATCTCAACATCAGTAGGTTTTTTAAAATTCATAACAATATACACTGCATCTTGTATACATACATTCAATACAAAACTTATTGAGTGTATATCTAGGAGAAAGAGAAATGCAAAGATAGACAGAATTTATACATAGACCTAGCTTACCGTTTGAAGAGCATTTTTTGTTTTCGTCCCGTTAAGAGCAACATAATCAATAATCATTGACTCCGTACCCTTCAGTGTAATTGGCTTTGTAACACCAGTCAGTGTGTTGTGCGTGCTATAAAATGGCTCTCCAGGATTAATTGCCTGTTTAAATATTGCCGAACTCGATCAAAAAATGTACAAGTAAAAGAAAAACACTAAGTGTGCGGTGTACTATATAACAGCTCTCAAGGGTTAATCGTCAGTTAAAAATAGTCAAAATCTATATGGAAGTGCATACTTAAGAAGAAAAGAACTCGGAAATTTTGACAAAAATTTAAAGAAAATGACAAAGATAAATAATAACCTGAGCAATGCAAGGAAGCCCATCAGAATCGATAGAGGACTGCATATTTCTATTAAGTATACTCCTTGAAAATATTTCTATTCCTTTCAAGTCTCTTCCTTTCTCATTTTTCTTTGCCAGATCAATTGTGTCGGTCTAGGAGAAAAGACAACAGATTACAAAAAGGAGCAAGTGTTATTCCTTAGCATACTAAGCAGACTAGGATTTGAAAGGCCAAACAATTGGATTCATGTGAATAAATATAACTAGTCTCACTGCCAGACTGTACTGCTAACTATTGTTAGTTTATTTATTCATTTAGCAGTGCTTTCTCCCAGGAGAACTATCATTCTCCTGATATGCTAGACTATTGTGACAACTGGCCAAGACAGGTCTGGTTCGAGTTCTGGTAAGCATAGTTCTGAAACTCGGAATCGGAATCAGATACTTGGTCAACCAGACCCAACCCAACCCACAAAAGTTAAAAAACTTCGGTACCATAATGTTGCTATATATGCATGACTGTGCCATTTCCCAGTTGGATCAAGGTTGTGCTTAAGGCTGTATCTTTCTTTAGAGAGGGAATAACTTGATCCAACCCTTAGCACTTGCAGGTCATTTTTCTTTTGCACTTATATAATCCTGTCCCGACCCGACATGAACACACTTCAACCATGCAGTGGCAACAAAATGCTTCATTTCTAGTCATGATCAATCAAAAACCCAAACCTGACCCAGCTCATCTGAGGTTCAGGAGAGTTTGAACCGGACTTACCTAGGTCAGATCGACCCATCAGTATCTGATGAACTTGATGGTACGGGTGCTCAAATGGTCGGTTCGGTTGAAAACAGAGTAAAATAGCTAAACCAAACTTTTTTTCGGTTTTAAAAAATCCAACCCAAAGCAACCGAATTAAAATGGCCAACCGAATAACAACCAAACTATTTAAACCAAATTAAATTTCGGTTTGTTTGGTTGAACCTTATAAGAGAGATTAAACTTCTAAAACTCAATACATACAACAATACATTAGTAATTTCACAGAAAAAATATCAAGACAACATTACACACATTGTTCAATTCCATACAAAATATGTAGATATTCTAAGATATCCAAACCAAAATAAAAGGGAAGCGATGATTGAACCAAACAAAATATAAACCATACTTGAACCATTATAATTTGGTTGGTTTGGTTCAGTCAGTTTTGAAAAGTCTAAGCTGAAATAATTTAAAAATTCAACTGAACTGAGCCATTTTAGCTGAATTTTTTTGGTTCAGCGAAAACCTAACAAACCAGACCATTTGGACACCCCTACTTGCTAGTTACACAACGAGAAAGAAGTAAATACATAACAGTTCTAAACAGTAAAGTTGAAAGGCTGAGAGACCTGATAAATGTGCCCGCGACACAACCCACGATCTACTGATGACTTGTTCAAAATCATGGCGTCCTCCATATCATAGCTGAAATAGAAATATTGCAATGTGTTAACCAAATTAATAGTTACAGCTCCTGACTTAGCACCTAGTGTGCGTACTGAATAAATCGGATTATAATACTCAAAACTCACCCAGTATATGCCAGCACTGCCACAATGGCATTGGTTCCATTTGGGAATTCATCCATGCAATACTTGCTATAGGTAGCAGTTCGCACAATAGGAGTTTGAGGTGTCTAAACAAAGAGATTCCCAATATCACAATATAAGAAATCATATGAGAAAGCTATCCAATATACATTAACAAATTGAACTTTGACAAGCATGAAACTCCTAGCACAGTACTCCAAACTGAAAATATAAAAACTCCTAGCACGGTACTCCATGGCCACTCAATTCAATTTACACGACAAAATCTTTTTTTGGAAACCAGAATTTACATTTTTTTTAAGATCTTTTACTATTTCTTTGGAAAGACAAGACGGGCGGGGAGGGGGGGTGTTGGGGTTGTTGATGATTTCAAAACTCGTGATCGGTGCTATGCATAATACTCGAATTTTCAACCAAATTTCATTTATGATAGTTTTCAAGATTGCCAAGCTAAATCTATTGTGAATTTATGCTGACCCATATATACTGTTTTAAAAAGGTAAACTTGGTGACCACAAAAACCATACCTGGAGATGATACGCCTTAATATCAGACCGGTGTTTGAGTGCTTGTGCACAGAAGCCCATTGTTTGTTTCGCCATCTACAGGACCAAAGCATTGATCGTAAAACTCAAAACTAAAGCAGTAATAATAAGTCAGTTTAATTATCTCCTAACTAAAGCCGTAATAATAAGTCAGTTCAATTATCTCCACCCACCTTTTCCATGCCTAACATGTTATTGGGTCAGGTTGATACAGTCAGAATAAGAGGAAATGATACCTGGCACTGATACATATTACGTGGAGACTGATTGTGATCAGACCAAGGAGTGAGATTGGCAACCACACTTAGAATTGAAGTCGGGTGAATCTCTTCGTGTGTTGCAGGAAATGATTCTCTTCTCCCACCGTCTCCTCCATCTGGACATCTTATCTCCATAAAGGCCTGGATATATTTTTTTCAAACAATGAAACTCTGGTTGAAGTACACAACTTTCATATTACAACCTTGAAAACAGGAATATCATTCAGTTGAAGGTTCAAATAGGATGCCTTTCTTTTTCAATTCTACCTTTTCATGTCTAGTACAATTGACATGTACCAGAAGTCAAGTGATGGCATAATTGGTGCATAAATGGTTCGCAGTATTCTAACACATAAGACAAAGACATTCATACCTGTTCAAATGGCGCAATAAGCTCGATATTTTTACTCCCATCAGAAGAAAAGGAAATATTTTTCACTGGGCGAAGAAACCTCGATGGATTTGTGAACAAGTACAAGCCGGGGTAGGCACCACCAAGGCTTAAAGGCACATAGCCCACTTCCAAATCCTCTGGAATCTACAACAATCAGTTTCAAGCAACACAGTCAATCACTGCAATATGTGTTTTATTTCCATCTAAATTATTGATTTTGACTCATTAGAAGACAAAATGCTGTTGTCTTCCTAATAGGCTAAAAACAAATTTGGTGAACACCAGTCTTTTACTTGTAGATGTATTGCACAGTAATGCAATGCTTATTTTTCAATTAATACCAAATTAAGATCTAGGAACACTAGGTGGTGCAGTTAACCCGACAATGCCACAATTCAATCACATTGTTTTTAACAATTCAGTTCCAGAAACACTCACCAAACCAAGCTTCAACTTTTACATTCAATAATACAATTAAATACCCAAACCAGTACTAAACTTGCACATTTGCTGTACTGGTTAAGCCTCATTAAATTATTAAAACAGAACCAAAATATATACATTTGGACTCAGGAAGGAAAAGAAAATGATAAGAAAATTTCAAAAAAGCCTAACCACAGATTCAGAAAGCTTCAATTTCCTTATATGCTGGACAACACTTTCTATTGAGTGAGAAGATATGGTGCCTACAACACAGCCATCTAGGAGAACAGTAAGAACCTCTGGGGGGCCCGCACGCTCAATTTTAGGAGCTATTGGGGTCATCCCAAGAGAGGCTAAAAGGGTCAAAATGGACATTTTCGTCCTCACAAAATCCTTCAACTTCCCTTCAGAGTTGTAAAATGACGATACACCTGCAACAGTCCTAGAATGAATTAAGCAATGATATAAAACAAGGAAACCATATTTATAATCCAAAACTGCTTATCTATGCTAATAACAAAAGTATAGAATTACCAACGATTTAATCATGCAAAAGCTATCCAAATCACCCTATTATTACATTAAAAGAAGAAAACCTTTATGTTTAATTGGTTCATCCACGTGTCTTTCCCAGCACAGCAGTGTAAACTTCAGTTATCAATTGCAGAGCATTCGAGAAGTACAATTTCAAGACTGTTGGGTGTTAGCAAATCTGGCAACTGACAGTCTAATTTGAAAGAAACCTCAATACCACACTAATTACCAAGTCTACTCAGTTGTCTCATTCCTAGCTTTGATGTTATAAAACTGAATATAACTCAAAGATTGCTGTTAGCAAACATGGTAACTGTGACTACATTGAAAGAAACCCAATATCTCACTAACTACTGAGCCTAGTTTTGAAGTTCTAAAACTGAATGTAACAGTTCTGTGTGCACTTCCATATGTGCAAACATGTGTTTCTGTGTGTGTGTGTGTGTGTGGAGAGAGAGAGATAGAGAGTTACGGCAGACAGCAGTCATATGATTTAGCAGGCCACAAGGCGTGCCATCTGGTGTGTGAACAGGGCAGAGAAAGCCCCATGACCTAAAGACAGGCAATCATTACAGAACTTAGCCAACATGACAAATTTAAAAAAATTATGTAACTGTAAAAGAGATAACAAAGGAACCTAATACATACTCAGGAAGCAGCTTTCTCACTGTGGTTACACGCATTTTTGTAAATGAAGTGCCTCTGTGCACCGCCCGGAAATGTGACAGGAAACGATGATAATTGAGCCGTTCAGCCTGGACTGTCATCCCTTCTTTCTGTACATTTACAATGATTATACATAATTGAAGAACAAATTTATCCACTAATCCCTGTTTCAACTAGTCAGGTTTAACTGATACTGTCAGGCAAATTTTTGAGATGTCCTTGCCTGCTTCAGAAAATATGAGTACGGAAAGGTGCAAATATTGCTGTACATTATACTGGTTATATCATGTAACCATGTAATTGGTGTTGACCATTTATTTCAAATTTGATTGGTGTTCGATTCGCTGTTATGTGGCAGTTTTAAAAACTATAATGATAAAAGTATACCTGAGGCAAGTCGAGACTTGACAAAGTATTCAGTTTGCCAGTCCTAATCATACTTTCTATGGCTCTACCTACAGATGAAGATTTTGCGCACACAATCTTCCTCACCTCCTTCACTGTAAACAAACAATATAGCATTTTCAAAAGGGAGATAAGAACAAAAAAGTTCCTAACTGGACACGAGGTCCCTATATTAATCAATATAAAATTTAGGAGCAAACCATAATGGAAAGATAAGGAGGGTTCAAATGCCTGCATTTTTTATCCCTCCACCATGCCTCCATCTTTTTTAATGTTTTAATAACAAAAAGTTTAAAACTTATATGTCAAAATAAAACCGTTACATGTGATCTATATTATTTTCTTTACATTCACATAAAAATATTATCACTTTCCGGTTTTGTTTTTATATGAATCAATAAGTTGAAAAATCACTGTCTAGAATTTACCCATATCAATGTACTTTTGCAAGCCTTGATACCGATCAAAACAAAGTCGAAATGTCGTAATCTTTTATATGTGCGTAGAGAAAATGATACAGATCAAATCTAACGTTTTATTTTGATTGAGTTTCAAATTTTAAGTTATTAACTTTTAAAAAATGGAGGTATAATGGAGGCATCTAAACCCTCCTCTGGAAAGATAAAGAGGAAAATATAATGACACAATAATAACAGACAAGAAATTGAAACACATCCTACAAATTCCACAGCAATTAAAATGGAAATGTTAGGTTTTCTGATTAAAGTATTTATAACATATATAAACTTAACTTACCATTCCCTAAATCAAATCTTGCACTCTTTTCCATCTCGGCATTAAGTAAATATCTTACGTTTTTCAGCCAAGATTGAACTTTCTCCTGCATATTACACAACCTAGAAACTTAAAGACATGCAGAGGGCAATATAACCACATATTAGATATATAAAACTTGAGGATAAAAGCAAACTGTAACCTTGAGATAAACAGCTATGAGATGGCCGGGCATCAAGACCTCCTGGTTTTGCAAGGCATCAGCATTATCTGGTGAAGCAGTCTGATCTACCAGTGCATACAACTTCTGAAGCATGAATCTACGAAAAAGGTTAAATAATTATGTCATGTCTCTTATAAAATTGAAGCAAATGGACAAGAGCAAGTAACCTTCGCAAATGGTGCGCATATATTGGGAATGGCCAAGAAAAAACAAATTGGAAAAAGAAGTCAAGAGGCAACTAACATGAGTAGATTAAATTTGTCATGGTTACTTGTAAGATGCACAAAAATATAATCCTTCAGAACAGCTTCAGCCACCTACAAATTATAAAGTATGGAAAAATAAATGGAAATTCATCAGCCATTATTTTTCATTTGTAGCACCATTAATGTATGAAATAAGGTTAAGTAGCTTTAAAATACTATTAGAAATTCAAAATTTTAACACATTGGAAGGATACCAGACATATTTTCAAAAAAAAAAAAAAAAAAGATACTAGTAAGCAAACATGATATCCATGCCAAGTTAAACAATTTGTTGATAAAACCCGGCTATTGAGAAACACAAAAGCTAAAGATTAACTCATACAACATCGTAACTGTCTTTCTCAAACCCAGGCATAGCAGCTTGAAAGTACTCGCCTACATTAATCAGAACAAAAAAAACAATTAATGTGAGAGTATTAAGTAGCTGCAATGTATGTGAAAAAAATTACGAGTACATGGACTGAGTCAGTACTCTTCTCAAAAAAGTACCAAGTCAGGCAACTACAGTACTGTGGTTTCTCTGCTTTGCCAATTAAATCCAAACAAGGCAAATGTCCCAATCTTGTAATTAATCCTCTATTGTAAGAAATTTTTCCTGAACTATCAGGTTCAGGAAAAGCTAACATATGCAACTTTACATAAATGTTGGGTCCAAATTACAAAGAACCAAATATATTTTATTACACGTTTGAAATACCAATATGCTTCAAACACTGGTCTCGGGTGAAAATTTCATGATCTTTGGATTCATCGAGAATTATCTGAGCCCTTTCACCAATCAATTGTGTACCGACAACACCCTTCTCATTCTTGTACTTCTCACTATAAAAACTAGTAAGACTTGTGTATATCTCGCGGTCATTTGTGTCAATTAGAGCCTGAAAAAAAAAAAGTTTCTTTAGTTGCATTTGGGTAACAGTGTGCAAATGTAAGGCGATCTTTTTGTTCCTTCTGCTATTTATCTTACATCTTTCTATTTTGCGAGCTTAAGATTTACATTGGGGTGAATAGAGCTTAATTTAGATATAATTTTATCTACTGATCCCCTACTATTGATGTGTTATTTGTTTCTATTTTTGCACTGCAACATTTAAGTGAAAAAATATTCACTTGTTACCTCTAAAACTATAGGAGAACAAGTAGGTCATTATGGTTGAATATAATATTTCAAAGTTACAATAGGTAATACCTTTAAAATAATCCCTACAGGAAGTAAGAACTCTCTCCCTTCGATCCTGAAGAGTAAAGAAGTGTGTAAACAAGCTGACATATCACATAAATATTTGACAGTTAAAAAGTAAAAAACAAACAGAACTTTCTAAAACAAATCAGTTAGAGCATTATTACCAGAAACCAAGTCTGGCACTTCCATTTTGAAGGTAGTACAACTTAGCTGTAACACCTGATAGATCATCTCTTACACATCTAAAAAGACAAAGAAAAGAAAGCACCCAAATTAGCTTTATACTTGGAAGCCCCTGAAACTAGCAAAAAAATTGTTCCATAACAGACCAATGGAATAATTACAATATGCACCTAATAACAACAGCTTTGTCAGTGAATCCGGGTCCACGTCCACGGAATGAACTGCGCACCATCCCCATTGGCTGGAAACAGATGCAGTAAACAATATGACAAATATATTGCATAAATTAATTATGAAAATTTCTGTGGTATTTCATAGAAGTAATCGAACTCACATAGTTACGCTTTTGTATTATACAAAGCCGGCCAAGTCTCTCCAACCCACCACAAATGAAATACCTGATATTAAACCAAAAATGTAACGTAGAAATTGATAATAAATGAGTGGGGTGTCTATTTATTGCTAAACCGTGCAAATGCCCAATGCTGCACAAAAAATTCCATTAAGAGAACTAACATAAGCATATAGCACCAAGCTATTTATGGATAGCAATACTTACCCACCCATTTCGGTCGCCTCTTCCTTGTGTGAAACTAATTGCTTAGCACTCGCACCTCTTAGGCTACACAAGTTTGACTAAAAACAAAATGAAGTATAAGAAGTTAATCATATATTTAGCTCATAAAATGCCAAATAAGTAATAGTAAGACCCCAAATTTCAGATAAATTAAGTTGGCAAAAGTACGAATCATGAATGATGAGAAAAGGAATTTCTTGGGAATATGCATTTTGACCAATTAGAGTAGTAATCTGACCTTCAACATTATTGGCATACTGCCAAAACTGACATTTTCTCTTATAATGGTTTTCTCATCATATTGCAAAGCAACCACACCCTTGAGGTCGCCGCTATATGTGGACCTTGCTATTCTACACTGCTCACAAGCAAACACAACATAAAGAAAAACAAAAATTAAAAAGAGTATGAGAACTTTTGAAAGATATAAGCCAAATATGATTCAAACCTCGTCAGGATACAAAAGGAAGTCATTGTGATGTTCCTTCTTCATAGGAGGTTGTAAAATGGCTTTCTCCACATAAAGTATCAGACATACGTCAAGGAAAATAAATATCAAAAATAAAAAATTCTAAGTACAATTCTAAAAGGATATGAAAGGAGGCAATTAATCAGGAGAAGTCACTAAAACAAATGTTGAAGAATGCAAATATTGGGATAATTCTAAGTACAATTCACGATTTTTGTCGGACTGGTTAGCTCATGGATTGAATTTGAACAACTGTTATTACATGCCACCAATAAATTTCTTGTTCTTTTTGTAAAGTTAAAACATAAGAGAATGCAAAATTGCAAAAGAAAGGATATTTCTAAGGTTGGTGTTATTCTGACTAATCTCAATTGCTCGAACCGAGGTGACCGCCTTCTCCATGCCTTCATCAATAAAATAATTAAACGACTCAATATGCGGTCGAAACAGCTGCTTCAGCGCCTCGTAATCTGATTTCGACTTGTGAGACATAGCGAAGTGTGAACTCAAGAGTAAAAAGGCGATAAGTGATGGAGGAGATGGTGGAGGAAGAGAGAAGTTTACGAGCTTGTTACAGAGGAACAGGGAGGAAGAGAAAAACCCTAGGACGGCTGAGCTGAGCAAGGGTTTTGGAAAACGGGTTCAATTCAGTATACAACCAAGTTCGCGACCCGGAAATTTCAGACTACCCGGTTTTAATTCGCATCCTCTGAGATATCTCATAGTTTACGTGAGTTTTTAGGAAAATTCCAACCGTACAAATACGTTCTACACGAATCTCAAAGCTCAAATAATACTGGCCCCCGCGCTATCCACGAGTAGGAACCGGACACGTCGATCACGCAAAATATGAGATATCTCAGAGGATACGCACACTAAAACGAGTCTATGAGATTGCAAATATATTTCTTCGTAAAAAAATTCAAGTATAAATATTGATAGAGGCAGAGTCCGACTTTTAACTTATGAAGATTAATTATATAAAACCGATTTACTTTATCAGTGATGTGTTTACATGCAAATTTTTTATATTTTCGAATTATTTTAGTATCAAATTAAGCGGTCAAAAATATTGAAAAATAAATATATTAAAATTAACTTAAAAACTTATACATTTGACCGCGTGACTCAATACTAAATAAATTTGAAAATTTCTAAAATTTGCATGTAAACGCACAAATAATGAAGTAAATTAGTTTAAATGGTTTGGATTCACCGTTTGAAGTCGATTCAGTAGATTTTGGAGTTGGTGTTATATAACCTGAAAGTATAGTAACACCAATTTTGCTGAGGTACATATACAGTAAAGGGAGGGGGGGGGGGCGGGGTGGTTGATTACCTTCAACAACTCTTCACTGCATTGAGATGACCATGTGCGGCGGCCAAATGTAGAGGTGAGAAGCCCTGGTTGTTGAGCTCTTTGGCAAGCTCGGGTTCGTGATATATAATCTCGTGGACGAAATCGGAATGTCCAACCATTGCTGCAATATGGAGAGGATTATCTTTTAATGATATTCTCCCAATCACTTTCTCTAACAACAACTTATCTTTCCAGCATGAGAGGCCTCTTCTAGTCTTAATTGATAAGAGCGTATCCATATTCAGTCTCTTTAATTTACTTGGACCTAATTATTGGTTGAGTTAGCAAGGATGGAATTTAACACGTATTACCGAGTCCCTTAAACAGATAAACTTTGTGCATGTGTTCATGCATGATTCATCCCTTACTGTTTCTTAACTGTCCATTCAATTATTTAACAAGGATGGTAGCCCTTGAAGTCCTGCCAGAAGATTTTTGCATCTTTGCTCAAGAAAAGAAAAGTCTACAATAAGATAGGAAGATTTAATTTAAATTCCCAACACAATCTTAAAATTTTCAAAATAGCTTTTGTGTTTTCTAATCAAGAAAAAGGAAAAGAGATGTCATCACTTAGTAATCATGTATATATAATGAAACTAAAGTTTTTTTTGCTGGATTTAATTTAACTTGTTATTTGAATATTTGGTATATATTCATTTATTACAGAATAAATAAATTAGCTATTACCAATATTATATAGTAACAAAGAGCACCTTTATAAAAAATATTTGGAATTACCTTTATAAGGCACAGATAATTTAATTAATTTATATATATATAGAGTGTGTGTGGCTAATAAAGAATCCATTGTTTCTGAATTCAGGAACATACAAGTTTTAAACCGTCCAATCAACTTTTTGATTCGCGCTTGATGAGATCTGCTAGAGTCGCTGATTTGAATTGAGCGGAACAGAGAAATTAGAAATTTCGCTCATTCCACTGTTTTTGCTCATTTTGCTGATTTCTATAATTCTATTGTTACACGATCCATCATTTGAACCCTCCCTCGTCTCTCTCGTTCTCTCCCGCGTAAGGTCTAATTTTTGCCCCAAACCCAGCCATTTCTCCCCCGCTCCGCTCCTCCCTCGGCGACAACCGCTGCTCTCCCTCCTCTCTCTTGGCGAAACTCTGCTCTCGGTCCTCTCCTCTCCTCTTGGTCCTCTCCTCCCAGCTGAAACGATTGTCAGCAGGTTCAACCTCACGACTTCGATCAGAGTCTTGTGAAATTGGTAAGCGCTATTTCCTCTCTTCTGTTCTCTCTTATTTTGTAAAGTTCATAGCAATTTTGTAAAGATGATGATGTTAGGGTTAGAAAAATATGAAATTGGTACTTAGTTTGCAATGGCGAGCTTAGTTTCTTTGGACTCCAATTCTCTATTTCGGGAAAACAAATTGATGGATAAATAGCTGGTTTTGTTTTAGTCAGTCAGGATATACCTTAAAAATAAAATTGAGGTGCTGAACCTTGTTTTATGGAAATCAGTACTAACAGAGTGAAGGTGCTGAACCTTGGTTTATGGATATTTTGGGAGCTTTTGTATCTCCTTAATAGTTCTGCTTGATAATTTTTTTATCTTGCTAATATCTTGTTAATGGACCTAGGTTTATGAGTTACAACCAGAATTAATAATGTTGTTTCTGTTACACTTAGTGGCATGGCTAGAACAGATTTTATTAAATGAAATACATCGAAATCAATGAAATGAACGACTACAGCAGATCTGATTAAAGAAATAAAAAAACACCAAATAATTATTATGGCTAGGTAATTAAGTACTGTGTTTCATCTCATTTGTATTAAATTTCATCTAACCTGGAATTACATAGAAATACTAATTAGAAGCATCTTAGTGCATTAGATAATTACTGTGTAGTTGTACTCAGGTTAAATATAATTATTTTTATATCACATATTTCTTCATTTTCTAATTAATTTTTTTATTGTCTATATACTGACTCTTGTTGTTGATTTTGTTAGATTGATGAGAGTGTGCTCACGGAGATAATAAACCACTACTCTCTCCAGCATCCAAATATTATTTGTTTGAAGGAGGTGTTGCTTTCTATCATATATTCTTTTTTTTTTTATTGTATATAAATCTCGCAAGCTAAAATTTACTTCCAATAAAAGATTTTTTAATTTGTTATCAAAGTAAGAATATTGTAAAGAAGAAAGATGGGGTTGTGAAATATTAATGCTTCTGTTGCAAGCACAAACTATTGTTTCAAACCAATATAATTGTATAATATAAATTCTTGGGCTATAATTAAACCTTGGATTTACATGAATGTCTCTACATGTAGATATTTGTTCTGCATAAAAGAAAAAAAAATGTCTCACAATTTGAAAGCATTGATTGTAATTATTATATTTTTTCAAAACAGGATTCAATCCTTATTTTTTCTGGAAATAAATCTGCTATTATTCCAATGGAGAAGGAAATAAATATGTTGTTAAATTCAACTACTATAATTTTTTTTTCTGTAGGTAAATGGATGATTTGGAAGGAGATAAAATAGAAGATATGGTAATAGATGGAGAAGGAGAGAGAAGTATCGAGCCTCATGAAGGCATGGAGTTTGCTAGTGAACAAGAGACATACGATTTTTACAACACGTACGGATACATTAATGGATTTAGTATTCATAAGCAATCAAGCTACATAAATGCAAAAGGGGTAAAAACTACATTGAGAATTGTTGAATTATGTTGTTTTTGATATATGTTGTTTTTAATATATGTTGTTCTTGATATTTGTTGTTTCTTTAAAATTGTGAGAGATGGTCATACTGTCCCTTTACCAAAATGATTTTGAGATAGCATGCCTTGAGGAATTACAGTAGCTTCGGTTGTTGTGATATTATGTACTAAAATACAAAATTATATTAAAAAGTAACTATAATATGATATACACTAAAATACAAAATTACTTGAATTGAGAGGGAAAAAAAAAACTGTTACAATCTTACAATTACAATTGATCTACTCTAGAGATTGAAGCTAACTGAAGGAAAACAAAAAAAATGCAATGTAAATAAAGTGAAAGTAACATCATCTAGTGCTTATAAACACCCCAGGAACACTGCTACATGCTTGAATCATACCCTTTCAATCAAATATACACAAGGAACAAATAGGCACAAAACAATATGTGCTTGTAAAAAAGACAATTGCTTTATATGTTTCCCTTCTTGCATCTCCAGCAAAAAAAATTTGATATTTCCTACAAATAAATCATGTATAAAGAGACTCTTAATTAGCATGTACAAATTTATGAAAGCAAAAGACATACACCCAAAATTTATCAAAAGTAAATATTAAACAAACAGAACGTGGTATTGAGACATAAAATCATTCATCATTGCCATGGCTCCACCACCTTTGCTACTAAATAATGATGTATTAAATACTAAATATGAAATATATGAGGAATCAAAAGTAATAGCTCTGCTAGATCGAACTTTATGGAGAATATCACTTTTATAAATCAAATGTGAAATATTTGAGAGAAACAGTTCTACCTTTGAATTCCAAAAATGAAAATTTGGAGGTGAACCACTGATTAATCAGTGCTTTAGTTTGGAGAGAGAGCTTTTTCTTTCTTCTTACCAGTACAGTGCTCAGGAAATGAAAATTATGGCTGAATATGTAATTAGTATGAATGTGGTTGTGTACCAGTTGTACCTGAACTCTGGTAAAGAATGATGCCTACGGACTTTAAACAAAAAATTAGTTAGAAGACTACAATTTAAAATTTTACTTGTCAGATGTTACCAATTTCAAATTTTTTTAACCCTATTTTCAGATTTTACTTGTCAGATACCAATTTTGTATTTTATTTAACCCTAGTTTCATAAAAACCACAAAATTGTTATAAACTTTCAGAAATTTAGAGAGAGAACAAGAGAGAGGAGAGGGAGTTTACCAATTTCATAAGACCCTCAACGAACCTGGAGGTTGCCGCTAGCTAACCCTAGTTTCAAGTGAAAGAAGAGGACCGAGAGAAGAGCTTCGCCGAAAGAGAGGAGAGAGAGAAGCGGCTGTTGCTGGAGAGGTTGGCGTTGAGAGAGAGCGGTGGTTCGCTGGAGTAGTTGGCGGAGGAGAAAAGGCTTCGCTAAATCGCCTGCTATGCGTGAAATTAAGAGAGAAAGAGTTGGCAGAGAAGAAATGGACCGGTCCAGTTTAATGAAACAGTGGAATGAGCGAAATTTCTAATTTCTCCGTTCCGCTCAATTCAAATCAGCGACTCCAGGAATTGAATGACACATGTTACTATTAGAATCAACTACTGTTGTATTTAGGCATTACTAAAGTTTTCACTTCAAAGAGTAAAATCAGATCTTAGATCTTAAAAGAATGACAGAGAAAGGGAAAGCTAACATCGAAGCGTGCAAAACTTGATTGAAGGCGAACTCTCGACGAAAGAAGACCCGAGTCTGAGCGGGTACCATGTATTCAGTAGAGGATATATGAGATTTAGATGGGTGAACTATTTCAATTTCTCAACAGGAATGAAATAACAATGCTAAATCTAAACAACTTTATAAAATTGGTACCAAATATGAAAACCACAGCTTTTGATCCGACAGCTAATCCCAAATCACGTCCAGTAGACATCATATATCATATAATCAGCAAAAGTGTTGCATTTGCCATCCAATCAATAACATAAGCAGTAAACTGTAATATACTATAGAATGCACCAGGAACTGATGCCTTGAGTTCAAAAATCAAGATATATCAATATCACCAGCAGAACTTGCTGAGTCAGCACCGCCACCATCATCACTCCCTTTGCTTTCACTAATGCTGCTACTTCCACTCCCACTGCTACTGCCGCTTGAACTACTCTCTCCACCAGAACTGGACGTCTCCTGTCCTTGACCCCCCCTGTTCAAACTGGACATCTCCTGTTCCAGATCCATTCACCTGGGCCCGAAGTGCTTGTGTATGGGTGCTAGTGTGAGAGAGAAAATTACCAGTATTTTCAGGTCCACCGATATTAATCTTCTCAACCTCAACCTGCATTGTCATACGCAAAGAAATTATTATAAAGACATTAAATGGAGGTACTGACAAAGAATCAACATCTTACTCGTTTATAGTGGGCTTTTTCTTTTAACAAAACATTAGCATACTGACATATTTTCATACAAGTACGGGACCTACCTAACCAGTATGTGTTACCACGCTAGATACAGTACAAAAAATAAAGAAAATATCTTATAATTGCTCATCCAGAAAAAAAAAAAAAAAAAAAAAAAAAAAAAAAAAACTTAGTTCATACTCATACCTAACTCAACTAATTGAAAACTTTTGTCAAGTACAAGTAAAAAAGTACTAAACTTTATACCTAATCACATGCTAAACTGACCAGCAATTTTATGTTATACAAATTCACTCTATAATTTTAAACATATTAGAATCATATAACTTACTGGCATGGCATGAGTAGAAGGCCTGTTCTCAACCGAAACCCGATTTCCTTGTTCTTGTGCAGCGTGCCTGGTTGGGTCTTGTCGATTGACGCTGGCTTAAAGTCATCTGTTTATTTATTTATTTATTTATTTTGTTGTTGATTTGGACAAAGTTAATCATGAGCTAGAGATAGTGAATAGTATAATTTTTGATGTTTTAATGTAAGAAACAACTAGATTGTTCTCTCCAACAATCCAACCCAATATTGGTGGCAGTACTACTTTTGAAAAGATACTGGTACCGAGGTATGGTACCATTGGCTATGGTATAGGTTTTAGTTATTACACTTTCTTGTAATAGGCATTTGATTTCTTTAATCAAATTGGTGGCCTTTCCACTTTTCTCAAATAAAGTAAATTAAGAAAACAACTGTTTATGAATACATTTCATTCAACTCCAACACAAATCAGACATAAAATTGATGCACTTATTCAACATTTCAATAACATAATTGTCACCAAAAACATTATATACAGCTAATAAACTATTTCAATTTCTCAATAGGAATGTAATAATAATGTTAAACCAGAAACTGATGCCGTCAGTTCAAAAATCATGTGATATCAATATCACCAGCTGAACTTGCTGAGTCAGCACCGCCACCATCAGCATCACTTCCTTCGCTTTCGCTACTACTGCTACTTCCGCTCCCACTCCCACTAGCACTGCTACTACCGCTTGAACTACTCTCTCCACCAGAACTAGATGTCTCCTGTACTTGAGCCCCCTGTTCAAACTGGACATCTCCTGTTCCAGCTCCATTCACCTGGGCCCGAAGTGCTTGCGCTGCACTCAGCCCATCATTCTCAGCTGGCATGTCATCAAACAGATCAATGTCATCGTCAGATTCGGCATTATGATTTGGGACATTGATGTCGAATCCCACGGCTGCATTTGTGTGGTGAGAAGAGGGGAGGGGGTTAGGGGTCCCCGGTTCATCATCCCCAAGGATATCTAGATGCTCATCATGCTGTTGGTCTTGGTCTTGGTCTTGATCTTGATTGTAGGGGGAGAAGGGGTTCGGATTGGAGGGTTGGTGTGCTGTGCTCGTCTTGTTGTTTACCGGCCTTGTTGCAACTGTCAAAAGAAGATCAGGTGATTTTAATAGTAGTTACTGAAGTAGTTATTAAACAAAGATGATGTCAATCTTTTTTTTTGCACAAAAGACATATGCGTAGAATTTAGTATATACTTATAGAATAAACTCTCATGCTTCTTAAGTGTCGAGTGCACCTTTTGTGAACTGTTCAGATTTTCAGTGATGACTATGCAAATTATCTTAACCCATTATAGGGTATAAGGCCCAGCAACAGTTATTTACCAACTCACACAATACTGTAAATTTCCTTCATCGTTCTTTTGCAACTATTATTATTATGTGCTTGTGTATGGGTGCCTGTGTGAGAGAGAAATATTACCGGTATTTTCAGGTCCACCGATATCAATCTTCTCAACCTCAACCTGCATTGTAATATGCAAAAAAGTTACTATAAAGAGATGAATTGCGAGTTTGCCCAACCTCAACCTGCATTGATAACTTCATCAAGTAAAAAGCACCAAACTTTATACCTATCACATGCTAAGCTGACCAGCAATTTTATGTTAAACAAATTCACTCTATAATAATAAACAGATTAGAAGCATATAACTTACTGGCATGGCAGGCCTGTTCACAGCCTGAGTACGTGCCGCTTTTGGTAGAGGAGGAGAATGGGCCTCAGCACTGGGCCCAGCTCCATTCGCACACGTACCACTCAACCCGGTTAAACCATTTGACTCTCCTGGGACCCGCTTGTGCTTCAGGGATTTAAAGGCACGATGTAACTTCTCAAGTTTAAACTCACCTCCATCAAAGAACAAAACAGCATCTGTTTCTTTATAGTCTTCACTGCTCCCTTCAAAGGCCACCTTTGGCTTACCAGATTGGTTGTTGTGAAACTCAACCGAAACCCGGTTTTCCTTGCTTTTGTGCAGTGTGCCTGGTTGGGTCTTGTCGATTGATGCTGGCTTAAATTCATCTATATTTTTGTTGAAAAAGACAGTTATAAGTGTAATTTATGATGTTTTAATGTAAGAAACAACTAGATTGTTCTCTCTTCAGATAATTGAATACAAAGATTTCTACTTCGTATCTAATAGTAACATGTGTCCTTCAATTCATAATTTATGTAAACAATTAGAATCAATTACTGTTGTATTTAGGCATTACTAAAGTTTTCACTTCAAAGAGTAAAATCAGATCTTAGATCTTAAAAGAATGACAGAGAAAGGGAAAGCTAACATCGAAGCGTGCAAAACTTGGTTGAAGGCGAACTCTCGACGAAAGAAGACCCAAGTCTGAGCGGGTACCATGTATTCGGTTGAGGCCCGGAGCTCGTCTCTCCATTTCCGTTCGCCATCTCTCTTCCCCTTCCGTTCTCTCTCTCTTTCTCCTTTTCTTTTCTCTTGATAGAGAGAAAGAGATGTATTCTTCTATTTTCCTTTAGGAACAATCGAGACGAGAGAGAAAAAGGGATGTATTCTTCTATTTTAGGGGTAAATATTTTAACAGGGTAGTTTTATCTTCATGCAGCGCACCGTCTATAGAATTAAGAAGCAATATACATGTCCAAAAGTTTAGTACCTACTTGTTTTGTCATTTAGCTGCTTATTTACTGCATCAGTACCAAAATAAAGGTTTAGTACCTACTTGTTTCCAGCAATATAGCACAGGAAAACTATTGAAACAAATGAAACGAAAAGGGAAAAAAATGTAGAAAAGAAAGAAGTCAACATGTACTTACTGGAAGCTTCAGTTTCATGTGTGCCAGGTGCCACAAAAATATCAACCTAAAATGTTTCAGATACATCTATTAGTTTCATTGTAGTTTCATTCACTCAATCATTGCAGTTTTAAAGCTTGGATCAGAGAACAAAAAATCCGAAAAAAAAGAGAAGTCCCAAATCAGAGAACAGATCGAAGGAGAGAGCGGAGGAGCGAAAAAACTTACTGAGAGCAGAGGAGCGGAGGAGAGACGGCCGGACCGCCGGAGCAAGTCGGCTAGGTTATCGCTAGAGTGAGAGCCAGGCAGGAGGCGGAGAGCAAGTCGCCTAGGGTTTTGTTAGGGTGAGAGCGAAAGTGAGATGACTGGAGGCGAGGAGCAAGTCGCTAGGGTTATGTTACTTATGTCTTGTGAAATGGACGGTCTGGATCAGTCGGAGTTTTGAACCAGATAGATTCGCGAACTAATTTCGATCGAACCAGCGCAGGATCGAATTCGAAATGGAATTAATTCGAATCAAACTAATTTGAATTGATTTTGAATTGAATTTTTCTTAAATCGAATTTTTTTTTAATTCTTTCGAATCAAACTCGAATCGAATTACGAACTACGAATTTTTTGTACAGCCCTAGTCACCACATGCCGAATTTTTATTAATATCCAAAATTAATAAATAATTTACAAATATACAGACGCTTGAATTCGAAAAATGCCCATAGCCGAGTTACCCGAGTTTGATCCGGTCTGGACGTCTGCCAGTACAACACTAGGTAGGAGTAAGCTGGTTGTACTCGCCAGCCATGAGCCATCTCATCTACTACTAGAAGATGTTATACTGTCCGATTTGCAAACAATGTTTATCATGAAATTTTGGCACGCACAATACTAGTAATGAATTATAATTGTACGATTTAAGCAAAGGCCATATAAGAAAGACCGACGATAATTGAGAGGCGAACCAAGAAAAATTCAAGTTTGAAAGGATTAACAAGAGATTAAAGAGAATTTCAAGATATCCATTGAAAATCAAGATATAAAAACCGCAATAGTATCAAACAAATCAAAGACGAAAAAAATGTATTAAACTAATTGCAGCGGGATTTAGTGTGCTGAATTGAATTTTATCCATATTTCCAACATATTATTTCATTTCACTAAATAATACTATTAGTTCAAACAACTCTGTCACCCTAGGTGATTTGACCCAGTGTTGTAAAAAATGAGCTGCGATTAATCAGCCAATTAGTCATTAACAGCGATCAAACCGTTACGAACTTTTCCGACTAATCGTCTAATTATTCCCAATTAATCGTTTTGCGCACCAATCACAGCTAGACACCAACATGCAATTAAAAACAATTTCAAAGGATAAGCATCCCTTTCTTGGTAAATAAAGCTTACAATTGTAAATGTCACATCCCCACCAAACAATCAAATAAAACAGCTCGATCATCTTAGAACTAAACATCTCTATCCCCTACCAAACAACTAAAGCGAAATAAAATAATAATAAAAAAAAAAAATTGAGAAATCAGGCACCTAAAAGCAACCACTATTTGAAGAGTATCATCAAACAATCCTGAATAATATTCCTTAGCAAACCAGTACATAATGATGCTATACACAAGTTCTTGAACAAACAAGGAACAAAAGAAAAGAAGATTAGAACAAACAAATGCTACTATGCTACTCTAACAACTGACCTCATACATGTATTTTGTTTTTTCAAGACACCAAAATGCTAGACTAGTACGTGCTCATGCCGATGTTATCCTTTCCATAAGATGAAGTCGTAGCATTTTGTGCCTTGGAGAAAGTTATGTAGTAGAGTTCGGTGAGAATTCCTGTGAAAAAGATAAACGCTGCGCCTGCTGCAAATACTCCTCTTCTAACAGTCTGGCAATTAGGTGGATCAGTGAAGAAAAAGGTACGGTACCGAGTGTGGTACGCATTTCGTACCGCCCCAGCTAGAAGGCATGCCTCCGCTATCAAGAATGTTATCCTGCCAAGAAAACAAGTTTTAATCACAAGACATAATCTTTTTACCTTGGTAATTACTCTTAACTTGCATTTCAAAAAAATCCGATATATGAAATTAATCAGAACACCTACTGGAACAAACATTTGTACTACAATTGATTACAAGTAACCTCAATTAAGCCTTAATTAAACAAAAAAGAAGGTAATTTAGAATGGAACTAAGCAACTATCAACGGAGAGATGTGCTCACCAGCAGAGGAATAAAAGGAGGAGAGCACAGGAACGGGATCCACCAGGCCGCATGGCGTTGCCACAACAGAAGCACTTGCTAGCGGCCATGACCACTACCTGACTTATCAACAGAAACAACAAAGCGCCGACACCGAGGCCGGTCGAGATGTCAGAGTCGTAAACACAGTAAGTGTAGTTCTTCTCTTCATCTGGCACCACAGTCGCCTAAGAACACCAAAAAAAAAAGAATCATCATAAGGGGAAAGAAAGGAAGAAAGAAAGGTTCTTTGTACGTAGAAAGAGAGAGAAGGAGGGAGAAAGAGAGTACTGTGCTACGGCGTTGCTCGGCGGCAATGGCGAGGCCGAAGGCGATGAGATCGAAGACTACGACGAGGGAGATCACTAACAGTGAGGCCATTGGTGCACGGCCCCTCTCTCTCTCTCAAACACACTCTACCGATTCTACAAATAGATCTGATCTGAAAAATGGTGTTTCGGTTTGGGTTAAGAATTGGAGAAGGAAGAGAAAGGGACTTTGTATTATCCTATCTAAGGTAACATAATATTTATGTTTAGATCCAGATCGTGAAATCAGAATCCGCACGAATATGAAAGGCCACCTGAATTTCACCTCCGACTGAAGAAATATTGTGTTACCTCAGGTGATATGAATTAATAAAGGGACCGGGACGGGATACCTAACAAATAATTCGTGCAGTAATTTTTTATTGGCAAAATATGTGCATCTCAATTGAATTTCCGGAAATTTTTTAAATTCTCCGATTCAATGTTTCCCATCATTGAAAACGATCTATTCCGACGACTTTTTTTTTTTTTAAAATGAAAATGGTAGGAATTTGAATATATCGGGAATTTGGACAATTATCCCGTTCGGATGACCTTTTTGTTTCCATTTCTTTCTCTTGTTTTTTTTTTTTTCAAATTCAATTTACGGACTGTAAAAATTTGAGATCAAAAATATTAACTCTGATTTCATTTTTTTCTTCCTCAAATGATGCATCTATTGAAACAATAAATGCTAATAAGAAGAACATTTAAATATTATATTTTTGATATTGCCAACCGCTAGCTGATTTTCAATGGATAGATTATTGTACAATAAATATTATATTTTTATATTGTAGCATTAAATATTATATTTTTATATTGTAGTAATAAATATATTATTAAAAAATATCATATAAGTAGAAAAACATCGTGACATTATCGACATATTATTTTATTTTGGTATAAAATAACAAGACGAGTCAAAAAAAAAAATTAAATATGTGACATCTAACATCTTTATAAATAATAGAAATACCTATTTTATAAATAAAGCAATATTTTCCACGACTAATCTCACAGTGCAACTGAACACTCATTAACAAATTCATATAATTATTCTTGTGCGTTCCCATCAATATGGGTTCCCGCAAATCAAAAATTGAGTTCCCAAACCTGTAAAATCTTATCCCGCGTAATCCCATGACATCCAAATAGGCCCAAAGAAGAAAAGTGAGAGAGGAGAGAGAGAGATGTGTTGAATATGGGGTTAAAGTAGTCATATTCAAATTTAATTATTTGCTTAATTAATATAATCATTAATTGAGATGGAGATATCTCGAATATTAAAGATTTATTAATGGATAATTTCAATTACAAGTTCTCTTTTATGAATAATTAACTTATGGCCTTTTCAATTAATTGCTGGGTCAAATCCAGCTTTGTTAATTTTATCGTCAAATCGGTCAATTTTGGGAAGTAGGTATTGAAGAGAAAATTTAACAAAGGCCCTTTTGTTTTGCAAATTTATCAGAATTAGAAACCATCGAAATAGTTTAGTCTCATATTATGTTTTCGTTTCCATACATTTTAAATTTATTGTTTGTTAAAGAGCGATGCATATTTACAGGCTGACCTGTGTTATGAATTTATATACACCTTGGTAATCGAAGTTCAAATAGATCTGAACAGTTTAATATGGAATCTATAAGAAATTACACTTAAAGGCCAAATTTTATATTTTATTGAAAAAAATTAAGCTATTTTTTAAATAGATAAAAAATCACTACTTTCATATCATTTACAATCTTTAGGTAAAGTGATGTTCTAACAATTTTTTTTGAAGGTTGTTACTCTGACAAATTAGTCAACTAATTAGAGTTGGGCTACGGTACTTCGCGAAGTAAGACGAGTGTTTTACTTCGCGTTCATATCTTCAATTTTAAAGTTCAAAACGCCGATCCAAACTGTTCAAATTGATCTCCATATTAAATTATGTTTTGATACCAAATTTTACAATTTTTAGAAATTTTTTACTATTTTTTTTGGAATTTTTTAAAATCACTGATTTTGATGGTCCACGATTTTCTGAAAAACAATGATTTTAAAAAATTCCAAAAAAATAGTAATTTTTTTTAATTGTAAAATTTGGTCTCCAAGCACAATTTAATATGGAGATCAATTTGTTCGGATCGATGTTTTGAACTTTGAAATTGAAGATATAGACGCGAAGTAAAACACTCGTTTTACTTCGCGAATACCGTAGCCCAACTCCAACTGAGTAAGGCTACCATGCTTTGCAAATTAAAGTAGGTGTTTTAATTTGTACTCATATCTCTATTTTTAAAGTTCAAATAGTCAATCTGAACCGCTCAACATGATCTCCATATTGAAATGTGCTTGGAGACCAAATTTTATATTTTTTGGAATTTGTTTACTCTTTATTAAGGCACTTTGAAAATCGCTGATCCGATGGTCCAAATTTTTTTACTGTTCACCCGGATTTTCAGATTTCCAAAGTGACTTAATAAATAGTAAAAAATTCAAAAAAAATATAAAATTTGGTATCCAAGTACATTTCAATATGAAGAACATGTTGAGAAGTTCGAATTGACTATTTGAACTTTGAAAATAGAGATATGAGTGCATTTTAACTATATTTTATATATACATATATTACCAATGATATAAACAAGGGCCACAATACATGAAAAAATTTCTTTTCAAGTTACATAGTTTAAATGAAATAAGCAAATCGAAATAAACCTGTTACAGTATAGAAATAGACAAACTAAACACCGTAGCATTTTATTTGAAGTAAACAAATAACGTTTTTTGTGGCAAATTATTAATTATACAGATATTTAAGTTCTACAAGTTATTTCTGCCTCTTGTATTTTATACCTGGAATTCACTGAAGTGGAAAAGTGAGAGATTGAAAAATCTCTCAATGTGGTATTCAATTTTAATTGAGTTATTCTCAACAGAAACAAAACCGAGCGTAAATAATATAGACAATAACAATAATATAACAACCAATATGTCAACCTACGTACATAAGCAGACCTTTATTAAGTAAATGCTAAAAAACAATATACTACAAGCGGTTCCAAAATGGGAAACTGCGATCCTGAGATATAAATGGAATTTCTGTAGAAAATGGATTAATTTTTTTTTTTTAAGATTGGTAATTAAATATAAAAATCTCGGCAAAATCACACCTCAGAGAATAAAATAATATAATATTATTTATTTTTATTATTGATATAACTGGTACAAAGTTCCACCAAAGAATTATAAATTATAGCAGAACTAATGTATTAATTGTTCCACTTACACAAAAGAAATTGAACACAACCAAAATGAAAGATCACTTATAGATCTGTGAATTAATTAAAAAGCTGAGAAGTGTGTGTGTGTATATATGTCATGTTGTCAACAACACTAGAACATACGCACGTATAGCTCGATCAATCGATCGATCAACACTGCGCAGCGCACATGCACCGGCGACGGAGACCCTTGCACTCGCCACCGCTGAAGCCTTCAGTGTGGCAGACGGTGGCACAATTGGTCGAAGAGAAGCATGGCCCACTGAACTTCTGACTCTTGGAATCACAGTCTCTTGCATCCACATATGCTGGCCCCATTTCTGTTTAAATAGACAAAATGGTTAATTTATTATGTTAGATAAATGCCAAGTAGTAGTTAAATAAATGTGGAATATGATGAGCTTAACTAGCTAGTATATGTTTTATTGTAGTATTGTATTCAATAGTTGAGATATTATACTGTAATTTTATTCAAAAAAAAGGAAAAAATATATATTGTGATTTGGCCCCAATTAAGGTAGTTAGAATTTGAAAATTTCTTTACTAACTGTAAGCAACAAAGAAATTTCTACAAATATATCATCAATATTTTATTTTATTCTGCACCGGAAAGAGAAAAAGAAATCAGATATGTGTTTATATTTGACATATCACATACGTACATATGCATGGGAATTAAGGTACAGTACTTGAAAGGGCTTTAGTCTTTTTTTATGGGGATTACAATATTCTTGTTTTCTATAGCATAGTAAATTTATATAATTATAATTTGAGCCCATATATACACACAAATGATGAAGTATATCATTTTATTATTTTTTGAAACTCTTGTACTGTCAATAATATTTCATAATAATGATAAAGACCCAAAGAAAATGCCAATATATGTATAATTGCATTCTAATCAATTATGCATGTTTTATTAGCTAGTAATAATAAAATAAGAAGAAAAAAAGGGGTAAAACCAGATGAAGCAATGAGCAACAAAAGGAGAACAAATGTTGGGAACAGCCTCTGTGCACGCTCCATTGAAAACAAGAAAAATTTGCTGATATATGAAATTGCCTTTTAGAAGGAATTAAGACGCCTTTTGATTATGATATAAGGATGCTATGTTAATTTATGTCGTACCTCTGAACCTCTTTTATATTCTGGCATGGTACCAGCTGGATAATGCTTTTTGGGTCTAAATGATGAATCTTAATTCTATAAATAGTTACTGGTTCTCCTGTTTAGTCCAGCTGGGTGTTTGGGATAATAAAACAATAGGTTTAGTTATTTAATACAATTATTTATTAGAGAGAATTTCCAGTGTACCCATATAAAATTCTAAAATAGCCAATTCACCCATAAACCACCATAATATCTAATATTCTCACTGAAACTGAAAAAACAAAAATCTTGTGTCCATTTTATTTAGTTATTTTAAATACTGAAATTACAAATATACCCTTTCAATTTCATTTTTGCTCTTGCTCTGTATTCATTCCCGATTTGGTCGGATTTTTTCACTTTGTGGATTTCAAACCTATGATCCCCCACATCAGAGCCTTACATTTTTGCCACTAGACCAAATCTAATTCTCATAGGGACTGAATAAGTTAATATAGTGCAATTTATTTTATAAAAAACTTTAATTTGGAAGATTGAAAAATATTATACTAACAAAAATAATAAGATTGGAGGGACTGAATAAGTTAATAATAGTGTATTTTATGTTATAAAAAAACTTTAATTTGGAAAATTGAAAAATATTAATACTTACAAAAAAATATAAAACATAAACTTACTAACTATTTATTTATAAAGGATAAACTTGCTAAATGGTGGTTTAGGTTTCATGATCTCCAAATTAGTGCGAAGTGGAAATTGATACTTGTTTCTGAATATGGCCTTATAAAAAAGAAGGCATAGGATAGTGAAATTATGGACTGGAAATTGATACTGGTTTAGTGTTCAGAAGATAAGTCCTATATTTGACTTAGGTTTTAAAAAAGAATTAGGGAATGGTATGATAGTGAAATTATGGACTGGAAACTGTGCCTTTAATTAGTAGTGAATTCCCAATTATTTTTTCTATGGTTGTTGATAATTAGATCTCAATAGCTAAAACTTTAGTAGTGTATTAAAATTCAGTCTCTAAATACATTTAATACGAGCATCATGTTGAGTGGTTTGAATTGACTGTTTGGCTCTGTCATTCTGATATTTCATATATGATCTTGTATCTATATCTGACACGTATCGTATTGCCGTATCGATATGCGTATCATATTGTCCGATATCTGTATATATTTCAAAATCTATGTATCGCTGTATCCAGTACCGTATCCAATACGATACTTGTACTTGTATCCATACAAATAGCTGTTCGAACTTTGAAATAAGCAAATTGAAATAAACCTATGACAGCATAAAAATAGACAAACAAATAACTTTCTTTGTGGCAAATTATGCAAATCTTTAAGTTCTACAAGTTATTTCCGTATCTTGTATTTTGTACTTGGAATAGTCGCTACCTGAATTTCAAAAAATAAAGAAGGAATCCCCTGAAATGGAAAAGTGAGAGATTGAAAAATCTCTCAGTGGGACATTCAGTTCCACTCGAGCTATTCTCATATTTGATTAACAAAAACTGAAGCAACACCGAGCATTAATAATAAAGACAATAACTATTATATAACAGCCAATATGTCAACCTACATAAGCAGAACTTTACTAAGCAAATGCTCAAAAACAATAAACTACAAGCGGTCCCAAAATGGAAAATTGCGATCCCAATTAATAGGACCGCAATTTCAAACTGCGATCCTGATATAAATAGAATTTATGTAGAAAATGCACCTCAAAGAATAATCTCAGCAAAATCACACCTCAGAGAATAACATAACATAATATTATTTATTTTTATTATTGATATAACTGGTACAAAGTTCCACCAAAGAATTATAAATTACAGCAGAACTAATGTATTTATTGTTCCACTTAAAAAACAAATTGAACACAACCAAAATGAAAGATCACTTATGGATCCGTGAATTAAAAAGCGGAGAAGTGTGTGTGTATATGTATGTCATGTTGTTAACAACACTAGAACATACGCACGTATAGCTCGATCAATCGATCGATCAACACTGCGCAGCGCACATGCACCGGCGACGGAGACCCCTGCACTCGCCACCGCTGAAGCCTTCAGTGTGGCAGACGGTGGCACAATTGGTCGAAGAGAAGCATGCCCCACTGAACTTCTGACTCTTAGATTCACAGTCTCTTGCATCCACATATGCTGGCCCCATTTCTGTTTAAATAGACAAAATCATTAATTTATTATGTTAGATAAATGCCTAGTAGTTAAATAAATGTGGAATATGATGAGCTTAACTAGCTAGTATATGTTTTATTGTAGTATTGTATTCAATAGTTGAGATATTATACTGTAATTTTATTCAAAAAAAAAGGGCAAATTATATATTGTGATTTGGCCCCAATTAAGGTAGTTAGAATTTGAAAATTTCTTTACTAACTGTAAGCAACAAAGAAATTTCTACAAATATATCTTCTATATTTTATTTTATTTTGCACTGGAAAGAGAAAAAGAAATCAGATATGTGTTTCTATTTGACATATCACATACGTACGTACATATGCATGGTAATTAAGGTACAGTACTTGAAAGGGCTTTAGCTTTTTTATGGGGATTACAATTCATGTTTTCTATAGCATAGCAAATTTATATAGTTATAATTTGAGCCCACATATACACACACACACAAATGATGAAGTATATAATTTTATTATTTTTTGAAACGCCGGTCCTGTCAATAATATTTCATAATAATTAATGATAAAGACCAAAAGAAAATGCCAATATATGTATAGCTGCATTCTAATCAATTATGCATGTTTCATTAGCAACGCTAGCTAGTAATTAATAATAAAACAAGAAGAAGAAAAAAGGGTAAAACCAGATGAAGCAATGAGCAACAGAAGGAGAACAAATGTTGGGAACAGCCTCTGTGCACGCTCCATTGAAAACAAGAGAAATTTGCTGATATATGAAATTGTTTTTTAGAAGGAATTAAGACGCCTTTTGATTATCATTTAAGGATGCTATGTTAATTTATAAGCCCTTGTCGTACC
This sequence comes from Carex cristatella, assembly GCA_024447775.1. Taxonomy (NCBI): domain Eukaryota; kingdom Viridiplantae; phylum Streptophyta; class Magnoliopsida; order Poales; family Cyperaceae; genus Carex; species Carex cristatella. Next base: position 4,034,022 of record JAJHPF010000008.1, on the reverse strand, counting down.
TCTGAAACCTCAAATTATATTCTGGCATGGTACGGTGGTACCTGGATAATGCCTTTTTTGGGTCTAATTGATTAATCTTCTATAAATAGTTACTGGTTCTCCGATTTATTCTTTGGTGTTTTGGATAAAACAATTGGTTGGTTGAACACTCATTGTGAATAAAAATCTGATATCAAAAATTAATGGGGTAGAATCGGTTTAGTTATTACTTATTAAAAATTTTATTATGATATATATACCTTCAATTAAGTTGCTTTTATATATTCATATTACATAAGTTTCTTTTACTCAGAAAATATACATAAAAGGATTTATAATATATTATCTGCATTGTACATATAACCATATATACGTCCATATAAATATCAAGCACAACACACTATATCACATAGCTACTAATATGAATTAAAAAGCAAGCAATCTCAGTTCTATTCTACTTCAATCAAATTCAACAACCTTCATCGTTTGGTGGCTTTACATCCGGGTTAGCCAACCCGGAAATATCATCATCCCAAGTGCTCCAATGCCCGGTATCAAGCTGCATTTGAGTCGACACCATACTGATATCGCCTCCTGTTCTTGTTTGTGTATACCCAGAAGTAGAAGAATAATTGTTTAAGGCATTCGTATAAGACCCCAAATTGTTACTGACGATCTCTCTCAGTCCCACGAGATTACTCACCATTCCAAAATACGGCAATACAGACTGTGGTGCCGGTGCCTGAAATGGCAGAGAAAACACCTGTTGATTTGGCTGGAGGAACACGTGGCGCAATATCTCAGGAAATATGTTACTACCAGGCGAGTTTCCATTGCTCGTGCTAGGTGTGGCTGTTGATATTTGATTGGTTATGGCAGGTTTGATGCGCTTGTTCTTACGACCACCGCCAACTGGTACGTCACGTAGGGTCCCACCCTCGGTCCAGTGCCGGCGACAGGCTTTGCACAAATAGCGCGGTTGTGTTTTTCTGTAGTTGTTGTAGTAGCAGAACTTGGTGTTTGTGGAGTTGCAGCGGGGGCATCGTAGAGGCGGCCATGGTTGCGGTTGCGGTTGCGGTTGTGGCTGCGGCTGTTGTAGGAGGTTTCTAGTTGGTTTTGGCGTCTCCATCGCTCCAAAGCAGCTGTTTGCGGTGAACGCCTAATTAATAAATGTTGAATTATTAAACCTGAGAAAGCCTTTTGTAAAATTGAATTTATATGATCAGCATGGAATAATGAAAGAGAGACCTAATTAATAAACCAAATGAACTATATATATAGGCATTGAAAGCTACTGTTTTTTTATGAACAATAATTGTTCAGACTTGTTTCTGATGCATTTTGCCAGAGAAACAGTTTGTATATACTTTACAGAACATTATATATATATATATTTATGAAAATGGTTTAATATATTAATTAGTTTATCAAATTACAGGGCACTAGGTGGATTAGTTTCGTTGAAACAAAATGTGCACAAAATAGTTTACCTGCTCCACTTAATGTAAAATTAATTAAATTAATGCATTATTTATAGAGAAGAAAGGATGAAAACTTACAAGCTGAGAGAAATTATTTTGATCAAGTCCGTTGACAGAAGCTTGCAGTGAGCTGACTCCCATAAATATATGTATAAATAGTTATCTGAATTATCTCTCTCTCTCTCTCTATGATAATATATACCTTAATTAATATAAAGTATAATTATAAGTTTATAAAGGCAAATGAAAAGCACAAAGAGGAAAGACAAGCAAACAAGGATTGATCTATTGAGCCACCGTGCGAGACGTTGGTTGGAGGGGAGGCAGCAAGGAGGCGATTCTTGTAAACTTTCTCGCCGGTGGCTACTGCAGTTACTGCAAGTGATCACGAAGAGATCAAGTAATAACGATCTGTGCATGTCGGATTAATGCTCACTTGATACCCCTCCCCTCCCTCTAATTGCTCTTTCTTAATTTGTCTGTATGGAGCTTTTAGCTGTTTAATTTGTGCCTGTCTGTGTATGACTTGTAAAGCGGAGCTTCTTGGTTAAATAATGATTATGGAAAGATTAGTATGGGGTTTGAGAGTCTAATTTACATGTTTTTTAATAGAAAGGGAGGTTGTGGGGAAGAGACAGAGAGAGAGAGGAATTAAAGTAGGGTTTTGAAGAAGTTGCTTAGGCATGAAGCACAAAGTGGAGGGAGTAGCTAGGAGGCGGTCCAATGAACATCAGATCAAATTTGGTCCTTACTTGGTTGGAGTTGTCCGATCAGCATCAAAATTCATGAACTCTTGATTATTTTTACAAATTTTGATGCTGATTGAACGACTCTGATCGGACATCGGATCAAATTGGATCATAGGACAACGTGATTCGGATCCGAGAATAGGGATATGTAAACAAGTTGAACATCTAATTATTCAGAATCATTGTTGTTTTTTGTAATTACAAAGTAGAAGCGTTGTCAATGTATGTGAAGATACAAAATTAATTTGATAATAAGTTAATATATCACCGGATATTTCTCCTTGAATATGCATTAATGGCTAGAGTGGAAGTTTAAAGTGGAACATGCATTTACATTAATATTTTAAATCACAAACATTTTTTTTTTTAAACATTGTAACAATAAGCATGTATTGTGAGTTTTCAGTTAAGGGATGATAATTAATTAAGCCTTCCGGATGTGATTTCTTTTTTTAATAAAAGTGAACAGAGGTGATTTAAAAAACTTTGATCCTTATTTATTAAAAAGTATTTAATAGTTAGAGTAAAACTAGGATGTGCTTAAGCTAACCGAGTTATTCGGTGAACTTAGCTCCAAAACTTATCGGATTGGCTTTAAATGAAAAATTCAAATCTTTAATGCCATTTTACTTCATGAATGACGCATTTACATGTAAAATTTATAAAATTTCAAATTAATTTAGTATAAAGTCAAACAATAAAAAAATTAATAAATACTAAATGTATTAAAATTAACTTATAATTTTCTTTTTCTTTTTACCGCTTTATACCGAATTAATTCAAAATTTTATAAATTTACATATAAATGCATCACTCGTAAAAGATATTGGTTTTCATAATTTTTATTCATCATTTGAAGCAAATTCAACAGATTTTGAAGCTTAACTCGCCCAAAAGTTTGATGCCTAGTTCTTAATTACATGTACTTACCATCAGCCAATTATCTTATACTTAAATTTCTCAAGAATGTATATACACTGAAACGGATAGATGAAAAAATATATATCGGACTCAAATGCCGCCCCTTTTAGATCTAGTGCCCCAACTCCTTGTTTTTTTTTGTTTTTAAAATTCAAACAGTTAATCCGAACTATATTAAAATGTGTTTGGACAACAAATTTTATATTTTTTAATTTTTTTACTATTTTTTAGATGTGTTCAAAATTAATATTTTTTAGAAGATTTTGGATCAGCAAAAATAGTAATTTTGTATCTATTTAAAAAATAGTAAATTTTTTTAAAAAAATATATAAAAATTGATTTTCAAATACATTTTAATATGTATATTATATTGAGCATTTCAAAACGACTCTTAAACTTTAAAAACAAAAAAATTAACGCAGAACATAATTGAGGCACTAGATGAATAAAGCATTTGAGCTGAGACACTAGATCAATAAAGCATTTGAGCCCGCCTCGTGTGTATATATACTGAAAGTCTGAAACGGAGACGTGTGAAAGAGACCAAAAACACCGAGACGACGGTGCACTTATTGCGTACCCTTTAGCCTTTAGGCCCCACTAATTTGACACTGCGTTAACCTGTAAATTTTTTAGTTCATATTTTCTCCATTCAAAATAGAAATGGAGAGACTTTTTGATTTCCTTGTAAAATTTAGTAATAATCTCATCTCTCATAATTATGTCCAAGTCTTACAAATTTTAAAGAATTTTTGTTTACTTTCCTTAAGTATGAACAACCATCATGCACTTTGATTAATGCAAAATACTTTTTGATATCAATATTTATTTTACAACTTATATTTCACTAATACCTTAATTTCTTTTAATGATAATGCAACTTTTTAGTCAAAATGCACACTTAATTGTTTCTAAAATATTGCCAATAAGAATATACATCCTAGCATTTTAATTTTTTATTTTTTATTATAAAAAAGTAAAAAACAAAAACAATTCATTCTAATTGAACTTGTACAAATCAGTATTTATTTTAATTTGAATGAGCTTATTTTTTTTCTTACCAAAACACACAATTCAATACTTTATAACTGAGTTAGGAGCAGAGTCAGACTTTCAAGTTATGAGAATCAAACACATATTAAGAGTCAATTATATACATTTTATCATACTGAATAGTGACTAATTTTACAATATATGTAACATTTTACTCTAAACTATATAAAAAATTATATAGAAATACAAAAAAAATGAAAGTTAATACAGATCAATTGACCCCATTCACCCCCCCCACATCGGTCCGCCTCTGAATTGGGTGTTCGATCCCGACTATTATGCTTGAATAATCAGCATCCGCCGGATACCTCCATTCCTTGTAGAAACCGGAGAGGAGACAACTCCAATATATTGCTAAATTGTCGTTACCTATACATATGGGTATTAATTAATACATTTTTTGCGGCTGCGCGTGCAGGAAAACTCAGTAATTAGTGGGATTATGATTGACAGCAGTACCTGTACCGGATCCTGATATCATGCAGAGTCGTCATTTCTTGGCCTTGGTTGGCCACGTTTCGATCAAATGCTGTTGCCTTTAAATTATTAAATTTTAATTTCGAAATGACTATAGTAGTCAATTGACTTGTGTCTTCTTCTTAATTTTTGTTTTTGTTTTTGTTCTCCTTTTTCATGTAGCAATTAAGCAAGCAGTAATTTTATCATTCTTCTATATAACCTTTGCTTGTAACTTGTTAGAGGTCTACTCGTCAATATATAATTGCACAATTTTCCTAGGCAAACCTCATGTCATTTAAGTTAACGAAAAAAAATCTTACCCATACCTGTCTTATCGAATACAATACGAATCAGGATAAACGGCTAAAAAGATACCATTGACACCCCTATTTAATACATACCGCAGTATGTCTGAATTCATATCCACTGAGGTAACAAAAGATTTTTGTTTGGATCACAGTCGTCCGATTGAAAACCGGACCAATTTAATTTGAGATAGAATGTACGGAACTACTTTAATAGTTTAATAGTCATGCAGATTCTGATTGAATGGTTCAAATCAAAACATAAATAGTATGTTACCTAAGGTGATACGAATTTGGTTTGCCTTGTGCTTTAAATTTTTAATCAAGAAATAATATTTTTGTTCTATATTTTTAGTCAAGTATTGTCAGAACTTTTATTTTTCCATTAGACCCTTACTCCTTTGTCTTGATCTCCTTTCCCATTTACCCACTGAAACTTTTGAATTTCAGAATATCAGTTCGCACCAGCCATGCTATACATGGGTGTCGTCCATTTGCCTTTGTTGTTTGGGTTCTTCATTTTCTATTAAAGAGAGAAAATCCAAGGAAAGCCACCAAACTTTTAAAGCAATTAATAATCATGCAACAAAAGCAATTCAATTGCAGCATTGCACACACAGCCACTTTTACTCCCAAGTGTCTAATTGAACATAATTATATTCCAATTTAAATCTAAATGGCAAGTCAATCAGCTGCACTATCATGTCAGTGAAATCTTATTAGTTATAGAATAAGAATAATTAATGTTAAGAATAGATGGTGGAGGAGAACTAGCACATGGTTTTTATGTGAGAAATCATGAGTTCGAAATTTAGATGAGAAAAATCATTTGTTATAATAACAAAGGTATTAAATAGTTGGATGGCTTGACATCCAACTTTACTAAAAAAAGAATGGTGGAGTATAGCAGTTGATGATCAGAAAATGACACAGAAAAAAAAAAAAAGAGATGAACAAGTGGGAGAAAAAACAAGAGATGAAGATAAAAAAATAAGAGTGTGGAAAAATAAAAAACAAGAGGTGAGATAAAAAAATAAGAGTGCGGAAAAATAAAAGAACGATCAACTTCTTTGAAAAATATATTTTTGTCTTTAAGGCGGTAGAGGAGGCTGGAGGTTTTCATGTGGAGCAAAGAATGAGAGATCTTAAGATAATTTATGAGGAAATTGATTTATTAAAGACTTATGACAAAATTGATTTATACAATATTTCATATCTTTTTAATGAGATTAACAATTATAATTTTATATTTTGTGACATTAAATAATGATGCGATATTTAATTATATTTTTAAGTTAAATTGTATAATTTATCATTATATTCGATAATTATTTACTATTAAGTGTTACTCGTTACTCGTCAGTCTTAAAAAGTAAGAGTAGAATACATATTTGACAATTTTAAAATGGATACAAATAAGAAAAATATATCCACCCAACATGTATCGTATTCATTGACACCCCTAACGTATACGAAGTATGAACCCATTTGGATGGTTTTCATGTTAATTAAAACTTCAATTTGAAAAACTCAAAATTTAATTTCAATATATTTACTTAAAATCTAAATATTCGAAATTTAAGAATTAAACACAAATCATGTTTGCTTAATTATCGGTTGTTTTCTAAATGACCGCCTTATTACTATCTAATTTGTTCTTATTCAATTTTATTTTGAGTGCACCTTTTCGCAACAGCAATAGTTCTCTCTCTTTGTTTGTATATTTTTTTATCCTTAAGAGAAAATGGTAATATCACCTCTCTATTCTTCATTCAAAAAAATGTTCGTTGATTCGTTTCCAACGAAAGTAAAACACACTCTTTCTCTTTGAACGCGTATCCTCGGCATTAACTCAAAGAAGAATCCTTTGAGTTAATGAATTTTAACCGTTTGATTTTAAACGGAACCAATCCGGCTTCTGCCTATGACATAGGGAGCTTTTCAATATTAGTGCGTATCTAGTTTGCACGAATCTTGAAACAAATCGAACGGTTTATATTTATTAAGGCAAAATATTCCCTTTTGAGTTAATGCAGAGGATACGCGTTCCTTTCTCTCTCTCATTTTTTCTTTTCTTTTCTGTTTGGACTTTGGAGTCAATTAAATTAACAATTTAGCTGTTGCATGTTATTGCATGCTTTCTTGATCATGTTATAGGAAGTAATAATTTCGGATTATGTTGGTGATAATTTCATGAGTCTTGTATGATATAGACATAATACATTTAAAGACTGTTGCATTATGATTAAGATAAAAGAATATCAAATTAATTTATTTTGATTAATTTCTTAACTATTCAAATTTTTATTAAATCTGATTTTTTAAATTTTAACTAATTATTTAGTTTTATTTTATAGTTAATATACTTGTTTACTCTATTTCTAAATGAACACATCTATTTTTTGTGTGATTATGACTAGCGCTAGCTGTACAATCTTTATGAGTAACTTGACCATCATAGAAAAATATGCTAATTATATAATTTTATTACAATATGATATTATGCGAATAATATAGTTTCATTACAAAACAATCTTAAATTTTTTTAACCACTTTATAATTTCAAAATTCTAATACTACCACGGTACCACTGCTTTTTAGAAATTTCAAAACTTGACACACCCAGTCTGCGTAGTAAATTTGATGCATGCGCAAACTAAGTCTGCGTACGAAAATGGAGAGTTCCAAACATATGGAAACATAACAGAACAAAAAAAATACACCAATTTGGTGCGTAGGCCGAAGTCTGCGTCTATGTCGAGTTTTGAATTTTTCTAAAAACAGAGTAATGTCATAATTTTGAAATTTCAGGTGATAACTAACTTTTTATTTTTTTTTGAAAAAATAGCTGGCATTAGTCATAATCACATTATAACTTTAATAAATTCATATTGCTTTATCTATCGTACGATGTTGATCGATGGCCATTAAATCCAAAATTTCAATAATCGCTGGGCGTTGGATCTCTCCCGAGAGGCCGAGAAACGAAATTAAGTAATCAGAGAAAAATCTTAACAAGAGAAATCCGAGAAACGAAATCCCATTGGATGATCCAGTGCCAACTGTGCTTGTCGTAGGTCCGGCTCCTATCCTCTTATCTTCTTCTCAGGATCTTCTGTGTCACCTTCAACCTATTCAATTGTGTGGCGATCAGTTTACCTGTCACTTGTGAAGAATTTAACAGAGCTGTTTTGACTTCATACAGCGGACATACTATAGAAACATATCAGAGCTTCATACGGTTTATGCGCTGCATGAAGTCAAAATTACTCTGTTAAAAAATATTTACCCCATTTTGCAGACTTATGTTGCCATGGGGTTGGGGTCTGCTGGTATTGACCCGCTTCACCTTGTGTAGCTCAATCCATTACGAGGAATCTCAAGTTTCTTATTCTGGCCACGCTGTGTTATCGACGCTTTATATCGGTTTTCATATCATATCCAATCCTCCTGTACTGATACACCCAAAGCTCTATTGTAAACTGCAGTACTCTTATCTCTTTGTTTTGCTATCTAAGTAATTGCAAATGGCTCTTCAGGTTTCCTTTCTACCTTCAGCTCTCTCTGTTCACAAAGAGGTATCCGCTTATAATTAAGCAGCTGCATTCTTCTTCATTTCTTTCTTTTAATTTCAAGATGTTTTTTTATTTTTTATTTTTTTAAAAACTTATCAGAGGCTGCCAAGCTGTACATAAAGAACTTTCTTGTTTTAATTTTTTGTATATGATGCATGCAAGTATAGCTTTACCAGTATCTTATAACAAATTTGCATATTTTTAGACATTACTTTGTTTAACCCAAATGAAATTATCTGTTGGCGATAACCGTAACTGACCTTCAAAAAGAAAAAAAGAAATGCATCTTTTGTGAGAATTAACAACTTTCATAGTTCCACTGGTAGTTGTTTAAATGACAGTCCAACATTTACTACTTCCTACGTACTACCGAAAGAATAATATTTTGCATTTAGTTTGTGGTTGTTTTTTTAATGAAACAGGTAGCTTGTGGTATTTTTTCAAATAAAAAAAAATAGTATTCTATATGACCTTTGCCAAAGATTCTGTGTAACTATCAGATGATTTCTGTCATTTTCTATTGAATTTAAATTTTAGCATTACTGACTAATTATAATTGGTTCTAAGTATATTTGGAGTATGAATCTCTACAACAATGTTGGTATTTAGTTGTATATTATTGTTTAATAACAAGTTACAGCAGCTGATAATGCACCTTTTGGATATCAGGGAAAATGCAATATTACAGGAGTCAAGGATGCAGCATTATTCGGCATTCGCCTTTCAGAAAATTTGAAGTCAGATTTTGGTTCCTCCCTCAGGATAAGCAGCAAGGTACAACACTTTCTTCAACAGTAATTATCTCAGTGTCTATAAATTTACTTCTATTTGTTATCTTTTTGCTAAATTAGTACCAATTTGTCAATCAACAAATCTGCAGAGAAACTACGCCTCACTGGTAATAAGGGCTCAAACAGCAGCCACAACTCCATCTATCAACCAATCAACAACTGACACCAAGAAGACGCTCCGCAAGGGCAATGTGGTAATTACAGGTGCTTCCTCAGGCTTAGGCCTGGCAACAGCCAAAGCCCTGGCTGAGACTGGAAAGTGGAACGTTATTATGGCATGCCGTGACTTTCTAAAGGCCGAAAAGGCGGCCAAATCTGCTGGCATGAACAAGGAAAATTACACTGTGATACACCTCGACCTCGCATCGCTCGATAGTGTCAGGCAATTCATCAAAAATTTCAGGCAAACTGACATGAAACTGGATGTTTTGGTTTGTAATGCAGCAGTGTATTATCCGACGGCAAAGGAGCCAGAGTACACAGCAGATGGTTTTGAGATGAGTGTCGGTGTTAACCATCTCGGGCATTTTCTTCTCGCAAGGGAATTGCTCGAGGATTTGAAGGGGTCGGATTATCCATCAAAGCGCCTCATAATCGTTGGATCCATAACCGGTACAAATTATTTAAATTAATTGCTCTAGTTGTTAGCTTTAGCATGCCCTATGACACTTTATGTTTCAGTTAGGCTATGGTAATATGCATATTATGGATAAACTTGTACTATGAATTCATATCTCCATTTTCAAAATTTAAATAGTCGATCTGAATCGTTAGAAATGATCTTCATATAAACATATACATGGAGACCAAATTTTGTATTTTTTAGAATTTCTTTACTATTTTTTTAGATAGGTAGAAAATCACCAGATCGAAAGATTCTAGACCGTCATATAACAGTGATTTTCTCACTAAAAGTATAAATATAAAATTTTCTCGAATTAATAGCTTCTATATCCACAAATTATAAAGTATATATTTGGAGTTTTCTCACACACCATTTATAAATCATTGAAATTAAAAACAATAAGCAAACAAAAAACACAAACACTTACTTAATCTACTCTGTAAATCACACTCCCACATAATTTTTGAAATATATTAAATATATTGTACTTCTATTTTGTCAGGCAACACAAACACACTGGCCGGAAATGTACCGCCTAAGGCAAACCTCGGTGATTTGCGTGGCTTAGCAGGTGGCCTAAACGGTGTGAACGGGTCAACTATGATAGATGGCGGTGAATTTGATGGGGCTAAGGCTTACAAAGACAGCAAGGTTTGCAACATGTTAATTATGCAAGAGTTCCACCGCCGGTACCATGAGGAGACCGGCGTTACCTTTGCCTCGCTATATCCAGGCTGTATTGCTACCACCGGGTTATTTAGATCGCACATACCTCTTTTCAGAGCTCTTTTCCCACCGTTTCAGAAGTACATCACTAAGGGATACGTGTCGGAAGAAGAAGCCGGCAAGCGGCTAGCACAGGTATTTACTCTGCCATCAGTACATATGATGTTTTATTCTGGTGGGCTCTGGTTTTGTTTTGACGAATATTTTGCCCTTTTCCCTGTTTGCCGTTGGCTTGTTTGGTTGTTTATCAGCTTATTTTGTGTTCAATTGCATCATTTGGGCACAACGTTTTCTACACATGAATCTTAGTTGCAACAATGAGAATAATTTGGGTTTTAATCACAAAACTCAGGGTACTGGTACAGCACTGATGCTGGAATGTACCTGCCCAAAAGAAATACTATGTTTGTATAAATTTAAATAAAGATAATTCTTTCAAAATTTTCATTATACATCTGCCTCCTTGATCTTAATTTCCTTTCAATTGATATGGTGCACTTAAAATTGCATTCAGGTTGTCAGTGAACCGAGCTTGACCAAATCTGGCGTATACTGGAGCTGGAACAAGAACTCAGCCTCGTTTGAGAACCAACTGTCGCAAGAGGCTAGCGATGCTGAGAAAGCTAAAAAAGTTTGGGAAATAAGCGAAAAGCTTGTAGGTCTAGCCTGAATTTTTCGCAAATTTACCAGTGTGCATGAAACCTTGCAAATTGTGGTTTTTTGGTAGTTTTTCTTGTATAATTGTGAGTTGCTTAGGTAATAAGACGCAAAAGCTTGGCATTAGTTTTTGACTGAAAAATGACTTGAACTGTTCTTTTGGATTGCATTTGAGCAAAGAACTGTACTTCATATTAAAAAAAAAAAAAGTTAAAATAAAATATAATATGTTCTCTTTTTGAACTTTTTTTCTTTCTTTGTAAATGATATGTCCTTCCCTGTTTAGTTGGCATAATAGAAACAATGCTTTAACTAACGTTAAGAAAATGAGCAATCTCTATTTTTTATGCTTTTGAAAATTTGAATGAGTTACTTTTCCGTTGTATCCTCAAATTGAAATCCTAACGATAAGAAAAAGCCGTTATTTTTGCATTTTTCAAATTCAACCGGGTTATTGCTTTCCTAGTTCAGAATTAGAATTTTGGGCTTACGGCCTATGGGCTTCTTAAGAAATCAGCCCATATACATTTTTCTAATTGAAACCCTGTAACTTCAATAAATATCAATTTACATGTTTATGTTTACACACAGAGATCCATTATCCATCCCAGGCTCCCAGCTTTACTACAGAAGCAGTTTGGGTCCGATGACCATCGGACTCAAATTGAGTTTGATGGGTTATATAACCGTCCGATTCGCTTTAAGTGTGTCCCATCGCTTTAATATCCGTGTGAACGAATTTTAAGACAGATTGGACGGTTTGGAACTCATAAGACGCAAATTTAAGTCCGATGGACGTCCAACCCAAACTTCTGTCAGACGGGACCTCAAACGGGTAAATATTTTAGCAGAGTAATTTTCACTTCATGCAGTGCAAAATCAATACAGCGCTATTTTTGATTCAATTGTATGTGCGCTGCGTGAAGACAAACTTACGCTGTTAAAATAATTGCCCCCTTCCCCACCTCAAACGCTTATGTCATGATTTTCAATCTCATCCAACTTCCTTAAAATAAAAGGAGATTGGACTAAATATATCCTTTTTTAGAAAGGACACAATTGTAAAATTGACCTAATTAATTTAAAGCAAGCTTACTAAAGTACAATTAACGAAACATTAACTACTGATTCTAGACAAACTCGATCCCACCTCAACACGAATCCATTCCTCTGAGGTAACAGAATATTTCTGTTTAGATGAAGGCCGTCCGATAGGAATCTGGGCCAATCCGATCCCAAGTAGAACGCACGGGAATGCTTTAATGATCGTGCGAATTCTAATTGGATGGTCCAGATTCACAGAGAAATATTTTGCTACCTTAGGTGATACGAATTCACCTCAACCCCAGATATAAGATCTAACCCAAATCCATTCCCAAAATTTTCAAACTTACCTCGAATGCCTCGAACCTAACCAACGAACTACACGCCACCAAATATGCTCGTACGAACTTACGGTCGCCGGACGCGTGGCGGCGGCGGCGGCGCCACCGAGGACGGCGGAGAAGAACGGGATGTCTATGTTATCGATTCTGACTCCGACGATGAGGAGTCCGAGCGCTCTTCTTCCCCAATCCACATTCCCCCTTTCTCTCAGCCCCAATCCAGCTCGTTGGAAAACCCTAACCCTAGCTTCTTGTCATACCTCTCCGCCTTCTCCTCCCAGGATTCGTCTTCTTGGTCGATGGATCCAGATTCGGTTCCAACTTCGTCTAACAAGGATCGATTTGAGACGGCTACTCTAATGGAGGCGCAGGAGTTTGGAGAGATGATGGAGCACAGTGACGAGGTCGATTTTGCAATTGACGGGTTGCGACCTAGCAAGCCAGTGAGGATCCGGCGTTCCAGTTTGAGTTCGTTGTTGAATCTTTGTGGAACACCGCACCAGCGTCAGCTACTCCGAGCCCATGGGTTAGTTGATAAATTGAATCCGATTTTATATTTGAATTTTCTGTTTTAAGAGCGTTTAATTTCTGTTGTTTAGGGGCTAGCTTATTCAGATTTTTCAAAATTTTAGTTTGTTAGTGGGATTTGCCTATGGGGTTATCTGATAAAAGACTGTATCTTGCTGTGGGGACGCTTGAAACTTAAACATGGGTTTAAATTCACAACTGCTGACATCCTGTTTTCTCAAGAAATTTTGCTTGTCAATTATCACCGAATTAGGTTTTGAATGATACTGATTGCTTTGCTTCTACATACATAGTTTACTAAGTACTCAATTTTAACTAGGCTGGCCAAGAGAATTATTGATGCTCTCATGTCTCTCAACTTTGATGACCAGCCATGCTCTGCAGCTGCTGCTGCTCTCTTCTATGTCTTAGCAAGTGATGTAAGCATATCTTTCAATATATATATATATATAATTTCAAAAGAAAAGAAAAACTCTTATCAGAACTGGTACCGGTCCTGTTGGTAGTATTCTAGTGCAGATTTTCAGCTAGCTTGTTCTGGTATAGCTTAGCCCGAGAAAGGACAGAACCAAAGGCACATATATACTGTTTTCATGTCCTCACATCTGTTAAATAATGATTCTTTCATGATAAAGTGATCATTGGAGAGCAGAAACATGCTATATCCTAGGTGGAAAAATCCATTATAAAATATCTTTATTTCTTAAATGTTATAGGCCCAAGATGATCAATTACTCAATTCTCCGTCCTGTATACGGTTCCTCCTTAAATTATTGAATCCACCAAAAAGCAGTGTTGAGGTGAGAGCACCTTCTGTTGGTGCCAAGCTTCTTGGGTTAAGCAGGATAAAAACAATTGCCGGCACAAACAAAGTCGATACCGACTTTAGCTCAAAGGAACTTATGGCAAAAGTCGAAGAAGTGCTTCTGAACTGTAAAGAGATAAAGATAGTTGATGGGGATTGTGAAAAGAGGCCAGAACTCAGCGCTAAATGGATAGCTTTGTTGACTATGGAGAAGGCATGCTTATCTGCCGTTTCCCTGGAAGGTACTTGTCTATTATGAGTTGAGAACTCACTTTCAAAGCAATTTTAGGTTTGAGTTCTATAAATGAGGTAATTTGTTTTGATTTTTTTGGTTATTTTCAGAAATGTCAGATAAAGTGAGAAAAATTCGGGGTAGCTTCAAGGAGAGACTGAGAGAACTTAGTGGTATTAATGCAGTCTTTGATGTCCTTGTCAGTTGTCAGTCTGTGCTTGAGGTCAGCTGAAATATTTGTTACACATTGATCTATGGTATCGTAAAACAAACAAATTTGAGACGATGTAATTGTGGTGGAACTTTTCTTTTGTTAGGCTTATATGAGGAGTAATTCCCCTTCAGCCTCAGCTCTAAAGGATAGTGCAGTATTGCAAAGCATTACGCTTCTTTTGAAATGCTTCAAGATAATGGAGAATGCCACATTCCTAAGCAAGGATAATCAGGCAAGCTTTTGTACTTACCGTAAAACATTATTTTACTTTCTATTGTAGCTTCTGTTTAATATATTGTTTTCTTTCTTTTACAGGATCATATGCTGAAGATGTCTACAAGGCTCAGTGCTGAATCATCTAAGCGGTCATTTGTTGGGGTTGTTATCACTGTAATCAAGCACTTGTCAGGTACGTTTTGTTGCAAATTGGCCCTTCTTTCGGTGCAGATATTGTTCTCAGTGAATGGCTGTATAGCACAGCTATGACTCTTTGCTATCTGTTTCAGGCTGTTATGTACATGATTTTTTAAATATAGCATAGCAGGAATACCTAAATTATATTATACTGCAGATCTTTCTCTAGCTCAAGGTTCTTGTGCTTTGAATTCCGAGGAGCTGAAATCCTCAGAAGATGTGAAAGAAATTTTAAGAGGTAATATTTTGTGCTTTTATTATAAGAGGTATACAATTGAAGTTACAAATAATATTTGATTTATCGTGTTACCTTATCCAGGAAGTAGTGGTGCGTCTTCATCAACAATGGATCAGACTGAAGGGGACAATTCCACCTCAGCCATCAAATTTTCTCTACCAAATAAACGTAGAAAGATGTCTCCTCCTCAACCAGATGTTGCTCTTGCTGGATGCGCCTCATCACTTTCTTGTAATGGCGCTTCAGGCCATTCAATTGGTGATAGGTTTAAAAAAAGCAGTGTTGTAAAAGTACAAGTTAATGCAGGTGGCCCAAAGTCTGACTCGAACACAATTTCAAAGCGGTTGAGCTCCGTTAAGTTACTCGGTGTGGGAAAAAATCCTGGTGGTCTTCATAGACCACGTCGAGCCGAGAGTATGAAGAAAAGTTCAAGCTTAGAGAGCTGTGATCAATTTGAGTTTGATGGAGACATTACTGAAAGTTCAGGGGTAAAATTCGAAAAGCGGTCCAAGGAAATGTGCAAAAATCCTAAAATGTCTGAAAATGTCAAAAACAGCTTGAGGATGGAGAGTTTTGACGAATTTGAATTTGATGGAGACCATCGAGATGCTACAGGGAATGGTTTTCACAGAATTTCCAAGGAATTACACAAAAATCAGCCTTGTGTTTCTGGATTTGCTGAAAAGGATTCATCCATTGATGAGTCTGACCCATTTGAATTTGATGGGGATGGCGTAGAACCTTCAAAATGGGTGAAATCGAACTTGAAAAATGAGCCATTGCACCAATGTGAAAAAAAAATAGCAAAAGGAAGAGGCTCACATGACCAATTTGACCTTGCAATTGTTACAAGTGAGAGTAATAATTCATGTGAACTGATCAATGTAGAAAGTCAATCTATGAGTCAACCGTTGGTCCAAGAAGAACCAACCGTACTCGAGGACTGTCTTTTGGCCTCAGTAAAGGTGATTTCTTGAGCTTTGCTTTAATTATGCTTTCGCCTATAAGATGGGCAGAAACACAATGTATATTTGGTTTTATGTATTATACCACAGTATGGCTGAGACTTATTCACATTTTTGACATGTTTACGGACAGTTAAGTATGATCGGTGACTTGGTGTCTAGTTCATTTCCTGTTGGAGTTGCTTGAATTGAACCGGTTTTTGAGAAAGCAATTTTGTTATTATAAAGTGTGCATGTTTTTCATTTGTTCATAGAATTACACCAACTTTAAGGTCTATATTTCTTTGTAAAACTATCTTCTCTCAAGTAATTTTTGTCTACTAATATTTTGGCAGGTACTGATTAACCTTACCAATGATAACCCGATGGGTTGTCAGAAAATTGCGGAATGTGGTGGGCTTGACCTCATGTCATCTGTGATCATAAAGCACTTCCCGATGTTTGACAATCCCAACTCAAATGATCAAACTAAAGATAACAAACGGTTAAAAGACCATGAATTGGATCTTCTTGTTGCCATTTTGGGCCTGCTCGTGAACCTTGTTGAAAAAGACAGCCGAAACAGGTGCATTATTTTTTGTTTTCAAACTTGAGCTGGATTTATTGGGATTAACAAGTGTGGTTGCTCTAATGAATGTTACATTGAAATTTCTTCTGTAGGTTAAGGCTTGCATCTCCATGCGTTTCAATCGATCAACTGGGAGACTCAGAAAGCGGAAGTGCTCAAAGGGATCTTATACCAGTATTTTGTGGCCTATTCTTGGCCAATCAGGGTGCAGGGGATGTTGCTGAGGAGAAAGAAACCACAGTGATGGTATGAACCCACCTTGTGCCCAGAATTATAGAAGTAGTGTTTGACAATAAGCTCAAAATAAAGTTAGGGATTGGTAATGTTCTGGTTATTATTTTCTACTAGCAGAGAAAACATTAGGTCAATCATACCGCAAGTGGGCCCACTATCAAGGAATCAGGACCTCAACCAGTTAACTACAGAGTCACTTCAGATTGTGTTGGTTTGACCTGAATGGTTGGTCATTGTCTGAGTCAGAAACCCATTTTTAAATTAAAAAAGTTTGGCTTGCTATTTTGAACTTTAAAATTGTGGAAGCCCAATTAGGTCAGGTTGTGACACTGCAAACGGATTGTACCTGAACAGTAGGCCACATAATACATGATTTATACAATGGAATACTAAACTCTCTGGATTATGCTGGTAGGTGTAACAACCGGCTTAAAAGAAACTGCGAGTGACAGTCTTTACTCGGCCTTTGTTGTGACAGGATACTGCAGAAGAATACATACTGCAAGGGGAGAAGGAGGCTGAGAAAATGATTGTTGAGGCTTATTCAGCTTTATTGCTTGCGTTTCTATCAACTGAAAGGTACCAAAACTGCTAGTCCTTCAATTTTATTTCTCGTATATTATGCTTATAAAAAAATTTCCACGAGAAATACTAAACTTGAAACAAAGACTAACAAGCAGTTACACCATCAAAGACCATACCAGCACCAGTCACACTCCCCACCAGTCTCAGTCAGGTACAGGCAGTGCGTACAAGCTCTTAATGGAATAGAATGGTTTAGAACACAGACCTTGCCTACTCTGGAGTATGCCGAAATAATGTATTGATGTCCTAGAAAACCTCATCCTATAGAGGTGGCAATAGGGGTCATTTCAGGTTAGTGTTCGGGTCATTTTCATGTCTTGGATTATTTAGTTTTGGGTTTGGGTCGTGCCAGGTCATTTAATGTTCAGGCTGTCTTGGGACCTTAACCTATTATTAATGTTTTTTGTTATTTAAACTTACCTCATATTGTAATCTGTTGTGATTGCACTTTTGCGTACAGTATGGAGGTGCGTGAGGCCATTGCCCGCTGCCTTCCTAACAACAACTTGTTGGCTCTTGTACCAGTCTTGGAAAGATTTGTGGTACGTGTTTTGAAATCTCAATACTGGGCAATTTGATCCTTCTTCTGTTTATTGCCAGACTTGATAGCTTAGTTTCATACTGAACAATCCTGAATTGAACGTTATATGTGGTCTGATATGCATGAAAATCTCCTTACTGAAGTGAATTAAGCCCAGTTGATCATAAATTTATTATTAACAACATAAAGCTGCTTTCTAAAACAAGGAGCAGCATTTACCATATTAGAATCTGTTATTAAATGAGGATATGTTGACATTTTCATGGGATTATCAATAATATTTGTCATTTCCTTTCTAATTTTTCTCTGTAGGCATTTCATCTGTCTCTAAACATGATATCACCAGAGACGCACTCAGCTGTTACTAAAGTCATTGAGTCTTGTAAAGGACCATAGAATTTGGAGAGAGATCTTGTACAGTTTTTACCGATCTCATCGAGTGTCATACATATTAATTCTTTCTTTTTTATATTTTTGCCTTTTCACCTCTGGTGCATATGGCTTAGGTTTCTTATACTGCTATTCGCTCTTGGGTCTAACTGTCATTTAGTTCATTGGTAGTTTCGTACTGTGCTTTCTTTCTTTTATGTCGTTTATTGGGTATAATTCTTGGTTAGGTGATAGATCTTTGTAAAATAAAGATATTAGTGCTGTGGTTATCAGTTGTAACCTGTGCAATTTATGTTAGTGTCTCAAAAAATGTAGCATGCATGCCAGCAAGGCATTCTAGGTCTGAGATAACCAGTGAGGGGATATTCCTAGGACCTATTTATGTTAGGTTTGGATCCATTAACAATAGACCTGTAGTTGGAGTTGGGAGTTTAAATCAGAAATTATCATTTGTATTGTTCATTTAATGATATAAATTTAATATTATACATATAAAAAATGGTTCAGAAAAGGTGCACGTTTTACTGATTTCTTTAACTGTATTATATTTAAAAAATTTCCAAAAAAAAAGAGAGGTTGTTTTCATTTGTTTAAAGGGTTAATTTTTTTGTATACCCTCTAACTCATACTAATTTTCTTATTTGTAGACTTCAATATATTATATTTACCTCTCAATTCTTCCAATTCTTTCTTATTTATCCTTTAGAGTGAACTCCCATTTTTTAAAACTTATATTTTCAATTATACCCTCATGCATTTTCTTTCTCCATTTGAGCCAATAATTCTCTTTCACCATTTCCATTTAGATAAACCGCCTAAATGAGTTATTTACACAAAATTATATACATCGCTCTTCTTTGTAATTGTCTCGGTATACGTAGATTTAGAGTCTAAATTCCTTGTGAAAAATGAACAAGCTCGACAATCTCATATAACACAACAACACTTAAAGCTCCAAAATCAGAAACTTTGAGAGAGTTATCAACATCACAGAATCATCAGCTGACTCAACATCACCGTGAAGAATAGTTTGAGAGATGGAGCAGTGAAGATAATCTAGAGCCACTGCCGACTCAAATGCAATTTTATTTTTAGATAGATACCGACAGAAATTGGAACTTTGTGTTTTTCTTTCCATGAAACAAAGTCAAAGAGTGTCCCACTGGGGACAAACCGAAACATCAACATTAGAATTCTAAATTTTTATCCTAGACAACAACCTAATAATCTTACTATGTTCTTGTGGTTTATTGTTGAAAGAAGAATAATTTCATTCACAAATTCTCCTGTGTCTCTTCAACTTCCTTTTTTTTCGCTTTCTTTATGGCCACAACCTGGTTATTCTCTAAAAAAAATTCTTATACTTCCCTTGGCGTTAATCAAAATAATTAATTGCATTTTTGAATTTGTTTTCCTGTTTACAAATTTGTCTTCCAATATATCATATTTTTCTAATTTCTTCTTATTCTCGAATTTGTTTTTCCTTTTTAATCATATTCACATTACCACGTAATTTCAATCGTCTTGATCTTGAAATTATCTTTCTACTCGTTTTGTTTTCTGTTAATAATAAATTTAGGATGATATTCATTAAATGTAAAAAAAAATAACTTGGTATTTTTGAAATTTGACATTTGAAATATGATCAATGCTATATTTACGTTAAATGATGAAATTTGATGCAAGTTGTACCGTTAATCGTATAATTTGAACTAGCAACGGTTTATATTTGACTATTTTTAATGAAATATTAAACAATACTCAGGTTGTATAAAATTGGATACACAATAATTAATATGGTCAACTACATGATTATGATTTTTTTTAAATATCGAACATCCTGTTGAGACTTGAGACCATTAATGGATTCCATGTATCTGAACTTTATATATTCTCTTGAGACAATCTCTCGTGTATTATCTTGGATAATATCCTAATACCTCTTTTTTTTTTTTTTTCCTCTCCAAATTTTCCGTGATTTTTTTTTTTTTTTTTCAAATCTTAAGCTGATTTTCAAACTACTATTTAGTGGGTAAGGAATAGTGTGTGCTCGGGTTAGATAATCATGTGATTCTTCTTTCAACGCACAATGAACATCTGCATATGTAAAATTAAAAAGAAATTAAAACAGTTGTCCAGCACTGAATAGAAATTAAGTTAATTTAATTTTCTATGCATGTATATTCCTATAATTATTTTTGTTTTTTTTAATGATTGTGTCAGTAATTATTACTTTGGAAGAGACAACGAGAGCCAGTAGAACTAGCTAGTTAGAATGTGATTTCTTTAAAAGAAATATTTTAGAATAAGAAATGTCACCCGTGTTTTTAGAAATAAAAATAAAAATAAAATATGTACTAGGTATGTGAAAGAAAAATGTGCAATCTTCTAATTGTTTGGTTTTCCGAGATGATTCATTTCTACGTATACACAATAGTATTTAGGCATACTTTTATTTGTATGTTAGAAGTAAGAAAATGAACTATTTGCTCTCACATCTAACAAATTAGAAAACTGAACATTTATCTTAAACATGCTACATATATTTTTTAATAAATGTTAAAATGAGTTTTAAAAAAGACAACAAATTGGATAAATTTAATGAATTTTAGAAATTTAATTTAGAATGGTAAATATAATATTATAAATTTTAGAAGGGGAGATACATAATTTTGAATATTTTTAAAAGATATTTTTTTTACCTTTCATAATTACCAGCAGCAGTTATGGCTCGTATAAATGACATAGTAATGTGCTGTAAAGCCTTTTTACCAAATCAGATGGTAAATCTTTTCTTTTAACTTTCTTTTTTATTTAATTTACCTTACTTGATATTTAATACCATAAATAAAAACATGTGCTATCCAGTCCATAGATCAATTAATTTTAAACTGCCCAGTAATTTATTTATTCTATAGCAAAAATCATTTATTAAAATATTTAGGCAAAGTGCCATGGAGCATAAATTTACGAGCAATTCTCCAACAAAATTTAAATGATTAATTAAATTTTAAAAAATAGTTTTAATAAATATAAGGAGAAATAAGAAAGTATTTTAATTTAAAATGGATACATAGGAGATGAGTATTTTGACAAAAAAAATACAATTTAATTTTTTTAATAAGTATATCAGCATTTTTTTTAAAATTATTAGTAGGTCCTGACAAACTAGTGAACCATCCAAATCACCTCGATCTCTCAAGTTCATGAGCAAGTATTTCTTAGGATACCTGACTGTGTAGAATATTTAAACCAAAATCAATTCAGTGTTTATTTAAAATATAGAAATTCCACTTTAAAATTTGTGTCGTATTAAAACCATCGACGCGGGTCTAATTCTTCAGTCTTAAGTACTGTACTGGATGTGAGTAGAGTGAGAAAAATGATACGGTGAAAATGATTTGTGTGTTCTGTATTGTAACTATTTGTGCGTCGTGATTATTTAAAAAAAAATTGTTATATTATGACACGTTACATAAAAAATATAGTTACGACACAACATGATACGTGGTCAAATTAGAACTGTTAAATCCTGATGGAATGTTGAATCTTGAATAAACTAACTTAAATATAAAAAAAAAAGTTAAACATTGAACCGCAGACTTAGTGCAATGGCACGAGTTTTGTCTCATTACGGAAAATATCATTAAAAAAATACTTACGTGTATCGAAGCCCTTTAATAAAAAAGAAAAAGAAAAACGTGACCAAACTTAACTAGCTATATTTGGACACATTACATTTGAGCACAGTATAACTCGCGTAATATGACTATTCATGTGTTGTGACTATCTCTTAATCAACACATAAATTAACTTGATCACAATACTACACGTTTGTTCCACTCTAGATCTGAGCTCCAAGTTTCAGATGAGTGGTGGCAAAAAAACTTGTAGCTCGTGGCTCGATCGTGACTTACATTTGGCTCGCTTGCTAACAGTTTGCTCATTACTGGACCGAGCTGTTAACGAGCCAACTCACTACTAACTCAGTTCATAATTAATAAGTTCAAGCTGGGACCGAGCCTACTCGCCAGCTCGGCTAGGCATCAATTTGTGAATTTGTGTGCATTTTATATTGTCAAACTCAGTCCAGCTCAGTTTAGCTCATTCTAAAAAGTTTGTAGAATTTATTTTCTTCTTAAAACAAGGTCCAGCCAGACCTATTGAGCCAGCTTGTCAGCTCGCAAGTTAGCTCAGACTGACTCATCACGATTTTGAGCTAATACTTTAACTTGGAAGCTCTAGATCCAGTTCGCTCGGCTGTAGCTCGATCTAGAATTAACAAACTGAATCAAAACCTAGCTCGAAACGAGCTAGCTCGGTGACACCCCCACTCACATCTTTTTTGACATACACTGATACACTGATACACACCCGAGAATAGTTTGGTTGCCTTATTACAGCGTTGCCGACAAATTTACGAGTCATGGTAAAATCAAATAATTTATTGACTTTAGATATCAGACTCCGCCACTTCGGACAAGTTTCCTGACCAAACCGCCAAAAGAAATCCTTGCTGCAAGGCAAGGTACCAATAACCTTTAGCTAAACCCAAACCGTTGTCTCGTCTCTCCGTTACTCGCAAAATACCAGCAAATTTTTTTTAAAGAGTAGTTCAGCACATTTTTCTGATTCCTTTTGTGCTGATACTGACAAGCCATGGCAAGGCCCACGCGGCCCGGCCGGCTTACTACCGGGCGGAGATCGTCGCCATATCTTCCGATCATAGTCGCACTGCTGATGTCAACGGTGGTGCTCTTGATGCTTCTTGCGCTAGGTATCTTGTCCTTACCCGTCGGATCCAAGGGTGGGCCCCACATCTCTCGCCCTCGTTTCCGTAGATCCGCTTTTGAATCGTACGCATCATACATCGGAATCATGGTTTATTGGATTATTGGAAGGGTTGATCTGGTTTATTGAAGGTTCATTGGTTTGGTTTTTTTTTTTGTGGATTTTGAATTGTAGGGAAAAAGAGGTGAGAGGAGAGCAATGGACGGAGCTGCTCTCATGGGAACCGAGAGCTTTTATCTATCACAATTTCTTGGTATGGAATAGTGTTCTTTGTTGTTTAAACTTTTGCTTTAGTACATGTATAATATTAGTACAGCGCTGGTCTTCAATAAATTTAAGTGATTTTTTCAAGTAGCCAGCAATCACCTGCTAAGATCACATTTGTAGCTTCTCTGGTGTTTAAAAAATCACCTGCTAAGATAAAATTGGAAGAAACCTGTTCATCATAAATCGGAGCAAAATGTGAAACATCTTACAGTTTCTGATTTTTTGTTTGTTTTTTTTGTTTCCTGTTTTCAGTCCAAGGAGGAATGTGAATACTTGATAAAATTGGCAACACCGCATATGCATAAGTCAACAGTTGTGGATACCAAAACCGGCAAGAGTGTTGACAGTAGGTTGTAACATCCTGAGATCTCTTGTTCATATATAATTTCATTTGAAAATAGTAAAGAAATTAATTTTGCATTATGCTTTGTTCAGGGTTAGAACAAGTTCAGGGATGTTTCTTAGAAGAGGCCAAGACAAGATAATCAGCACAATAGAGAAAAGGATTGCAGATTTTACCTTCATACCAGTAGGTACGCCACGGAGGTGATCTTATTTTAGGATTGTATATTATTAATGTTGAAAGAAGTTTCTTCTTATTGTTACATAAAATTTTCATCAAGAAATAAGAAGCCTTTTTATTTTAGTTATTTTTCTTTGTGAAGTTCATCATACAGCTTTCTTATTAACATATGAAATTTACTACTTTCTGATTATCTGATCTGATATGTATCCGTGCTTCTAAATCACCGAATAGGATATCAGTAACTGAAACCTAGTGAATTTAAGTACAGTTATAGTACTAGTCTTGTTAGGTATGTGTGTGGATCCAATATGTCATTGGGAAGTAAATATTAAGATTTCCCAATCCCTGGATTTAGAAATTACCACTGATCTGCTTCGGTGCTTTTGACATATTATATCTCTTATGCGATCAAATTGTTGGGATAAATTGCCATGAATTTCATTTGAAACCCGTTTTCTTCCTTGGCTGCCAAAACCACTAGCAGCTGCGATAAATTGCTCTTGGATAAGTGCAGCTTTAAGTCTAATAGTCCAGAACACATTGAATACCAAAAGTTAATTTGTCATGTTTGTATGAGAGAATGAAGGGTAAAAAATATCTGGTAATGATAAAGACCCCAAATTGCAATTGCAACATTCTGCAAACATTGACAAAAAGTTTTGTCATAAAAGAAAAAGCTTCATTTTCTCTTGTTTTTTTCTATAACAGACAAATAAGAAGGAAAATGACTTGTTTCAGGGTAAAAAGGGAATGCGATATTTCTGTTTTGTTTCCATCCAATCTCGTCAAATCTAAATACATATGACCAGGGGGAATTTAAAACCTAGGATTAAAAAGCAGTTCCCTTTCTCTGTCTTTTTTCCAAAAATAAAATGTCAACCAAATGAGGGATTAAAATTCATTCTCATGGTGTCCTTTATTTTCTCTTAATTTCATTGGAGCCAAACTGATGGGAGAGAAGTTATTTTTCTTTCTGAAAGCAGAAACAAGTGATCCATTTTGGAAATTGCACTACAATATGTATTTTCATATTTGCATCATATTCATAATCATCAAGATACAGTTTATATATGTACCTGCTTAATTTCCATACTTAACTGGGCTTACATGTATTGGCATCTGCTACAAGAAATAAGACATGGATACAAAGAAATTAGGCTTCTGGCCAATTTGTTTTCATCCTAGCTGCAGCATTAGTAATCATTTCTTTAGAAAAATGTAACATCTGAATCTTGCAAATGAACTTAACAGAAAACGGAGAGGGGCTTCAAGTGCTTCATTATGAAGTTGGTCAAAAGTATGAACCTCACTTTGATTTCTTTCACGACGAGTTCAATACCCAAAATGGCGGGCAGCGTATAGCCACTCTTCTCATGTACCTGTACGTTTATAACTTTTTTTCTTTTTTTTTCTTTTTTTTTCTTTTTTGTTGCTTTGCAAAGTGAGGCTATGGTACTTTGCAAAGTGTGGATTGGTCCGTGCTATGGATCAATATCTCATTTTTCAAAATTAAAACAGTCAATTCGAACCGCTCAACATGATCTCCATATGAAAATGTACTTGAAGACCAAATTTTACATTTTTTTAGAATCTTTTTACAATTTTTTTTAAATAGGTAGATAATCACTATTTTCGGATGGTTCAAAATTTTTAGATCAGGTGATTTTCAAAATTTCTAAAAAAATATAAAATTTGGTCTCCAAGTATATTTTTATATGGAGATTTTGTTGAACGGTTCGGATCGATTGTTTGAACTTTGTAAATGGAGGTATTGATCACGGACCGTTCCGTGCTTTGCAAAGTAACACCGCCTCACTCGTAGCAATGGATCAATTATATATATCTTGGCAACTATTTGTCGTTGTGTTTGTGTAGGTCTGATGTTGAGGAGGGTGGAGAGACGGTATTCCCTAATGCTAAATATAACAGCAGCTCTTTGCCGCATTACAATGAAATGTCAGAGTGCGCTAAACAAGGTCTTTCAGTAAAACCAAAAATGGGGGATGCATTGCTTTTTTGGAGCATGAAACCAGATGGCTCTCAAGATCCAACAAGTTTGCATGGTGAGGTTTATACAAATTCAAGAGGCTGTGTTTTTCCCGTTTTGCCCCTTCTCTGGCTTGGTTTTTCTTTCTCCTCAAAACCTTTTCGGTTAATGATAGGGATATTGATTTACTGGGTTGGATGGTTTTTATTTTGGATGTGTAATTCATGTGCCAAATTATCAGTCAGGCCCAATTTTTTTTTTTTTTTGTAAATGCTATACAAGTGATACCAGAAACTATACTGGTTGTATGTAACATTTATATCTTCTTTTTTGTTTCAGGAGGGTGTGCTGTAATTAAAGGGAACAAGTGGTCATCTACAAAATGGATGCGAGTGTACGAGTACAAAGTATAGTTCATTTGCTGTAACTCAAAAAAGGTATTTTGCCCTCTGTTTAAGTCATTCAGAAACTTTTGTTGTTATTATTTTCCCAAATTCTTCTTCTCATGCAATTGCTACTGTCTATTTTTTTTTCTTTTTTTTGTGTGAGAAATTGTAGTTTCTACTTATGATACTGTCATTAACTCAACAGCTATAGCAATAGCCAATAGCCCAATACTGATCTCAAAAGGTCTACTGTAAGAACTTCTGACACAATATTTGACAGAATTACTGACTTTTTAGAAGAAATTGAAGCATAATAAGAGTGCTATTGGTGAATTTACTATGTGCATTTGGTGTTACCAATGTGCATTTCATTCCAGTCCAGAGTTATTGTTATTCTGTTATTTTGCTTCGCTAAAGCGGCCTTCTTTTTGTAAGAAGAAACTCATCACTGTTGTTACAATTGTTGTTTTCCTTGTGTTATAATTCCAGAAATGTGATCTAAATGTTCTTGTATACATATCATTATAAATCCTGATTGGTGAAATCCGTACTTTTATTCTCTATCGGTGATATTTATATTTTTTTTTTGGTCTTATATATTTTTTATGAGTAAATGTTCTTATATTTCTTGTTCTTGACAGCACGCACTCGAGGATTTTTCTCAGAGATAGTTCCTGGATGAGGGCTTCTGTTTACACTTCTCGCGGGAGTAGATTCCTTTTGATCCATTTTTAAGTCTTAAATTTAACAAATTGGAGGGGGAATTTTTTTTATTTTTTTTTATTTTGAGCTGAAATATGCTATAAGGTCATTTGCGACCTTTCAGGCTATGTACAGATCATTCCTTGTTTGACCCTAATTAAGTATTTGTAATGAGTATTGATAGAGATGATTATTTATTTTTTTTCACTTAAAAATTAGCGCCGGGTACATTTTTTTTTTTTTTTTTTTGAAACCTTCATAGAGGCTGCGAAGTCGTGAGGGGGAATCGAACTCTCGACCTTTGGGTACAACAATCTTAGGATTTTTTCTTAGCCAACTGTGCTACCTCCCCTTACCTCCCCTTTCGTGCCGGGTACATTTTCAAAAGGCAATTTTCGAACGAGAAAAATGAACCGATGCCAACTGAAATATATATGTTTTTTGTTTCGGACGAATGATATTATTATTATTTAAAAAGAACATGTAAACACATTATTATTATGGAGAAATTAGATCCATGCCACTCCAAAATGTTTAATTTAGAAAAATGTCACTCCAAAGTTTGAGTTTTGCTAAATACCACCTCAAATCACAATTACCCAGAAAATTGCTCCAAATACAAAATGAATGTATATTTTCTTATTAACAATTTACAGTAGACCAAAATAGCCTTACTCTTCTTCTTGCGCAAGAAAACGAACACCAACTCCTTTTCATCTTACCTGGGATGCTTCTCCATTTTTCTTTGTCTCCTTTCTTAGGCGAGATCACATAGTGTTCCTCTCCATTCCGCACTTTTACGCAAGAAAACAAACACCAACCCTAAACTCGCAGTTCCTCTCCATTCCTCTCTACCAACTCCATTCCTCTCTGCAGTTCCTCTCCGTGTGCATTTTTGTATTATGAAACAGCTATCTCTGGATCAAACTTCAATTTAGTTTTCTTTTATTGTTAGTTCTGTTGTGTGTATTTCTGTTCAATTCCAACTTTGATTGGCGTTTGTATTTGTATTTTTTACCAATATATGCTTTGGTGTGCATTTTTTGAGTTTGTATACCCTGCTCTGACTGTATGAAATTTGCAAATCTGACTGGACTATTTGGTAATTTGTTACATCTATTTGTAATTTGTATTTGTAATTTGCAAATATGAAATTTGCTCTGACTGTATCAGTGCCCTCTGACTGTACCAGCAGCATTTGCTCTGACTGTATGAAATTTGCATAGCTTCAACATTTGCTCTGTACCAGTATATGCTTTGCTTCTATTCTGACTGTACCAGTATATGCTTTTCTTGTGATGAAGGACTTAATTGGATAATTAAGTATACAACTATACATATATGATGCTATATATGTTTTACTTGCCACCTTGCCAATACAAAATGCACCGAGTTGTTACTTTTTGAGTTTTAATTCTTGGATAATTCAGAACTTACACTCGGATCAGAACCCTGAGAGGCGGACGACAGTGGAGAGGCGGACTTCTTTTCACCTGGGAAGAGAGGAGACGAAGAGAGACAAAGACGAGGGTTCAGAACTTACACTCGGATCAGACCCATTAAGGGCCAGGGTATTTTTGGAATACTATTCAAATAACATCATTTTCTGTATAATAATTTGTATTTGGGGCAATTTTCTGAGTAATTGTGATAATTTTCTGAGTAATTGTGATTTGAGGTGGTGTTTAGCAAAACCAAACTTTGGGGTGGTATTTTTCTAAATTAAACATTTTAGAGTGGCATGGATCTAATTTTCCCTACTACTGCTGCTCTGTTGCTGCTGCTGCTGCTGCTCTGCTGCTGCTGCTGCTGCTACTCCTACTACTACTACTACTACTAATAAACGAAATTTTCTCTCTTTTGTAGTGATGATTTTTTGAGTAAAGGTTGGATGTTAAGTCATCTAATTATTTAATATTTACAAATGATTGATTTTTTTGGATTTAAATGTGCGATCTCTCATACGGAGAACATTGTTTTTGTCACTAAAATAAAATAAAGACCAGTTCTCACGCACACGCTAAATTACATGCATTGTATGTCAAATTTCTCATTTGTTAATATTTACAGTTTTAATGAGGGTGCATACCGGAATTTTCCCAAAATCACATCTTTCTCTTACAAAATATATTTATTATTTGAAAATATAATAAAAGAACTATTGAATTACTTTTTTAGAACTCTCAAAATCACAATAACTTTTGAAAATAAAAATATATTTAATAAACTGTTGCATTATCATTTTAATATATAAACTAAAACTCTCATATTTAATCTTCTAAAATGTAAAAGCTACACGTTTTCTCTAAAATTACAAATATCTTACAAATGCCGAATCTATGATTTAAAAATATAAAAACCCAAGTTTTGTCCACTGTTATATTTTCTGTCAAACCTCAATTTAAATTTTCACTCATAAAATTAGTTAGAAAACTGTTTTTTTGAGTGGTAATTTCACTAATTTGTGACAAACATGTTTAAATAATAAAATTCATGCTGGTTTTGGAAGTTAAACTACCTTCTAAAAATTAATTATATGTAGTTTTCTTGAAAAAAGTTAGATCTCATGCTCCACTGGCGAAACTAATTACTTAAAATCTATTAAATACTTCTTTAATAAAATTCATGATCAAAATTTTATGTTAAAAAAATAAAGGCGTTTTCCTGGGCTATTCATATCTGCAGTAACTCAAATTTTGAGTTTCTGCAGAACAAATCAGTACCGTCCGATCTTTGTTGGCACGAAATTAAAGGGTCCCATACATTATACCCATGGGCCGGATTGGCGCGGATTCTGAGCGGACAGTCCAGAGTTCAAAACAGATTTTGAGGTAATGCAGAGAAAATGATCTCGCGATTGTTAGCTGTCCCCAGAAAATTTGTATCCTCTGAGATATCTCATACTTTGCGTGACCGACGTGTCCGGTGCCTATTCGGGAAAAACGCAGGGGCCCCCTATTATTCGAGCTTTGAGATTCGTTTAGAAATTAGAACGTATTTCAACGGTTGGAGTTTTCCAAAAAGACGCGCAAAATATGAGATATCTCAGAGGATGCGATTTCCAGAAGATATTACTCGACACGTGTCGACATCCACGTGTAAAACTTCAGTCAGAACAGCTCTGCACTGCGCCTTTTTTTAATTATTCCTCCAGTCATGGCGCCATGTCTTCTGCTGGTATGAGCAAAGAAGAGTCTTCATCTAGACCAAGCAAGAGGCCAAAAAAGAGTAGAGGAGCAATGGCGGATCGGTTCTTCCCCAATGAGATGCCTGATTACGTGGATGAGAGAGAAAGCTCCGCTGCTACTGGATCCAGTCTCATCAGACTCCTCTCTCTCCCTGATCACGAAATATCTGCTAAGTTTTTGAAAGCTGGTCTCGACCTCAAAGACAAGGTTTCTTCTTCGATATTTTCTTTTGATTTTGTCTTCTCACAAATTAAAAAACAAGAAATTGGTGAATTGAACAGCTAATATTAGTGCACTGGACATATATATGCTTTGATTCCTTTCTACTTGTGACAATTTAATTAAGTTATTATCTTGTTTGGGCAAATTCAAATAATATACATTCTACAAATTGAAAGAAACCTGTTTTAGTAAGCTTTTGTTTAGGGGTACCAGATAGGTTAGTACCAACCCTTGTAAAATTCACATAATTTCATTATTAAAATTGGTGGGTTTTCAGTGGCAGAGCCACATTGAACTAGGGGTAGGCAAGCCTACCTTGGATTTTGAAAACTGGGTATAGGTCTATGTATAATCGGACTTTTGCCTACTCTCAGAGAAAATTTTGCCGACTCCTGGATAACCCACAGTCTGAATTGGTAAATTCACGGCAGTTTGCAACCTGCTAATCTACTAGTAATTTTTTTTTCTATCCTTAATAAAAATCCTAGCTACTCATCTATGGGTTTTCCCCACTCTTATAAAAAAAATGGAAGAAACCTCTGAAAACTGAATTGCATGATACTAAATACTTGTGCAGATAACCTGTCACCCCTTTTGTACAATGAAGAAACTAAATCTGTTGTCCTGGTTGGGTAATTAATGGAACTATATTTGTTGATTTATTATGTTTTAAGCAATTTCCTTGTTTTTTTTTCCAGATTGTGAAGGAGACATGGATACGAACCCGTCAGAAAGTGACCGACTATACCCTCTACACAGGTGCACTCGGAACAGCATTTTTATTGTTTAAGTCTTATCAAGTGACCGGAAGCCAAGAAGATCTCAGCTTATCTGCAAAGATCATCCAGGCATGTGACACGGCTTCTAAGGGCTTACCGTAAGAAATCTGATCCTTTTTTTTTCAGATTAAATGGACAATTTTACCCTTTTCTTTTTGCAAAATTGATAGGCTTATTTGATATGGGATCTATTTTAATAATAATTAGTGGGTTAGGAGCAGGTTTGTGACATTCATTTGTGGGAGAGCTGGTGTGTGTGCTCTTGGTGCTGTTGTGTCAGCAAAATTGAAAGACGAAGCTCTACTCCACCATTATTTAATCTCGTTCAATGAGGCAAGTCTCAATTTTTTCATATGGTTTGCTGATCTTGTCAGTGATTTTCATTACAATATTCAACTTTCTGATTTGGTCATGGATTTGCATAATATGCATTAAATATTAATCTGTTTTCAACAGATAACAATGTCTAGCACAGTCCCTAATGAGTTGCTGTATGGAAGAGCTGGATATCTATGGGCTTGCTCTTTCTTAAACAAACACCTTGATAAGAATACCATCCCCCCAAATAAAATGGTGAGTGTTCTACCCTTTTAATAAAAAGAATAAAAATCATAGTGGCTTATTCCAATTTGCACTTTTTTATCCGTATGATCATATTATCTCGAAAATGGATGTAAACCCTATATCAATGCTGCCGTGGAATGCGTCAGTGAGCCATTTCTCGCCAGCATCCATTCCTCAAATGTCAAGCAGAATCTTCAAAATTCAAGTTGATTCATGATTTAAATTGCAATTTGAGTTAATGCATGGAAAAAAAGCCTAAAATTTGCATACTCTTTTCTTCTGTGATAAATTTTCATACTGTCAAGATATGAATTGGGATTTGTGCTATCTTTGAGATTCTGATATGCATCTCAGTTTGGAATGTTTCCCTGAGGGATATCTTTCTCGAGCTAGCACATCTCTACTTTCTCTCTCTGACGCATTTATTTTTGGAAGTCTGTATTTGGTATTACACTGAATATGAAATTGTATTGTGCTAGTAGATATTCTTCCATAAGAATATGCTGTAATTCATATATATAAACTCAGGGTATTGCCTTTGTGTAATAAGAAAACTTCTTATAATAATTATTATTTTCCAGTTTCAATTCTTGTGATAAATCTTGTCACATACATCTTTCAGTTAAAAGATGACAGTAGGACCAAGGACAATACCAATCACTCTGTAATGCTACCAAAATGATCGATAAACTTTATGAACTAAAACATTATGTCGCTGATGCTTTATGAAACATGACAGGGTCCATTGATGAAGGAGATAATCAGAGAAGGAAGGAGGCTATCTAAGAAGAGCAGGTGCCCCCTTATGTATGAGTGGCACGGGAAGAAGTACTGGGGTGCGGCCCACGGGCTGACTGGCATCATGCATGTATTAATGGACATGAAATTGGAGTCAGATGAGACTGAAGACGTGAAAGGAACTCTAAATTACATGATTCAAAACCGTTTTCCAGGTGGGAATTACCCTTCGAGCGAGGGAAGCACTGATGACCACCTCGTACACTGGTGCCATGGGGCACCTGGTGTTTCTCTTACAATGGCTAAAGCATATGAGGTTTGAATCCTTGATCAATTTTATGGTAACTCAATAACCAAAAGAAGTATGGAACAAAACCTGGAAAAATTGTAATCATCATCTCTAAACTAATATCCTGCCTCCCTATTTTCTTCAGATGATACCTAAACTACTACCTCCTCCGTAATGGTATCTATCTAAATTAGATGAGAGAGAGGGGGGGGGTTTCCGGATTTAGGAGAGGAAGATAATTATTAACATTTAGCATTGAGTGAGGCTATAGTACTATGCATAGTGCAGATTGGCCCGTACTACAGATCAGTAAAATGTAGCTGCAGATTAAATTTTACAGTTTTTAGAATTTTTTCACTATTTCTTTAGATAGGTAGAAAATCAATCCTTTTTTTTAATGAAATGGAATCTTTAGATCAAGTGATTTTCTACCGATCTAAAATAATAGTAAAAAAATTCTAAAAAACGGAAAATTTGATCTATTAGAATATTTTTCATATGGAGATCTTGTTGAACAGTTCAAATCGATTGTATGGATGTTAAAAATTGAGATATTGATCCATGGTACAGACCAATATGTGCTATGCAAAGTAACGCAGCCTCACTCTTTTGCATTTGTTTTTTTAGGGGCAGGTGTATATTTCTTGTTTGCATGGTGTATCCCAAGTAGTTCTGTGGGGGGCTACATTATGAATCCTTATATTTTTTTTGTTTGTATGCAAACAAAAATATTGACAAAGGAAAAATGCATTTTTTAGGTTTTCAAGGAAGACCGGTTCATGCGTGCAGCATCAGATGCTGCTGAGGTGGTATGGAACCGAGGTCTCCTCAAGCGGGTTGGGATATGCCATGGTATAAGTGGTAATGCATACACCTTTCTCTCCCTCTACCGAAGGATGGGCAACTTGGAATACCTGTACCGTGCAAAGGCCTTCACATGTTTCCTACTCGACAGAGGCACTGAGCTCATAGCTGAGGGAATAATGCATTGTGGGGACCGCCCTTTTTCACTGTTTGAAGGTCAGGCTGGCATGGCTTATTTGTTTTTGGATATGGTAAAGCCAGCTGAGTCTGGGTTCCCGGGTTATGAACTTTAAGGCCTTGATGCACATGTATAGGGTTAATGATATGTAAGAAATTGTGAGGACCAGTATTTTTTTTTCTTTTTGGTTGTTTAGTGAGAGAACAAGAATAATGTCTTGTAGCAATTGTACTCCTTGAGAACAATTCGGTTGAGCCTGTGTTGTAAATTTTTTTCTTTCACTTGCTAGTGTTTCCTTCAAATTAAACTTTAGTAATTAAGGGAGCTACATGGATAATTTTTCAGGAGCTTGTTTAATTAAATTTGTAGTTCAGGTTAGGGGTGTAAACGGTCGGATACGGATCAGATAGTGATCAAATCGTATTCTTATTTGATATTTTTTTTGGATACATATACGTATTGGGTATTGGATATTAAACGATACGAATACAGATCGGAGAATATATATATATGATTATAATTTGAATAATTTATGTTGAAACATTAGAAGATGATCCTATCGAAGAGGAGAAGGATCATAAAAAAGCCAAGTCCGTTACATATGCTCCAAACCCTTCACGAGCAAGAGGAACGAGAGGTGATAGATCAGAACGTCGCATAAGATCTAGAAGCAGAAGCAAGCTATATGAGGTACCGGCACCAGCGGTACGAATCAGGAGATTATTGAGCCACCTGCACGCAAAGTTTCTGAACCACCTGCAGTCCGTGCGGTGTCTGATGAAGTTTACATGCAGCTAGACGGACTGCAGTGTCTGATGAAGTTTACATGCAGCTAGATGGTGTAATTTTAAATTTTCTAGTCTAAACATGTACGACCTTATGATCAGAAAAGCAATCACTGAAGTTTACATGCAGCTAGATGGTGTAATTTTAAATTTTCTAGCCTAAACATGTACGACCTTACGATCAGGAGAGCAATCACGTGAACAAGCATAGGGTTTCAAAGACAATACCTCTCTAACTGAATAGAGCGAGAACAGCCAAAAGCTTGCACCTTGGTCTCCGTTGTTGCCTTCTTCTCCAAGTTACCACAATGACAACCTCAAAGCTTGATCCACCCAATGTTTGATTGAAAGAGATGATTTCAAAGCTCTAAGGTAATTATTTTTCACCCATTTCAGATATACCCCGCAAGCTTGCATATTTTATGTTTTTTTTTTTTCTCTTTAAAACAATTTTTCCATTCTTCAGTAAAATTTCCCTTCTTTTAGGCATAAATTTGGATTAATTAATGCTTCTTGTTTGCCAACTGATATGTTTTCCCTTTATATCTTTTTTAAGCACATGAGACTACTGTTTCGATGAATGTTATGAATAGATCAGAAGATAAATTTTATCGCATTAGAGAAGGAAACGAAGCAAAAAGAAGAGGGAAGATGAGAGAGCCGATGAAAGAAGCAGGGGAAGTAGCATAGTTACAGACTTACAGTGAAGATTTTATTATAGATTATTCATAACATAGTTATGAAGATGAAATTCTATGGAATATGTATGATACTTTGTTCAAAAAATTTGTTGTGCTTGTGCAATATTTGAAAGGCAGGAGCCTTATTTACCATGCATGTTTTTCTTTTACTTTTTTTTTTTTTATTCTAACAACCTTCACACATTTTATTTCCAAAAGTTGACTATTAATATAGTAAATGACACAAAAAAGAGATAACTTCAATCGGGGTTCAGCCCGAGAATGACATAAATTTTTTTGGGCACTTCATCAATGTTTTTTAATGAAACATCAATGTTTTTACAATGAATCATCGATGCATCAGTGTCACGATTAACCAGATATATAATATTGGCGCGTCCTCAATAATTTATAATAAAATACAGATGTTTTTCCAATGAAATATTGATGCACTTGTACTGAGATTAACCGGAGGTATAATAAGATCGGCGCATCATTGATGTTTCTCTTTTTGTTCTGTTAGTTATTCATGGTTATATATTGTGAGATTGATATTCACATAACAAACTTGTAATCTATATGCTATTTATATGAGAGAAGTTCTTACAAAAAAAAAAAAAAAATTACTACTGAAATGCTCGCGGTAGACATACATAAATTTTGTAGAGTGAGGGAAGGTTCGGAATTTCATTTTTTATATTAATTAAAATTTCGGGGATTCAGCAGTTACCACACACATTTTCTATCAAAGGCATGAGATTGATTGCTAAATACGGGAAACACTCACAAACTCATGACGTCTAACTTCAAAATGATTAGTTAATTATGCTCAGGTGATCGACCAGAGACAACACAAACTAAGCTCCATTGCTGTCGAATCTTATCAGGATAAAATCTATTTATTCTCAGAAAATGTTGATTTATAGTGAAACAAGTGAAAACTGTAGCGGACGGAATAGACATTTCCGTCCTTCCTGTATATCAACATTTCTGTTATAAAATAAAGATAACAAATATAAATAAGAAGAGAAGATGTAAAAGATGACAATCTCTTTATTCATATATTTCTCATATGTGCAATAGAAGATTACAATGTCTCTATTTATAGGTTACAAATTGCACATGAAAACCATTACAATAATAAATAAGAGAATAAAATCCAAATAGTAGTGGACATGAATTCCAATAGTAGTGGGGTAGTGGAAAGTGAATGATGATTAATATTGGAAGTTACAATATGAATGACATCCACACATTTATAATATATTCATAACACTTGTCCTTGGATGCTCATTCATAAGAATATGCCTCATTAAAATCTTACTAGGAAAAATCCTATGGGATAAAAACCTAGTGAAGGAAAAAGAGTGCAATATTATTCTAAATACGCAACTACAACCTTACCCGGAAAACCCAGTGGGAAAAACCATGGTTAAGGAAAATATAGTGCATATTAACTCCCCCTCATTACAGCATTACCTTTAAGTTGGCAAACTCCAATATTACGAACTAACTTTTCGAATATTGCCATAAGGAGCGCCTTAGTGAATAAATCTACCAGATTCTCACTTGAATGGATTTGTTAAATATTAATAACATTATCCTGATTTTATTTGAATAATACATGTAATATTTTCTTCATATATGATCGTCAGGATCATTTCTCCATAAGACAAGCCATATGTCTGACGAATGTGTTGAATCACAGATCTTAACCAAACACATTCTCGGCTTTGTGTGTTGCTAGAATAATAAATATATCAGGTCTTGTATGTCCAACAAAAAATATAAGTGCTCATATTGCACTAAGATATAGTACTTCAGGACCAAATAATTTTTCATCAATTGTTCTTTCAACACACATGTAATATATTTTTCTCGGTGTATAAAAATATTACTTCTCAAATGTTCAATTTAAAATTTAAAATCCAAGGCTAAAAATTTGTTCTCCCAAAATCTTTCATCTTAAATTCTTCCTTTAAATAAATTATTTATTTTAGAAGCTCTTCAGGAGTTTCATCTTTCAACATAGATTGCAATCATAACAAAATTATTTTCATATATTTTCACAAAAATACAAAATGTAACATTTTTATATCCATATTGCTTTAATCAATATAAAAATTTATTCAATTTAATTGAATAATGTTCTCGAGAACCTAAATTATATGCTTCAGGCATCTTAAATCATTCAGGAATTTTTATATAAATATCATTATCAAGCGAGCCATATAAATATGATGTAACAACATTCATTAGGTGCAAATCAAGTCCTTCATGGACTGCCAGACTATTTATAAACTGAAAAGTTATTGCATTCACCACAGGTGAGTATGTTTATTCATAATCAATTTTATGTTTTTGCGAAAAAAACCTTGGGCTACAAGCCGCATTTTATATCTTACAATTTCATCTTTCTCATTTCTTTTTCACATATATACTCATTTATATCCTATTGGTTTTACACATTTAGGTATTGGAACTACATGTCCAAACACTTTTCGTTTTTTTTAAGAGAGTTTAACTCTGCCTCAATTGCACCTTTCCATTTTGGCCAATCATTTCTTTATCGATATTTTTTAATAGACTTCGGGTCATGATCCTTACTGTTTATTATATTTAGCGCTATATTATTTGCAAAAATATCATTGATATCAATTTCATCTCGGTTCCATCTTATTCCATTCATGATATAATTTATCGAGATCTCTTCATTTTCATGAATTTCAGATACCTGAGTTTCTATTGGAACTCCAACATTACTTATAATTTGATTCTCTTCTGGAGTTTTATATGAAATTATCATATTCTCAACTTGACCATTTTCATTCTTTGCTCCTTTTCTTTTTCGAGGATTTTTATCTTTGGAACCGATTGGTCTTCCACGCTTTATGCGTGTTATAATTTCATTAGTCTACCCAACAGGGACATCGACTTTAATTGGAGCATTAGCAGCTGGTACATGTGATTTGATCACTTTCTTTGAATCAGTAAATGCGTCTGGCAATTGATTAGTAAATATTTGCAAATGAATTATCTTTTGAGGATCAAAATGAGACACTAATAATTCATACTAATATATTTTTCCAACTGATTTTGTTTTCTCTCCCCCTAAGGTTGGAAATATTAACTCATCAAAATGACAATTGGCAAACCTAGTCGTCAATAAATCTCTTGTCATTGATTCCATATACTTTATTATAGATGGAGATTCAAATTAAACATAAATTTCCAACCTTCTATGAGTTTCCATTTTAGTGCGTTGTGGTGGAGCAATTAGAACATATATCGCACATTCAAAAAAATTTATATGAGAAATATTAGATATGTGACCAAAAACTAATTGTAAAGGGAAATTTTTATTATAACTAGTTGGCCTGATGCGAATTAATTCTGCTGCATGCAAAATAACATGTTTTCATTTTATGTATGAACATAAACTACATGATGTTCAACATCAATTCTAATATACATGTATTATCTGAGAAACAAATTCACCAGCATTATTTAGACGTATATTCTTAATTGAATAATCATAAAATTATGCTCTTAATCAAATAAATTGAGCAAGTAATCTCGCAAACGCCAGGTTGCAAATTGATAATAAATATACATGTGACCATCTAATTGATGCATCAATTATAACCATAAAATATCTAAATGGTCACAAATGTCACCCTGTATATGTTCTAGAAATGTAAGAGATTCATTTCGTATTTTCACTGGTGATGGTCGGACAATCAACTTTTCTTGAGAACATGCAACGCATGACAATTCATTAGATTAAAGAATCTTCTGGTTCTTTAATGAATGTCCTTATGAATTCTCTATTATTATTTTTTTCACATCATTATTGATCCGGAATGGTCCAACCGGTCATGCCAAATTATAAACATATTCTTATATGTAAACTTCTAGTTTACATTAACATGTACTTCAATTGTACTAATATATGCGTGGTACAAGCCGGAGGAAACATAGGCAATTTCTCTAACATGCATTTTTTTATTGGTTGTCTCAACACGATACCCATTTCAGCGGATATCCTTAAAACTTAACAAATTCCTTTGAGACTTAAAGAATATATGCATCATTAATGTAAATTTGTGTTCCTCCATGTAACAACAATGTAGCTCTTCCGGAGCCTTCAATATATATATATATATATTTTATTAACAACAATTGCAATTAACAAAAAGTAAGAAATAAAAAATATCAACATGAGAACGAAATCATAACAACAATTGCAATGTTATGGTAATGTATCAATTAATATGAATATGGTGCAGGTTTGTATAACGGCTACTTTTTTTTGTACTTTGCTGGTTTGGTATCATATTAGTTTTCTCAAATGGTCGATAAAGCATAATTTCACCTGATTAGCTAAACAATTTTGATCTCTATCGACACTCTAACTGTACAATTTGACATCAAAACCTAAGACTAGATCAATCAAAACCAATAGACTAACAAAACCCAAAATAAATATGACTTCAACAATAATTTATTTATTGCTATCATTGCTTAAGTGATTATTTCTTTTTTCGTTTTTAAAATTTTTTTTAACAAAATCCAAATGAATAACTTCAATTTGAATAAGATAAAAGCCACATTCACAAACAAAAAAAATTCTCGATATTTTGTCTCCTTATTATCAGTAAGTCAACAAAATATTATGGCGTACGACAGGTACGTGGCCAATAATATTTATCACCACAATGATAATATGAATTATCTTATTTGCTATTATATGAATTCTTCTTCTCATTATTTCTTCACTTCTGATGGAACGATGTGTCTTTTCTTCATTATCATGTTCACATCTAAGAATTTGTCCACAAATTATTATCATATTATTTTCACTTCTAGTGAAATTATTATGTTATTCAACCATAATGAGAGAACAAAATTTACTCAAAATTTTTTGTAGAAATCTTCTTCAGGAAGATTAATAATTAGAAAAAAAATATATATGGACATCACATAAATTTTTTTCTGCACTATTTAATCTTCTTCAGAAAAATTTCTTAAGATCTTCTTAATATTTATTGAAATCTTCTTCGGGAAGATTAAATTATATAAATTTTCTTAAAATCTTCTTCCGAAAGATTGAATTATTGAGATTTTTTTTTAACATGAATATGTTAAAATTGAATACTATGACATAATATTTTCTTATTTCATAATTTAATTCCATGGCTTCGGGCCCATTGAATATATATCTATAAATGTCAATACTATGGCTTCGGGCCAATTTCATTTCACAATACAACTTCAATTTCTCAAGCACGTCATAACAAGAGGCCTTTTCACAGCTTAATTAAAAAATAAATATAAAATTAACACGATATATGATACAAAATTTTATGATGCTATTGAAAAAAATACAAGTCAGATCTAAAATTTATATTGAATATATCTATATTTAAGAAAATTTCATTAGATCTAAAATTGCACATTATGAAAAAAAAAAAACAAATTTCACATTAAAATTTTTATGTTTAACGTATGGCTTCGGGCCATTTGATATTAACATAATGTAACATTAATTTTGATATACATTATTCAGATGACTGCGGGCCATTTCATCAACATGATTTATATTCATATGGCTTCGGGTCATTTCATTAATATAATATAAAGGTAACACATAAATGGTCTTAAAATTTTATTGAAATCTTCTTGAGAAAGATTCTTCTTAATATTTTTTGAAATTAATCTTCTTCATGAAAGATCATAATATTTCTTAAAATCTTCGTCAGGAAGATTAAATCATTGTAAAAAAAAATTACACATCATATAAACCTTTTTGAAATCTTCTTCAAGAAGATTTATTGAAATACTCTTAATATAAAATTTGTATATCATGTAAATCTTCTTCAGAAAGATATCTTCAAATCTTCTTATATTAATTTTGTATATCATAAAAATATTCTTCAGAAAGATTTCTTTAAATCTTCTCATATTAATCATATGAATCTTCTTCAAGAAGATTTCTTGAAATATTTTAAATTTTTCTTAGAATCTTCTTCAGGAAGATTAAATTATTGTGTACATTAAAAAAAATATGAACCATATTGCACATCTTAAAATAAATATACATAAATTGATAACTGATTCCATTTAATAATTACTTATTATGAGGATTATATGTATAAATGGAATTGAAATAAAATATATCAAAGTTACCTCGAATCTTCAACTAGTAGAGCTCTCGTGCTGATAACGTGTTATAAAATAAAGATAAACAAATATAAACAAGAAGAGAAGATGTAAAAGATGATAATTTCTTTATTCATATATTTCTCATATGTACAATAGAAGATTACAATGTCTCTATTTATAGACTACAAATTGTACATGAAAACCATTACAATAATAAATAAGAAAATAAAATTCAAATAGTAGTGGACATGAATTCCAATGATAGTGGGGTAGTGAAAAGTGAATGAGGATTAATATTGGGAGTTACAATATGAATGACATCCACACATTTATAATATATTCATAACAATTTCATATAAATGTAACCCTTTTTCGATATATTTTTTCCTATTAATAAAAAATTCCGGCCAACTATAACCTTGGAAAAAAACATTAAGCATATTGGTACGTACAGAGCAGCTCTTTATATTTAACTTCTTCTTTTTAAACAAGAATTGGTAGACAATTAATAAACTTAGAGCACCATATTTGGGTTGTAACTTCTGAGTTTTCTTCTGTGTTCTTCTTCCTTACACAGGTACCATTATCATCCCATACTGGGTACCGGTTCAAACAATTATCCCCATGAACCGGAATTTTCATCTCTGTCAAAATCTCTAACACACTCCAACACCAAACTGTTGCATTTGGGGCCACTACCAAATCCAAGTTGCAATATTTTATCACCCTTTTTAATCTTCCCTTTTGCCTCTGTATAAGCCATTTGGTACCATATGGAGGCCGCTGACTGGTTTCCGTACCGGTGAAATGTTGCTAAAACGTTCTCAACCTCTTCCTCATCAAATCCTAACCCTTTCCCAACTCTTTTTATTAATTCTATACTAGATGTCGATGGAAAGCAAAGGTGATTCACTGCCTTCTTGAAATCTGGTACATATTCTATGCCATTATTGAAAATGCGGCAAATGATATACCTGATTTTCTCTTCCCATGGTAGGATAATTGGCCCGAGATATTTAAGGTGGGAGCGGAGAAGGTTCGACATTACATTTGCTACGATATGGCGCTCAAACGAGAAGCCTATAATGCCTTCATCGTCCTCCATTAATGAAGCAAAGTGATATGCGACATCATCAAATGTGTGTTGGGTCCGTAGCAAGTGTCTGAGATGGTATTTTGGTTGCGAGGTACCGGGTTTGACCTGGTTTGTCACAAGTGCGGCTGCACAACCCATCCGAAAGAAACAATTGAGTAACAACTTGCACTGGTCCTTGCCACGGTACCTACAATGCATCAAATGAATTACAGTCGATTCATTAAGTATACGAATGATTATGTTCTCAACTAGATTCCTAATTAAACTATATTCAAATTATTTCATTCATTATTTTCTCAAAGACTTAAAACTGTTGAAATTTTGAGTTCATCAAATAAGTTAATTTCAAATTTCCACAGTCCAAATGCAAATGAAAATACGAACAAGGTTCAAACAAATATAAACATTTTAACTGAAAAGAAACCACACTGTGGAGCTGCGTACCATCCGATGGAGAGTATCTCTGTGCTGATGACTAGAGCATATGACCTTGCTCTACGTTTCTCAAGAAAGCCTTTTGCAATGTCGATCCCGATTACACCGGCCCCGCAACCCATGCCTGAAATGTTGTAACTCTTGACATCTGACCGCATATCATAGTGGTTTACTATTATCGAAGAAAGAGAAGGGGAATGATAGAAGCTGCTACAATTCACCACAACCAAGTCTATTTCGCAAGGCAAAACCTTCGTTTTGGCAAAGAGTTCATCGAGCGTTGGAAAGAATATCATGTGGGTTTCTTGAATTGCATCTTCATGTGTGGAAGAAGGTGGAATGAGAAGGAGAGAAGGTGGCAAACATGTCTCGTTTCCAATGCCAGAAGAAGTTATAACCTTGGTCATAAAAGAAATGCTCTCTTTGTCAAAGCATTTCATAAGGCAAAGGTGCTCATGGAACATTGAAAGGGGCACTCTTAGACTCTTTGGAGGCTTGAGGTATGAGAAATCTATTATATAAATTTGGGAAGGGGAGAGCAAGCGATGGAACAATAATGCAAGAGATATTGGTATCACGTGGTATATTGGATGATAGTTAAAGAGGAAGAAGAAGGTTTGCATGGTAATGCAAAGGAGATGAGAAAAAATAGCACTGAAATGGTGAACTAGAAAAATGATGTGATCTTTGTGGGATATGTCCATCTTGAATTTGGCCGAGAGAGATGTGGTGCAATATTGGGTGAGAACTGAGAAGTGAGGTGATATATATATATTATATAGAGGGATGCTATACCAAATTTCAGCGATATTTTTGTTAGAATCAACTACAGCCGTTGATTCTTTGAAGGGTAAAGTTGGTATTACTCCTTTCTGTTAGGCTCTCCGTTAATGTTTCTCTCTCTTCCAAACCACGCTGACAGTATCCCTCTCCCTCAAATCGATCGCCGGACTCACCCCGCTTTCTCGCTCAGTATCATTCTCCCTCTCGTCGGTCCCCTCTCTCACTCTTTCCATTCGCTCCGTATTCCAGGTCACCCTCTCTCTCTCTCTGTCTGATACACAACACTATCATCAGAGGGAGGCCAAAGTAGGTCTAGTGTAGGTCCCATCTCTCCTTCTTTTGTTTCTGAAGTATGTGAGATTTTTCTTCTACATAGGTAGGGTTCAATATATAATTAGAAGATCTGACTTTTATTGAAGTTTTTTATCCATGCCTTCATTGTGTTTGTCTAAAAGCCTGAGAGAATTAGTGATACACAAAAGTTTCATGTTTTTTCAGACATCAGGGCTTCGCAATCTCTCACAACTCTTGGAAATACGATTACAATATGCTAATGATGTCCAGCTCTTTTGTGGTGCTAAAAGGGTGTTACAATAAGCGAAACTACTCTTACTCAGTAAGCTGCCTGAGTACAACAGTCAAGAATCCAAAAGGGTTAGTGTTTTCAACTTTTGTGTCTTTTAACTAATGTACGTATTTTGTTTGGTCATATAAGGATAACGAGTGTCATAATTAGGTTTTCTTTTATTGGTGCAAGATCTGACTGGTAGGTACAATCCCATGATCTTTTATTGACTCTCATTTAACACATTTAGGAGGACTGAGTCCCATGTTTCCTAATTTCTTCTAAATCCTCATGTACCATCGATACATTTGCCATGTTAATAATTAGTCAGATCAAGTATACTTGAGGAGTTATCGATTGGAATTGGTGGTCAACATGAATCTCAAAGTGACAATAATAGCTAGCTTAAGGATTTATATACTGAGATTAAGACCAAACTCAAGTACCAGGAAATGGGCAATGTGGTATAGCTCCTTGAGGCCAATTATGAGTTGGTCAAGCAAACGATGGAAAACAGTTCAAAAGGGATTGAAC
Source organism: Carex cristatella (assembly GCA_024447775.1). Lineage (NCBI taxonomy): Eukaryota > Viridiplantae > Streptophyta > Magnoliopsida > Poales > Cyperaceae > Carex > Carex cristatella. The sequence goes on along the minus strand of JAJHPF010000008.1, from coordinate 3,989,138 downwards.
AAGCTGCTATTTTAGAAAGTTTTGATATTGGGATATTTTGGTGCTGGAGACATAAAGACTTCGCGTCAAATTTTAAATGTGGTATTTTTTTTGCCTTAATTCCACTTGGATCTAACTCCAAATTGGATGCATTTATGAGTCTCTGTTAATAGAATATGTTGTCTACAAATTATTCTCAAATTTGTAAATATTTGCAAATAATCACCATACTGTTAAAATATAAATATAACACTGATCCAGCAATAAAAAGGACTCAAATTGTCTTTGAGCTTTTCATGTTATTGAATTTGTGTATGTACCTATCAATTCTTTCATAAAAGTTAGATTTTTTTTCCATCCATTTTCCATTTCTAAAAATTTATCAATGAAATTTATTGCCCTTTGATATCTTCCTACCAGGTACCAGCCCATAACCTCATTACATTTATTTTACATTGGAAGTCAGTCTTATTTCTTGTCGGTTGTCAGTAATAAATGAGTTTGTTAGGTACCATTTTAATGTTGTGTTTCATGTTCTTTGTTTGATGTTTTTATTGTTCTTTAAGATTTTTTTTTGTGCTTTTGTTTGTAAGTACTTGCATAAGTGAAATTGTATTGGAAGATTCTGAATTACTAATTGTTAGAAAATTTACCAAGTTCTAGTACCAATTTTTCTTCAGTTCATACAAATTATTTCATACCAGTATCGATTATGCCAAAAATAATTGAATTTTTTTTCCTGGTATCCTTTATAATATAGTAAGAATATGAAAGACAACAATCTGTGTTGCTCTATTTGTGTCGGCTATTGGTGACAAACGATACAGAAAGAAATTTGTATCGGTTTTATTAAAAAAAACGATACAAAAAATAATCTGTATCAGCTTAAATAAAACCCGACACAGATACCAAACAATTTGTATCGGTTTTTAGTAAAATAGCCGACACAAATAATCTGTATCAGTTCTTTACTAAAAGCTGATACAAATTGTCAACATTCTGTGTCGGTTATTCTTTATTAACCAATAGAATTTAACAATTTGTGTCGGTTATTTTTTACCCGATACAAATTCTGAGTGAGAAATATTTTATTATTTAAAATTACAATTTGTGTCGGTTATTAGTTATTAACCGACACAGATTGTCAACATTCTGTGTCGGTTATTCTTTATTAACCGATACAATTTAACAATTTGTGTCGGTTATTTTTTATCCGATGCAGATTCTGAGTGAGAAATATTTTATTATATAAAATTACAATTTGTATTGGTTATTAGTTATTAACCGATACATATATTTCAAATTTCATTTTTACTTAAGAGTTTTTTCAAACCCGGCCTCCTCTTATTTCTCACTTCTTTCTCTTCCACTCTGCCTCCTCCGTTCACCCTCACTCGGCCTCTCATTTCTGTCGCAGAAGCACCACCTCCTCCTCACTCTCCGCCTCTGTCTCCGCTCTGGTAGCTAGAATCCGATCCGAGTTCTCTCCGCTCACACCACCTCCTCCTCACTCTAGCGCCTAGGGTTCAGCGGACTCACCACCTTCTCCTCGCGGCAGAAGCATCAGTGTGCCGGCAGAAGCACTCCTCCTCCTCACGTCTCTCTCTCTTTCTCGGGTAAGATTTAGGTTTTATTCATATATAGATTCTTGTATCTTACATATAAATATCAAATTTATTTGAAAAATAACATAGTAAATTGACTACAATTAATTTAACGGTTAATTACAATATAATGTGCTACTATTTCAATCCTGCCGGAAGAGCAAAAATAATCATACATGTTCTTTTTAATTTGAGTAAAATGTAATATAAATTTAAGTTCACTAAAGTGATTTGTGAGTTCAATCTCAAAATTATCAGGCTGATTTAAAATTGAGAATTCAAAACGCCAATTTTGATTTAATTTATGAACTAGATATTCATGTTTTAAAACAGTAATTATATTTTTAATTTTTTTTAAAGTTGTTCCAAGTTGGTCTAATTATATAAACCAAGAGCTCACGAAAAAGGAAGTACTAAAATTTCTAACTGCTATGCTTGTGATGTCAAATTTAAGTATCATGATAAGAGTGCCAGTACTAAAATTCTTGTAAACTTCCCGTACTATAACTATCTGTGGAGACCATAACTAGTAGGGGATCGCAAAACTCTAGTATTGAATTATTTTTTTCTAAAAGTATTAATATTGACATTCTCAACTATTTTACCCTATGCACGGAGGTATTATATCTGCTATGAGGTGAATCTTTTTTACATAAATAATTGTTCCCCAACCAAATTCCTCAAATGTCCCCGTATCATAAAATCACGAACGTGGAGATGGACCATACACATTTTTAGATGTGAAGTTTTTTTCTCTGTTAATTCAATCTTGTCCATATTCTGACAATCTGTGAGAAATTTTACGAATCTAAAATCATAAACGACTTCTACGTAACTTTCTCTTTCAAATGAGATCCATGATGAAGTATTTTTGAGCTCGTCGTCACATAAATATTTATACCTCGTCATTCAAGTATTTATGCCCATGGGCAGATCTAGGATTTCATTCAGTGGTAGGCACAAAATATTGATAAAAGTATAATTTTTTTCTTCGACAAATCATAGCATAGTAGATAGGGAACTAAAAAAGTCACAGCACAACCGGACACGTCATGGCACGATATGGTTTCATCATGACAGGACAAGACACATGTCGGTCCTATGCCATGTCTCGCATGTCCCGTATGTGACCATCTTTTGAAAATTTGGCACGACACGGCACGTAACGCGAAGGTTTTGGTCACAGCACAACACATGGTCACATGTAATTAGGACTGTTATATTTTGACCGAATGATGAATCTTGAATAAACTAACCTAAATTATGAAAAAAAAACATTGTTAAACGTGTGTGTGACCAGTCATATTTGAACACATCACGTGTGGTCACGGCGTGCCTTGGCCATTGCGTGACTAATATGTTGTGACCATTCACGTGTCATTACCATCCTTCCAAATTTGGCCATGACACAACACATATAAATCTTACTCGATCATGACACGACACGTGATCTATGTCACGGTGTGACTAGTCACGACACGGTACATATTAGGTGGAGTAGCGAATCTGACTTTTTTTTTTCTCCTGATGTATCCACGATTCTTCTAAGCGGAGTAACTAATCAAACCGCGTCTTTTTCTTTCTTTCTTTCTTTCTTTTACGCGAATCAGTCTCGATTAACTTTCTTTTCCGTGCAATTTCTTTTACTGAGCTGTGAATTAAAGCTAGTGGTAGTCATTATTTTCATCCAGGGGTAGGCACAAGTATAAAATATCACTGGGTTTTAAAAAAAAATTCGAATCCAGGAGTAGGCGCACGTGCCTACCCCTGACCCTTCTTATATCCGCCAATGTTTATACCTATATTTGCAAGTATTTTTTTACAAATGACACTGGATGACGTTTGAAAATACTAATATCAAGTATTGAAAGTATTTATACTGATGCGTTGAAGTATGTATACCTATGAGATCAATTATTTTTACTAGAGGAAGATTGACATGGAGATGATTGTGGAATGTTGATGCGGGGATACGAGGTCCGTACTACTTTATTATAGAAAATGTTGATGCGAAGACAATTAGAAGATTGAAAAATGAGATAATCATATCAAGTTATATCGAAGTATTAATATGTTATTTTTCAAGTATTTATACTATAAAAGTTAATGCGGAAAAAAGTGTGGAAACTGGAAAAAAAAAAAAAAAAGACTCTATAACTAGTGGAGACATAGTACATTATTAGAGGAAGATTGATGTAGAAATAATGCGAGAATTTAAGAGGGGAGATTCAATAATTATTTCAAATTTAATACGTTACTTCGCTGTTTAGACTCAATTTAGTAATTTTGAAATAAATTCACGGATTTCTTTTAAGAGCTTGAGCTCACCTACAATTACTCTCTCCTGTCCTAAATAAATCACAAACCACAAAATAGAAACATTTTATTCTAGAGTAGAAAAGCCCATGGTAGGCACAGACCATTCCAAACTAGTATCCTTAATTATATAACCCTTTTTATAGCAAAACATGGCTCTTTAATTGAAGGGTTTATCAGGAAAAAATATACAATATTTTCGTAGACAATGCCATCGATCTAAACTGAAACTAATAAAAGGTGGATATAAAAAATCTGACAAACAAGATTAGATTGGTGGCATTCATGTGTCGATCACGTAACGTGATTCTTATGTTGTGTGATGTGATTGTCCTCTATATTTTAGTAACGTTACATCACACGTTATATAATTAATATGTGACTAACATTTTCAACATTAATTTTAATTATAATTTATTTTGTAATAGTTTATTATACTCTGGTACATTATTATTATTATTTTTGAACTAACTTAAACATGAAATAATAATTAAATATGATCAGTCACGTTACGCAAATAGTCACATTACGTGTAGTTATGGTGTGCCCACATGTGACTTAACTAGCCGTAGTGGCATAGCCACACCAAATGAATATGGGTCAATTAATTTCCATTTTTGTCAAGATTTTTTGTTCTTTAGCTCTATTTTATTTATATATAATTTAGAATAAATATGCTATAGGTAGTATAAATTGATCTTAAATCTTAGCAAATTTTGTTGTGTAATTTAAAAGTCTGACTTCACTTCTAACTAGCTGTGATCATACGTGACTATTCCACGTTCAGAGTAGGTCCAATGTCCACCGGACCTACTTTGTTTTGATGGGTGAAATGACTATTCAATTACATCAAGATCCGTGCTAAGGACATTAAAATCCGTGCAGCTCTTTTTCAATTTCCGTGCGTACTAATCTTAGTACTAATTGTATGGTGTTAGAGCTAATTGAACCTAAAAGTAGGTCTGATGCCCATCGGACCTACGAGTTTGGATCCCCTAAAGTAATCCGATCTTTGGTTTTGGATTAAGACCATCCAATTCGAATCTGTCGCTCAGAATCGTCTCGGAATTCGAATTTGTTCTCAGAATACATGCGTTTCAGATCTGAATGGATTGTCTAAAATTCGAATCGGACGGGCCCGATTTAAAAACCAAAGATCGAGCTACTTCACTGGATCTCAATTCTCGGACCTACTCCTATCTCATTCGCGTGAGACTAAATTTTACGTTAACGTAAAACTAAATTTTAATAGCGTCAGACGCAATAATTTCTTCTCTAGGTGTCATTGTCTGCGCCTCGCCATTTTATTTTCCTCTCTCATATTTTATTAAGTTATATTGAATAAAAATTCTCCGGCGACAAAAGTGATAGGAGAGCAGACTACGTGATAAAGAAAGCATTTAATGCACCAGGCTAGAAAGCATTGATGCTTTGGCGGATCATGATAGCCTTTAGGGTCTGTTCGGCTACAGTCCGGAAATGAGAATGGGCACAAAAACGGATAAATAGTAAACAGCGGGTTACTATTCACGTGGGAAAAAAAAATTCAATTGAACTGAATTTTTTTTTTTCCCGCGTGAACAGTAACACGCGGGATGGCAGCCGAACAGACCCTAAGATTGTTAGGTACTGCATTATTGTAGCTCTGCTAGGCCTAGAGCCCTAGACCTTGTATTTTTCTTTTCGTTTTACCTCTTAGATTGTTAGGTGCTGCCAGGGATCAGTAAAAAATTCGTAGTTTTTGATTCAAGTTTAATTTAAAAAAGTTAGTAAAAGAATTGATTCGAAATAATTTGAAATTAATTGTAACCAAACTCAAACTGAATTTGGTTCTTTCGAAATAGGTTCGTGAACTATTTTAGTTCAAATCTCAAAGTAACGTGAATTGTTGATTTTCGCTGATGACTTTTTTTGCTTATGACTTAAAAGTTAAAATATAAAGTCATCCAGTTATAAGTCATAACTCATAAGTCGTAACCCTCGCTCTTAGTTATGAAATTCTAGACGACTTTCATCTCTCGCTCTCGATGACTATGATCACTCTTCCTTGTCGTAAAAAAGTTCGTAAAAAATTAGATTCGAAATTAATTCAAACCAAACTCAAACTGAAGTAAGTTCGATTCGGTTCGATTCGTTTGCAGCCCTAGGTGCTGCTAGTGCAAACATCGTCATAAACAAAATTTCTATTCATGATATGACCCAGCCTTTTATCACATGATTAGGGTTGCATAAAAAATTCGTAGTTCGGAATTCTATTCGAGTTTGATTCGAAAAAGTTCGCAAAAGATTCGATTCGAAATAGTTCGAAATTAATTCAAACCAAATTCAAGCTGGACTTCGTTTGTTCGAAATCGGTTCGCGAACTATTTTAGTTCGAATCTCAAAGTAATGTAAATTGTTGATTTTCGCTGATGACTTAAAAGTTAAAACATAAGGCCGTCCAGCCATAAGTCATAACTCATAAGTCGTAACCATCGCTTTCAGTTCTGAAATCCTAGATAGGGGTGAGTAAATTGCTCATAACTTGTGACTCGCTCATAACTCGCTCATTAAAAACTCATTAACAACTCGCTCATTATCAACTCGTCCATTAACAATTCGATCGCTCATTATCGCTCGTTAACTTAATGAGCCGAGCATGATCATTCCCCAACTCACTCATAACTCACTCATTAAGAACTGAGTTACATGAATCCTGCCACATCTAATCCCAATCCATTGAATTAAAATTAAAATTGAATAAATGAAAAATGCTCATGACCTAAACTATGCTCCAAAGTCTAAAAATTAAATTAGATAAATAAAAAAAGCTCATTAGATTTGATTATGACAATTTGTTAAATTCTATAAATAAAAATTAGTTTTCGAATGATGTATCTTAAACAAAAAAACTCAAAACAAACTTTAAATAAGTTTGATTTCTTAGCTTGCTTATAACTCGTGACTCGCTCATTATTGTTCATTAACTTAATGAGCCGAGAATGAGCATACCCCAACTCGGTCATGCTCACTCATTAATCAGCCCTAACTCTAGACGACTTTTACCTTTTGATCTCGGCCACTACAATCACTCTTCCTTATCGTAAAAAAATTCGTAAAAAATTCAAAATTGAGTTTGTAAAAGATTCGATTCGAAATTAATTCAAACCAAATTTAATTCGAAATTAGTTCAAACCAAACTCAAACTTTTTTTTGATCTAGAAATCAAACTCAAACTAGAGTAAAGTTTAATTCGTTTACAGCTCTACACGTGATATGAATATTATTTAAAAATTTGGGAACAATTTCTCTTACGTGACGTAAATATATTTTTTGCCGTTATTCTGGAGTTCTTCCTTAATTTCTTTCTTTCTTTCTTTTTTTTTGAGTGAAAGCCCTTGGGCATTGCATTAAACAATATTGTAAAGGTTACATATTGCAAATATCTAAAAATCTGAAATCTACCTACTTAAAGAAACAGCATCCAGTAGCTAATATTCAAATCTTAAATAAATTATAAATTCCTAGAAATAAGTAAATAAACAGTAAATACAAACTCCATTTGTGTATGCCCTAACTTCAGTATCAATTGATTGGCTTCAATCCTATGATTATCCACCTGAAAAAATTGTTTTCTAAAGTAAAGAAAGTGTTGAGTTTGTGCTCGATATGCAGATGCCCAATATTGCACTGAATTGGTGTTCCTTGTTGTGATTGTCCAGTTCTTCTTGCCCAATTTGCCATCTCATGCAGTGTTCTTATTGCCTCTCTTGTAATGTGTTGCACCTGCAAATTATGTGGGTGGTTGATTTGTAGGTTGATGCATTCCTTTACTACTTCTGCCGCCTTCCATGATGGTAGCCCTTCTACATTTTTATCCTGTATTGCCTTAATAAGGTCTTTGTTATCTGAGAAACATATGAACAGCCCTTGAAATCCGCCTTCTGCCACATACCTCATAGCAATCACCATTGCCTGTGCTTCTACTTGGAAAGGGTCACTTGCCTCCACCTTATGAAATTTGACATAAACAAGGTCTCCTCTTATGTTATATATCCCCATGCCCGTTCCCGCCCTATTCCTCACATCCCATGACCCATCTACTGTTATTACCCTTGCCCTTGGTGGAATTTTTTCGGATCTAAATGAGGTTTTCCCATTTTACCCCTCCCTTGTATAACATCTCCCTCCATCAGCTTTGTTTTTAACAGTATTTGTTGTGGTGTTACCTTGTTTGAGGAGAAGAGTTCTTCATTTCTCGCTTTCCATAGGTTCCATAGCAAATTGCAGAAGGTTGGTATCTGCTTCTTCTCCAGTTTTTTTGTAATCATGAGTAGGGTCTCGGCAAAATTGAAAGGTAGTTCATATACCCTTATCGCAAAAGGTGACGCGAACCAGGCTACTCTTGAAATTGGACAGAAAAATAAAAGGTGCATAGTAAATTCATCTTCCTCATTACATCTGGTGCATTTTGGCGATAGTGATCTAATTCTTCTTGCTAATTCTTGAGATGTTGTTAGGCCATTATGCAAAGCTCTCCACAGGAATAGTCTCACCTTTGGTACCAACTCCTTCCACTTCCATATCTCTTTTAGAGCCTTGGCCTGCTGTTCACTGTAATCTGGTCAGATTTGATGTGTTTGTGTGAGAGCCATGTATCCCTCCTTCACGCTATATTGCCCTTTTTTACTTGCCATCCACACCAATCTGTCTTCAAGAACCGGCTGCAACACAGGGTGTCTTACCAATTGCCTTATACTCTGCCAAGCTTCGTACCCCAACATTTCCACAATTGCTTCCTCATTCCACTTCCTATTTTGATAATCATATATCTGTGCCACTTTCAGTTCCTGTTCTGGTCCTTGTGCCGATATTGCACAGTTTGCATTTGGATACCAATGTTGTCCCTTTACTATAATTTTCATCCCATCACCTATTTGCCACTGTAGGCTTGCCAGCATATCTCCTTTATACTCATGGATTGCTTTCCACAGTGCACTTGTATTTCTAGTAACAGTGCTTGCCCAAACCGACCCCTTTCGACAGTATTTTGCCTTTATAATCTGTGCCCACATCCTGTCTTGTTCACTTGCTAATTGCCATATCAGTTTCTGAATTAGAGCCTGATTGAACAGCTTAACATGTTTTATCCCAAGTCCCCCTTCCTCTTGACTCACACACACCTTATGCCATCCCACCATAGCCATGTATCTTTCCTTCCCCACTTTGCCCCACAGAAACCTTCTCATCAATCCCTTGAGTTCATTTATGGTTTTTGCTGATAGTTTTTCAATCGACATGTAGTAGACTGGTATCGAACTTAGCACAAATTTAATTAGTACCATTTTACTTGCATGTGATAATAAAGCTACCTTCCACCCTGCTAATTTATGTTGGAACTTCTTCACCAGCAGCTCGCCCGTGTGTTTTTGCTGTGCTCTACCATGTGCCAAAATCACTCCTAGATATTTTTCTTTTTCTGATGCCACTATTGCCTGTAACACATTCAAAACTTCCTCTCTTTTGGATACAGTACACCTCTTGCTTAGCCATATTATTGACTTCTCTGGGTTGACCTCCAAGCCTGAGAAACTCGCAAATTCTTCCAACAATTCTTTAAAAGCCAGCGTCTCACCTCCACTTGCCTACCCCAATATTACTAAGTCATCCGCGTATATTGTGTGTGTTAGAACTGGTGCATTATCGGTTAAACTGATCCCCTTAATAACCCCGGCTTGCATAGCATTTCCCAACCTCTTTGAAAAGCATTCTATTACTAAGATAAACAAATACGGGGACAACGGACATCCCTGTCTCAGTCCCCGAGTTGGTTTAATAAATCCATCCCCATGCCCATTCACTAAGACTGTAATTCTGCTATTTTCCATACATGTCCTTATTAAATCAGTGAGCCCTGTTGGTATCTTTACCCTTTCCATAGCCTCCCAAATGAAATCTCATTTTACAGTATCGAATGCCTTCGCAATATCAGCTTTGAGCATGTACGCCTCCTCTTTATATTCTAAATTCCCAAACGAGTGTAAGATCTCTCTAACTAGGATTGCATTATCAGCAATGCTTCTCCCCTTTAAGAATGTTGTTTGCGACTTAGAAATGATTTTCCCCATATGCCCCTGCATTCTCTTCACCACTATTTTCATTAGCAGCCGATACACTACATTACCTATAGTGATCGGCCTAAACTCCTTTGGTACTGTTGGCTCATCCACCTTAGGAATTAGAACTATGTGATAGTTCAGCCAGTCTTTCGGTGCTCTTTTGGTGATAAAAACTTGCTGAATTTGGTTCACCAAGACATCTTTTACTGTATCCCAGTGCTGCTGAAAAAATCTGGCCGGAATTCCGTCGGAACCCGGAGATTTATCAGGCCCCATTAGTAACAGAACTTCTCTAACCTCTGCTTGGGAAGGCAGCCTCATTAGTCCTCCTTGTTCTTGCCCTGATAGTTTGTGCCAGTCATCTGTTTGGAGTTTATCAAAGAAAACTTTCATATTCTGTTCACTATGGTTTTGGAGAGGGCTGTACAGGCTTCTGAAAAAACCAATGAAAGTCCGTCTGATCATCTTCTCTTCATTTACCCACTCTCCTTGCTCATTTTTTAACTCTTAGGATCATGTTGTATCTCTTTCGATTTGTTGCTGATGCATGAAATAGTGCTGTATTTCTATCGCCTTGGCAAGCCCAATTTATCTTAGCCCGCTGCTTCCAATACATTTCAAGCTCTCTTTCTGCCTTATCGATTTCCCACAAACATTCTTCCTCTGTATTTTGATTTTGGGCTGAAGGGTGGAGAAGTTGGTTTTGGTATAACCGGGCCTGTGCATGTTTAAGTCTGTTTTGTGGCGAACTTAGCTGTTTGGCCCATGTTTGGATGCTGGAATTTACATTGCTCAACCTCTCCTGCCATGTCTCCTCACCAGATCCCTTCCAGTCTTTTGCCCAAGCCTCTCTAAACCCCTTTGTTTCAAACCACCATGACTCCATACGAAACCGCTTTAATCTTCTTGCTTGATTTGTAAGTCTGAGCAAAATCGCAGCATGGTCGCTATGTAACCGAGGTAGGTGATTTACATACGCCTATGAATGCATTTGTAACTATCCCACCGTCGCCACAACCCGGTCCAGTCTCTCATGGATTTCATTCGCTGCATTTCTCTTGTTCGTCCATGTAAAAGCCGGCCCCTTAAACCCGAGATTAATTAACCCCCCTTGAAAAAGGAAATCTTTAAAATCCCGGCTATTTTTATTAAGCCCCGGGTCCCCTCCAGTTTTCTCACTTGCGTCCGCTATCGCATTAAAATCCCCCACTATACACACTGGTATCCCTTGCTCAATTACCCTCAAAATTTGTCTCCATATTTCCGGGTTCCGAGCATGACTCGCATTCCCGTATACACAGACTAGCTCCCACACTCCCCCATTCGACTGTGTTACTGTGCCATGGATTAGATCTTGACCTCTCTCTAACTTGCAACTTGGTGTTGCTATCCCACATCAAACAAAGACCTCCAGACCGGCCCAAAGCCAGTACAAAGATAAAATTAACTAAAGGCATTTGTTGAAAAACTCTTCTAGATTTTCTTTTTGAACATTTGGTTTTTGCTAGAAAACAAATATTCGCTCTCGTTGACTGGAGAAGTGACCGGATGAACTGCTGCTTCCGAGGGCCCCTAACCCCCCGGCAGTTCCAAGATACGAGACTCATTGTTGTGGTGGAGGTGGTCCTTGACTCACCTCCACTCCTCTTTTTTTGTTCACGTGAACAATTTCACAAACCTGACTATTTGTGTTAATTCCTTCCGTCTCTTGCTCGTAACCTCTTGTGTTCAAAATTCCTTCACTATTACCTTCTAAAAATCTGATGCCTTCCATCTGACTTTCAGTGCCTTCATGTGCCTTACCCCTCCTCTTCCTTTTTTCTTGTTGATCTGTTTCTGAGAAGTTTAGTCAACTTGTAGGTCTGATGACATACCCTTGTCCTTGAGCTCCCTGGGCTCACTGATAGTAATCCCTTTGTATTTTTTTTCTCTGGAAAGTTTGTCCTGAGATCTGGTCCTTTGCACCCAAATTGCTTGCACTGTAATTCGGGTTACTTGTGTTCTGCTGGTGACCTTGTTCTTGTGTCTGTTGGGTTTGTCTGCCTGGTACCTGACCCGTTTCACCCGACACCGGTACCAAACTCTGATTATTTACCCACTGCCCCCACCTTGTTCTCCTTTAGACTTTGCCTATCAGGTCTATCTTTGTACTTTGGTTCCAACAGCAGCCTTTGCATTCTAGTTTTGTCCTCACATGTGTTGTTATCATGTCCCAAATTTCCACAGAACATGCAGACCCTGTTTACCCTCTCATATACTATATAAGCTATGAAGATATCCAAAGTTGGGTGATTGATCTCCATGGTATCTTTTAGAGATTTTTTCAGTGGCAACAACATTCTGATTTTATAGACCCGATTATCCAAAATACAAAATTATGTTACCTCTGAAACCGAGGTACCTAGCGTTTCTGCCATTTCTTTAACTCCTTCTCTTTTGACAGCTTCTGCCGGGATACGGTGCCACTGCGTGGTGATTTCAATCTGCTCCACCTTTGGATCATCCAAATTTGCCGGCCCGTGTACCCTTCTGGTCGCTATTGCATCTTCTCGATAATTCCATAGTCCCCGGTGTAGAAATATTGCAGCTCCTTTTCATTCACAAACTCCAGCAGGAACGTATTTTTAGCGATCATTGCAATCTTGGTCTGTGGGTGTACTCCCCATGCTCGCCTCATGGTTCTTTCAAAACTTGTCTCTATAACGTTCTTGTCCGTGACAACAATTGCTATTGCACAAGAGTTGCCAAACTCTTGTGCTAACTGTGCTAGGTGATAGTGTAAAGGGGTTAGAGTTGTTAAGCGATGCAAACTGGGCCAGAAATTGCTCATCTGGTATTTCCATGCTCACTTGGTTATGGTTGTAGAGAGTTTGGTTTTGGGTTTTGTTTGGGTGTGTATAGAGTTTTTGATGTGTTTTCCTAATGGTACTGTCTTTTATATCACAGGAAATGGTGGTTGGAGGTTTTAAGGAGGCTTTACTGTTTGTGTATATGCCCATCTTCTTTTTGGTCTCAGTATCAGATTTTTGTTGAGTTTTTTTGATATACTTCCACATCCTTCCCAGGTACAGCCTGTTCCACGAGTTTCTTTTTGGCCCATTTATGACATAGGCCCTTTTTTTGCTGGATTAGTGAGTTTTTCCCTAGCTTGGGTTGTTGGATGGATAAGGCTCTATTTAATATTTTGCTTACTATGACCTGTTTTTTTGGTAGCCTTTCCTGCTTGGTTACTCTCTTCTTTGCAGGTTTTCAGCAGTGCTTCTGTTCTTTCTCTGATCCCCACACGATTTCCTTCTACTTTCCCAGTTCCCTTTTCTCTAGAGAGGCATTCTGTCGTTCTTCTTTTTGAGCTGCTTGATAGGTTAGGTTGAACTTGTGTAAGGTGAGACTCATCCCTAGACCTCATTTGTTCCTCATTTATTTTACCCTTTACTCCCTCTCCAGATCCAATGTGACGACTTATTGCGTGAGTTCCAACATATAGTGTACTTATGCAAATATCTTTACATAAATTGAGAAGCTTGTCATGGGCTTCTCTATGTCTGGTAATGGAGAAGCTTGTCATGGGCTGCCACCAGAGTTGTTCTAGGGTCTTCATTCCCTCTTGATTGGTACCTGGCCTCCGGTGGTGGTGGATCCCCATTGTACTCCCAGCTGATCACCTCAATTGACATTCTTTCCATATTGAACTGAATGGCAGTAATGTTGAGAAAGGAATACGACGTGGATCAATACAAGTCAGATATGCATTTATCTCTGATCTTTCTTCCCCCAAATGTTCCCATCTTCCAAATGGTAAGCATTTCCAAATTCTGCAATTACCATGTTGATAAAAAACGGGTGCCAGAACTCAAAAGGATAATGTGTGATTTTGAGATGTACCTTGAAAGGGCTATCCTGTTTATGAGAATTTCGGTCCATATCCTAGCTTTTTATTATCCATCTATATTTTGCACCCCATTCTTCTCCTTTCTGTATAACCATCTCCGGGCTCAGATCATGTGGGAGGTGAATTAGATAAACATCTTGGCTTTTCTGCCATTGGGTAAAACGTTCAGGTGGTCCCCCGAACTTCTCAGCTAGGTACACTTGTACCTCACAGATGCATCCTTTCCTGTCACAATTCCAGTCCACTCCCTTTACCATAATGGCTTTCTTCAGATCTTGAGTCAATCAATTATGGATGCTATTTGTTGGGAGAAAAATGCATCCTCGTGTCACCTGTCTGCCGCACATTGGGAAATTTCTCTCCATTTTCCTATGTACTTTGGTGGGGTTTTTCTTTTTTCTTTTTTCTTTTTCGTTTTGGGGGTGGGTATTCGAGTGGGTTTTGTGGGCAAAGTAAATTTTTTTTGGCAGATTTTACTTTGCAGGATAGAAGGTAAGATTACTAGGAAGAAAACAAACACACAGTAAAAATTTTAATTAATGCGGTACGAGGTTGGTAGAGAGAGTTTTTTTGTAGAACATTATCTTTGGTATTGGAATAGGCAGGTAGAGAGATGTTGAGAGAGCATTAATGTTGGTAGGTTGAAACCACCAGTTTTCAGGTTATCTTTGCTTGTCTTCTAGTTATTCGCCTTCAATCGCCTTCAATATCGCCCTTCATTGAGACAGGGTGCCTCCTTTTTTAGTACCAAATTCGAAGTATTTCTTTCTTTTCTAAGAAAACTGACAGATGCTGTCAGTTAGTGCATTAAAGTAAAGTCACAGATTACAACGCTGAACACAAACAGTGCCATGCAACACGTCCTTTTTGCAAATGTAGTTCTTTCTCTAGTGGGTTTTTTTTTTCATGCAATTTAATTCCTTTTACATCCAATTACCCTATTATATGTGCTGATACTATTACTTATTGATTTAAATTTTAAAACAAAGATTTAATTAACTAATTATACAGCAAGTAAATTTGTCTACTTGTATATTAGAGGTGTTTGGTTGGATTGAGAATAAACTATTTTTTGAATTAGGCTATTGTAATATCTTATTCGGTTTGGTTGAGTTAGAATAGCTAGAATAATGAATCCAAAGTTTTTGTTTTATTAGAATAGACTATTCCTAAAGATTTTGCGACTGGACTACTATAATAATTAAGACAAACAATAGTTATTATTGATTTGACTATTCTAGCTATTCTTATTGTACAACCATACATACTCTAGAACTACCGCAGTAACTAAAGTTGGAGGCTTGGAGCTTAATTGCATTGTTTACCATATATCCGCATCCTCTCCGTTTTATTTTTTCCATTGCATCAATCTAATAGAACTACAGCAAAAGAGGAGCATGGAGATCTCAACTAGTCTATATATATTCTACTTAATTATATCAATCTAAGCACTTTGCAAAACAATGTACACAAAATATAAGCAGAATATATATGATTTAACAAAACAACACACTATACCTCTAGAGAAGCCATGAAACCCTTAATTAATGAAACACCATTCATGAAGGAATGAGTCAATACCCGAACCACCGAAACGAGTTCAGAGCGGTTCGTTCTTGACCAAACCGGCCCCATCAGATCTTTTCCTCTCTCTCTCTCTCTCTCTCTCTCTCTCTCTATATATATATATAGAGAGAGAGAGAGAGAGAGTATGGCTAATATATTTTCGGTTGTATTTCGGCAGAAATACAATCAATTCATTTTTCAATTTCTGAAATCTAAAAAGTCGATCCAAACTGTTAGATGTGTTCTCCATATTGAAATGTACTTGGAGACCAAATTTTACATTTTTTTAGAATTTTTTTACTATTAATTAAGCCATTTTGGAAATCGCTGATCCAACGGTTTCACTGTTTGGTTAAATCATTATTGAATTAGCAATATTCAAAGTGGCTTAATAAATAGTAAAAAAATTCAAAAAAAATGTAAAATTTGGTCTCCAAGGACATTTCAATATGGAAATCACATCTAACAGTTTGGATCGATATTTTGGACTTCGGAAATTGAAACATAAATTGATTGTATTTTGGCCGAAATACAAACTATATATATATATATACCAAACACAAACAATCAATCATGCATGCTATAGCTAATTTATTGCGAAGTACTTCTTATATTGGTATCCGAGTGGATTGAATATTGATACCCGAGTGGAGCACATGCAACTTGACATTCTGGCTGCTTAATTGATTTGAACAGGTTGGACGAAGACGACTTCTTATATATCCGTCTTAATCACTTGAAGAGTTTGTCCCCAAAGATGGTCATGGTCACTGGAGAAGGAAAGACATGTCACATCACATCATATCACATGTGTCTATTACGTGACGTGACTTGTGTGTCACGTGATGTAACTGCATTCGAGTGAAATTACATGTCACGCAAACCAGTCACGTTACGCCACATCACGATATGAAATATATAGTATCTAACATTTTTTTTTATATTTAGGTTTCTCTTTTAGTGTAGATTCAATTATACTGGTACTTATTTTCTCTAGTTTAGTCTAATGAATATTTGTAATTATTTGAATTTTTAAAATAATGCCAGATGTCCAACCATTTATCCTAAAAAATGACTTTGCAACATTATTTACTTATTTAAAAAAATTCATATTTTTTATATCTTTTCCTTGCGGATAGTTACTATTTACTATCGTGGATACTCTCTCATTCTTGTAGATATCAGACTGTCATGACTTTAATGGTATGTAAGAAGTTGTGAGGCTTAGTATAACAGTATTTTTTTAGAGGCCTTGCTTCTATCTGTACGCTGTTGTTGTCTAGTAGAACAGTTTTTTTTTTTTTTTTTTTGCCCTTTTCTTGTTTGGTTTTTTATCAAGAGAACAAAAAAATAATGTGTCTTGTATAAAGCAGAATTTTTGTGGAGATGCATGTCTAATTTTGATGTTCAAACCAAATGAAAATATTTAATTTCTCAATTCAGAACATACTTCCAAGTTCTAATTAAGCACATAGCATTATCTCTTGTTTTGTTTAACGTAGCAAGGCAATTCTATTCATTCTGTGTCGTTTCAATACTTCTGAGTTCTGACAGACTTCAGATATGTTTCTTATAAAGTTGGGCAATTCAATTTCTAGGTGAATTGTTCATGCATTAAGTACAACCCGTCAACTGATTGATACATTCTCTGGTATTTGTTGTCTTGTGCTAATTTTTTTTTTTCATCGACATGGAGTGGAATAAAGAATGAATGCACTTAGGATTGCCTCAGGTTAATCACGGGTAAAGTTTTTAACAGAGCAGTTTTGGTTTCATGCAGTGTACAATCCATATGCAACGCTATTTTGATTTTATAGTATGTGTACAGTATGAAGTCAAAACTGTTTTGTTAAAATCTTTACCCGTCAATATCACCTGACCGCAGATGCAGAGGATTGCCTTTCCCCTTTCAGAAGACCCTGATCCATACTTAACCAATTTGAAGTTAGATTTCCTGTGAATATGTGCGTGTTTCCCTTATTCAGAGCACCTTTTAAATTTTAATCGGTCCTTTTATATAGAGAAAGTGTGTGGGAACTGCAATGCCCCGACTCGCTGCACTGTGTCATACTATGTACATGTCACATCTGAACCCCGATTGAAGTTCTCTTATTTCTTTGTGTAATTTGCTATATTAATAATCAACTTTTGGAATAAAATGTGAGATGGTTCTTAGAATATAAAAAAAAAAAAGTAAAATAAAAAAAATGCATGGTGAATAAGGCTCCTGCCAATCTGCCATGCAAATATTGCACAAGCATGTCGACAATAATTTCTAACCAACTTAATATTTCTTTTTGGGGCATCCTAAAAAGCTTAATTTTATTATGAAAAACATCCAAAAAAGTTGCCCCCTGGGCTAATGGCTTCTTATTTAGCACAAATTGTTCCCACTAGAGCTTAACATAAAATTTCAAGTTGCCAAAGAAACCTTCAAACTTTTACTGAATTCACAGGATGTTAACATAAAACTTCCAAGTTGCAAAAGAAACCTTCAAACTTTTACTGAATTCACAGGATGGCCTTTCAGGAAGTTTATGATCAGCTCATTGACTTGGTCAGGGAATTGTTCCTGAGCAAAGTGAGCACCCTCAGGCATGTAACTAATCTCCAAATTTGGCACATATTTTTGCATTGTTCCATCCTTTATGGTTTCATAAATTCCAGGAAATTTGAAGACATAATCTTTCTCTCCCTGTATCAGAAGCACAGGGACTTCAATTTTTTGATCTAGCGCGTTTTGATCTGGCGCATTCTCCAGCCTTCCAAGTGCCCTATTACATCAAGTTTAAGTGCATTTTACAATATGAATTTAAGGATTGATGTATTGAAATTAAAGATTGCAATTTTTTACTTTGGAATTGATGATTATTACAAGCAATAATTCAAATACTGGGCTAATTGTGGTAATTTTAGGGGACACAACTGGGCTAGACCTAAAATATATGTTATTAATAAAAAATTGATGCATATCCATTATTATCAAATAATATTGTAACCTCACCTATAAGGCATTTGAAGAGGATATTTGAAACCATTTTTCTCGTAAAGAGATGCATATGTAGAGAGGTCCTCTTCAGTGAACCACTCTGGCAACGGTGCCGATACATCAGCAAGGTCCATAATCTCCTTTCCTTCTGGAGCAATTGGAATTTCACTTTTTGAGAAAAGGATATAAATTGTGCGCACTACTTGCTTCACATCAAATCTACCGAAGTCGGCCTCTGCTCTCCCAGGCTCCTATGTGACAAGCAAGAAAAATATTAAAAACACCAAATTTTTTCAAGATAAAATCATGATTTTTTCCCCTTTTTTTCTTGACTTGAAAGGATTACAATAGCACATGAGGGTTTTGGTCGGAGAACTGTACATCGTGCCTGTCAAAACTTTTCTGCTGCCATTCAATTTATTTGTCCGGTCTGAATCGTATCATGTGGTTGTTCTGAATTGATTGTGATTTGGGGCTTAATTCAGGTTTAAATATTGAACCTAGCTCTGGAAACTTAAATCATGGGACTTGATTATCTATCACTAAATTGGTACTAATTACTAAACTATAATACCCAGATGAGGTTGGTAATTTATTTTCAGAGAACGTACACGCCATCTCTTTATGTAGAAACCTTCAGGAAGAGGATCAACGGAGCCTTGCATGGGTGAAAAAGGAATTCCAATAGATATGACGCCACATGTTTTGTCTGGATGATGGAGTGCAAACTGATATGCTGGAAATGCTCCAAAATCCTTGGCAACAAAGAAAGCCTTCAACCAGAGAAACGTTGTCAAAAAGAATGTCACTCTATCAAGATGCGCAATTAGAAACAAGATAAAATATCAAACCAAAACAAATTAAAAAAATAATATGTATATACCTTTGAGATGGAAAAGGCATCAAGTATACCAAGCATATCTGAAATTAGGTGCTCCCATGCAGCATTTTCCGGTTCTTGGGGAGCATCTGATAACCCGTATCCACGCCAATCGGGCGCAATGGCTCTGTACCCAGCTTTGGCAACAGCAATCATCTGATGGCGCCATGAGTACCATATCTCTGGAAACCCATGAAGAAAAACCACTGTACCCAGCTCATCTACAATACCCACAGTATACCAAAATACAGGTCATCAGCTTTAATTAATTTAACAGATTGATTTTCCTGACAGAATACGCCCGATTTTAACAGAGCAGCTATAGCTTACTGCAGCGCATGGACTATAGAATTAAAAACTGGTTTGTGCGCTGCATGAAGCCAAAACTACTCTGTTAAAATCTTTACCCCCTTCAATCCCCGAATCACCTACTTTCTATTGAATAAGAATGGAAGAAATTCCCATCTGTTTAAGAGAAAGATGTGCAACAACAGTAGATTAGCTAACCTTTTCCAATTTGTGCTATGTGTAGATTCAGTCCATTAATCGAGACCAGACTGTGCTCTATCGCAGACTCCATCTTTTACTCAATTTTTTACCGACAAGAAAAAGAACTCGACTCTCTCTCCCTCTCCCTCTCCCTCTCTCTCTCTATTTCTCTCTGGATTAGATTTCTCAGATAATCGGCCACCTTTCAGGAGTCGTTTTCTCTCTCTATTTCTCTCTGGATTAGATTTCTCAGATAATCGGCCACCTTTCAGGAGTCGTTTGAGATCCGTAGTGGGACTACGTCGGATTGGCGAATTCTTATCGCCTAAAGTAACTCAAATTTTTAGTTCAGATGCAGACTATCAGATTCAGATCTGCTTTAGCGGGAATCATGCATTTGATCGTACGGTCCGGATGTAAAATTAAAATTTGAGTTACTTAAGTGGATCAGGACTCCAGATTGGCTAGGTATCGAGAGAGAATCGAAAGGATATGAACAGAATTTTTTTGTTGTTAAAAATTCATTACAAATAATATAAAAAATAGATGAAGTTTCTGAAAATGTGGATCTCATAGAAATAATTAAATCGTTGATTCGATTACTTAGATAAAGTATGCATGAAGTGTCCTTCACGACATAAAATCCAAAAATGTAAAGAACCAAATTATTCCTAAACTTTTTATAACATATAAAAATATTAAATTAGAAAAAATAAAACATGTTTCTGAAAAAATTCAGAAATAATATTTTTGTTGAATAAAGATTATCTAGCTAATCTGAAAATACCATGAGTCTGTGAATAATTCAGCAGAATTAAAATTGAATTTTATTTTAATATTATAGTGGTCCGACTTTGTTTAATGCTTTGGGTGGGAAATTTTTTATCTATAGAAATTAAAAAGAAAAGAACAAGAGAGAAACAGAAAGAATACATCATATTTTTTTTTATTAGTAAAAAAATTGGTAGAATTTCTACTGATCCTACAAATAAAAAAAGTTTAGATCAGTAAGAATTCTACCGATTCAAACTTAGTTTTTTACAGAGATGGAAAAAATTATTATATTAGATCTTTAGTAAAATATGGAAAGTTTTCAAAAATTAGATGGAATGTTATGTTATTTCTAAATTAAAGATACTTTATTTATTTTTGTAAAAAAAATATTTTATTAGAATTTTTTTTTTAAAAATCAAACTGATCTGAATCGGTAGAATTTCTACCTATCTAATTTTTTTATTTTTAAAATTGAAAAAATTCCTACTGATATTTCTACCAATTAAAAATACAATATACTCTTCCGTTTCTCTCTTTCTTTTCTTTAATTTCTACGGATAACAAATTTCTCTTTGGGAGAGTTCAATTTTTTTTATGAAAGGGAGAGTTCAACTGGTTTTGATGCTTTTCAGATGACACGTGTCCATCATGACAATTGAATGTTGCATCATTCAATTTGACTTGTTGCGTTCTGATTTCTAAAATATAACTGTCTTTTCAAATGAGTTCCAAAGTTCAATTGGGATTTGGGACTGACACTTGTGCATGGCCCCATTTGCTGATGACTTTCTTTTCAGAGAGTTCAATTGGAAAGGACACGTTGAAAGTTGAAACCAGAAGGTAAAGATTTTGTCAAAGCGATCATGAAAAAAAAGCCAATTCTGTTCAATTATCCAATAGAATTAGCTTAAATTTCTACTGAATAATTTAATGAAAATATTGTTTCTGAAATTTTTCAGAAACAGATGTTAATTTCTTTAATTTAACATTTGTATATGTTATTAATAAAGATTTCGGTAAAATTATTGCTAATAATTCGGTTTCTTTAGAAATGACCAAAATGGGTCGAAATTCTCTAAGCACTTCATCTATTTATTTATACTATTTCAAATAAATTTCTTCAAATATTTTTTTTGAGATATGAATCCACCAGATATGGAGAATTCACGTCTCCAAGATGTCTGAAAGCACAATCTTTTTTTTTTAAATCTAAACTGTTCAAACTCTGCATTCCGAATAGGTCCTGAATTTTTTTTTATCCGCTTTAAATTAACTAAAAATTTAAGTATATATCAGAGAATACAGATTTGAAATGGCATGCTTGTAAGATTGGATCGGCAATGACAATCTTTTTTTTATTCAGAATAGTCTTTCTTTTACCTGCAATGAAAATCTCAGCGAAAGCTGCAAATAGTCTTATAATAGGAATTTAAGATTATTTTATTAATTCAGTTTTTGTTGAATATAAACTGTACTTTTTTAAAAATTAGTACTATTTAAATAATTTTTTGTACTAATTCCAATAATACATACAGCACTTTTTTTTTTTTTCGATTTTCAAATTAGTACTCTCTTCGTACTATTTTAACATACTACCTCGAATAACGCTTTTTAGTATTATTATTTATTTAACTATCTAAAGTAGCCATTGTAGGTACCATAATGACAACTTCATAATTTAAAATTAAATCAAGAAATTTATAAAACATGATTCGAATTAGGGCTGCACAAAAATTCGTAGTTTTTTATTCGATTCGAGTTTGATTCGAAAAATTTCATAAAAAATTCGATTCGAAATTGAGTTCGTTCGAAAGTAATTCGAACCAAACTCAAACTGGACTTGGTTAGTTTGAAATAGGTTTACGAACTATTCCTGTTCGAATCTCAAAGTAACGTGAACCGTTGATTTCTGCTGATGACTTAAAAGTTAACCATAAAGCCGTCTAGCCATAAGTTATAACTCGTAAGTCGTAACCCTTGCTCTTAGTTCTGAAACCCTAGCCGACTTTCACCTCTCGCTTTTGGCGACTACAATCACTCTTCCTTATCATAAAAAAGTTCGTAAAAAATTCGAAATTGAGTTCGTAATAAAATTGATTCGAAATTGAGTTCGTAATAAAATTGATTCGAAATTGAGTTCGTTCAAAACTAATTCAAGCCAAACTTAGTCCGAAATTAATTCAAACCAAACTCAAACTGGGAGTAAGTTTGATTTGGTTTGATTCGTTTGCAACCTTAATTCGAATACAATATAAATATAATTCAAAAATAAATTATTGTTTTAAAATTTAAATATATATTTAATATATTAATTTATTTTATAAAATAAACAAAATGTTCATAAAACAAATAACATGAGATAAATAAATTTATTATTTGTAAAATTTTAAATTTTTAAAATAATTTAGAAAGTGTTAAAGTAATTTCAAAATAAGAGCCAACAAAAGAGAGAATGGACTAGGGAACGAAATCGAGGTAAGGAAACAAATAAGTTAAGAGTGAGGCTATGGTAATATGCAGAGCGCGGATTGGTCCGTACTACGGATCAAT
Organism: Carex cristatella; assembly: GCA_024447775.1. Lineage (NCBI taxonomy): Eukaryota > Viridiplantae > Streptophyta > Magnoliopsida > Poales > Cyperaceae > Carex > Carex cristatella. The sequence goes on along the minus strand of JAJHPF010000008.1, from coordinate 3,966,004 downwards.
TTTTTTAATTTAAAATTCTAACATTTATCTCAGTTGTTCAACACGATCTTCGTATAAATAAGTTATTGTTAACTAAATTTTACATTTTTTAATTCTTTTATAATTATTTTAGATGTATAGAAAACCATTTGTACATTTTCATATGTAGAACATGTTAAACAATTCAGATTGACTGTTAATACTTTCAAACCGAAAATTTGAGTTCATAGCACGGACCAATATGCGCTATGCATAATACCATAGCCTCACTCAATAAGTTTTGTTGATTAAGGATGAAGGAAATCTTTTCTGTATGGAGGTAAGGGTAAAACTGTCCACTGAATTTTTTTTATAATTTAATTAACATATCTTAATCCAAATTATATTATGGAAAAAAAATCAAAGAGAATCATTGATAGATGGGTGAATGTCTAATTTTTGTAATTGAATGGATAAATATCTAAAACAATAATTTTTGATGGATATGTAGCTAATTTTGCCATAATTAAAAGCAAGGTACATCCCTTAATAAAGAGAATAACACATTATCTGACTCAACTCACCAGCAAACCCCCTGAAACTTTAATTATTCACAGGATGGGCCTTGAGAAAGCTTGTAATTAGCTGATTAACTTGGTCAGGGAATTGCTCCTGAGCAAAGTGACATCCTTCAGGAATAAAACTAATTTCCAGATCAGGCACAAAGTCTTTCATAATGCCTTCTTTTATTGCTTCATACCGCCCGGGAAGTTTATATACATAATCTTTTTCTCCCTGGATCAGAAGCACAGGTACTCGAATTGTTCGATCCGATGGCAGTTCAGTCTCTTTGATACTGCGCACTCTGAACATCCAAACAATATATCAGTATCAGACATAAAATATCAGTAAATATGAGTTGATCATTAACCTTAAAGCTTACCTGTATGGAATTTGAAGTGGATAAGTGAACCCATTTTTCTGGTAAAGAGAAGCATACATAGAGAGGTCTTCTTCACTGAACCACTCTGGCAGAGGCGTCGATAAGTCGGCAAGGTCCATAATCTCCTTTCCTTCTGGAGCAATTGGGATATCACTTTTTGAGAAGAGGATATAAATGGTTCGCACCACTTGCTTCACATCAAATCGACTGAAATCTGCCTCTGCTCTGCCAGGTTCCTGTAGGGACATAAAAAAAACAAACAGGTAATTTTGCTACAGCATGTTACATTTTGAACATAAGAAACTGCAAATTAATTGAAAATTTTTATTGGAAGTTCTAATGATTTCTGTTGTGCAATTTGTAAGAAACTGCAAATTATATTCATCACTCTCACTTTATTTATTCTATTCTGGTAAATTTCTGATTATTCTGGTAAGTAGGCTTTCAAATCAAATAAGATCCTTTTTGATAGCAAAATATCAGATGATATTACCATTACCAACATGAGCCGTACATCAGGTAATAGAGAGCCAATTTTATAATTTACCTGCCATCTCTTTATGTAGAAACCCTCTGGAAGCAGGTCGTATGAGAAAGGTACCGGAAAGTAAGGCATTCCGATGGATACAACACCGCATGTTCGATCGGGATATAGAAGTGCAAACAAATATGCTGGATATGATCCAAAGTCCTTGGCAACTAAGAACGCCTTTATGATATGTCAAGAGGAAATATCATTTTATTATATATAAAATAAGAGGAGGAAAACAAAAATATATCCAGAAACAATTAAATTTACCTTTGGGATGGAAAGAGCATCAAGTATACCAAGAAGATCTGAAATAAGGTGCTCCCTTGAAGCATTTTCCGGGTCCTGGGGTTGATCCGATAACCCGTAACCACGCCAATCAGGTGCAATTGCTCTGTACCCGGCTTCAGCAACGGCAACCATCTGGTGGCGCCATGAATACCATATCTCAGGAAATCCATGAAGGAATACCACTGTTCCCAGTTCATCTAGATTACCAGTATAATTAATTAATTTCTCTTCAATTGATGAAAACTGAAATAGAACTCAACAGGAACTAAATAAAATGAAGTATGACCTTTGGAAATCTGTGCTATGTGGAGATTAAGGCCATTGATTGATAAATATCTGTGCTCTATCTCCATCTGATCAACACTAAGGTGAAGAAGACTAGAAGTGATGATTAGACTTCTTGTTATTGGTGTTAAAAGAAACTTTTAATCAAGGTTAGTAAGTATTACCTAATCACTATTATATACCACAATGTTTAATTTCAAGAAAGTCCAGAAAATTTTACGATTTGTTTCAAAAAAAAATTTAGAAAAAATGTGGAGGTTTAACCTACAGAATCTATCGATTTGTATTAATTATTTGCGCCCCAGTGAAAAGCTTAGTGTCTCAACACTGATCTTACCCGAATTTTTTTTTTCTGCCACCCTCAAAAATAGTTTTTAAATCAATAATACTGAGATCTAGATTTGTCAAAAAATAACACTCTCGTCAAAGGAATTCGTGCATCTAATAATCCAGGTCCAAGAGGTGGATTGGTGCACCAGACTTTGCGCAAAATGATATGGTGCACCTAGATGCGCGGATCCTGTGGCGCACTCATTGGTGCGCGGATCCCTTTAGCGAACCCACTGGTGCACGGATCCCTTTAGCGAATCCACTGGATGCGCGGATCTCTGTGACACATCAACCTTTTATATATAGAATCAACAATTGTAGTATTTTAATAATAAATCAGTAAGCATAGGTCCCATGCAGATTTCTTTTTGAGATTTTTTTATAAACCATAAATAAAAAAATTAAATTTATCGAAACGATATGATTAGGCGGAGTTTTATAAAAACCATAAGGAACGACTTGTTAAGTCGTTCCCCATTTTTTTTTTCAACATAACAACTTCGCAGGTCGTTCCTGATAATTTTCTCTTATTTTAACCGAAAAAACTAATCTGACTTAGACTTGTATTCATTATACTGCTTATATTACAAAAATGATTTTTTCGTACAGTTTGCCAAAGGAATCCGCGCACACATGGGTGCGTCACAGGAATCTGCACACCAAGGTGTGCCATACTATTTCGCACACAGCCTGGTGCGCCAATCCACCTCGCGGATCTGGATTGTTTAGTGCACGAGTTCCTTTGACGAGAGTGTCATTTTTTGACAAATCTAGACCCAATGTCATTGATATAAAAACTATTTTTGAGAGTGGCAGAAAAAAAAATTCAGCTAATCTTACTCATGAAATTATTCTCATTATTTGTTTAAGCTTCTGCATTTTGTAACATTGAACTTACTAAATATGAAAAATGTGACGTGGAATCACGTGACATTACACATGATTGATTTTTTTTTTCATGTGATGTGACTTGACGTGATCAACTTGACCGTTAAATAAACTAATTTTCTTCAGTAATTTAATTAATCAAATTCAGAAAGTTCAATTGATGTCGCTGTAATTATACAGAATCGTTCTCCAAAACACCTTTTTTTTTTTTACCACAAGTTGTATCTTGCTCTGAAATGAAAGTTTAGCGGAAACAGCTTTTATCATATAATACAAATAATGGAGGACATCTTATTTAAAAGAAATATGGCATGAAAATCACATTAAAGATAAACTGATGTGGTTGTGAAAGAACAGAGCACAACTGACATAGAAGTTCCAAAGTTCCAAAGGGGGAATTGGGAAACAATAATTATTGCATGATATATCTAGAAGCAAATGATTCACATCTTACAGAGTTCCAAATGGACCAATCACCTTACAGTCAAAGACTTAAAAGTGCCCCCATCACATTGAATGCTATGTGAACCGTTCGTTATAAATCTCAAAATTATTTATTTTTAAGCTCATGTTCAATTTAACAAAAAAAAAATGATGGTCCAAGCTGAAATCACATATTTAGATGATTTAATTGAAAAAATATTTTTAATATTTTTCTGTTGTACTTAATTTTGATCTCCTTAACTTTTTATATTTTAATAGAGAAAAAAAAAACTAGTTTGGATCGGTAGGAATTGTACGGATCCAAACTAATCCAAAATTTGAATTGGTAAAATTCCTACCTATCATTCTACTCATGAAAATGTATTGGTATTTTTTTATGTTTTTTTCTCTTCTATTTTTAATATTTTCTATAGATAAAAAAAAAAAATCTCTTATTAAGTTGTAGATACATATACGAAACTGCAATTCACTTTTCCACAACTTTTCTTGAGATAGTCAAGCAATCTAGTTTTTGTTGGAGCCCAAATTTTGACTCATTTCCAACTGGTGTTTAATGGATTGATTTGATTAAATAATCCTGTCTAGAATGGTGTCTTAATTAAATTCCATTCATATTTAGTGAGGCTGTGGTACTATGCTAGATTTGTCCGTACTATTGATTAATATTGATTAATATCTTTGTTTTTTAAAATTCAAATAGTCGATTTGAATTATTCAACATGATCTCTATATAAATATGTACTTGTAGATCAAATATTACATATCTTTTATATTTTTTTATTTTTTAGATAGATAGAAATTACTTGATTTAAAAATTCTTGACTATTCAAAAGTAGTGATTTTTTATCTATTTAAAAATATGGTAAAAATATTTAAATAATATAAAATTATTCAATTTCATCTATGTGATTAAAATTTCCAGATAGTTCATACATTTTTCTATATTATTTAATTTATTTAAAAAAAGAAAAATCTGTGCATATCCTCTCGTTTCTCTCTCTAATACCGAATGCATATCACCTAAAGTAACTCAAATTTTGAGTTCAAATCCGGAACCGTCAGATCTGTGTTGGTGCATTCCACTTCAGTTTGGATTGTTTCATATTTTGATTGGACAATCTGAATCTAAACTCAAAATTTGAGTTATTTCTGAGGATCCAAATTCCAGTATATTTAGCCAATCTAAATATCTGACAAAATAGGATGGTAACAAGCTAACTCATCACGAGTTGGGTCTAGCTCGTCGTCGGTTTGCCATAGCAACCGAGTGAGCTGAGTGAGATGAGATTTAAAAGCCGAGCTGAAATCTCACCTCATAATCATCATGAGCTAGAAGCAAGCTAGATCGAGCTGTCTTGTTTAGTTTGCTAGCTTGGGAGGATCATTTTTAAGAAGAAAATAAATTTTACAAACTTTTTAAACTAAGTTAAACCGAGTTAGCTTGCGAACAAACTAGATTCAACTCAAACTCATTAATTTTAGACCGAGCCCTAAACCCTAAACCATGATAAGCTAGCTCGTTAACAATTCGAGCCAGTAACGTGTTAACAATTGAGTCATATGTAAGTCCCGATCAATCCACGAGCTACTAGCTTTTTAACAATTGAGTCATATGTGAGTTCCGATCAATCCACGAGCTACTAGCTTTTTTTTTTTTTTTTTTTGTTGCTGGCCTAAGTCGCACTGAACTTAAATCAACAGTCAAAGGCCCGATTATATGAGAAATCTCTGATGAAATAGCGGACATTCCTTCCATCTCCATCATTCGTCTCATCCGAGAGAGAGAGAGAGTCGACTCGTTTGTCTTGCGACGGTCAAAAATTGAGTAAAAGATGGAGTTTGAGATAGAGCACAGTCAGCTCTCAATTAATGATCTGAATCTCCACATAGCACAAGTTGGAAAAGGTTAGTAATCTACTATTGTTGCGTATCTTTCTCTAAACAGAAGTGAATTTCTTTCATCTTAAGCTGATTAAGAACCAATCCAGTGAATTTCTTTCATCTTCCGTGGCAAAGATATTGAATGTAAAGCTATATAAGAATTTATTTCCATTCATATTCAATAGAAAGCAGGTGAGGTAGGGGTTGATGGAATTTGAATCCTCTGAGTTAACTCAAATTTTGAGTTAAGATCTTGACCGTTCAATTTAGATCCGCACTAATATTAAAGAGCCCCGTGCATTATAGGCGTGATCTGATTGGTCCGAATTCTAATCGCACGGTCTGAAAATTTAACTCAAATGGTACGTTAATGCAGAGGATGTGGATTCAGGGTTGATGGGGGTAAATATTTATCAATGCAGTTTTCGCTTCATGCAGAGCACAAACCATATGAAGATTCTGTAGTCTGTGTGCTGCATGAAGATAGAACTGCTCTTTTAAAATCTTTACGCTTGATGGGCGTATTATGTCAGGAAAATCTGAATCTGGTAAATTAAATAAAGGTGATGACCTATATTTTGATACACTGTCGGTATTGTAGATGAGCTGGGTACAGTGGTTTTTCTTCATGGGTTTCCAGAGATATGGTACTCATGGCGCCATCAGATGATTGCCTTTGCCAAAGCTGGGTACAGACTACAGAGCCATTGCGCCAAAAGGACACATACTCAATATTAAAGTTTGACAAAAAAAAATATATATATATATATATTCTGAATTTTAATTACTCCATCTCAAGCATAACACATAAGCTGATTAATATCACAAGTAAACCCTTAAAACTTTAAGAATTCACAGAATGCTCCTTTACAAAGCTTATAATTAGCTGATTAACTTGGTCAGGGAATTGCTCCTGAACAAAGTGGCATCCTTCAGGAATGGAACTAATCTCCATATCTCTCACATATTTTTGCATAATACCTTCTTTCATAGCTTGGTACTGCCACGGGTGTTTGTATATGCAGTCTTTCTCTCCTTGAATCAGAAGCACTGGTACTTGAATTGTTAAATCTGGAGGCACATTAATTCCTTTAATATTGTTCATGGCCCTAAAAATTTCAATAAGGTCAGTATAAGATTTCAATTTAGTTCACCTAAAAAAAATGAATTGAACTTAATTTAAATTTCACCTGTATGGAATTTGAAGTGGATAAGCAAACCCGTTTTTCTCGTACAAAGAAGCATATATAGAAAGGTCTTCTTCGGTGAACCACTCTGGCAAAGGCGTAGATAAGTCAACAAGGTCCATAATCTCCTTCCCTTCTGGAGCAATTGGAATTTCAGATTTGGAGAAGAGAATGTAAATGGTTCGCACCACTCGCTTCACGTCAAATCGACCGAAATCTGCCTCTGCTCTTCCAGGCTCCTTTGGAAACCAGTAAAATAAAATAATGAGGACGAATTGAACTTTTTTAATTAATCAAATATTGCATATATCATGTTAAAAACCTTGATCTTGAGCTTTGTAGTGTACTGGTAAGAAGCAAACCGATACAGATTCTGCAATTGTACACACAAATCGCCACTCCCCACCTTTCCTATTTATTAGTTCATTCAAATTTGTGCTTGTTTAGGTGATTCAGGCTCATAAATCAGGGTAAAGATTTTAACAGAGCAGTTTTGGCTTCATGTAGCGCAAAAACATATGCAACTCTTTGTTGATTCTATAGTCTGTGCGCTGCATGAAGCCAAAACTACTCTGTTAAAATCTTTACCCATAAATCAATTTCTGTCCCAAAAAAAAAAAATTATAGTATATTACCAGCTGATCTTATCAGTACCATACCAGTACCAAATCAGTATATTTACCTGCCATCTCTTTACATAGTATCCCTCAGGAAGCATGTCGGATGCAGGCGGAACCGGCAAGTATTGCATCCCAATAGATACCACACCACATATTTGATCCGGATATAGAAGTGCAAACAGATATGCCGGAAATGATCCAAAATCCTTCCCAACTAAGAAAGCCTAAAATTGTCAATCATAAATCTTGCTTTCTGGATTAATAAATTTAGATTAAAAACATAATTGTTACTTAAGGAAGTAGGAATTAACACATGGCGAAAGATGAGATACCTTTGGGATGGAGAGAGCACCAAGTAAACCTAGAAGATCTGAAATTAAATGTGCCCAGCAAGCATTTTCTGGGTCCGTGGGTTGATCTGATAACCCGTATCCTCGCCAATCAGGTGCGATTGCCCGGTACCCGGCTTCAGCAACAGCGACCATCTGGTGGCGCCATGAATACCATATCTCAGGAAAACCATGAAGGAATATTACTGTACCCAGTTCATCTAAATTACCAAAAAAAAATGGGATAATATTTAAAAAAAAAAAAGTGGGTATTTGTCCACCGATTTCATTAGAAATCAAATAGTCTTGTTGCGCCCTATTACGGATGCAAATCTTAAAGAAACAAAATTAAAACCCAATAAGAACTAAAATAAGGCCCGACCTTTGCCGATTTGTGCTATGTGAAGGTTGAGGTTATTGATTAACAGGTGACTGTGCTCAATCTCCATCTTCGTGCCCATATTTCCGTGAAGAAGTTAGTGAATATGAAGATTATTTTGAATTATTAGTCTTGCTGGTAATTCTTTTCTATTTATTAATTAGGGTTAGTAGGGAGCGCCTAATCAATATCATAAAATCACAAATTCTATCGCATGGCAAGTTGGCAACTGGCAAGGCAAGCTCACGATCTGGGACAAATATCCTCTCAGCAATTCCGTGCTTCTTTGAAGGAGTCTCCTTTAAGATTCGTGCAAAGAAAAAAGAACGGTCCGGATCTACTAACTCTAAAAATTATCTTGTCTGGTACCGGGAGGATCCGAATTCCATGATCCGTGCCACTTTTTTATTATCTTTAAAAATAAATCAATGATTCAATAATTAAATGATTTAATTTTTTTTATAAATAAAATTAGAGTCGGAAGGATTGTTTGTGACAGTGCATGTGCCTAAAAGAATTATCAATTCGGTCTCTTCTATATCATCGAAATATTACTGTCATACAATCATTTCTCTATATTATTTTTAATTATTTTTTCATAAATAAAAAATTATGTCTTTACTAACTTTCAATTTTTACTTTCTGCATTATATTATATATGTACAGCTTTTATAAGTATAAATCTTATACAAAATTTAATGATGTGACAAATTCGGTGAATTTTTTTGGATAATTCTTAACAAATCTCTTTTAAAAAAATAATAAAATATATCCCTAAAAGTGTTGTATCAACACGTGTTCAGCATTTTGCATGTTTGTATTTATGTTTTCGTGTTCCTTAATTTGAAATATTTTTATTTTTTCTGTATTCATTATTATTATTTTTTGTTTTACTTTATATATAATGTTTATCCATATTTAATAGTCAATACTTTAGATTTTTACATATATAATAACAAGAAATTACCAAAAAAAAATGGCAGGCAGACAGACGCATCTCCTCGGAGAAAAATGCATTATTCTAATATATGTTTCGAGCTTTTATCAATTTGACGTTATGAATTTACTTTTTTATTTTTTTTAATAATGCTAAAGATAAAATAAATCGGTGCTGCGTACATTAAAATCATCGGAACAATTTTTTTCTAAACTGTACAAACTAAAATTGAAATTCATTACTAATAAATTAATTTAATAAAATAAGAAGTGCATTTTAAATTAAATTGCAAAAAAAAATTCGAACTAAAAAGATTACAGACATATTGTGTACAATTTTATAATTTTATAATTTTCTTTCTCGATAATAGATGGTATTTAGTTTATGTTGGAATTTGTTTGCAATAAATTAACGTAATAATTATTATTATTTTGAATTTTAAATATGTATACTACTATACTATATGTATATCATACATATTAAAAAAAAAATTAATGCTGAACCTATGCGGGATATTTGAAGCTAACTGTAACATTACAAAAACATAATATTGCGTATGGCCCACAACCAGTGGTGAACATTGTGAAGGGGTGCGTATCCTCTGAGATATCTCAATTTTTGCGTGACCGACGTGTCCGGTGTCTATTCGAGAGAACGTAGGAGCAATATTATTTGAGCTTTGAGATTCGTGCAAAACGTATTTGAACGATTGAGATATTTCAAAAAGTCACGCAAGTTTGAGATATCTCAGAGGATGCGAATTCGTGGGTGAAGATGGGTCCCATAATAGAAATTGGATCTGTTGCGATCCGAATGCTATGAACAGTAATTCTAAAATTTCTGCTTTTCTAAATTTAGTCATCCAATAATTTATGTGCACATATCTCAAAATAGCTAATATAGCTAATTTTTCTGTACACGAACTCAAAATAATTCAACAGTTGAATTAAAAAAAACAGAAATTATAGAATACTGTTTATGAGTAAAAAATCGCAGCAAATTCGGATCCAGATAATATCCTTTCCAACTTAATTAGGTATATTTCTATATCTAGAATTATGCATATTTGGATAGTAAAGTCATATACAAATATTTTTTTCAATACAGATACATAGCAAATATTAGGTAGATATAGATCCGGATCGGATTATATATTTATTAAATAATATAAAAATTATTTAAAAATACTAAAGTTCACAATATTTATCTAATTATAATGTTGAATAATATATATTTTTTTCATAATATATGTTAAAATATTTGGTATATATCTACTATTTGGATACGGATAATTGAAACCTAAAATCATATCATTATTTTTATCCACACGAATATTCGCGATTTTTTTTTTAATTTAGAAATTATAACTAAATTCCTAAACAAAGCAGCCAATTGGGCGAAATTTTTTGAAAAATGAACTCCACCGGATTCGGCATCTGGTGTGGATTGAAAGAGCCGGCCTCCACCGGATTGGGCAACCAGTGGAGCCAGAAAATGACACATTTTCCCACTGCGCCACAGAAAATAAAAAAAGTGCTCCACCGGTTTGGGGAACCGGTGGAGACTTGTTTCCGAAAAAAAACCCACCCGATACCTCTCTGTCTCTGCTTTTCTTCCTTCCTTCTTCTCTCCTCCATTTTTCTTCCTTCTTCAAAACTGAACTCCACCATTTTTTTTTTTGTTCTTTCCAAATACTCCATCTTTTTTCATTCAATTGTTTCAAAATTCTCAGATCGTCCAAGATAATTGGAAACTCCTTCGATCTACGATTTTAACAAGGTAAAAATCCATTTTTTTTTATAGTTTTTAATTTTGGCCGAATTAAATTAAATAACTCATTTAATTGAGTTTGTTTAGTATATTTAGTATTTTTGTGTAATTTAGTGTTGAATTAGCAATTGGCTTCAATTTAGTGTAATTGTAGTATTAATTTGTATAATTTAGTGTAATTTGTGTTATATAATATAATTAGTTTAATTTGTGTAATTTAGTATAAATTTGTGTAATTTGTGTTATGTAGTATAGTATAATTTAGTGTTATGTAGTTTAATTTGTGTAATTTGTAGTTTAATATAATGTAGTATAAATTTGTGTATTTTAGTGTTATGTAGTATAATTTGTGTAAAATTAGATAAATGTAATTTGTGTATGGTTAAAATCAAAAATTTTAGTAATTTGTGTTAATTTGTGTAAAATTTGTATAAAATTAGATAATTTGTGTAAAATTTGTGTAAAATTTGTATAAAATTAGATCATTTGTGTAAAATTTGTGTAATTTATGTATTATTTTTGTAAAATTAGATAAATGTAATTTTAGTGTTATTTGGTATAATATAGTATAAATTTGTGTATGGTTAAAATCGAATTTTTTAATAATATGTAGTTCAATGGTATGGTATGTAGTTATTTTAGGTCGGACTTACATATACTTAAATTTTCTAACAGGGTGAATGGATAATCCAAATTATCCGGAGCTGTTGAAATTACCACCACAGTATCGCCAAGCATGGAAAGTTCGTGATACGGTAATTTTTGTTAAATTTATTAATTATTTGTTTGAAATAAACATTATATGAAGTATTTGAAGGAGTTAGAATGGTTTAATTTTTTTTGGCAGCCTAATGTAAAACCACTCCAGTTAAATAGGCACCGTCCTACTATTGCTTACAACAATCGGATGGACAATGCTTTGAAGAATTTAGGACTATACCAAATTGCTCGGCTTAATGATTGCAAGCTTGATCCTTATTTGATTACTGCTCTGGTTGAGAGGTGGAGGCCGGAGACCAATACTTTTCATCTACCAGTGGGTGAAGTAACAATAACGTTGGAAGATGTTGCATGTTTATGGGGCTTATCGATTAAGGGTAATTAACTATTTAAAATTATTTATCAGTTATTTTAATTAATTATTTTAAGAAATAAATTGTTGATTGTATAATTCTTTTAATTGGCAGGCTACCCAATTACTGGCACAAGCGATACTGATTGGAACCCATACTTAGAGTATGATCTAGGAGCTGATCATGCGGATTTTTACAATGACCTGGAGACGACAATGCCATATAAACAGGTGGTATGATCCTAACACAGATAAAGAGCGATTGGCCGTCTCTAGCTATTCGCTTAAACCGAAATGGTTGCAGACCAAATTTGCGGATCCACTAGTAGATGGAGACGATAATGAGAGAGTTGCACAGTACACCCGAGGATTTTGTATGGATTTATTCGGGTCGATTATGTTTCCAGATTCGAGTGCAGACGGGGTCCCTGCGATGTACTTGCAATTCCTGAGTGATCTAGAGACTCGAGTAGAATACAATTGGGGAGGTGCTGTACTTGCACATCTTTATCGAGAGTTGTGACGTGCTTGTCTCGTGGGGGCGGAGACAATAGCGGGGCCGATATTGCTGTTACAGATGTGGTCATGGACTCGATTTAGTATTGGTCGACCTTTACCCCGAACAGAGCCACCTCCCTTCGAAGGCAACGATATGGATACGAGGAATGCATTCGGTGTGAAGTGGACCACTCACCATGTGTGGACAACAAACTCTCACTTAGGTAAAAAAAATTAATTGTGGTTTATAATGCGAGCACAGTACGATTAAATTACAATACCTCTTTTTTTATAATTGTTTTTCCTTGTTTTTGGTACAGGAGGTACAGCCACATACAGAGATTCGTTCGATAGATTAACCGATGATACGGTTAACTGGCGACCTTACGAAGAATATTACAATCATGCACCTCGACATGTTCAACGACAAAAGAGGTATTGGATGAGCTGGTGTTATTTGATTCATTTTTGGATGGTGGAGTATCAGCATGCGAATAGGGTCATGCGTCAGTTTAGAAAGTACCAAGAGGTCCCGCCTCATCCTCCTTTAGCATATGATCAAATTTCTTATCTACGGGGGGCATAGCGTCACGATGGCAATTCAACAGTGGATGGTTGTTGGGCGCTTACTCATAAGTCCTTCATTGAGATGGATCCAGTACTCATTAGAGAGCATAGACCGTACGAGATGTTGATGCATCATCGGTACATAAATTGGTTCTACTTACATGGTATGAGTTCAGTGTATATCTCAGATAACAATCCACAAGATCTACACCGGTTGGCTCCACTGCGGACAGGAGATGTCGCGACACTAGCATATGTTCCCCACGGTCATAGGCATTCTCGTGTGGTTCACACATTAATTTTTTTTAAAATTGAACTACATAACTATATTTTTTTTCAATATTAATATGCAATATGTATTACTTTTTTGTGTTATGTAGACTGCTCGAGAGATACAGCTTACGATGCAGGCAATAAGCATGGTGAAAACTCCGGGACAAGTGACATATGGCAAGGTGATGCTCGAGCATGCTCGTGACATTATGGATGATATTGATCAGAGCCACATATTCCGCGGCATACTCGATAGTGCTGGGATCCCTACAGACCTGGACAACATTGATTTGAGTGATGATTTCCCTGATCAGTATCCTCGTCGCCCTCCGACTGAGGAGCCTCCCTCGGAGTGGGAAAACTTCATGAGCGGCACAGAATCGGAATCCATATCTCAGTTCATGATCGACGAGCTAACAGGAGGCATCAGGATGATGGGACCATCCACAGCAGATTCGGGACAGCTCACCGCAGAGCCGGGTCCATCCACGTCAAATCCACCTCGGGACACTCGCATAAGGAGACAACCTGACTTGTACACTCCCGGGACGGACGCCCTCGGACCTCGAAGACGACAGCGTCGTTAGCATGTTTCGACTAAGTAAGTGCCAACTTATAATTTTTTTTATAGAAAAAAAAATGATGCATTTCTGACGAATTCTTACAAACTTTTTTTATAATTGTTTTTAGTGTTCAATGCTTTGAAGAATTTATGTGCATGGAGATGAGGATTTATGTTCAATGCTTTGAAGTATTTGCATGTTATATTAAGATGGACTTGTTATATTATTATTTGCATGTTATATTAAAATGGACTTGTTATATTAAGATGGACTTGTTATATTTAGTGTTCAATGCTTTGAAGAACTTGTTATTTACGAGGAACTTGTTATTTGCATGTTATATTAAGATGAACTTGATAGCAATTGGGAACCTTTAAATTTACATAATGTCATCATGAACAATAATACATAATTCATAAATAGTTAAAATGTCATTCGAAATCTTAAGAATACAATAAAAGTGTTATCATAACAATACAATAAGATACATTAAGAGTCATCAAGAGCGTCGAGTTGATGAAGTCGATGCACCTAACACAAAATGAGAACAATTAGTTCAATTAAAATAATAATCATACACATTGTTTGTCCATTGAATTTTTAAATTTTTATACCTGAATGTCTAGCTGTAAAAGTCTTTTGATTTTGTGGCTGAATCCTGGTAGGGGCCTCCATTTTGTCCATTGCCATCATTATTCGTTTGTGTTTTCTCCTACCCTTATTTATTTTGGTTGGATCTGGCCTTATAATGGGCCCATGATACATTGGTCAATCCCGTGTATTTCCAAATCCCTTGAATTCTCCAGACCAAGTGTTTATATAATTTTGTGAGCTAAAATATGGACTTACATAATCGTTATGGTTTAAATTCCTGAAGAAGCAAACTGCAAGAACATGGTTACATGGGATGCCTGTTAATTGAGGTCTCTGACACAGGCAAATAGGCATTCCTTCTGGAGGAAAGGTAACACTATACTTGACCTCGCCTCGAACACCCTGCAATTAAAAAAATCAGATTTCTTGAATTGAATGAATTAAAGAATAATACATATATATGACACTAAGGAATGTGACTTACCGTTTCAAGAAGTCAATCTCTATCGACAACCTCATAGTTGTTGTGGCCGGCATACATCGGTCTGACTTCATGCATTCTTGCCTTTTCCCTACGACGATGTAAAATCAGTGTAATTCTCAACGAATCATCCAATCCTGTAGCCTCCCACCCAAACACGGCTTCCCGTCTCTGTACAAACCAGTCGACGCACTTGTAATATGTTTTTTCAATAAGTGCACACACATGTAATTGTCTAGCCACCTTGAAGACACTGTTTAGTACCTCAGAGCCATTAGAGTTCATTATACCCCATCGATTAAGGACTCCATCATGCACTTGTGTCCACTTATGCAGAGCCAAAGGCTCTGCATCATTCTTGCGGTCTCATTTACCAATTTTCATGATGTAGTCATGTGCTTTTGTATCTCTTTCCTTAATTATATCCATCCCCTCTTCAAATCTCCAAAAAAAAATTTCTTAACAAATTTCTTGAAGACCGTGCGAAGCCACTTCTGAGGGAATTTTTTCCAAACATTTGCAGCAATATGCTGTGAACACAATCGGTGGACAGCTTCATTCTTTTCCTCGCACCATCCCAGATTGGGGGCCTCAAACACCCCTCGTATAGCAAGGTGCTGGTCCGAGAGAACACAAATTTTTCCTGGACCGACAACATTAATACGCAACTAATTCATAAACCAACCCCAATTGGAGAGTGACTCCTCTTCACAAATTGCAAATGCAAGTGGCAATAGTTGTTGCTCTGCATCATAAGCACAAGCCATAAAAAGTTTACCTTTGTATCTTCCGGATAGAAATCCAGCATCAACACTGATAACGGGTCGGAGATGAGGCCATGCTTGAATACACGGCCCAAATGCCCATGCAACTCGGTTGAAAATATTAATATTATACTTGTTCGATGGTTCATGTTCAAGTAGATACTGTGCACCTGGGTTAGATGCTTTGATGGCACCCAAAAGTAATGGCAGCAGCTCGTAAGACTTCTCCCAGCTCCCAAGCATGTCAGCCATTGCAAGTTCCCTACCTCTCCACAACTTGTTATACGAGGGTTTTACTGTCCCAAATTTCACCTTAACTAAATGCCTGACCGTATTAATGCTTAACTCCAGATCTTCTTGATAACCAGGTTTAATAATATCAGCAATTCTTCTGGCAGTCATTTGTGCATTATCCAACTTTTTAGCATTTTCAAAACATGTGTGGACATATGGGTTGGTGGAAATTGTCCATGCACCTGTTGGTACTACCGTTGCATATAAGTTCCATTTGCATTTAGGATATCTACATGCAACTCGATACTTGGTTTTGCTGCTGTTTAGGGTATCTAGCTGTATACTTTTGGGTATGTAAAAATCTCCAAATTCTGTTATTAGTTTGGCTTTGGATTCGAACATTTGACCTTCAGCAAATTTTTCATCTAATCTGGGAGCTTCCTTAAGAAATTCATGATCTGCGTATGGCATCGGCACATCATCGTGGAATGAGGAACATGGATGCCTAAGACCTCGATTGATGAATGTAATCGACTTGTGCCACTCTTTCAATATTTCTTGGGCATTCTTTTCAGCCTCATATTCGTCCATATCTGAGTCTTGCCCTTCAGCCGAATCATCATTATCAAAAGAACTTGTATCAGAACATGCATTTGGGTCTGATTGCTCATTAGGGTCATCACCTGCATTTGGGTCTGATTGCTCATTAGGGTCATCACCGGTCTGAACTACAGGTGTGTCTGTGGTTTCGGGTACCTTGCCCGAGTAAGGATCAAAGTCGGTCCGAACCGACGGTGTGTTGCTCCCTCCGGGCAAACTATGCGGGCACGGATCATAACCGGTTTGGTTTGTACGATGCTGCGCCTCAACTACCAATTCTATAACCTTAAATCCAGCTACTTGAGGTGCAGTTTGTTTAATGGCATCCCAAGTTTCCCCATTTTCTATCCGAAATAGAGAGAAATGGTACGATCCAGGTGGTCCCGTGTTCAAATGTGTCCTGATTATCAATTTGACTCGACTCGGAAGCAATTCAAGTCCAACATATATTTGCCGTCTTACAACAGCAAAACCAGTAGAATCAAAAACGGTAAACGTAAATGCAGCCCCTATGTCATAACCAACACCGGTTGGAGTGTTTTGGAGGTTACCACCATAATACACATTGATCAACAACAGAGACATTTTGCTGAACAAAAACAAACACAAAATTAACTCTAATTATTTTTTAATTTTACAACACTAAATATAAACCTATGAGCAGAAAAAAAAAAACTTACATTAATGATCAGAAGAAGCTGCCGAGTACAATGGCGATGGCGATCTATTCATACGGTACCTCTTCAAATTGGATTTAAAATAAAGAAAAATATGAAACAAAGAGAGAAAAACGAGACAGAGGGGAAGAGGGGAAGAAGAAGAAGCTGCTGGAATGAGGGAGGAAAGAGTTACGCGAGTTTTGTGAAGAATAATAACTCCACCGGATTGCAAAATCGGTGTAGATAAATTTTGATGTCTCCACCAGATTGGATAACCGGTGTAGGGATATTTTTGGGCCTCCACCGGATTGGAAAACCGGTGTAGGATATTTTTGGGCCTCCACCGGATTGGAAAACCGGTGTAGGAAGATTCCGGTGTGGCTTTCTGTGTAGCGAGTTGTGGCAAAGCAAAAAATGGCTCCACCGGTTGCCCAATCCGGTGGAGGCCGGCTCTCTCAGTCCACACCGGATGCCGAATCCGGTGGAGTTCATTTTTCAAAAAATTTCACCCAATTGGCTGCTTTGTTTAGGAATTTAGTTATAATTTCTAAATAAAAAAAAATCAATATTCGCATATCGAATATCCACATCTAATTTTTAGAATACGAATCGAATACAGATCGGATATTATCCATAACGTTTTAACCCCTAATATATGGAATAGATGTTTGTAAATTGCTACTTGTAATTTTATGTACGGATTTAAATGTTGTAGGAATTAAAAAACTGAGGACAGTTGTGTAATATTTTATTTAATTAAGGGTAATTAAAAAAATCGGATCGATATGTCATGAAATGCATAAATTTTAAAAAATGGAAGCAAGTAAAGACAAAAATATTATTAAAATTAATTAAAATAATATAGAAAAATAAATAGATGACAATTAATTCGGTTTCTTTAAACACATGTCCGGTCATAAATATTTTTTCTAATCTCAATTTATTTCTAAATGAATCGAACCATTGAATCATTAATAATTTGATATGGTTACTTGTATGAAATCAAATTAATTAATGGAAAGAATTACCAGCACGACTAATAAATAATTCGAAACAATCTTCATTTTCTCTAACCTTCTTCACCGTAATATGGGTACAAAGTGTTAGAATAAATTCTCAATTAAGTGGCCTAAATAATGGATGAGAGGTTTTAGTCTCTTAAGGTCACCAAATAAATTTTTGTAACTCTTAGTATCATCAATTGAGAGTTTCAATTCTTTTGGTTTTCCACTATTAATAGCACACTAAATCTAATCCATTCATTTGGTATTTGATGGACATACCAGATTAAAGCTAAACAAGTATAAATAGGTCCTATCCCTACCCATTAAAAGTTACACACACACAAAATATTTCCATCTAAAGGTTTGTAACATAAAGAAAAAGAGGGTCAAGGGAGAGAAACCGTTTATACACCAAGTTGAATAGCATGGCTGCATCTTCCGCATCAAGTATTTTTATATTTGTGACAATTGTATTGTTCAAGATCCTAGACATTATGTTCTTGTATGTTAATGCATAGAAACTTACATGTGGTATCAGAGCTCAAGGTTTTGAACATATTAATTTGTCCAATTTATAAGGTATGCACCATATCGAAATAATTAAGATCATTATATAAGTCCGATTCTGATTGATTACTTTCTACTTGTGTAAGCTAGGTAGAAATTTGTGTAGCCATAATTTGTTATACTTACTGTTAATATGACAACTAATCACACCTATATATTTGATATATTCGTGTGAAGTACAAGTGATTTGTGTATTTTTATGTTTAAAATAATACTTACTGTTAGTATTAGTTTTTACTACGTAATTAATTATCAAATTAAGTTTAATCAAAATAACATATGTCCCTTGGACTCTTATGTCAAAATAATATATGTTATTTTATTATATGAATGCATGAATCAACCAAGGCACTTGAACCGTACAATACTCTTACTACTTGAATTAATATCTTGATTGGTATATTGCCTGAACGATTAGGCTAAATTATTGCTCGTAAAACTGATGATCTATCTGTAAATTGGATATTTGTGTGATCCCTTGATTGTATTGCTTGTATAACTAAAAAAAAAATAGCGTTTAAGCAATTAATGTTATATATATTCTGGAAATGTCTCTTGGACATTTTGATGCGGTGCCTTGTTAACATAAATATTATGATAGTTTGTCAATTCATTAGCTTAGTGTTATCTTTTAATTAAAATAAGTTCTAGAAATTAAACGGTTAAAATTATAAAAGCTAAGGCAATAAGGACAATTAAGCTTATGTTTGTGCATGATCTTATGTTATGTGATATATAGTTTGATGTCACCAAAGTGACCAAACTTGAATGATTGAAAAATATATATATGAATATATATAATTAAGCTTTATGGATCAAAGTTTATTATATAGTTTGTTGTCACCAAAGTGGCCGAACTAGAATGATTGATTATATATATCATGCATAAAATAGTCATTTAGTCATAATATTGTTAGAATGCCTATTATAGAAATAAATATGGATAAATTGACGTTTACTTATCTTTAGAACTTTAGGAATTACCCAAAGGTAATTTATTATTCTATGATTAGTAAACATAAAGTAGGTAAATTATTATTTTGGTCAAATGTATTTTGTTTATCCAAAGATAACTTGTATATTTGGCTAAACATATTTAATTACCTAATAAAGTTTTTTTTATGGCATTTTAATGGTTTGTCCTAGTAAGAACTGTTGCGATACTGCGAATAAACAATGTCTAAGGAAAGTTCTGTCTAGGAAAATCAGAAATTGTAGAGATCCATGGTGATCCATGATTTACCTGGGAACTTACCTGGTTGTGATTTCGTATGTAATAGTAACTGGCCCAAAAGGCAACCATTAATAAAATTATGATTGTATATTATAATATCTACCCAAAGGAGAATTATCATATATTTTTTTATTTATTTTCTGAATCTATTATATTATTATTTATGAGCATTCTTTGTATTAAATTTCATCTATTTCACTTCATTCGCATGCTTCCTCTGTTATTATCTTTAATGGATTGAACTTTTCTGAATGGTGTGTGATATCTTGTTATTTTAGCTACATTTCCGACCAAATCTTGTACCAAAATCTGTGTCCAAAACTGTAAAATCATATTTATTATATTGATTATCTGTAGAATATGGTACTGCTGCACTTTTCTTTGTTTATTGTAGGAAACGGGCGAAGAAAGGGTGAAATCCAACAATCTGGACTTCCTACACGGGCCGAGTCACAATCCACACGTACCGTGTTATACTCCACTCGACCCTCTACACAGGCGCTGCACGACCCGGACAAGAGACACAGGCACACGGTCCGTACTGAATCTCACACGCACCGTGTCAGACAAATCCGGCAGTTAATCTAAGTTTTCAGATTATTGTCTAATTAAAGATGGACGGTTATGGAGCAATAAAAGGACGACCCCTTGGGCCAGACAGGCATCTAATTCGGACAGAACACAAATCCAAGAGAGTTTTACAATAACCAACTTGGAGACGAAGTAGAGAGGAGGAAATCGAGAGAAATCCGACGAATCTTCTTCGTATTTTGGGGTCTTGTCATGAATTGCTTATTCTCCTTTTGTTTTTCTGTTTTAGAAACCATGTTTGAGTAATTTCTTTAGTTTCTTGGGACATGATGTAGTCGAATACTCTGTTTACTTGTTAGTCGTTTGATTATGTGCGATATCTTGTGTTTGCTTGTTTGTGTATGATTTTATTGCTTATCTGCGTTGTTCGATTGTTTAGGTTAGAACCCTAAGAGGATTGAATTTGTATTTCCATTATCGATTTTATTAAGCCAACAAACGAGAGTTGAGGTTTAGGAACATCAGGTATGGTCAGTTCATCCTATACAGAATCAATCAGCACAGAAACCAGACAACTGCAGTTTCACTCAAGTCCAACACGGACCGTGTATGAGAGTACACGGACTGTCTGACATGGGTCGGGTACAAGAGTACACGGGTCGTGTTAGGAAAGAGCCAGAGTTGCAGATGAAATCAAAAACTCAGGAAACGTTTGTTTTAAATTAGTTTTAAACTCCAGTTTAGTTTATTTGCAATTTTATATCATTGTCAACCAAAATTCCAACCAACTCAACCCCCTTTTCAACACTTCTAGTTTAACGATAAATTAGGTAGAAATCTAGTTAAGTTATTGAATCGTCCCGTGGATCGATACCCGATATTACTAACGATAGGATTGTACACTTGCAGTCTGAATCAAGAAGTAGAATCGAGGTTTAAAAGGTACAGTTTGCTGTACTGAAACTTTGTAGTACACTTTTGTGCGAATAAGTTTTTGGCGCCGTTGCCGGGGACGGCATCATTTAATTTTTCTAGATTTTCGCTTATTTTATTTAAAGTCTAGATTTTAACTTGTATCCTTTATTTTGTTTTTCTCTATCGCAGGAAACCTAACAGAAATACGGTCAGGCTCGAGACCTAAAACAAGCGCTACTTGGGAGGCAACCCAAGTCACATTTAATTTTCTAGCATTATTTACTTTTTATCGTTTTGCCTTAGTTTCTGTTTTATTATCTTGCTTGCATTTTTTGTTAATCTGTTTTTCAGTTTAGAAGTTAAAAGGAGAGATGCTTCAGGCTCAGAAATTAGATCACACGGCCCGTGTCTCATCTCACACGGTCTGTATCATGACCACTCAACGCATGAAGCAAGGACCAACACCGGTCGTGTCATACAACCGGAAATGAACTCACACGGCCCGTGTCAGATCTGAGTGGTGCAACGAACAGACGCGCCCGCTCCACGTCCGTTACTCCTTTCTCCCTACTTAACATCTCGTCTCTCCCACTCGGCCGATTCACCACCAATTGCAGCAAACTCCGAACTCGGCCCGAATTCATCCTCCGTGTGCACTGTGCCAATCTCATCTCCGTACCGAGACCTTGCCACTTCCACTTCTCTTTCTCTCCTTCCTATCTTCTCTTCCTTTTCCTTCTGACTCCGAGATCCCTCAGTACCGAATCCGTACCAAGCGGCTCTCCCTCTGCTCCGCCACTGACGCTCCCTGCTTCAAACCCTACATTCACACGGTCCGTATCATACTCTACACGGCCCGCATCATCCTCATTCTCAACTACCGCTCGAGCTACACGGTTCGTGTCACAAGCCACTCGGTCTGTGTTAGACCTTCACATAACACATAATGAATCAGGAGCATCGCAGCAAGAGGAACCAGGACCGTGCACAGGCGGCTCTCCGTGCCCCGACACCACCGCCTGATCAGACACCGTCATCCGAGAGCTCTCACTCCTCTCGCAAGAACACCCCAACTCTCGATTTCGACTCTCCGCACTCTTGGGATCAAGGAGGATTTCGTCCATCTCACTAGCCGCATTGGGTTTACTCCCGAGTTTTGGGGCATTGAGCATAATGCCTACCAGAATCTCACTCTTGAGTTCCTTTCTTCCCTCCAGCTCAAATATGACGCGGAAGACAGGCCCTTCATCAAGTTCAGGATGTGCAGTCGGACTTGCTATGTCGCTGTCGCTGATCTTCGTGTATGGTTTGGGTTTCTCACAAACCCGACCACGACCGTGCTCCGTTTCCGTGAGGGGTTGGACAAGGACCATTTCTGGAACTTGATCACCGGTCTGCGGGGCTGCCACAACAAGGACTACAAGGGTCTCAACATTCCTCACCCGGTCCTACGCTGCATCCAGCGAGCCTTGGCCTGCACCATCTTCGCGCGCGGTGAGATAGTCTACCGCGCCAATGAGACAGATCTCATACTGCTGGACCACATGCTACGTCCAAATGCTGAGTTAGAGCGGCCCGATCTGATGCTGTTTATGATCGAGCACTGGCTGGAGATAGCCAAGTCACACAGGACTGGAGGGGACGTCACCCTCGGCGGCTATGTCACACACATTGCCGAGCACTTGGAGTACCAGATTGTGGGTGATACCCTTTGCAAGGGCCCTTCCTCCCTCGATCTTGACTCCTTTCGACTGGCGAAATTCATCCATCTCGACAAAGGCGCTGCCAGGCACAGTGATAGATACTATTGGTGCATGCCGGATGGCACACGCGAGCACCGTCTCCCCTTCTCCGCACCTATCTCTTTCGTGGACAGGAGCACCTGGCTATTCACATGCCCTCGACTTGCTCTGCCACCACCTCCTCCTGCAGCCGATCATACCATGCCTGATGTGCACATGCCAGATGCGCCCAGCTCTTCTCAGCCGGCGCACGCCTTTACCTCTACTGCGGGCCCCTCTTCTTCTACTACAGCCCGCACTTACCCACTCTCTGATCCTACCATCATGGATGTGTACCGCCTTGTATACGACATGAAGCACGAGCAGGGTGAGATTCTTCACGACCTCACAGCTAGGGTGGGTGCTATCGAGGATAAGTTGTGCGACTGGCGTTGGTGGGACTACAACCACGACTCCGACCACGGAGCCGCGGACAACTGAGCAGGTTTGTTTTCCCTATCCCTTGCTTTTATATCTCTCTATTTATATGTCTTTAAGCATTGGGGACAATGCTAAGACGAAGCTTGGGGGTGCGGGGGGGGAGTCTATCCTTTTGCATTTTAGGTCATGTTTATTTCTTGTTTGTATCATAGTTTACTTTTTGTTTGCATTTTAGGCGAAAATTTTTGGCGAATCGTTTGAATCTAGATCTTTAGTGAAACATTTTGGCCATGACCAACCTGACCTTGGTTTGATTGAAACTAACACCATAATTGACCACCCAATTGATTAGGATGAGATTGTCCTTTGTTATTGATGAAAACCCGTTCATATCGAGAAAAATATTTGAATTCTGAACTGTACCTTACAAAATAGGGAAATGGGGATTCTTGACTAAAATATTACGATATCCGATGGTATGAAAGAATACCATTGGATGTGTGTATTCATGGTGTATGCGAATGAAAATAATGGGAAAAGATGGAGAAAATAAGAGTACTGGCAATAAGCCCTTCGAGGCGCCTTTGAGCTCGTCTCCCAAACGTAAAAACAAAAACGAGTACTGGCACAATCTATTTGGATGCCTTTGAGCTCGATTTGCATATACCAACACACTAAGGGCAAAATGTCAAAACCACCACCAATGAGGGTATATCTTCAGTCTAAGGCATAATATCGATAGGTTTGGATAATTAATCTTAAAATATATCAAAGCATCTCAGAATTTGAAGTTAAGTGGTCAGTTTGTGAAGTGAATCGAAATTAACTTAAGATAAGTCTAAATTGTAGTCAAAATGATTCACGAGATCTCTGATACAAACAATTCATAGAAGATTTCGTATTTAGGAAATTATTTTGCATTTAGGTAGTTTAAATGACCAATCTTGACCAAAGTTATTATTTTTGCTTGA
This sequence comes from Carex cristatella, assembly GCA_024447775.1. NCBI lineage: Eukaryota > Viridiplantae > Streptophyta > Magnoliopsida > Poales > Cyperaceae > Carex > Carex cristatella. The sequence continues at coordinate 3,941,544 of JAJHPF010000008.1, read as the reverse complement.
GGACAAGCAAGATTTCAGCTTAGGGGGATTTGATATCTCGTTATTTTAGCTACATTTCCGATCAAATCTTGTACCAAAACCTGTGTCCAAAACTATAAAATCATGTTTATTACATTGATTATCTGTAGAATATGGTACTGCTGCGCTTTTGTTTGTTTATTGTAGGAAACGGGCGAAGAAATGATGAAATCCAACAATCTGGACTTTCTACACGGGCCGAGTCACAATCCACACAGACCGTGTCATACCCTACTCGACCCCCTACACAGGCGCTGCACGACCCGGACAAGAGACACAGGCACACGGTCCGTACAGAATCTCACACGGACCGTGTCAGACAAATCCGGCAGTTAATCTAAGTTTTCAGATTATTGCCTAATTAAAGATGGACGGTTATTGAGCAATAAAAGGACGACTCCTTGGGCCAGACAGGCATCCAATTCGGACAGAACACAAATCCAAGAGAGTTACAACAACCATCTTGGAGACGAAGTAGAGAGGAGGAAATCGAGAGAAATCCGACGAATCTTCTTCGTATTTTGGGGTCTTGTCATGAATTGCTTATTCTCCTTTTGTTTTTCTGTTTTAGAAATCATGTTTGAGTAATTTCTTTAGTTTCTTGGGACATGATGTAGTCGAATACTCTGTTTACTTGTTAGTCGTTTGATTATGTGCGAAATCTTGTGTTTGCTTGTTTGTGTATGATTTTATTGCTTATATGTGTTGTTCGATTGTTTATGTTAGAACCCTAAGAGGATTGAATTTGTATTTCCATTATCGAGTTTATTAAGCCAACAAACGAGAGTTGAGCTTTAGGAACATCAGGTATGGTCAGTTCATCCTATACATAATCAATCAGCACAGAAACCAGACAACTGCAGTTTCACTCGAGTCCGACACGGACCGTGTATGAGAGTACACGGACCGTGTGACATGGGTCGTGTACGAGAGTACACGGATCGTGTCAAGAAAGAGGCAGAGTTGCAGATGAAATCAGAAACCCAGGAAACGCTTGTTTTAAATTAGTTTTAAACTCCAGTTTAGTTTATTTGCAATTTTATATCACTGTCAACCAAAATTCCAACCAACTCAACCCCCTTTTTAACACTTCTAGTTTAACGATAAATTAGGTAGAAATCTAGTTAAGTTATTGAACCGTCCCGTGGATCGATACCCGATATTACTAACGATAGGACTGTACACTTGCAGTCTGAATCAGAAGTAGAATCGAGGTTTAAAAGGTACAGCTTGCTGTACTGAAACTTTGTAGTACACTGTTGTGCGAACAGTGTGAACAAGTCAAATTCCACTTAGGTGTTTTGGATCTTGACTTGGCACTATTGGATGAACAACCTGATGATCTTACTGATGAAAGCAGTGAGGATGAAGAGTTACATCATAAAGCTTGGACACGGTCTAACAGATTAAGCCTTATGTTTATGCGAATGACTATTGCCAACAACATTAAGACTACTATTCCACAAACAGAAAGTGCTAAGGAATATATTAAGTTTGTGGAAGAAAGATTTCGTTCTGCAGATAAGTCACTCGCTGGTACTCTTATGGCAGAACTCACGACCATTAAGTTCACTGGGTCACGGAGTATGCAAGAGCATATCATTTAGATGACAAATATTGCAGCAAGGTTAAAATCTTTGGGGATGATTGTAGATGACTCTTTCTTAGTGCAATTTATTCTTAACTCTTTGCCTCCTGAGTATGGACCATTCCAAATTAACTATAACACTATTAAGGACAAGTGGAATATTAGTGAATTGTCCAGTATGCTTACTCAGGAGGAATCGAGATTAAAGAAACAAGAAAGTCATTCTGTCAACCTCGTTGGTCAAGGAGCTAGTAAAGGACCTAAGAAAAATGCTAACAAGTATAAGAAATAGAAAAAATTGGCTGCTAAAGCTTCACATGCCGATAAGAAGGAACAAAAGGCAAATAAGTGTCATTTCTATAACAAAACTGGGCACTATCAGAAAGATTGCCTGAAACGTAAAGCTTGGTTTGAAAAGAAAGGTAATATTAATACTTTTGTATGTTTTGAATCAAACTTAGCTGATGTTCCTAATAATACTTGGTGGCTTGATTCTGGTGCTACATCTCATATATCCAATATAATGCAGGGATTCAGTTCGATCCAAACCATAAATCCAAATGAGAGCTTTTTGTTGACGGGAAATCGTATGAAGGCACCTATTGAAGGCATAGGAACTTATCGTTTAATTTTGGATACTGGTCATCACTTAGATCTGTTCCAAACTCTCTATGTACCTTCAATTTCTAGGAATTTGATTTCTCTTTCAAAACTTGATGTTTCTGGGTTTTCTTTTAAGTTTGAAAATAAAGGTTTCAGTTTATTTAAGAATACTTGTTTAATTGGTTCTGGTATTCTTAGTGATGGATTATATAAATTGAATCTTGATAATATTTTTACTGAATCCTTACTTACAGTTTATCATAATATTGGAATAAAACGTAGCATGGAAAATGAAAAGTCTGTTTTTTTGTGGCATAAACGTTTGGGTCATATTTCCAAAGAACGGATGGAAAGATTAGTAAAGAATGAAATTCTTTCAAATTTGGATTTTACTGACCTTGGTATATGTGTGGATTGCATTAAGGGAAAGCAAACCAAACATAACAAGAAAGGAGCTACAAGAAGTAGTAAGCTTCTTGAAATTATACACACTGATATATGTGGACCTTTTGATGCTCCATCTTTTGGTGAAGAAAAGTATTTTATCACTTTTATCAATGATTATTCACGTTATTATTATATTTATTTAATTAAAGAAAAATCTTAAGCTGTTGATATTCTTGAGATATATGTTAATGAAGTTGAAAGACAATTAGATAAAAAAATGAAAATCATAAGATCAGATAGAGGTGGTGAATACTATGGGAAATATAATGAAACTATATAATGTCCTGGTCCATTTGCAAAGTTCCTCGAGAAACATGGCATAGTTGCACAATATACTATGCCTGACTCACCTCAACAAAATGGTGTAGCAGAAAGACGTAATCGAACATTAATGGATATGGTTAGGAGTATGATAAGTAACTCATCATTACCTAAATCACTGTGGATGTATGCGTTAAAAACTGTTGTTTATCTGTTAACAGGGTTCCTAGTAAGGTAGTTTCAAAAACTCCTTTTGAGTTATGGACTGGAAGGAAATCTAGTTTAAGACACCTGCATGTTTGGGGTTGTCCAGCAGAAGCACGAATTTATAATCCACATGAAAAGAAATTGGATTCTAGAATGATTAGTGGTTACTTTATAGGTTACCCAAAGAAATCCAAAGGATATATATTTTACTGTCATAATCATAGTCCGAGAATCGTAGAAACCGGTAATGCAAAATTTATTGAAAATGGTGAAATTAGTGGGAGTGATGTAAGACAAGATGTGGATATTAATGAGATAAAGGTAGATATCAATCTACCCGTAAGTATTCCTTTATCCACATACATTCCAAGTATAGTTCCAATTGCTGAACAATAGTTTGACAATACAGAACAATATTTGATTAATGAAACATCCCATGAAGAAACTAACTCACAATCATCTAATGTAAATGAATCACAAGGAATACCATTAAGAAGGTCTCAAAGAGAAAGAAGATCGGCGATTCCGAATGATTATGTGATTTATTTACAAGAGCATGATTTAGGAATCAATAAAGATCCGGTTACGTTTTCACAAGCTATAGAAAGTATTGAGTCTTGATAAATGGATTAGTGCCATGAAAGATGAGTTAAAATCTATGGAACAAAATAAAGTCTGGGATCTCGTTGAGTTGCCAAAGGATTGTAAACGAGTTGGCTGTAAATGGGTCTACAAGACCAAGTACGACTCAAATGGCAACATCGAACGATATAAAGCTAGACTTGTTGCCAAGGGTTATACTCAAAAAGAAGACATAGATTATAAAGAGACTTTTTCACATGTCTCAAAGAAAGACTCATTGAGAATAATTATGGCTTTGGTGGCTCATTATGATTTGGAGTTACACCAAATGAATGTGAAAACAGCATTTCTTAATGGAGATCTTGAGAAAGAAGTTTATATGGATCAACCTGAGGGTTTCTCAATTGAAGGAAAAGGTCACATGGTGTGTAAGCTTAAGAAGTCAATATATGGACTTAAACAAGCTTCCCGTCAATGGTATATTAAGTTCAATGATACCATAACATCTTTTGGTTTTCAAGAAAACACTGTTGACAAGTGTATATATCAAAAGATTAGTGGGAGCAAATTTATAATCTTAGTCTTATATATTGATAATATCTTACTTGCTGCTAATGATTTGGGCATACTACATGAGACTAAAGATTTTCTCTCTAAAAATTTTGATATGAAAAATATGGGAGAGGCATCCTATGTGATAGGAATTGAAATATTCCGTGATAGGTCACAAGGTTTGTTGGATTGTTTCAGAAAGCTACAATCCTGGCATTGATCATTGGAAAACTTCAAAGAAAGTGTTGAGGTACCTACAAGGAACGAAGAATTACATGCTCGCGTATAGGAGATCCAATCAACTTGAAGTGATCGGATATACAGATTCAGATTTTGCTAGATGTCTTGACAGTAGAAAATCTACTTTTGGATATCTGTTCCTTTTATCTGAAGGAGCAATATCATGGAAAAGTGCTAAACAATCTGTCATTGCTTCATCCACAATGGAGGCAAAATTTGTGGCATGTTTTGAAGCTACAATTCAAGCATTATGGCTGCGAAACTTTATTTCAGGACTTGGGGTTGTCGACACCATTACCAAGCCGTTGAAAATTTATTATGATAATTCGGCAGCGGTTTTATTCTCAAAGAACGACAAATACTCTAGAAGTGCCAAGCATATGGAATTAAAGTATTTTGCCGTTAAAGAGGAGGTTCAAAAACAAAGAGTGTCTATTCAGCATATTAGGACTGACTTAATGATAGCAGATCTTTTAACGAAAGATTTACAACCAAAGACATTTAAGGGACATGTACAAAGAATGGGTCTTTATTGTAAAGATGAATGTATTTGACACTCTGAGCTCAATAAAGTGTTTTTGACTCTTATTTTTCTGTTAATTATGATAGTGTATACACATGATGTTTTCTTATAACAGAAAAATTAAAATTATGTGGACCATTATATAATTTATATAATCTAAAGACATATTTTGATAGATTGCAGATATTGTAGTATATGGAAGGAAATATGCTCTTTTAAAATAGTGTATAACCGCCATAACTCGTATTTTGTGAGATATTAAAATATGGTAATTACTTATGAGGATTAGTTGCTTTATGTGCGCTTATGAAGGTGCTATAAGTGTTGAAATTATGTTGTTCGATTATCAGGTCAAGTGGGAGAATGTTAGAATAAATTCTCAATTAATTGGCCTAGATAATGGATGAGAGTTTTTAGTCTCTTAAGGTCACCAAATAAATTTTTGTAACTCTTAGTGTCATCAATTAAGAGTTTCAATTCTTTTGGTTTCCCACTATTAATAGCACACTAAATCTAATCCATTTATTTGGTATTTGATGGACGTATCAAATTAAAGCTAAACAAGTATAAATAGGTCATATCCCTACCCATTAGAAGTTACACACACACAAAATATTTCCATCTAAAGGTTTGTAACATAAAGAGAAAGAGGGTCAAGGGAGAGAAACTGTTTATACACCAAGTTGAATAGCATGGTTTCATCTTCCGCATCAGATATTTTTACATTTGTGACAATTGTATTGTTCAAGATTCTAGACATTATGTTCTTCTATGTTAATGCATAGAAACTTACACAAAGATGGAGATTGAGCACAGTCACCTGTGAATCAATAACCTCAACCTCCACATAGCACAAATCGGCAAAGGCCGGATCTTATTTTAGTTCTTATTGGGTTTAATTTTGTTTTAGTAATAGGTAAACTAACTAATACTTCATATTAATTATCACATTTTTTTTTGGTAATTTAGATGAACTGGGTACAGTGGTATTCCTTCATGGTTTTCCTGAGACATGGTATTCATGGCGCCACCAGATGGTTGCTGTTGCTGAAGCCGGGTACCGGGCAATCGCACCCGATTGGCGAGGATACGGGTTATCAGATCAACCCCCGGACCCAGAAAATGCTTGCTGGGCACATTTAATTTCAGATCTGCTAGGTTTACTTGGTGCTCTCTCCATCCCCAAGGTATCTCTATCTATCATCCTGTGTTAATTCATACTAACTAAATTTGTTAATCCTGAAAGCAAAATTTATGATTGACAATTTTAGGCTTTCTTAGTTGGGAAGGATTTTGGATCATTTCCGGCATATCTGTTTGCACTTCTATACCCGGATCAAATATGTGGTGTGGTATCTATTGGGATGCCATACTTGCCGATTCCCACCTCATCTGACTTGCTGCCAGAGGGATACTATGTTACTAGATGGCAGGTAAATATACTGTTTTGGTACTGGTTTGGTACTGATAAGATCTGCTGGTAATCTACAAGAATTTTTTTTTTGGGACAGAAACTGATTTATGGGTAAATATTTTAACAGAGTAGTTTTGAGCCTGAATCACCCAAACAAGCACAAATTTGACCAAACTAAATAAAAAGAAATGGTGGGGAGTGGCGATTTGCATGTACAATTGCGGAAGCTGTATGGTTTGCTTCTTACCAGTACAGTCCAAAGCTCAATATCAGGGTTTTTAACATGATGCAGTATTTAATTAATTAAAGAAATGTGATTCATCTTCATTATTTTGTTTTACTGGTTTGCAAAGGAGCCTGGAAGAGCAGAGGCAGATTTCGGTCGATTTGATGTGAAGCGAGTGGTGCGAACCATTTACATTCTCTTCTCCAAATCTGAAATTCCAATTGCTCCAGAAGGGAAGGAGATTATGGACCTTGCCGACTTATCTACGCCTTTGCCAGAGTGGTTCACCGAAGAAGACCTTTCTATATATGCTTCTTTATACGAGAAAAATGGATTTACTTATCCTCTTCAAATTCCATACAGGTGAAATTTAAAATTAAGATCAATTCATTTTTTTTAGGTGAACTAAATTGAAATCAATTATGGTTAATGAAAAATGAGGGCTAGACCCTTATTGTTTCTCAAAAAAAAAAAAAAAAAAAAAACTAAATTGAAATCTTATATTGACCTTATTGAAATTTTTTGGGCTTTGCGCAATATTAAAGGAATTAATGTGCCTCCAGATCCAACAATTCATGTACCAGTACTTCTGATTGAAGGAGAGAAAGACTACTCGAACAAACACCCATGGCGGTACCAAGCTATGAAAGAAGGCATTATGCAAAAATATGTGAGAGATATGGAGATTAGTTCCATTCCTGAAGGATGTCACTTTGTTCAGGAGCAATTCCCTGACCAAGTTAATCAGCTAATTATAAGCTTTGTAAAGGAGCATTCTGTGAATTCTTAAAGTTTTAAGGGTTTGCTTGTGATATTAATCAGCTTATGTGTTATGCTTGAGATGGAGTAATTAAAATTCAGAATTTTTTTTTTGTCAAACTTTAATCTTGAGTATGTGTCCTTTTGGGGTGCTTATGGTGTGAAATAATCGATGTATATGATTCGGATCGTCTGATTGCATGTTCATGTTTGGATTTGCCGGAAATGATCCAAATTTTATATTATTAGAATTTAGTGATAAGAATTTTACTAAGTTTAATATCCAACAATCACATATTATATTATGTATTTTACGTTTCAACCCTCCAATCTAAATTTTCTAGTTCTGTGTCTGAAGTTCAATTTGTCTTTAAAATTTGTTCTGTGTCTGCAATGAACACGCTCTCCATAGTGACTTGTTGTTGCTAATTAATTAGTTTGTTATTTCATATTCAAAACTGTTGTTGCATTGTTATTCTTAATTAAAACTATTAATTGCTGCACCATTATTAAAATCAGCACAACTGATACCTTTATTAATTAACAAAGGACACTTAATTTGACCAAACCTTAAATCAGCACAACTGATACCATTATTAAAATCCAGAGAAAACACCTCCAATGACTGATGTCATTATTACAAGAGCCTAAATTAATCAACACACAATTAGAACAACATGTGCCAACCGGTTAGACAATTTGTACTAAATTGCTCTATGCCTTGAAATAACAATCTCCAAAACAAATTGTACCCCCACCAGCAGATACATGGACCTGCTTTGCACCCTCAGCTGTGTTGCTACCGGTACGCATGTCTCCATGGAAACACCTTGCACCATCAGCTATGTTACTACCGGTACGCCTGTCTTTTGTATTCTTGGAAGCATAAGTGTTGATTTCTCTTCCTAACATGTCCATGAGTATCAAGGATAAAGTGATCCATGGCAAGACAAACCATTCTTTGTTTACCTAAAATTGGGTGAAATGACAATACATTATGTGATGTACAAAAAATTAAAAAATTAATCTGGCCCTATAAGGCTATAACTATAGCAATTACTACAATATATATACTTTCAATGAGGTAGTTGGAAGTGAATCTAGTGCAGCTTTGACAGTTTTTTGTGGCAAGTACAACGGCACAATCTCGATATTTACTGGTAGGTCTTGGAACTGTTATACAGGTAGTTAAGTGTTAATTAGCATTTAGTAGATGACACAAACCTACAATTATTTGATAAACACAGCTTATCTCAATTCTTCTTGATTTATTATTGTAAGAACTGGAAACTATGCTAATTGTCATTTACAGATTAATCATTAAAAAAAGTGTATAACTTGGTGTAGAAATTAAGAAATGGTTGAATTACCTCTATAAGTTCAGATTTCATGTCTAGAAGTGCAATTGCTTTCCCATATGGATTTTCATTAGAGAATTGGACAGCGGTAACAAAGGCGCTATCTTCATTGTGACCTCTGCAACATTTCTCTTCATACTCTAATTTCTTCCCTAAATACATTTTTATCTGTTCCATTTAATGAGTTAATAGCAGTGAGTAAATTGTAAACAATATGTTAAATATAAATAGGGGATGACTGGTATGATGCTGGTACCTTTTTTGCATTAGGTGCTCAAACTTTCTAAATTTATGTTGGATTATTTCTATTTGCATAACTTAAATATACCAGAAATATACTTATAGTTTCCACCACTTACTTTCCTTAAATATAGTTTAATTATTTCCTCTCAGAAGCATTTCTGAGATCATTTGTGTTTAGCCATGTCTAAAAATATTAATACTTGTACTTACCACATGGTCACCTTTAAGCTCACAAAGGCAAGTATCATCTTGAGTATCTTTAAACTCAAATGCACCACAAAATTTAGATACTCCATTTAGTAACCATTTATTATCACTGCCAATTGCAAGCACAATTGGATTTTTCAAACATGCTGTTGCACCAACTAGCTCAATTTTTCGAACAACTTTTTTTTCTTGAATGATATAACTACAAGAAGGGAGAAAAAAAAGTAGTGTAAACAGAACATATGTGCTTTCTATATTTTAGATTTTAACTTTTTTTTTTGTCTTTATGTTTGTTGATTTCGGGTTATTTTACTGTCAGTATAGAGATTAGATGGGATCAGAATTTAAGGTATAGCACCTAATGAAATTAGATAGCAATTAGGGAGGTAGAAGAAGTAAGAAAAACTCCAAAGCCATGCAAACAATTTATGTAATGTCAAACCGTGTAATTAATGTACGTATGGTATCTTAAACTTTCAAATCATAAAACAATTCTAAACTAAAGAGTTCCCAGAGAAGTTGTATCCAAGAAAATAAAACTAAACTATTTTCCTATATAACATTTGCAAATCGTGCCATGTATATGCCATGCATTGTTCATTCATACTACTTTATCTCTTTTTATGTATAATATATGCACCATAAGAAAAAAAAATATGATATGAAATTAGAATGAGTGTTTCCATATATAACAAAATTAGAAGGTGAAATACACAAACCTTGACCTCATCTGAACCGTTGCTATTTCTTTACCGTAATCATCGACAAAGCTAGTCCAGCATTTGACATTTTGGTTATTTCCAAAAGGGGAGGAGAAGAGCTTTTCTTCCATTCTAACCATATGGAGTACAAGTGGAGTCTGTTTCGGTACAGTTGACGAAGCAGCCACACGCAAATAAATTGGATCCGAAACAGGAACTGTACTATCTGATTTTAATTTGAACCACTTCTCAATCAACAAATTCGAATTTTTGCCGGTCAATTCGTCAAGCGAGATTGTGGTCGTGCCTAGAACAACACTCTTTGGACTAGAATTTGATTTAGCAATTAAGGTTAGAGTTATGTCTCCTGCTGGTTCGCATTCAAAACCAGCTACTTCTTTTTCTCCTGTTAGAGACAATATGCTTAAAGTGCCGCCGTCTCCACTAAAATGCATGCCAGGTTGATTCTTGGTGAAATATACATAGAGAGTTTCCGACTCATTCATCGGTGCATTCTTTACATCAACAATCTCCAAGAAAACCTAAATAGAAGGATAAATTTATTTATGTATATTTATATGCACCCAAGAAATCAAATTTTAAACTTAAATGATACACTTTACCTGTACAACTCTTACGACAGGAAGAGGCAAGAAATCGGTGCCAGATTTCAAAGTAGCTTTACAATTTACAACCTGATTAAAGGCAACTGGTACTGTTATCAAAGGAGTTGGTTCTGATCCCCTGTGCATAGCACCCGCTCTCCAGTACCTCAAACCAAAAGTTTCCTCAAATTGTTTAGCCGTCTCAGTAAAACCATCATGCAGCCTCTTCCCAAGGGATCTGTCAGAATCGGTATCATCATGTTGTACAACCATACCGACAAGGACCATCATGTCATTGTAGTAAGAAACAGGACAGAGCTGATGCGAATGCCACATAATGTCGATATCATAGGTCGGTACACAAACCCATTTGTTTGATTTGATCTGTTGATTGTTTTTTATCAGGTAGAGGAATCCCTTATAGCGTCTTAGAGCCTCGGTGAGGAAACGTGAATCCTGTACTGAGGGTCTTGATACCTGTGTCAGAAAGTGTGTATAAGTTAGCTATGAGAATTCGGGCCAATAGATCTTTTATCGACGCCATATCATTAATTACGACATTATTTAGAAAACAAATCCTAACTAAAAGAAGATCTTGTTCAAATTTTTCTTAATGCTAATAAAATATTGAGCACAATATTTTCAATATAATTATACAAACTATCTTAATAACCTGATAATAAAACGATGATTGCCTCTGAACGGCTGCAACGAGATCATAAGTAATATCTCCAGCAGCTCCAGCATTCACATCGGTAACTTTCTCAGATGAAATTTTGTTATAGTCCAATTCGAAGGGCTCGTCTGGATAAAACCTTGCCCATATCTCTTCTGCTTGTGCTTTGGATTCAAGCTGTACCGACGATGCCACATTCTTACAGTCTAGAATCCTTCCATAGACTTTCTCACAATCCAATTTGTATTGGACCTGTAAATAATTGAGATTGTGAAGAAAAATTAATTTTTGTTGTTAAAATTGGGTCAATCTGTTCCAGTGATCTATGTTTCTAGCTAGCTATCCTTGTTAAAACTAAATTAGTTTATTACAGAGAACAATTATTAATCGATTATTTATGTCGGTATATATACCGGATTGAGGCGATGACAATGCCAAATCCATTCACAGTCAAGAGGGACAACCAGAGGGCCTTCCATCTTTGCATTTTCAGTATGCTTGGCCAAGAGGGGAAGCCAGAATGCTTTGTATCTATGTATTAGACAAAATATATCAGTATATGAATTTAAAATTTGTAATTATGGATAGTTATTCTCTGTTTCAGTAATTATATCATCGTTTGACATAAATATTCCATATATGTAAGGAGAACTGCAAACTGCAAGGGTTCTTTTTTAATATTTTCCTTTTTTTCTTTCGTTAAAAATTAATAAGGAAGATCAAGCCTTTAATTTAGATGCATTAAGGTTATTTTGAAATATTAAAGCAATAAATTAAAAAGGTGCCATTTAGAAAGTGACTCTTAAAATTTATGAATATTCATAATTAGTCCATTTCGGCTCCATTACAGGAGATCGCCTAATCAGGTGAGTTGTACAACCACCGACGATCGTTCACCTGATCAGGCGAGAAAATTAATGAATATTCATACGTGATCGATCACCTGACAAGGCAACAAAATTTATGAATATTCATAATTAGAAACAAAAAAATAGTCATCTGATCGATCACCTGATCAAGCGAGAAAATTTATGAATATTCATAGGTGATCGATCACCAGATCAGGCGAGAAAATTTATGAATATTCATAGGTGATGGATCACCTGATCAGGCGATAAAATTTATGAATATTCATAATTAGAAACAAATAAAATAGTCATCTGATCAATCACCTTATCAGGCGAGAAAACTTATGAATATTCATAGGTGATCGATCACCTGATCAGGTGAGAAAATTTATGAATATTCATAGGTGATCGATCACCTGATCAGGCGATAAAATTTATGAACATTCATAATTAGAAACAAGAAAATAATCATCTGATCAGTTACCTAATCAGGTAAGAAAATTTATTAATATTCATAGGTGGTCGATCACCTGATCAGGCGAGAAAATTTATGAATATTCATAGGTGATCGATGACCAAATCAGGCGATAAAATTTATGAACATTCATAATTAGAAACAAGAAAATAGTCATCTGATCAGTCACTTGATCAGGTGAGAAAATTTATGAATATTCATATGTGATCGATCACCTAATCAGGCAAGAAAATTTTTGAATATTCATAAGTGACCGATCACCTGATCAAGCAATAAAATTTATGAATATTCATATTAGAGAAGAAAAAAATATATAGTCATCTATGATTGATGACCTGTAAATCGCTCGTTCCACTGCCGGTGAGTTGTACAACCACCGATGGCGATCCACTGCTGCCAGGAACTCTAGCTGTTTCTTAGCAACAGCGATCAAATCTTCTCCAATTAAAAATTTTTGTGCTTCATTCCATTCGGCTTCCTGTCTCTCGTTCATTTTTGTTTCAATCTTCTTGTGCTGTTCAACAGTTACTAGAAGAAACAAAGATTAATATTATTTTGGGTCTGATTCTTACATAAATAAAAATCAATATTATTTCTAATAGATGATGGTAGTAAACTTACCTTACTACGTACTGAGAGGAAGAGAGAGATGTTGTTGCAATCTCATACAATATGTACCCTTTTATAGAAGAGAGGAGGGAACCTGAGTATAAATTTTATGTGACATACTGACATGCACCTTGATCCTTGCTAGAGTGTATAGCATGTTGCTAACAAGAAATTCAATCAAGTCATAGAGGTGAGCCCCACTTGTCAGCATCATACTACAACACACTATAACAATCTTTAAGACTCAGTGCTTTCAGTTTCAGAAAGAGGACAAGAACAAGTATTATTGATGTGAACAGATATGTCATATAATATGTTGTGGAACTGCAAAAGGGTCCCACATGTAGATTAAGGAGATTGGGGTCCCTACTTATTAGTATAGTCTGATATGCTATACTGATTCTAATTTACACTGTGCTTTCAGATTTAAAAAGACATAAGGTTAGACAATTAAAACTGCCTGTTCATTTTATTACTTTACTTTTATTTTGTCAGATTTTCCAATATACGTATATATATTTAGGGTTTCAGGCGGAGAGCACGAAGAAATGAAACAAGTGTCAAACGGGAGAGATTTAGATCGTTGTAGACCGTAGGATACAAATTAAATGGTTGAGAAAGAACCAACACTGCAATGAACAGTACAAAATCCTTTTAAGATTATATATATACAATAGATATAATTCATTACCACATTCCATTGGCTTCTAGAAAATGTACCTTCATTTAATGTGTACAATGCTCATTAATTTTTTTCTGAGAGGAGAAAAGAGGGACCTCAATACACTGTGTGAGTGAATGATTTAGTCAGGATACGGTACAGATTAATATTTTTACATGCAACATTGTAATATGATTAAAATAGTGAAGGAAAATTATGTTACGTTAATAGTTACATCATGTGTATGACCACACGTCACATGATCAATAGTGACTGGTTGTATTTAATTAATTTTCTTTCATATTTCAAATTAGTTTATAGAAAAAAAAAATCAAAAGATGCAAAAAAGTTTATGAGTGAGTCCATGGTACTATGTATATCATGGGTTGGTCCGTAATACGGATCAATATTTTCGTTTTCAAAATCTTAATAGTCGATCCGGATCTTTCAACATGAAATATGTACTTGTTTACTGAATTTTATATTTTTTAGAATTTTTTTACTATTTTTTAAGATATGTGGAAAATCACTTGATCTGAAAATTCTAGACCATTCAAAAACTGTAATTTTCTGTCTATTTTAAAAAATAGTAAAAAAATCTAGAAAATATAAAATTTAGTTTGCAAGTACATATTCATATAAAAATCATGTTGAATGGTTCAGATCAACCATTAAAATTTTAAAAATAATACGCTGCATGAATTCAAAACTGCTCTGTTAAAATCTTTTACCCCTCCCTTGGCAAGTTGGCATGCATGTTTATTCTTTACCCAATTTGGTAATCCACCATTTAAAAGCACAACAGCAAATATAACAAACCAAGTATAAAGAGAGTAACCACCCCCCACCCCAGTAATGAAATAATGAACGAAATTAAACAAAGAATAAAACAGAGCATATTAAAATTTTGATGATACCACAATGTTTTAAACATAATTAGGTCCTTCAAATTCGTGGATTTATTTTTTTGGTTTGGCCTAATTCCACTGACAAAATTTAGTCCAATGTTTTAAACCTCAGATTTATCTTACGGGCATCGGACCAAATTCAGTCCAATGCCTGGTCGGAACCATTAAATCTGCATCAAAATTTGTGTGGATAGCTTTAAAGTTCGTGCAGCTGTAAAGTTTGTGGATTTATTTTTTTGGTTTGACCTAATTTCACTGACAAAATTCAGTCCAGGCCCTGTTCGGCCGCTCCACTATTCGAAAAGAAAAATTCAGCGCGAACAGTAATTTTTAGTTCAATTCTCACGCCCATGCCCATTCCCAATGGCCCGTCGAACAGGCCCCTAGAGTAAGAAAAATGGCACGGCAGAGTCGGCTCCATCACGGAACGGCACAGAATGGTACAACACATGTGACTGTTACGTGCTGTGGCCATCTTTGAAAATTTGGCACGGCACAGTACGTCGCGCGAAAGATCTGGTCAGGGCACGACATGGCACGTGGTCACGCAAGTCACGTGTAATTAGGACCGTTAGATCTTGATCAAATGATGAATCTTGAATAAACAAATCTAAAATTATGAAAAAATAATAATAATTAAACGTGACCAGTCACGTTTGGACACAGCACATTTGGTCACGGCATGAGACCAAAGTCACGGCGTGTTAGTCACGGCACGACACAATGTTAGCACTCTACATACATCGAACCAAATTCAGTCCAATGCCAGGTCAAAACCGTTAGATCCGCATCAAAATTTGTGCGAATAGCTTAAGAATCCGTGCAGCTTCAGACCACCCCCACTCCTAGCACAAATCAGTATTGTAAATAACGATATGCTCTTGTCGGACGGACAGGGTATCGCCAAGTGATTAATCAAGAATAATCGGCCAATTAGTTGAGAAAGTATGTGAAAATTTGATCACCACCAACAACTAATCAGTCTAAACGAACGTTTTTTACAACACTGGCACAAACTATTGCCTGGCATGTTATCCAATAGTGAAATATCACCTACAAAAAACATCATGAACCACCACTGTATGTTTTAGAAACAAAAATTCCCCAGGATTTCCTAGAAACTGGCATCTTCTAAAAAATGTAATGTAGCTTCGTCACAGTTTAGTAAACAATTATTCCAAAATATAATTAATCCTTTTGCACTAGTCTTTCAACATCAGTGAGCTGCAATTCACGACCTCTTCGCCAATCAACCTCGCTTTGAAACAGCATTTCAATCTGTTCCAAAGACTTTCCCTTTGTCTCAGGAACAAATCTATACACAAAATAGACAGAGAGAAGAGATAAAAAAGAGAAAATAAAGAATGTCCCAGCAACTGTTATCTTATGTGACACTGACAAGAATGACATTGCCACCAATCCACTACTTAGCCTATTACCAACTGCTCCAACTGCTGAAGCCTGAGCTCTTAATCTCAGTGGAAATATCTCTGATGTCAGAACCCAGCAAATGGGCCCCACACCAACTGAAAAGAAAGCAACATTTCCACAAACAGCCAAGATCGCAAGTCCGACACCGACATCTGACGATACCAGACCCGACACATGCTGATGCGTTAAAGCAATTCCTAAAAGAGCCAAACATGCAGTCATGCCAATTGTGCTAACATACAGAAGCGGCTTCCTGCCAGCTCGATCGATTAGAAATATTGCAACCAAGATGAACATGGTCTTTGTGAACCCTACGGCAACAGTGGCAGCGAGTATCTCCTTATCGGATTGTATACCCGCATCACGAAAAATAGTTGGACTGTAGTAAACTGTGGCATCAATCCCTGTAATTTGTTGGAAGCATTGGATGCCGCATCCTGTTATAAGCATACGGCGAAAGGAAGGAGTCGGGTTGAAGATCTCTCTCCATACAGCTCTTTCCTCGTGTTTCTTTGCAGGGTTTGCGGCCTCTTGGATCTCATATAATCTCTCCATCGCCTCTGATTCGGTCTCATTTATGCGAAGAAGTACAGCTCTTGCTTCTTTCTCTCTGTTTTGCATTACAAGCCATCTTGGCGACTCCGGTATGAAAAAGAGCGCAAAGCCAATAAAGATAGATGGGATGATGCCAACACCTGTTGTGATACAAAAAGTCCAGCGCCATATTAGAAATTGCTGAATCTCAATTTTACAAATGGGGGAAGTACAAATTTCTGGTATTAGGAAATTAAGTAAAAGTAATAATTTATTTTATGTAAGATGAAGTAAAAATTTTGATGTGTTTAGTAATTTCTTGATAGAACTTATTACATGCACGGAATGTAAAAAAGCTTCTTGTATAGTGGTTGTCTCTTTGGCTTCTATTGAGATTTCAAGGTGTGATGAATGAATCATTAAAGCACATTATAGCCATTTATTTTAATCAATTACACAATGTTTCTTGTCAGTTTGTTTAATACAGGATAAAAATAATGGCATATAAATACTTCAATGAGAGACTGAAATCGATCACATGTTATCAGAAACTTTAAATGCAAATGATTTTAATACCCTCATTGTTCTGATACTCAGGACCAGGTTATTAAAGAAAATAGTAGGGCCTGGCAATTTACTAGTAATTAATCAGACTGATTTATTTCTCATACCTAACATTATTCGCCAATTTATATGTTCCGAGAGGCCCGAGAAGGCGTAATTAGATATGTACCCGAGCAAGATCCCGAGATTAATAAATATCTCCGGAAACGATGTCAAAGTTCCCCGTGCCATGGCAGGGGATATCTCGGCAATGTATACGGGTGCAATCATAACACCGAAACCGATACCGACTCCAGCAAGAAGACGGCCTATCATCAGTACTTCAAATGAAGGTGCCAGCGCCATTATAGCGGCACCGGTTTGAAAAACTATGGCCGCCAGTGCAATTGTCCATTTCCGACCAATGGCGTCAGAGGTGCGGCCACCTGTCAGGCTGCCGATGAGTGCTATGATGCTCAAGCACCCGATTAAGAGCTCTTCTTGGAACTCTGTTATCATTAGGTCCTTTTGGATGAAAAGGATTGCTCCACTCATCACACCAACATCTGTTGGAGAAAGAGTAGAGTTAAATTTTTGTCAGAATGATTTATTTGAAATTTTGATGCCTCTTTGTTTTATGATCAATAGAGAAAAACAGAGTCACAGCAAAAAAAAAATGTGTCCATTTCTGGTTGAGATTTTGGAGAAAATTACATATGTGATTTGAATGATTTTTTTCCCTCCTCTAATTTTGGAGAAGATCACAAATATGGTTTGAATAATTTTTATGTCCATTTGTGGTTGAGTTTTTGGAGAAAATCATATACCTCTACTTTTTTTACCAATCTAAAATAAATTCTAAAAATGCAACTATACATTTTCGTATGGAAATCATGTAAGTGTATTACATTGTAGTCTGATTTATTTTGTAATTTTATGGGATTAAAAAAATAAAGTTCCCATGTAACTAACGACCAAAAACTCTCTTGATAAAAAAGAAAATGTTACCATAGCCAAGTAGAACAGAATTAAGAGAAGCAAATGTGGCACAAGCATAGACATATCTCTTGGTGTCTTTCCTCCTACTTCGACCTTCCTCGTCGTTTTCACCGACCGCCTTGTACTTCACATATCCATTGACCAAACTCATGTTTTTGCACCTTCCTCTTAACCCTAGCTAGAGAAGGAGAAATAGAGAAAGAGAGAGAGAGAGAGAGGTTTTACGAGGCAGTGGTTGTCTGGTTGACTTCCATTTTGGATCTGGAAGGAAAGAGAGAGAATTAAAAACGGTCGCATGTGGGTTTAATTTAATCAGATTAGTCAATTTTGAATTGGGCTTTGGAGGTTAGAATAGTCA
The DNA here is from genome assembly GCA_024447775.1 of Carex cristatella. NCBI lineage: Eukaryota > Viridiplantae > Streptophyta > Magnoliopsida > Poales > Cyperaceae > Carex > Carex cristatella. Next base: position 3,922,968 of record JAJHPF010000008.1, on the reverse strand, counting down.
CATCAGTTGGAAGGGGAATAAATAATTAATTAATCTATCGTTTTATTCAAGTAAGGATGGAGACTTGAGAGGAACGGAAAGGCAACACCAAAATTTGGCGCGAAGGAGACAGTATCTGGTAGCTTGTTAATTTGTTCCTTTTGTTTTTTTGTATTGTTATTATGTTTTGATTTTCTCATTAGATTATGTTTTGTGTATCGGAACTTGTATCGTTCTAGTTTACCCCGTTTAACTAAATTTAAGGAGCATGTTATTTTAGAAGAAGTATCAACTTTGTTAAAATGGGTCTCACGGTAAATTTCTGTCCAAAATACAAACATAATATAAAATAAATCAAATAGGTAATCATATTTCGTCAGTATTTTGTAGAGTAATCTGAGGGTTAATATTTTAACAAAGTAGTTTTGACTTAATACAGTACATGATTCATATGAAATGATGTTTTAATTCTATACTTAGTGTGCTGCATGAAGTAAAACTTAATCTGTTAAGAAAAATCATTACTCTGATTTGATTGAAACAATTGAAAATTTTAATGGCTACGGAAGAACAAATTAAAGTTGAGTGATTAATTTGTGATTAGAAAATAAAAGTTGAGTGATTAATTTGTGATTAGAAAATAAATTTAGTAATCTCTGACAAAATTTATTCTAAATATTAATAAGGATTACAAAGATAAGATAGTTTGATATTGTCTTAATAATAATAATAATAAGGCTGTCAAATTTTTAAGTCAACTAGACAAGTGTTGGACACAATAAATTTTGAAGGAGAAATTATTTTAGGCCCACTAATTTTCTTAAATTCTAAGGCCCAATGTTACTTATCAAAGACATGTTAAAAGTTTGTGAAATTCAAGGCCCAGTTTCTAATGCGAAGCTTTGGGAAATTCAAAGTATTGGGTCATTTGAATAATTTGTTTTTGGTTGATTTATGTAAATGAACGGTTTCGTTTGTCGTTGTATAAATTTTAATATCATACTAAACAGCTTGTTTTTTATTGATATTTATTATTTTTTTAATTGAAAATAGTCGTTAATTTGTACAAGGAATTGCTACTATTTGCAACTATATCTACATTTTTTTCGGACTACCTTTAAATTTATATTCTGACATCAGAAAGCACTTTCTAAAAAATTTGAAACCTCCCATATCTATCATCAGAAAGCACAATATTAAAAATCTGTCAGATTAATTTCAAATAATAAATCTAAACTGGTGAAATCAATCCACTGAGAAATGCACGTAAGTTAATAACAACTGTGATACCAAAGCACACATATTTCAACATGTTAAAAATTGTAGAGCATGCTCAGATTATTAACGGCATTTCGTCCAATCAACGGACAATGGACAAACATGCTTATATCAAACAAGACGTACTATTATTAGCATTTATAATTGAAAATATTAGAAAAAAATCATCGAAATTACTTATAATTAACTAATATCAGACAATGTTTTGAAATTTAATGCAATTTCTTGAAGTATTTCTTACAATGATTCGGAAAAAAGTTAAAAAATATATATATATATATTAAGAATTTACTGTTAATATATCATAAATTATTCAACTTCATTGGAACTTTTTGTTTTCCTTTCTAAACATATTTTGATGATTTATCTCTGACAAAAAATAATATATAAGACATTGCACAGCATGACACTAGCATACTGTGATCATTATTTTGTTACTACAAATAATATATTACACCTCGGATCATACTGACATGACACATTTGTCAAATATGTCGTGCTTAGCAATGACATGGCACAACATATTTTGCAAATCATCTATTTAATTTTTAATCATGTATTTTAAATCTTAATTAAATCTCTTTTATATATATATATATATATATATAGTATGGCTAATATGCTTTCGGTTGTATTTTGGCCGAAATACAACCGATTCATTTTTCAATTTCCGAAATCCAAAAAGTCGATCCAAACAGTTAGATGTGTTGTCCATATTGAAATATGCTTGGAGACCAAATTTTACATTTTTTGGAATTTTTTTACTATTTATTAAGCCACTTTGAAAATCGCTGATCCAACAGTTTCACTGTTTGGTTGAGCCACCTTTGAATAAGCAATTTTCAAAGTGGCTTAATAAATAGTAAAAAAATTTCAAAAAATGTAAAATTTGGTCTCCAAGCACATTTCAATATGGAGAACACATCTAACGGTTTGAATCGACTTTTGGACTTCGGAAATTGAAAATTACATTGGTTGTATTTCGGCCAAAATACAACCAAAAGCATATTAGTCATACTCTATATATACACACACACACACACACACACATAGAGAGAGAGAGAGTCCGACTAATGTGCTTTCGGTAGCATATGGGCCGAAGTGCTACCAGTCCAAATTTGAAATTTCAAAATCCAAAAAGTCGATCTGAACTATTAGATGTGTTCTCTATATTAAAATGTGCTTGGAGACCAAATTTTACATTTTTTGGAATTTTTTTACTATTTATTAAGCCACTTTGAAAATCGCTGATCCAACGGTTTCACTGTTGGGTTAAGCCACCGTTAGATCAACGATTTTCAAAGTGACTTAATAAATAGTAAAAAAATTCAAAAAAATGTAAAATTTGGTCTCCAAGCACATTTTAATATAGAGAACACATCTAACGGTTTAGATCGACTTTTTGAATTTTGAAATTTCAAATTTGGACCGGTAGCACTTCAGCCCATATGCTACCGAAAGCACATTAGCCGGACTCTATATATATATATTTGGTTCAGTTCCTCCCATAAATACTACATATTTACTTGTATCTTTGTAGCCAGTAGCGTAGCCAGAATTTGAGTCAGGAGTGGACAAAAGTTTTAGGTTACCGAGTTATCAGGTCAGTGGGCAAAATTAATTTATATACTTGAATTATTTTAATCAATCTCATCAAATTTTAAATCATATTTAAATAGAAGCAGTGATACATAATCCTCCTTTTATTTGAGCAAGTGAAAACCAGTACTTCTCCAAGCCACTCTCTCAAACGAGAAAAGCTAAGATATTACACCAAAACCACACTTTGACCAAAGGAGCTAGCCTCTCTCAGCAACTCTGGTATTATTTATTCTCTGCTATTCCTCAAGATGTAGTTACAGGCATCAGGGTTGGCAACGAGGAACGCCTCGCATCCCTTAATAACTCCACTGAAATCTGCCTTGGCCTTCTCAGTCTCCTCTGCATCATTGACACCAGGCAGTGGCTTGTAGGTTCTGGTTACTTTAACCACACTGCCTTTGGCCTTGGGCTCGACCTTGATGTAGTTTGAAGCGGACTCAATAAGGATACCGAGCCCGCCACCCTCGACAAGGGTTGATTTGGCCTCACATTTCTCAACGTCTAAAAAATCCAGGCGCTCCTTTATAAGGGTGAAGGGACCACCTGCAGAAGCATTTTGTCAGAATAGTTGCATTGATATTTTTGTCTGACTATTTAGCAAAAGAAACTTGAAGAGCATAATTGAAGCAATAACGGAGACATGTATACACACACACATACACATACATATATATAATGGAGAACAGTACCTGGTGCAAAGTTGAATTGCCTGATGCTACCGACACCACCAGTGCCCTCTACCGGAACAGTGCTAACGATTTTGTCACAGGTAATCTTGGGAGCCAAGTTGTGCCAGTCCGTCACGGCTGCTTTGAAGAGGCGAGGGGCCGACACAGCTGTCTCAATAACGATTGTCCAGCTGAAGCTCATGGTTTCTTAAGAAAAAGTTTAGTCGAGATTAATTAATTAATCAAGAGTGCTGATCAAATGTTGATTGTACTGGTAGATGTAGTGAGACTTCAAAGGGTTTATATAGATATATATGTGCAACCGTAGTTGGTGAGGACTGAGGACTACGGAATGAATGGGACATAAATATATCCTCCATCGTTAAATATCTCAAGGATACTTTCGTCTAATTGATGTGCTGTATGATTTTTGGAATTGCCGATTTGTTTCCTTTGAGTGGACTTAATTATTTAAATGACCCTATGCACTCTTTTTTCTCCATCGATCGTTAAATATCTCAAGGATAATTTAACCTAATTGATGTGTGATTTTTGAACTTCCCGATTTGTTTCCTTTGGGTGGAGTTAATTAATTGTTCAAATGACACTAAATTTGTTCCAGAGATGAATGTATTAGTTGCAAGAGTTGAGGTTATTACTTGTTTTAGTCTTTTAGAGGCATGGAGATTTAATTAAATAAGTTGAAATGAAAATGCCATAATTATAAATGAGTGCTTCTGTTGAGAGATTATGCATTGTTGGGTTGACTATTGACTATCTAGATATAAATATAACTAAATGGAATTCTCCATAACACATTTTTTAATCTAAAAAATCAGGCATAAATCTTCTTTTTACACACTTGTACAGAATGGTTTGCTCTAAATCGGAGTCTTAATTAAAAATAATTAGTTTTTGCAATAATAAACAGCTGACAGATCTTATTAAAAAAAACTATAAATAGCATAATCAGACCTCAAAAAAAAACAGTGCAGATTGGATTGGGCCAATCCTACGCCTAAGCAGTGTAAAATATTTTGGGCTTAAAAATAATTTTAATTATTATTATTATTATTATGATGGAGCCGAATGAGAAGTAAAATAAAAGAAGTATAATGAAGTAAGAAATGAGCTAATTCGAAATAAGTTACTCCACCTCTCAAAGTGAATTTACTCCATACTTACTCCACTTATAGGTCCCACTATCATAGACTTAAGTTCATTTTTTAATATCTTACTCATCCATATGAGTTAATTTAATTCGTGATATAAACTACTAAATAGATAACCGATTGACATGTCATATGTATAATTGATTACTTCCAACATAAGAATGTTTTTACATCAAAACCTGTCTAGCTCATATTTTCAATTATTACATCTTTTGTGTAAAGGAAGGAAGAAAGACAACTATATTGCCCACTGCACAAAACAAATATGCAAAAAATTATTACATCTTTGCAATTGATCCTACAAACCAAAATAAAACCCAAAGCAGATGTGTTGAAGACTTGAAGCCATCTCCTTGATCGTGCCTATAATGAAATATTTGAAATTTACTTGCAAACTTAAAAAATTCAAATGGATTTTTCCAGGCCTTCTACATGTTAATAAGGGACACATTGTACTAACGCATTACAAGGAAACTGACAGTTGTTTGGATAAAACTTAATAATAATTTTTTTATGAACTAAAACAATCATCAATTTATTTTACATAATTCATCAGGAATAAGCCTTGCTCAGACAAAATTAGTACTATGAAGTTAAGGCTAGGGTACTGAATTTCATTCAACAGTTCGCACCACCATTAGCAAAGTTGGTTCGGCTATCCTCTCCAATTCATTCAACAGTAAAGTGTTGCTCTTAGAGATTGAAGAAATTTGTCAGTTCTTGGTGCAGTGTTGATTGTAGAATTTTTGTGGACATTTATCAAAATGTTGCATTTATTGATACAGAAAGCATTTCTTTTAAGTCCTGAAAATTGCTATAAACTCTCTAGTTTTCCTTTACCAAAAACTTGATTAAATAAAAAGTTCATATTTTCTTTTCGTTTTCAATAATGAAATAGGTAGGCTGTATTTTTATTTTAAAAAAATACACAAATACTGTAATTGGAAAACAATACTGAATGAATGACTAAAACCATTTAAAATTTCTCTCTTCTTCCCTAAAGTATGTTCTCCCCCCTTCCCTGAAACACAAAGGGGTCGACAGTTTGACATTATCAATAAAAAAATTCAAGAAAATTGGCAACCATCTAAATGAAATTGCTTTTTATTTAGAAAAAATAGCGCCCCCCAAAAATAAAGGTCAATTGTTTCCACTAAAAACAGAAATAAAGTGCTCGCTGTTCTAACTTCTAATAAATTCCATCCTACAACCCAAGCAAAACCCTAGCACTACCTGGCCCACATCCGTCCCCTCAAAACTCAGTAATCCGTCAGACCCTACCAATCACAGGTACCAGTTTGTTATTTTCACCTACAAAATACCAGTTAAATAAATCCTTCATATAAAACAAACCAAGAAGCATTTCTTTAAATTGAGTACAAGAAGTATCATGACAATTTTCATCTAACTGCCAAAAATACCCTTCAAATCCTTTACTGCACCTCAACAGCAGGCAAGATCAGCATCTCGATGTCTGCTGGTAACATATTTGCCAACGTTTCCTCAAAGACATCCACTATTTGTTGCTCCATTTCTATATAATAAATTTAGTAATAATATTTAGGAAAGCAAAACTACAATATAAATCACAAACATATACCCCTTTTTAACCAGGTTTAAAGTGAACAGTAGTTTAAAATACTCAATAAATATCCATTTTTTGTCCCATAAAATATACAACCAAAATAGTTCTAATATTTTTTTTTAACTTAAAACTGAATAAACAGAACCAAAATAAAAGCTATCAAAAGAGAACTCTTGCAAATACAAGAATCCAACAAATAGGAAAACGATACAGCAAAAGTGAACAATACCATATTTATTCATAGCATAGAACTATGGCTTCATCCCATCTGAAACAGCATTCTCTTCTTTGCCAAGCGCAACAACAACTTTCTTCAAAATAGCCTCCACCGACAGATGCGAATTCTCCACAGCCTTCGATATAGCCTGCCACCTCTCCCCATGCTTTGGTTCATGAACCACACATCGCTTTAACACTTCATTCTGTGTATCCTCAGTGCCATGTTGCAACTCAAACATATAATACAACGCCCAATGATCACCGATATCAGGAGATAAAATAACTGCTCTGTTGTAATAACTCCTGGCCTTATCAACCTTCCGATCTGCCCAAAACAGCTTTGCAATAGCTGCAATCACATACGGGTCCTCTGGGCACGCTTTCAGTGCATCCATACTTTTGGTTTTTCTCTGTTGCCGTGGAACCATTTCAATCAATGCAGCCCATAGAATACCAGTATTGGGGCACTCTTGCATTGCCTTTGCCATTAGATTTTCTGCTTCTTTCTTGTTACCATGCCTGGACTCGGCACGCACAGCTGCAAGCCAAAGGTCCGGGTTTTTCGGGTTTTTCTTCCTTGCCAATGTAAGCACAGCACGTGCCTTGCTCAGGCCGTTCATCCTCTCCTCCAGTTTTGCAAGAGAAAGCCAGAGAGGAATACAGTTGGGACAGTGAGAAAGGCCATTGTTGTATGCTTCTTTCGCCTTTTCGGCATTACCAAGTCGGTCCTCCATTTGGCCAAACATAAGCCACAATTTGAAGAAGTTCGGGAAAAGTTTCAGACCTTCTTTGAGCAACTTCCTTTCTTCGGCCGTATTGCCCAATTCTCTTTCCACGATGGCAGATTTCATCCAGACCCGTGCCGTCCCTCCCCTTTCTCTTGCTTTGGCCAAAAGCATTCTTGCTCTCTCTGGCTCGTTATTCTCAAACTCAAGTTTGAAAGCGGCCAACCAAATCTCTTCTGAATTGGGTATAGCGGCATATGCTTCTTGGAGAATAGCTCTTGCAGATGGTACATCACCAGCTAACCATTTCTCCTTTGCACCCATGAGCCACAAAACCTCAGCTTGAGGCTTGTACGTGACCGCCTTTCTCAGGAGAGCATCAAGGGATTCCCTTGTTCCATGTTTCTTTTCCAAATTGGCTGCCTTAAGCCATATTTTTGTCTTAGTTAGGAACACACTTAGTGCATGTGCATATATAGCCCGAGCTGTTTCAATAGATCCACGTTTTTCACACTCCTCGGCATCAGCAACCCACGTGCGTCTTCTATCCTCTTCTTCCACCCCGAGTCCCACAGTATTTTTAATAATTGCTTGACAAGTCAAAACCGAGCCAGCTCGTTCAGCCGCCTCAGCTTCCTTCATCCAAGCCTCTCTATCAATCTCCAGACCCTCCTTTTGCAAAGACCTTATACCTCTTTCAATCACCTTAGAAACTGACTGTGTATTACCATGCGCTTCCTCGAGCTTGGCTGCAGTAATCCAAATTGCAGGTTCTTTCGGTAGCTTCTCTCTGGCCTTGTTAAGTACCTTTTTCGACTGATCGTAAGTCTCTAGCCTAGCCAAAGCAATCCACAATTCCACATGGAGAGGACAGCACTCAACTGCTCTGTGCAGCAACACCCTTGCATCGTCTTCATTTGCCATTCCAACCACAGCTTTCCAAAGCCTCACTGAATCGGGTATATGCTCCAAACCCTTACGTAACACTCGACTCTTGTTCACATTGTTAGTCTCTAACTCGGAAGCTTGCATCCAAAGCTTAACCGAGTTTGGTATCGCCTTAATTCCTTTTGCAATAACTGCCTTGGCACTGTCAGGACTAGCCAAGCGACATGCCTCAAGCCATACATCTTCATTTTTAGGGCATTCTTCACACCCTCTTTGAATCAGCTCTCTTGCAGCACTGATCTTACCTGCCACTTCTTCTAACCTAGCCGCAGCAATCCAACCGGGGGGATGCTTAGGGTTAGTTTGAATCACAGATTTGAGTAGCAACCTAGCTTTCTTAATATCTGAAATTTCAGCATCGCTAGTTATCTTCATGCTCTTCAAATCAGTTAAATAACCCTTTGGATCCACCACAGTTAGACCCGACACAGAATCAGACAACCGATCCAACTTTAGAGAAAGCACAGTGCCTCTCCCTTCACCAACCGCAGTTAGATCCGTAACTGGGGCTTGGTTCCACGGAGTCTCGGTCCCACCAGCTGCACGGCTTTTTGGGTCAAGAGCCGTAACGTGTTCCTGTTCCTGTCTTGCCTTCTCTAGTAGAGTATCAGGTATGGGTACAAAACTCTCAAACCGCTTCTTCTTGTTCCTGTTTGAATAATCACCTATTTCTGGTATGCTATCCCACTCTTGTGGTGTCACATCTGCTAACTTTCTCTTCAAATCGGCAAATTGTTCAGTGATTTTCGGGTTTGATGCACGGTACTTCTCTATCTCCTGTTTCAACCTTGCCTCACGCCGATCCTTTCTCCTTAAATCCATTTGTCTATCTATAGCTTCCCAAACTTCATCAGCCTCTTTGTCATCCTCATCATACTCGGCCGAAGCAAATAAACCCACATCATTTCCTTCAAATTCATCAAACTTTTGGTTTTCATCATAGCCCTTCTCATCAGCCTCCTCTTCTTCTTCCTCCTCACCAGGACCCTTTCCACGGCCACGACCAACAGGTCCAGCAGGCGCGGCGCCAAGGGCGGTTGATCGATCAGGAAGATCAGGTGCAGCACGGGCTGGACCAATATCAGATCGAGTTGTGAAACCAGTAGCACCACGACCCAACCCAGCAACGTAATTAGAAGGGGGTTTGGAACTGAGGAAGTCATACTTGGCCGGGCGAGGTGGAACAGGTGCTTGCATGCCACCTAAGAGGGGGATGTGCAGGGTTAGGGTTGAAGTGGCAGTAACGGAGAAAGAAGAGAGAGTCGTTGTGGAGTCGGTCGAGGGGGGTTGAGCGAGCAAACGACGAGAAGAGAGGAAGAGGCGCTGGAGGTGGAGAGGAATACCAGTGAGAGATTCGATGGAGAGCTTGAGGGATTGAAGGGATGTGGAGCGGGGATCGAGGTCTAGTGCTAGGGTTTTGCGATCTAGGGTTTGAACGAACACCATGGTTGTTCCTGGTCGAGAGCGGAAGCGGAGAGCCCCTTTTTCCTTGTCTATACAGAACGCCTGAAACTGAGATAGCGTGTCGGGAAGAGGTGATATTGGGAAGAGAAAAACCCGAGGGGCACTTGCGATCGAATCGCTTTATCTGAATTCTGAAGCCAACCGAGTGAACCGACTTATTAAGGGTAACTCGATTTTTGAGTTCCAATCCGGACCGTCGGATTAGAAGAGTCCGCATCGTCTGCATTAACTCAAAAGAGCATCTCCTGAGTTAACGCATCTCGGACGTCTGATTTTAAACGGAGTCGATCCGGCCACAGCCTATAATTCAGAGCCTTTTAAAATTAGTGTAGTTCTAGTCCACACGAATCTTAAAACAGATCGGATGGTCCATGTACATTAACCGAAAAGATTCTCTTTTCTAGTTAATGCACAGGATACAATTCCGCCCTGATTTTTATTAATATTCAAAATTAAATATAAATTATCAAATGTGCGCAAGAGAAGCTGGCTATTAATAAAAATGTTCAAAGCGGCCAATTATTGTCCTAGGTTCTTATTTTTTCTTAGAAACTGGCTAATTATTGGTCGGTTCTTGTTTTTTTTTTTTAGATAGTTATATCAATTGTTGAGTTTATATTAAGACTAAATTTTTTTTATATTATTTGTTGTATATGCATTGACTAATTAATAAATATCAAGCTTTGAGAATATCTAATAGGTAATAAATGACTTCATTTAAACTTCGAAAATATCTGATACTATATAATTTGATTTATTAGAAAGACTGTCGATTTTTATATTTGATTTATTTGAAATTAATATTACATCTTTTTTAGACGGATGTTTATTAGTGCTATAACAAATTCAATATTTGTTTTTCTGTTATAATGCATATGTATTAATTTTTTTAAGTCGTTTCTCTCATTTCTAAAACACAAGTTGTTGTATATGTATTTATCTAAGACATCTCTCGTAAACAGCCGAGGCTAGAACAACAAAATAAAACAAATGTCTTTGCTGAGAAGGCGTAAAACAACGACGAAACTTCAAATGGCCATAAAACGGCACCAAGTGTCTGATTTCAGCAAATGACGACTTTTTGGAAAACTTGCAAAAATGCGCATGCATTACTAGTAGCTATGCTATTTTTCAAAATTCAGAATTGTTCAAAAACAAAGGGAATCATAATTATCTTTATTAATTATATTCGCTCAAATTTTGTACAAATGGAAGTCGTGCATATAATTATCTTACTTAAAATTTTGTAGATGATGGAGTTGTGTAGATAATAGCAGTCATGACTATCAACAGTTTTACTAATTATATTCACTAAAAATTTTATGATAATTTTGGGAGTAAATAGGAGGAAGTGGGGAGAGAGAGGAGAAAGAAACTTCAGCCAATGATTTCGCTAATGTGGAGTTTATAAATGATTTCTTAATAAGAAACTTTTCTGCATAGTTTCTATATGAAAAACTCTCGTACACTTGTAAAATAAAATAAAAAATGGCTATCTCAGATTAGAAACTCTAATAATATTAAAAATAGAGATGCTCAAGCTTGAACTTGTCAGTGGTTTCTAAATTACCGGTTCGAATTCCCTGGATTGGAGACTTGATAGACTTGAAAGATGTCAGCAAATATTTCATAAAAAAAGTAATTACGATCGAATTGATGATAAAATAAAATTGATTAATAAGATGTAATATAATACAAGCTCTTTAATTTTTTTAAGCTTGTGAAAAATTAAGTAATCAAGTTTTTATTTTTGATAAAAAAAAATACTCTACATTTCTCTGATCCGTGACAATTATTCCTCCGACTATTAATCCAACCTAACTAATTTAAAATTAAGATACGAACCAATCTTAGTATCTTTAATAAATTCAATTACTTCACGAGTTTCAATACTTCACATTTACATTGAAATTCTTCATATCACCTTTAAGAATAACAAAAATTGCTATGTCAATTTTACTTGTTTAGAAAACTATATCTAACTATAAAAGTAAATTAAACCATTCAAAATAAGGCAAAATCTTCTATGGACATAAGGACCTATTTGTAAAATGAACATATTTTTATTTTCAAAGTTCAAACAGTCGATCCGAACCGTTCATCTTGTTCTCCATATTAATATGTACTTGGAGACCAAATTTTACATTTTTTTGAATTTTTTTACTATTTATTAAGATGGGTACAAAATTCAATGGTCTAAATTTGATATTTTTTGTACCCATATTTATTAAATAGTAAAAAAATTCAGAAAAATGTAAAATTTGGTCTCCAAGTACATATTAATACGGAGAACAAGATGAACGGTTCGGATTGACTGTTTGAACTTTGAAAATAAAAATATGTTCATTTTACAAATAGGTCCTTATGTCCATAGAAGACACCCTCAATAAATAAATATAGAAAGGCAACCTTTTCTATCTTGTGATAAACAATACAAATGTCAATATTAAAAAAAATATTTCTACAAATTTAACTAAAGGGTCGCAAACTATAAATAATTAATTATTGTACTATAAACATATTTTGGTCTATTTGTATTTGAAATTAAGAATTTAAGTGTAAACCACATCTTATAATCGTCAAGAATAATTTTAAAATTTAAATTCCGACATCAAAATGTGATTATATTTTTTGGATTTAACGATCTTTTATTGAATCAAATGATGGCTATATTATATAGAGTAAGACTTAGGTACTATAAATAGCATAAGGTTTTCCATGCTATTTTCTTAAAAACATGTCATATAAATTTCAAATTTTGAACTAAATAGTTTAGTAAATTAATTATATAATGAATTTGAAGAATACTAATTTTTAATATTTTTATTACTTATAAAAGATGACAAAAAATAGTCCGAAACACTGACAATTTTCTTTAATTTTCAAGCTACTTTTTACCCTCAATCATAAATCATAAAACTTACACGTTCAATAATGGATTTCATAAATTTAACATTTTTTCTCTTGCTTGATGCGGAGTAAATTTTTTAATATTATCAAACTTTCAGTTAAGACAATTTGGCTGTCCAATCAGAATCCAGACCAATTCCGTCCAAAGTGGAACGCATGAGCTCTTTTAATATGCGTGCTACAATGAATTGAACGGATTCATTCTGCATTAACTCAAATTTCATTTAACTTAGAGGACCCGAATTCGGTGAAGAACACGAAATAGCGAACAAAACATGTGATTTGCTATTCGCTAATCCTTCCTTTCGGTGTTATTTGATAAGGGTCTCCTTAAATCTATAGAGCTAAATGAGTCTCATTTAGCTTTTTTAACTGTTTAATCTTGTCGAACACCAGTTCTTAAAACAACATTTTTAAGTCTCATTTTGTTCGAATCTTAATTCTTTGTCTCTTCCTCAAAGCATCTTTCTTTTTTTTTAGTTTTCTTTAACTATCTTAATTTTCTGCTTCTTCCTTTAGCTTACCGAACAACTTCTCTTTAATGTGAATCAATATTTAATCTTTTTAATCATTTTGAGGTTGTTCGGCAAGCATGGATTAAACCTCCTTAAATCTTAATTCACTTTCTTTAGCTTCCTTAGCCACTTAATCCCGCCGAACACCAATTTCTTAGCGCGAATTAAGAACACATCCTTTAGCTTCTTTTTGCCCGGATCTTAATTCCCTGTCCGAACCTTAAGGGAATGAAGAATAGAAGGAAATGGAATGGAAGAGAAATGAAGATCAACATAATTAACCTCTTTGTGTTTGGATGATTAATGAGGGGAAATAAATTTAACTTTCCTTTCCGTCTTATTTCTTGTTTGATTCATTAAAATTTAGAAAGTTAATGAGAAATTTGATAGCTGTTTTAGGTTTGCGACAAAAAACCTTGTATGAGAATTATATAGGTAAGATATAGAGTTTGACATCTGAGTTATTTTTCTAAAATTATTTGCAACTAAATTTCTTTCCATCTGTTACACTCAAATCGGAAGGAAACTTGATTTTATTAATTATAATAATATAAGGTTAAGCCTTTTACCTCCTGCATCGTTCACCTCCAACATAATTTTGTCAACCAAACACGATTCAACAGAAAGTTTTCTTTTCTTTCCATTCCCTCCCTTCCTCTACTCTCCATCCAAACAAAGTGTTAAGCGCTTAATTTTTTATTCACGGATTAAGACAACCAAATTCCTTAGCGCTCTTTAAATTCTTAATCGTTCTTTAAATTCTTGATCTTTTGTTGCGGAACGGCCGTTTGAGTTTTAGACCAGCAAATCCCTCCTGCCCTTTTGGTAGAATCACAGAAACCACCGCAAAGCATCGCCCCAATTTCCCAAGTCATTGCTTTGTAACATCACCCCACACTCACCTTCTCTCGGACAGCGACGACTCCATAAACAAATCAAGCCAACCCCCGCGATTCCTTTTTTTGTTTTTTCCTCCTCTCTCTCCAATCCATCCCCCAATTCCAAAGTCCCACTCAATACCCTAAAAAAACCCTAACATTCGTCATCAAACAGTGATTCCTGTCTCGCTCACACACGCGACTTTTCTGCTTCTGTCTCTATATATGACCTAAGATTTCTGCTGACCTCCCCCTTTTTTTCTTTCCTTACATATGACCAATCCAAACCCTAATCCCACTCCTCCCCCTTCTTCTCCATTGCAATCAAAGGAACAAGTTGGGGTTGAAACTGGCACCGCACCGGCACAGGTTGGAGGGGATGCTGAGAACGGGGAAGAGTTGTCTGGAGAGGTAGATAAGAGAGTGGTGACTGGAGAGGAAGCTGTTCAGAAAATGGAGGATGTTGGGACAGGGGATGGCGGTGGGTCCCGCACATCACCGGCCACAGTATTTCGCATCAGGCTCAAGCAACCGCCATCAAGTCTTCGGCTTAAGATGCGGGTCCCAGAGCTTTGTCGCAACTTCAGGTGCACTGTTGAGTTGTTCATGTGTAATTAGGAATAATATGATGATGCTTAAAGCAAATAATTTTGTTGATCAGAGCAATTTATAGATTTTTAGCTAAAGAGGTTGTTGGTTTGATTTACTGATGCTGGAAAGCAGCTACCTTGTGATCAAGATTTGATTTTAAAATGCTAACTGTGGCAATGCTATGAATTTTTCCTTAATCAGTGCTGTGGCATGGTGTGGAAAGCTAAATGCAATTGCTTGTGCATCAGAGACTTGCGCGAGAATTCCCAGGTGCATCTCACTGTTATCTTATGCCATGTTTTGCAATGAATTTCCAGTTATTATTATCCTTTCAATTACTTTGACCTAAAACAAATTTAGCACCTTTTTTTTTCAGTTCAAATACAAGCTCACCCTTTTGGATTCCCATACACATTATGAATCCCGAGAGGCCGACTGAATGTGCGGTTTTTAATGTCAGAGCTGGTGAACTTCTGAACTCATGCTAATGGTTTTAATCAACCAAAATCGCTGCTGGTAACTGCATTTAATGTTTTGTGCAATCAAGCAATCAAAATTGGACCATTTACCAGTTTGACCCCTTCCCTCTATGCACCACATAGCGAGTCACATGAACATAAATATGAGTCAATAGCTTGCTGGAGACAGCAATCTGGATTTCTTCCTAGCATGCGTAAATGTTTTTTTTTTTGTATGTCGGACTTGCTTTTCTTTGCTTCAGAGCAAAATAATTGGATGTATATAAATGCCTGTCCTATATTTAACTAGAGTAGGTTTAAAATACCCCATCAGACAAACAAGAGCAACGCTGGTACTTTACTCACATACCGAGGATATAGCAAACCCCTACCCTAGTGAACCATATTTCTGGCATCT
Source organism: Carex cristatella (assembly GCA_024447775.1). Classification (NCBI taxonomy): domain Eukaryota; kingdom Viridiplantae; phylum Streptophyta; class Magnoliopsida; order Poales; family Cyperaceae; genus Carex; species Carex cristatella. The sequence continues at coordinate 3,907,558 of JAJHPF010000008.1, read as the reverse complement.
AATTGTTGGAAGTCAAAATATTAGTATTTATGTACAAATTTTGTTCTGTTGGCTAGTTGACTAATTGCTTGATTGCACAGAATATTTGCAGAAAGCAATTCATATTGTTTTATTTTTCCATTTAAATGCTGATTCACAACTCGAAATTTCTAATTCTGTTGAATTTATGCCGATTTAATTATGTAATTTACACCTCATTAATCTTGTATTTGTATTTTCTGTACCTTTTTGTTGAACAGATTCTCCCCGTGACTTTGTACAATTTATTGAGTGGTCTCCCTGGTCTTGTCCTCGTGCCTTGCTAGTGGCCAACTTTCATGGGAGAATAACTATATGGACCCAGCCTACTCAGGTATGTTTTGTTACTCCTATAGGTTTATGGTACAATTGTATAGTCTAAGGAATAGTGCAAGAATAATTTCTATTCAATTTAGTGTGTTAGCATAGTGTGAGAATATATAATCCAAAAGGTGTGGGAAGAGTGCTATCCCAGTGCTATTAAGAATGACGCAAATGTTATTTGGATTGCATAATTTGGAATAGTGCTAATCTGAAGAGAGCTCAGTTTGCTACTCCATCGAGATACTGGGTTAGCTAATAACGCTAAATTTTTGCTAATCCAGTGCTGTCCTTGACTTGTCAGGGAGCGTTTGAATTTGAAGTGAATGATAATAAATTAATAATGATGCTATTCCGGGGACAGGGCTCTGTAACCCAAACATACCTAATTGATTTAGCTTATTCCCTCTAAAAGTTAAGGCTGCCGGCGAAGGCACTTTGGGCAATTATGTGTATTCACAAATTTGTTCTTTGGAGTTGAGACTGGGTTTGTTTGCTAATCTATTACTGCCTTTTTCCATCTAACGAGGACTCATATGATCGTTTTGTTCAATTTATTATTGTTCAGGGTCCCGTTAATGTGGTACATGATGCTAGCACCTGGCTATGTGAGCATGAGTGGCGTCAGGATCTTGCTGTTGTGACCAAATGGTTATCCGGCATGTCTCCGGTATTTTAATCTAATCTTAAGAAAAAACAATTCTACTACTTTTCTTTTGGCATTCACTAAATCATTCTTTTAATTATACAGTATAGATGGCTTCCTTCAAACTCTAGCAGCTCTTCCAATCAAAAAGTCTTCGAGGAAAGATTTCTTCAACAACAGTCACAAACTTCAGGTTGATCTCACAATGACTTAAGAAGTACAGGAAAAAGGAAATTTCATACCAACTGTTTCTTTATAAAACTTCTCTTATGTTGCAGTGAAGTGGCCAAACATTCTTTGCATTTGTTCGGTGTTTTCATCTGGATCTGTGCAGCTTCACTGGGCCCAGTGGCCTCCACAAAATGGGGCACATGCAAGATGGTTTTCAACCAGCAAGGGGCTTCTCGGGGCGGGCCCCAGTGGTATAATGGCTGCAGATGCCATCATTACTGAATCTGGGTCTTTACATGTGGCTGGGGTCCCACTTGTCAACCCATCTACTGTGGTGGTCTGGGAGGTGATGCCTGGACCAGGAAATGGTTTTCAGGTATGTCAACTACACATGTGTGAAATACCTGTAATTTTTCAGCTTGCGGCCTTCACTAGATTGTTATGTTCTTGCTTTCCCCTTGGTTTTTAACCAAACCAAAAAAGTTCGGATTAAATGGTTCGGTTTTTCAGTTTAAATGGATTGGTTCGGTTGAATTTTTGAATTACTCTGATTTTTTATATTTTGGTTTAGATGTTTCAAAACCGAAAAGACCGAACGGAATGATGTGTAATGTCAACGACTTATATATATTTGGTTAGGTTTATATTTGTTTGGTTTTTGAATTACTTTGGTTCGATTTTTTATATTTGGTTTGGTTTTTATGTATGGAACTGAAAAATGTGTGTAATGTCAACATATATATAATTCATATTTACTTCTATGATTATTATATTTGTGCATGTATTGAGTTTTGACATTTTAAATAATCTCTTATTTTGGTTCAACCAAACAAACGATATTTATTTTGGTTCGGTTCTTATTTGGTTGACAAGTTTAATTCGGTTGGTTCGGTTATATTTTTGAGAATTGAATAAAATTTTAGTTTCACTATTTTAATTTGGTTTTAACCAAACCGACCCAATGAACACCCCTAGCCCTCGTCACCCGATCGCATTGACAGTCTCTTTTATTTTCAGGCAACGACAAAGATAAACACAGCTGGAGGAGTCCCACCATCTCTAAACCCACCAAATTGGACTGGTTTTGCACCGCTAGCAGCCTATCTCTTTAGCTTGCAAGAGTACCTGGCCTCTGAGACAACTCACGGGAAGAAGCAATCAGATCATGAGATGGAGGCTGCCTCAATCCATTGTTCCCCTGTTTCTAATTTTTCAGCTTATGTCAGCCCTGAAGCGGCTGCACAGTCTGCCACGACCACCACATGGGGCTCCGGTGTTACTGCTGTTGCTTTTGACCCTACCCGAGGTGGCTCAGTCATAGCTGTTGTAATAGTTGAAGGTACTCTTTCTTTGTATTATTTTATTTCTTTCTGAGACTAGAAGTTCACAGTAGCTTGATATGTATTGTGTTTTCACTTGGTTGTTGGGTTTTGAAGGGGATACAGAATAATTGGTTCTAAACTTAATTTTGCTGGAGGCTGAAATATTTAAAAAAGTAGTTAATTCTGCATTTAATGAACTTGTCTTAAGTTTCTCTTTTTTCTGAAATGGTTCTTTTTATGCTTCTCTGGTATCATTTCATATTCTTCTAAGTATTTAGATAATTTGAACATGCTGCACCTGTTGGTAGAACTGTTAATATGAAAAGCATGCTTAGGTAGCCCTTTTCTCTTAAAAAGATAACTATACAGTTAGATGAGTTGTCTTTCCAATTTGCAGGGCAGTACATGTCTCCATATGACCCAGATGAAGGGCCATCGATAACTGGATGGCGGGTGCAGTGCTGGGAGTCCTCTCTGAAACCCGTCGTACTTCACCCGATATTCGGCAACCCTTGTGGTCAGACCCCTATGCAAACTGTATGGATTATGAGAGTCAACCAGAGCATCCCTCCAACTGATGACCTCAGAAATCCCCAAAATTACACTCCTGCCCCATCTGCATCTATTGACCAAAATTACTCATCTGACTGCAGTGTTGAAAGGGCTAATAGGCTTAGTTTTGACCCCTATGACCTTCCTAATGATGTCAGACAGCTTGCACAGATAGTCTATTCGGCACATGCAGGTGAAGTAGCTGTTGCATTTCTTAGAGGTGGGGTCCATATTTTCTCAGGCCCCAGTTTTAACCAAGTGGATAGTTATCATGTCAATGTTGGGTCGACCATTGCAACACCAGCCTTTTCATCGAGCGGTTGTTGCCTTGCATCTGTGTGGCATGACACAGTTAAGGATCGAACCATATTGAAGATTATTCGAGTGCTTCCTCCTGCTGTATCAGGCACACAAGAGAAGGTTAGCTCGGCCATGTGGGAGCGTGCAATTGCTGATAGGTATGGTGGACCTACAGTTGCACAATGGTGTTTTTCTTTCATTTATGCCAACATTGTGTGATTGAGATCCTCGATAGTCCGTGGAAAGGTGAGGTTGTGTCGGGTTCATGCTGAGTCCCATTGAAACCCACTTGCTAAACGATCCAACAGTTCTTGGGAGTTGGGCACAGTAAACCTTTTCCAGCGCTGTCAAGGATATGCACCCAACTTTGTGCTGTGCTGATCTTTTACCCATAAACTGATTAACTAAAATTTTGGTTTTTACTGGGAGGTCATAGCCCAAAACAAAGAATACTGTCAAACAAGTATGACTGAAACTATCTTTATTTTTTTTACGCAACAATTTTATATGTGCAGGTTTTGGTGGAGCTTGTTGGCTGATGTTAATTGGTGGGATGCAGTTGGTTGCACACAGAGTGCTGCTGAAGATGGCATTGGTAAGAAAAATGTTATTTGTAGCTGTATTCCTTCCATGTAGGAGCATTATTTATGCTTATTTACTTGTGTGTTAATTTTATGGTTGTAAATGACTTTTTTTTCTCTTATTACTATTCAGTTTCACTAAATAGTGTAATTGCCGTACTGGATGCTGACTTCCATGCTCTTCCTTCAATGCAACATAGACAACAACATTGCCCTGTAAGTAGTACTTTCAACTTGATGTATGTTTGCTTGATCAAATTAACATACTTTACGTTTCTCTGAAGCAAACTTTAAAAACTAAATAAAATAAGTACTGTATAGATCTGTTTCTACTAAATTGTGGGCTTCTGATCATCTTCTCCTGTGACAGAACCTTGACCGCATCAAGTGCAGGCTTTTGGAGGGTACAAATGCACAAGATGTGCGTGCACTTGTTTTAGATATGCAAGCAAGGCTATTGTTAGAAATGTTGGGCAAGGGTATTGAATCTGCACTTGTAAACCCTTCAACTCTACTACCTGAGCCATGGCAGGCAACTGGCGAGACACTTTCTGGAATTGAATCTGACAAGATGACTGTAGAACAAGCGTTAGTCCCTAGTATCCAGGTCTTCTACACTTCAAATCCAATCTCTCGACGTTTCTTTTTTATTTTATTTTTCATTCCAAAAGGAAATACATTTTTATTTGGCTAATTACTGTATATACAATAACATGAAGGCCTATGTGGATGCGGTGCTTGATCTGGCATCACATTTCATTACCCGCCTGAGAAGGTATGCTAGCTTTTGCCGGACATTGGCTAGCCACGCTGTCGGGGCCTCCTCTGGTCCCAGCAGTGCAAGGAGCATGGTTGCAAGTCCTCCTCATAACAATTCTCCATCACAGACAGCAAGTCAGGGTGAGAAAATTTGATCTTCTGAATTTGATATCCCATATGTCTTGAAATTCAAATGCTTAGAAATTAGTTTATCATCTTGTCTTTGTTGGTAGCTCAAAAATGTATCAGCATTTCAAATTTTGAGACGGTATTAAATCAATTTCTTGATCCTTTCATTCTACTTCAGGAGCTCAAAATGGAGTTGCAGGTGCAACTACAGGGAGCTCCCAGATGCAAGAGTGGGTCCAAGGTGCAATTGCAAAAATAAGCAACAACAGTGACAGCTCTTCTACCGCCACATCAAATCCGATGGGTTCCCGCTCGTCTTCTTTCATGCCTATAAGCATCAATACAGGAACATTCCCAGGGACACCAGCTGTGCGGCTTATAGGAGATTGTCATTTCCTTCACAGGCTGTGCCAGTTATTACTATTCTGTCTGATCTTTCGAAGAAGGCAGTCACAACGGTTATCTGGTAATAATCCGCAGAAGAATTTGGATCCGGCTCTCCAAAAGATGCAGGGTATGACTAATGGGAAGGTGGAAGCAAAATTGGAAGAGGGGCAGGGGATTCGAAGTGGAGCCCCTGGAGCAAAAGGACCGGAAGACAGTTCCTTGAGTAAATCTACAAGGTTGGGATCTGGTAATGCTGGCCAGGGATACACTTCTGATGAGGTAATAACCTTTCTTATTGTTTTTCTTGTTTGCTTTTGGTGGTGACTGTTACATTGACAGCGGTTAGGCACTGATTGGACCACTGGATTTAGAAAAAAGATCTCAATGTACTGGTATTAGTTAAGTTGCCACTGGACCCCACTCAACACCCTCTCTATGCAAAGTAATTTGTTTTTTTTTCTTGTTGATTTGACCCAGGTGTACCATTGTTGATATTGTTCCTGGTTAACTGGTTTCTCTTATTTCATAAATTACTGTTCTTGGTACTTTGTATTACATTGCTGCAATTTTGTAGAGGGCAATTGTTTTATTCTCAGCTCTTTTTTTTTTTTTTATCAGGTCAAGGTTCTATTCCTAATTTTGGTTGACCTCTGTCGAAGAACAAGCCAACTGCAACACCCTTTGCCACCCTCTCTGGTGGGCACCAATAACATCATAATAAGACTTCACTATATTGATGGCAACTATACTGTGCTACCAGAGGTGGTCGAAGCAGCCTTGGGACCCCACATGCAGGTCAGTTCCATTAGAGTACTCATTGGGACTAATTTGCTGTTTGGTGACAAGTGTTTTTATCTTTACTCTTTCAAACAAAGGATCAGTAAATGTACACATAAAAAAGAGTTGGGATCTATTGACAACTGATCAACTTGACAACCTTGAGAACATTTCTCAAAATCAAGATGAAATGAAACATTTTTAAAACTACAAAAAGAATTTTACACGTCGGATGCTTGTATAGATCCATGCCAACCGTTGGATTTTAAAATTGTAGTTATTTTTGAGGATTGTCAAGATTGTCAACTTTAACCCATTGTTAGTGAATTCCAACCCGGATATAAACTAAGAAGAATTGAAGAAAAGAGTTGTTTGCAGTGGGCCAGTGGCCCAACCTAATCCAATCATATGGATATCGTGTGCAACTAAGTGCTAACTACCTTAACAAGTGGTTAAACATCCATCTTTACAACAACAAAAATTGCAAAACTAATTGCACATGCCTTACAAAAGGGCCTCCTGTATTACTAAGAAATCCAAATAGTGGCCCCACCTAAAGTTAGCCTTTGATAATTTTAGTCTTGTCATCAGAAGGAAGGGTTTAAAATATGCTAACCGTTTATTAAAAACATAATACTAACAGTTTATACTTAATTGACATTAGGAGTTTTCTTTTTTAAATTCTCAACAATGGAGGGTCTTAATGGTAGGGGCTTCATTGCATTTTATTTCTAATATAAAGCACTTTGTGCAAATTTCTTGCAATTCAGAGAAATCCTCATTTCATTGACTTCCTTTTATTTTATTTTTTTTGAATTATTATTTTTGCTTAGAATATGCCCCGTCCTAGAGGAGCTGATGCGGCTGGCCTCTTGCTTCGTGAGCTTGAACTCCATCCCCCAGCTGAAGAGTGGCACAGACGTAATATGTTTGGTGGTCCATGGTCTGATCCTGACGATATGGGCCCATTGGATAACCTGCCAAAGCTGAAGATTGAAGATTCCTCTGATGTAACCATGATGGAAGAGGATCTGCGTAGCTATAGTGGGCCCCAAGGACTCTGGCCCAAGAAAAGGAGGTTGTCAGAAAGAGATGCCGCATTTGGCTTGAAAACTTCGGTTGGGCTGGGAACTTATCTCGGCATTATGGGATCGAGGCGTGATGTCATCACGGCTGTTTGGAGAACAGGTCTGGATGGTATGTGGTACAAGGTGAGTTTCAACTGTTTTAATTGAGAAATTAATCAAATTAAATCTTGTGCTTTTCTGATTTCTATTATTTCTTATTTAGATAAGACAAGTCCCAAGCTTTATCCTCAAACATGTGAATTTTTTTTATCTAATGAACCCTGCTAAACTCTTATATTTTTATTTTGAGACGCTATATCCGTATATTTCTGGTAGTGTATAAAGGGTTTTTGTTTCTCATAGTTTAGTAAAGAGCGGCTTCTCTAGCATAAGCTATTTTATTTTTATTTTTACTAATTAATATGCTTGACTTACACTCCTTGTACTTGGTGGGGATTAATTTTTTTTTTTTCACATGCAGTGTATTAGATGCTTAAGGCAAACCTGTGCATTTGCACAGCCAGGAGCAGGCAATCCAACAAATGAGAAAGAAGCATGGTGGATTAGTCGATGGATACATGGCTGCCCGATGTGTGGAGGGACGTGGGTTAGAGTTGTCTAAAACTTTGCTCGACCCTAATTTACTAACTTGTTCTTGTACAATAATTATTTGTAGTAGTACACGATTGATCTCACTAAATTGCCAAGGGCGTGAAATTTTGTGTGTGATGTACATTAGGGAGGTGTTTTATCAAAGGTTTAGAGACAGTTAAGAGGGGTCCATGTAATAAGATGAGACCCCTAGTGAGTAGAAGCTGATTTGCCACAACTGTGATGTGTCTCTTGGAATTTCTATCATCCTAAATCCCTGTTTTCACGATGCCTCCAGATTTTCTTCAAATTGAATAAAATTGAAATAAACGGCTTATCCAAGAACTACGCTTTAGAAACAAAAAAAATCTCTTAAATTCCTTTGAATGCGAACTTTTTTTTTTCGTTTGCAGACCAAAACAGAATGTTTTCTGCAAATAAGATAAAGTAGCTTTTTCGAAAGATAAATAAAGAAATAACAATTTCTATTTCGTAGAACCATCTTTTTTTCCTCTTTGCTTGTAATGATCCGGTTCACCTCTATCATATGTCATGAAACACAAAGTACACTATGAGGTAAAGAGTTGAAATCGGCTAAGTAGAATCAGGGGGGAACGAGGGCATTAAACAAAATTTGGTTTGATGCCCATTGAACTGCCCCCACTCTTAAGGGGTCCGGATCTTTTAAAGTAACCAAATTTTTTAATTTAGATCCGGACCGTCCGATTTGAATCCGGACCAATCCAGTCCGAGGTGGAGCATACAGGAACTTTTAATCTAATGGCCCGATTCGAATCTATTGGTCTGAATCTAAACTAAAAAATTGGGTTACTTTAGGAGATCAGAACTCCACTCTCAAGTAATGCCCTAAAAATTGTATGGACCAACCCTTCTTGAAAATCTTAACAGCGACTGTCTAAGTGAAATAAACTCGAGTCTCTTTCGCACCAATTCCAAGTTTCCAACAGTTGACAATCATCTAACAAACTGATTTCTTTCAGTATCGGTCCAGCCGTGAATCTTGGTTCAAAGCGGCAAAAATATGACCTGATTGCGTTGGAATTGTTTTATCTGACCTCTTATAAAGAATATTAACAATATCTTAGTTTCGAAAATATTACAATATTATTATGCCTTACTCTGTACGCATGACAGAAATATGTGGTGAGTGCATAGTTCAAATTGTGTATACTAAAATTTTAAATTTGAACGCCTACGTCTAAATTTTTTAATTCATGCGTCCAAAGAAGACCTCTCAGCACATTGAATCTGATTTGAGACGGTAGTTTACTAGTTTTGACATTCTTTCGTTAAAGACGGCTAAACCCTATATATTTTAATTCATATTTTGTTCCTACCAATCTGAACTTGAGGACAAAGAACCATACAACCTCACTATATATCAATCTGAACATGCCGATCCGAAAACTTATCTTTTGACTCAAGCACAAAGAGCCATATAGCCTCACTATATACCAATCTGAGCATGCCGATCCGAAAACTTATCTTATGACTCGAGCACAAAGAACATACAACTAGAGTATGAATTTTGCCCCCCGGGGCGTGCCCCTGCCCGTGCCCGGCCCGTGCCCGTGCCCGTCCCGCCCGTGCCCGTCCTGCCGTGCCCGTGCCACGGGCACCCACGGCACACGGGCGCACGGGCACGGGCGTTAAACGGGCCGGGCTTGAAATTTTTTTCTCTCGCCCGTGATGCCCGCCCGCCGTGTCCCGTGCACCCGTGTGCCCGTGCCCGTGCCCCGCCCGTGTCCGTTTTTTTTTTTTTTTTTTTTCCCGAAAAAAATTTCAAATTTGAATTTCAAATTTTCCCTCCCCGGGCCCCCTGCCCGGCCCCCACCCGGACGAATTTGTATCCCCTGCATTAACTCAAAAGGGAATCTTTTGAGTTAATTCATCTGGACCATCGGATTACTTTATGATCCGTGCAAACTTGATCCGCACCAATATTAAAGGAACTATGTGTTAAAATCAGACGTCCGGATTGGTTCCATCTAAAATCAGACGGCCGAGATGAATTAACTCAAAAAATCCCCTTTTGATTAATGCAGAGGATACGTCTTCCACGGCACCCGGACCCCCCTCGGCCCCTCCCCAGTCCCCACTCCCCACGTGGCCACGTGCCCACCGCCCACGTACCCCCTGCCCCGGACCCCCCCCCCCCCTCCCCTGGCTGGCCTCCACGCGGCAGCACCCAAGACCAACGGGAACGACACCGGACCCCCGGCGGGCAGCCGAATTATTTTTTATTTTTTTTTTTTTTAAATTTAAATTTTAATCCCTCCAATTCTCCAAACAAACATCTATAAATATACACCCATTCCTCTCAATATTTTCATCTCTCATTCTCTCAATCTCAATCTCAATCTCATTATTTTTATTATTCTCCAATTTTAATTTTATTGTTTAAAAAAAATATAGTTGTTTAATAAATACGCAAACGGAATTACGAAGGTATTCTCGAAGATTTTCCCGCGAAATTAAGAAGGTAACATTAATTTTTGTTAGATTAAATTTTGTTAGATTGAAATATTGAATGATAGATTTATTTTTGTAGAGAAATTTAGAATTTAAATTAAATGTTAGATTTATTGAATGTTAAGTAATTAGATTTGTTAAATTTGTTAAGTAGTTAGATTTGTAGTTAGATTTATTAAATTTGTAGTTAGATTTATTTTTTGTAAATGTGAAGTAATTAGATTTGTGTTAGAATATGTTATAATTCATTTTGAAATTCGGATTTATTGTTAATAGGTTAAAAAAAATAGGTTAGATTTATTTTTTGGAAATGTGAAGTAATTAGATTTGTGTTAGAATATGTTATAATTTATTTTGAAATTCGGATTTATTGTTAATAGGTTTAAAAAAATAGGTTAGATTTATTTTTTGGAAATGTGAAGTAATTAGATTTATTTTAGAATATGTTATAATTTTTTTTGAAATTCGGATTTAATTTTAATAGGTTAAAAAAAATAGGTTAGATTTATTTTTTGGAAATGTGAAGTAATTAGATTTGTTTTAGAATATGTTATAATTTATTTTGAAATTCGGATTTAATTTTAATAGGTTAAAAAAGATATGTTAGATTTATTTTTTGGAAATGTGAAGTAATTAGATTTGTGTTAGAATATGTTATAATTAATTTTGAAATTCGGATTTATTTTTAATAGGTTAAAAAAAATAGGTTAGATTTATTTTTTGGAAATGTGAAGTAATTAGATTTGTTTTAGAATATGTTATAATTTATTTTGAAATTCGGATTTAATTTTAATAGGTTAAAAAAGATATGTTAGATTTATTTTTTGGAAATGTGAAGTAATTAGATTTGTGTTAGAATATGTTATAATTAATTTTGAAATTCGGATTTATTTTTAATAGGTTAAAAAAAATAGGTTAGATTTATTTTTTGGAAATGTGAAGTAATTAGATTTGTGTTAGAATATGTTATAATTAATTTTGAAATTCGGATTTATTTTTAATAGATTAAAAAAAATAGGTTAGATTTATTTTTTGGAAATGTGAAGTAATTAGATTTGTGTTAGAATATGTTATAATTTATTTTGAAATTCGGATTTATTTTTAATAGGTTAAAAAAATGACAACCCCTCATCGTGAATCGGTGGAAGAACAAATCGAAAGATATTCGACCGAGCTTTTTGGCCCTACGGTCCCTGTCCGCCCCGATATGCCACATAATTATCCACAAAATTATGAACCCAATTATGAACCCAATTATCAACCAAGTTCCTCCCAAATGCCACCATCTAATTATCCACTTAATTATCCACAAAATTATCAAAGAAGGGATCAAATGCTAGATTTAAATTGCCAACAACCCCATCAAATGACCACACCGTATTATACTTCAAATGATCCAAACATATTTATTCCACAACAAGTACATCAACCGATACCACCGTATGCACATGGAGGCACTTCTTCTGTAGCATCGAGTCAATTCACGGACACTGCCCTTATAAGAGGTACTCCTTCGACAAGTCTCCATGAAATTCAAGAAGAAGATGTCCCTACCTCGACAGAAGAAGTGCCCCCGCAAGAACCAGCAGGAAAGAAGGCGAAAAGATGGCCCGAATACAATAAACCGTGGTTGAAATACTATGATTGGACAAGAGATGAGGAGGGCACTATGCAATATCTACAATGTAAGGTAAAAAAAATGTAACAAGAGTTATGTGTATAAAAAAAAGGACGGTATGAATAGCTTTAAGAGACATGCCGAAATGCACGAAAAAAAGGGTGAACAACCAAGTGAAAATGTTGGATCGAGACAAATCCAAACCCTATTAAACGCGGATGGTACCAGAACCAACCCAAAATTCGATGAATAAAAAATGCTTAGTGAATTGGCTCGGTACATTACCCAGAAAGAACAACCAATATGTATGGGTAGTTGCTCGAGTTTTTCCCGGTTGGTCATTCGGGGTGTGCTCAACCAATGTACAAGAGGATTCATCATAAAAAAATGACTAGTGAAATAAAAAACCGGTTTACCAAAGAAAAAGATGATATGAAAGCTACATTTGCATACCAAAACAATAATGTCTCAATTACCTCCGATATATGGACTTTGGTAAACATGGACTCGGGTACTCTTGTATTACCGGGCATTGGATAGATGATAATTGGGTATTACAAAAGAGGATATTAAGTTTTCGAGTGTTGGAATCCCCGCACACTGCAAATGTCATTTTTAAATCAATTATTGAGGTTTTAGAAGAGTATAACCTTAAGAGGAATATGGATAATAAGATTTTTTCTATCTCATTCGATAATGCTAGCAACAATATAGCTTCCATTGAGATTTTTAAACGGTCACTAAACCCGATTATGGATGGTGAAATGTTTCACCAAAAGTGTGCTTGCCACATACTTAACCTCGTCGTGAAGGCGGGTCTTAAAACAGAAGCCGTAAAGCAATTGATAATTAAATTTAAAGATGCTCTCAACCACATTGTTTCAAACCAAGAAAGAAAACAACAGTTTGCGAGATTATGTGTCCACTATAATATGAGCAAGTTGAAAGTACCTTGGGATATAGATACCCGTTGGAACTCTACCTATAGGATGTTACACCGATGTCTTCCTTACAAAGCTGTCATAGGGGAGGCTTTGAGAGGCTCAATCCCCGAGGGATTGGCATTGGAACTCAAAAAGGAAGAATGGGAGCAACTAGAAAGGCTTAAAGAGTTCCTAAAAACCTTCTTTACAGCAACCGTTCAACTATCCTGCTCGTACTCACCAACGTCGTTTAAGTTGCTCGAACATCTCTATTACATCTCTAAGGTATATAATGATTTGGAACGAGCTGAAATCAATGATAAATCTCTCACACCGATCGTAGATGCCATGAAACAAAAATTCCTAAAATATTGGGAAGATGTACCCCTCCTGGCCGTTATCGCAAACTGCCTCAACCCGCATACAAGAAGTATTACACGATCAAATTTATTGAAAGGTACAAAGAATATCTACATTTAGACAAAGCAGGGGTGGAGGCATACGTGGATTCGAAGTTCGATGAGATGTTTCACATATACAGCTCAAGAATGAGTGGCAATGAGAACCCGTCTTCTTCCCATGCGGGCCCGAGGTATAAATACAAATATACATGTATTTTTAATATTTATTATTTATAATATCTACATTATTTGTCCGCTAATTTTTATTTTAATTTTTTAATAGTTCCACTTCTAGGAGCACTAGCAGTGGTGGATTGTTAGCAGATTTTCAGTCGGAGAGCCAACCGCACACATCCACAAACGAGATATTGAGCTATATGGCGATGCTCAATGAACCTGAAAATGTTGACGTCGTTGGGTGGTGGAGGAGGCATGCAAGGATCTATCCAATCCCGGCGATGATGGCCCGTGATGTATTTTCTTTGTCTTAGGTGTCAACCGTCCCTTCCGAAAGTTGTTTTAGTTCGGCAAACGGGATCCTCTCCGATAAACGCAAGTAAGTTGGGTCCACATGTCTTTGAGAGACTTGTGTGCTTAAAAGACTGGATTGATGCTGAAGAGCGCACACAACATCTGCCTCAACAACAATCATCACCCGAAGCCATGTCTGAAGAGAGCCGTACTGGCGAGGCTAATTCGGATTCAGATGGTGCGGAAGAGAGCGAACAATGGTATAGGAATGCGAACTTCTAGAGGAGGGTAACTTTTTTAAATTATAAAATTATAAACATTTCAATTAGTTTTTTAAATTATTCATTTTAACGAAAAATTACTAACAAAAAAAAAAAGTTAGAACTCTGCCTATGTTGTTTTACATAGCCGGTCCCAAGCCCGGAATAAAAGAGGAGGGTAACTTGTATTTTTTAATCTATTATTTTAAAATAAGAGCTTAATTATTTTAAAGTAATTGATTTAAGAAATTTTTAGTTTATATTTTATTTTAACAAAAATTATCGAGTTACAAGTTTACAACCATGTCAAATGAATTTAAATTTGTATGAATTTGGATTTATAATTTATTGGTATGAATTGGATTTATAATTATTTACAATTTGAATTTATAAAAAAAAAATGTAAAAAAAAAAACAGAAAAAAAAAAAAAAAAAAAAAAAAAAAAAAAAAAAAAAAAAAAAAAAAAAAAAAAAACAAAAAACCGCCCTGCCCGTCCTGCCCCCGCGCCCGTGACGGGCATGGGCATTACACGGGCAGGGCAGATTTTTTTTTTTTTTCCCGTGAAGCCCGGCCCGTGGTGCCCGTGTGCCCGTGACGCCCGTGCCCGTGCCTGTGCCCGCCCGTGACCCGGCCCGTCCTGCCCGGCCCGTTTGTAATTCACTACATACAACCTCAATATATACTATATACAAATCTGAGCATGCTGACCCGAAAACTTATCTCCTGTAGTCAGAAACAGCTCAGCCTTTTTTCTGTTTTTTTCTTGTCTAGTTTTGTAGAGGAGGTTTCAGTTGTACTGCTTTTATGTACTAGTATGACTGTTATATGAACTCTTATGTACTGATGCCAAATTGATATATATAATGAGGAGGGATCCACTTACAACATTTGAAAGTTACAACATGTTATAACATTTGGTTTTGCGATTTTTAAAGTCCAAACAATCGATCCAAACCATTCAACATGATCTCTATATTAAATTGTGCTTTGAGATCAAATTTTACATTTTTTTTTTGAATTTTTTTACTATTTATTAAGTATTTTACAAAACTGTTGTTTTTAGACAATTCCGGACCACTGAATTTTTTTTTTTTTTTTGTAAAATACTTAATAAATAGTAAAAAAATTTAAAAAAATGTTAAATTTGATCTCAAAGCACATTTTAATATAGAGATCATTGAACGGTTTGGATCGACTGTTTGAACTTTGAAAATCACAAAATTGAATGTTGTAACATGTTGTAAGATCCAAAATATTGTAAGTGTATCCCTCCTCATATATAATTGGTTTGTCCTAATTAATAAAAATATCAGTAACCAAAAAAACAATAATATTATTGTCGCTGTTTATAAGAGATGTCGGGACAGACATTATAAGAAAGACCTAATCTTTATATCTAATATATATTTTGAAAATGTAAATTTAGAATTTGACAAACTGGAATTCGATTGAATTTTTTTTATTTTGTTATTCAAATAGCTTATTAGATGAAAATTATATTAAAAAGTGAGACTCGAACAACAATTAATTACAATTGTCCGACCTAAATAATATTTGCAACTCAGCTAATTGAATGAGACATAAATAATATATACTTGTCGTTGCATTGTTTAATAATTACCGTTGTCAGATTGGTCCTGAAGACCTGAAACCATAAATAATCATAATCATAGAAGGAAATTAATGCTTCACCAGATCATACAATTAAAAAATGAGCAGCACTATATTCTGGTATCCATGCTGTACCAGTTCTTCTAGATTCCTTTTTTTAAATCTGCTTTTGGGCCCCACATAGATATATATTCCATTTTTTTTCGGCGAGCTTTTCACGATAAATAAAGGTTGCATCAGATTCTTTTCTCCGAGAGGGAAAGCATAATTCCAGCTAGAAGTGATTGTGCACTTTAAACTAATAATAGTTAGCACTTGTTAATTTAGTGATAAGTTGGTTTCTTTTATAATATAAATAATATCTGGAAAGCAAATAAACAAATTGCAGGTTCTATGATATATACGGGTATAAATGTATAAATATTAATAATAACTATTCTTGAACGGCATTTCAATTTGTTTATTTATCTAGAAAATTCTGAAATTTATAATACAAATGCTGAATTTCAGCATCTAGACATTTTCAGGATCATAGATATTTGGACAAAATATTTTCCCTAATTTTTTAAAAGAATTAATAATTTAAGTGGTTTATATAGATATATCATGACAAGTATAAAGAGCTTTGACTTTCCGATTGACATCAAGTAAAAGGTCAAATCTTTCTCAAAAATAATAATAATAGTAGTTGGAGGTTTTAGTAAGGGGTCATGGTCTCATGGAGTAGATGTTACGTTGCTAAGGAGGTTTAAATAATATGAGGATATGGTAATTTGTAATGTTGACAAAAAGTAAAAATATTCTGAAAAATATAAATTTTAATTTTTAAGTATATTTTAATATAAAAATGAAGTCCAACGGTTCAAATTAACTATTTGAATTTAATACAAAAATATAAATTTATAGTACAAACCAGTATTTTTAAAAGCGACTGCATAGATCACATTTTCTTATGCAGTTATGCTTATGCAGATGCATATACTATTCATGCATAATTGAAAAGGCTTAAAAATTATTTTGCATTGGAGAAAATTTGAAGAAAATTAGAATTTATGCCTTTTAGAATATGGTAAAGAGTACAGACAACGATACTTTTTGCGGTAGAAATTAGTTTTATTTTATCTATATTTCTTTAATAATATATAATGTATAGTAAAACTGTATATGTATTTCTGCATATAAATTCACATATGTAACTGCATAACAGTATACAGTGATCTTCTGTATGCATGAACAAAACTGCGTCTTAAAATATTGGCACAGATTATCTGCAAATTACGAAATACCATACCTCACTCATTATCATACAGTAAATAAAATTTCAAACTTATTTATGTGTCTTACTCAACAGAAAATCATTTTACTGTACTTTATAATACCGGGACTAATTTGTCTTAAAGTAATCGTCGCAATTCCCAAAATACAAGGGCGTCTAATATCTACACAAATTGAGCTTTCCACAATCCATCTTTAATTTATACACAAGACTGACTTTCACAAAATCAACTATACTCTTTTTTTTTTTTTTGAATCAAACCTAAGAAACAAACTAAAAAAAAACAAAAAGGTCATCTACAACTAACACTAATTTTTTTTCAGAAATTAATGAACTATCTTTCAATTTCCATGCCCTTATTGCCATTAATATTTCTAACGGACGGCGTTTCGACATCCATCGGCACCACCGTCCCGGCCTCCCTCCGACTCTTCATCTTAATTAGCCCGTAAAGCTTCTTAATTTCCCTCACCGGTGCATTTTCCTTCTCGTTCGAATCGCCATTGTTATCTCCATCCTTCGCCGCATAATTACTCAATCGGCTTCCACCAAAACTCTGGCTAATCCGCCTCATTGTCGAGCTACTCTTCACCTCGGATGCTGCATGTTGTAGTGCATTAATCACGGTCTTAATTGCCCGTGTCGGGGATCGTCGGTTGGCAATCATAATCTCGCTCACCTCTGCATGACTAATTTGTGCACCGGTTAGAAAACCTTCTTCCACATGTTGAAATAACTTGTGCTCATTTACACCTAGGTAACTACTTGCAAGCGCCTTAAACCCGTCGAAATCGCACATGGGGAAGTGAATGTGCACATCGAGTCTACCGGGTCGGAGTATGGCCGGGTCGACTCCATCTTTTTCCCTGCTCATGGTGAAAACCATCACCCGCTCCTCACCACAGCATGAAAAGATGCCATCCATGATTGAGAGGATGCTAGCTGTGCCCGAACTGCCCGTTTCTTCGAGGTACCGATCAAGGTCTTCCATTAGGATGAGAGAGCGAGGAGAGGTGTGTATTAGAAGAGACCGGAGCTCTTCGGGCCCGCAACGTGACATGTCTATGTCGTAAATGTCAAAACCGAGAAATCTTGCCATAGCGGCCACGAAAGAGGATTTACCCGTGCCGGGGGAGCCATAGAGAAGGTAACTACGCCGCCATACTCGTCCCAACCTATGGTAATATGCACGGCCTTCAAGGAATCCTTCTAAGTCGGTGCGCACCCGGGTTTTGAGGTTTGAATCCATGGCCAATGTGTCGAGTGTTGCTGGGTGGGTGAAGGGAATCGATACCCATTTTGTATCATCCTTGCCGGTACCGGAATTGGTAAAAAGATGTAACTCGTGACGGTTCAAGACAAGCTTATCTGCTTCAGACTCGAGATGCAATAAATAAGGTCGAAGAACACGTACTCGATCCTGTCTCCGCACCCGGAGCACTAGGCGATCATGACCGGTGGAAGGTTTGATCCACATAACATGGATTCCACGGAATGAATCCCGGGCTGTCTGACCGGGACCCAGCTGCAGAGAGAAATCATTCGACCGGGAAGCAGAGGAGAAGAGAGAAGCAGAGTCAGATCCCTCAAGGGTAGGAAGAGACGCCACATAGGCTACCGCCTTCCGGTACAGAGGATTCTCTTGGGAGCTTGTATCAAACCGCGGTACATCAAAATACTGGTACACTTGAGCCCATTCGCCTCCCCGATACCAGCACCAGGTCAAGAGATGAAGCAGAGATTTATACGAAAGCACAATTCTTAGAAGAAGAAGGAACAAAGCAAGATAACCAAAAACAGAGAGAAGGTTCATGCTGGTAATCAAACAGCACAACCACTAAAATAAAGAAAGTTGAATTGCTATGAGTTTGAAAGAGGAGAGAGAGAAGGAACAGAGGTTTTATACGAAGGTTGAAGAGGGGAGGTGAAATTAATTGTGGGGTAAGATTTGGAGAGGTCAAAAAGGGAGACTGGCGAGAGAAAGGGGCAGTTCTCCACGTAAGTACGTAACCAGTGTAGGTGGTGAGGTGAAGGAGAGAAAAAGGAAAGAGGCGAAAAGAAGTAACCTTTGAAAATTTCAATGGCGTGCTACTGGTCTCAAGTGTCGCCTCTTCAAGTTTGGGGAGGCATTTTGTTTGGCTTTGTATTCCAAATTTAATGATTAACAACAGTTGTACTGGATAATTTCTTTCTTATTCTGATTTTGTGGTGTTTGTAAAGAATGACAAGCTGAACAGTTTAACATTTGTGATCATGTTAAATTTTAAAATAAACAAAACGCATAATTTTCAATTTTGGGTAAAGATATTGACAAATTAGTTTTTGCTTTGTGCAGTATACATGCAAATTGCCAAAACGGTACTGCATATGAATTGTGCGCTGCATGAGGCAAATATTACTCTGTCAATATATTTACCCCATAATTTAAGAAACGGACAACTAATAATGTTCCGATTTTTTCATCTATACAATTTGAAAATAATAAAATTAAACGTATCATAAATTTATCAAAATTTTGATTTATATCACAATGCTGAGAGAATGCTCGTATCAACGTTGTAAATAACGATATACTCTCACACGACGGATATGGTACTGCTAAGTAATTAATCATGAATAATTGAGAATAATTGACTGATTAGTCGGAAAAATCCGTGACAGTTTGATCACCGTCAATTACTAATCGGCCGATTAATTAACCTAAATAAACATTTTTTACAACACTGGCTGAAATATTTATTGTTTGATTTTCAGGTCCAAATTGCAGAATTATTTAGCCATAACGGCCACAAAAAGGGATAAATCAAAATTCTGATAAATCGATGGTACATGTTTAATTTTACATTTTTATGATCTGAAAAAAAAAATCGGGATAATGTTTTATATAAGAAGTAAATGGATACATCCATTTTATGTAGAACTGGAGACAAGAGGATTATTAATGGTCTCACGCGGGTGGCTCGACGTGGGTCCTGTGTATCTCTGCCTGTTGTTGCCTAATAAATATTTTATACCAGATCAGCAATTTCAAGCTGGAAGGAAATCTCTCTCTTTCAAGCTGTTCAAATTAAATCTAGCTAGCTTCCACGGAAACATTACTTTTTTTTGTGACCAATAATATTTGTTTTTCATACTTATTCATTTTTGTTTATCTTTTTATTTTAAAATAATGTTTCATGTTCTCGAACCGTCTCCCATATTTGTCCCCAATGCAGTTTAAAACAGCGACTTTTTTCGACTTTTGCTTACCCTCGTGTCTTTCTCTTATTGGCCAACATCTAAGGATATGTTTAGTTGGATTAAGAATATACTAATTTTAGAATTAAGCTATTCTGAATAGTCTATTGTTTAGTTGAATTAAAATAGTGAGAACAGTGAATTCAATTTTTTTGTCTTATTAAAATATATTATTTTTAAGAATTTTAAGATTTGGCTATTCTAATAAGACAAACAATAATTATTCTTAATTTGATTATTCTAGCTATTCTTATTTTGCAACCAAACATACCCTTATTTGCTCTCCGGTCCTTCTCCTTTTAGCAAAGTATTTTTTGCTGTCCTTTCTTTTATGAAAAATATATCTTGAACTCTCAACCTTTATTTCTTTTTTAAATTAGTATAAATACATAATTCAACTATGTTGATATTTAGTCTTTACATTGGAAAGTGCTTGCATGATAATATGTATAAACACCTAGTAGTATAAATATTAACAATTAATCAATTAATAACATAGCCATAGATATAAACATCAGAAATTTTGAACACTTTAACTTTGCACATCAAAATATCCAGCATCAATGTACAAACACCTAACGGTATATATATCTAGAATTTGCAAGATATGTATAAATACTAAGTTTTTGAAGTATAAACACCTGAGTATGCACATGTTAATATTTAGTGTTACACTGTCAAATGATAATATGAGATAAAAATATAGGCATCTAATAGTGAAACTGTGAAAGTATAAACATCTAGCGGTAAATATATAATAATATTGGTACTTTTTTTTACACGAAATGAAAGTTAAATTAAAAGTCTTCAACTCACCTCAAGTGTATACAATAGTTTCAAACATGCATCTTATAATTGGTAATGTAGGTATAAAAAGATCATGCACAACTAATATTATAGGTAGGAACAGTTGGGCGTGGGTGTACGTAGATAGAGAGCGTGGATCTTAGTGTGGGGCTGTTTATTATTATAAATCGTAAGATAATTAATTAGGAGAACCAATTTGAGAAAATTGGAGCTGGAAAATTATTTGACGCTCTCTTCATTTTATATATTTGTTTATTGAACTTGTGAAGGGTAAGTTGGTTTATTAGTTGGAACTGCTAAGAACTGAATTGTCATTATATGCGTTTAAGGGCTTTACCTCAAAAAAGAAAACAAGAAACATCATTATATATATATATGTGGTCCCAACAAGAGCTGTCCAACTAAGTGATCAAGGTTTATATATATATATATATATATTTCTCTTTTTCTCAACTTGAGAAATTATTGGAATTTATTTTTTATTTCTAAAGTACATATGGCTCTTTCTATTTTAATTTTTGATATGTAGCGTAATTTATAATTTATATATATATATATTTTTATAAGAAATCGCTGATGTGTTTCTAGTTTCTATTTTCTATTTCTATTTTTGTGAATATTTCTAACAGTTTTTATTGTTTATTGTCTCTCTTCCATATAGACATGTTCACTGAAAGAAAAATAAAAGTTATTGTTATTGCAAAATAAAAAAAAGGAAAAAAAATTACTAATATCTCTCTCCAATCATGGGATTGTTTACAATTGCCAAACCAAAAGCAAAAAGATATGGAGGATTGCATAATTTCATTATACCGTCGTATTGAATCCACCATCCTTTATTTTTTTGAGGTAAAGAATTTTTCTCGTTGGAACCGATTTTTTCCAGGCCTCTCCCACCAAAAATGTATGTATTATTTTATCCTAAAAAAAGGTATGTACGTAGTATCACCTATGTCAATCTATATAAAATTTTAAAAATATTAACTATGTTATAAAAATAAATAGAATTCACATTTTTCTTTAATATATTTTACATTTGATGTTGAAGATAAAGAATCAATTAGAGATCAATTACATTAATAGCAAATTAATTAAAAATCAATTAATATTATTTAGCAGATATAGAAATCATGTAATTAAAAACATATTTTAATGACTCTTTAAATAAAATTCGGTAACATAAATATGCATCGGATAAGAGATTGAAATAATATCATAAATTAATAAAATAAGTTATTTTCCTCTCAAAGTCAACAATAGGTAGAGTGTTTAAATTATACTCTAAATCTTGATTTATGGTCATGCAATTAATAAGTCAACTGCATATATCTAATTTAAGTACGTACAAAAGATATTTTTTTTAATGAACCATAAAAATTAAAATCAATGATTTTGAAGAAAGAACAAAAAAAATGCTATACTTAATTTATGTTTATCCGTATGGATGAATGAAGAATTTAAAATTTAAAAGGAATTAACAACCGATGTAAGATATATAAAACAAAAGGAAAACCAAAGCATATGCCAAAAATAGGGAAGATATTCACCTACCCATCAACATCATTTAATCGTCACCTTCCTTAGGATATGAAAATAAATATATGAAGAGCCTTAATTTCATATTTTGAGATGAAGACAACATGTCAATAACTCCTCATTTTATTTGTGTCCCAGGTTTAAACTATAACCTTGTGGAATTGGTTGATTTGGTCGAATATTACATTATATATTCTGGTGGGGAGAGGGGGATTCTGATTCTGTCAAATACCTAATCTGATAGAATGAGATTCGGACCATTTATTTTAATCTGGCACGAATTTAAAGATTCCATAAATTTAAATTTAAGACAAGCCTGAATAAACATTATTCAACTGAATGCGGTACTTGAGGGAATATTTTTCCGAGTGAGTCTGTATCCTCTGTAACTCAAAAGAACTCGTAAATTTAAGACGAGTCTAAATATAAATTATTCGGATGGATGCAGTACTAGAGAGAATATTCTTCTTAGGGAGTCTGCATTCTTTGAACTTAAAAGAACTGGTAAATTAAAAAAAGTTTGAATAAAAAAATATTCAATTGGATGCGGTTACTGAGAGAGTTTGCATCTTCTGAAATAACTCAAAAGAACTCTTAAATTTAAGACAATTATGAATAAAAATTATTCAGCTGGATGCGGTATCTGAGGGAGGAGTTTGCATCCTCTGAAGTAACTCAAATTTTGAGTTTAGATCCGGACCATTCAATCAATTTGGTCTAAGATAAAATGCATGTACACCTTTAATATTCGTGCCAAGGCTTCCGGATTTAAACTCAAAATTTGAGTTTTCTTATATAATATTTTTAAAAACAAATATGTAATAATTTCTGTGAATGAATAAATCATATTTAATTTGACCGTAATATTAGTTCTTCCAGTGGTCTCGAACAATTAATTGTTGAATAATTCTTAATGGTTGACCGTTTATTTGATCATTTTCAGGTGCCCATTCCGAAACTAATAAAAATTGTTAGATTATGGACTTACCAAGACTTTGTTGTCATAGCAGAGTAAACAAGTGTTATTTCTCTCTCTGTCTAAAGCAGGGGCGGACCCAGTGTATTCCGGGAGTAGCCGCCTCTCTGGATTTTGAGTTTTAGTAGAGATTTATCGGTTCCGACTGGTTTTGCTCCTCCTGAAATTTTTTGTGCCCCCCTCTGAATGTTTAATTGGTAATTAGAATTAAATTTATAGTTAAAATTAAAATAAATTTCTTGAAATATGATTAGTAATTATAATTATAAGTCAGAGCATTATTTTTTTTTTATCAAATATCCAATTAGTTAATGGATTTAAATCCGATTAGCTATTTAAATCCGATTTGATATTTTTTGCACCCCTGATGAAAATCCTAGATCCACCCCTGGTCTAAAGCATATCTATCTGTTGCAGTTGCATAGAGAATAAAATGTAAACTTAAAGATGGCCTCTTCTTCTTATGACATAAGAAGGAAGGTTAGGAAGTTAAGATTATTAATTGTCACCTAAAAAGTAATAATGCAGAACGTTTAAAAAATATTTTAAGCAACTAATTAAGAAGTTTAACTGTTCAATTATCTCCCGTCAAGAAGTGTCCAATTTTGCTTTTTATTACTTTATGTTTATGTCATTGTTGTTGTTTTATGAAAGAAATATTCATATAAAAAATAAGAGCAAATAAAAGGGGCCTTACTAAGCTCAGTTTGCCCACTCAAAGGCCCAACTAGCTTCAATAGGCCTAAATGGTTTTGTGCCCAACATTGTTTTCAAAATAATAATAAAAAAAAAGATGAAATTGGAAGTAGGGAAAAAAATTTGTCCAGGCGTGACTAGTTATGTCACAGAACGTCATACCACGTTAACGTCACGTCACTTGTATCGATTATGTGATGTGACTCGCGTGTCGCGTGACATGACCGCATTCGAGCAAAAATTACACGTCACGTCACGGTATGAAACATATAATATCTAACTTTTTTTTAGTATGTATAGTGTATTCAAATTTTTCTTTTAGCGTAGGTTCAGTGATACTGGTACTCATGTAGTACTGATTTTTATTTTTTCTAGTTTAGTCTAATGAATATTTGTAATTTGAATTTTAAAGTAATGTCAAATGTTCAACAGTCTTTTCTAAAAAAATAATCTTTGCAACATTATTTACTTATTTTAGATTTTTTTCATATTTTTCATATATTTTTTCTAAATTTTCAACAATTTAAATTAAAATATAAAAAAAAATTGACGTGACTAATTTATGTCATGACACGTCACGTCATATATGGTCACGACGTGACCATTCGTGTGACGTGACTATCCGTTACTATTTTAGTCACGTCACGTAAAAAAAAAATTAATCACGTCACTTCACGGCATATAACGTATTTTCTTAAGTATACTCATGAAAACTTACCTATTTAAAAATATCCTCTTCTAAGCTTCAAATGGAGAAATTTATCCATCAAACTCTTAGTAAAGGGAGCAGTTTGGGTCCGATGTCTATCAAACTCAAAATGTGTCCAATGGGTTTTATCACCGTTCGATTCGCTTTAAGATCCGTGCGCTCTGCTTTAATATATGTGGGTGTTCGTTTTAATATGTGTGTGCACGGATATTAAAGTTAATCTAACGGTGATGGTGCCTATCGGACCCAAGCTCGTCCCCTTAGTAAAATGGTTATATGACCATGAAAAGCTTTATCTTAAATAAATTGACAATAATAATTTATTACAAATTTAATAAACAAAAATGCATTTCTCATCCCCTCTGTTAATCCTACGGACTCTCTCATGAAGTCTTCTGTTTATTCTTTAAAAATGAATAGGAATAAATAGGGTAATAAAATAGAGAATAACATAATTGATTAGAAGGGGAATCATCGAATTTTGGAGCTTTTACCCATAGATGGATATTAAGTAGTACCAAACAGGTTTTGTCCAAAAACTGATGGTTTAAGTAGTTTTTTTTCTTCTAAATCTTTCGATGATGTTCGGCTTACATTTGAAAATGGACATAGTTGTGGGTTTTGAACTGAATTATACTGTGCTTGTGGGAAAAAAACAATTCAGTTCAACTGAATTTTTTTTTCCTGCGTGCACAATAACGCTACCAAACATGGCCTTCGTTTTTTCCCCTGAATTTTAGGCTTTATGGCCTTTCTATCTTCTAAATAAGAATCAATTTAATTATTTTTATCAACACCGAATCATGTGAAGTTTAAGCTTTACGACTCATCCTTCCGTTTCATATTTAATTTTCATAACTTATGCATTTGCATTTATATAAATCTGAGGTTGAATTTTAAATTTAACACGTTATTCTATCTTTTTGAGGTGCTAGAGAGAATCTATGCATTATTAATTTCTCCTTTATGCAAATCATGCAGTCATTATTTTGCTATTAAAAAAATTATGAGCTCTAGTATGTACAACAGTACAAGTTTACGTTACAAGTACATACAAAGTGAGAAAATAACATAACGGAACTGGCTATGTTACGGAACAGTATAATTATGACACGGAACGACACGACACATGTGTCAATTACGTGTCATGGTTTGCCTGTCCAGTGTCGTGATTATTCGCATGCTGTGATCATCTTTTGAAAACTTGACACGCACGGCACGTAATCACACTACTATTAGATCTTGACTAAATAATAAATCTTAAATAAACTAACTTAAATTATGATTAAATGATGACGCGAGTCACGTTTCATCACGACATGTTTGAACACAACGTGACCATTCGAATGTCGTGACCACCACTTGATACGGGCACATTTTTTCCACTCTACGTGCATTATCACCGTTTATATTTTTCAATAAGTAAAGGTTTCAGGGGTGCGCACACAATTCTCCCCAAAAGAAAAAAGAGAAAACTCGAAGAGAAAAAACTGAAAAAGGTTTTGTAGTGTATCAACCACCTCGATTTCTCTTCTCCGACTCAGCCATGTCAGGCCAACACACAGCCGCCGGTGCGTCGCCGGGGCAACACTCTCTGGCCTTCCGAGTTATGCGCCTCAGCCGACCGGCGATGCACGCCGATGAAGCTGTACTTCGTTTGCACCCGACCGATCTCTTCGCCGGAGAGGATCTATTATCCGATGTCAACCCTCAGGTCCCGTCAAACCTTCTAGATCTCGCTTCCTCTGATCCTTCATTCCCCGAAGGAGGCGAGTTTGACTTCAGAAAGAGGTTGTTCATTGATAATCCGACTGACGCCATGGGTCTCTCTGGCTTCCTTCTGCTTCCCCAATCATTTGGGTCGGTAATCATCAAACAATTGTTTACGCTAGAATTGACATAGGACAGATGAGATGTTTCTATTTCTTATTCATACCAGATTCAGTTATGCAAACCAGATTCATAATAAACTGGTGGCTGTTTCCAAACAGCATCACGATCTCTGTACGAAAATGTACTTGCCAACCAATTTTACATTTTTTATTACTTTTCTTTTTAGATTTGTAGAACATCACTGCTTTTGAATGGTCTAGAATCTTTGGATCAAGTGATTTTCTACCTATCTAAATAAACAGTAACAAAATTATTAAAAATGTAAAATTTGATCGAGTGAATTTTCATAGGGAGATCATGTTGAATGGTTAAGATAGGCTGCTTGAACTTTGCAAATTGAAATATTGATCTATAGCATAGTACTGAAGCCTCACTCGCTGTTTCTTATTAACTGGAGTGTGTACATGCTATGGTGGATCAGTATCAGGGACTATAACTGGTACTGGCATTACTGCTGGATTTTATAATAAGAAGGGTATTGGGTTCCGTTGGTTGTGAGAAGTATCAATGTGGCTTGTGTTTTATACCTTTTCTTTAAAATTACTGTGATTCTGATCTCAAAGCCAGCAGAGGTTTTTCATTCGGATTTTTCTGGATGGATCATGTAAATTTTGATGTTTCCAGTGATAGAAACATGAAGCTAATTTGCTGCTTGTATGTAAATTAGCATGCTTGACAGATTGAAACTCTGGTAAAATTTTGCTGTTTCTTAGGGCAATATATTTGGGGGAGACCTTTTGTAGCTACATTAGCATAAACAATAGCTCTGTCTATGAAGCGAGAGATGTTATCATTAAGGTAAATCTGCTTTATTTTTTTCTAAACTATAGGAAATTTATCTGTTTAGACGTTTTATTTTTAAATTTTGCTCATGCGTGACAAAAAGCTTTTTGTATCTAGGCAGAGATTCAAACTGAGAAGCAAAGATTGTTGCTTCTTGATACATCAAAATCACCAGTAGAGTCAATTAGAGCTGGTGGCAGATATGACTTTATTGTAGAACACGATGTTAAAGAACTTGGAGCCCACACGTAATATTTTTTATTTGCATTTTTTTGTACATAGCAAAAATACTGTTTGTGTGGCTTTTTACACTCATATTTGTTGATTTTTTTCCCCTTAGGCTTGTATGTACTGCTCTGTATAGTGACGGTGACAGCGCAGAGCGGAAGTATCTCCCACAATTTTTTAAGTTTGTTGTGGCTAACCCTCTTTCTGTTAGAACAAAGGTACTTCTTGTTACCTTAAATTATTTTATGCAATAATATTTGATATAGTTATTATATTAATGTTTATTAAGGATTTATTTCTTTCCCATGACCCAGGTTCGCACTTTCAAGGTAGGTGTTTTCTCGGTTGTTTATTAGAAGATCTTCTTGTAAGTCAGCTGTTTGATTAATTTGATCATTTTAAATACATACACCTGTTGATTTGTGGTTTATTCTTATTAGAAGATATGAGGCACGTTTTTAAAATTTTAAGCAACATGAAAGTGATATAGATATTGATTATGTAAACATAGAGCAAAGCTAGCGCGTGCTATGCTCACCAAGAGGGCTTGGTGAGCATAACTCCCAAATATATTGGATTGGTTTTAAACAACGAATTCATACTGTTGAAACTAATATACTTCACAAGTGATACATATAGATGCAAAATTTTGAAATTTTTAAACTTATTTAGTACAAAGTCAAGCAGTCAAAAAATGATGAAAAATGGATTTTTTTAAATTATTTTATTGCATTCATTTTTCATCAATTTTTTTTATAGCTTGACTTTATACTCAATGAATTTGAATATTTCGAAATTTTGCATGTACACACATCACTTGTGAAGTAGACTGGTGTCAACGGTTTGGGTTTGTCATTTGAAACCAATCCGATAGATTTTGAAGCTTATGCTCACCTAGCCTTACTCGTAACATATATCGTTGGAGTGCTAGTATTCTCAGTTTTGATTTTTCTTGTGGTGACCTGGTATCTCAGGATGATACATTTTTAGAGGCTTGCATTGAAAACCACACAAAGTCAAACCTTTATATGGATCAAGTTGAGTTTGAGCCAGCGCCCCAGTGGACCGCAACAAGATTAGAAGCTGATGAACATATCTCCTTGAAGAACTCTAGAACACGGTAACCTTTTGAAATACTACACTTGATGGAATGAAACAATTATATGCTGCATGATATGTTGTATACCAGGTGGTATAGCATAGTGCAATATTGTTTGGATCTCTTTGAAAAACATGATATTTTTGTGAAATCATATCAGGGTCTTTTAATATTGATCCATAACATTTTTATGTACTCTGCCATCGGCCTCCAGTGATTAAGTTTCAGCTGTTCAGAATAAATCTGGATGATTAATTCTTAGGTTTTTTAAAATAACTTGGAGATTTTTTTTCTGCGATATTTGCAGGAATATATTAAAGCAGCCAGTTTTTATAAGAGCTAATGGTGGGATTTGCAATTATTTATATCTGTTGAGGCCACATGAAGCAGGAGGAACAAAGGAGGATGCTGGCACTGTTCTCGGTAAATTTCAACTTACATGGCGTACGAACTTAGGTGAACCGGGTCGCCTACAGACTCGCAACATTCATAACAACTTGGTATGATGCATGACCCATATACTTGATCTCATTATATATACTCATCTCTGATATAGCTTCCTCCTGTTAAAGCCATTACTAAGTACTAAGCAAGGGTGTACTCAATTTCTATTTCATTTCTTCTTCTTTTGGTAGCCGCCGAAGAAGGACGTAGACCTACAGGTTGTCAAGCATCCTTCTAAGATAGTACTTGAGCACCCGTTTTCAGTAAGTATCGAAAGTCAAGATATGCAGCTTATTCTATTTTAACCAAATAGGTACATTTGTTCTTATTCATAAATGTTCTTTCTTAGGTGCACCTGTGCCTTACAAATCAAACAGAGAGAACAGTAGGCCCTTTTGAAGTGTACATAGCTTCTGATATCTCCAGTGATGACAGCTGTGTTATGCTGAATGGATTACAAAAGTTGGTAAGTAAATGGATCGATGGATTCATTGTTTTTGTATCCCTTTTGTATTTTTTTTTTGTTATTAACCTTGTATTTATTGCACTTAGTCCAATCCAGCCTTTCACGGCTTCACATGCACTGAAATATACTGGCTTGACACCTGTCAACGGATGATATGTTGATGGCATGGTTCAATGATAATATGTCAGATTAGGAACCAACTCCGCTCCTCTCCAAATAGGAGAGCAGGACCTGTTATTCAAATCTTAGCCGTTGAATTTTTTTATGCATGAATCTCCACACAGATGAACAGCTGAGATTTGAATAACAGGGTCCTGCTCTCCAATTTGGAGAGCAGCGGAGTCAGATCCCTTAGATTATGGCCTTTTACTGTTGTGTTGGTAATGTGGTATTCATGTGATGACATGGTGAATAAATCAAATGATGATGATACGGTGCCGCATCATATACTGATTGCATGAGAGTTATTTTAGGGTACTAGTATTAATTGAACCTAGCGCTATAGCTCCAGTGCCAAAAATAGAAAATTCTCATTAAATAATGGATATCTTGGTTTTTTCAAGTGTTGATAGAGTTCTAACTCCTTGTACAGGTTTTACCTTTGGTGGAGGGTTTGGATTCAATCAATTTTGACCTGGTAAGAGGTCGTTCTCAGGTTTTAACTTTCTATATTCTGTTGCCAGATTTTACATGTAATATATGAGACATCAAGGTGGAACCAGAAGATAAAAAGAATTGCTAAAAGAAAATTGCAAAGAACTAACATTTTAACTTTCTATATTCTGCTCAGAATATGCTGGCAACACAAGTTGGTGTGCAGAGAATTTCAGGAATAACAGTTCATGCTGTTCAAGAAAAGAAAGTATATGATTCTTTGCTAGATATTGAGGTATATATATCTCTTTTGAATTTGGACCAACCTATATATTCTGATTTTTTTTGCTAGAAATTGGACCTGCCTATATATATAACTGTTGATTTTCATGTTTTTCCTTGGCAGATTTTCGTTGATGCTGAGTAAATTTAGTCAGTGGATCATCTCTTTGTACATTTATTTTATTTATGCACATTAGCTAGGGGTGCAAACGGGTTGGATATTATCCGACCGTATCTGTATCCGGATTTGTCGGATTCGGATAGTCGGATACGGATACATATACAAAATATACGGGTGTGGATTCAGTTTTAATATGGGAAGTGGATACGGATAATTATATCTGTATCCGCATATTTTAATTTTTTCGGATATCCGGTTTTATATTTTGGGTTCCGATTTATTAGATTTCAATTCCCACTCCAGACAATTAAGAACTTTTGTACTCCCAATGGTTTCAATTCCCAATATATCAAGCTTATCGTCCGTAATCATTCAACACAGTCAAACTTAGTAATGCAAACTTTTCGGATTCTACTGTATTCGTTTCTTAATTCAATTTATTGTTTTATAATAGTTTATACATTAACTTCATGCTAATGAATAAGAGAAGTCATTAAAAAATTTTGGGATTCAAACGGGTCATTCGTTTTTGTTTTTTATAATTAGATATGAATTTTAATTATTATTGAGGAAACATAAGAAGGAGATTATGGATCTTGATCGGAAGATGGTGATAGGATTGATATCTTAACAAAATATGATTAAGTTATTTTTTTTATATTAAAATTATATATGTATGTTCAGAATGAATTTATTTTTTGTTGGTATATTTTGATTAAAGATATGGTTATGTTGGTGTTGAATTTTAGTTAAATAGATATATTTGTAATTGCATAACAAGTTAAAGAGTGAGTCTATGGTACTATGCATATCATGACTTGATATGTATAAGACTACAAGTTAATATTTCTATTTTCAAAATCTTGATAGTCAATCCGAACCGTTCAACATGAATCCCATGCGAATATGTACTTGTGGACCAAATTTTATATTTTTTAGAATTTTTTTTACTATTTTTTAAGATAGGTAGAAAATCACTTGTGATCTGAAAATTCTGGACCATCCAAAAACTGTGATTTTCTACCTATCTTAAAAAATATAAAATTTAGTCTGCAAGTTGAATATGAAAATTATTTTGAATTCGATCGTTAGGACTTTGAAAACAAAAATATTAATTCATATTACAAACTAAATCGTGATATGCATAGTACATAGGCTCACTCCAAGTTAAATATATGAGTAAATCTAGGGTGTGACGTGCTTACTAAGAGAGTTTGGTGAGCACAACTTCAAAAATACATTGGATCAGCTTCAAATGACGAATCCAAACCGTTGAAATCCATGTCTTTCGTGAGTGATGCATGTACATGTAAAATTTTGGAAGTTTCGAATTTATTTGTTACAAGGTCAAGCGATCAAAGTAATTAATCTTTTAATAAGTTATTTTATTAGTTGTTTTATATATTCATTTTTCATCATTACTTTGACTGCTTGACCTCGTAGCAAATGAATTCAAAACTTCCAAAATTTTGATGTACATGCATCACTCTCGAAGTACATGGATTTCAACGGTTTGGATTCGCCATTTGAAGCCGATCTGATGTATTTTTGGAGTTGTGCTCACCAAATCTTCTTAGTGAGCACGTCACACCCTATATTTACTCTAAATATATATATTTTTTGAATTAAAAATACGAATTATATCCGTATCTGTATTCGTATTCAATAATATCCGATCTGTATCTGTCTGATACAGATACAGTTTTATCACTATCTGATCGGTATCCAATCCGTTTGCACCCCTAACATAAGCTCTTTAGGTGTAGTAGGTGAACTTATCATCACCTACTTTGATTATTTTTTAGTGTTGCTTATTTCTGCGTACCTTTGTTTTTTGCATTACCAAGTGATGAATTTTGTTTCGTGGTTCGTGATTGTCTTGTAAATTTAAACCATCTGCTTTGTGCGTGATTATATTATAAATTTTAAACTATCTTGGTAACAAACATGGGTTCATGTAGCAGTGATGCATCTGGTAGTACGAATATTTCTTCAAGGAAAATATAACTTAGTAATATATAATTGGAAGTACACACACTATACGAAAACTATCTGATATATCACAAGACAGTTATTAGAAGAAAAAAAAAAACACAAAGGAACCCACACGAAGCATAGTCTAGCCTGAATCCAAAAAAAAAAAAAAATACACAACAATACCTCACTAGTAAAGCTAACATGCAATATTAGCCTAGTAAACACACCATGTCTATAGAACAAATTCTAAGCTCATCAATTTTCTGATGACAGCCAATAAAGCGTTTCACCGCATACCACCTGCCAGTGGAAATATTCGCAAGTATTAGCTTAAACTATAAAAATGCCGAGATGCAATTATTCTTAAATTATAAAAAGTTATTTCACGAAGTCATCTTGTTCTACTTAATAATTAATATAAAATGTATGAGTTTGAGACCCATTTTTCCATCCATTGGTCAGAACAAATTCAAAATTTGGCTGAGTGTTTCCTTGTGGATATTTAAAGTTAGAAAACACGAGTCCCACTTGGGCTGGTATAGGAAATATTAAAATAACTTTACCCAAACAAAAATACAAAGAAAAAACCAATACCAATTAATACCTATGTACTGCAAGCATGAAATAGCATGTTCTGATATTCCCAACAGTGAAGTACCGACAAATAACTTGCAATTAATTAAACTTGATTATATATTTTATTTTTCGAGAATAATGTTTTATTAAAAACAAGAACACCCCTGTGTTTGTTTCTATGTTGAATTGCATCCCAGGAAGAAAAAGAAACTCTTGAATAGAAGTAACAGGAAAGAATGTTATATATGCATAAGATCTCACCTCGCAACAAAGAAAGAAACTCAGTAGTTTATTAGTGGCGATTGTTGCACATCTGAGATATCAGAGAGTCGTGGCCTCGAGCCTGATCCTATGTCAAATGCTTCCAAGCAATCAATGCTCTTCCTCTTTTGGGTCTCCGGATTATTAGGCCTCTCTTCTGATATCTCTTCAATGGGACTCAGTGCTAACGGCTGGTTTATCTCTTCATTGGGAGTC
Organism: Carex cristatella; assembly: GCA_024447775.1. Classification (NCBI taxonomy): domain Eukaryota; kingdom Viridiplantae; phylum Streptophyta; class Magnoliopsida; order Poales; family Cyperaceae; genus Carex; species Carex cristatella. The sequence goes on along the minus strand of JAJHPF010000008.1, from coordinate 3,873,982 downwards.
AGTGCTAATGGTTGGTTTTGTTGTGTAACCATTGCTTGTGCCTCTGCTGCCACTGACGGGTCGGCATCAATTGCATACAGTATCTTTTGGATCGCGCCAACAATCTTCATTCAAATTTTTGTATTGGAAATTAAATTCTTGCCACAAATGTTTTAAATTGTTTGACAGGTAGATCCAAACTGATCCATTTATAACCAAGCTATTTAAAATGACTGATCGCCTGTGAGATAGATTATTAAGAATTTACCCCCAACTGACCCAAATCAGGTTTACAATCTCATTTTAGATTTCTATCATTTAAAAATGTGCAAACTAGGTTGAAATTTTCTATGAAAATAAATAAAAGAATACAAAGCATTATTATGAAAAATTCTACTTAAGTGACCAGCTTTTAATTAAATTGCCTTGATTAAAGTCTAATTGTGCTCCTATGAGTAAATAATGAATTCACCACACATACTACTAGCATTACACTAAACACTACAAATGAATTATATATAAGAGAGGCACTTACTGGTAAGTGATCAATTTCAGGGGTCTGGCATAATATTTCTATGTCCCTTAGCTTAGAGAAGTAGAAGTCACGTTCTTTCTCAAGACTATCAATGAAGACCTTCAATTCTGTGATCTGCATTAAAATCAACAGTCTCTTACTATTTAATATGCCAAATTAGCATTTCCCTCCTTTCAGTATGGTTAGGTGTAGATAATTTTATACTGACATTACTTAGTGAAAATGTAACTTGAGGTGATTTATAAGCAAATAATCAGAAGAAAAAAAATTGCAAAAACATGTACTTGTTCGTCACGTGCTTGGACTCCAGAATTACTAGAAGATTTCACATTTCTTTGAGGAGCACTCGTAGAATGTGCATCACTCCTCCTTGTATTGTGAGATCCATGAGCTTTTGGTGCCGCACCGGAAGCCCTGCTATTAGCTTGAGAAGGGGCTGAGGCCTTCTTGTTTGTTTCTTTTCCTCCTCTACTGCTTTCCCTTCTCTCCATGGCGTTGTAGCTAAAAAAAAAAGTATACTTTAAAAACATTATTTTAATACTATCTACAACAGAAATATTAAATAAGAAGATGAGCTGACGAATTACTTGCTAGCACCCCCTCGGTTGATGGAGTCACAATATTTCTTCATCCACTGCATGAACTCCAGATTATCAAGTGGTCTCCCTTTAGTTAGCTTATTCACCTCAACATGCTGCAATAGAAGGAACACAATTGTCACTTTGTGGTAATAAGATACTTAAGTGAATCATTGGAGAACATATCACTAAATTTTTACCGTCTAGTATAAAAGCTAGTGATCAGTATATGCTAGATTCATACATTTAAAAAAAAGATTTTGTTAGTAGGTTGAAAACTGAATTCCAATAAACTAGATTATATTGTTATAACTGATACAATTTGTAAAAGCACAAGTGCTGTTTTTCCTAGGCTGAAGTACCTAAATTATATTGTTATACCTGATCCCAACAAAGTAAATTCAAAATAAATTACTGAATTGCAGAAAAGAAGCTTTCTCTTTTATTTGCATTTACTAGGAATGACAACTAAAATCAAGTAACGAAGATCCGCAATACCTTGTTGATTTTGAGCTTGTTAAAGACATCTTGAAGGACCTTGTAATTCTGTATCATCTCGTATTCATTCTTTGCATCGAAATTGACTTTATGCATTGGTACCATACCTGGGTGAACCACATCCATGAGCTGGCATGCTACTGCACCTGGCGCTGTCTGAATTACACAATGATCAACTTAGGCCTCCAAAGAAAAAGGAAATTGAAATGGTTTGTTTAACCTATGAAGTCTCCAAGATCCATTTTGAAATTGGCAATTTAGTACACAATACCATGGGTACTATTACTATATGTATTCATGGATAGTTGACACTAGCGGGATCTGATGCCATTTCTCCTTTTAAATGTAAAATTGCCAGAGAAAACGTATTAAATTGGGTAAAAATTTATAAAATCAGGCCTATAAGAACAGTTATTGATTAAAATAATTTCAATTGTGGGCGGAGGAAATCCCAAATTTTCGAGCGTTTATCGTCTTAGAACAACATTATTAGAAATTTCCCAAACTGAAATAAAGCAAGCAGGATGAAATCAGGATTACCTCTTCGACTTTTGAAATGTTGAGTTGAAGCGTAGAGTTGATCCACGCTATTATCTCGTTTCGACCTACAAAATAGGCCGAATCCATCGTCCCTATAGTCGTCGCCATTGTAATGCCACTTATCTAGGGTTAGGGTTTTGGCTTACAATCAGGAAAAGAGGTAAAGAGATAGAGAGGAGGTGATAGAAGCGGGATTTTGGAAATTCGAATGAATTCAGTTTGGTCTAGTTGGGACTTGGGTCCCGTTCGTATAATAAAAGCTTTCGACTTTTTGAAAAGGCAAAGAGGTTTGAGAATAATATACACCTGGATTACAAATATTGTAATTTCTACCCCACAAGTCAGTTGTGGAATGTTGAGGAAGCCCATACACTTTCTATGGTCCGGGTGTGTGCTACGACGACATCTAAAAGAGCAAGTCTAAAACCCCCTGTGATGCGTACAAAGTATCATTTGATGTGTTAACTACTGACATTTGGGACCACTGGATATTTACTCTTTTAAGATGCCCGCCTTGACATGGGGACACGATGGGCAGCACCCTGCTAAGGATACAGAGAATCTAGATCTTAGGAGAGGTGTAAATCGGACGGCTGGATGAAAGTGACCGTTAAACACATCGAATCTAGACAGCTCTTTGTGAGAACTAAGAACTCATTTGGCAAGTTTGGCGTTATAAAATTTGAATTTGGAGAATATAAAATTCGAATGATATTTCTGATTTGGAAAATTTCGCTTCAAACTTCCAGTAAGTACTAGGAATTCATATCCTCTCCGGTACCGGACAAAGATTTTTTTTGGAATTAGTGGATCCGGAGTTCCGGACCATCCTTTCTTAATTTTTGCACGAATCTCAAAGTACAAAAAATTTCGGCCCCTTGTGCTATTTCTGAATAGACACTGGATTGAGTTAATCTGAACCGTAATGTTATGAATCTCACCGTTCAGTACATACTTTTCCAAATACTAAACCCTTATTTCATTTTAAAAAAAAAAAACATTCAATCATACAGATTAAATAAAAAGAGAGATAAAATACTCATAAAAAAATAAAGTGTAATTAGAGAACTCATTTAAAATAAAAGATAATTTTCTGAAAAAATTATAGAATTTCTCTAAATATTCGTTAATGGACCATAACTTTATAACTCAGGCCATTTCAATTTTATGGAATTTTTTCCGTATTAATTTTTGTTTTATGAAAAAAAAAAATCCTTTAAATATAAATTTCTGTTAACGCACTCTTTCTCTTGTTCACTACTCGTTTCCACATATTTCCTATCATTATGCAAATAGAGAGAGAGCGAACGAAATAATGCAGCATATGCCTTATAATTTTCAAAAAAGAAAGAAAGAAGGAATTCTTTGGGAGTAAATGGCTGAAAAATTACAAGAAATAACATTGAACATCATCAAAATTTCTTTGGACTATGTGCTCTGCATAATACATAATCTTAGTATTTTAATCTGTTTTCTTTATACTCGTATATATTGTCATATTTGTGGTTGAGCTTTTAATTGGTGGGGTTAAGAAAACCGATTTTTTTTTTAATTATCATCTTAATAATTCGAAATTCTGAGCTTTTGGGAAATTCAGAAACTATCATCCACGCAAATCCGATCTGTGCAGAAGTTCAGGCATCCACGACAGATTAGACCAAATATGTACCAATAATCTCTTAAAAAATAACAAAATTTACCAGCCTGGAGCAGTTGGTAATTGACTAATTAGTAGTGGATTGGTGGCAATGTCATTCTTGTTAGTTTCACATAAGATAACAGTTGCCGGGACATTCTTTATTTTTTTCTTTTCTATCTCTTCTCTCTGTCTATTTTGTGTATAGATTTGTTCTTGAGACAAAGGGAAAGTCCTTGGAACAGATTGAAATGCTATTTCAAAGCGAGGTTGATTGAAGAAGTGGCCGTGAATTGCAGCTCACTGATGTAAAAAGACTAGTGAAAAGGATTAATTATATTTTGGAATAATTAAGTTCACTGATGTAAAATTATTACTTTTGATTGTGATTTTACATTAATCAATTAGTTAGAAAATCAATGTCCAGAATTTATTCATATTGATCGGTGTATTTTTGCAAACTCTTGATACTACTCAAAACAAAATCAAAATATCATGATCTTTTATGTATATATAAAAATATATAAAAATGATATAGATCATATCTAACAATTTTATTTTGACAATTATATTTAAATTTTAAGTTATTGTAGTTCTAAAAATAAAAATATAATGAAAGCAAAACAAAAAAAAAAAAATCATTGAATTTTCCTCTAATTTGTGCCACAAAAAATAGAGGCATTTAAATTCTCCTCTAATTTGTGCCATACCCATAATGTGATGCTTGGGAGTTGGGACCTTAATTGAAAGAGCTTGTGCGTCCAAATAAACCAAATAAACATACTAATCAGCTATAAACTTCATTAAAAATACGTAGTGAGACTATGATACTGTGTATTGCATTCCGTATTATAGATTAATATTTTCAAAATGAATCCAAACAATCAATATAAACTGTTTAACATGACTTTCATATAAAAATGTACTCGTAGATTAAATTTTATATTTAAAAAAAAATTACTATTAGAGAAAAATTATTTGATGTAAAAATTCTAGGCTATTCAAAAGTAGGGATTTTCTATCTATCTAAAAAACAGTTAAGAAAATGTAAAATTTAGTATGCAAGTGTATTTTCATATGAAGATCAGATTTGACAATTTATACTTTAAAATTAAAAATTTTGAAAATGAAAATATTGATTTAAAAAATTTTAAAAATAAAAATATTGATCATAGTACGGAATAATATTTGCTATGTACATATCCTCTCTCTTTTTTAATGCTAACAAAAAAAATAAAAAAATCCGACTCCACTCCCTTGGGTCAATTCCTTCACTCCCTTGTGAAGTGCTCCCTCCCTACAGCGGGAAAAACTCGCTGTTCTACATTTGTGATCCTGCGCTCAAACCATTCTTTCTCTCGTGACAATGGGCTCCGATGGTGAAGGATCCCAGAACGAACGTAACCCGGTAACAGTACAAATTCAGTTGAAGGACGGAAGCAAAATTTACATAGAAACAGAGCTTGATCTAACGGTCGAAGAGTTGAAGAAGGCATTGGTCGACCAGACCAGCATACCGTCTGATGAGCAAATGTTGATTCACACTGGTCGTAAACTCAGGAATCCTGAAACGCTCAGGAGCTATGGTTTGTTAATTTCTCTTTTATGTTTCCTTGATTCTTGAAAATCTTGAACGAACCAATATTTCATAATGAAGCATGGTATTTTTGGGTCAACATTTTAACAGTGTAGTTTTTGCTTCATGCAGCGCAATAACCTTATGCAGCGATGTTTTGTTTCTATAGTATGTGCGCTGCATGAAGCAAAACCTGATATTTTTCTTTTATCTCTTTTTGGTATCTTTTGATAGTCTTGTACTAATCTTGCATGCTGAATATATCTTTAAGCCTGTAGTTTTGAACATGTTTTACTAATGTTGATTGTTATCTTCTCCTTGTGCAGAAATGGATCTAGATAAGAGTATACGCTTGTTTCGCATTGAAAGCACTCCAACACCACCTACTGAGACCTATGAACTGGGTCCATATAAAATCCATCCAAGGTTTATCAATCAGGTTGCCATAGCCAAACTAATGAAGAATATGCCCATATTAAGTAATATGGAAGATTTTCCAAACTGCTGGGCTCTTTGGCCAGAAAACCCACATGTACTACATTCCTTTTTATTAGTCCAGTTGAGTAAAAATGTGTGGTGGGAAAGTTGCCAAGATGATGTAACAGATAGTATCAACATCCGGTATGAGGTTCCAAAGGTGGCATGCATGTATTATGCTCAATCTGGTATTCCACATGGAACAGAGCAGATTCAGTTTGATGGGTTTTAGTTTTGTTGACACCTCAGGCAAAGGATCAGAGAGTTCAAATGCAAACCGGTCAGAATCGGCACCTTCTTGTAAGTCTATTACCAGAGTCTGCTTTTTTTTGTTCCCTTTTTGTTTGCCATGTTATGCACCTGAACCACAACATGGATTGATGGCAGCAACAAAAAGAAGAAAGGACAAATAAAAAGCCAGAAAAGAAAAAAATATAGAACCCAGAAGGGGAACCTTTTATCCTAACTTAACTGTGGTATGTATTTATATTTTACCAGATAGAGGAGCTAGTTCGTCACAGACAAACCAAGTACCTGGCAGTGATGATGATGATGAAGAATTGATGGCCCTATCCTACTGGCAAGAAGTTCACAAAATATCAGTCGATATACTTGCGCCAATCACATTATCTGATGCCGCTCTTTCAAGACATTGCAAGGAGGTTAGGCATTTATTTTTCAGAATTTTTCTTTCTCACACTAAGCTTTGTATTGTACTGATAATTGTTGTTCTTTTTTGCGGCATGTATCAGTATGTTTCGTGATATTCATTATTTGTTTTTTTTTTTTGCTTTTAACTTTATTATACAGCAAGGCCGATCAGTTAGCCATGCTTATGTTTCAGTGCTTGAAACTGTTGCCAGACTGCTTGTGGCTGACAATATGATTCAGTTAGTCATATATATGATACCCTTTTTGAAATTCATTTTTTCATTAAGAACATTCATATACTTCTCTCAGGCTTTACCGATGGGTGATCTCTGGAACAGTGATAAGATAGTCTATGATTACAACATTATGTCATAATCTGATCAAACAATTTAATGTTACTTCTTATATTGTCATATATCTTTAATTTGGACAGAACTGACGCGATTATTCTGCATGTCAACAATAACTCATCCAAATGGGATAACGTACAGAAGTAATGAGATTATAAAATTATGTCAATTGGTGCTTGCATCCAAAACACCCCTCCAAATTTGCATTGTAATCCATTGGAATTTTAGCATGTCTACTATATATATTTCCTTTTTTTTAAATTGTTTGATGAGCTGTTATGCTAATTCCGATCCAATCTTATATCTCCCTACTGACATTGCAGTAATTCTTTATGTGGCTGCAGAGATGAGTATGATCCAGTACTCAATTATCTAGGTAACATTGATAGTACTCCTCAGTCTATTATCCTCTCCTGTTGCTTTGTTCACAGCCTAACTCTAATATTTCAACATTCTTTAGTAAAAAAAAAAACTGCAGTATTCAGTAGTTCCCTATACAATCAAAATGAAATACAATAATTTGAACTCGCTGGCAATGACTAGAGGATGCATCTTTGTGGTTTATGAACGAATAAAACCTCTGATATCTATTATACCTGCAATTTTTCTAAGAGACTGAACTTACTGTTAAAAAATAAAGCTACTGACAGTATCTAGAATTTAATCCTACTGTGGAATGCATGCTTTGTAACAGACATGGAACTTGGTGAATATATCCGTCCTATCCTAGAAAAGTTGTATCCAATTCCATATATCGTGGATTATGTTTGGGGCGCATCTAATGGTAAATATATATTCTACTACATTCATGTAAAAAATTTCCCACTTAGGCAATGGAAATTAAGTTGCTATATCATGCATCACCTGGCACATTTTAGAATGGTGTTCTCATGCCATCATAATTGCAAGTTTATCTGTTAGAAGCAGTGAACTTATTTCTACATGTCAATTGCTTTGAAGAAGGGTGTCTATGTCAGTATGTTGTCTGCTGCTTCAGCTGGGACTGGCCCACTACCACATGTTATGTAGTAATGCACATACCAGCACTGAACTCAAATGGGTTCCTTACAAAAATCCCATATAGCAATAGTCACAGCCATTCAGATTTAATAGGTGTACCACCATCTGTCGAGTGCTTGTACCGGACCAGCTGGAACAACTTTTTGATGGGTTTACATTTTGAGTCCCAGCATTAATTAATTTATTTTTAATTAATGTTGATGCTATGCGCATTTTAGATGGCAGTACTGGCATGCCTCGAAATGTGGTAGTGCCAGAGGAGTTTTTTGCCTTGCAATTGGCAGAAATGGAGCAGATGGGATTCATGGACAGGCGAGAAAATATCATTGCTCTGCTCAGTTCTTTGGGTGATGCGAAAAAGGCTGTCAAGAGGCTTAATTTTAGAAAAACCAAATCTGAAGAGGCAGAGGCGGACCCAAGTGAAGGGAATGGGAGTCAACAGAACCCCATTTTTAGTGTTGAAAAAGCTTTCTAGTGTTTCTTGAAACCTCCCGAGGTCATTTATTTTTATTTTCATTATTTGCACTTCTGAGATGACCTCTTTTGAAAGATAAACTAGGAATAATCTGATCAAGTTTGGTTTTTCATTATTATCACATTGCCCATGATAGGTGTTAATTCTCTTTTTCCTTGGCGAGTGTAAAAACGATCATTTGTGTGACTCCCATCTGACCACTGGCTAAGCACTCCTTCAATTAGACGATGGGATTAAATTTGCAGACATGCTTAATTGAATAAGTTTTGTCTTATAGTTTTTCCATTGCATGATATGCACAGCGCAATTGTGGTTCATTTTTCTTATTTGAAGATCTAATAGAATGCAAGCATGCAACCTCATCCATTACTTCTGTAGTTCAACTTGAGAATATATCCAATTAATTTATGTTACGCTTTAGCAACTTGCTGAAAGTTGTACACTGACGGGCATGATTAAAAGAAACAAAATATGGGTTGGCGCACAGCTATAGGCAATCATTATATATTTTCAATCTACAATAAATCAATTACATTTTAAATACTAAATAATGAAAGCAATGCAGGTTGTAACAAATGGAATGCAAAAGAGGATTTTCTTATTCGATGTTTTAAGACTTAATTTCTTTTAGTTAAGCATTGACAATTTAGATCATACAAGAAAATTTCTTATTAAGATTTGCTATATAGCAAGATTTGCTATATAGCAATTGCTGATGACCATAAAAAAAAAACATTTGCTCCAAGACATAATAATAGGAAGATCAATTAGAGATTCAGCCTAACTGATGCAGCACAATAGAGAGTCACAAATTACATATGAATTTAACAATTTAATAAATTATACTCCACTGTGATAACTACAAAACAAAAAGGAACAAAAAAAAAAAAACTATTTTAAATTTTTAATTCTTTTGGTTATGCGTCTCGTTAGTATGAATGTATGACTCGTATGGTCCATACAGTAATGAAGCGCCAGTATGGTGCTTAAATATCCAACTGGTACCATTTTGGTCTCTTTTTATCATTTTACACAAGTGAAAGAGAATATATCCAATGCTCATTCAGTGTGAGTCTTTTTGCTATATATATCTCGTTAGATAAAAATCCAATTCATATCTTGCTATATATCTTTCATAAGAGAGGGTGAAACATCAGAATTATTATAATTACAGATTCCATCCATTTTTGTCAGAAATATTGTTGTTGGGTCTGGTTTAACAGATTACCCATTCCACGCCAGCATTTGTTGGGACTTCAGCCCATTTTTTTTTTCAGACCAGAATTGTGCAAATTTAAGTTGTCGGAGACCAAATGGGAGGGGAACATTAACAGCAAGTTGTGAATTCCTTTCCTTAACTATCTCAACTCAAAGACTGTCAGGGTAATGTTGCTATTTTCCAAGTAAAAAAAAGAACAACTTCTAGGCTGAAATGTGCTCTAGCAACAAGGGAGGAATCAGGCATGGCATTGGCAGACAGCCAGATTTGCATCTTTCTATCAGCACAAGGCAGAATCAATATTGTTTTTTAAATTGTTAATTTATATCCAACTTAGTCGTCGCAATATAGAACTCATTAACTCAACTAAACACAAAATAAAACCTAAGCAGCAAAAATAAGTAAACAGGGGAAAACCTGAAATCAATTAGATACCAATCCCCCACAGACTGGTGCATAATCCTGCAGAATTGCATCCGACCTAAGAATATTATTACAAAATTACAATGTACAAAACTCACGGAACCACATACTTCAAACTTGCAACAAGATGAACTTCGTGTCACTCCACTTGGGAGGAAAATTTTAACTTGGAAAAAAAGGAAGTTTTGGGTGGGTTTGCTTCTCCATCTTGACCTTGACAACTAAAGTTAATTTGGCAATAAGTATTTCTGTTCAGGTGTTTTTGTTAACCTTTGCTGTCTCTTGATGAGACCATCGATCAAGGTAACATAAATCGAGCTGTCCAAAACCATACCCTTTCGTACCACTCTATCCAAAACCTTTTTTGCCTCTTTAAACCAACCCTTTTTACACAATGCATTTATTTGCTCAAGAGTATGCCAACAAATCTGTTTTTATGGTGTCACTCTCCTCTTTCATACATGTGTGTACCGCCTGCTCTTTGAACAAGGGATAAAAACTCAAGTATCCCTTCAATTCTCCTCTTTCAGAAAATTCCTTGCGCAAATCATTTGCCTCCTCTGGCCGACCCGCTGCTGTAAGAGGAGAAAGGATTGAATTATATGTGTATGCATCAGGATTGATGCCCTTCGCCTTCATATCTTGAAACAAATCCAATGCTTCATTAATATCTCCTCGTTTGCACAAAGCATTAATTAATGTATTATACGATATAACATCTACTTTCTTCCCTTTTGAAACCCATGATTCAAAAAATTTCATGGCCTTATCAACATCCCCATATCTGCACCAACCATCTAATAAAATGTTACACGTTACGACATTAGGTCTGAAAGATTTAGCAACCATTTTGTTATGAAATTGAAAAGCACTTCCCAAATCGCCCTTCCTACAATATCCATGAATTATGGTGTTATATGTAAATTTATCTGGTATCAAACCCTTTTCTAGCATTTCACTTAGCATGCCAATTGCCTCATCTAGCTTCTTCAACCTACACAATCCATTAATCATGATGTTATAAGTTCTTGTATTCAGTTTGATATTTTTCTCCTTCATCTCCTCCCATAGTTTTTCAGCCTCTGTTGAATTTTCATCCCTGAAGTGTGCTGCAATTACTGTACCAAAACTAACTTCGTCTGGTACAAAACCCCTTTTAGGAGGGCTCCTAAGCAACCCACAAGCCTCGTGAAATCTCTTCTCCATGCATAGCCTCTTAACAATGGTATTAAAGGTGAAAGTGTCCATTTTGATGCCCTTGCCTACCATTTCATCCACCAAAGAAAAAACTTTACTGGAATTTCCAACCTTAGCATAAGCATTAATCAACGTGTTATAGGTAATGCAGTCAGCATTAAACCCCTCTTCTTCCATCTTTCGTAATGAATTAAGTGCATCTTCTAAACTTCCTACCTTGCACCTACCTTTAACCATTATGTTATGTGTAACTAAATTTGGCTTGATGCCTTTCTCACACATTTCATCGAGCAGTTTCTGTGCACCCAAACCATTCCGCCACTCAAAGCACGCATCAATAAGCGCATTGTAAGTAACCACGTCAGGTCCAGTGCAAGCAACTTGTTCCATCTCCTCCTTAAGCTTAAGCCCCTCATCAATCTTACCTTCTCTACAAAGTCCCAATACAAGCATATTATAGGTCCTAATATTAGGTGAGAAACCCGATGCAGTCATGACCTCCATCATCTGAGTCGCCTCATTCAACCAACCGAGCCTACAATAGGCCGATAGGAGAGTATTATAGGTGCTCTGACACGGTAAAATACTGCGCGCGTTCATGTCAGACAATATAGCCCTTGCTTCTGTGAGCATACCTCTTGTACAGTATCCGTGTAGAATGGTATTAAAAGAGATCAAATTTGGCAAACAGCCAAACCGGGTCATGGTAGAAAGCAGCTCCAAAGCTACTTTGAAATTGCCATGAGAAGAGTGAATCTTGATCAGAATGTTAAACGTAATTACAGTGGGTTTTACACCGAGAGAGACCATGGCTTGGAAAATGGAGCTGGGGAGATCAAGAGAGACTGGAGAGCGGGAGGTGGAGAGGGAAGTAAGGACAACCCTGGAGGTAATAAGAGAGGGGCGGAGGCGGCAGCTGCTCATGTGGAGGTATAACTGGGAGGCGAGGTGGGGGAATTTAGCTTTGGCATAAGAAAAAACAGCTGTGTCGAGGAGGTTTCGGGAGGAGTCGAGCGAGAGGTTGAGGAGGTGGCGGTAAAGGAGACGGTGGCGATCAAGAGGGATGAAGGAGATGAGAAGGGAACGGGCTTTAGGGTAGCTAGCAGTAAGGGTGAGGGACGAGAGGGCGGAGAGGAGTGAAGGAAGGAGAGAAGGGATGTCGGAGGGGGTTAGGTGGCGGAGATGAGGGAAGATGGATTTGGGGAAGGAAGGGGATGCGGGGGATTGAAGGAGGGAGGAGATGGTGGCGATTAAATTGGGGTTGGGAGGTGGAGGTGGAGGTGGAGACATTGGTTAGGGCACCGGCGTCCGGCATGGGAAATAAGACTCGTCACGATACATTGACGATATCAATTGGAGCGCGGGGCGTTCCGATGCCCATCGGATCAGATAGTCTTAATTCTTAGCCGTTTGATTACATCAATTTGCCAATTTATTGATTAACGGAGCATCTTTAATCGAATTTGATTCATCAGTTCTAAACCGCCAACCAGTGTAGCACAGTGGTATATATCCATGTATTGGCATGAAATGGTATCCTCTGCGGAGTTCCTGCGAAGTTTTTAATCTGTTCCGTTTGTTTTGATCAGACGGATCAAATTAGATTTTAGCATGAATCTCAAAGCAAAATTAATATTGGCCCCTCTAACATCCTGAGTAATCACTGGTTGAGAGTAAATATGAACCGTCCGATCAGCTCCACAACACTCCACACCTTAAAGCTTAGCAGAGAATATTTTTCCATATTGGCATGGGATTCACATGTGATTATAAAATAATGAACAATAATTCTAGGAAAAATTGTGAAAATACCACTCCAAAATTTTTAAATTGTAAAAATGCCACTTCAAACTTTGAAATTGTCAAAATTTCACTTCAAATTTCATTAATTTATAAAAATATCACTTCAAATAATTAATGACTAAAATACCCTTCTTTCTCCTGTCTTCTCTTCTTCTCTTGTTCCGAATGGTGGCTGAGCGCGGCGGAGGGGGTCGTAGAGGAGGGTTTGATGGTGCTGGTGCTTGTCGTCGTCAGAGGAGTTGCGAAGAATGCGAAGGCGGACAAGAAAAATCATGAACGAGTGAGGATATTTTAGTCATTAATTATTTGGAGTAGCATTTTTACAAATTAATGAAGTTTAGAGTGACATTTTGACAATTTCAAAGTTTGAAGTGACATTTTCACAATTTGAAGGTTTTAGAGTGACATTTTCACAATTTCTCCATAATTGTAAAGTTTCTGTTTTTTCAAATTCAACCGCCTAACAATTTCTGTGCACGTATTTCAAAGCAACTGATTTTTCTTTGTACGAATCTCAAAACAATTCAACCGTTGGATTTGAAAAAACAGAAATTATAGAATACTGTTTATGAGTAAAGAATCGCAGCAGGTTCGGATTCATTGTCATGAAGGGTGGCTTTTGCCAGATGGATGGAGAGATTTGTGAAGTAATTGGTTAAATTCTTCTGTAGACATACATCATTTGCTCGCAAATTAGTCCCAATAAAGTACATCATTTGTACAAGTAGAAAATTTTGTCATCAATAGCGGAGATCAAATTAGAAAATTATTCTGTAAAATAATATTCCTGACAAAGAGCTTTTCGCTTATTTATACGCTCAATTATAGGTTAACATGAGGATTGGTCTTTTTCTTTTCCTTGTTTTAGCCCTTGGGCAGTATGATTGGTGTTAAATGCAATCGAGTCATTGTTATTTTGTGAATTGAAAGAGGAAATTATCTGGAGATATATTTTGGATTTCATTCTTTTCATAGTTCATTCTATGAGATGAGATAACACTGAGTAGATGGAACAGGCACGCAGATAGCATATATAATGGTCAAACAATGAATCCAAACCGTTGAAATCCTTCTATCTTACAAGTGATACGACTACATGCAAAAAATTTAAAATTTCAAATTAATTTTGTATTGAGTCAAAACATTCAAAAAATAAATGTATAAAATTAATTTATAAACATTCTAATTTTGACCACTTGACTTTATATTAAATTAATTCGAAAGTTTTAGATTTTTGCATGTAGAGACATCACTAGTGAGGCAGGTGGATTTTAACGGTTGGGACTCGTTGTTTGAAATTAATTTGATAGATTTTAGAGTTGAGTTTACGAAGGAACTTGGTGAATTTAGGAACACCCTAGTTTTACTCTGGTTAATGTCATAATAATTTTTACAAGTTATATACAACTATTCAGGTGATGTCTTAGAGCAAATGTTGTTATATAGCAAATTTAATAAGAAATTTTCTTGTATGATCTAAATTGTCAATGATTAAACTAAAATAAATTAAGTCTTAAAACATCGAATAAGAAAATCCTCTTTGGCATCCCATTTGTTACAGTCTGCATTGCTTGCTTTCATTATTTATTATTTAAAAATGTAGTTGATCTATTGTAGATTGATAATATATATAGATTACTTATAACTGTGCGCCAACCCATATTTTGTGTCTTTTAATTATGCCTGTCAGTGTACGACTCTCGGCAAGTTGCTAAAGTAAATGGAAATATTTTCAAGTAATTTACAGAAGTAATGGATGAGGTCGCATACTTGCATTCTCTTGGATTTTCAAATAAGAAAAACGAACCACATCTAATTGAAAAAAACTATAAGACCGAGATGGGAGTCACACTAATGATCATCTAATATTTCAATTATTCAATGAAGCATGTCTGTACATTTAATCCCATCATCTAATTGAAGGAGCGCTTAGCCAGTGGTGAGACCGAGATGGGAGTCACACTAATGATCATTTTTACACCTACCAAGAAAAAAGAAATTGGAAAAAAAAAAAGTAAAAAGAGAATTAACACCTATCATGGGCAATGTGACAATAATGAAAAACCAAACTTAATCAGATTATTCCTAGTTTATCTTTCAAAAGATGTCATCTCAGAAGTGCAAATAATAAAAAGAAAGAAAAATAATGATCTCAGGAGGTTTCAAGAAACACTAGAAAGCATTTTCATCACGATCATCCCTCTTCACTTGCGTCTGCCTCTGAACCTCCCTCTTCAGATTTGGTTTTTTCTAAAAGTAAGCCTCTTGACAGCCTTTCTCACATCACCCCAAGAACTGAGCAGAGCAATGATATTTTCTCGTCTGTCCATGAACTCCATCTGCTCCATTTCTGCCAATTGCGAGACAAAAAACTCCTCTGGCAGTACTATCACCACTCTTTTCCAATTATACAGAAATCGACTAACAGTACAATAACAATTTTTTTTTTCTCCAATCACGACATGGCAGTACTATCACCACTCTTTTCCAATTATATTCTTCATTTCATGTCCATTGCACGACCCAATCATAATGAGACATCAGGATCAAGGCTTTTAGAAATCATGTAAATTCAATAATCCAATGCCTATTCAATTTTCACCCTCCTTGCACAGCCCATGGATCAAACCCTTTGGAAATCATGACATCTAGAAAATGCATTGCCTTCTCAATTTTACCGTTTTTGTATAGCCCATCTACAAGGGTGTTGTACATCATGACATCAGGTTCAAGCCCTTTGGAAATCATGACATCAAGGAAAATCAATGCCTTCTCAATTTTACCATTCTTGCACAGCCCATCTATAAGAGTATTGTAGATCACGACATTAGGCTCATGCCCTTTGGAAATCATGAAATCTACAAAATCCATTGCCTTATCAATTTCACCATTCTTACACAACCCATCTATAAGAATGCTGTAGGTCACAACATTAGGCTCATGCCCTTTGGAAATCAAGACATCAAGTAAATTCAATGCCTTCTCAATTTCACCATTCTTGAATAGCCCATCTATAAGAGTGGTGTAGGTTACAACATTAGGCTCACGCCCTTTGGAGCTCATGACATGAAGAAAATCCATTGCCTTTACACTTTTACCATTCTGGCACAACCCATCTATAAGAGTGGTGTAGGTCACGACATCAGGCTCATGCCCTTTGGAAATCATGACATCTACAAAATCCATTGCCTTATCAATTTCACCATTCTTACACAACCCATCTATAAGAGTGCTGTAGGTCACAACATTAGGCTCATGTCCTTTGGAAATCATGAGATCTACAAAATCCATTGCCTTATCAATTTCACCATTCTTACACAGACAATCTATAAGAGTGGTGTAGGTCACGACATCAGGCTCATGCCCTTTGGAAATCATGACATCTACAAAATCAATTGCCTTATCAATTTCACCATTCTTACACAACCCATCTATAAGAGTGCTGTAGGTCACAACATTAGGCTCATGTCCTTTGGAAATCATGAGATCTACAAAATCCATTGCCTTATCAATTTCACCATTCTTACACAGACAATCTATAAGAGTGGTGTAGGTCACGACATCAGGCTCATGCCCTTTGGAAATCATGAAATCTACAAAATCAATTGCCTTCTCAATTTCACCAATCTTACACAACCCATCTACAAGAGTGCTGTAGGTCACAACATTAGGCTCATGCCCTTTGATAATCATGACATCTAGAAAATCCATTGCCTTATCAATTTCACCATTCTTGCACAGACAATCTAGTAGGTCACAACATCGGGCTCATGCGCTTTGGTAATCATGATATCTACAAAATTCATTGCCTTCTCAAATTTACCATTCTTGCACAGCCATTTTATAAGAGTGTTGTAGGTCACAACGTTAGGCTCATGCCCTTTGGAAATCATGACATCTACAAAATCCATCGCCTTGTCAATTTCACCTTTCTTGCACAGCCCATCTATAAGAATGCTATACGAGAGGCTGACCTGATTCATCCGTGCACAACAGTCCATCAAGATCTCATAGGAATATTCATTAGGACCGATTCCTTCAGCTTAGATTAAGCGGGTGAAGAGGGAAAAGACAGTGGGGTGAGGGTTTCTTGAGGTTTTGGTGTAGTCCTTGAGGTATTGATTGATTTGACGAAGGTTTTTGGCGGCCAACAACTGATCGAACTGGTGAATCGCCTCTTGGTCAGTAATGGCATCTGCCTTACCCTTCCAATGCGGCTTATGCCGTGGATTTCGTCTGTCGGATTGAGATTCAGATTGCGGGAACGTGTAGCAGACAAAGCAGAGGCCTCGGCGAGAAGTAAATGGGGATGGGGATGGGGATTGGGAAGCTGAAGATGAAAGTGAAAAGGAGGGGGCAAGAGATAAGATTGAAGACAACATTTGACTTGATAAGAGTGTCTTTATTTAACAAGGTTGAACTACTGCCTTAGCAAGGAATACAGAGAGAAAGGGAGTGTCTGAGTGTCAGGGAGAGGGGCACAAAACTAACCGAGTTGAGTTGAGTTGAGCTGAAGGGAGTCGCCCACTGACTATGAAGGAGACGAAGGCTCAGCCGCAAAAGGAGAAATCAGAACAGGGTAGCGTAACTATTTTTCTTTTTCAATAGCGGCCTAAAATTCCTACTGGAATCAGGCATTAGGCCTGCATAATTACGACAGAGGCCCAATATTTGTCCCAGGATCAAAACGCATGCCTCTATATTTGTCCATTGGATATCAGATGAGAGGAGCTTGTTACAAGATAGTTATGATTATACACAATACAAGAAAACACGTACTATTATTCATCATATATAATACGGCATATGAAATTCTAGTTCGTGGATTTATAGAGGGATTAATTTGGACTTAGATATAAATTAGACCGTGCATTTAATGGGTTTTCTAGCTATGTCGAGGGTGCCATATTATCTATCAGGTCTAGCTTATTCTAGTACGTGGATATAAATGGGACCGTGCATCAGAACTGTTGAAAAATTATCTTTTGTCTTTAGCTTTGTTCAATGCACTTAATATGTGTGCAGCTTATATTACATTACATGTAGTCTGGCTAACATGCTATTAATATTATAGTGACATGCCGTACTACGACCTTGATAAACCTTGAAAACTTACCGAATAGGTTTCAAACATCTAATTCAAACCGTTGTAATCAATTTATTTCATGAATGATGCATTTACATGTTAAATATTATATATTTTTCAATTCATTTAGTATAAAGTCAATCGGTCAAAAATTATTGAAAAATGAATACATTAAAATTACTTATAAATGTTCTCTTTTTTAGTGCTTGACTTTACGGTAGATGAATTTCAAAATTCATAAATTATACATGTAAACACATTACTTGTGAAGGAGATCGTTTTTAATAGTTTGAATCGCTGTTTGAAACTTATTTAATAGGTTTCGAGGTCGTACCATGGATTCAATATTTTTTTTTATATAGCTCTATTTCATGAAAGCATAATTTTTTTTTTACTATTAAAGTTATTGATAATGCACTCTCCGTTGCCGTTTGACCTAATATCTGATCTCGTCTAGTGTTATCTCGGTCTATAAATGTGAGAAACTCCAGTTGCTTCACCTTACTGCTTCTTAGACTCGGATTAAGCATAATTTTTTTTACTTGGATCTCGGGTGACTCGGATTAAGCTCCAGTTGTTTCACCTTACTGCTTCTTAGACAGTAGACTATCCAGCCCTTTTAGTGGCTTAGTAGTAGGCAAATAACTGTAACTGTTTGCATACTTTTGGCAGTTGATATTATCCCTGTTTGTTGGGGCCTGAGTGCCAAAGTTATGATACTGATATACTAGCTTTATGTGTTCTCTGTTATTAGGTTATGTAAGGAACAGTATGTTTCATGGCAATGAAACTGGCTTCGGCCTTTTTAAAAAAATAAATAAATGTGAGAAACTATTTTAAGCACTCCAGAGAGGCCTTGAAGAGTAAGAATTATAAGAGTTCCACTAGTACGAAAATCTGTATTGCGTGTGATATACTAGAGGCTGTAATGCTGTATTTTTTTAGCTTATGGAATTGGTCTAATAATCAATCTCTTTTTTTTTTTTTTTTTTTTTTTTTTTTTTTCTTCTGGAGTGAGGCTATTGGACTGCATAGTGCATTTTGATCCGTACTATGGATACATATTTTCAATTTTAAAGTCCAAACATTCGATCCATTCCCCTCAAAATGATCATCATATAAAAGCGTCCTTCGTTGCCAAATTTTACATTTTTTTAATATTATACTATTTTTTTAAATTGGTATAAAATCACTTGATCTAAAGATTCTAGATCATTCGAAAGTAGTGAATTTGTACTTATCTAAAAAAATAATAATAAAATGTAAAATTTGTATCTCCAAGTACATTTTTATATGGAGTTTACGGAATAACTATTTAGACTTCAAAAATAAAGATATGAAATCATTGTATGAATCAAGATGTGCTATGCATAGTACCGTAGCATAACTCCTTTTTTTCTAATTCTTTGAGGAATTGTTATGAGAGATAAAGGACTTAAGCACGATACTGAGCGTCAAATTCTCTTTTGGGTGGAAGAAGAATTTGGATTTTTTTTTTCATTTTTTTTAAAGTCAAAAGTGTAGCCAGTGAGAATTGAATCCAAGACCTTAAAAACATCAAATAAAACTAACCATGCACTAAGATACAAACACACATTTTGAATTTGTATTATAGGCGAGTATTCAGCTTTGTGCAAGCCGCTAGAGCTTCAACGATTAAGTATGACGACGTTCCATTAGTCACTTGTTCCAAAAACAAAAGTGAGAAACTAAAATTACATTATTGAATTTGATTTAAGTGAATTCCTGATTTTTTTTTTAAATTCAGCAACTCTCTATATTTTTAATTTTGATTCAAACCAAATCATCATATTAGTCATGAACAACAAAAAAAAAAACCTAAAAAATAGGTTTCAATAGATTGTTAAGTAGGGATTTCAAAAGTCACTTTATGATTGGCTCCGTCAAGGTACAACACAGTTTCACACCCATTACAAGGTGGGAACCCTTGAAGAAGATGATTGATGATGGCACATGCAAGCCTACACAGCTGGTGGCAACAGAAAATCCCACGCGTCAGGATACACGATTCTCTGAAACGGATAAGCAAATTGTAGCTTCTAAATAATATAATTAATATAATTTATTTTTAATGTTGTCACAAGAACCTTGAGAATGCTCGAATATTTTTTAACCGACGACAACGTCAAGGAGCTCATCTTGTCACAAGAATCCAGTTCCAGGAACTTGAGTGATAATGGCAGTGCTTTATCCTTCCAATTGAATGAGTAAAATATGTTAGTGTAATTAAAGCAGGTAGGGTAATTAGCAAAACAGATTAGTGTTTAAAGAATGTAGAGTAATGAAAAGGTTATAAAATGCTCATGTACCTGGTAGACATATCCTTTGCCCAAATGTAATCTGAGACAGTCATAAATTCAGCCCATTGGGTCACATCTTCACAGGAAAGTGGAGTTTCAATTTTGGACAACATGCGAAAGTAACATCATCAACATAATTTAAGCCCCCATCACTCCAATTAATCGAGATTAGATAGAGTTTCAAGGTTCTCAGATATTGAATGAAACATAATATTATGAAAGCCACAACCGTGTATCTCTAGTATCATAATTCCATTACATGTTCCAATTTTGGACAGTATTTAAAATTAACTTCTCTAACAGAATTTAAGCTCATGTTCCTCCAATTAACCGAGATTAGCTCTACACAGTCTGAGATTGTGAGGTTCTCAGATACTGACCGGAACATAATTTCACGAAAGCCACACTCGTGTATCTCTAGTTTCAAGGTTCCAACTGGAATGGTTACATGTTCCAATTTCGGGCAATATTTAAAACAAACTTCTCTAATGGAATATAAGCTCATGTCCCTCCAATTAACCGAGATTAGCTCTACACAATTTGAGATTATTAGGTTCTCAAATACTGATCGAAACATGATTTCACGAAAGCCACAGTCGTGTATCTCCAGTTTCAAGGTTCCAACTGGAATGGTTACGAGTTCCAATTTTGGGCAGTATTGAAAACTCACTTCTCTAATAGAATTTAAGCTCCCATCCCCCCATTTGATCAACTTTAGCTCTAGACAGTTTGAGATGGATATGTCCTCAGATATTGACCCGAACATAATTTCATGGAAGCCACACTTGTGTATATTTAGTTTTCTTATTACTGAGGGACATTTTAGGAGTTTTAATTTTGAGCAGTATTCGAAAGTAACTTCCCTAACATTCTGTGGAATTGTTGCGATTTTCCATAATTTTGGGCAATTTTCTATAACGAGCTTCCTAAGACAGGGGAAGTCGCCATCATGTGCCTGCCACTCCACCAAATTGAGATTGTTCCTCAATGAGAGCACTTCAAGTGATGGGTAGTTAAGTTTCTTCCGCTGCTTGGAAGAACCATATTGTGCCAACAGTGAATATGTACTGAGCTCATTTCCCATATTTCTAACACGAAAACTACCTGATATAGTGAGAAATCTAAGATATGGCAGTTGACCAAATGGTGGTAAGAAATTAGGCTCAGTATTAAAGTTAAGCATAAGAGTTGTCAGTTTGGGAATTAATGGGTTAAGCAACCAAGAAGGAAAAATTCGCCCTTCATATTTTAATATTGCAAGCTCGTGAGGTTACCATGAGGTTGGAGGCTCTGAAGTACAACATCCTCTATCTTTTCATCATTCTCATTCTCTGCATTTTTACTTGAATAGACATTTAAATGGAGATGGAGTTTATCGCTGCAATTCAGCATACTACGATCTTCTTGGAAGTTTAAAATTAACTTGTGTAAATTTGGCTTTGATGCAAGATTGGCATTCCTGGAGTGTTCCACATCACTGATGTTTCTGAGGCCTGTTATGCACAACAACCCACTAAGCTTATTCATATCCTTAATCTCTCCCAGGGCCCCAATTATGCCATTATCCATGACATTAAAATTCCCACTTAATGGTTTAAGAGTTGTTAACTTTCCAATCCCAGATGGCATGTAGATAAGAGATGCAGGTAAATCCAGAATGCGCAACCTAGTTAATTGCTCTATGCCCTTTGGTAACTCTTGGAGTATTGTACAATATCTTAATGATAATGTATGCAAGTTACGAAGCAGAAAGATAGATTCAGGTAACTGTTTGATATTCTTACTCCTCAAGTGCAAGTATCTTAGGTTAATAAGGTTTTTGATGTTTTTAGGTAACTCCCGAAGATAAAAAGTATTCAGAACCAAAACTTGGAGGTTGTAAAGAAGACATAAAGTTTCTGGAAGCATTTCCATTTGACTATGTCTAATAGAAAGGTAGCGTAAGTGCTTCAATGTGCCGAGTGTATTTGGCAACAAAGAATACCTCAACTGAAGAGCTCTCGCACAAGAAATCTCCGAGAAGATTGCAAAATCAAAGTTCTGATTGCTTGGGCATACCTTTACAAATGTTCTGATAGACCAGTGGTTGTTGGGGGGTAAAAAAGAACCAAAAAAATTATCTTGTTTGTTTAAGTACAAATGGCATACTCTGTGAGGACCATAGCATTGTTTGTCATTTTCTAAAAAAGGTTGGTATATTTCTTGAGAAATGGATCTTGCTAGATCATGTATTAAATCATGCAAGAAGTACTTAGTGAAAGGCCCACAATAAACAAGTGATCTGCCTTGCAATTCATCGAAGTATTCACTTCCAATCTCTTCTAATGTTTTCAAATTTCTTGTATTGCCATTAATATATCCTTGCGCCATCCAAAGCCTAACCACCATGTCCTTTTTAAATGGTGTACCTTTCGGGAACATGGATAAATAAAGAAAACATGGCTTTAAATGTTGCGGCAATTTATGGTAACTTAACCTTAATGCTGGCATAACCTCTCCAGTCTCATCTATTTCTAATATATCACTCCTCAAAATTTCCCTCCATTTATCTTCATTCATTTCATAACGGAGAATGCCTCCAAGTGCCTTTATCACCAAAGGTGACCCTTTACACTTTTTGACAATACCACGACCAATTTTGTGTAGATTTGCATTTTCACTTGCCTCCTTATTGCCAAAAGCAAAATGCTTAAACAAAGACCAACAATTTCTCTCAGGTAAGGAACCCAATTGAAAAGGTGATGTCGTTTGCATGATCTTAGCAGCAGAGTTATTGCGAGTCGTCGTCAAAATTCTAACAAATTTAGCACCAATAAAACCAATTCGAAAGTACTCCCACAGATTTCTTTTTTCATTCCACACATCATCTAGTACGAGAAACAAGTTAAGACCTCTTATCTTATTCTTGAGAACATCTTGAAGTTTACTTAGCTCATAAGACTTACAAGGATTGTCACTCACCAAGTCAACGATAGCTTTGGTTAGCCGCACCAGATCAAAATCTACATATACAGATACCCAACATCTCTTGTTAAACAACTCTTGAATTCTAGAGTCGTTGTAAACAAGTTGGGCAAGTGTGGTCTTTCCGAACCCACCCATTCCAACAATGGGAAGAACCATAAAATCTGGGCCATTTGAAGGGTTAAGGAGGCTAATGATCTTCTCTTTCTCCTCTTCCCTGCCAAAAAAAGCTCTCTCATCCACATGAGAGCTGGTCGGCGGTCGGATTTGTGGACTAATAACCAATCGGGTCCCATCCTCCTCCCTCAAATGAAGATCCCTACGAGCATTTGAAATTTCTTCAAATCTCTCTATTATGCTCTTGATATTCTCAGCCATGCCATCAGGAATCGAGGCCTTGGTAAATAAATATGAAGCAATGGAGAATGATGTGTGCATCTCAGCAAATTTTCTCTTAGTTCCTGTAGAATTGTAGATCAATTTCTCTCAGTAATGCTCATCTTTATCGCAAAATAAATAAATAAACGTCTTAGTCTCCTACTAAGGGTGGAACTAGAAAATTGAGATTGGTGCTAAGTAAGTTATTGTTGTGTAATTTTGTTTTATGAGGAGAGCTAATATGTATAAGTACTTGTATAAATTATAAAACATAATGGATTAAAGTACTAATTCCTCATTTATAACCAACACTTAATTCCACCACGGTCTTCTACAAATTCCTTGAAAAGTGAAGAAAAATAAACACAAGGGTTACTGCAAGGATTTTTGACGTCATCTATTTTTTTTTCTTCGTGTTGTTTTGGAGGGATTGAATAAGGGTTAAAGTGTCATATTTATAACCTTTTTTTAGACAATGAGGATTAAAAAATGCAACATCTCTGGTATATGTTATTATCTTACGAGTTAGGCGCACACTTGGCTGTAAAGATAAATGGAAAACTACTCAACTCACATGAGAACCAGTAAGACAAAAGAAGTGTGTTATATTTTGCTAGGTTTCCGTACACCAATGAAATAGTCACCGGACATTTCATCGAACATCTTGTGTGCAATAATTAGAGTACCAAAAGATTCATTTAGAGAAGGGCACAACGTACCATTCATTTTCAGATTAAATTAGGTTATAAGGTTTTAGTTCAGCTAGTTTCTATTTGGAGTCGAGTTTGAATTGAGTTTCATGTAATGTTAGAATTGGAATGTTAAAGTAGTATGCCCCTGAAAATCAAATTTTATTAATTCGGTACGAAAAGAAATCTTTGCTGCTTTGAGAGGAACTTTTTTTTATAAACCATAATTAAAAATAATAATTTTATAAAACTAACATGATTATTTTTTTTTTATTTACAAAAACCATAAGAACTGATATGCCATTTTGGTCCAAATTTTTTTTTTTCGGGACCGAAATGGCATTTCAGTCCGATATAATTTTCTGTAGCCGCAAGTATGAAAAATTGTCAAACCACACCGGACTGAATATCATTTCGGTCCAAAAAAAAAAAAAAAAACTTCGGACCGAAATAGTACCTGAGTTCTTATGTTTTTTGTAAAAACCAAAGTAATCAAGTTGGATTGATAAAATCTCCTTTTTTGTATTTTATTTATGGTTTCTAAAAAAATCCTTTGAGAGTCATCTAGCGATCCCCTCTTCCCTATTTCCATTTCTAAGGCTGTGCTCCAATTGGGGTTACACGGAGGGAGAAGAAGGAAAAAAACACTGTGCGGAGGGGAACCGTGCCTCAGATCGAAGCTGTCCGAAGCTTTCACCTGCTTCAGAACAAGAAGAAGCGAAGAGTAAGCGGAGGTGAAAGCGTATTGATTTTTGGTGACAATCTTCACCCTCAAATCGGAGTGTAAAATTCACTGTTCGGAGATGATTTTCACCCCCGAACGCTTCCTTCCCCTTCCATTAATGAGGACATTTCACCCTCGTTGCGGAGCACAGCCTAAAGGGAAACACCGCTTCTAGGCCTCCTCCATTGAAAGGGGAACACCACTTCTAGGCCTAGGGCTAGGGTATTTCTTCTCCTCTTCGACGATGGCAAAGAGTTGAAAAGTTCCGCCTAAAGTTTGGATCTAACCGCTGATAATTTGCTCTCTATATCCGTGTCTCGTTTTGATTTTCAACCAATGCGTCGTGCTGAGGGCTGAAAACTAGCACGTACTAATTTTTTGTTTATCCTTGTTGACTTATGTCACAGGGGATCTAGTTGTTGTATATTTGTACTGTTGAGGGCTGATAGACTGGTATGGGCTGATTGGTGTATTAATTGGCTGGTACGTAATCTGAGCACGTACCAGTTTTTATGTTTTCTATGTATGCATGATGCTACCAGTACAACAACTATCTTGTACTATTAACTTTAAGCTTAGTAATAGTCTAAGGGCATTTTCATCCAAAAAATAATAAAATAGTATACCCCTATCCCTATGGTAGGCCTCAATGGCAGCATCTCCACTCTCGACGATGGATCTGAGCATCTCATAGTGGAACTCGTCCAACACATCCTCTGCTTGGTAAGCCACACCTCTCAGTTCCTCCAGCCACAACCTAACAGATCTGTCATGAATCTCCCTCTCTTCAACATCCTGTTGAACGGCCTGGATCCTCACAAGCATCCGATTCAACTTCTCCAAATCTTCTCTAACACTTTTGTGTTGGTCCGAAACAGTGGATGGTGTATCCTGCTGGGGGAAAGTGGAAGTGGTGCCTCGAAAGGCATGGAGGAGCTTGGTAGAGAGGGATTGGATGGAAGAAAACAGTCCGGACGCCATTAAATTCAATTGAAACTCTCTCTCTCTCTCTATTTTCTTCACTTTCAATCTCTAGCTACTCTCTGGCTGTTTGTTTGACTAGACTTGTGGAAATTAAGCAAAGAAGTATCTCACAAAATGAATGGTGTCTAATCTCTCCGCAAAAAAAATCTCACTAGTTGCAAATTCCGTGACGGATTAATGACATTACGTGTATGTAAAATTTAAAAAGCTATCTCACAAAATATATTCAACTCTAAATCAACAACTAATTCCCGTGTCGTTGCTGTTAATCGTTTTCACCCGTCAATATTTTTATTTGACAAGTCAATAATTTAAGTAACTTATCTTTTCACCTCACGCAACCTCGCACGTATTGTGCGAACTTCTGGCGCAGCTTGGTAAATTCCGACGGTACTCAGGCACATCTCTAACTGAAAGTAGCGACAACCTTTTTTTTTATTTTTTATTTTTGCTCTCTAACTCTGAAATAGCGGAGACGTCTATTTTTTTTTTATTTCGCTTTGTATCAAACAGTATTGAAGCCATTCAGATTACCAGTGCTTTGGACCTTAGGCAAAATGATATGACTAACTTGGTAAAGAATTGTGAAGTCCAGATGCACTAGATTTATTTATTTTGAAAAGAGCAAATTTTTTTTTTAATTTTTTACTATTTATTAAGGCGGGTACAAAAATTTAATAGTCTAAAAATAATAATTTTGTAAAATACTTAATAAATAGTAAAAACATTAAAAAAAATATATAAAATTTGGTCTCTAAGCACATTTTAAGATCATGTTAAACGGTTTGGATTGACTGTTTGGACTTTGAAAACTTTAGAAATAGATGGTGTAATTTTGTCCAAAAAATGGTGTAAATAGATCCCTCCTCATATATGACACCCTAATGTCACTGAAGAAGTGTCACAGTTCACTATCGTATGGTGAATTATGTGTTGAAGTGTAAAAAGTAGTTGCTTTGTCACCCGGTACACAGATTATCACAGAGACGACGATTCAAATGTGTTTCAAGTTTATTTATTTTTTTTAAATATGAGTTGGAGGTCAAGCCACCCAACATATTTCAAATCCCTATGTATTAATATAGAAGATTTCTCCACTTTGTGGATTTCGAACCCATGACCTTCTACATGGAAGTCATGTGCCTTTACCACTAGACCAAAGACAAGTTTTCTGCGTTTCAAGTTTATATTGAGGACCATGTTAAGTTCTGTAATAACAGAAATATTTTGTTAATATGCATAAAGACCCACTTCAGTTATGTAATCGAAAACTTATTGGTAAGTTATATTTAGCATATTTTATATTCTTCCCCATAATTTATTTAATTTTCCGTTAGGGTCCCAAAAAATGTGTATTAATTATTTCAACAATGAGCAAGAATTAATCTGCTAAGTGACTTCCTCTTTCTTTCAATTGAAAAAATTCTGAAGAAGAAAAGGTACATAGCTTTCAGTTGTTTCATTTTGACTGAAAAGAGGTCCAAACAAATGAAAAATCTATATGACCTAATTCATTTGTTGTTGATACAGTACAATTTTTTCTATGTTTTATCGAATCAGAAGAGATGGTACCGTGCGTTTAGACTTTAGATCCTATAATTGTAGAGAATCCAAAAATAAAAAAATATTAACCAGAAGAGATGAGTACCTTGCGTTTAGATCCTAGAATTTATAGAGAATCGAAACGCATACAATATTAATTTAATTCTTGCGGCATATCTAATCTATAGGTTATTTTTTTCTCCGAATTGTCAGCGTAATTAAATGATGACTATCTTTATCAAGCTCCTTTCATCCGAGTTGATTTTTCTACACTTCATTTTCATCATTAATTTCAGGGAGAAAACAGAGAGGTAGAGAGGTAGAAGAAGAAAATGATTAAGTGCGAAAAGCATTTCTCTTTATAAATTCTTCCAATTTAAATAAGATGAGGGTTCAATGTCTCATTTCCTCATATCTCATCTATGCCTCATAGAAGTCATATCATATATCTTTGTTTTTAAAGTCCAAACAGTTGATCCGAACTGCTCAATATGATCTCTATGTTAAATTATGCTTTGATCTTACAATTTTTGGAATTTTTTTACTATTTTGTTAGATTTATTGAAAATCGTTGTTATTTTTATAGTCTAGATTTGTTTGAAAAACAACGATTTTCAATAAAACTAAAAAAATAGTAAAAAATAAAATAAAAAGTAAAATTTGGTCTCCAAGCATATTTTAACATGGAGATCATGTTAAACGGTTCGGATCGATTGTTTGGACTTTAAAAACAAAAATATAAAATATGAGGTATGAATGAGGTATGAGGAGATAACACATTCAAACTCTCCTCTTTAAATAATGGTACATTGATATATATAGTCGATATAAATGTAAATAGTGATGAACAGAACAAAAGAGTCCATCAGTGTGTGTCCATTCAATGATGGGTTGGGAGAATAAGAATTTCTTTTTCAAAGGATTTGTCTAGTAGCAATTGATAGGATTAACATGAGGTCATGTGCTACATGACATACAATTTTGGTATAATTGTCATTGTCAAGCTATGTACGAGCACAATCCTTTAATAGCAAACATGAAAATGCTTCCACATCTTCACATAAAATTATCATTTTCTTTGTAAACTTAGCAGCTTGTTTTTGGTATTCAATTTATGAAAACTGCGTATGCATGCATGAACAAAGCTGTAACTATCTTAATCATGTTTTTGCTTCTTTTCTAACCAAATAGGCCCCTAAAGAATGAAGTACAAATTTGACCTATTGATGCAGGAAATAGTAAACTAGAAATTATTTATGTAGCGACATTTGCATAGGGGCAATTATTTATCATACAACTATCGCATACGCTTGGGCAACCACTAATAAACAAAAGAACAAAAACAATTGTTTGAAGTCATCCAAAGTATCCAAATTAGAGAACAGTACTTACTAGAAAAATTTAAAGGACCTATTTTGTATCGTAGAAAAGAGCAATGTGTTTACTACAAACATGCACACTTTTTAAAACTTGATGTTATTTCCATTTGTAGTATATTCAATTTATCCTGAATGGTGAGTTATAGGATGACTTTTAAAAAAATTTAAGGATGCATGTAAAGTCTTTGAGAAAAAAAAATATAGAATTGAAATCAATAAATTTCTTTGAATAGCTTATTTCTATAGCTAATCTAAAGCCTCTACTGAAAATTGATGTTGAAAATATAAGGCAACTTTTTTTTTTTTTTTTTGGGGGGGGGGGGGGGGTTCATGAGCAGATAAGGTAATTATTGAACTGCTGTAATATCTTTATTTGGAGAAGCTAAGAGAGTTGGCAAGATACGGAAAATATCATTTCTATTATTCTCCAGGAATGTAAGAAAGAAACAGCATTTCCTGAAATATGAATTCCTTTTAAAGTACAGCACAGGAGTATGTTTTTTGTACAATTATTCTCATATCCTTTTATAAACAATTATTCTTCACTGTTTTAGCTTACTTTCCCTTGTTGTAACTAATTCTAGAGCTCCAGCACTAGATCTGCAAAACAGTAAAGCTAATATCATCAATCAAGATCTAAAGTAAAGTCTATACTAACATAAACAGTTGGTACTAACAGTATAAAAAAAAAAAAGGAAAAATCTTTATTTATAACAATGCTGTTGTTATTCCTTTTGCAATCACCTCTTTTTTTTACATGCTACTTCAATGCTATAATCTTCAAGGAATATTATAAGAGTTATATCCTATATTTAATTTTTTTTTATTCTTCTACCTAACAGAGTTATCTTTCTTTTAATTAAATACAACTTGACAAGCATAACTTACAGTCGGCATCAGTTTTGATCCAGTGTTCTCTATTTATGCTCGAGTAAGTGCTGCTGCGATCATCATCGAGCTCAACAAAAGACCGAGCAGAGCAGCAGTTGAAGCTCAGTGTGCACACATTTCTGCTTGTGTCCCTCGAAGTATCGCTATTTGCAATGCAGGGCTCCATTTCTTCATTCTTTTTCTTAGAGATAGACCTGATATGATCCTTGCTTGTTTCGCACTTCTTGGTTCTTGTACCCGTTCATTTGTTCTTACGAGCAGTTGCGGTCTCAGGAAGTCAGGATAGACTTTTCTGTGGAACATTTGAAGTATCTGCACAAAAAATGAAAATTACTTGTCATTTGCAGACTACAAATTTTCTCACCATTTAGGCGAAAAAAACTTTATAATCACTCAGTTTGTTTGAGATGGTTCTAGGGTTAATCATATGGCCCTCTACCAGTATAAAGAGACATGCACCTGCCAGCTGCATTATTACATAATTGATGATTCTAATTAAGGAGGCATCAAGGTGTCACAAACGTAGTAATAAAACACGGACTCAAATCCAAACCAACCAAAGTACAAGGAAACAAGATTCATGCATTCCTGTAGTTTAACAAACAAGTTTAATGATGTGACATCAAAGCTAATATATGCTTGATTGAGGTTGTTATTTAGTCATACTAAACGGTGTTTAATTAATAATTAAGTGGAAATTTCTATGACGGTATTACTAAGCTTTCAAACATCAATTATAAATACCGACTTAATCTCGTCAAATATTCATTATAATCTATCTAAAAAAAATGGTTTTAAATCAAATTTTATGTTAAAAATGAACTCCTAATCAAATTGTAATCAATCTAAATTAAATATTATTCCATCGATATTATAACATTTGCAAAAATCAGAGGCTTAGACCTTGGGGGGGGGGTTTCTCTTAAACGAAGAACTCATGAGTTTAGTATTGGAAAGACAAAAAGTAAAAATAAATGGAAAATATTGAGAAACTTTTATCATCCTACAATTGAATTCGAAGCATTAATTATCATAAATACTTATTTTTTTTTCTTTAATTATTATTATAGTAGTATTATATCAGATAATGATATTAATATCAGATCAAGTCGAGATTTGACATAGGTTGGCAGGTTTAAATCATATCCTATCTATTATAGTATTTGGTCCGAAAAAAAATTGAATCTAACATATAAATATTAATAATTAACCGCAAACTTAGTGTAGTGGCACAAGTTCTGTCTCTCTGTGAAGAGGTCACAGGTTCAATTCTTGTAAATTAATAAAAGATGATGAAGTATACCGGATAGGAATCCCTTAATATAAAAACAAATTAATATGTACTATAACTGTATTAGTTTAATTACTCATATTTATAAAACTAATAGGAAGAGGCCTCGCGTTGCTTGGGCAATTATTTTCAAGACGTGAAGAAATTTATATAAAAACTTTATATATATATAGAAAAATACCGGGACTACAAAATTTTAAATTGGTCGAAAGTGAAGAAGGTTATTTTTTTTTCATGTTGCTCCGATATTGAAGGAAAAATAATGTCAACCCCCGCATTTTAAGGAATATCTGCAATATTTCTGAAAATTGCTGATTGTTTCATATCTATGAAATCATTTTGTAAATGTAGATTGTATCAAATATATACGAAAATTGTTTATTATAATATATCTCTTCTTATAAGTTATGACTTTATTATTAAAATAAAATATAGCTGTTAAAATGGTCAACTTAATGGATTACCATGCAAGACTTTGTTCCTTATTATTTATATGATTGTGTGTTACATGATTTGCCACAAGTTTTAATCTAGTTAAATTCAAGACAATGTGTCTAATAATCCTGTGATGGTTATTTTCCCACCGTTTCCTTATTATTTAAATGAATTATTTCCTTACATGCGACAAATAAAATGAAAACACAACGACAATATATATATATATATATATAGAGGTTGGCTAATATACAAACATTTGTTCCTGGGCTCAGGAACAAACGGTTCGGTTCTCCAATTTTCAAAGTCCAAACGGTCGATCCAAACCGACAGATGTTTAATCTATATTAAAATGTGCTTGGAGACCAAATTTTACATTTTTTGGAATTTTTTTACTATTTATTAAGATGGTTTGAAAATCGCTATTTTCAGTGGTGCAGAATTTTAATAAAAACAACGATTTTCAAACCATCTTAATAAATAGTAAAAAAATTCCAAAAAATGTAAAATTTGGTCTCCAAGCACATTTTAATATATTTTAAACATCTGTCGATTTGGATCGACCGTTTGGACTTTGAAAATCGGAGAACCGAACCGTTTGTTCCTGAGCCTAGGAATTTGTATATTAGCCAACCTCTCTCTCTCTCTCTCTCTCTCTCTCTATATATATATATATAGGGATGGGCTATGGTGAGTTGCGAAGTAAGAGGTCATTTTTATTTCATGTCCACATTTTCATTTTGAAAATCCAAACAACCGATCCGAACCGCTCAACATATTCTCCATATTGAAATGTGCTTGGAGACCAAATTTTACATTTTTTGGAATTTGTTTACTATTTATTAAGCCACTTTGAAAATCGCTGATCCAATGGTCCAGAAAATTTTACTGTTTTTTACTGTTCATCCGGATCTGCCATTTTCAAAGTGGCTTAATAAATAGTAAAAAAATTCCAAAAAATGTAAAATTTGGTCTCCAAGCACATTTCAATATGGATAAAATGTTGAGCGGTTCGGATCGGTTGTTTGGATTTTCAAATTAGAATACGAGCGTGAAGTAAAATGTTGTTTTACTTCACAACTCACCATAGCCCATCCCTATATATATATATATATATAATTTTTTTAATAGTATTGATACTTGATTGTAATTAGAATGATTATTAAATACAAAAATCACATCGTCCTCTGTGTTAATTTGTAAGTGAAATAGCAAGAATAATTAACAACTGTGAGAAGTATAAAAATTGGATATTTATTTTATTTTATTCTACCAGTGTCAGGGAAGATCTTTGAAATTATTATACCTTATAGTAGCTCATAGTACTGTTATTGATGCATTAAAGCGCTTTAAAATAATTAAATTTACTAATTCATTTGTTAATACACAGGTTCTTTCTTTCAATTTAAAATAAACTTTTAATTGAATTTGTTTTAATAACAATTGGTATTAGGTTCTCAAATTAATTATTGGGTCGTGTAGCTTGTTTTAATTAAACTTTGATTTATTATTTTTGTATAGTTGTGGCTTAAGAAAAACTTTGCACTTATAGTTTTTATATTTGGTAATTTGAAATCTTAAAGTTAGGATTTTGAAATCTCAAAATGTAGATATTTGAAATCATAAAAGATAATAGAGAAAATTCATGATTTGCTTCGTCATCTCTGTTATGTTTAGGTTTGCATATTATCTATGAATCAAATTCCATCTTACAGAAGAATTAGCATTTGATCTAATGATGAAGACAATATGTATAGAATATCATAAGTTTAAAATCCGAATGTAATTTTTTCGTAAATATTATAAATAGTTGAATCGCTTGACCTTCAATCTTGATTTTAAAGAAAAAAATCTTCAAGATAATTTTGTTTTCATGTAATATACAACCGCATCGCATATTCCGGTAGGATTCCGGTTTTGTATAATTAAATAGCCACTAATTTTGATATTACCAAATAATGAAAAACCGTGACATGCTAAAAAAAAATATTGAATCGTAGAATGTAAAGAACCTCAATCTAAGTAAACAGATAAAATGTATTTAACACGGTATGAACATGCACTTAATCCAATTTCTTTCAAAAAAAACACTTGCAATTCAATTGCTTTGATTCGAGTAGTTGCTTTCATACCAAACTACAAATCCATGCAGCACGATGCAATTAATCTCTACTATCATGACTTTTATAGAGTTCAGGAGAAGTATCTGATGATCTTGAGGGTGGATTTGTTATGATTAATTTGATTAAGTTAAAGCAGAATATATACAACAGAAAAATGAGGGTGAGAATATGAAAATTAACTTCAGGAGCTAAAAAAAAAAAGAAAATTCTCGAATAATAGTCTCCATGACAATCATTGTATTTTAAATATACGATATTTTATATAGAAGACTATGTCTTAATTAATTACTAAAGTAGATGTAGTTCTTAAAAAAAAATTAAAATTTGGATTGCAAGGATGTTATTTTATTATTTTCTTAAAAGGAAGACTTTTGTGTACTTTGACATTCATTTTTGTTAGATATTTCGATCAGAATTAAACATTTAACTTACATATTTTCGTAAAAATGTGAGATACATTTCTATAGGGGTTATAAAATATTATTTTCTTCCTCGTGTTATATCTCTTGTATGAAATCCAAAAAGAATGCTATATATAACAATTTTGACTTCTAAATAAAATTATAATTGATGGTTCTATAATCAGATTTTCTAACTTAAAACTTCTTCAACAGCTTATCAAATGATGTTTTTCAGCTGAGGCCTGAGAGCTTCATTCCCCATATAATAATGGTTGTGTAACAAGTGCAGTTTACAAGAGAAGACATCACCTCTATCATCTATGTTTCCGTGATTCTCAACCGTTGGATCTTTACTTGATTCCAAGAATCACATGATGAAATGTCAAATGAAACGGATTTGTCCATTTCTCCCAAGTGAACAGGAACGGACAAAGTACGGGTAAAGATATTAACGGTGTAGTTTTATCTTTATGCAGCGCACAGACTATAGAATCAAAACAGCGTTTCATATTCTTTGTGCGCTGCATAAGTTGAAATTACTCTGTTAAATTCTTTTGCTCAAAGTACCGGTGCATATCTCTGAGTTACCTCAATTTTTGCGTGACCGACGTGTCCGGTTCCTATTCGGGGAACAGTAGGGGGCCAGTATTATTGGAGCTTTGAGATTCGTGTAGAATGTATTTGAACGATTGAGATATTCCAAAAGGTCATGCAAATTTTGAGATATCTCAGAGGATGCGAATTCCAAAGTACCTCCGTTTATGTTATAAAAACAGAGTAGATCCGATGGGCAATGGACCTACTATTGAATCCAATAATCTCTTTGACCATCCGATTTATTTCAAGATCTGTGCGCACGCAAATTGAAACAGACACATACGAATTTCATAGGGAGCTCACGCATCTTAAAGATAATTGGACGGTGAATGATCCAATTAAACCAAAGTAGGTTCGATGGGCATCATATATACTCTTCTCTTCGTTATAAAATATCTATCTATCTTAAGAAGATATTATGCAAATATTAATACTCGTCCTGTGTACAGCTGGGCTCCATGCTCTCTTCAGAAACCAACAACACTTGCTCCTTACCCTTTCTCCTCTTTCTCTTCCCCATCTCTCTCTAAAAAGCTAGTCTTTCTTTAGACTCTACTAGAGCTTTCTCTCTCAAAAATGTTTCCCAATTTATCTTCTTCTCTAAACACCTCATCTCCGCTTAGCAACCACAGTTCTGTCCCCAGAAAACACAACCGCCTTCCCCTCAGATGCAAATGCATGCAAATAACCCCGTCCAACAATGGAAATTCAGAGCCTCCATTGCTGATCTTCTCCAATTCGACTGGTCCAGTCAAATTCGACTTTCAACCTGTGCCAGAGAACTCCACCTCTGTTCCCTTCTCTCTCCGATTCGTTCAATTAAGGAAGAAACATGCAACTTTGCTCTTACCCAAAACCCCACCACCAAATCTCTGCTCTTTAGGCACCTCAGTTCTATCGCTCGCTTCATTAATCGCAGAAACACATAGATTGTTCTTCCCTAGCAGTAAATCTTCCTCCAATTCTTCTTTATCTTGTGACACTGGATATAGTATTATATGGCTATTTCAGAAGGTTTTTGTTTCTTCGCCAGTTTTGACTGTGGGTATTCTCGGTTTAATGGCCGAATTTGTGCGTGTTTCATTGAAAACTGAGATAAGGTGGTTAGTGGCTGATCTAGAATGGGAGAAGAGGTTGCAAGAGGGGAGAAAGTTTGTGTCTTGGTCAGAGGTTGGCATAGCTATGCAAGAGGATTCTGTGGTTAAGTCTAGCGATTCTGTAATGTCAGATAGGAAGCGGTTTAGTTATGAGAGATTGATTGTTTTCAATGATGCTTGCTCTCTAATTCTTTCGAATTACGCACAATTTCTCTATCAGATTGGGCAGGAATATGATCGGTAAGTCAATTCCCTATTGAAGAACTCCACTTTTAGGCTAAATTTATTGCAATGGTTAAATCAATTCCATCTCTTGTATACATACATAATTTAGTTGGTCATTAGAAATATCAAATAACTGTTTGGAACTAGTGTTGTAAATAACGGTATGCGGTCATTAGACGGACAGGGGACTGCTAAGCAATTAATCGAGAATAATTGGGATTAATCGGAATTAATCAGCCAATTAGTCAGAAATATCCGTGACAGTTTGATCACCGCCAACAACTAATCGGCTGATTAATCGGGCCTAAACGGATGTTTTTTACAACACTGCTTGGAACCAAGCCAATAGGATCAATAGAAAGAAATGACATCTCAAAAAGGTGCTAATTTGTTTCTTGCCAATAGTAGTATGGATCAATACAAATCTATAGACCATATCTGTTTCCCAATTAGGTGTCAATGTAGACAAATTAGCACCTTTTGAGATATTTGCTAGGTATGCTGGCGTTGCCGATAAGAAAATATCTCAGCCGATGTGACCTGCCTCATCCCTATTTTGAGGGTGAGATTGGATTGCAATGACAATGAGAGAGATGCACAAATTCTTGAAATTCAGGTCCAAATTGATGACTGTAGACATACTAACGTGATTTAAATTTGTTTTTTCGAATTGGCAGAGCGGAGGAATACTTTAAGAGAGCGGTGGAGGCGGAACCGGTGGATGGAGAGGCCCGGAGTAGGTATGCATTGTTTCTGTGGCAACACCGAAGCGACCTAGAGAAGGCCGAAGAGATGTTTTTGAAAGCGATAGAGATGGATCCTGATAATAGCTATCATCTCTGCACCTATGCACGGTTTTTGTGGATGACCGGTGGGACCGATACTTGCTTTCCCCCATTGGAGGGGTTAAGCGAACAATAGAAATGACAAGCTTCTTTTTCCATGTTTTAGTGACACACACACAAAAAAAAAAAAAAAAAAAAAAAAAAAACATACAAATAAAGTGCCTGTGCACTTCTGTAGGCTAGAAATAAAAATTTAGTGGAAAATGGAAGGAGATCAGTGTAAATGCAAATGGCCTCCTTAAACAGTTGCTTGGCCATGGGTAGGAATAGTTTTGCATAATTTATTTTCCTTTCTCTTTTTTTTCCCCCTTTTTGTAAGGGTTTTTGATAATATCAAGTTCTTGGACTTTAGAACTGTGATCTCTGAAGGAAGCCTGATTAAATGCTTATTAAATTGGGAGAGGGGGGTGTCCGATGCCCATCGAACTAAGTTTGGTCCGATGGGTGGTTTCTAGCGTCCGATCTACTTCAAGATCTGTATGCATCACTTTAATATCCGTGTTGTTTGCTTTAATATCTGTGCGCACAGATTGTGAAGTGGATTGGACGGTAGAAATCACCTATCGAACTAAGTTTATTCGATGGTCCGATACTCTGATGAGCATCGGACACCCTCCTAACACTATTAAATTACATTCAAGAGTATGGAATTTCACATGCCTTCAAAATGCCATTTGTCTATTCGAAATTTCTAATTCATCATAAACTCTTAAGCAAGCAATTTCTTTAACTTTCTTATCAATATTTGATTTTGTGCTTTGTTATTAGCTCAACAGAATATCATATTTTAGCCACTTTGAAGGTTAATAATTTTTTTACCATATTTGAACATTACATGAAACCAAAACAATAAACAGCTATTACATTGTAACCTCTTATGCACTTATTTATAATTATAAAAAAAAAAAAAAAAAAAAAAAAAAGAACGCAATTAGTACCGCATTCTCTATATAACATGCATGATGTGTATTTATCGGCATCCCAATTCGGCTCTCCCTTCTTCACTGATGGTGGTGTTTGTACAGATCTTTTGGAGATCGATATAGCCTATAATGGTGTCTTCAAAAATTGCATCCTCCAGTTGTGCATCGTTGAAGGTTGATCCAGATAATACCGCATTCTTAAAAATTGCGCCTTTCAAGTTAGCTTTATCGAAAACCACACGATCTAGCACTGCATTTGTGAAATCAGTACCTGAAATATTGAAAACCATATATATATATATATATTGTCGTTAAATAAAGTACATTTTTTGGAATGGCAAAAACACCTTTTCATTCTGATAATGTGAACTACAGAAAGGACAGTTTCACAAAAAATAAAACAAACTGAAAGTTAATTTACTTTTTGGTAGGTTACTGGTAATTACTGATGGGCTGTACCAATACTGGTACTAACACAAATCAGCCTGACACAGTTATTAATTTGTTTCTTCTTTTTGTATGTTTTCAGGTAAACATGTATAAATAAATTACCTTGGAAGCTTGCACCTACAGCATAAGCTTTTGACATGACAACTTCTGTCATGTCGGCGCCATCAAACTTTGCATCTGATGCCAGTGCAGCAGAAAGAGTCTTCCCTTTCAAGTTTGATTTGTCATTCGAAAAATCACAAAAACGGAGATCCAGTGGTTTGTCATAGACACCATTTGCTTGGCCGATCGTGTTCCCGACATATGCACGCTCACATCTGTTCGGCTCTGTTGAGAGCGGTGGCAATCTCTAAACCCCACAAAATATCCAAATTATTACAGTCAGATTTCATTAAAATTACAAGGCCTTGAACAAAATGTTCAGAAATTTTGAACATGATTTAAAATTTTAAAATAATTGGTTTTGAATTTTCATGCTAACCTGTGCTGCTATAACGGGTGAAATGGATGTAATTGCCCAAGCAGCAAGAATACCACAAGTGACATTTCTGATCTCTTTTGACAAGGAAGAGGAGCATTGTGTGGCAATTCTGCCTTCACCAATGACTAAAGCAAGGTAAATTTTACTGATATTAGGGAAATTACATGAGTTATATGGTATATGAAATGGAGAGAACAATGAATTACCTGCTTTGCAGAGGATCCGCCTCCGATTACAAGAAGAGAAGGGGGAATGAAGAGATGAACTTGAACTGAGAAAACATGAGGTCACCATTGTTTAAGCAGCTTTAGATATTCTAAGTAGTGTTATTTTTCTTTTTCTTTTTTCAAGTTTGGGCTCATGGGCTCCAATGTAGGTTGCACACTAGACGGAATCCAAATCTTCTGAGGTAACATAATATTTCTGTTTGAATCACAGTCGTTCAATCTGAATCCGAGTCAATACGGTTCGAAGTGGAATGCACGGGGCTACTTTAATAATAGTGTGGATTCTGATTTGACGGTTCCGATGCAAACAGAAATATTTTGTTACCTTAGGGGATATGAATTCCACTTACAGGGACATGGTTAATCCGTGCTTTATCTTATCCGGGCCGACAGAGAGGTCTGGGATTCTCTATGGCTTAGGTGCTTATAGCAAATGATGTCTAAAATAAGACCTAATTGCAGAATTTTTTTTTGTAGAAACCATAAATAAAAAAAGAGATTTTTTCAAACCAACTTGATTACTTGATTTTTACATAAACTATAAAAATTGAGATGTCATTTCGGTCCGAATTTTTTTTTTTTAATCTCCGGACCGAATTGCTATTTCGGTCTGAGCCGTTCTCACATATTTCAAAAAAAAATGATGTATATGTTGGTGTAAAACTTGTGAAAATATCTCGGGCCGAAATGACAATTCGGTCCGAGAAAAAAAACACTCGGACTAAAATAGCATCTCAGTTCTTATGGTTTTTTGCAAAAACCAAAGTAATCAAGTTGGTTTGATCAAATCTCTTTTTTTTTTATTTATGGTTTATAAAAAAATTCCTAATTGCAATTGGTTAGTTTGCAGATAGTTTATTTTTTTACTTTTTACGCATATATAATGACATTTAGGTATATGTTGTATGTGTATTATAAATAAGAAAATAAATTAGTTGTCCTCACAAACTGACCAATTAGAAGAAGAAATACATTTTATACATGCTACATTTTTTTAAATAAAGGATAAAATGATAATTTTATAAATTTAATATCAATTTTAATAGAAAAGATAAGAAATTAAGTAAATTTGTGAGTTATTGAAATTTAAAAGAGTAAATATGATATTATGAATATTAGAAAGAGAAATACATAATTTTGAAATTTTCAAGAGATATACATAGAATTATCCTTAAAAATTTCCTAAGACAATGCATCACGTGTTTAACTAATTATATTATGCTAATTTAATTATATTTATGAATTAGACATTAAAAAAACAATACTATATGACATATGTATAAATTAATTATACTATAATACAATGCAATTATTAAAAATGATATGCAGATATCGTAATGATCCTGCTACGTACTATAACTTGTGTTTTCATAAAATAATTTAATAACATATTAGGTACTTTACCAGCTATACCATGTCCTGCGGACTTTGCCAGTGATAGTAGCATGTGCAGTCCTACTATCTTTGCTAGCGGGAAGGCCTATGTTGTACTACTAATTTTACGAGTAGTAGTGTTATGTTATGATATTTTGAAAATTTGATGTTATTTTTGGATTTTTTTTTTTTTTTTTTTTTAGGTTATAGATGAAAAAATTGGAAGGAAAAAAAAGTGGACTGAAAATATTAGCAAGAAGAGAATTTTTTTTTTTTTTTTTTTAGACTAGCGACTAGTTTTACCAGGTCATTATTATCATAGGTGATAACAAATGTATTAAAAGGAGAATATTGGAAGATCCGTTTACTATGTAATATTCCATGCAAGTACATATTTTAGCTTTATTGTAAAAATTAACTCATTGGTTAATACTAATTTTGAATGATATGCTCTTTGTCTTTCTAGTGCTATCTATGATTTTGTTGTCTTTCTTGTTTTCTAATTCAATCTCCTTTATTCAACCTAATACACCTCTTCTCTAATTTTGTAAGTTGGCTTATTAGTCCAAAGGAAATATTATTCCAGAGAAAAATATTTAGTATTAGTCCAGAGAGAAGGTAATAAATAATACATAAATGTTCTTCAAAAGAAATATTTAATTATTTCGGACCTACAAAAAGAGCGAAAATATCTAAATAACTCACTACATAATCCGGCTCCGCATATGTACCTCTCTCTCTCTCTTCAATTTTGGAAGTATAACAACAAAATAAAATAAAAAAACAGCAAAAAGATTTTGGACTTACCCTTTCTTTTTGGGGTAACCAAAAGTTTATATTAAACTAAAATTCTATATATCAAAACACAGCACAGTCGCATACACACCAACCGCCTCATACTACCAAAAAAGAACCACAAGCTGCTTGTTGTTTCTAGAGACGAAATGAATGACTGCAACCGGTGGCCCACTAATTGGGAAGGGCTAAAAAAATTGAAACCCGTATGATATGCCATAGAAAATCCAGACCGTCAGATCTCAATCAGACATCTCTGCAGCATCCTCCAGGATCGCACAATAACTAACTGCCTTTCAGATCAGCTAGGCCAAATGTGCACCACCATCTTTTTACTCACAATTTAATTTCGTTAGGCCATGTTTTCATTGACAATGCACGCTTCTTGACCACCAGTCATCCATAGAAATCGGGCGTAGGCGCAGAGATGATGATCGTTGTCATTATCTACCTCGATCGCTTCGACAAACATTTGCTCAGCATTATCTATATCACCTTTGTGTTGCCAGAGAAAATTCGCATAACGAATCATTGCGTCGCCATCCACCGGCTCTGCTGCCAGTGATCGGATAAAGTATTCTTCCGCACTGCCATATGATAAACATTTATCAAATTGAATATTACTTGTTAGTGTTTTTTTTTTTCATTGTAAATATAATGATCGAATTTACCTCTCATAATCTTTCTCAATCTGGTAGAGAAACTGCGCGTAGTTAGAGAGAACCATTGAACATGGTTCCGGTCCCTCGATCAACTTTAGATAAGAATCTTTTCTCATTGCACACATAAGTGCGAATTCAGATTCCATCATTGATTCATCTTCCATTGTTACGCCAACTTCAGACCATGAATTGAATGATCTACTCTTTGCCGTAACCTTCTCCCATTCCAAATCAGCCAAAACCCAATGAATCTCATTTGAAGCTACATCCATGAATTCTCCCATCAAATCAAAGATACTGAGTGTTAATGCCGATGAAGAAGCAAATACCTTCTGGAAAAGCCATAAAATGCTCAATCCTGAATCTACAGCAGATGAAGAGGAAAATCTTGTAGGAGAGGGATTAAGAGCTCT
The DNA here is from genome assembly GCA_024447775.1 of Carex cristatella. Taxonomy (NCBI): domain Eukaryota; kingdom Viridiplantae; phylum Streptophyta; class Magnoliopsida; order Poales; family Cyperaceae; genus Carex; species Carex cristatella. The sequence goes on along the minus strand of JAJHPF010000008.1, from coordinate 3,831,728 downwards.
TGATCTCTGCGCTTCAGATATTACCGAAGCAAGCGAGAAAATCATGTTGCCAAGAGGGCAGAGATTGTCAGGTGCTGTCTTAGGCAATGCCAAATTTGCGTGTTTTTCCCTCAATTGCACGAATCGGAGAGATAAGGGGACTGATCCGGGGCTGCTAATCGGTTTATGATCAAATTTAACAGGGTTGATTGAGAGAGGATCATAGGAAGGGAAACTGGGGGAAATTAGCAATCCACCTTCTGAATTCTCAAAATTCGGTGGCTTGATTTTCATACAATTTGTAATGGTAGGAAATCGAACTTGCTTAGGGCTAGAACTGGGGATGCAAAGGGAGATTGATGAATTCAGAGAAGCAACGCGAGGAAACATCGATCGAAAGTGCGAACGAGAAAGAAATTGAATTTGGGGGAGGAACGAGGGTTGATGTTCCCTTCTGTGTTTTTGCGTTGCTTAGGTTGGAGAGGTAAGAGAACTACAGGGCTACTAATATAGGTTCAAAAAGAGAGGAGAGAGAAATTTCAACTGGAGAGCTGTAAATCTTTCGGTCAAACGGGTCAAAATATTGTAGGCCTTTGGTTCAAGCTGGATTGTCGTTGTACTTGCAATTCCAGAAGCTTAAAAAGACGCGTCTCCATTTAATCATAAAATGGATATTCCAGTACGATATCAGATGATGCTACGATGGCCTCGTTGACGATCCAACGGTGGATATGAGAAGACACGGACTACTTTTAGTAAGCGAAGCATTAACTTTAAACTATCTTTTAAGCCATTGTTGTTTATTTACAACGTTAAACAATCTCCTGCTTTAGTTTCGGCAAATTTTCGGTAAAGCCTCCGGGAAAAAAATATATTTATGTCGTTATTTTGGAAACTACTTAAAACAAATTATTGAGAAAGCGGAATTGAAATCTGCTCAAATTCCAGCACAATAACAGAATCATGTTATCCCTCTCTCTCCTTTCTTCTCTTTCTATTTTCTAAAAAAAATAGGAGATGGATAACAGGATCATGTTATCGTACTGGAATTTGAACAGATTTAGGCTCTGTTCGGCTGCAGTCCGGGAATGAGAATGGGCACAGGAACGGATGAATAGTAAACAACGTTTTACTGTTCATGTGAGAAAAAAAAATTCAGTTGAACTGAATTTTTTTTTCCCGCGTGAACAGTAACACGCGGGATGGCAGCCGAACAGGCCCTTAGGGTGTGTTCGGCCGCTCTACTATTTTCGCGGGAAAAAAAAATCAGTTCAATTGAATTTTTTTTTCCCACGTGAACAGTATTTTTTTAGTTCAATTCCCGTGTCCGTGCCCATTCCCAGTGGCCCGCCGAACAGGCCTTTAGATACAAGAAAGTGATAGTGAGATACTGTAGTATTAGTTCGGTTCTTCGGATAAAATTATTACCAACTTTACTAAAAGAAAATTCCATATAATATGATAATAAGATCAAATTCCATGTAATACTGACCCTTGGACTTCTAAATTATTGTTTTTATTCAAATTACAATCCGCTCTTTTTAATTCTTCAAGTTATATAGTTTAGAAATCTGGCTCAATTAAATAAATAATTGCTCAAGTTAATTGAGAGCAAAAGCAAAAGGGTCAATAATATAATTTTGTCACATAGATCATATATAGTTTTTGCAATAAATTTGCCTATAAATTAGTTCGTGAACCACGACCAAAAATACAAAACTAATATTTTGGGACAATTCAAATGCTTAAAAAAAGCAAATCCAACATTTTTTTATTTATTTATTTTTGGAGGTGAGGATTGAATTGCGTTTACTAGCGGTGATTATCTTAGCATTGTTAGAACCGCACAAATTTTAGAAATACAGATTCCCTTGTTTGTTTATTTAGAATTTCGAATTCATGCATGTTCTTTTTTTGTCCAATTGCTAGCTCATATGAAAAAAAGCTATATTTTTAGTTTAATTGCTAGCTTATTATGGGGTTTTTTCATTGTTGTATGGTATTCAGAGTGTGGTTTCTTGTGCTCTCACCTTTGATTGTTTTAGAAAAGAATAAAAATACATGGATGAGTAAAATTAGTATAAGTTTAAATTTATAAAAAAAAAATCATTTCAGAAGTTCTTTTAAATGATGAACTTAAATCATTTATTTTAATATATTTGATTAGATAAATATGTTTTATTTTTAAGTGGTTGAAGAATGATATATATATTTTGACACATTATTTTAAAAATGGTCGGACTTCTTAATCTTTTATAAAGCAAACTTGAAAATTTAAAAACATAGAAACACATATGCAAGTATAATTAAGTAGATTCAAGTCACATGCTGTGTTTTGTTGTAATAAAGTAAGACGTGTTGTACCGTGATAAAATTTGGAGGAATGTTCACAACACCTGAATGATCACGATATATTAGTCACATTATAACCACACGTGCTGAATTCAAACATGACCGGTCAGGTTTGATCATGCACCTTTAACTTTTTTTTCGTAATTTAAGTTAATTTATTTAAAATTCATTATTTAATTAAAGTTTAACGATGTTGTTGATCACATGACATGTACCGTACCTTTGCCATGACGTATACGGTCACAACGCGACTTTGTCAATTAAATCACTTAACTATTTCTGGGAGAAAAGTAAAAATAAAATTTATGGAATTCTCTGATTGCTTAACATTTCAGACTTGCAGGAGTACTTGTCTCCAAAACCGTAAAATGTGCTTACATGTACCCAGCTTTAATTTTACAGTTACCATAAATTAATACTAAATATCACATAATATGATAATAATAAATAGTTCAGCTTGATACTAAATGACCATGTTCAGTGGGTACATCATCTTATAATAAAAGGAATGAAGGATTCGAGGATGGCAAGGCGAAACGATTGTTGGAAATTTTATATATTTTTATATATAGTTACGTTACAAGAGTATAACTATTGATGGAACTATTTCTATTTAATTTGATTTCTAATTAATCTGATTATTAAGAAGTGTTATGGGCTGGCTGCCCATAATACTCTTAATTATATTCATTTAAAAATTAAATATGTGACTAATATCTTTATTTACTTCAATTAATCAGCTCAAAACCTTACAATTGAATTTATTTCATTTAATCAGCTCAAAACCTTACATATGAATTTTAGACATATGTGCATCAATTATCTATTCTTAGTTTCTTACCTACTTTAGTTTTTTTTTTTTTTTTTTTTTTTTTACCTACTTTTGAAAATTGTAATTAGTACGTATGGATCTTACTCTTAATGGAAAATAATCTAAGCATTTCAAGTTGAGAACTTCCGCTTGCTAAATTTTTATTTATACCATTAAAAAAACACCAAACAAGCACTGTCATTACTCATTAATTTACAATAAATTTAAACTTCAATAGAAAATACAAGGAAAGTTTTCCAAAAATTAATTATAAAGCACACGTCCCCTCAGATAGTGTATTGTGACCGTAACTGCTGTGTTCCGACGTGTCCAGAATGGAACCATGTTGTACATGTTAAAATTTCTAGACATACTATGTTGTGCCGTGCCGGTGCCGCATAGTATCAAAGATAAACACAACACGTTTAACAATACAACACAGTTTGGTACGACGTGTTTCGATGTGTTGTGCTATTTTTTTTTAGATTTGGTAATTGTTACATTTTTAAATGTCCAAAAAATATGAAAAAATATCCAGAAAGTCAGAAATATATTAAATTTATTTTAGTTTTTTTTTTAATATTTTGTAGTTTTTTTTTTTTCTGTTTTGAACAAAATTTTAGAAAAAAGAATCTATGATGTATCCGTACTGTGTTGTGTCCGTACCTAGACACAACACGGTTAGGAACAAAGTCTTGACACGGCACGTCTAACTAGACGCGCGGTGTTGTGCCGTTTCCTTAGCCGTGCATACTGGCACGTGTGCCTGGCACATCGTAATTTTGCAATAGACTACCCTCAGATGCTGAAAAAAAGCTTAAAAAAACATGTTTTTGCTTTTCTCCATCTTTTTCTCTCAATCAGACTTATATGCAACTACTGTCATATGCAATATAAACGAGTAATTCACCAAGTTCCCTACAGCACATTCATAATTCAGCGAGTGTTAAGCTCCCTGTGTTTATATATTTTACGAAAAATTCCACATGCCAGTAGTAGTCTACCAATAGCATTTGTGACTTCGCCATACTATTTCCTCTAACATAAGCGCATCCTTATGTTACGTAGGCAGTGAGCCAGTGACTGGTCAAACACATACAAATCAACGAACTATAGCTTGATTACAACATTGAATATATGGAGATATCCTAGATAACATTTAATGATGATGACACTTACATAAAAATATGCTTTTGTAACTACCAATGACATTCTTAAATCAGTTAGAAAGCATGCATGCATATGTATTTAACGTTGCCAATGACATAACATATATACAATACCTACAGTGTTTTCACCATAACACTAACGAGAAAATATGCTTTTAGAACTGCTAACGACCATTATAAATCAGTTAGAAAACATACATACATACTTAATGCAGCCAATTACGTAACATAGAATATATTCTTTTAGGAAAAACAAAAGGGTGAAGCCCTTATTTAAATTCATTAATAGCTGTTACATGTGGTTTGTAACAAATAAAGCAGAAATCAAGTTTGACTCAAAACATTTGAGCCATGAAAAAAGAAAAAGAAAAATGCAACTAAGCCAAAAGAAAAAGAAAAGAAAAAGAAAAAGAAAACAAAAAAAAAAAGGTAAAGATACGAAAGAAGAAACATAGATAGAATTAAATTATCCTATTCCTCATGCAAAGTTTATCTACGCACAACGCACTGTCATGCAGTTGCTACCCTTGGCGCTGGATCTGATCCCTCAAGTCTTGCAATGTACACATTAAAGGAAACATGTCAATCGGGCTCGGCTCATGTCACCTTCCCCATTTTCAGATTAGCCCGATGTAATGCCAACACGAAAAGACTCATGCCTTTCGTCATATCTATTGGGGTAATTTTGTATCATTTGGTAAAACAATATATAGTATACTTCATTATATATTGCCTTTTATCAAATTGCAGATCCCTCAATCAAATTTAAGGAGGTCCACTAGAATATGCATCCCCCTCAACCAAATTTATCTGATCACAAATTCCGTTGTAGAAGTTGAATTTGGAAGGAAAGTTGATCCATATCATGAATTAACATTTACGAATTAACATTTTATTCGCTGATATGGACAGCACGATTAATGGATCTTCTTTGTTTTTTATTTTTTATTTTTGTTGTGCGTGTGTGAAAATTACGATAGTACTATCTATATTAACACTATTCATGTTTTATTTGCGAATAAAATAGTTTTTTGACGTTTCCGAATCGAACAACGAATAAAACGCAAAAAAACACATTATATGAATTATTTGCGAATAAAAATAAAAATAAAACACGATTTTTTTTTTGCTTCCTTGTTAGACCAAATCATTTCCGAATTATACTTGAATTATTCTCGAATCACAAATTTTTAACTTTGTCGAACCGAACCCGAATAAATTATTTGTCATTATAGTATATAATGATCGATGAATGGGTTGATATTTCTTTATGTATTTAATATTTTTAACTTGTGAAATTTGGAAGGGCTTAGTGGATACCAACCTGGCATCCCACAAGTTTTAACTAATTAAAAGGTTAACGAATAGTGATAAAGAAAAGGTAAGAGAAATAAAATGGTCACGGCTAGATTATCTTTCGAAAAAAAAAAAATCTTTTTGAAATTGTCCGAATTACGGAACATTTTATTATTAGTTTACTAGTAAAAACAAAAATGGAAATAAAGACTTCTATAAAGTTCTTTTGTGACACTCTTTACAACATTATTTTGTTTAGAGTTGTATAAAATATTAGCTGACTGATTATTTTATTTCATTGCGTATCTTTTAATTGATCCACATGTTCATACAACCATGATTTATTTTAACAGATTTCACATTTTTCAAATTTATTTTCCACCATATATTGAATCAAATTTAATTTTATTAGACTTACGGAATATCAATTTTAAGACCATATCATGTATATTCAATTTAAATTAGAAAGTGAACATACTTGAAAATCATTAAACAAAATCTATGTACAGATGTAGTTGTGTGACCAATTAATGATTCGAATACAATAAATGAGGAAGCAAGCGTATCTTTCTAATGAGCCGAGTACCGAATCATTGTCGAAGGCCCCCAAACCCGGCCACGCAAATGGGTTCGAGATACTTCGCAAAGGCCCAATAAAAGTCCATTTGGCAAGCCTACTCGGCAAGAGCAGACTCAACCCGAGCTCGGTTACAAGTCAGTCTATATAAGACTCTTAACTCAACGAATTAGAAATCTACAATTCATTTCACATGAGATGTGAGTTCGAACACCTTACGGCTACCACTCTTTCTCGAGAACATACAGTAACTTTTCAAGATAGGACATATCACCGCCAATGAAACATTATTAAAGCACAGGATTAGAAGACAACGCACATTATTCGAATAACATCAAAAAAGCAAATTGAATTCAATCAAAAGGAATAAGCTCATGTGGTGGTCATGGACATGATTACTGTTTTGTAGGAACAAGTAAGAATCTGCGGTGACATTAATTTGTCGATATAATTAATTCAGATTAAATATTGCACCCATGCCTCCATAAGTCAAGACATAGTCGGGGCGGATCCGAAATTTTTATCAGAAAGCGACAAAAAAATAATAAATTGAATTTGAATAGTTAATCGGATTCAAATCCATAAGTTAATTGAGTATTAGATATAAAAAAAAAAAAAAAAACAGTTCTCAAATTTTGTATTTTTTTTATAATGAAGAGGGAGCAATTTAGGGAATTTTTTATCTGTAGAAATTAAAATAAAGAAGAGAGAGAATCAAAAGAGTACATCATATTGTTTTTATAGGTAGAAAGATAGTATGATTTCTACTGACTCTACAAATCAAAAAGTTTGAATTGATAAGAATTCTACCGATTCAAACTTAGTTTCTTTTTCTTCTTGAATCTGATGTATAGATGGAGAGAATTATTATATTAGATTTTTAGTAAAATATGGAAAGTTTTTCAAAAAAATAGATGGAATGTTTCTATTATATCTAAATTTTAAGATATTTTATCTAAATTAAAAGAAAAAAAGCTAAACTAGTTTGAATTTAGAACTCCTTTCAATCTTTTACCAATTAAAAATACAAGTTACTCTTTGTGTTTCTCTTTTTTTTTTTTTCTACGGATAAAACATTTCCAGCATTCTAAAACCTGGTCCCAATTTGATTTCTACCGCCATGTTCGTGTATTCAACCATATTGCCAACCCATTGTATGTCCTCCTTAATCTTTTATTTTCACCCGTTACACTTTTGACTGCGTAACAGATGATTTTAAAATTGTGATGACATGACAAATTGACAACCCATTGTATCTTCTCTTTTTTATATCTTAGAGTTCCATCATGTACAGCCACCCATGATGCCTTTTAAGTTTTCTTCTTGGATTTGACTCGCTACGTGGACATATACACCATCATTGCCACAGAATACCTGATTCAGCGAGGTTGTGAGAAATAAGAATAAAGGAAACTTAAATGTAAAACATGTTTCATGTGCATTTTTTGTGTTTTATGGCCTTATGGGTGAGCCGTGAGCTGCATGTTATCACACTTTTAGTTCACAACATACAACAAGTATTTATGAACTAATCATATTCATGCTTATGTTATCGAATTGAAATCTTGATACTTACATATAAATATCATGACTAGCATTTACGTGAAGCAAAAATGAATTTTAGCTCGACGCTATATATTTCGGACAAACTTTTTAAAAATAATAAAACATCTGTTTAAATAACAATGAAGTGGGTACCAACCATATTTATAAGTTTTAAGATATTGGAGGAGAACTAATAAAATTTTATTATTTTCAAAATAAAAAATATCGTTAAGTTCGAAAATATTCTAAATTTAGATGAGAAGGAACACGGTATTTCTTAGTTTTGACATTGAAGGATTTTTCAAAGGTTTTAGTTTTGAATCTGATGTCCATTGAATGTTTTTCTCATGTTTGACATCTGACTTAAAAATTTAATATTACTAGGTTTATTTTTTTATTTATATTAAAAAAAACTGCTTATTAGAACTTCTAATATTTTGGAAATTGTAATTTTGGAATTTGAATTTTAATATTTTGGATGTTTTAATTTTCGAATCTGAATTTTAATATTTTGAATGATTTAGTTTTGAATTTAAAATTTTAATATTTTAATGTTAACTGATTCCCAAAATTCATTTTTGGCATGTTATCCACTAAAATTGTAATAGGATACGATCATGGAGCCAGAATAAATTAAATTCATTATTCATGCAAATAATGAAAACTTTAGGGGGGAAACAGAGATCTATTTAACATGTTAATTAAAGACCTATAAAGTTTATAACATCCGCATTTAATATTAATAGTAAGATATCCAATTGATATTATCATCATCATAATGATTAAATTGACTTAAACAATATCAATAGAAAAAAGTGCTATCAAAATTAATTATAATGAAGTCTCAATACTTATTAATAATATTGTTAGCATCAATGCCAACAGTATCAACAAATTATCTCTTGCAAGCTCTCGTTGCATTAATTGTTCTCTGATGCACTGCTAAACAGTAGACAAATTAACACCCCTCTCCAGTTAAAGACCTCTATTTGGTTTTCTCGATTGTACAATTGATGATGCCAAGAAAGAAAACCATGCAAAAACCTATGCTTTCTTCCAAAGACAAGCAAAGCATTCTAAACCAATTCATGATACCTTATTTGACTTCATGAGACAAGCAAGGCATACTAAACCAATCCCTATGCTTTCTTCCAAAGCATACAATTCATGATACCAAGAAAGAAAGAAAACCCAAAACCTAATTCATACTTCAGTTCTATACCTCGTACTATATATATATAGTTAGGTCCCCGCTTATAGATCTATATTATATTGACCAACCTATATTCACTAAATTAATTAACCAATAACCTTTCCTCTTCCTATCGATCCTCTCTCATTAAACCAAGCATATATATAGAATATCAAAGGTCCAAATTAACAAATAGTGTACCTATTCCATGGCAAATCAAGCTGACAAGCGTCAACAATTCCGTTTCTGGTATCCATTTTGGGGAAATCCATCCACTACCAGTTCAAGACCTTCTGCTTCGGCACCACGACCATCCCCAACAAACCAACCTAAACCCCGAGCCACCACTCAGGCGCCGGCTCCACAAATTCCACCAATGAAAAGGACTCATTCTCGCACTCCGTCACTATCGCCATCACCATCATCTTCATCATCATCATCGCCATCGCCATCATCATCACAGGCAAAGCAAAATCAACCCAGAAGGGTTTCTCGTGTTCCCTCATCGCCACTACCGTCACCGACACAATCGCCATCAAGACGATCATCTCAATTAGACCAAGCCAAGCAAAAGACCAAAGACATAGATGCCGAAAAATCACTTGAAGCTTCTAACCAACAAGGTACAAAACAAGAAGAAAAATTGTTCAATAAGGAACCAATTGAACCTAAGGCACAAGATCCCAAAACCATAGATGATAAACTAACCTCTCAATCAAGCAATGTCAATAACAATAGCAACATAGAAAAAGAAAATGCCTCTAAAGATTTAGAGAAAATCAAGTCTAGATCAATTTCTTTAGATCCTATCATTAGTGATAAGGAACCAATTCAACAAAAGGCACAAGGTGCCAAAGCCATAGATGATAAACCAACCACTCAAGCGAGCAATAGCAATGTAGAAAAAGAAAATGGCTCTAAAGATTTGGAGAAAATAGAGCCTAACTCAATTCCTTTTGATCCTCTCAATAGTAATAAGCCTAAGCCTACTGAAACTGTTATACCCAACAAAAATCCTAGTGAAACTGATGAACAAAAAGAACCACAAAATCATGAACCAAAACCCCAACTAGAATCAGATACGGATCGTGAGGAAAATGAAATAATCAAACACGGAACAAGTGAACAAGTGCCGAAAACACAAGTGTCGGAAACACAACTTGAAGAAAACAAGCAAACCCAGAATGAAACTCATCAAGACAAATCAATCCCTGATATGAACCATCAGGAAAATAAAATAACCAAAGATAATAATTCGGAAGAAACAGAAACAATCAAAGAAAAAGCAAAACCTATTCAGGAAGAAAACCCAAAAGAGACAATCAAAGATACAACACAACCTAGTACTAGTGATGTTCACCACCTCGGTTCTAACAACCAAACCAAAACAAATAATTCCGTGGCCAACAACAACAATCATTCCGACAATGAAGACCGCGCAGCAAGAGAAAAGATTGCAGTGAGTCCAAGCTCCACTAGAACAAGCTTTCATAAAGATATCAAAGGTGGCATTTCAAAACTCATACAGAAAATAAATGCTGACAATCAATTCAGCCCGGGAAGTGATGGAGGTACAAGTATCATAACTCTGGCGGGCGAGAACAAAGGTGCTTCAATGTACATAGATGAGGAGAATGAAGGGCAAACCAGTACTTTCACAGGGAGAGCTCGCAACGGGAAGGACGTCAAGATTGAAATTGATGAGGAAGATCCCAAACTATCAGCAAATGTAAACAGCAATGTGCAAAGCATCAATAACTCGGTGTTGCAAGAAAGTAAATGCGACACGAGAGATCCAGGCGTTCATTTGAGATTCTCAAGTATAATGGAGAAAGAGAAGATGAAGAAGAAGAAGAGAGAGGCTATGGTCACTGGCTAGCTGAGTGAAATACAAATTAACAAATTAACAAATTAGCTGTGTGATAAAATATTTACACATGTGTACTATAGGGTAATTAATTTGGTATGTTGTGTATAATCCATAAAGATCAGTGTATTTAAAATAGTATGGAGGCAGTAGCGGAGAAATAATTTAATTTGTCCTCAGTCTTTAAAATGTGTACATATGTATATATACATAGGCTGCTACATCCCGTTACCTGTTGGTCCTACAATTTGTTATTACAGTTTGACCAAGCCAAATAATTTATCTTTAATTGCAGCAAGATTGTATGAGGCTCGACCGTTTCCATCTTTTGTTTTTGTTTTTTAACGCCAGCCCACCTGATGGATGATTATGATTTCCATTTATTATATGTTTTTTAGATGGGTTCCAGAATATTCCAATTCACTTTAAAATATATGCGCATAAAATTAAATTGACATGGCACAAATTTTAAAATAAAACACAGATTTTAAAGCGGATTGAACTGTACTGGAGTCTATCGAACCTAGAGTAGGTCGCTCCGTAGTTCTAAGCCATCATGTTTTCTCCTGTAGTGGTACCAAAAGCAACCAGTCATCCGGATACAAGTTTTTAATTATTGAAATGACATTGGGCCAAGCCCAGTTCGTTGATCCTTTTTATCTTTCTATTCTTCTTCAAATTTTCTTGACGGTGAGTTACCGCTCCAAACCACTCCAAACCGAAAAGAAGAAGCAAAACAATCAAATTGGACCCAAAAAGCCTGTCAGAGAATTTTGTGCCCCAAAATTCAGATGCATGCACAGTCACACATCTCTTGAAGGGGAGAGGGGGGTTTCCGATGCCCATTGGACCAGAGTCTGTTCAATGGGTGGTTTCTACCGTCCGATCCACTTCAAAATCTGTGCGCACGGATATTAAAGTATACAATACATATATTAAAGTGATGAGCACAGATTTTGAAGTGAATCGGACAGTAGAAACCACCCGTCGAACAGACTCTGGTCTTATGGGCATCAGACACCCCCCTCTCCCCTCTTGAAGAGGCTATTTGATAATGGCATGTGATTTTGATTTTAGGCGTAGAGCGGACTTTAACGTTTCTTTTTGCAATATCTGATATTTTAGTTAGTGTAATTTAGGGGAGGGATTTTTTGTATTGGGCTTGTAATTTTATTTGTTTAGTAATAAAATTATGTCTATGGGCTTTACATTATCATTCCTCCAACATTAGTTCATTATCATATTGGTTTATACGACCTTATGTCATGAATTAAAATCGGTACTAATTTCTCCCGTCAAGTTGGGCCAATTCCTCAAATAAATAAATGGGCCTGCAGCCCAAAATTGTGTACCGGATCCTCTAAAGTAACTCAATTTTTTAGTTTAAATCCTTATCATCAAATTAGAATCCAGACCAATCTGGTCGGAGGTGGAATGCACAAGCCTTTAATATTTGTGTCTAACACTGATTGGATGTTTCTGATCCAAAGTTAAATATTGGGTTACTTTAGGGATCCTAACCGACCACCGAAGATTGGGTTACTTTAGGGATTTGAATTCAGACAGTGGTCGGTTTGTAATGAGATGTTTTTGTTTTTATATATATATATATATATATATTTTTAAGTACTTGGGACCATTTGGATCAGTTAACCCAAATTTTGAGTTTATATCTAAATCGTCCGATTAGAATCCAGAGGTGAAATTCGGGACAACTTTTATATTCGTGTTAAAACAAATCGGATAATGTGGATCCAAACCCAAAATTTGGGATACTTTAGGGCTCCAAATTCCAGTTAAAGAGGTCTAGATTCTTTTAATTTTTTAGGTGGTGTGAAATTGTAACCTCTAGATTTTATCAGTGTTATAAATAACAATATGCACTTGTTGGATAGATATACCATTAAGCAATTAATTTAGAATAATAAAAAATAATTAGTCATACTCAGAAATAATCGATTGATTAGTTGGAAAACTCCATAACAGTTTGATGACCGCCAACGAGCAATCAATCGATTAATCAGCCTAAATAGATGTTGGACTCTATACCTACAACTTCATAGATATTTGACCCTTACACTTAGGAACTATGCCTATGAAACACAAATCAACCGGATTTATTAATAGTTAAAACCAGCTTTCACGGCCACCTCATTGTGAACCGTGTATATTGGTATATTCGAATATGCTGAAAGTTTAATGTATAGCGTATCGTTGCCTTGCCATGGAAATAATAATGTAACAACAATAGGTAGTTGCAATTATATAGGGTATAATTTTTTTGGTAGAAATTTTGATTATTTATCATTCCCATTATTTTTCGTGCTATAAAAGTTTGGTCGTTGATGACGTCGAGCAGATATCTCTCAAAAATTAATGGGAAGATGACGCAAGAGAGTAAGAGCGCACTGGCAATTCAAAATATTAGTCGTTGGTATGATATCCCACCTGAATCTCAATGTGGGACAGTCACATCACACAGTAAAAATTATGTATCTATTTAATTTGTCAGAAAAAAAATGAATGCATCAAAATAAATGAAGCCATCTATCCAATCGGTTGAGTTATTTTGAACAGTATTTTGTATAATGCTATTGCTATCTGAACAGAAAAGGTGGGTGATTGATATCCCAGCAGATCTCAATTTGCTCTGAATGAGTGACAACATGCAAGAAGACCCCACGCAGCGGCACAAATGTACAATTGCAAAAGAGCCCGTTTAATAATGTTTATTTTAGAGAGCTTATGAGCGAATATCCTTCTTTTGATACGGATGCCTTCGCAATTTAAAGCGTTGTGTAATGAAATTATTTGAAATTTTGGACAAAAATCTGTGGCGCCTTTTGTTCTCTAAGCCAAAATATATCCAAAAAATAAAAACATGGGTTGTGATATTTCTTACATCCTGTGAGCTACTGGGACCGGAGAGGAGCAAAATCCAGTTTCAGGATCAGCATGAAATAAATAATAAATAACATATGCCAGTTGCCAGTGGTTACTGGTAGTGGTGCGCTGCTTGTGGGATCCCAGCTATGGCTAGTTGAGTTCCGGTGTTTGTTGGAATGGAGCTTTCATCTCCTTTTTTGTAGTTGTTGTTGCTGCATTGACGCCATCAAAATTTCTTTTCCGGTATTTGTGAGGGCAGATTAAAATTTAAAATGCATATGCTTGCCCGAGACTTAAAATACATATGACGCTATCAATATACATAACTGAAAAAAAATTGAAATAATTAAAGTGACTAAGCACCTCTGAACTATACATACATATGCCCCTGCTAAATAATCATTATGAAAAAAATTGTACTTGTGGACCTATTGATAATTGGTATACAATAAATGTAAAAAATTGTCAACCAGTAAAACAGATGTAAAATAATTGAGCAAGCAAGCGTATCTTTCTCTTGGTTTTGTGCTCATATTTTCAAATATCATGTCAGGCAATCAAAAGAGCTAAATGAATTTTAACTACTACTATCAGATCAGATGCATAATTAATCAAAAGGAATAAGCGCATGTGGCTGTCCGTTGATCATAATAGGAAAGAATGGAACCACGGACATGAGTCCTGTTTTGTAGGATGAAGTAAGAATCTGTGGTGACATTTGTCGATATTCAGATTAAGGGACAAATTTGGGTCCGATGCCATCCGACTCAAATTTGAGTTCGATGGGTATCATAACCGTCCGATTCACTTTAATAATTGTGCGTACGGATATTAAAGCAAATACATACGGATAATAAAGTAATGTGCTCAGATCTTAAAACAGATCGAACAGTTATGGAACTCATCAAACTCAGTTTGAGTCCGATGGACATCAGACCCAAGCTGCTCTCTGAGATTTTTTTTTTTTTTTATTTGAAACCCGTAGGCATGCTGCTCTCTCAGATTAAATATTGAACCAATGCCTACATAAGCCAAAACATACTCCACTAACCGTATATGCCATCATACTGACATGACATGTGCTCTCAAACTTTTTTTAATTTATGGAAAGTAAAAAAAAAGCAATTTGTTAAGAAATAGATTGATGATTTTTTTTTCTTCAAAAATGATAATAGCCATACTAAAGTTTCGGCCCAAAAATTAGTTGACCGAAACATTAATTTAGTCATCCTTCAGTCAGAAACAAAAGGGTCCTGTTTGTCCAAATTAAAAGAATCGCAGAGTTTCTGCTTGTTCAAACCAAACCATTCATTTATTTCGAGATTTGTACATGAAAATCAACTGTTTTGAGATTCGTGTATTTCAAAAAAAAAATAATTTAATTTGAAAAAGCAAGACCATGCGATTCCAAAAGAATCCAGCAGATTTATTTCCTCCTTCAGTCACATACGCATACTTAACTACAATATTTATTACGAAAAATAAAGAATGAGTGAAAACTTTAATTCGGTCACCTCTTGATTTTTCTTATAAAATGGAGGGATCAGAATTTTGATTCAGTCACCTTCTTTGAATTTTGAAAGAAAAAAAGGGTGCTCGAAACTTTGATCCAGTTAATGACCTTTTCCACCGAATTTTGGAAAGGAAAAGGGTGGAAATTTTGATTTGGTCACTCATGAAATCTTGGAAAACAAAGGTGACCAATATTTTGAATCAGACAAATTTTAAGATTTGTTGTGTCGCTGTTTGCGTGAAACTGTTGTTAAAGAAAAAATATTTGGGTCAAACTATCTATCGAACTCAAATGGATTTTTCGTCCATTGGTCCCCTTTAAAATCTGTGTATGCAAATATTAAAGCGGACAAGCACACATATTTTAAAGCGAATCGGACTCAAACTGTAAGTCCGATGAATGTCCGACCCAAATTGCTCCCGTGAACCAAAATTTCAGTCAATATATGTCTAGATCAAAAACTTAGTTCGATCCTTACAATTTCTAAAGAAAAAATAATAAATGTATTTCCTAAAAGTTCGATTTTTTATTTTCTAATAAAAAAAAGTGTGTGTTGTCGGTTGTAGAATTATAGATCGCTGTAAAAAAATGAAATAAACACATGTAGATTTTACATAGTTCCGACCAACATTTTATTTGTCTTTTAAAAGTCTACGAATCTTCAGCAAAATTTATGGAGGTTTCGTGGAAAACTCATGGATACTTAAGATTAGATTAAAGCGGATGCATACTATAGACTTAGAAGCATAATTTTAAAAGCTAGATACATATTTAACAATTCATGATATATTTTACACACAACAAAATTAAACAAATTACTTTCTCATATTGTCATTATTCTCTCTATATAATGAAATCGTAATAGATTTTTTTTTTTTTTTGAAGAAAGTGGATGTACCACCTGTTTCATTAGAAACAACTAGAGTTTATACAGTAGCATGAATTAAACCCTAATTAGTGTTACTTACTACCACAGATACCCCTAAAGTACTGAAAAGTTAAAAGATGCAAATATAAAGACAGGAACTAAGAATAGCACTAATAACAAAAGTCATAGACTGTAAATCACAAAACACTAATATCCAATTAGCTAGGCAGAGGATGAACTAGTTGCAGTAGGGTTCTGAGCAGCAAAAAAAGCAGCATCCACAGCATCGTATTCTGCTCTGTCTCGGAGATAATCAGGCAGGTCTGAACCCTCTAACCCAAGAAAGGGATCGTCCTTTGAATCCCAAGTGCTACCTGTCTCCTGTGATGTATCGGTCTCCGAAAGGATTATAAGAGGACATGCCTGAGGCAAATCAAACCAGACACATCCATAGGTAGAATAATGCTTAGTTTAAAAAAGGAATCATCAAAGTTTGACTGACACCAGAATGAGGTAAGAGAGATAATCCTAGATCTAGGGTAGATAGTGTAGGGACAGTAGTATTATTATTAAAACAGACCTGGTTTCTGGTTAACCAAATTACCCAAATTGTTGCTGCCCTAATCAATTCTATCAGTAAAGTATCTTTGAGATGTATTTGTGCATCAAGGATCCAGAGATCAGAAAAGCTGGTACAATTAAATACAAAATTATTATGTGGTGCTATCAAGGACCATATGGTTGCAATTAAAGGACATGTAACAAATAAATGATCTATAGTTTCTAATGAATCACAAAAATGACATTTTTGGTCACTAGTCCAACCTCTTTTAACTAGGTTATCTTTGATCAAAATCTTTCCTTCCTTGACTAACTACATAAAAAAAATTATTTTGAGGGGTATTTTTATCTTCCAAAGTGTTGAATATTTTTTGTCCTTGATTCCTCCAAAGTCTAACCATTTATACAAAGAGTTTACTGTAAACAAACCAGATGTGTTCCATCTCCAAAATATAGTGTCAGGTTTACTACAATCAATAAAAAAAATAGTAGAAGAGTTTAGAAGAGCATGTAATTGGTGCCATTCTGTGAGGGATATACCAGTAGGTTGGACAATGGTCTGAAATGAGAGATTGGTATGGGTTAAAGCATTTGAAACAGTGATAAGTGGGTCTGATAAAATGCTGAAGAGATTTGGAAATGTACAATACAAAGCACAATCACCCATCCATCTGTCAAGCCAGAAAAGAGTATCATTCCCATTACCAATATTTTTATTAATATTTAGCTCAACTATATGTCTAATTGCTGAGATACCAGCCCAGAAATGTGAGAGTTTGAGTGTGAGATCGTAATAGATATTTCATACTAGATAAAAGAAAAGAAAAATATATACTCTATCAAAAATAATTATATATATTATATGTAAATAAAAAATATCAATAAATGCATAATATATTATCTGCAAATTTCCATTTACAATCCTCACAAGTCCTACTTTTTAATTGAAATTACAGCCATGGAAAACTGATTGCTGGACTTTTATGCAATCAAAATGCGGCTAACTAATTTAAAAATACTAGAAGAAAATTGAGAATTTAATATGAAGATATTTCAGAATTTTCAAACTTCATTAAACGAACAAATCATACATGGAATATGACCATTTTCTAACCCCAAACTTGAGTTTATATAAGCTCAATAATTCATCAAAACATCCTAAAAAATTACAAAACATGTCAGTCATTTTTTTGTCTACAGAAGATGCCTGATGTTAATGTTTCTTTCCATGGACGAATTCAGGCAGAAGGCAAAAAAATAACGAATCGGATTTAAATAGTTAATTGAGTTCAAACTCATTAACTAATTAAATACTAAATAAAAAGTAATGCTCTAACTTATAATTTCTAATACACTGATCTATAATTTCCAATGATCTAACTTTAATTCTTATTATCAGTCAGAATTCAAAAAAAAATATATTCTAATTTTAATCTTAAATTTAATCCAAAATTACAAATCAAGATTTCAAAGAGAAACAAAAAAAAATCTAAAGAAAAACAAAGTTGGTTCAGACTTATAAATTTTATAAATAATCAAAATCCAAAGAAGCAGTTGGACCGCCATGTGAGTCCGCCCCTGCTTCTATCAAAATTCAAGAGGTCATGTGAAAATTTCTTTAATTTAAATCGAGTTTTTTATTTTAGGGAAAAAAAACTTTAGGAAAAATGAATATATTTTTTTAATTGTATAGATTGAGGCTATATTACTTTGCATAGCACAGATTAGTATGTACTATGAATCAATAGTTTATTATTCAGAGTCATTCCTTTAACACGATATCTATATAAAAATGCTCTCGCATCCTAATTTTTTTTAGATAGATAGAAAATTAGTACTTTTGAATGATACACTCAATTTTATAAATATGAGATATATTTCGTCAATTTCATAAATAATTCGAAATTAGAGATGCTCTGAAAAAATAATTTGATTATAATATAAATAAATTGTAAAATCTTTTTTTTAATTAATAATTGCTTGAGAGCCAAATGGAACGCCTCTTTCCTCCACTCTTTTCAGGGGAATATTAGAACCAGAGAAGAATTAATCATCAATTGAACGGTCCAGATCACTCCATAATAGTTTGGATGTTTTATTGGTTCACACTTGACAGCATGTGTTTAGTGTTTTAACTTTTAAGCTTTCTACAAAACGTGACGCCAAGGAGTTGACCGCCTCTTGTTTTAGCGGTGAGAAAAATAATCAATTTTTTTAATTCTTATAATCAATCATTTCATCTGAACCAGAAGCCATACTGAATTTCTTTTTATCAATAACTTAGATGCAATTATAATATTTCGTGTTTTAAACTGTAATTCCAGATTTTACAAAGCTAAATTTTATTTTTATCAGTGTGCTGAATTAATATTCTGTTTCTGTAATATAGATTAATATTTTCGTTTTTAAATAAGTGATCCAAATAGTTCAACATTATCTACATATAAAGATTATACTTACAACTAATTTTAACATTTTCTTAAACTATTTACTATTTTTTTCGATATGGATAAAAAATCACTTGATCTAAACATTTGAACCATTCGAAAGCAGTGATTTTCTATGTTACTAAAAAATAATACAAACATTATAAAATATATAAGTTTTGGCACCAAGGTAAATTTTCACATAAAGATCGTATTAAACGGTTCAAATCTTTAGTATAGACTTACATGCGCGTTGCAAAGTATCATAGTCTCACTCTAATAAGATTGTGATTTCATATGCTATAACAATTTAATAAATTTGTTTAGACGGATTAATTATTTGTTGTTTTTCTCATATCTTTGAATGAAACTATTATTTGATCTATACATCTGTTGCATTATTTGTTGTTTTCGACCAATATGTTCGTGCATTCAACCATATTGCCTTTTCATTTGCTCCTTAATCTTTTTTTATTTCAACCCGTAACAAAAGATATAAAAATATTTAGAAATGTGATGACATTACAAATTCACAATCTTCTCTTTTTGATATCTTAGCGTCGCAACTCGTACAGCCTACCGTGATGCATGTTAATTTTCTTCTTAACTCCCTTGATGTGACTTACTACGTGGATATATACACCGTTATTGCCACAGAATAATTTTCTTCTTAACTCCCTTAATGTTTTATGTGCATTTTTTTTTTATGGGGGAGCAAGTTACTAACTAAAATGATTTTGTCCTCACTTTCAATTGACCCAAATTTAATTATATGACCGACATATACATTTAATGATGGAGCCAGAATAAATTTAAAAACGTGTCCATTTTTTAATGAAGCCAATAACAACTATTAAATTAAAGAAAAAATTGACCATAAAAGATATAAAATTCTTTATTTTTTATAATAAAAATATAGCATTCTAAAGTCGGGTTCAAAATTGTTTCCTACCTCTAAGTTCGTGCATTCAACCATATTGCCAACCCGTTGTAATTCCTTCTTGAGCCTTTTATTTTTAACCCGTTACACTTTTGACTGCGTAACAATTGATATAAAATAACAATTAAATGTGATGACATGACAACCCTTGTATCTTCTCTTTTTGATATCTTAGCGTCGCATCAAGTACAGCCAACCGTGATGCCTTGTTTTCTTCCAAACTAATTGACTCAGCTTTATTTGACTCGTTACATGGACATATACACCGTCGTTGCAAAGAATACCTTATTCAGCGAGGTTATGAGAAATATAAATAAAGGACTCTTAAATGTAAAACATGTTTCATGTACATTTTTTTGTGTTTTATGGCTGAGCTGCATTTTATCACACATTTAGTTCACAGCATTGGTGAGCTTCATTTTATCACACATTTAGTTCACAGCATACAAGAAGTATTTATGAACTAATCGTTATCATGATTATGTTACCGAATTGAAATTTTGACACTTATATATAAATATTATTTATGAACTAATCATTAATTCATTATCACTGTTATTTACGTGAAGTAAAAATGAATTTTATCTCATACAAAGACGCTATATATTTCGAACAAAATTTTAAAAATTAATAAAACATCTGATTGAATAACAGTGAATGTGTACCCAACATATTTATTAGTTTTAAGAGATTGGAGGAGAATTAATAAAATTTTATTTTTCAAAATTAAAATTATTAGTAGGTGTAAAATATCAAAGTCGGTTCCGTATAAATCTGGATATCTAAATTTAGCTCATCAGAATTAGAATTTTCTTATATAAATGTATTAATTCACATGACACGAAACACAATAATATAACACAAATTCTGAACAACAGTTATTCTACATGTATGTTATTTTTCTTCGTCTTCCACCATCTAAAAAAACTGAGAAAAGATCCATTAGGAAATTTAAAATAATCTCTTCAATATAAAATTTTGAAGGTTTGGAATAACTATTCTCAAAACAATACGGCAAGAAGGGCTTCTTGTCATTAATTAGAATATCAAAAAAAGTATTTAACCGTATTCTAAAATGTTAGATGGGGAGACACAATTTGATTAATCTCAGAGGGTTTTGTGCTAAAGTACCAATTAGTATCAAATGATTTCAAATAGAGATCAGACCAATTTGAGACTGATGGCTATTATATGTGCTCCACTCTTCATTATTAACGCCACACTTGAAAATTTATTATTACTGTGTTCATTGGTTTTTGATATAAAAAAAAACTAATTATTATAAAATTTAATATTTTGGTTGTTGTAGTTATTGAATTTGATTTTTTTAATATTTTGATGTTTTAGTTTCGAATTTGAAAGTTTAATATTTCAATATTATTTGAATGTTTTTAATATTTATTCACCTGACTCAATTTGTTTGCGACATGTTATCTACCAAAATTGAAATCGAATGTGATCATGAAGTCATAATAAAATTAAAATCGGGTCTAATTTTAATTAAAGTCAATAACAACTATTAAATTAAAGAAAACCATGACTTTAAATAAAAGAGCAAGAGTTCCTGTTAATAATAAAGAGCAAGAATTCTACACATGTACAAAAGGAGATTTAATTAATTGTTCTTGGTATACCATTTTTACAAAATAATAACTTTTATGATATGTGTACAATTTGATCCTGATTTTTTGACAATTTTGTGACATGACAATGTATTTTGTCAATAACAAGTAAGCAAATGGACCACGTATGTTACCATCTCATGAATAAAAGGAAGCATTATAGACGAGATCACGAGACAAAAGGCCATCAATTGCACAATTGATTAATTATTGTACGAATCAATTGCTAATTTAGATGTAGATTATTTAAATATTAGGCAACACCAATCCATGCGTTGAATTTCAATCACATGGAGGAAAACAAACGGCTACAAGAAAAAAAAAAACACAATTTGCAATTAAATTTAATAATGTACTATGTTTGGAATATTTTTCAATTTATTATTTTTAGTTCAACTAATTTTGAGAATTACAGGTGGATATATAGTTGTTCAACAATAAATGAATGTCAACAACAAAGTTTATTAACAATAATCCATATTTACATTACTAAAATAGCTAAAACAAATCTCTAAGTTGCATTTCATAGTACTTAATTAGAAAAAAAAAACATAAATTGGACAAGAATTATGCTTAATTTTCTAATAAACCGACAATTTTTCAAAACCACTACAAAAGAAAGCAAATTTCTTAATTTTATGTATTTTCTCTGGCTTGAAAGATGAAGTAGTCCAGAAAATAAATTGAAGGAAGAAAGAAAAAATGAGCGGAGGGTATACATCACATTTAATTTTGTTTTTAATTGCACGGGACTAATTATTTCCTAAACTAATAACAATCGTTGATTCTGATAAAATCACGGGGACGTTCCTTTAATTAGGGCAAGGGGTGGCAACTAGCTTGCTAGGGCTAAACTAGGTCTACATCGTAATTGACTTGTAGTAGAATTAGAGGGCTAAGCTAAAACCTTAATTTATAATCGATCTGAATCAGAGATGAGCTCGATCGAGCTGGCTCGTAACAGTGAGATGCAAGGGCTAGCTTGGTAAATTTTGAACCGAGTCAGAGACGAGCTAGGCAGCTAGCTTGGTAACATTAGAGGGTATCCATCAAAAGAACATTTAATGTTGGTTTTAATTAGAAATGACTAATTATTTCCTCAATTAATAACAATAGTTGGTCCTGATAACATCACGTGGACACAAGGACAGAACTAAACTTTCAAACTATGAGAATTAAGAGGAGGGTTCAAATGCACCAGAATTATTTGCTCCAAATTTAGTCCAAATTCTGAACTGCATATCTCATTGAGATGAACGCCTCAGATTCTTTCTTGTTTCTGACTCTTCATTTCCAAAAAAGAGCGCCCCGGTATTTTCTTTCCTCTCCAGTGAACAAAATTAACAGCAAATTAAAACCAACTATCCTCTCCATTTCTAGAAGATTCTATAATTTCCTACCGTGGGTGAAGTTGCCAAATTTCCTGTTTCCGACTCTTCATTTCCAAAAAGAACACTCGATCCTCTCCAGTGAATGAAAAAAACTCCTAAACCTTTCCCTCTCTCCGTTTTGCACTTTCTCCCCATGAACCCACCTTTCTCAACCTCGACGTCGAGCTTTCGCCACTGTTTTTTCTCAAGCTCTCTCTCTCTCGCTCGCCTCTGTGGATCCGCCGCTCATTTCGGAGCCTCCGCGCTCCTCTCCTCTCTTTGCTTCTGCAGCGATCCAGCACTCAATTTGTAACCTACGCGGGCGCCCCTCTCCTCGTTCTCGGTTGGCTCCATGAGCGAAATAGACCTTCGTGCCCCTCTCCTCTCTCCGGTGATCCGGTCACACTTCATCGATTTTGAGAAACTCAGTTGAAGTTGCTGCCGTCTTTCACTTTGTAAAGAAATTATTCAAAGGTAAGTACACAGTTGACATTTAAGAGATTTAAAGTTGTTATTTCAAATTTGACATTAGTTGGTCAATTGGATTACGAGCTACTTCTATGCATTGCTTAATTTTTGTTGAATGATGTTTTTTTTTTCTTATTTTGAGGTGGGGAGGGGAAGGAGATGGAAAGATGAATGAGAAATTACAAGGAGTGGGAATCTCCTGTTGAGCAAATACTGAGGTGTGTTCTTACTACTAATTAATTTGGATTTTAATAAAAAAAATTAGATAATTTAACTGTTTGAATTGCTGCGCTTTAAAGATCACTAAGGATCACTGGTAAATTGGAGATACTGAGTTCATAGTATTTAATTTATAAAATGTGAATTGCTTGTGGTATGTCAGTTTGAGTTGATTTTTGCATAATTACTGTCATACAATTTATAGAATTAATGTCATTATTTATTCTTCATAACAGTTACTTTAAGAACTCAACTAGAAGCTATAACAACAATTATCATTGTACTAGCAATTGAATCAACTGGTGACAAGCCTTCTCATTTAGCTGGTGTCATTGTAATTTGTTTGAATCAAAGGAGAGAGGAACTGGAGCTCCTATTAGATTGGATGCAAAAGTTCAAGCTCACATTGAAAAACATAGGTGATGAGGAAGCAAAACATATGAGCTCAGAGGATGGATAGATGAGTTGAATAAAGTCAATAGTTTTTTAGTTTTTTTAATGTAAACTCAGGGTTTGTATTTTTTTTAGTTGAATAGAGGGCATCAAAGCACTGACAAGTATAGGTCATACAAGTGGTTTGTATTTTTTTTTTTAATTGTAAATTGTGGATTTAGTTATGTTGAGATTCATATTATTATCTTTTGTAAGCATGATGATTGAATAAAGATTTTGGAAATGAAACCATCTATTTCTGTGCATCAACTGTGTCCTTTATAACCAAAATTATTGTCTAAAATTCTTTGATCTAAAGTTTGAATCTCAAAAGAGTAGCTTACTGTCAAAAGATGAAAATATTGGTCATTATAATTGTTTGTAGTATTATTTTCTCTATCAATGCACATACAACAGGTGACAGTATATATATCAAAACTCCAAACTATAAACTCGGTATAAAACCAATAATTCCTATATTTCAATAAATTATCCAAAGCAAACCTTAATTACTAGCTATTTAGCAAGTTTGTAATAACTACACAAACTTTACATATCAATCCATCTAACAATAAAATTTTATAGAACTGAATTAAATATGAGAACATACTTTTTAAATAAAATTGAAAGCATACATGTTCAATATAACTGAAAGCTGAGAACAATACGAAGATAATGCTTGGAAAAGTTTGAATAAAACTGAAAGCAGAATACATCTCATATAAGTTTAGAAATGTCAAATAATAACACAAATATCAAATAAAAGTTCCAAAATAACCACATGTCATACATGTTCAAAAATGACCACACTTTCTCTACTCTTCAGTATGTGCATCCTTCATAACACCTTCTTGTTTTCTTCGCTCACAAGTTAAAGAGTAGTGGCCGTATTGACCACAATTTTTGCATTGTCGTTTCGACTTTTTCGAGTTCTCCATACGGACTTCCAAACCACTTTTGAAGCGCCCATTCTTCGACACACTAACATCTTCCTTTTTACGGCCCTTTGTTTTTGCAATGCAAGGATTAGCAATCGAGGGATGTTCAACCATATTTTCAACACAATCAACCGTTATTGTTGCACTTTTCTTGTTTTCTTTGTTTTCCTCTAACTCTAAGTTGGAAACCCTTTTAAGTGCCCCCTCTAATGCCTCCATTATAATGTCATGAGCATCGGTGCTCAAGTGCAAATGTGTTCTCAACCGGCTCATCAAATCATTAAATTTTAAATCACTAACCATTGAAGACTTGTCTCCATCCTTTTTAAAAAGAGGAATGGATATGCCTTCTCCCGCCTTCTTTGTCCATCGTGGTAAGATATATTTCGGAGGAATATTTTCAACATCTTTTTCACTGAAAATTTTTAATACATGACGACACAATATACCTTTGAATTCAAACAAGTGACACTCACAAGAGACCTCCCATGTCTCAACATCCAACGTTACAATAAATGCATCATTAGTGTTATGAAAACTTGATACCTTGTACTTGCTTGAGGATCCACTTTTCTCCAACTTCTTTTTCTTCAACTTGGGGCACTCCATAAGCTCGTCTTGAAATGAATTGAAGATCTTTCGTGTGTACACATCAGCAGCATGTTCTTCCAGTGGAGATTTCAACTTCAAAATTGGGGTTTTGTATATTGAAGTAAATCGCTCTGCATGCTCCGCCTTATATCGATGCTCAAGAGCATGCTCATACTTGACCACAAATTCTCTCAAAGTGGTGCCTTTGTTAAGAAAAGAATCGAAAAAAGAGTGTATGCTCTCACATCTTTGGGTGGTATTCATACCGGCATAAAATATGGTACGGTTGTAAATGGGAATCCATGATTGCCGAATATCAAATAAATTATTCAACCACTCATTCTCCATAAGCTTATAGTCTTTCATAATCCTCTTCCATTCATTATCAAATTGCTCAATAGTGATTGAATAATACAAACAATTCTTCATATCTCGAGAAAATGGTGAGTTATCCTTGTAGAGGGAACCATATTTTTCTGGAAATTTATTCATGATGTGCCAAAGGCAAAATCTGTGGGAAACGGTTGGAAAAACCTTTCTTATTGCATTTTCAATTGCACGATCTTGATCCGTGAGGATTGATACCGGTAACTTACCACCCACTGCATGTAGCCAAGTCTCAAATAACCACACAAATGTTTCTTCTTGCTCATTTTGCAACAAGGCGAAGCCAAACATGATGGATTGGGTATGATTATTGACACCAACAAAGTTTTCCAAAGTCAAACTATACTTATTAGTTTTATAAGTTGTATCAAAGACCAACACATCGCCAAACCTCTCATAGTACTGACGAGCGGTTGAATCTATCCAAAAGAAATTTATCATTCTATGCTCTTCATCGGTTTGGATTTCATAAAAGAAATTTGGATCTTGTAATTTCTTCTCAATACAATATTGCACCACGCATGTACATCTCCACTGTCCAAATTCTTCCTCCTAAGGTCCCTTCTGTGATTCTAACAATCTCTTTATGAAATATTTATGCTTGTATCACAATTAACAATATCCGGCACTCTACCAATAGGAAGATCTGTTTCGCTAAACTTCTCCACTATACTTTTTGCCACAGCCGGCATCCCTCCCGGTTGTCTTAAGTATTTTCGACTATTGGGACTAACCAAAAGATGATTGTGTTCCTTTTTACTCTTTCCAACCATCCATATTCCATTCTTATTTGACACACTTATATATACTGGACAACCACTTCTACGGGTTAAGGTTTTTCTACTCTTCTTTTCTTGATCCAAAACAACAACATCATTTGATTTTTTTCTCTTCCCAAAATCCAGCACAAGAGCACACATACTATCGGTAACAAATTTTATCCATATGTGGAAATTTAATGGTCCTTCTTACCCGTACAGTAAATCCCTCCAAAATAGCAAATTTGTAATAAAAACTCTCAAACTCTTCAAGTGACCCAAATGACATGCCTTTCCAGGGGACAAGATCATTAGCACTCTTCTTATTTGTATCATCTTCATGAATAAATTATGTCTCCATTTCCTTCTCATCATCCATAGAAGCATCATCCTATTAAAAACAATGTTCAATGAGAATTTGTATAAATACATTTTTTAATTCAAATTTTATTATGATAAGTATGAAAATTCTTGAACATTATTTTGCATAATTATATTACTTATTTATATATTAAAGTGCTTCCAATCTCCATACATAATCTGATTTTTGATTGAACTCCAAATTAATTTGACTATTTCTCAATTAGCCAAAACAGAAATTGAAATTTTATCTGTTGGTGGTGCCTATGCTCTCAGAGGGAATTCATTTTCAAAAAAATTCTTGTGCACGTTGCACACAGAAAGTAGATTGAAAGAAAATTTTCATGTGCTCTCAGAGGGATTTGCATTTAGTGATAAGATTAAGTATCTTGATTGATATTCGAATATTGTAAATCTTGTATTTTGAAGAAATTTAATTGGAATTTAAAGAAAATAAATTACGTCAAAAAATGAAGATGGTGGTGACGAGGGCTCGACGGAGCTTAAAAGCATGCTGGCTCGGTTGTCGGCATCGCAGAAGGAGCAACTTCAATGGAATCTTCGTTCATTGCAGAAAAAGGAGAAGGAGAAAGAAATTTGGCAACTTCACCCACGGTAGGAAATCAAAGAATCTTCTAGAAATGGAGAGGATAGTTGGTTTTAATTTGCTGTTAATTTTGTTCACTGGAGAGGAAAGAAAATACTGGGGCGCTCTTTTTTGGAAATGAAGAGTTGGAAACAAGAAAGAATCTGAGGCGTTCATCTCAATGAGATATGCGGTTCAGAATTTGTACTAAATTTGGAACAAATAATTCTTGGTGCATTTGAACCCTCCTCGAGAATTAAATACATATATGAAATTATTATATAAAATTTCATAATGAGTATGGAGGTTAATTTTACAATACCTATAGTATTTTACTTTAAATTATATAAAAAATGATGTATGAGTACGAAAATTTTGAAAATTAATAAGAATCAATTGACTCTATTTTTTCTTACTTGTCCGACATGTGTGGACTTTCCTTTGGTCAGGAGTGGCAAACAAAATTCGTAGTTTGTTGCTCATCCAAGTCTGGCTCGAAAAAACTTCGTTCGATTCAAACTCGGCTCGTCATCAGTGAGTTCAAACTTGATTCAGTTCTGCTCGTGTTAATTTGACTTGTTTTTCAGCTCGCTGCAAGAAGAAGATAGTAATTAATTAATTTGGCTAAAATCAAACTTGGCTCGATATAAAGCCGTCAAAAGGTCAATATTTTTATTCGGGTCGTTGTCAGTTTTGTGAATTCCATTGATATATTTCCAACTAAGTGCTTTTATTATTGAAATCAAGTATTAATTTA
The DNA here is from genome assembly GCA_024447775.1 of Carex cristatella. NCBI lineage: Eukaryota > Viridiplantae > Streptophyta > Magnoliopsida > Poales > Cyperaceae > Carex > Carex cristatella. The sequence continues at coordinate 3,803,258 of JAJHPF010000008.1, read as the reverse complement.
TTATTGATAAAAGTTTTTGTTTAAACTGTTCAGGAGGTTGGTCAAAAGAATTTGATGAGCGTAACTCTAAATTTTTATTGAATTAGTTTCAAATGACTAATTCAAATTACTAAAACAGATCTATTTTACGAGTAATATGTGGATATATAAAAAAATTTAAAATTTGAAATTAATTTAGCAGAGAGTCAAGAGATAAATAATAATAAAAAATAATTGTATTAAAATAATTTATAAATCTTCATTTTTTACCGCTTGATCTTATACTAAACGAATTTCAAAATTTTGAAGGTATATACATCACTCTTAAAAAGTAGATGAGTCTCAACAATTTGAATTTGTCTTTCGAAACCAATCCAATAGATTTTAAAGTTTTATCTATATAATATATTATTTTTATCGATGAATTGTTCTTTCAATTTTAGTTCCACATAAAAACATCTCATGGAGTTTAAAATAAAAAAACAACATGAGTCCACACTTTCTTCTAGTCATTATTTCACAATCCTTTTGATCGAAATATTTATTTTTGAAAAAGTGTTTAGCAGTGTGAAATGGAATACGTTATTTTTTTTATGTAATCTCTATCCATAAAACTTGTTTATCAGTGTGAAATAATAGAATAGGTAGTTTTGGTGTAATCCATATCCATGACATATGTATATTGGGATATGTTTTAGAACTGGACACGTTGCAATGCGTAATGCACCTGACAAGTATAATTAAATTTTATTAGGTTTGAATATGAGGATGGTTTAAATGCACTGGTTTTATGTTTTAATTATGCTCTGCGTCTTTATTTTCATTTTTTAAATTCAAATAATCGATCTGAACTGCGCAAAATAATTATTACAATAAAATATACTTGGAGACCAAATTTTACATTTTTTAGAATCTGTTTACTATTTTTTTGGTAGGTACAAAATCTCAGTTTTCAGGAAATCTTGGACCATCCAAAAAAGCGATATTATACCTACAAAAAAAAATAGTAAACAAATTTAAAAAAAATGTAAAATTTGATATCCAAGCATATTTTATTGTAATAATTATTTTGAGCAGTTCGGATCGACTGTTCAGATTTTGAAAACAGAGATAAAGATGTGGAGCACAAATTAAACTGTTAGATAGGAAGGAATTTGATTCCTTGATTATTGGACATGCTTTAAACAAATTAAAAACTGTGAGATCATAATATTTTTTATTTTAGAACAAAATTCTCGGGATCAATTAGTTATTACATATGAATATGTTGAATTGGAACATAAGAGGAATGAATGTTGCTAAAAAAATAAAAAATTCTTATAGACATTTTAAAGATAATGAGGTAGAATTCTTATAGATCCTCATGGAGTAGCAAGTCCAGATAGATATCTTTTAAATTTTATCAGTTTTTTTTAGATCTCATCAGGCTTGAATTAATGTTAATGTGTTCTAAATTTCATTATAGTTCTTTGGATCTTAAACATTTCAATAAATCCACCATTTGTTTGATTCCAAAGATAAGAATGCTAGCCATTTAAAACAATACATATCCATTGGCTTGGTCAATTGCAATTTTAAAATTCTATCCAAACTCTTAAACCTCTCATGCATAAACTCATAGATGTTATTTAGTCCTCATTTTAAAAGGAAGATTCATTTTAGATAACGTTGTGTTGAGCCAAAAACTTATCCATTATCTCAAACAGAAGTGATCAATCAGGAGTGGTGATCAAAATAGATTTTCAAAAGAAATACGATAAGATTCACTGGACATATCTATTATACGTTATGAGCGTTATGAGCGGTAGAAACTTTGGGCATATATGGCTAACTTGGAATACATATTGTCAATCTTGTATCAATGTTAATGGACATTTGACACAATACTTTGATTGCAAATAAAGGAGATGAGACATGGAGATTCCCTTTCTTCCTTTTATATACTTGCTGTAAATACTCTTAGTAGGCTATTTTTTAAAGGAGACAAAAATAACACATTAAAGGTCTAGGTCCATTATGCTTTAAACATGATTCAACAATGAGCCACAAAATATAGAGAAAGCATGATGGATCATGATCACTTTTCAGGATTTGTCAAGATTTAGGGTTTAGGGTTCAGAGTTCAGAGTTCAGTTTGGTCCGGTCCAGATTTGAGACATGGTTTGAGTCGGAACCACGTGTGGTCCGGTCTGATTTTGAACCGGACGGTTCATTTCAATACACTATACCTGACTAGCTAAAACTGGTTTTTGTACTAATTATTTCATTGCAATGGAAAGGGCCTTAAGCGCCTTATTTCAAAAAAAAAAAAACAGATCGTGCTTCTTCAACTCGTTGAGTTAGGTTGTCAATTTTATCATTATATTTTGTTTTTAAAAAAAAATCAAACGTGCATAAATTTTCTTTGAGTCTGATTTTAATTTAAAAATGTAAATACTTTCTGAGAAATATAATCGTAATTTTTTTAAGTATATACTACTATATCATGGCCATTTCATCAATATGTAAATACCGACCATATTTTTTCTATTACAATAGTTTAGGTAAACATTATATATACATCTAATTTTTATCATATAAATAATTAACATAAAGTAAACAAATTATTTTTTAAACAATTAATTGTGTTCATGAAAAACCAACCATTTTTAATCACATGCTGAGAAAATGTATAAACGTCATTTTTTGTGTAAATTTGAATTTCGTAAAGTAACAGTATACATGATGTAAAAGTCAAACAAAATATTTATTCTTTATTATACATACTAGATGTAATTTTCCATTAAAGTCTTTTTATTGAATTCATATACATCCAAATCACAAACTAAAATATATTTTACGAAAAACTTTCCCTGGATTATTTTAGTTAATAGCTTGTAACCAGGAATACATTTTTTTTCTTTTTAAAATTTACAAAACGTGAAAATTATTTTAAGTTCAAAAGACTAATAAATATAAAATATTATGAATATGAAAATAAAATATATTGGTATTTAATTCAATTCGTCTGCCGGAATTTGAGTCACTAAATTTTATTCTTTGTCACGAATTAGTCACTCAAATTTGATTTGTTTTTCTATAGTCCCTTAAAATTTTAATTTCCCAATCAAGTCACAATCTAATTGTTTCCATCTAAAAAATTAATAAAATATTTTTTTCGTTAGTATTTTAGACACAATGAGCATATTCCGTTAAAATTTTAAACGAAATAAGCATATTATAATAATATTTTAGACATAAAAGTTATAGAATTATTTGATTGTGACAAATAAAAAATTCAGTGGCTCCAAATAAATAAGTAAAACTTGACTACGTGAGTGAGTAATTCGTGATAAAGAATAAAGTTTAGTGACATCTTACCAAATTTCCAAATTTCCTCTAAAAATTGTATTGGTTTTCCTCTTATGTGAACAAAATATTAAAATATCAAGGTTTCCTACATCTCGAAATGTAGGGACCTTTAATATTTTAATATTTTGAAAATACCATGAATTGAAATGTAGGAACCTTGAGTAGGTGGTTGTTGAGGGAGGTGCTAGCTGAGGAAGGTTGAGTATACATACATACATCAATTGAATGTTAGCTCTGAGCTTCTCTGTCTGACCCATTAACCAGTAGCCGCGTCAGTGCGTCACACACACCAAAAATCAGGGATGAGGCACAAGTCTTCACACGTGGAGGATGCTGATAGAGATAAGCAGCTTCACACGCCTTCGTGCGTGACCTATTTCAAAAGGATGGTCCATATCAATCCATGGCATGGCATCCTGTGCTAATTTAATATATAGACGTTTCGCCTCATCCCATCTACCTCTCAAAGTCAGAACTAAGAACCATTCTATTTTATTATTCTATATATCTATTCCCAGTAAAGCTTTATTTGATATCACTATAATATCTTCAGGAGATAGGAGTAGGTCCGATGCCCATCGGATCTATTTTTAGGTTCAATTAGCTCTAATACCGTACGATTATTATTGAGATTTGTGCGCACAGAAACTGAAAATACTTGTACGGATTTTAATGAGTTCGCACGAATCTTGATGCAGATCTAGTGATCATTTCACTCATCAAAAAAGGTAGGTCCGATGGGCATCCGACCTACTCTCAATTCTATCTTCAGATGTTCCAAAATCAATCCAAATATCTCCGACTTTTTTTTTTATTAATATCCAACATTAAATAAAAAATTCCAAATGTATTCACAAAAGTTGGTATTTATAAAAATAGCCGATTATCATTTTTTTTTACAACCAGTTATTTTTTGGCTGGTTCTAAACTTTTTTTATTAGAAAATGTTATGATAAATTTATTTTTTGTATTGAAATATTATAAATATTTTTTATATATATTTTTTAAAATAGATAGGATACTATATAATTTGATTTATTAAAAAAACTGTAACAAATAACTTGGATCAATATTTTTCAGGCCGGACTTTTTCAGGTTGTAAGAAAAAATAAATATTTCTTTGTGTTATTGGAAAAAAAAAGTTTTGAATTTAAGTTATTTATTCCGGTTCAAAAGTCAATTCTAGATAAATATAGAAAATATTGTGGTCTTTCTATTTTTGAAAAAAGTAAAAAATTTATCTGACTTTTGTCAGATGAAATTATTTCTTGCAAAAAAATTCAAAATAGATACGAAATTTTAAAAATTATATGTACTAGAAGGATCAAAATATTTTATGTATTTATCTAGAAGTGACTTTTAAACCGGGATCAATAACTAAAATTCAAAGAATTTTTTTTAAATAACACACAAAGAAATATTTTAATTTTTCTTACAGCTTAAAAAAATTCGGCCTGAAAAATGTTGATCCGGATTATTTGTTGCAGTTTTTCTAATAAATCAAATTATATATAGTATTCTATCTATTTTTAGAGAAATATAAAAAATATTTCTAATATTTCAATACAAAAATAAATAAATCATAATATTTTCAAAAAAAAAAAATTAGAACCGACCAAAAATGTCCAGTTGTAAAAAAAAATTGGGAAGCGGCCATTGTTGGCCAGTCTGGGAATTTTTATAAATACTCAACTTTCATGCATACATTTGGAATTTTTTATTTAATGTTAGATGTTAATAAAAAAATGTCAGCAAATATCTTGTCTCTACTTTCCAGATTTTAATTTCCAGGTCCAAAAGGTTAATAAAGTTTTTGGAAGATAAAAGGATTTATATTCCGCAAGGATACCAAGTACAAAGCATTAACAGAGCAGTTTTGACTTTGCAATGCTGTTTTGATTTTTATAATTTGTGCACTGCACGAAGCCAAAATTGCTCTGTTCAAACTTTTATCTCAACTAAAATGACCCTTTTTATTTTCACCATCCTTGATTAGTTGAGTGCATTGACATAAAAGCGCAAGAAGCACAGGTAGATAATTGAGGGAATATACGGCCAACCAATAATTTTTCAGAATATTCTACGAGTAGGGTAGGTAAGTGGCGTAACACAATACAATTCTTTCCCCCTCAATTCGCGTTTAATTAACCACCAGTTGACAATGCGTAGGATAGCAATGCTTTATTTAGGTCCCACCACGTGCACCGCTTAAAAACGGAAAGGATGCAAGTTGTTAATTCGAACTGGACACGTCCAGTTGTGCTTTTCCCCTAAGATTACTTTTTGATTTGATTAAAGTTGCTTTCTTGAGCGCCAACTTGATTTCTTTAATGAATAAAGGTTTGACTTTGTACTGCTTCGAAATAATTATATACAAATTATGTTCAAAACATAGAAGTAAACAGAGGAACAGCCTGCCCAAAACATGAGTCACAACTTGATCATTTAGGACCGCACTTTCCTGAGTTCTAAAATTATTCTACTATAAATTTAAACTCTTCAAGAAGTGAAACAAGAGGGACTGCCGCAGTGAATTTTATAGATATATCATGTGTCATAGATCAAGTAGCAAATGGCCACATAGCATGTGCATAGCACGATCAATGACAATGACAAAAACCAGACGGAGAAGAGGCGCTCGACATCCCGTGGGAACAAGACACCGGCTTTAGTTCAGGCAACCCAATAGCCTTCTTCAGCTCGTTGAATCGATTTGAATCGAAATTGTTGGTTTTCATGAGACGCTTTTGCTTGGAAGCAAAGCGACTCTGAAAGAATCCTTCAAAAGACGGCTCCTTGGCCGTTCTAAGGAAGAAGGTGTAACCGGCCATGAAGTACAACGAGGTCACATAGAAGCAGATCGGCTCCATTACGTCCCATGACAGTTCCCAGAATGTCAGGCGCATAAATGCAGCGGTCTGGATTACCAGAAAGCCCAAACCACACCAAAGTTCTCTTCGGACCTGGTCCACGGCTTGTTGGTCGATCACAGCCTTTTGATCCTCCAATGTCTTTAGTTCACCTAGCAATGGATCAGAAAGTGTCGGTTTTGATTGTGGGATGATGCTCTCGATCGCTTTGATCACCTGCGAAATTAGAGAAAGACCAGGAAAAAAAAGTTGACATCTTCTGCTCTTTCGCAATTAAAGAGCACAATTGTTTTTTTCAAATGGTCAGAGGATTACTGGTTATATTACATTAGATCCTTGAACCATGACAATTTCATTTTCACACCATTGGATTTGGAGGGAGACTGCCTATCTAATAGTGCTGTTTTATTATAATAATCTTGGTTGATGAATTGTCCTACAGAATAATAGCCAAATGTAATACATGTTTAAAGTGGTCAAAATAATATTTGACAGAATTAAATGCAACAATAGAAGATTGGATGTACTACATGCCTCCTGCAATTGTTTATTTTTGGCTAAACAAAAGAAGAAATCCCAAGATATACCCAAATTTCAGTAGTAAAAATGAAGAAAAAAACTAAAAGTTCGTTAAGCCATCCAAAATCAAAATCCAAATATAACACGTCTCTAATGACTAAATCCCAACAATAGAAAAAACATAACTATCATGCCAATGAGAACAAAATGCAACTGACGTGCTATTTAAGTTGGAGAAAATAATGTTTCTTCCTTATCATAATTGATTATGAGACTTTAGGGCAATAATAATGTAAATTATCAGTAGCAAGCAACCATGATCTGGAAGGAACATTCTAAAACCACAGACAAAGATAATTAAGAAATGAGTTCTCCTTTGTTGTAGTTATCTGAGTGCCCAATGTTGTGCTCTCTCAAATTAAATGAATACAATTGATCAGATAACCATCTAAACAGCCTGTGCCATTGCTGTCATGTGGAACCCAATAAGACCACACAAGAAGATGGTCCCAGTGTCAACAATATTATTTTTATTCTTATTTTACTTCTTCTTTTGTGATAAGTTCTAGCCTTCTATGCAGTGCCAACAAAACCAGCTCACATCAAATGCCAGAATCCAATAGGATATGGACTTATCATTATTTGCAATAACAAAAATGCTGCCATTGAACTGTGACATATTATGGGAACTTCCAAAGAGAAATGGTTGGATTTTCACACAAGCAGTACCATAATTTATGACAGCATTTTTAATGGCAGCAGGTCTAAACTTAAAATAACTAAATTTAATTTTGTTAATTTAAAGGGACCAAAAAGAATCTAATGACAAAAAACTGTTTTGTTGTTAGTATTTATTCTTAGTAATATGCCAGCAGTATCAAAAGGATAAGGTCAAAAGGATTTTCTGTGGCACAGCAAAGTTCTAAGACAAATATACCATGGGTCTGACAGAGAGCCTAAGGTCATATATCAAGATATCTTATGCACTACAGAATCGGTGCCACAGTATATAGATCTCCGCGTAAACAACAGCTCACATTCAAAGCCTAAACTCAAAAGGCACTTAGCCATCAAACACTTAACCTCACCATCAGACACTTTTGAGATATTGACTTAATCAGAATTGAAGGAAGCACAAAATCAAACGGAAATTAGTAGATCTATGAGGATCAAATCAAAATTTGGGCAAAACGGCAACATGAGGTGGAAAAGGGCTCTCTTATGAAACTCAACTACTAAATAATAATATAATATTCTTCACTTTTTGAAATTGTGTATATACCCAAAAGATTTTATTTATGATGTTCTTCAATTAAATCAAGGGTTAGTTTGAATTATTTTCCTGTGAAATTATTTTGTTAGAAAACTGTAAAGAAAATATTGTGAGAAAAGTGTCGGTCCATCTTTCGCCGGAGTTACTGGTGTCCTCTAAAATACGTACACTGGTATCAGACAGACACCCCCTTCATTATTTCATTCCTTCCTGTTGGGGAAATACAAAACACCACACGCGAAAAAACCTCATCAGATCTCGGCCACAATCAAGAATCCGGATCCTCTGAGGTAACTCAAATTTTGAGTTTGGATCCGGACCGTCCGATAAAAATCAGGACCGATCCAGCCCAAGGTAAAATGCACTGATCTTTTGAATATTCGTGCCAAATAGATCAGACGGTCCGGATCTAAACTCCAAATTTGAGTTACCTTAGGTGATATAAATTCCAGAATCAAACTCTACTAATTGTCTAATTCCTACCAAACACAACAAAGGGGGGAAACGGGAAAAAAAAACTTTGAATAATAGAGAAGATCATCGTACCAGTTCGGGCCTGAGAAAGACTGTGTCACCGAGAACGATAACGGATCCGGATTGGTCGAGTGAGTGGGCGATCTGCGACCCAGTCTCTGCTCCGCCAGCAGCCTCATTGCATATTTCAATGAACTCGGTGTACGGCACGGATGTGCCTGGCAGGGCCTTCAGCTTGGCTCGCACAGCTTCCATCTGTGATGCACGCAACACCTTCCTGGCCTCGGCAATTGTGAGCTTGATCTCTTTTTCGTCATTATCTGATTCGGGTTTGCTGGGAGGAGGGGAGAGACAGTCGAGTCGGATCCTTGTCTGGTTGAGTGACTTGATCCCATCCGACAGATGGGTGCCAGAAGGCAAGTAGGGAAGGTGATCAGGTGGAAGTGCTGGTTGAAAAATGGGACGCTTTTGGAGGAATCGGCGGAATGAGCCGGAATTGTCTCCGGAAACGGTGGCGGTGGCGGTGGTCGACGCAGACCGGATAATGCGTGCGAAACGCTGGGCTAGGGTTCTACTGAGAGTCGCCATTGACGAAACTCTCTCTTGGTAAGCGTTTGAGTTAAACGGGTTATCGGAGTCCCTATAAGGGAAAAAAAAAAGAACGAAGTTGGCCTGAGCAAGGAGAGTAATTTGTGGTGGGGAGCTTTTATAGGTATAGGGGGTCTGGAGCGCGAGACGAACCGATTCGGCGATAAAGTTTATGTTTCGTTTTATTCGTTGTATCGGGTGAGATAACTGGAATAATTGGATGACACAAAACATATATAAGCCGGGCAGCCCGAGCTATATGAAACACGCACGAAAGAGTGCCATCATTGACTCGTCGTATGTGACGCTCCCCGAGAAATTCGGAATCTCGCAGGGTTACGAGATGGTTTTGTCCAAGCATCTTTACTTGCAACGGACGCAAATTACTTCCTCGTGGTTCGTGAGCTGTCATGACGTTCCTTTTAACAAGAAACAACTCACGAGATGATAACTTGATAAATATCGGATGGGAAAAAGGATTCTGCACTGAGAAAACTATGCGGGGAAGTTCATGTATGTGGTGCGATCACAACCGTCCGTGTGAAATCGAACGGATCTAGGCGAAAAAGTTAAGAAAACATTATGCCTGTGTTAGAACGCGTATCCTCTGCATTAACTCAAAAGGAAATCTCTTGAATTAATTCATCTCAACTTGTGATTTTAAATAGGAAAAATTTTCTCCATGACACCTCAAAACTTAAAAAACACCAAATTGCTACTCAAAAACTTAAAATTATCAAATTGCCACTCCAAAACCATTCAAATTATGAAATTGCCCCATTTATACATTTAATATACGTAATTTATTAAATTTATTCTGAAAAGTGTTGTATAAAAAACCTATTTTCATATTTCCCAAATTACCCTTCATTTCATCAGAGAAAATTAGAAACGGAGAACTCCAATCCCCTTCCATGTCTTCCTCCCGTAATCCCTAGCACCCTTGATTAAAATGCTGGATACATGGATACATTCTCAAATCTTAATTAAAATGCTGCATCCATGTACATATCAGGTCAATAAACTCATAGTGAAGTAATTCACCACAATGTATCTTCATGATAAAAAATCCTAATGGAAATATATTTCCATTCAAGCTCATTTCATATACTAGTACTGACTACAAAACAGGTACTGTACCAGTACCGACTACCAGGTATTGTACCAGTACCGACTATAAAACAGGTACTGTATTGTACCAGCCTTAGGGAATTTGGAGAAGTGGTGGCAATACATTGCCGGGAAGAGGGGAGTAGGCGAGGAGGCAGTGGCGGACTGATGGAACTCCTTGCGTTGGGTTGGGTCTGGGTCCAGAGCGTGTAGGGTGGAGAGCGACGGAGGTGGATCGGCAAACCCCTTCAGAGGCAGAGGCGATGGACTCTTCTTCAGAGATGGCTGCTCATGTGGTGCTTCCGCAGCCCAGGTGGTGCTTCGACGGGAATGGGAAGGAATCAGATTTAGGGTTAGGCGAAGGGAATGAGAAGGAATCAGAGGTGGATCAGTGGATCGGCGGGGTGAGCGGATCGCGCTAGGCGCTAGCTGATTTTCTATAACTAGCGAGTGAGAGAGAGAGAGCGCAAGAAATATTAGAGAAAGGGAGAAACGGAAATGAAGGGTGCTAGAGATTACGGGAGGAAGACAGGGAAGGGGACTGAAGTTCTCTGTTTCTAATTCTCTCTTGATGAAATGAAGGGTAATTTGGGAAATATGAAAATACGTTTTTTATACAACACTTTTCAGAATAAATTTAATTGATTACGTATATTAGATGTATAAATGGGACAATTTCATAATTTGAATGATTTTGGGGTGGCAATTTGATAATTTTAAGTTTGGAGTGACAATTTGGTGTTTTTCAAGTTTTGGGATGGCATGGAGGAAATTTTCCCTTTTAAATATAGTCACTGACATCTAATTTTAAAACAGGTTTTTTTTAATATTTGTACAGATTTAGTGTACACGAATCTTAAAACAGATCGGATGATCCATATGCATTATATTCCCTTTTGAGTTAATGCAGATACGAATTCGCCAGTGTTACAGTTTTACTTTGTGTGACTTTTTAACACGTGTAATGACAACAGAGAATAATGCTTCCCCAGTAATAATCTCCCCCTACAAAATGAGAAAGCTTAGATAAATTCAAATAATTTTAGTAACGGTTATGAACGGTAATATTATATTATCTCTCTATATTTTATCAAGGAGGTCGAATATTGGAATTAATATAATCTAAGAAAAAAAATTCATAAATCAAAATTGAGATACTGAAAAAAAAATTATAGTACTTAATTATGAATTTATCATAAAAATTCCAATATATTACAATTCGGAATATTTATGATTCTAGATCCCAAAATTACTACGGTATCCTTTAACCATTAATGGCACGGAATTTATAGAAAGATTTTAATGGCACGAATCTTGATGAAATACAGTCCACTAGATGCGTTTTATAAATATTATAATGCGGTTAAGCATACGAATTCAATCAAGATTTGGTAAATTAATAGCCGTACGTCCAAAAAGAACGAAAACTATTATATTTAAATTATCGAAATTGTTTCTGTAAATGGGGATATAAATTATAAATACTTTCCTAATTTAATTTCCTCCAACAGCTCAGAAAAAGCTTGACAAATATCATGAATTTGCGGTTTTCTCGGGATATAAATTATAATTACTTTCCTAATTTAATTTCCTCCAGCAGTTCAGAAAAAGCTTGAAAAATCCCATGAATTTGCGGTTTCTAAAGATTTGAGAAAACCAGTTACATGCGTCTCTGATGATGTTTTATATAACCTTCCAAAATTCATTCATGAAATTTCGCAAGTATTATTGTCCAGAACGCAACAAGACTACGCGCTTTCCGTGTACAAAATATACAAGTCAGATAGGCAAATAATAGGCAATTAGATTAGTTTGGTTTGGGTGTTACATCAAATAGCACAAGAACTTTCGTGTTATTTTTTTATTTTATTTATTGGATATGTTTTAAATAAAAATTTAAAATTATTGAAACTAATCTACTTTAAAAGTTACGTACTTACATGTAAAATTTATAAATTTTCGAATTTATTTAGTATAAAGTCAAGTGATAAAGAAATAGAGATTTATAATTTAATTTTGATGTATTTATTTTTCATAATATTTTTTCTACATTACTTTGTACTAAATAAAGTCTAATTTTTATGAATTTTATTTGTAAACATATTATTCGTGAAGTAGATCAATTTTAACTGTTTGAATTCATCGTTTAAAACCTGTATGATAGATTTCAAAGTGATAATACGACATGTTATATTATCGATGGCTCGTCATCTAAACTCCAATTAAATATACAAATTGGACATTACACAATTAAAAATAGAGTAAATTTCACCGGACGTCGCTAACTTGTGTTTTACATTTGTGAAGGGAAGAACTTGCATCTTACATTTGTAAATGAAGTTTGGGATAGGATAAATTTTATTAGAGATTACTAAATTTTATCCTTTGTCACAAATTGGTCACTCAAGTTTGATTTGTTCCAATCAATTCACTAAATTTTTCATTTGTTACAATCAAGCCACTATATATTTTTTCTGTCCAATATACTAACGGAATATTCTCATCCTGTTAGTATTTTTGACGGAATATGCTTATTCCATTAGTATTTTGGACGGAATGAGCATATTCCGTTAATAATTTTGGACGAAATGGACATATTCCGTTAGTATTTTTTGGTCGGAAAAACTATAAAGTGACTTAATTAGAACAAATAAAAAGTTTAACAACTTAATTAGAACAAATCAAATTTGAGTTACCAATTCGTAACAAAAGATAAATTTCAATGACCTCTAGCAAAATTTATCCTATCCCAATTTTACAAGTTCTTTCCTTTTAGTTTGACATGGATAACTTTAGAATGAATTGAGAGTAGGTCCGATGCCCATCGGACCTATCTTTTTCGATGGGTTAAATGACCATCATATCTGCATCAAAAATCATGCGAACTCATTAAAATTCGTGCAAGTATTTTTCAATTTCCGTGCGCACAAATCTCAATGATAATCGTACGGTGTTAGAGCTAATTGAACCTAAAAGTACATCTGATGCCCATCGGACCTACTCCTATCTCCTTTAGAATATATTGTTAAGGGAGTCATTTGTTAAAATGTTTATTTACATTCGTGGTGAATTTTTTTGGTATAATTTTTTTATTCTCATAATATCCTATAATCTGAGCATGGAGTTGAATTTAAAATTGAGTAAATTAGCAGGGGAAGATTCACATGTGTCCAGAGACAACTGCAGGTCTGGACTGAGTTTGTTGCCTCTAGAATTTTATTTGAAATTTGAGTTAAATTTTGGACTAAAATTGGAATAAATTATTAGAATTCGGATTGATAATTAGAATTAGAAATTAGAGTATTGAAAATTGTAAGTCAGAAAATTACAATTTATAAATCAGAGCATTGTTTTTTTTTTTTTTTTAATCTAGTATTCAATTTGCTAATGAATTTTAATCCGATTAGCAATTTAAACTTAATTTGCTATTTTGTTTGTCCCGACGAAAAATCTGAATATGTCTCTGTTAATTAGTTCATTTAAAAATTGAATCTTTGAGGGTTAGGACCAGTAAACAATTAGAGGAGTCATAATTACGTCGTTTTATCTACATCTCTTACTATCACTCTGATGTCTGATGTGTGTATAATGTTTTAAAAAAAATGTTTATATTTACAATATTGTCATATTGAGAATAAAAATTATGAATGTTATTTTTTTAGTGTCTATGGTACTATGCATATTATGATTTAGTCCGTAATACAGATTAATATTTTCGTTTTCAAAATTTTAACAGTTGATCCGAACTGTTTAAAATGATTTTCATATGAATATGTACTTGCAGATCAAATTTATATTTTTTAGAATTTTTTTACTATTTTTTAAGATAGTTAGAAAATTACTGTTTTTGGATGGTTTAGAATTTTCAGATCAAGTGATTTTCTACCTATCTTAAAAAATTGTAAAAAAATTCTAAAAAAAATATATAAATTCAGTCTGCAAATAGATATTCATATGAGGATCATATTGAATAGTTCGGATTAACCGTTAAGATTTTGTAAACATTAATATTCATCTTAATTATGAATAACCCCTGATATCTGTAGTACCATAGACTCACTCTTTTTTTTAGGGGGAATTTCATGTACACCCCTCAAAATCTTCAAAAATACATATTTTCCCCTCTAAATTTTGAAATTACATATTTCCCCCTCCAAATTTCAAAAACTCACATATTTACCCATTTTATTATATTTTATATTAAAACACATTCTAAATTCATAAAATACCCATTTTACCCTTTATTAAAAGTATAAAACCCCATATTAAACTCAAATTTGAATCTGAAGGGTTCCTCTACCGTCCGATCCGTCTACATCGCAATAAGATATGTGAGTGTTCACTTCAAGATTCGTGCTGATGTAGTGTGCACGGATCTTAAAGCAATTTTGATATGCATGGTCGCATCAATATCTGTGTATGTTGCTTTAATATTCGTGTGTGTTCGCTTCAAGATTCATGCTGACATAGCACACAAGGATCTTAAAGCAATTCGGACGTTAAAGAAATCTTTCATATTCAAATTAAAGGGAGATGGATGTTTTATGATTTTTAATAAAGGGTAAAATGGGTATTTTATGAATTTAGAATGTGTTTTAATATAAAATATAATGAAATGGGTCAATATGTCAGTTTTTTAAGTTTAGAGGGGAGAAATATGTAATTTTAAAATTTAGAAGGGAAAATATGTAATTTTGAAGTTTTTGAGGGGTATACGTGAAATTCCCCCTCCTTTTTGTACTTACCAAAGTTACCTGGCGCATGGCCCGTGAGCATCAGTATGAAGTGGTAACCAATGCTCGACAACGCATCAGGCTTTTTGTCTTTTTTCTTTTAGCAGATTTTCAGTGACAGGTTTTTGTGGCCTCTGTGCAAAAAAAAAAAATACTATTAGTTATATTCTTCTCCATAAATTTTACATTGAGGTAATTTGTTTTACAATCAAATATATTTTATTTTCATATTCATAATTTTTTATATTTATTCTTACAAACTGATATTATTTTAATGTGCGCACATTATCCTTTTTTTTTTCAAATATGTAAAATTTTAAAATTTTAAAATGTATTCCTGGTATAAGATATAGCTTAAATAACCCAAGGAAATGATATTTGTAAGAAATATCCTATTTTGTGATTTGGTTGTATATAGATTAATACTTTCTCGATAAATCGACTTTTATGGAAAATTGTAGTTTGTATAATAACGGGAAAAAACAACATTTTGTTTGATTTTTGTATCATGTATATTGCTGCATTTTGACGTTTACTAAAAAAGAGAAAGATTAAAATGTAACATTTGTTTTGTGCTCCAACCATGTTTCATATTCTTATCTCTGTTTTAAAAGTCAGAACAATTGATTCGAGCTGCTCAACGTAATTTTTATATTAAAATGTGTTTGGAGGGGAGGGGGGTGGCATTCTATATTTTTTGAATTTTTATTATTTTCTTTTAAATAGTTACAAATTCACCATTTTCATATGATTATTAACCATCTAAAACAATGATTTTGTACCTATCTAAAAAAAATATAAAATTTGATCTCCAAACACATTTTAATATAGAGAACATGTTAAGTGGTCCGGATCAATTGTTCGGACTGTAAAATATAGACAAAGATGTGAAACATGATTAGAGCACATAACCAATTGTGCATTACTGCATTTAACCCTACTCATGCAAAAAATGTAGGCTGAAAACAGAGCGAATTTGGAGTGGATAATGCTAATACCAAATTCATATCCATATTTCAATGAGTTGATACAAATACGAATACGGATAGTAAACAGATGTCAAACTGTAAAACCAAATCTACCTTAAATGGATACGGATATGAAGTGGATAATCCACATATATGAATATGAAACGAATAATTATCGTATAAATAAGTCATATAAATTTTAAGATACAAATATCAATTAAAAAAATAAAAATAAAATAATAAGAAATAAAATGGATGTCTACATTTCCAGGATGGATCTATGAAGGTTTAGGTAGGCAAGTGTTTATCTCTGAATTTAATATATTCTTTTTAAGATTAATACTAATTTTTTTGTATGCCTACTCTTGATTTGATATACTGTTTGTCCCTGGTTCAAAAATATCTTTGATTTGGTTTGCTTTAATCCAATCACTATTCTGATAAAAAAAAATCTGATTTAAAACAAGTTCGAGATTTAAATGCTGGAGAATATGAATGGTAAATAGAAGAAGAGAAAAGTGAAGAAGATGTTTATGACATTGGGATGACATTTAGCTTTTCAAACAATTTGTCTTATTTGGACTCACCAAAAACCCAAACTTGTTTTCTAGACCAAAGTATCACACTCATTACTTCTCTTTCGTACTTCTCTCTATCTTTGAGCTGGAGCAAGCAGTGTAAGCCTTCTTGATATTTTAGATGTTCCATTTCCAGTTCACTATTATCTATTTATTTTTGTCACCAAACATTACATGGGATTATTAATTTAACCTTGTTTGCATTTTATTTGCTTCTTAATTGTTATTTTATTTTATCACATATGTAACATTATTTGTTGTGTATTATTGGAATTTACAATTTAAGTCATATAATTTTGCAATTTACTTTTATTTTTTGTATGCTTTTACTATATTATAAAAACGGGTTACAAAAATATAGTATTGTACCTAATAAGTTAATAAGTTTGAATCCGATTAGCTATTTGAACATAATTAATATCCTATCCTGACGGAGATTCTGAATTCGCCTCTGAGCGCACATGGAGCAGAATACCGGACGTGTGTTGTGAGTTAGTCCCACAATCAACATTCAAGTCAAGTTGAAGCCTATATATAGTACTGCAGTTCAAGTAAAGTAATAAAAGTTGAGAAGCGGAAACAAGTAGTGATTGAAGGAGCGGGAGAAGAAAGAAATTTTGGAGAGGGTCGATCTGAATATGCGATCCGTTTAGTTTTGGAGAAAAGTATTCGTATCCGAATCCGGTTGTTCTGTGCTTATTCAACAAATTATATGGATCTGAATCCAGTCATTATCCGCTCTGTTTAATTCGAATTGAATCTAGAGCGGGTTTGAATCGGATAATTCAAATCTATATCCTTTTGGAGCGGGTTTGGGTGTTCTTAAGCTCACTAATTATTTAGTGAGCTTAATTTCAAAATTTATTAAAATGATTTCAAATAACGAATTCAAACAGTTGAAATTAGACTACTTCATGTGTAATAAATTTACATGTCAAATTTATAAAATTCGAATTGATTTAATGTAAATTCAAGAGGTAAAAAAGGAGATTTACGAGTTAATTTCAATACATTTATTTTTCATCGTTTATTTACCGCTTGACTTTATACTCAATTAATTAAAAAAATTATAAATTGATATGTAAACAAATTCCTGTTCCCGTGAAGTAGATCAGTTTCAACGGCCTGGATTCGTTATTTGAAAGTACTTGATGAGCTTAAGAGCACCTTAATTTTACTCTAAAAAATTTTGAATACATTTTTACAAAGTATGTACAATTTAAATTTAAATTCATCTAGCATAAAATTTATAACACGTTTTATTTTTTTAACTTATTATAAAATATAACAATAAAACGACAACCAAATAAACGAGTTGAAGCAGCACAATTAATATTCAAACCTAATAAAATTTTGATTATTCTCCTTTGGCGCAGGGCAACGTGACGAGCTCTAAAACATTACCAGGTATAAATGTGTCATGGTCTCATGGATATGTATTACATCATAAATACTTATCCTATTTCACACCGATAAACGCGTTTTATGGATAGGGATTACACCCAAAAAATACATATCCTTTTTCACCCTGCTAATCCGTTTTAAATTATAAAATATTTTGATCAAAAGATTTAATGACTAGAAGAAAGTGTCAACTCAATATCATGAAAAATATTTAACAATGAATTAAAATTCAAAGACTAATTCGTTGTCAAACAAAGTACTATTACATATAATAAAGACATTTTAACCCAAATCATAATGCAAACCTCCTAAGCATTTAAAACAGATATTTGTATTAAAAATAACTGAAAATAATAAAACACTTAATTGGGTTGATAACGCCGAATAAACTATTGTAATGTAATTTTATTTTATATGGAAGATAAAAGGTATAAATATTATAAAAATTATAAAATATAAAACACGGATTTTTTTTTTTTTTTTATGGCTTTAGCCGTCACTAATTAAACTTTAGATCCGCCCTTGATCAGAATCAACAATTTTATTTGTTCAGAAAAATAATTAGTGCCCTTTAGTAATGCAATTATGGATTGTTGTTGGCATTCACTTACTGTTGAACAACCATCCACCTAAAATTCTCAAAATTAGTTGAACTAAAAATAATAAATGAAAACATTATTATAAAATTAGCGATCAGTATGGGTAGATCTTGAATTCTTTGTCATTTCTGGGCTGGCTGGCTGGCTGGAACCGATGATTTTGCTATCGGTTTTACTCTATTGTCATCGGTATAGGTAGATCTCACATTCTTTGTCATTTTTGAATAAATTGTTAATTTGTTTTGTATATTAATAAAAATATCGGCGGATACTGAGCCATCGATATAAATTAATTTACCAAATTTTATTAAGTATTGTTTCTGATTATCAACTTAGAAGAATTTGAAAAATGTGCCGATCGCTAATTTTATTTTTTATTAAAGCATATTCAAATATTAATATATTATTTTTTACAAAAAATCTCAACTTATGTTTCATATTTATTTACATGGGATGGGGCCACAAATATTTATATAATCAAATAAATAAAGTAAATATGTAATTCTTCATCTTTAGTATTACTTTAAATTATATAAAAAAAACATAAAAATTATCAAAATGGAACAATTTATAAAATATAATCAATGAAAACCCCTTCTAGTTTTATTTTTTAGAATCTTCTCGAAGGATATATTTTGATATTTTTAATTTTGAAGAAATAAAATTTTATTAGTTCTCCTCCAATATCTTAAAACTAATAATTAAATATGTTTGGTATCCACTTCAAATAACAAGATGTTTTTGTTCTTGTTAAAAGCTACTTTTAATTTATGTGATGTAAGTCATGTAAATAAATGTTCTTCTTTAATACAAATATTAGTAGCACAATGTCATTTAACTATAAAAAAAAAGTTTCTCCGAAATTAAATATATAGCGTCGTTGTATGAGCTAAAATTCATTTTTGCTTCACGTAAATGGTAATAATAATATTTATATGTAAGTAAATAAGTATGAAGATTTCAATTCGGTAACACAAGCATGATAATGATTAGCTGAGAAATATTTATTGTATGTTGTAAACTAAATGTGTGATAACAATGTACACATCATGAACCACTAAACAACAAAAAAAAAAAAAACAATGTACACATCAAAGCACGAATCATGTTTTACATTCAAGTTTTCTTTCTCCCAACTAGATAACGAAATTAGTCACGTCACGCTTGTCGTGATCATTTACATAACGTGATCGCATTCGATCAAAAATTACACGTCATGTTACAGTATGAAACATAGAGTATCCAACTTTTTATATATGTATGGAGTATTCAGGTTTTCTTTCTAGTATAGATTCAGTGATATTGATACTTTGATTTTTATTTTCTCTAGTTTAGTCTAATAAATATTTATAATTAAACTTTTTAAAATAATGTCCAACAATTTTTTTAAAAAAAAAATTAACTTAGCAACATATTTACTTATTTTAGAAAATTTCATATTTTTTATATTTTTTTTTTCTAAATTTTCAACAATTTAATTTAATATATAAAAAATTGACGTGACTAATTTACGTCATGTCACGTGTGGTCACGACATGACTACACGTGACATGATCATTCATGTGATATGGCAATCCGCCACCATTTTGGTTTGGTCACGTCGCGTAATGGTGTATCACGTATAGGGGCGGACCCAATGTAGTCCGGGCGGCGCCCGCCCGGATTTTGAGTTTTAGTGGAGATTTATCGGTTCCGATTGGCTTTGCCCCTCCTGAAATTTTTTTTGCCCCCTCTGGATGTTTAATTGGTAATTCGAGATAAATTTACAGTTAAAATTAAAATAAGTTTCTTAAATTATGATTAGTTATTATAATTACAAGTCAGAATGTCAAAAATTATAAGTCAGAGCATTATAAAGTATAAATTAAAGTATTATTTTTTATTAAATACCCAATTAGTTAATGAGTTTAAATCCGATTAGCTATTTAACCCGATTCGATATTTTTTTGCCTCTTCTAACGAAAATCCTGGATCCGTGCTTGATCATGTGTTTTCTTCTCTACTCCCAGCCTCGATGAACAAGGTTTTCTGTGACAACGACGGTGTATATGTCTACATAGCGAGTCAAATCAAGAGTTAAGAAGAAAATTAAAAGGCAGCACAGTTGCCTGTACCGCTGTACGTGATGCGACGCAAGATATCAAAAAGAGAAGATACATGGGTTGTCTGTCAAAACTCAAAAGTGAGTGTAACGGGTTAAAATAAAAGATTAAGGAGGAAATACAATGGGTTGGCAACATGGTTGAATGCACGATCATAGCGGTAGAAAACAAATTTGAACCTGATTTTAGAATGCTATCTCTTAATTATAAAAAAAAATAAAAAAAATTATATCTTTTATTTTATGGTCAATTTTTTTTATTTAATTTAATAGTTGTTATTGACTTCAATCAAAGATAGACACGGTTTTATATTTATTCTGGCTCCATCATTAAATGTATATGTCGGTCATATAATTAAATTTGGGTCAATTGAAAGTTAGAACATAATTATTTTAGTTAGTAACTTGCTCCCCCAAAAAAAAAAAAAAAAAAATGCACATGAAACATGCTTTCCATTTAAGTTCCCTTTCTTTATATTTCTCACTGCCTTAGCTTAGTAAGGTGTCTGTGGAAATAACGGTGTATATATCCATGTAGTGAGTCACGTTAAGGGAGTTAAGAAGAAAATTAACATGCATCACGGTTGGATGTACGTGATGTGACGCTAATATATCAAAACCTAGACCCCATGTTAATCTTATGGACCGAATTAGTGAACTTTGGCTCTTAATGTAATGTATTTTGATGTTCTATCATAAGCACAGTGACAAATAACTAATTCAGATTTAATTTGACAAAGATAAAAATTCGTGATTCAGAAATAATTCAGGTATAATTCACGAATGATTCGGCACCACAAGGAATAAAAATAACCCAATAAAAAATAAAAATAAAAATTTAAACATAATTTTTTTCGCATTTTTTCATGTTTTATTTGATTCGTGTTTTATTCGCGAATAAAACGTATTATATATATTTTTTGATGTTTTATTGAGTGTTGGGTTCAAAAATGTAAAAAATAAAATAAATAAAACGCAAATAAATTTGCTAATAGATCACAAATCATGTTACTGTGATCTAGGTGAAACACTTGCACACAATCATTCATCAAGAAAGAAAGAATAGGGAAAAATTGTGGCGTGCTGCTTGAAATATTTTGCAATTACGAATGGGTCCTTGTCAGAATAAAAACATCAATCTCCATTTTGTAATTCCAAGCTTAAAACTTTTGTGCAATGAACATTAAAAAAATTAGACTTTGCATTGTCTCATTTGTTGGACGATTAGAAGGCAGACATAATAGATCAAATAATAATCTAATTCAAAGATATGAGAAAAACAACAAATAATTTATCCGTATAAAATCTAAACAAATTAATTGAATTGTTATAAGATATAAAAATTAAATTAACAATATTTTTAAAGTGAGACAATGATACTTTGCAACGTGCACATAAGTCTATATAGTCTATACTATAGATTTATATCTACAATTTCAAAGTCCAAACAGTTAAGTCGAACCGTTTAATATGATCTTTATGTGAAAATTTACCTTGACACCAAAATTTAAATATTTTAGAATTTTTGTATTTTTTAATTATGTAGAAAATTACTACTTTAAAATGGTTCAAATGTTTAGATCAGATGATTTTCTATCTATTAGGAAAAATAGTAAATAGTTTTTAAAAAATGTTAAAATTGGTTCTTAGTTACATTTTTTATATGCAGCTAATATTTAACTGTTTGGATCACTTATTTGAATTTTGAAAACGAAAATATTAATCTATAGCACATAATATTAATTAAGCACACTGATAAAAAAATTAGCTTTGTAAAATCTGGAATTACAGTTTAAAACAAGAAATATTATAATTGTATCTAAGTTATTGATGAAAAGAAATTCAGTATGGCTTCTTGTTTTAGGTGAAATGATAGATTTTAGGCCTCTAATTTCAAAAATGGTGAAATTGATTATTTTTCTCACCGCTAAAACAAGAAGCGGTCAACTTCTTAATTAGCGTCACGTTTTGTAGAAAGCTTAAAACACCAAACACATGCTTTGAAGTGTGAACCAATGAAACATCCAAAATCAGATGTAAACATCTAATTATTATCGGCGCGTAATAGATACATATGGAGTGATCTGAACCGTTCATTTGTTGATTAAGTCACGCTACACCGCTTTCTGTAAAAAAGAAATTGTCCTCCTCTTGTTTTAGCCCTCCCCTTAAATAATAATATTTTTAAATACTATTTCTATCACAATTAAATGAATGAGACTATGACAACATGCACATTACGAATCGACCGTTGTTATAAATATTTGAATGCTGAATTTCACATTATTTTTAGAAAATTTTTATTTTATTTTAGATAGACAGAAAATCACTACTTCGAATGGTTCAAATTTTTTGGATCAAGTAATTTTCTACCCATCTTAAAAAGAGAGGCGCTGTTCAATTTGGCTCTCTCGCAATTATTAGTTAAATAATAAGATTTGTCAAATTTATTTATTCAGTACATCTTTATTTTCAAATTATTTGTGATATTGACAAAAAATATCTCATATTATTTGGTAAATTATTTTTTAATACCAACATTTAATAATATTACTTCTATTACTAAATAATAAATAATTTCTAAATTATACTGTACTATACATGAATCACGAACTTTAGACCTCGTCAAATTATACTGGAATGCTTAGCCAGAATTGAATCAAACTCAGTCACAAGTTTTCTCTGATTACTTTTTTTTTTTTTTACTTTTCCTAGACAATTAATTTAACTCGATTCAAATTGGTGAAAATTTGAATTTTATTTAAAAATATTAAATTAAGTAATCTTCTAAGGTTAGACAGCAAAGATGAACTCCAACGCAACAATTTACCAGTCTTACAAATACAATAGAAAAATAGACAAAGTGACAGGAAGTAACATGGCGTTAAAATAAGCATTAACATGAGGCCTCTTCAATCTCTAGACAGAATCACTGACATGTTTTGTGATTGTTTAGGATGTTTTGATGAATTATTGTAGATTAAATTAACTCAAGTTTAGGATGAACTGGTATATTATAAGAATAGGACAACATTTGTGAGGGTACACCCACATAAAAGTTTTTTTTTTTTTTTTTTTTCTGAGTGTGTTTGTATTATCGATGGGAATATCCACGATGATATCTTCGTGGATATTTTCACAGATATCGTTCTATTCTTGTAGTATATATATTTCATGTTATAATTTGTTCTTTCAGTAAACTAGTTATTGAAGTTTGACAATCTTGAAAAATAAAACTTAAATTTAAAATCCAACGTTATAGTCATGATTTATATTACCACATATTACATCAAAAAGAGATGAAATTTAACGTATGTTTCACCATACATAAAAAAATAGAAAATCGAATATCAATAACCTAGAGCACATGTATGATGTCATATTGCCATATACTGTTAGTGGAGTATGTCTTGGATTATGTAGGCATGAGTGTAATATTTAATCTGAATTAATATCGACCAATTAATGTCGCCGCAGATTCTTATTTGTTCCTACAAAACAGGACTCATGTCTCATGTCCATGGCCACCACAAGAATTGGATCTGCTGTGATTCGAAAGTTATGAACAATATTTCTAAAGTTCTTGTTTTTTTCAAATTCAGTCGTCTAATAATTTCTGTGTACGTATCTCAAAACAGCCTGATTTTTCTGTACATAAATCTCGAAATAATTTAACAGTTGAATTTTAAAAAAAAAAATTTATAAAATATTGTTCATGGATAAAGAATCGCAGCAGATTCGGATCCACCACCACATGAGCTTTTTTCCTTTTGATTGAATTCAATTTGCTGTTTTGATGTTATTCGAATAATGTGCGTTGTCTTCTAATGCTGTGCTTATTAATAATGTTCCATTGGCGGTGAGCACAAAACCAATATTAATACATAATTAAATTTTGTTTAATGATTTTCAAGTATGTTACTTTTTAAAAATAAATTGAATATACATGATGTGGTCTTAAAATTAATATTCCGTAAGTCTAACAAAATTAAATTTGGTTCAATAACTTTTTGTATATGGTGGAAAATCAACTTGAAAATGTGAAATCTGTTAAAACAAATCATGGTTGTATGAGCATGTGGATGAATTAAAAGATACACAATGGAAGAAACTAATTTGTCAGCTAACATTTTATACATTTCGAAACAAAATAATGTTGCAAATAGTGTCACAACAGAACTTTATAGAAGTCCTTATTTCCATTTTTGTTTTTACTAGTAAACTAATAATGAAATGTTCCTTCGGACAATTTAAAAAAAGAAAAAAGAATTAGTCTTTGGTCCAGCAACAAAAACAATACTTTTCTTGTCGAAGGTCGTAGATTCGAAATCTGAAAGGAGCAATTATTTGTGAATATTAAATAGTTGTGGTTTGATTTTCAATTTTTAGTTAAAAAATGAAAAAATCTTTTTCGAAAGATAATGCATCTGTGACTAAATTTTTTTTAACCCTTTCCCAAAAAATATCACTATTTGTTAACCTTTTACGAGTATTCTCTGTAGCACCGCACAGTGAGATTCTATGGGGGCACCTGCCTCCTGAGTGTTGCAGAATTAGTGGATCAAAGAGAGAGAGTCTATGCAAGGACTATGTAATATTGGGATGTACATACTTTTCTGTTTAATCAATGTCAACTTGTCAGTCTCTGACAAGGTTTCAAAAAAAAAACTAAAAAACGATACTTATTAGAGATAGCACAGGGACAAATATTATTTGTGCTTTGAGATTTGTGTAGTAGTACAGATTACTAGAGGATACAAATTCATCCACTAAGCCCTTCCAAACTTCACAAGTACAAAGAAATATCAACCCCATTCATCCATCGTACTACCGTATCTTTCACATACAAAAAAAAAAACATTCATTAATCGTGCTGCCCATGTCACGAATACCAGAAAAGAAATTTTGATGGCTGTTAATGCAACAGAAAAAAAAAGGTAAAGCTCCATTCCAACAAACACCGGAACTCAACTAGCCATAGCTGGGATCCCTCCAGCAGCGCACTACCATTAGTCACTGGCAACTGGCATCTGTTATTTATTATTTATTTCATGCTGATTCTGAAACTGGCGATCCAAACCGTTCAATATGATTATTATATAAAATGTGCTTTCAGATCAAATTTTACATTTTTTTGATTTTTTTTATTTATTAAGTATTTTACAAAAATAGTCAAATTCAGACCATTGAATTTTGTACCCATTTTAATAAATAGTAAAAAAAAAATAAAAAAAATGTAAAATTTGATCTGGAAGCATATTTTATTTAGATAATCATGTTGAACGGTTTGGATCGACAATTTGGACTTTGAAAATGAAAAAAAACCGTTGTTGTAACTTTGTTGTAACTCAAAATGGTTGTAACTTGATCTCTCCTCATTAAAAT
This sequence comes from Carex cristatella, assembly GCA_024447775.1. Taxonomy (NCBI): domain Eukaryota; kingdom Viridiplantae; phylum Streptophyta; class Magnoliopsida; order Poales; family Cyperaceae; genus Carex; species Carex cristatella. The sequence continues at coordinate 3,777,326 of JAJHPF010000008.1, read as the reverse complement.
AACATTTCAAAATATTAATTTAGATGGATGCTACTTTTTTTGTTTTACTTTTGCAATCTAACCCTTGATTGAAATATTCATTTTAGTCACATCCATGAGATTTTGATTGCACAAGATAAATTTAGGAACTTTTAAAAAAAGATGTTTGAACTATTCGGCTTTTAAATGTTCCTTGATCAAGTCCTTAGTTTTCCGCTTGTTATTTCATAGTTTGTTTTATACTTTTTAACTTATCTTCACAGACATTATTGACGAATTTTTCATTTTCAAAGAAAATTCACTTTTCAATTTACATTTCTTTCTCTTTTAGTTTTAGTCCTTTCACTCTTCTAGATAAATTAGACAAGTTAGAGTACAAAAGGTATCACTTTTTTTTTTTCTTCCAAAAAGTTGACATTTATACAATTTGAAGTGTTGTGCAATGAAATTTTAAAATTCCAAAATTTTTCTACAAAGGCTTTTTCTTCTGCTGATGCGCTCTATTACTATTACAGATCACAACAACTGAAAATTTGAAAATGTGAAGACATCCATATCAAAAGAAGGATATTCTCTCGTAAGCTCTCTAAAATGAGTTGAACAAGGGTGTTCCTAAGTTCATCAAGTTTCTTTGTGAACTCAACTCTAAACTTATTGAATTGGTTTCAAACGACGAATCTAAACCTCTAAAATCCTTCTACTTTACGAGTGATGCGTCTACATGTGAAAATTTTAAAGTTCTGAATTAATTTAGTATAACATTAATTGGTCAAAATTAGAAGGTTTATAAATTAATTTTGGCACCTTCATTTTTTGGATTTTTTTTACCAATTTGATTCTATACAATATTAATTTTAAATTTTAAAATTTTAATTTTTTTGCATGTGAACACATTACTCATAAGTAGAAGGATTTCAACAGTGGATTCATCGTTTGAAGCCAATTCAATAAATTTTAGAGTTGAGTTCACCAATAAATTTGATGAACTTAGGACACTCTACTTCTACTCCACTAAAATATATATTTTTTATAAACAAGCTCTTTTGCCTTGCATGAATCATGATGCCATCCTGAGTAAATGAGCAAAGTGTGATATGGTGGGATATCATTTATCAACTACCCAACTTTTCTGTTTGGATAGAGGCCCCTATTTATTAATAGGTCAATAAACACATTTATTTTCTCCTTATGATAATTTTTTCTACCTCAGTTTACCATGCTAAATGGAGATTTGCAACGACTGTTATGTTGGATTGCCAGTGCGCTCTTACTCCTTTGCATCACTTCCCATTAACTTTTTGAAAGACCAAATTTTTGTTTTTTTGGTTTCAAAGACCAAACTTTTATAGCACGAAAAATAATGGGAAAGATAAATAATGAAGTGGAGTCTTTCTACCAAAAAAATTATAGATGCTAAATTTTTAATTTCTTCTTAATTTTACTGATATAGATGCTCAATTTTCTTTCTTATCAAATTAAAATCTCCCTATTATATATATATTTTTATTATGTCTCTGTTTATCCAACTAAATGGAGATTTGCAAGATGAATTACAATTTAAGTTGGATCCACTCCGTGATGTCCCCCGAAATTTTTATTTATATCATAATTAAAAAAAAAACTAAGAAACCAAAATATGGAGAATTCTAAAAATACTAGAACCGCCAATTCAATCTGCGGATTCATTAATGAGGGTCTACAGATTGGATTGGCAGATCCAAAAAAATTCTAATTTCAGTATATTATAGTGAAATTAATGAGTTTTTGGAGGCCCGTTAATTAATGAGGATCTGCAGATTGAATTGACGGTCTTGGTATTTTTAGAATTCTCCAATTTCAATAGTTAGTTGGTTTTTTTTTTTTTTTTTTGAAATGGTATAAATAAAATTTCGGTAATATTCCCCATAGAGATTCAGGTGGGATACCAACGACTGGTATTATAAATTACCAGTGCGCTCTTACTCCCTTGACCAAACTTCTATAGCACGAAAAATAATGGGAATGATAAATAATGAAGTCTTTTTACCAAAAAATTTATACCCTATTGCTATATGTATAATTGCAACTACCTATTGAAGGTATAGTTATAAACTCACCGTTGTTACATTATTATTTCCATTGCAAGGATACGCGCGCTATTAAACTTTCAGCATATTCGAATATACCAATTTACACGGTTCAAAATGAGGTAGCCGTAAGAGCTGGTTTTAGCTATTAATAAATCCGGTTGATTTGTGTTTCATTGGCCTATCCCCAAGTGCAAGGTCAAATATCTATGACTCTGAGGTTGTAGGTATAGAGCCTAGAGGTTGCAATTTAACACCATTAGATGTAGATGCTCTCAGATTCTAATCGGACAAAGGATGCAAACTCAAAGATTGACTTACTTTAGGGGATCCGACTCCCCTTACTCGTGAAAGGCCCATTTGTTTAGGTGCACTATTTTGGGATACCGGCCCATTTGTTTATTTGAGGAATAGGCCCAACTTGACGGGAAATATTAGTCCCAATTTTAATTCCCTAAATAGTGTCAATTTAAAAGCGTAATTATCATGAAAAAAAAGGTTGATGGATAAAAAGGATTATAATATTTAAACTAAATAACTTGGATATATTTCAAAATTGGACAAATCCTTGTCAAATTGTGAAATTCATCTGTCTGTGCCACAGCTTTAAAATTCTCCGGAGAGCTCGTAAACCTAAGACATTCGGCTCTGAGTTGACTGCAATTGTGTTGCTCGGCCAAAATTAATATAGTCCCAACGTTGCTCACACTGATATTCTTGCACAGTAAATTTTCACACATCAATCTCAGCCTCTCCAACTGATACCTATCTTTCATGTATTTGATTGTCATATTAAAATTAGTAAAATTCATATTAAGAGTGAAAAATTAAAAAGAAAACTTATACATACCTATCTGCAGCTACAAGCAAATGTTGAGCCATCAAACTCATATCTTGTTTTTCACCGTTGTCATCAAAACTGGGCAGTGAATCAGAATACATGAAGTAAAGCATGAATTTGAAAACCGGTGCTTCAATATCTTCAACTGTTATAGTGTCTGTCAATTGCTCCTTCATGCAACCAAGAAGCTCGGCGTTGAAGACATCTGATCTCGCTGCAAGCACACAACGGTGAGCCTTAAATATCTCTTCCTTCACTACAAATGTAATGTCTGCCCCCTTTCTGTTCTCTAATAAGTTAGCCAAATTTTGGTTTAAATTTGACGGCGGAACACTGACGCCATAGGGGTGCGTTACTTCAAGCTTTGTTCTAATAACCGTAATAATACACTTCACTGTGAAAGAATCATTTTTCAGATGTTCTGATGCCTCAAATTCAGTTCTATTTGCAAATTCCCAAGAACCCCAACATCTGAATGCAGGGTTGCTAATAGTCCAGACTGGGGATGTAACGCTCCAGTTAGAGGGGGCGCCATTCTGTTGAAGTATGGTGAAAGTTGTTAGTGCCTTCAGCTCAGTATCTTCACCTTCGACTCGAACTCTCATGGATATACAAAATTTGTATTTCTCGGTGACTCCATCAGGAAAAACTTCAATTACCCAGTTATATCTGCCGACAATAAAAGTACCAGATTTAATGCTTTTTCCTATGCCTTTAGTTAGGGAATATCCATAAATCTTTAGTTAGGGAATATCCATAAATCTTGTGATCCAGTTATGGTTTCTGTCTGAAATGTTGAGGACGTTGTCTCGAGATTTTGGTGAGTGATAGCTTGAGCAGATGAACCCATTGGGTATATCTTCCACTGAGATTGTGTGTGTGTGTGTGTGTGTGTATTAGATTAGAGATAACATAATTATCTATGGTCTACACTAGAATCATTTTCGGGATAAGGTTTGGTCCAAATGGCTTTTGACCCGATATCGTCCAAAGTCTCTCAAAATCGTACGATTAAAGTCCGAATAGTTGATCTGAACCGCTCAACATGATTTTCGTATTAAAATGTGCTTAGAGACCAAATTTTATATTTTTTACTATTTTTTTAGATACTTACAAAATCACTGTTTTTGGACCATTCAGAAACAGTGATGTTATACGTATCTAAAAAAAAACAGTAAACAATTTCCAAAAAATATAAAATTGGTCTCTGAACACATTTTAATATGGAAGTCATATTGAGCGGTTCGGATCGACTGTTCGGACTTTAATCGTATGATTTTTAGAAGCTTTGGACGGTGTCTAGTCCAATGTCATTTGGACCAAATCTTATTCCATCATTTTCTTGTTATAATTTACATGGTCAACCACTTATACAAAGCATAGTATAATTTATAGAAATATCAAATTTCCTACTATTTGTTACAAAAATCAATTTTCACAGAATTATACTTAAACCATTCATCTGAGAAAATTGAAAATTTCATCCTTTTTTTTGTAGTTTTATCCAAAATAAGTAAAAAAATATTTAAAAAAAGTCTAAAGGCAGATTAAAGACCAACATTGAAAGAGTTTCAAGTGATAACCTTAAGTTGACAATCTTGTAGGGAGGTGCTCAGAGGAGAGAGAAAGTAGCTTGAAGAAGATGAGAGGAGGAGGCGGTCTGAAATGTGTTAGAGATGTGTTAGAATTTAGATAAAAAGTTGACCTCGGTGGAGAAGAAGGGAGAGAGAGAGAGAGAGAGGTAGAAGAGGTCTGAAATGTAGAATTCGTATCACCAAAGGTAACAGAATATTTCAAAACATAGCTGTTGAGTGGGCTTTTGGGCTTCCTATTTTGTTTTTGAGAAAATTGTGAAAATGCCACTTCAAATTTTGAAATTGTCAAAATGTCACTCCAAATTTCATTAATTTGTAAAAATACCACTCCAAATAATTAATGACTAAAATACTCTCGCCCGTCCATCTCCACCCTCACCCCTCCGCCGCCTCCTCCTGCACCCTCCGCCGATCCGACCCTCGCCCGTCGCAAGAGGCACAAGAAACAGTTTTCAGGCATGATTCTCCTCACCTGCCTTCGCATTCTTCGCAACCTCTCCTCCTCCGACAAGCACCATCAAACCCTCCTCTATGACCCCCCTCAGCCGCGCTCAGCCGCCATTCGGAATAGGAGAAGAAGAGAAGGCAGGAGAAAGAAGAGGAGAAAAAGGGTATTTTAGTCATTAATTATTTGGAGTAGCATTTTTACAAATTAATGAAGTTTGGAGTGACATTTTGACAATTTCAAAGTTTGAAGTGGCATTTTCACAATTTGAAAGTTTTGGAGTGGCATTTTTACAATTTTTCCTTTGTTTTTTTCATTTTATTTTGTTGAGCTTTTCGAATGGTTTAAACGGGCCTTAGTTATAAAGACAATGGAAGAGAGAGGTAGGGGCAAACTCGAAAAAACTAGGGGGAAATAATGTGTCTGATGGGCTTGTCTGACGTCCGATTCGTTTCAAGATCCGTAAGTACAATATCAATATTTGTGAATATCAAGTGTGCACGAATTTTGAAACAGATTAGACAGCAGAGGAGCCCATTGGTTGCACTCTTTTTCCAATAACTAAACATACTATCTTAGAGCATCTATATTCTAAAACTTTGAGATTTATAATCTGAAGTGGCGATGTCTATTCCAATTTCAAAGATGTACTCCATGTTTTTATTAGAAACTATTCAGCAAAATTTCTTATTAGAAAATGTTTCTAATTGTCATGCTGGCCAAATGATTCGTTCAAATAAGTATATATTTTTATTTGTCGCTCACGTGGTCTACTATTTAGAACCTCTAAAATTAATTTCAGTAAATGTGAAGGTTTAGAAATTTTAGAAACTTTAATTTCTAAATAGTAGTTGACATTTATTTAGAAACTCATTTTAATTGTTGAGGTGAAGATGCTCTATAATTTTAGCTCTAACTAGTTCCTCAATCTCTCTATTTTTTCCCCTTCTCTTTTAATGTGTTTAAGTTAGTTGTTGCATTTTTGTTGTTGTTATATTTTCATATTTTTGAGTAATATAAGAATTGTTATTTGACAAAAAGAAGGCGATGGAAGCAAAAAGAAGAATCAAGGAGAAAACATGCAAGAAATATTCTGGAAAAGCTGTCAATCAAATAGTTCACGGAAAGCAGAATACCGGAAAACACAAACTGAAACCAACAATTGTAATTTTGAAATTCTACTAGGGTTTATCTTTCCTTCCTTTCCCTCTCTGAAATCCTCTTGCGGTGTCCCACAATTACCATTTTAATTACACAATGTCTTCTCTTCTTGTAAAGAGTCTCTAATAGAAAAGACAGGAATGCAAGAATAGATTTTCTTATTTCTTTTGTCCTTTGATAGTACATCAGGTCCTCTATTTATAGAGTGTCTTACGGCATCTAATCTGTCACTAATTACAACTATATCCATCTAACAAACTCACTTCAACTGTCTAAACATTGATTACAGTTATTGCTAACTAACTGTGCTAACTAACTGTGATTACATTGACTGTCTTGTAACTCCTGTTGACTTTGAGATGCTGTTGCTGCAGTACTGTTATTAGTCTCTCTTTGTTCTAAACACATAACCTCTGTAGTACCGCACGGTGAGGCCCACAACTATACTGTCGAGATTTACTCCAAGCCAAACAAAACTCAATCGGTTGTCTATTTAGACTGTAGAGGTCCCTTTAAAATTCTTGTTAGGTTAAAAGAATGGTATGGATCCACTAACTCTACAGGACATGAATATTCTTATCACCAAAGGTAACATAATATTTCTGTTTGGATCTTAATTATTCGCCAGTAACGTTGCATATTCTGACACTCTTTAACCATGTGCTAATTAGGCCTGATCAGGATGTGCTTTTGCTCTACAAATCAATATGGTTGTTGTTATGTTATATCATCTGGTGATGATGAATAATATTCTGGTTGTGTTAGCATTCATCTGCTGGTAGCCTAGGTGTTCTCATTTGGTAATGTTTAATTCACGTCTAGTTCATATTCTGGTAATTTCTACTGAAACAGTAAATCTCTTTTTTAATTGCATTTTGTAGTATTATGTCTAACCTATTAAAAATTTTCCACATTAATTTTGTAATTATTACCTTTATTTAGCTCATTGTCATATATAGGAAGTTAATTATGTGCAGCCAATTGAGGACTGGGTCCTGAAGCTTTTCTTTTATTTTATGGATATTTACATAAAGTGTGATTAGGATGAACAGTGCCACCTCTTCAGCTTAACATCATCTCCCGTCATCAATCAAAATTTAAGTTTCGCTCCTTACGAATTCCTTAATTTTTTTATTAATCAAAATTAAATAAAAGAAATATCGTTGAAGACAAAAGGTTTGTGGAAAATTCGTAAAATGAGTAGAACGGGTCAGTTTAATCCGTTCCACTTAAAAACATGGGTGAAATTTTGCCTTTCTTATTTTATGTTATTGATAAAAAATTGGGAGGTCCGGAGTCGAGGATATGGAGTTCACATCCCATAGGAAAAGGAAGGAGAGAAAAAATATCAAGTTAGCTACAAGAACATTTTATCAAAAAAATTATAAAAAGATACTTTGTCAGACCTAAATTAATATTCTCTTTAATAAAAACTTTTATATCTAACTACTGGATTATTGATTGAACATGGCTTAGCCACACTGTACAGTTGTTCGTATTTGGCAAATAACTATACACTAGCCCTTCATCTCTCAATTCCAGCGCCGTGTCATTTATTAGACGGTGCAAAGTTTTTATTTATTTGATAAGAGTCTTTTGTTTCTTTTCTTCCACAATGTTTAGGCTCCTGCCACACTGATCACTTCTGTTGTTGCGTCATGCCTCAACTTATCTGTGTCCAGGTAGAGTGGGAAAAATAGCACGGCGGAGCCGGCTCCGTCACGGAACGGTACGGTTACAGCATGGAACGACACGGCACGTGTAACTGTTCCATGCTATGACTCGCATGTCGTGTGCCGTGATCATCTTTTGAAAATTTGACACGGCACGTCATGTAATGCAAAAGATCCGGTCACGCAAGTCACGTGTAATTAGAACCGTTATGTATTGAATAAACTAACATAAATTATGAAAAATAGTTAAATGTAAGAAACGTGACCAGTTACGTTTGGACTTTGGACACGGCACGCAAATAGTCACGGCGTGACTCGAGTGCCGTGACCACCGCTCGACATTTTAGTCACGGCATGTTTTTTCCACTCTATGTCTAGGTCATTAATATATCCCTTCCGCTGCGGTAAGAGTTTTTTTTTAGTGTATCATAAAAACATTTGTAAGAGATCTCTTCACAAAGAAAGAAACCACTAAATTAACTTTTGTATTTTTCTACAGGTTCGCTTCTTCTACTCTTTCACGTGTTGTTATGGAATACCTGAACGGAGGGGATTTGTACTCATTACTCATAACAGTTGGCTGCTTGCTTGTTTAGATGAGAAAAATACTTGCCTATATGTTGCTGAGTTGGTGCGCCTTTCGTCTTCATTATCTTTTTCTGTATATTATAAGTTACTTGTATCCTCTGAGATATCTCAAATTTTCAGTTTATCTAAAGGCAGACCAAATTTTTTCCGGTGCCTATTGGGGAACACAGGGACCAGAAAGGATTTATACGGTCCAGATTTTCCAAAAACAAATTTTAAGATACCCTGGCAAAAAAGTCAATAAAGTGCACCTTTCACTTTCTGACATGTTCATTTTAATTTTGTTTGGTAAAAAACAACTCGGTGTCCCAATTTTTAATATAAAAAAAAACTATCTGATAACAGGTTTCAGATTTTATTTAGGGTTTAATTTATGGTAAAGTCTTCTATGGACATAAGGACCTATTTGTAAAATGAACATATTTTTATTTTCAAAGTTCAAATAGTCGATCCGAACCGTTCATCTTGTTCTCCATATTAATATGTGCTTGGAGACCAAATTTTACATTTTTCTGAATTTTTTTACTATTTATTAAGATGGGTACAAAATTCAATGGTCTGAATTTGATATTTTTTGTACCCATCTTAATAAATAGTAAAAAAATTCATAAAAATGTAAAATTTGGTCTTCAAGCACATATTAATCTGAAGAACAAGATGAACGGTTCGGATCGAATGTTTGAATTTTGAAAATAAAAATATGTTCATTTTACAAATAAGTCCTTATATCCATAGAAGACACTCTCTTAATTTATTATAGCAAATAATTAATGTTTAGAACCAATGTGCTATGGTCCCACAAATTGAAATACTGAAATAATTTTGTTATGAGACCAATTGAATAGTATAATTATGAGCTTTCAGGCACTTTGGATGAGTTTGAGTAGTTTGTTCATCTAATTTGTACTTCTTGAGAATTATATATATACATCTAGAACTAAAAGTCATTGAATTATAAAATGACTATTAAAAAATTTAGCAATTATTTTAAGCTATTGGAGAAAACTAATATATACAATTTGATCAACTAATATATTGGTATTCTTGGAACCAGGAATAATAACAAAGTGAAAGATGTCTTACTTTCCAGGGCCGAGTCTCTGCATGCACGAGACCAAAAAGAAGAAAACAAGTCGAGATTCTGAAGCAACAAAGAATGAGAACAGCGTACCTATAGTCGAATGACCTTGCTGAATTCCTAGATACAAAGAGGCAGTGGTGAAGGAGATGTCATGCGGGCACAAATATCATGACGAGTGCATAGATAAATTGTTTGATATACTCAGATCGTGCCCATTGTGTAGGTACAAAATACCACATGAGAATGAAGAGGACGAAGTTCTGGAAGTTGAAATGAGTTTTTTGGATGAAGACAACGAGGAATTTGAAATGAGTCTTGGGATAAAGATGAACATGAAATTGAAATTGTTTGGTGTTGATTTCTCATGAGAGGATGCAGGGATGAAGATCCTTAGCATCAGAGAATTAGATCTTGAGTCTAGTAGGATTTTTGTTTTAAGGTTTTTTCCTTCTTTTACATTAGGTTTAATTTGTGTTGTTGGTGCACCATTATAAAATTTTAGTGGAAGATCTGGACAGTTTTATTTTATAACTGCTATCTTAAGATAATATATTTTTTTTAATTTGTAACCATGATTTGAGTTAGGTTATTCGCTCACTTCTAATAAAATAAGCTTGACATCTAATTGTCAAATATCTGATAGTTAAAGGAAGTTAGAATTATGCCGTGGAAATAATTAACATGGAATCACTATATACATTTTCATGATTTGTAGTCGCTTGACTTCATACCAAATGAATTCGAAAATTTATAAATTTTGTATGTAAACGTATCACTCATGAAGTAGATCGGTTTGAACGTTTTGAATTTTACATTCGAAGCTTATCCGATAGATTTTGGAAGCCGTTAAGACTTTGGCTGAATTTTTACATAAGGACGCTAGCATGACTCCACTTAACAAATTCTGCAATGTGTTCTGGTGGCATATTTAACCTAAATTTTTTTCTCCTGAGGTCTTTTCTTATGAAACCTTTCATTTCTGACAGTTTTCATATTAGTGTATTTGGGACATTAGTTCTGTCTATTTGATTTCAGTACCCCAACAAGATTTAGTTGCTTAAATGTTCAACATGAGGCTAAATGAGAGCTTGGTTGATGCTTGAACAGTAAGATTCCGACGAATAAACCCAAAATAGCAACCTGGACTGGTACAGTACTTTACAAGTATGATTTTCTAGCGAGTTGTCAGTTGTCAGAGAGGCAGAACTAGAAAATGAACGCATGAAACTCTATATAGGTCAAAAAAATTTACAAGGGACACTTGTAATTACGTATCGATAGGCTCTGGCTTTTAATTCCTGGACAGTGGCTGTCTTTTCAAATTTTTTTTTTTTTTGGAATTAGGCTTTGGCTTTCTTCGCATGACCTAGTATGAAACTTGTAGTGACAGAAGACTTAGTGTAATATCTGATCTGTCATTTTGGAAAATGTTCAATAACTTTGATTCTCGGGTTTTGCTAATTGGAAAAGTAAAATATTATTCGTCAGCAACTTGCATATTCTGACACTGTTTAATTTTTTTATGCTTGCATCTGTTAGTGTAATTTACTAGAGCTCACTTGTTGGACAGAAATCTGAGAAACAGGTGACTTGCCTTTGCTGAACCATGTGCCAATTAGGCCTGATCAGGATGTGCTTTTGCTGTACAAATTAATCTGCTTGTTGTTATGTTCTATCATCTGGTAAAATGTTTAGTTCACGTCTACTTCATAATAGCTATTCTGGTCATTTCTACTGAAACAGTAAATTTCTTGTAAAATGTTTAAAGCGGATCGGACGGTTATGGAGCCCATCGGACCCAAACTGCTATCATCAGAGAAAGGTATCCAAGTTTATTTAGTTTTGCATTGGATAAAAAAGCTATGGTGCAAGAATGTGTAACTCAGAATTGGTGGGATATCAAATTGAGACGGGGCATATTGATATCACAGCGGGCAAATGCAGAACTCAATCTGCTCATACAAGAACTGGCACATGCCACTGTTCACATGGATGAGTTAGACGTACCCAAATGGAGATGGTTTAAGGATGAACAATATATGGTAAAATCGTTTTAAGAAAAATGGTGGAGGGACCAAGCATAGAAACAAAAATAAAGAACATTTGGAGGATGGATCATAGCGAACATATGTTACATGTGTAGAGCAGCAGAGGTAGAGAAGGAAATACGTGACACGCCGTGATTTGGTCACGTGATGTAACATGATCAACTTTTTTTTTCACGTGACGTAACCAAAATGGTGGAGAATAGTCACGTCATGCGTAGTCATGCCGTGACCATACGTGACGTGACATAAATTAGTTATGTCATTTTTTTTATATTTTAATTTAAATTGTTGAAAATTTAGAAAAAAAAATATGAAAAATTCTAAAATAAGTAAATAATGTTGTAAATTTATATTTTTAGAAAAGGTTGCATCTGACATTACTTTAAAAATTCAAATTATAAACATTCATTAGACTAAACTAAAGAAAATAAAAATTAGTATTACATCAGTACCAGTATCACTAAATTTACACTAAAATAAAAATCTGAATACTCTATACATACAAAAAAAGTTGGATGCTCTATGTTTCATACCGTGCCGTAACGTGATGTGTATTTTTCACTGTTATGTGGTCACGTCACGCGACACGCGAGTCACATCACATAATCGACACAAGTGACGTGACTAGTCACGCCGTGACAAATTTTCTTCTCTAAGCAGAGGAATCGGTTCAGCACCTCTTTCAAACAATTGACAGTGATGTAGTGGTAGTTTGGGATCATCGTCAATTTTGAACAAACTTCTCAATATAATATGAAATAAATCTTGATAAATAAATAAAAAATTTGGGATCAGGGATGTAGTGCTTGCATCAAGACATAATTACAATTTAGCCCAATACTTTACATAATTTGTGAATAATACTCAGCTTTTGCCTTTCAGTTTTGACCATTTGCACAAGAAGGGGGAGATAAGGGATGGTCTTGTCAATCCTATATCACTTTTTGTTGGAAAGACAGAATAAAATATAGAGAACAGAAGGAAATAATTGGAGCAAACTCTTGATTGCAACTGAAAGGCGTGTGGTCCAAAAATACATGTCACATCGTTTTCATCAGTTGAAAAAGTTTTCTACATTAATTCAACAAAGACCCTTAAAATAATATGACACTGTCAATGATACATTAATTTCACCTGACACAATTTTCACTGTATCGGCGGCCTGGAAAGTGAAATAACCTCAGATTAAGACTGGTTCTTAACTTTTCAAAAGTTGGCAGCCCCTGCCAACTCTTCAAAAAAAGACTGGTTCTTAGCTGGGATTATCTCTCTCACTAGAAAAAAACACAAACTCTTCCTCAAGCCTCTCAGCTCTAGTTAACTGGTGAAGTGGTGAATGGTGTGCTCTTTTGAGGTACATGTCATATCGTTTCATCAGAGTTGGAAAAAGTATTCTATTAATTCAACAAAGGCCCTTAAAATAATATGACACTGTCAATGATACATTAATTTCACCAATACCTGACACAATGTTCACTGTATTGGCGGCTTGGAAAACAAAATAACCTCTAATATTAAGACTGGTTCTTAGCTGGGATTCTCTCTTTCACTAGAAAAAAAACACAAACTCTTCCTCCAACCTCTCTGCTCTAGCTAACTGGTGAAGTGGTGATGCTCTTTTGAGGTACGCTGGAAAATTTTCTCTCTGAACCCTTTTTCATTTTTGCTAACAAAAATAGCCTCAAATTTTCACTGATTTCATTGAAAATCATTCAAATTAGAGTAAAAAGGAGAATAATAATATAGGGCGCCTTTGGGTAAATCTTAACTAGCCAACTGTTAATGGTGAAATTGAAAATAAAATTAATTTCATTGAATAATGTTATTCAAAAGTTACACTTCACTAATTGGATTCATTATGAAATTTCTAGATCAAACTTTCTGTCAACAAAATTTTGGAAGCAGCAAGCAACATGGCTTTGCCGAAAGAAAACAAAACATGGTTTTCCAAGTCGAACAAATTGCACGGTTCCATTGATAATTGTTATCACACAAACTTCTCACAAATTATCCCCAACAAAGACTCATACCAAAACCTTTCTCTCAACCAGCATGAGAAGTCTCATATACTTTTAGATCCAGCACTAGATTATATAAGCCGGTATTTATTGAAGGAAGATACAGATGAAAAAATTGATGGTTATCAAGAGGCAGCTCTCAGGGACATGGAGAAACCCTTTTATGATATTATTGGGGAAAAGTATCCACCTTTACCAGATAATCAATTGGTACCAAAACAATCAAAGGTAAATCCTGATTTCACAATTTCCATTTTAAAAGATCAAGTGGGTCCCACCTTCAGTGAGAGTTTGAAACAACACCCGCGTATAGAGAACTTGCTGGTTAGTGAATTTCAGAGAGGTGTAGAAGAAGGATTGAAGTTCCTTCCAAATTACAATAGATTGTCAATTAATTTGCAAGTGAGCAATCTTTCACTTAATCCAACGAAGAACTGTGATAGCAACTCACTAGAGATCAGATTGGGGGAAGGGAAAGGAAGTGATTTGCGAAATAAGTCTAAGGGTAAGAAGAATACAAATGATGCAGACTTGGATCTTTTGGAGGGGCGAAGTTCCAAAATACCCATGGTTTCTGGTGAGGAAATAATTAGAGATGAGATGTTTGATACAATACTTCTATACCACGGGGAAAATTGTCCAAGAGAAGAAATAACCAGGATAAGAGAAATCAAGGAGCTCGAAGCAAACTCATTCAGGGGAAATAAAAACCAACACGACAATATCAATCTCACAACACGCCTCATGTCTTGTGCAGAGGCAATATCTAGTAATAATAAAAAAATTGCTAGTGAACTTATAAAACAAATAAGAAAGGAAGCATCTCCTATCGGAGATGGGATCCAAAGACTTGCATGTATTATTGTTGATGGACTAGAGGCACGCTTGGCTGGTACAGGAAGTGCAATCTATCTTCAATATGTCACAAGGCAAGTACGCACCATCGACTTTCTGAAGGCACATTATATGACCTCAAGGGTATCCCCCGCTATGAGAGTTGCATATCATTTTGCTAATGAGAGTATTCTCACTGCCATAGGCAATGCATCAAAAATCCATGTAGTTGATTTTGGCATTAATTTTGGATTCCAATGGCCGTCTCTAATTCAATCACTTGCAAAAAGAAAAGATGGGCCCCCGAATCTCCGAAATTACTGGGGTAGATTTTCCTCGGCCGGGCTTTCGCCCTACTGAAAGAATCAATGAGACAGGGAAAAAGGTTGGAAGATTATGCTCGAAGCTTTGGAGTTCCTTTTGAGTATCAAGGGATCGCCTCACAGTGGGACTCCACTTGTATGGATTATCTTAGTATAAATAATGATGAAGTGCTTATAGTTAATACTATGTATAACATAGTTAGAGTAAAGGACGAACCTTTATTAGAGAGGAATAATCCTAGGAATAAATTCATCGATCTCATTCAAGAGATCAAGCCAAAGGTTTTCGTTCAAGGAATACTCAACTTATCCTTCAGCCCCTTCTTTCTCGCACGGTTTAGAAAGGTTTTGTTACAATACTCCAGGATTTTCGACATATTTGACACATTGATCCCACGAGACTACAAGCATAGACAAATAGTGGAAAGAGAAATATTGGGTCCCTCTATAATTAATCTGATAGCATGTGAAGGATCAGATTTGGTCGTAAGACTGGAGAGCTATAAGGAGTGGCACACGCGAAATTTGCAGACCGGCTTTGAACAGCTTCCGGTTGATCCTCATGTAGTTAAAGAATGCTGTGAAATTATTACAAAAAATTATCACAAGGCATTTTTTGTTGAAGAAGATTGCAATTGGTTCCTTTGGGGTTGGAAGGGTAACATAATATATGCTATTTCATTGTGGAAACCGAAAGAAGAATAATAAACTTCGAGGTGATCTTCTATTTTACATAAACTTAGAAATTATTAATGTAGTTTTCTAGCAAAGCACTCATTTATGTACCAAAATGGAGGACACTATGAATTCAACCACTATATAAATTATGTTTTTATTTTTTTCTTACAACTTATCCTTTTGATAATTTGCAGATTAGGATTTTAACATCCCTTGAGAGCAATTGACATTTGAAAGGAAAGCTATACCAGAGCCCTTGAGGAACACCAAAACCAAACAGAAGTTGAGAGCATGTCATGGCCCTTAATTTCTTTATTATTGTTTATCAACATTTCCATTTTCTTATGTTCTGTAAATTCACATTTTTACATTTTTACATTTTTTAACTTTATTATTGTTTATTAAAATCAGTATTTTTTACATATGCTTAATTTCTTCATTGAGGCCAAATTTGGTACCGTCCAGTTTGTGAGAATGAGACAAATTTAATTGTTAGCAGATCAACTCGAGTCCATGGAGTGCGTTAAATCAAGCGAAAATTTAACCTCCTCTTAAATATTATTCGTCAGCGACTTGCATATTCTGACACTGTTTAATTTTTGTATGCTTGCATCTGTTAGTGTAATTTACTAGAGCTCATTTGTTGGACAAAAATATGAGAAACAGGTGACATGCCTTTTCTGAACCATGTGCCAATTAGGCCTGATCAGGATGTGCTTTTGCTGTACAAATTAATCTGGGCGTTGTTATGTAATATCATCTGGTAAAATGTTTAGTTCACGTAATCACGTCTACTTCATAATAGCTATTCTGGTCATTTCTACTGAAACAGTAACTTTCTATTTTTATTATATTTTGTAGTATTATGTTAACCTATTATAAAAATTTCCTCATTAATATTGTAACTATGACCTTTTTTTTTAGCTCACTGTCATTTATAGGAAGTTAATTCTGTTCATCCAATTGAAGTAAAGGACTGGGACATGAAGCTTTTATTTTATTTTATGGATATTTACAGAAAGAACATCAAGTGCGGTTACAGGTGTAAACGGAGCGAAT
This sequence comes from Carex cristatella, assembly GCA_024447775.1. Taxonomy (NCBI): domain Eukaryota; kingdom Viridiplantae; phylum Streptophyta; class Magnoliopsida; order Poales; family Cyperaceae; genus Carex; species Carex cristatella. The sequence goes on along the minus strand of JAJHPF010000008.1, from coordinate 3,760,937 downwards.
TCGGAGCGGATAATTATAATACCAAATTTATATCCGTCTTTTAATGAGCGGATACAAATACAAATACGGATAGTAAACATATGTTAAAATTTAAAATCAAATCTGCCTTAAACAGATACAGAGCGGATAATTTTTCAGTAATCGAACTTAGAACAATAATGAGAACTCCAAATTCATAGGGGGTGCGCCAGAAGAGAGCTTAGGGGAGGCGGACGGTGTTGCGGTTGTGGCTACGGGTACGGTCAGAGAAGTAGGAATCGAAGATGGGAAGCACCATAAGAGCGGGGCCAGTTGGTTGACTTGGTTCTAGGGGGGTAACAGTATGGATGGCTTGGAATGTGGAAGTGATAACAGAAGAGATGCCGTGGTGGATGGATATCATTATATCATGTGAAGGTGCAATTAAACCTCGGATGCTAGATTCAGCAACAAATTTTTGGTAAATCCATGCAACAAATACAACCTTTTTCTTCATGTCAGTGCACTACCAGATCGGCAAATTAAGGAAATACAATTCAGTTCTGGAATGATCAATTGCTGCACGGCCCAATCAGCGAAAGGTATCCAAGTTTATTTAGTTTTGCATTGGATAAAAAAGCTACGGTGCAAGAATGTGTAACTCATAATGGGTAGGATATCAAATTTAGACGGGTCATATCACAGCAGGCAAACGCAGAGCTCAACCTGCTCATGCAAGAACAAAATGAAAAAATATATAACTAATGCAATGCATGAAGCTAAAATAGTTCTGTCAATATCTTTATCCAACAGTTTGCTGCTACCATTTGGGCAATGTGATGGTCCCAGGCAGAACTTATTTTTTTTTTTTTATAAATTTCTTCTTGTATCAAGACATAATTACAATTTAGTCCAATACTTTACATAATTTGTGAATAATACTCAGCTTTTGCCTTTCAATTTTGACCATTTGCACAAGAAGGGGGCGATAAGGGATGGTTTTGTCAATCCTATATCACTTTTTGTTGGAAAGAAAGAATAAAATATAGAGAACAGAAGGAAATAATTGGAGCAAACTCTTGATTGAAACTGAAAGGCACGTGGTTCAAAAATACATGTCATATCGTTTTCATCAGTTGAAAAAGTTTTCTACATTAATTCAACAAAGACCCTTAAAATAATATGACACTGTCAATGATACATTAATTTCACCTGACACAATTTTCACTGTATTGGCGGCCTGGAAAGTGAAATAACCTCAAATTAAGACTGGTTCTTAATTTTTCAAAAGTTGGCAGCCCCTGCCAACTCTTCAAAAAAAGACTGGTTCTTAGCTGGGATTATCTCTCTCACTAGAAAAAAACACAAACTCTTCCTGAAGCCTCTCAGCTCTAGCTAACTGGTGAAGTGGTGAATGGTGATGCTCTTTTGAGGTACGCTGGAAAATTTTCTCTCTGAACCCTTTTTCATTTTTGCTAACAAAAATAGCCTCAAATTTTCACTGATTTCATTGAAAATCATTCAAATTAGAACAAAAAGGAGAATAATAATATAGGGTGCGTTGGGATTAATCTTAACTAGCCAACTGTTAATGGTGAAATTGAAAATAAAATTAATTTCATTGAATAATATTATTCAAAAGTTACACTTCACTAATTGGATTCAGTATGAAATTTCTAGATCAAACTTTCTGTCAATTAAATTTTGGAAGCTGCAAGCAACATGGCTTTGCCGAAAGAGAACAACTCGGGATTTTCGAACTCAAACACATTGCACAGTTCCAATGATAATTTTTATCACACAAACTTCTCACAAATTATCCCCAACAAAGACCCATACCACAACCTTTCTCTCAACCAGCATGAGAAGTCTCATATACTTTTAGATCCAGCACTAGACTACATAAGTCGGTATTTATTGGAGGAAGATACAAATGAAAAAATTGATGGTTATCAAGAGGCAGCTCTCAGGGACATGGAGAAACTCTTTTATGATATCATTGGAGAAAAGTATCCACCTTTACCAGATAATCAATTGGTACCAAAACAATCAAAGGTAAATCCTGATTTCACAACTTCCATTTTAAAAGATCAATTGGTACCAGTCTTTGGTGAGAGTTTGGAACAACACCCGCGTATAGAGAACTTGCCGGTTACTGAATTTCAGAGAGGTGTAGAAGAAGGATTAAAGTTCCTTCCAAATTACAATAGATTGTCAATTAATTTGCAAGTGAGCAATCTTTCACTTAATCCAACAAAGAACTGTGATAGCAACTCACTAGAGATCAGATTGGAGGAAGGAAAAGGAAGTGATTTGCTAAATAAGCCTAAGGGTAAAAATAATACAAATGATGCAGACTTGGATCTTTTGGAGGGGCGAAGTTGCAAAATACCCATGGTTGCCAGTGAGGAAACAATTAGAGATGAGATGTTTGATACAATATTACTATACCACGGAGAAAACTGTCCAAGAGAAGAAATAGCCAGGATAAGAGAAATCAAAGAGCTCGAAGGAAACTCATATAGTGGAAATAAAAATCAACATGGCCATATCAATCTCACAACACGCCTCATGTCTTGTGCAGAGGCGATATCTATTAATGATAAAAAAGTTGCTAGTGAACTTATAAAACAAATAAGAAATGAAGCATCTCCTATTGGAGATGGGATCCAAAGACTTGCATGTATTCTTGTTGATGGGCTAGAGGCACGCTTGGCTGGTAGAGGAAGTGCAATCTATCATCAATATGTCACAAGGCAAGTACGCACCATCGACTATCTCAAGGCCTATTATATGTGCTCGAGGGTATCCCCCGCTATGAGAGTTGCATATCATTTTGCTAATGAGAGTATTCTCAGTGCCATAGGCAATGCATTAAAAATCCATGTAGTTGATTTTGGCATTACTTTTGGATTTCAATGGCCATCTCTAATCCAATCACTAGCAAAAAGAAAAGGTGGGCCCCCGAATCTCCGAATTACTGGGGTAGATTTTCCTCGGGCCGGGCTTTCACCCTACTGAAAGAATCAATGAGACAGGAAAAAGGTTGGAAGATTATGCTCGAAGTTTTGGAGTTCCTTTTGTGTATCAAGGGATCACCTCACAATGGGACTCCACTTGTATGGATTATCTTAGTATAAATAATGATGAAGTGGTTATAGTTAATACTATGTATACCTTAGGTAGAGTAAAGGACGAACCTTTATTAGACAGGGAATAATCCTAGGAATAAATTCATCGATCTGATTCAAGAGATCAAGCCAAAGGTTTTCATTCAAGGAATATTCAACTTATCCTTCAGCCACTTCTTCCTCACACGGTTTAGAAATGTTTTGTTGCAGTACTCCAGGTATTTCGACATATTTGACACGTTGATCCCGCGAGACTACAAGCATAGGCAAATAGTGGAAAGAGAAATGTTGGGTCCTTCTATAATTAATCTGATAGCATGTGAAGGATCAGATTTGGTCGTAAGACTAGAGAGCTATAAGGAGTGGCACATGCGAAATTTGCAAACCGGTTTTGAACAGTTTCCGGTAGATCCTCGTGTAGTGAAAGAATGTCGTGAAATTATTACAAAAAATTATCACAAGGCATTTTTTGTTGAAGAAGATTGCAATTGGTTTCTTTGGGGTTGGAAGGGTAACATAATATATGCTATTTCATTGTGGAAACTGAAAGAAGAATAATAAGCTTTGAGGTGATCTTCTATTTTACATAAACTTTGAAATTATTAATGTACTTTTTTAGCAAAGCACTCATTTATGTACCAAAATGTAGGACTATGAATTCAACCACTCTACAAATTATGCTTTTATTTTCTTCTTACAACTTTTCCTTTTGATAATTTGCAGATTAGGATTTTAACATCCCTTGAGAGCAATTGACATTTGAAAAGGAAAGCTATACCAGACCAAACAGGAGTTGAGAGCATGTCATGGCCCTTAATTTCTTTATTATTGTTTATCAAAATCCCCATTTTCTTATTTTCTGTAAATTCACATTTTTACTTTTTTTTTTCTTTATTATTGTTTATTAAAATCAGTATTTTTTACATTTGCTTAATTTCTTCATTGAGGCCAAATTTGGTACCGCCCGGTTTGTGAGAGTGAGACAAATTTAATGGTGAGCAGATCAACTCGAGTCCATGGAGTGCGTTAAATCAAGCGAAAATTGAGCCGTGTGACAGTGTGAGAGTCTCATTAAGAATCATTCAGTACCAGAGACAATACTAATGGGTTAGCTTGAGCAAAACAGATCCAATGATAAATCAATCAAGTCAAGGCAAGGTTGCAAAGATAAATAAATCAAATTAAATTCAAAAATTGATGTTGTTGGAAGCGACAAATCATGATTTTAGACATCAGCCTGTTATTGCTAGTCGGAGAAGAGGCACCAAGACCTTGAAAATCTCATTGTCAGATAACTGATGCAAGTCTAGATAACAGTCTCTCTATATGAGTGGTACACGGTCAGATTAGCATGGGATAAAATTCAGTCCGATGCCAGGTCTAAGCCATCTAATCTGCATTAAAATTCACACAAACAACTTTGAGATTTATTTAGATCAAATGCACACAAATCTTGATGCGGATCAAACGACTGCCTGGTGTCGGTCTGGTGCCCAGTAGGCAATTTTCATTAAACACTGAGAAAAGGTTTACATCAGAGGATTACAAAACATTGGAAAAGTAATTAAATCATGTGTATTCTAATCTTTCTATTCTCCCTAATTTTGCTAAGTAGTCAGCCATCTCATTGTGGCATCTAAATATATGATAACAAGTCAGAGAAGCATTTTGTTTAAGTAAAAACCATAGATTAAAAATCTCCACAGCAGCCCGCCAATCTACATCAGAAGTGGTTGTAACTGAGACATAGCATCAGCTAGGATAGTGCTATCAGTTCTGAAATTGCAAGGAAACAATAGCATGTCAATTGCAAACCTCACTGCCTCTGGCAGAGCTTTGGCCTCCACTTGCAAAGGGCATGAAGCAGTTGAAGGTTGCACCCTATATACCAGCAACTCATCACCTCTTTGAAATACAAAACCCAAACCACTGTCCCAATTTTGAATCCAAGAGGCATCCGAAAAACAAACCAAATCATTTGGACCCGGGTCTGTTACTGTAGCAGCAGGGTTTTTTTTTTTTTTTTTTATAATTTACCAAACCTTGCCAGTAATGTTTCCGATTCAATTTGTCTGAAGAACAGTTGGGATCACTCATTGCATGGTTGTTGCTCCTGATAAACCATGCCGTTTCGGCATCTCCACACTGCCCAAGCCACGCTAGCAAATTGGGTCCACTGATCAGATGAGAGCTGCTCGACCAGGTAAACGGAAGATTTGCTTAGCTGAGTGTGGTAGCTCTTCAGTCCTTATCGGAACTCTGATGTTTGCCAGAATGAACATGCAATTGGAGAAGCCAAAGAGTTGGATTAGTTTCTCCACATCCCAGACTCCAGTATCTTGTAAGGTCAAATCAGAGAGTTTCAAATTTCAAATTTCCAGTATCTTGCATTTCTTTTATTATTTCTTTGCACCATTGTAAACATGACTCAACTTGTGTCACCGTAAATGAAATTTGAGGGCTTGAACCTCACCTTTCTTTCAAAAAAATAATAATAAATAACAATAAAAGGAATAGAATGAAATGAAGGTAAAATAAGCATTAGCTAATGTACATGAGAACATCTAATGCCAATATAGTAATTACACTTCCATTGAATTAACAATAATTAAAGTTAATATAATTCTGCTAGTATTTGAGCAATCAGAGCATCGTTTCAAGTTTCAACAAGTAATACTAATAGAAACTTGATAAATTTTTTGCTTTAATCCTTCAAACATCCAAAATTTGGGGCAATTCTAATGTTCGCTTTAATTTGTATTCACATCATCTTTAAGTGTATATTTTTATAAAATATATTCAATAATCAAAATAATTTTAGATATTTAATTATTTTATTTTCACCAAAGAAAATATTTACTTCTATTTACTTATTAGAAGAAAAACCAAATCTAAATCAAAGAATATGATATATATTTTCCTTGTATAAAAGAAACTCAGTTGGTATTAATATTATTAATTACTTTTCTGTCATTTTAAATCAAAGTTATTATTTGAAATCACTATTGACATAAAATGTACAATAACTTTTCTTTTGCCCAAAGTGCATAAAAATTCTTTAAGACATGCTACAGTTAATTTATTTATTCCCTATCTTCTTCTTTTTGACAATTTAAACTGAAAACAGTAATTAAATTAGTGACTTTACGTGCTCTAAATTATTTAAGGATCCTTCTCAAATCCTAAAAATCCGAAAATTTTACAAAATGCCCTTCTTTTTAAAATTTAAAACAAACTAGGACTTTAAAATTTTCAACAAAGTATCTTTGTGGGTCAATTAAACTTAAATATTTACCTTTTCCTCATTACTGCTACTACCAGTGTCATTATTATTTTATTATTATCATCATCATCAAATCAAACATGTCAACTAGATAATAGGTCAAGTTGTCAAATTTAGGCATAATTCCATTAAAAAATAGAATTTGAGTATGATGGCTCTTTTATATAAAGGGTAAAATGGGTATTTTATAAATTTAGAATGAGTTTTAATATAAAGAGTAAATCTAGGGTGTGACGTGCTCACCAAGAGGATTTGGTGAGCACAACTCCAAAAATACATCGGATCGGCTTCAAATGACGAATCCAAACCGTTGAAATCCATGTACTTCGTGAGTGATCCATGTACATGCAAAATTTTTGAAGTTTCGAATTCATTTGCTACGAGGTCAAGCGGTCAAAGTGATGAATATTTTAATAAGTTATTATATTAGTTATTTTATATATTCATTTTTCATCATTACTTTGACCGCTTGACCTCGTAGCAAATGAATTCGAAACTTCAAAATTTTTGCATGTACATGCATCACTCACGAAGTACATGGATTTCAACAATTTGGATTCGTTATTTAAAGCCGATCCGATATATTTTTAGAGTTGTGCTCACCAAACTCTCTTAGTGAGCACATCACACCCTAGATTTACTCTAATATAAAAGACAGTAAAATGGTTAAATTTGTGAGTTTATAAAGTTTAGAGGGTGTAAATACGTAATTTTGAAGTTTTGAGGGGTATTTGTGAAATTCCCTCTTCTTTTCTTTTTCCACCTTTTTTTTACGACTTGGGCTATTGGTCCCGGTGTCTGTTGCAGTGTTTGAATTCAATGTTAAGTCGATCCATTTAAAGTAGTGGCGGCCGAACGGGTGGGTCAGATCAAACCAGATTTAGGCCATTATTGCCCTAGTAAATGAAATCTACATTCACTGTATATTAAGTTAGAGTGTGGTTAAAATGCACTCTTAGTTTTGTGTTCTAATGGTCTAACTATACCTCATGTTTTTATTTGTATTTCTATTTTTTAAGTTCTAACTGTTTATCTAAACTGCTCAATATGATATTTATAGTAAAATATTCTTAGAATGGTCCAGAAGCAGTAATTTTGTACAAATATAAAAAATAGTATTAAAAAAATTCTAAACAAAATATAAAATTTGATCTCGAAACACATTTTAATGATGAGTGGTTCGGTTTGATTGTTTGAATTTTGAAAACAGAGATAATGATGTGAAATACAGTTGGAGCACAAAACTAATAGTGCATTTTAACCTACTCATTAAGGTCATATTTGGTTGAGGAGTAATGTTAATGAAAATTAAATTGCTTACTTCATTTTAATCATCATATCATCTTGTTTGATAGTTTATATCATATATTAAATTAATTCATACGAAGGAATAAGATATTGAAAAATGAACTCAAGTTTATGATAGCGGGCCTTGTAGTTGGATTAAGTGCGGAATAAATTAATCCACCTGAAGAGGTGGAGTAACTTAGTCCAGATTAGCTCATTTCTTACTTCATTTTACTCTTTTTATTTTATTTATCGTTTGACTTCTTAAGAGTGGAGAAAAAAGTTTACTCCACTCTTAATCCGCAATCAAACATGGCTAAGTTATTAACTCATATTTTGAGTTTAAAATCTCGACCTTCCAATCACAATTCGGTCAAATATGGAACGGTTTTTTTTTAATATTCGTGCCAATACAAATGAGACAGTCCGAATTCATTGTGCGTAAACTCAAAATTTGGGGAGCAGCTTGTGTCCGATGCCCATCGGACTCAAACTAGATCCGATGGGTTCCATAACCGTCCGATCTGCTTTAAGATATGTGCACGTCACTTTAATATTCGTGGATATTCGCTTTAACATCAGTGCACACGGATCTTAAAACGGATCGGACGGTTATAGAACCCATCGGACCTAGTTTGAGTCTGATGGACATCGGAACCAAGTTACTTCCCAAAATTTGAGTTACTGACGATATGAATTTGAGTAAATGAGGATGGATGGCATTGTGGCTTTCCGTGCCGCATCTGCTATGGGATTATCACCATCATCATTCATCACTCCATGCATGAATACTTTGAAAGATGCAGGAATGAGGCAATGTTTGTCGACAATGCAATAAATGAGTTTTTAACCATGCAATAGATTCATTCATCTCTGACTCTGTTTTTGACTAGTCGTTGGTTCGTTCATTGCATTAATGCGCTCCGTCTGAGTTTTCGCATGCCAAGCCGTGCAATTTCACGTGTCAAGTTGGTCTCCATCTCTCCAAGGCAAACATTCATTTCTTGGACTAGTTTTGGATTACATATTAACGAACTTTCTATTGCAAACAAAGAAAAGGACCAGTTTTGTCTATGACATCATAGGTACTTGTTTATTTTTAAAGTTTGAATAGTTAATCCGAATTTTTCAAATATATCTTTGTATTTATTAAAATGTGTTTGGTGATAAAATTTTGTATTTTTGTATTTTTTTTTCTATTTTTTAAATATCTACAAAATAATTATTTTGGATGGTCCATGATCATCTAAACAGAGTGATTTTGTACATATCTAAAAAAAATTAGTAAAAAAAAAATTTTAAAAATATATAAAATTTGGTCTCATATGTGAAGATCATATTGAGCGGTTCGAATTAACTATTAATTAAATTGAAAATCAAGATAAGAATGTGAAACATGATTAGCACAAAATTAATATTGTATTTTAACTCTACTTATTCATTGACTTAGATCCTTCTCTAACCTCTCAAGTCCCTTCCCAAGCGCTGTCAATGACAAAATACTTGACAATAATATAGTGACACTACTGTTAATATTATACAGGCAAGAATTTTTGTAATTCCCATCCCCTAATATGGCAGAATTAGAAAATTTAAATTGATAGGTAAAAACATAAAATGCATAATATAAATATAAGTGACCACTAAAACTTGAACTTATGTCTACACAAATATAAATATAAGTGACCACTAGATTACAAACAAGCATTTAAAATTTTTATGAGAGGATATGAATTATATAAATACTTTATTCTAAAAATTAAATATACATAATTAAAAAAAAAAATTATGAGGATGAATAAACATTTCTAACTTTGACTTTAGATCCGCCCTGTAATTATGGCTATTTAGAGAAACTTTTTAGGTACTATATAATTGGCTGTAGTCTATGGATTGCAATCGCCAATCATCAAAACAATTATTACTTAGGGCTTATGTTATTCTACATGTTATATTACCACCTGTAAATTGAACAAGTAATGCCTTTGTAATTTCTTTTTTTAATTTTTTGAGAAAAGCTATTAGGCAATTTGTTTATAAAAGAGTACCAGTACAGCTTGAAAATCAACTGAAATAAAGAAACTGGTTAACGACGGTACAGCATCTAATTTATAAATTAACATCCAAGTAGCTAGCCCACAACTCCCAATATGATGCTTGAGATTTTCTTCATGTTGTAATCGCCAAGGAATCCTCAAAACAGAAAACATCAGGGTCCAGCTGCCAGTAAAGTATTGCCCGGTTCTTCTTGCCAGATTTACTAGCAGATGAGGTTGGGTAATGGCATCCCTCCTTTACAGATAATCAAATGCTACTATTTCTTGAAACAGTTCACAGAATTGACCTCGTCTCATCTTTATGAAAATGACAAAAAGAACATAAATTTCCTGATGCCAATGATGTGTGTACACTTCCTTGAAAGAGACTAGGATTAATTTTCTTTGCTCTTCAGAACAACATTCAGTACATTTTACAAATTTATACCTTCATTTATACTTAGTTAAAAGAACATTGCTCCAAATAAGATTCTTCTTAATTTTCTTAATGTCAATGCTGGTTTAAAATTTGATATTTTCAACATTGGATCTGTAAAACACTTCATAGACAGATTATATATATCATGCACATCTACCACTACTTTTTCACATAAAAGATAAAGAAAAGAAACCTCTATGAATCTGGCATGGTGGCATGTAGGCCACAATAGAACAAAAGCACATTGGCACGTTCTGTCTCTTCCATCTAACCTTTAATCTCCTTCCCTCTCTTAATTTTTCACATATTTGCAACAGTAGTAAGAAGCCCATGATTTTTAAGACATGGATTTATATACAAAGCCCACTAAGTTTGGTATGATTTTTATCAACTTATAAATAAACCTAGAAACAAAACAAAATGGAAAGCCCCATAATTAACAAAATTAAAGGGGCGCAAAGAGAAAAGTGCTAGCTCCTAAGATCTTCATTTTTGCCTTTCCTCCATCCTACTAACAAAAAAAGAGCAAAATAATTGAAGTAAATAAGTACTCAAGAGGAGAAAATGAGAGTCAACAGCCTCCCCTTTCTCCAGCTATTTATCTCCACATCTAACCTGGCACTAAATCGATGTTGCGTAACTACCCTTGCATGGCCCCACCACCAAAGGGCTCTCCAGCTGAGCCGCTACCCGCCCCCAAATCAAGGCCGCCTCTGATGGGCCGTATCAAGCCCGGAAAAGCTCCAGTAGGGGAACCCACAGTGGGGCCCATTCCCAGCCCAAGAAAGTCCACAGTTGCAGGCTTCGACACAAAAAGTGACGGCTGGCCCATCATCATATCCGGTAAGCTCATCCCACTATTATCATAATGCAATCCAAGACCAAGCCCGGCTGATAGCAAGGGTGCGCTCTCGGGTTCCAGTTGCTGGCCCCACTGTTGAAACGCACTATCTCTAATTCCCCGATGATCGTGGTGTTGTTCGCTTGGAGATGGTGATGATATGTCAAGGCCGAAACCTTTGAGGAAGGATGAACCGGAGGATGTGGCTCCCATCTGTGCGGCCTTTTGTAAAAGTGCTGTTGCCGACATGTGCTGTGTGGGGATTGATGGAGTAAATGAGCGGCGGTCTGTTGGAGGTGGTTGTGTGAAAACTGAGGCTGGTGGGGCAGTTGAGAGGCAGAGAGAAGGTGGCTCGGGCATATGACTAATAAGGTCGGTATAAGATGTGGGTTGTGGGGGTGGTCCAGTGGGCGTAGCAGAGGTAAATAAACTCGCAAAAAGGCTTGGTGTTGTAGAGGTGGTATTACCAGTGCTACCGCTTAGCATGCTTGTGGATTTACCAGTGGTGGCAGTAGTGTTACATGTTGGGTTGGGCAGGGTTGGAGGAGCCGGAGGTGGTGGAGGCGGTGGCAAAGCCGGGGCAGCTACAGGGGGATACTGTGGTACATTGGGTGGATTCTCAGACTCTGCAAGGAAATAGAATACAATATATATATTATAATATTGGATAAGGGGTTGAAAATTGAAAGGGAGATGTACTTTATTGGGCATTGGGGATTAAATTAATTGAGAATTATGAAAAGTAAAATAGAAAGAGAAGTAATCATTTTTTCAGATTAACAAATTATCTTTCTGGCCATCGTTCGAGGTTACAGGGGGGGTGTAAAGCAAGCTCACAATAGAGGGATAAAAGGCAGCTGGAAAGTTCTACTCAGAGAGAGCCTTTGAAATATATCTCAGAAGAAAACGATTAAAAGAAACACCCCAAATTCAAACCCATAATTGACACACAGATCCGACAAAACCTCAGCGGAAATTTCGCGCTTCCTCTTGAATCAAATCGCAGTTCAGTCCAAAACAAAATCTAATCCCAAACCAAATAAGACAAACCAGGAGAACTAAGTATCCTAAAAGACAATTAACAACATACCTTCTTCTTCCTCAGTTGGCGCCACTTGTTGCAAAGGCATTGCCAATCCCACGCCTCCACAGGCAGGAGGTGGTGGTGGCGACATCGCCGAAACTAAGCTCCTCTCCTCTTTGGGTCGCAGAGTCAGCGGTGCTACCACCACCTTGGCACTCTCCTCTGCCAGAGCATCACAAAAGGCCCTGTGCGTAATGAAGCTATCCCTCCTGGAGAATAGAGTGCCACAGTCGCAGCGATACTCACGGGTCCCACAGGTTTTAGCGTGGGCCTTCCAATCAGACTGAACAGCATACCTTTTGGAGCATTTCTCGCACTTCCATTTCTTCTCGCCATGCTTGCGGCAAAAGTGCTTCTTGATCCCGGTCAAGTCGCCGAGTGCGCGTGATGGGTCATGGTGCACACATGTCGATTCAGGACATACATACACTCTCTTTCTCGGTTCCTTGCCGGAGCGCTGCTTCAGCTTCCATGGCAGATTGTGGCCTCTCCTGTGCAGCTGTAGATTCTGATCACGTTGAAACCCCTTGTTGCATATCTCGCATACAAACCGGTTCGTTGCCATTAGGGTTTTTGGCGAGAGTGATATGACCTCTGCATCAGGATCTTAAAAAACAAGGTAACATAAGAAAAGGTAAAAAGAAGCAATAATTGGGTTTAAATTGGATGCAGCAGAGTGAATAGAAGAAACAATTACCAGGCATGCCAGGGAGATTTCTCTTTTTCTTTGCTGGGGGGGCAGTAGGCAGTGGGACTGACAGATGGGGCCCAGAGGAGGAACAACTGACCTCAGCTGAGCCGGAGTTGGAGGCGGTCATGGCTGAGGAATTCTCAACTTCCATAGGCATGGGCCACACAATTCTAGAAGCTCTCAGACTCAACTCAAGCTACTTTCTATCTTTCTTTCCGACTCCGATTCCAAACTAACCCGAATAAAATATTGCGGGATAAAGCGGGATTAAAAAAAAAAAGGCGAGAGCTACCAGTCGTTGTCTCGTCAACCACCGGTCCACTCGCCGGATTCCGGTCCAGCGTCCCAAAAATCGTCGATCGAGAACTCCAGCTTAGGCTCTTGTATCTATTTTCTGATTTCTGAAGTGATGAATCACCGAATAAGCCGAAGCAGAAGCGGACAAGAGACCGATACGGAACGCGGTGAGATGAGACGGTCGTCTTCTGCGGCTGGAAGAAAATTTCCACAGAGAGAGAGAGAGAGGAACAAAACAAAAAAAATTAAACAATAAAGAACTACTCCTGCAGCGGTAAGATGAGAAGGGGAATGTATCCTCTGCATTAACTCAAAAGGGGAATCTTTTGAGTTAATATATTTCGACAGTCTGATTTTAACACAGGTTCTTTAATATTAGTGCTGATCTGTTCTACACGGATCTTAAAGTAGATTGTACAGTCCAGATGTATTAACTCGAAAGATTTTACTTTTGAGTTAATGCAGAGGATAAGAATTCCGATGAGGAGCATTAATTCGTGCTGAGGACTGAGGGCGGTAAGATTACCGGGAGGCGTACCTTATCCTCTGTTGACATGTAAGCATCACAGACGTTCACGTGTCAAACGATGCCGGGGCCTGGAGTGTTTTGGAATCTCTCCATGGTGGAGTCGACCTTCTTCTCTTGTCGTTTTGCGCTGGGCTCTATGCTGTCCTTTATTGTAAAGGGAATTTTTTTCATAAAGGGTAGAAATGTCTTTTTCACTTTTCACTGAGAGTGGCAGTTGTGTAATTTATTGTAACAGTCACTGATATTGACTGTATTGTGCAGAACAGACAACAGCTGTGCAAACGCCAGGTTTTGTTGACACGCACCGACTATGGCGAAATACCTAACCACTCTATTAATGTATTAATTGAGTGCAGTTAGACACTGGACAGTGTTTGTAAATAGATATTACGAGGTTGGTAATTTGGCATGTTACTTCACACAAACTTGGTACATTGAAATGAAATTTTTCAGGTGCTCCACATCACATGTCAGTTCGCTTTTATTATATATTTATTATTCCACTTTTAAAAGAACTTGAAATTTACAATTCTGTTTTCTAATTAATTTTGTTTTCTAAACACATGCATAAAGGTTAATGAAATGCGAGGGTGTTTGGAAACGTGTTTCTACGTTCTACCACCGAGTGCAATAAATTTTGACATGATGGTGGGTTACATTTATAAACGGGTCGCATGATTGGGGTCATTAATTGCCCCATTGCTCAGAATTTGGGGATAGCAAGGTATATGTGTCTCTGCAACTGGGCCCTCCTGTCATTTTTCCTGATTGCTGGTACGGGTTAGGACCCACATTAGCCATCAAGCCTTAATCGGATTCAGATATACTGCTGATTGCTGGTACGGGTTAGGACCCACCTTAGCCCTTAGCCATCGAGCCTTATCGGCTTGTCGGATTCAGATATACTGTTGTGCATCTACATGGACAATCATACTTTTCACGTGAGATTGCAACCGTTCGATCAAGGAATCCATATCACAGCTAACACAAATTTGAGTTTAGATCCGGACCGTCTGATCTGCTTGGACACGATATTAAAGGGGATCTGTGCATTCCACACCAGATTAATTTGATTCGGATTCTGATCGGATGGTCTGAATCTAAACTCAAGTATTTTGTTACCTCCTAAAACATTAATATTAAAGAGATACATATATTTCACGGTGCGGATCGAATTGATCCAGATTCTGATTGAATGATATGAATCTCAACTCAAATATTATGTTACCACCTAAAAGCCGGCTGATAAGGCCATATCCTCTGAGGTAACTTAATATTTTCATTTAGATTCAGACCGTCAAATCAGAATTCAAATTAATTCAATTCGAAGTAGAATAGAATACACGAGACTCCTTTAGGTCCTGTTTGGCTGCACATTGGGTAAGAGAATGGGCACAGGAACAAAAACATTTTGAACTGATTTTTACTATTCACGTGGGAAAAAAAAAATCAGTCTGAGTCAATTTTTTTTTCCCACACGAATAGTAAAATCGGGACTGCAGTCAAATAGGACCTTAATATTTGTATGGATTCTGTTCGACCAGTTCAGATTTAAACACTGGTAATAGTATTTGTATGGATTATGTTGGACCAGTCCGGATCTAAACAATGGTAAGTGATAAACTAATTCAACATATAAGATTTTATTTGTATCCAAACTAATGTTTCCTTTACTTTCTGGCTGAATTTTTTTTTGTCTTGGTTACTCCAAATCTACCGAATCTCCAAATGCATTGCTCATGATTATGTTTGTAAAGTCACAAAATAAAAAGTTCATTTGTAATAAGTACTCTTTGAATAATATATATTAATTAAAAAAATAAAGAAAGATATCATGTCAACAAGTTGAGGTGATATGTAGGCTGGCACAGAGAGGACATTGTAAAAAAGGAGAGCTCCAAAGAGGGTAGGTGACTAGGTGTTGAGGTTAAATGATATAATTTTTAGAATTTTACTATTTTTTATAGGTAAAAAATTATTTAATCTAAAGATTTCAAACCATTCATAAACAGTTATTATTTTTTATGTCTGTTTTAAAAAATAACAAGTAAAAAAATATTTAAAATTTGACATGCAGATACCTTTTTATATGAAAATTATATTTAACAATTTGGATTTTAAAAATGAAAATATAAATTTATAACACAAATCACTATATAATATACATAATACCATAAACTCGCTAATTAAAAAAAATAAAGGTCCATTTGTAATAAGTACTCTTTGGATAATAATTATTAATTAAAAAAGAGTAAAGAAAGAGATCTAGTGAACAAGTTATGGTGGCATATAGACTAGCATAAAAAGAAAAAATCATAATAGTTTGATTGCCGTCATCAATTAATTAGCTAATTAATCAGTCTAAACAGCTGCTTTTAGAAACACTGCTCTTTGGACAATACAAATAAAAAGTTCATTCATGATAAGTACTCTTTAAATAATAAATATTAATTATAAAAAAAAAAAAAAACAAAGAAGAAGGTCAAGTGAACAAGTAATAGTGACATATAGGCTGGCATAGGCATAGAGAGAACATTGTACAAAAAGAGAAAGGGGGAGCCGAGGAGGATATGAGGTGAAATGATAGAGATGGCAGCATATGAAAAAGGCAGATGAGATAGAAATGATACAATACAACAAAAAAGCCGGCAAGCGTTTCGTCCACCCTTCGCCATAATGGATTCCATCTGCTGTGATCTAAAATTAATGAACAGTTTTCCTACAATTTCTATTTTTAAAATTTAGCTGTTAAATTTTTTCTGTGCATGTATCTCAAAACAACTTATTTTCTGTACACAAATTTCAAAACAATTTAACAGTTGAATTTAAAAAATCAGAAATCGTCGAAACACTATTTATTAGTTTTGAATTGCAGCAGATGCGGATCCCGCCATCATCGCTCTCATTGACTCTTGCTTTGGCTTTATCTGCTCCCCTCCCCTAACCTTTTTTTATTCTTTATTTTCCTTCTCATACATGACTGCTCATTTTTTTAATACTCGTATTTCACTTAACCACGGATCCGTATCCTCAGTAATTGAGGATGTGCGTCACTTTACGGTTTGAGATTATCTCAGCTGATTTGGAGATTCGGAGAAAAATAGAAGACAATATTATTAGATTTTAAGATTCGTGTCAAGTTAAAAGAACGGTCCAGATCAACTCAAAAGGAAATCATTCTAAAAGATTCATTTTTGCGGTACTACACCGGATACGAATTCCTTAACCACCACTGCCTGAACGCGTATCCTCGGCATTAACTCAAAAAAGAATCTTTTGAGTTAATGAATCTCGATCGTTTGATTTTAAACAGAGTTAATCAGATCGTCTAATTCTAACAGTAATTTTTAATATTAGTGTAGATCTAGTCCGCACATATCTTAAAATAGATCGAATAGTCGGGATGTATTAACTCAAAAGATTCTTTTTTGAGTTAATACAGAGGATACAATTAACGACAGCCTAGGATTATCATCGATAATTATCCATTTATTTATCAGATTCGTATCGTATTCGAAAAAAAAATCTTTTTATTACTTTATCAGATACAAATAAGAATAGCATATTCTTTTTGTTATTTTATCTTTTATCTTATAAAATAATTTTTAACAATTAAATTTTATAGATATATATATTTGTATGAAGATAATATATATTATAATAACTTTTTAGTTTATTAAATTTTCATAATACAAATTAGTTGTATTCAGTATTATTATTATTTTTTGTTTTTTTGTTCAGAAAAATATTTTATAAAAAATACAGATTGAGATGTCAATTGTACTTTTTTATTTATTTATCCGATCTGTATCGTATTCAAAAACGAATAAGAGTAATTTTTTTTATTATTATAACATATACAATTAAGAAAATTCTGGTTCATATCGTAGCAATTGACACCTCTATCTAGAGGTGCAAATGGATTGGATAGTGGTAAAATCATATCCGTATCTGTTTTTGTTTTTCAAATACGTATACGGACTAGATATTAGACGAATATATACAGATACGAATATATTCCTAATATATATATATTAAAACTATATGATATATATTAACTATTTAAATACAGATAATTAAAATTTAAAATTATATTTGTATTTATATTCGTACAGATATTCTAATATCGGATACTAATACGGTAGGATACTATGAAATCCGTTTGCACCCCTACCTCTACCACTGCCGCTCTACGTTTTAAATGTTTATTTATCAAATTACTTGGTGAAAGGGACGCATTTAGTTGGCCGGGGAAAGTGAGAAATTTTGGAACTGTCTTTATCAGAGCAGTTGTGAGATTTATTTATTTTTTACTTGGACAGTGATTGCCGCTTATGAGAGCTTAATTAAAGCGCCAATTGGTCGGGTAAAGATTTTAACAGAGCAGTTTTAGCTTCATGCAGCGCCTCGGACTGTAGAATCAAAACATCGCTGCGGATCATTGTTGCGCTGCATGAAGCTAAAACTACTGTGTTAAATTTTTTTAGCTTTCGTCATCAATAATTTCAGATGTCAAGTTTATTATTATTTTTTTATGGGAAAAGCATCACGACGCTAATTTATGGCTTTAATACTGTTTCACTCTTTGCTTGGAAGAAACATCACGTATTCAAGTTGGTGTCTATTTCAAAATACGGCAGCAATTATAGGAAAGCTAAATAAAGTATTCTTGAGTTTAACATCATACAAAGATCATGGATAAATTTCCTTCGGTATTAAGTTTTCGGACATATTAATTCCAGCAATTATAAAGAAGAATTTTTTTAAAGATAGATTTAATTTTTTTTGTCTCGTTCGGTTTAATCGGTTTTAAACCGAACCAAGCAATATACATTATGTCATAATTTAAAAAAAAATTAAAATGTTTGGTTCGGACGGGTGGTGGGTTTAAAAATTTCAGTCATTTCGGTTTAACCGGTTTTACAATTTCTAAACGAAACCGAATTATTAATCTGGTTGTAAAAAAATGAACCAAGCCAATCCATTTAACTGAAAAAATCAAACCATTTAAACCGAATTCTCTCGGTCGGTTTAAAACCGATTAAACCGGACCCAATTAGCACCCTGCCAATTGGTCGGTAAATATTTTAACAGAGCAGTTTTCTCTTCATGCAGCGCCTGGACTATAGATTAGAAACAGAGCTGCATATGATTATCTGTTTATCGTGCTGCATGAAGCTAAAACTGCTCTGTTACAATCTTTACCAATTGGTCGTGTTTCGTTATCAAAAGTTGGTAAAAAAAAAAAAAAATCAGTTAAAGAATAGTTTCAGGTGTATTCAAGTTTATTATTACTTTTTTTTTTGTGTGGTAAAAGCATCAGGAGTATTTATGGCTTTAATACTGTGTCACTCTTTTGCTTGGAAGAAACATCACGTATTCAAGTTGGTGTCTATTTTAAAATACGGTAGCAATTATAGGTAAGGTAAATAAAGTATACTCGAGTTTAACATCATACAAAGATCATAAATTTGTCTGGGAATAAAAAAAATTATAAAATAAGAAAGAAATTATAGTTACTAAAATAAATAAAAACTTAGCACGGGTGACAAAAACTTGATATATTAATTTTTATAACATATTTAATCCCACAATTGTAAAGATTACTTTTTTTATTGTGTCAATTAATTTTAGTAATTATTTATCGATCAATTGACAAAATTTTCTTCATTCATATTTAATTTTAAATTAATTTTAGGGTAGGTGTAATTTTATAATCTGAGTTCTATATTTTTTTACAATTATCAAGTATTAGTTGATGCTATATTTTGAAACCAACGTAACTTTGTTACTTCTGTATTTGAAGTTATTTTGTAATCCAAATGAAAATACTACTTTGAAAATTATTTTATAATTTTAATGAAAATATTAAATGGCCGAAAGTTACTTCGGAAGTTGGTAATTTGTTCTAATACCAATTTTTAAGAGCATATTTATTTATGAAATTACAAAAATACACACACACACACACACTGCATCATGAAATTTATACACACACACACCTCTGTTTTTGTCATTCATTTGAGTTTTATATTTTTAAATTACTAATTTTATTTTCATGTAACATTTTAAGACTGAACATAATTTTCTCACATCAACATTTATAATTATTTTATAATTACAGTGAAAAATAACACTTTACAATTATTTTTTATTTTATAATTTCGAAATAGTTCGAAATTAATTCAAACCAAACTCAAACTAGACCTGGTTCGTTTGAAATAGGTTCGCAAGCTATTCTAGTTTGAATCTCAAAGTAATATGAACCGTTAATTTCTGTTGATGACTTATGTTCGCTGATAGCTTAAAAATTAAAACATAAGAGCCCCAGCCATAAGTCATAACTCGTAAGTCGTAACTGTGTCACTTAGTTCGAAATTGGGTTCGTTAAAGATTTGATTTGAAATTAATTCAAACCAAAATTAGTTCGAAATTGATTTAAATCAAACTCAAACTGAGATAAGTTCAATTTATTTGCAGCCCTACTGATGATTGAGATGATGTAGGAAAAACATAATAAGATGTTGGTGATTTAATGCGAGAAAACCAAAACCAAAACCAAAGCAATGTATATGCATACAGTATTGGATGAACAAAAACTGTATAGTTGGATGTGTTGTTTACATTGAAAAAATGAACAACATATATAATTCTAACACTTTCTTTCTTTTACGGTGTTGTTGTCACGGTTGCAGAAATAAAAATATACATTGTGAGTGAATTGGCTTGATCCAAATTTCAATTAATCAACAATGGATAAAATATGGTTGTAATTAGGTTATCATGTTTAAATTTTCATAGTTAATATTATCTATACTATATACTTTTTTTTAATTACGTGGAAATGTCCGAGATTTGTGCAATTGCAGCAGTTCCCTTATTTGCTTGCTATAAGGTGAGAAATATCCTTCGATAATGCTGTTAGATGTTGTTGCTTTGTCGCGTAATTAATTATTTTTCAAGTAGAAAGGTTCCAATTATGCTTTGTGCATTTGTTTGAATATATGGTTAAGTGTCACGATTGGATAATTGGGAGACGGAATTGGATAATTGGGAGATTTGTGTCACGATTAAGTCACTCATAATTATTGGATAATTCATAACTGAATCAGGGATTTAAGCCCAAATAGGAAAACTTGGATCTATTCCTCAAATAAAAACATTTGGGCCTGCAGCCCAAAATAATGTAACGGATTCGCAATGAAGAAAAAGGACGGTAGGAAACTCTAATTAAATTGTATTTGGTATGAGGTATAATTAGAGAGAGCTATTTTTTTGCAAGTTCTAATACAGGCAATTGCTGCTATTTTTTGTTTTGCTAATTTGAATTACTCTTTTCTTTTTTAAAATCTGGATAAAAAAGTTTCCAAATTTATGATATACCTCCAAAAAATTATCTCTATATAGTTTAGTTTCTTAGTTAACGGTACTGTATTGATTAGGCACAATCACCTACCACAAAAACAAGAGCCCGCCATCAAATCCGATTATTTGGTCTAAATCAAGTAATGTAAATAAGAAAATTTGTTATGGTAACCGTAACTATCTTTGAATATCTCAAGTTAACTTTCGTAATGCAAAGTTGGTAAAAGATAAACGGGGTATATATAGGCTGCCTTTTTTTGGTCCTGTTAGCATTTTTAAATTGATCAAAATGGCTTGCTCTAATTGGCATTCCAAACAAGATTCTATACATGTCAAATTAATAAAGTCACAATCAAATTATGCATGAGAACTCTAAAGTGTCACGTTGACACACACACATGCACAAGCTAATAAAGAGTTGGTCCATAATAATGTCATGCATAGTGAATACTGATTCATACTATAAATTAATGTATTTATTTTTCAAAACTAAAATAATCAAAATAATCCGTTCAATATGATCTCTATATGAAATAGTGTCTTTTCAAACTAAATTTTATATTTTGTATAATTTTTGTACTATATATTTAGATACGTACAAAATCACTTGATCTAAATATTCTAGACTATTCAAAAGTACTGATTTTCTAGATATCTAAAAAATGTAAAATTTAGTATGTACGTAACCACATTTTTATATGAAAATTATATTGAACAATTCAGATTGACTATTTACATTTTAAAAAAAAAAATATTAATCTATAGTAAATTACATACCAATTAATCCAATTAATCTGTGTTATACATAGTACCATAATCTCACTCTAAAAGAAATTAAACAATATTGAACATTAGA
Source organism: Carex cristatella (assembly GCA_024447775.1). Classification (NCBI taxonomy): domain Eukaryota; kingdom Viridiplantae; phylum Streptophyta; class Magnoliopsida; order Poales; family Cyperaceae; genus Carex; species Carex cristatella. The sequence continues at coordinate 3,739,140 of JAJHPF010000008.1, read as the reverse complement.
ATACTATCATTCTTGATACCAAGTTACGCCAAAACAAAAGTAGGCGATATTTCAAATTTTAATTACAGCTCAAAAGTAATTAAATAAACAATAAACATCTATTTTGGTAATTGGTATCGTACGCAGGAGCGGACGACTAATTTTGTAGGCGCAAGTAGCTAGGCAAGATTTATTTCTATATATGGAGTATGCACATTTAATTTTCTATCACCTTTTTATTTTCTTACTGCTAATTTAGATGGAAACGATAAATTAGACAATTTACAAACTTGTATTAGATTTATTTTTTGTAGTCGCAAGTAGGCAACATTTATTTTTTCTCAGAAAAAAAGATCACATGAAGTGAAGTGGATAAAAGCAATAAAGTAAATTTTATTAGAAAAATAACATATATATATATATATATATATATATATATATATATATATATATATATATATATATATATATATATATATATATATTCACATATTTTGATTGACAAATTTAGAAGTTTCTGAAAAATTCGGGAAAAATTCGGTCAACCGAATAATTCAGCGTTCGGTTCGGCATCACCAAAAAAACGAATTATTCACGAATAATTCGCAAATCTTGTTACTATGATTCCTACGGTTCAAGCAAACCCAACAGGCTACAAATAATGGTTATAGCATATATAAATCATATCTTTAGATGAATTTATCCCAGTGCACATGTATAGTTAGAATATCAACAACCATAATTTTTTCATCTCTCAATAATCTACTAAGTAATAAATTAATTAAAACCCCTAGGCAAAAGGAAATTTGCTGTTACCCTTGTTCCACCCTAACACTGAGAATTTTTTATAATTGGCGGTGAAATACCACCAACAAATTAATATATTTATAAAATTAAAAGAAAGAAAGTTTATTTACAATGTTCTATATTGCTAACTCCTCAATATGTAAGCAAAAGCTACTGTAATTAATTACATCAAATTGAAAACAAAAACGCTATAAAAGCACAAAATCCCATTGGATGATCTAGCCCGCTCCTAGTTTTGTCGTCTTCCTTCTCAAGTGGAATCTTGTACCTACACAATGAGCACAATTCGTGTATCAAACCATTTATCTATGCACTCGCCATGATATTTGTGCCCACTTGGTGTCTCCTTAACGACCACCTCTTTATATTTAGGAATTCAGCAATGTCGTCTTCATTGGTTCGACTACTGGTATGTTGTTTTCATTCTCTTAAAATCTCGGCTTGTTCTCTTCCTTTTGGTCTCATGCGTGCACAGACTCAACACCCGAAAGTAAGACATTTTTCACTTTATTATTATTTCTGATTCCAAATATATCAATATATTAGTTCATCGAATTGTATATATTAGTTTTCTCTAATAGCTTAAAATATTTGCTAAAATTTTTAGTAGTCATTTTATAATTGGGTGACTTTTAACAGATTCATTTTCATTTCTCGAATACCTCTTTGGAATCAGAAATAATAATAAAGTGAAAATTTTTTCGTGCGATTAGAGAAATATTTTTCATAACCCTAAACCCTAAACCCTAAACCCTAAACCATAAAACCTGTTATAACCTGTTATGAAAGAGGTATTCGTGCGATTTTTATTGTGCTTTAATAAACTTTTTTCTTAGGTTATCTTAAAAATTTTTTCTGGGCATAAAATTGTTTATAACCTAACTGATATAATAAGATTGTTTATTAGCACCTGAAATGAATATTCTTCTTTCGTTTTTTATTTAGTACCGATACAAAAAGTATATATTTTTAACAAACAAAAATTCATTTATATATATGATTTGCTAGCCCCTACAATTTGCTAGCCCCATAATATATATAAACACAACATACAAGTTACAACATATATACAGGCAACATCAATCTTCATAAATATATTAAGCAAAACCGTGTGTGTGTGTGTGTGTGTGTTGGTGCCATACAGAGATGCAAAACCATGCATCACATAATTTTGTTCCAACACATCCAAGAGAGATATATTTTGTACTTAATACATAATAAACAAAAAAGATTCCTCAACTAATTATTGTTACTGGAAAAACTTAATTACATCGTAACTCCAGTAAATATTGATCGGAAAAACTTAATTACATCGTGTATCCATTAGGTCTTTGCCCGTACAGGGTTCCGGAGACATTTTGTTTTGCATGTATACATTAAGCTTTTTATTAGTTATCCCTAGCTGATGTAGCTTATTGATTAATGTTATACTTAAATTAACAAAATGGGTGTCCTTGGAAATTTGATAAGATGAGTATCGATTAGTTCATTAATGGAACTGTTGACATGATACCCGCATTCTCATCCTTTCCTCTGTTGATGACACTGAATTAATTGCATATTTAAATTAAAGAAAACATATTAGTATCGGTTTAAACTTGCAATAAGTATACATATTTGTATTGTTTTAAACTTTCAATAGACTCAATTATTGTTTACCTGAAACGAAGACCAAGAAACTCAAGAATTGTGAATACTGATATTAAATTAGACTTTTTCATAGTAATTTGATATTATATTAGATTTATGTAACTATTTTTTTTAGTTTTTGATAGTGAATAATGGTATTATATTAGACTTGATTGAATTGTGAATATTAGTTTTCTCCAATAGCTTAAAATAATTGCTAAATTTTTTTAATAGTCATTTTATAATTCGGTGACTTTTAATTCTAGATGTAAATATATAATTCTCAAGAAGTGCAAATTAGATGAACAAACTACTCAAACACATTTAAAATGACTAAAAGCTCTTCATTAAACTATTCACTTGGTCTCATAAAAAAAATATTTCAGTATCAATTTGTGTGACCATATATCTCACATTGGTTGTAAACATTACTTTTTTGCCATAATAAATTAAACCTTAAATAAAATCTAAAACTTGTTATCAGATAGTTTTTTTTAATTAAAAATTAGGACAATAAACACAATGTTTAATTTTACCGAACAAAATTAAGATTAACACATCAAAAGTGAAAGGGGTATTCGAAAAATGAATCTATTATCATATATACAATTGTAAATTTTTACTGTGCTTAAATAGACTTTTTTCTTAGGTTATCTTAAAACTTATTTTTGGGCATAAAATTAAAATTAAGGAGCTCTTTTTGTGTACGTGGCAGCCTAAAATAACATGATTTGTATTGTTTGGTAAATGCTAAATTGGTAATTAAGAGCGATGCTATTATAAGCGCAGTAATTCTAATAATGAGAGCTGAGAGAATTTTCTTTTGTTTAAACCAATTTTACCTTAATAAATACTCCCTTCTCTTGTTTTGAATTAAATATGCTATTATATATGAGGATGTCTCTTTTAGCAAGTATTCTTAGTCAGAAAATAAGAAAGAATATTTTTCAGCTCATCACTATCTGTATCGGCTAATTCACAATGAACCGATACAAATAGTGAGGTATCTGTGTCGGCTAATCATATAACCGATACATCCAACCAAAACTGAGTAAATTGATTTTGACAAGTAATGACTGTTTGTTTTCCACTACCATTGAATCTGAGCAATATTATTTACCCCTTGACATGACAAAGTAAAGAGCGTGTATAGCTCTATTTGGTTGCCTGGCTCAGAAAAAAGATCCCTTCCGAATCTAACTTGCAGCCCCTTCTAAATTGCCACTTTTTTGTTTCATATATATCTATAATTTTCTCCGTTCAAAGACAACTAAAATTGGTATGCAACCTCCACCACAACCTCAAAAGTAGCAAGATATGTTGCAACCTCAAATTGCTGAAATAATTGATACAAATCACACAAAATTTTATGAGTATCAACAGCCCTTGTTCTCTAAAGTTTTGCTATACAATTCCTTGTAACTAACAAAATGAACAAAAAAAAAAAGACAAAGTGAGAAGAAAGAAGATATAGAAGAAGCATAATAGGAAACATAATTTTAAGGTGTGTGAGCTAACTACAAGAGTAAATAAAAAAGAATCAAAAGAGTTGAGAGATAAATATGATATATTGAAATCTTGAGGAATAAATAAGAAACACAAAAAGAGTTGGAATGAACACTGAAAATTAAGCCCAGACAAAAAAGAATGCTGGCAACTATGAGAATTAAATTCGCAACTTTTGTGAATTTTGATGCATATGTTGAAACTGACACGTTATATTGAAATTATTTTTTTGGTAATAATGTGGGGAGACTCTGCACAAGAAAAATGTTTCAACAATAATGATAAATTGATAATTGGTTTCAAAATCGAAAATATAAATTATAAAAAAAAATCGGATTTACTTGATAGCGCGACATTCAGAATTTCAAATTGAATTTCAATCGACAGATCAAAATCACTCACAACGAAGTCGGAATTCTAAATATTGTAGAGAATTTCAAAATAATTTTAAAAAATAAAACATAAATTATTGTGTACTGCATTTTATATGTTCGATGCACCGGTTCTCTCGAATAAAACAAGAATTTTGTACATACTACGTGCTATACTAGTGATATATTTTTTTTTTCGTAAATTGATATTTTTTTCATGTGATATATGTTTGATGATTGTGATATATTTTCTATGTTAACATTGACAAACCGATCATTATATATCTTCTATAAAGAGAAATGACCACGTCTTGTTTGTGACTGTATAATAAAAGTTTTGCTTGAGAAAAGGACCAATATTTAAAGTTGAGCAACATTTTGGACATAGAGCGAAGATGCACAAATAAGAATTATGATATAGTCATGACTCATGAGGTTAGCATTTTAAATTAATTAATTTTTTTATAAAATAAATTAACAAGTATGATATTTTAGATATCATATGCTTTGTGAGGTTAGGTTTAGTTGATTCACCCATTTTATATTTCTCAAGTATTATATATAGGATTTGCAAATAATCAGTTAGTAAAAATACATGTACCATGTCTTGTTTCAAAATTTATAAGTTTATCAATATTGAGTTATTGGAGGAAATCAATGAAAACATTAATTGTTATCAATAATCACAAGAATTATTACAGAATTCAACAATCAGCTAGTAAGAATTTCTCCAATTAAAAAAATACATGTACCATGTCTTGTTTCAAAATTTATAAGTTTATCAATATTGAGTTATTGGAGGAAATCAATGAAAACATTAATTGTTATCAATAATCACAAGAATTATTACAGAATTCAACAATCAGCTAGTAAGAATTTCTCCAATTTTCTTGATATGGGCATAAATGCAAATACTTGATCATCACCAGATGAAGCAATGGATTGTGTTTTTTCCATTCAATATATAACAGTGTTCTAAATAGCGCACTATAGTGGCGCTGTAGCGCCCACTATAGCATTTTTGGACCCTAAACACTAAGCTATGACATCAAAATGTGCTAATTGAGCTACGGCCGCTATAGTGGTAATAGCAGTCCGCTATAGCGCATAGCGTGTAGCGCAAATAGCGTGCGCTATGAAATATGGGCTTTTTTCGGGCATTTTTATATGGGTTTTAAATAAAAAAAACTCAATTAGACTTTAACTGTGAATTTTTTTGGACAATTAACGTATTATGCTCATTGGTAAATTAAAAAAATCAATAGTTTATGATATTACTATGAATATTTTGAACCGTAATTTGGATTTTGTACTGGTTCAATATGAATATTATAATTTTTTAATCAATTTGGTGTTATTTTTTGTTATATGAGACTTTAGATAATGTTGATATTTAGTACAAATATATAATATAATATTTGTTAAAAAAACGCTATGTGGCATAGCTTCCGCTATAGCTACGATATTCGTTATAGCTTTTTTTGTAGTCTTCTCGCGATGACGTGATAAACACTATTTAGAACATTGATATATAATCTTATAAGTTGTCTATTTTATGATCAATGATCATAATATTCTAATTGTAAAAATGACATGAAATTTAAACAAACTTGGATGTCAAATTGTAATCATGGAAAACAACTTTGGTATGTATATATGCATGTGTGTGCTTGTAACTGACAGCCACTGTCAGCTTTCTCAATAAAAGATTTAAGCAATGATCAAACTCAGCCATATCAGTACAAGTATTGTAATTGTTTTATGATTTTTATAAATTCATACAGTAAATTAAGATATCAACGGCACACTTCTAATTTTAGTGGGTAACTGATGGTATTAGAATCCATAAAGATTCCAAAAGTTTAAGTTTTATGCAATTTGAGATTGGAACATTCACCTACCATCTTAACATATTACATGAAAATTTAAAATAAAGTTAAGTGTCAAAAGATTTCAAAAAAAAATGAATGTATTAAAATTAATTTAGAAACCTTCTAATTTTGACCACTTGATTTTATACTAAATTAATTTAAAACTTCAAAATTTTCACATATAGACACATCACTCATAAGTTAGAAGAAATTTAACAGTTTTGATTCGTCATTCGAAGTTAATCCGATAAATTTTAGAGTTAAGAGTATAAAGAAACTTGATACTCCTAAGAGCACTCTAGTTCTACTCTAGTCTCTTTATAATTTTCTTTTTTGACAGAAAAACGAACTAAAATATTAAAACGAGTATCATGCAATCTCTTTTTTGACAGAAAAACGAACTAAAATATTAAAACGAGTATCATGCAATCATTTAATTGTTCGCATCTCATCTAGTACAAGATGGAAAATAAAAATTGCTTGCATCTCAAGAAACAATGGCTTGGAAGAAATTTATGATGCAGTGTCTTACAGTTAAAAGATCAATACTCATAATATTAACTCTAAATATATAATTGGCTTTATTAAAAAATAAAAAATATAAAAGATGTGACTTTTGTTAAGAGAAGAAAAGTGTGTAATGATGTATTGTCTGTTTTAGTACAAGGACTGAGCAAATAAAATGCACCATTACTACTTTAAACATTGATCAAAGCATTAAAGTCAAACAACTAGCAGTAGAAAGTCGTACAAACTCAAATTTCCAAATAAAAATCTCAAAGAGAAATTAAAACAACATCATAATGCAGTTATTCCATGGAAGCATGCCGAAACACCTACTCAGAAAGCGTCGATTTGAGCTCACCAATGGAGTGCATCTCAAGCACAATATCACAACCCCCTATCAGTTCTCCCTTGTAGTAGAGTTGCGGGTAAGTCGGCCAATTAGAAAACGATTTCAGCCCCTCTCTAACTACCTCGTCAGACAATATATCAAACGACTCAAATTCAACCCCTTCTTCCCTCAATGCATTAACCACTTTTGAACTAAAACCGCACCTTGGTTCATCAGGATTGCCTTTCATGAACAGCATCACTGGAGAGGATGAGATCAAGCGCTTCAACCGATCCTCTAGGGTTTCTGCTTGAGCCTTACCAACACCTTTCTCTTCAAGAACACCTTTTAACTCTCCATTTTTGTGCATCTCTAATACAATGTCGGACCCACCTATCAGCTCTCCCTTTATATAAAGTTGTGGGTAGCTTGGCCATTTTGAGAACACCTTGAGACCTTGCCTCACTGCCTCGTCAGAAAGTATATCAAAACTCTTAAACGGAACACACTCTTCTTTGAGTATTGCAACAAGTTTGCCACTGAAACCGCATTTTGGTTCCTCTGGTGAACCTTTCATAAAAACCATTACCGGACTCAAGTCCATAAGTTCCTTGAGACGAGACACCAAGTGTGCATCTAAACCCGAATCGTCTTTCGAATCAGACGAGTTGCTCTCTTTGACAAGATCCTGCAACTCACCACCTTCCTTCATAGAAACTATGATGTCACATCCACCAAGTAACTCCCCCTTGAAGTAAAGTTGTGGGAAGGTGGGCCAGTTGGAGTAAACTTTAAGCCCTTCTCTGACCTCATTGTCAGATAAAATGTCGAAACTACCAAATGAAATCCCCTCATCTTTCAAAATACCTACTACTTTCCGGCTGAATTTGCACTTGGGTTCCTCGGGGCTTCCTTTCATGAAAAGGAAAACGGGAGTAGAGTTTATGAGTTTCTCGAGACGGGACTTCAGTGCGCTGTTTAGACCACCACTCGGGTCTTCTGAGCGAGAGAGTATTTCTATGTTTACTTTTTCTTTGGGTTCTTCGATTAAAGCGGGTCCCGCTATTTTAGCGACCTTTTCAGCCAAGCTCGAGGGGTTTGCACCTTCTAGTGTGTCAAAAGTTTTTCCATCCTGGAAGGAAAAGAGACAGATAAGATATTAGATAAAGGACGAAAAAAGTAAAATCAACTTTTGCTTTGCTCATTTAATCAGCTTTTTCAAAGGACATTTTGGTCAAAACTTCTTATAAGCATTTGAGCCCTAATTTTGATGATAAACCCTAGTAGGCAAAACCAAGGGAAAACAATAAACAACCAAAGGTTCATAAATCGACTGGCATGGATCATATTTGTATCAATCGTGGTCACTATTTAACAATACTTCATAAATTTAGTACAGTGAAGAGTCACATTGAGTGGGACTTAACCATATATTCAAACAATACCATAAAAGCATAATAGGAACCTTTGTACTTGAAAAATAATTAATCACACGACAGAGCAACAACAGCTAACATCTTCATTGAAAAGTCTTTCTCACCTTACAGAAAGCAAAGAATGGAACTGCTGCAACTGCATAAGCCTCGGATATTTCGGGCTGCTCTTCAGCTTCAACCTAAATTAACAACAGCATGTATGTAATTAACTCAAAAAATTAAACATGATAACATCAGACTACATTATGTAAGCTAGAATGCTACAAACAAAGAATAATATAAACGATGACTTGCAAATTTTAAAATTGTTCCTACATTACTTACAATGAGCATTTTAAACATCTCCATGCTATCAAGAGTTTCTTAGATAAAAAATAATATTTTATAGAAAATTACAGTTTAGAATTAAATGTTCAATGAAGTATGAAATGATGCATTTTATTTTTACCAAATAACCTTGAAAACTCGACTTTCTTTTGAAAAGGTTTTGGAAGCAGGTGCTGTTCAAGGGAATATATATAACACCAAATTTTAAATCCTGACCAATTATAACAGTGGAACAGTGATCTTACAACTTATCAACCTTGATTGTTAGATATATAAGCAACTTATGAGATTCCAAAATACATTTTGAATAGAGTGAGGAAAATTTCAATTCATTCATTTCCACCAGCTCAAAACTCACAAATTAAACTTGGATCTCACAAGTCAAACATTGATGTTGTTCAAAAACATCGGCTCAAATCTAAGATTCTTGCTTTTATTTTTTTGTGATTTGTAAAAATAGTTTATCTATTATTACTATGGCTTTTTTCAGGAAATTTACCAGAATTGCTAAAAACAAGTAAAATAAGACAAAGTTCAAAAATAAATCTGAAATTTGGGAATAACTTCAACACATAACCCCTCTACAAGCAGTTCACCTACCAAATTCAGAATACTTTATCTTATCTAATTTCAACCTAGTGGAGTAACTCGATATTATCAAAAATAACGCCAAACAGATACAGAGAATTAATTAGGTCAGAAATGAGAAGCATACCCGGTAAAAGAGAGCTTGGGGATGATCAGTGGCGAGGTGAGCAAAAATCTGATCCATCTGCTTAGACGCCTCGCACCACGACGCCCAAAAGTGAAGCACAACTGGCTTTCCGCCATTAACGGCTTCATCGAGCTCGGTTTTGGTTTTGATGTCCTTAACCCCAGCCATGGCTATTGAAGAACTCGAGAGAAGTCGTGGGATATAGAGAGAGAGAGAGAGAGAGAGAGAGAGGAGAAATGGAGAAAGACTTGTAAGAGAATAAAGATTGGGCTTTTAATTTGGGCCGTGGCTTTATAAGGAAAAGTCTGTGGTCTGATATGGTGATCTCCTCCCCCCTCGTGGGCTGATGTCAAAAGGGAAGATTCCAGAACTAGAGGGATGAGAACAACTGTATTGGGATCCTCTCCAAGTATTGGAAATCTATTTATGATCCTACAAGATCTACACCGTCAGTTAAAAATCCGAGAAGAACACATTGTCACAGGCTACTCACAGCCCCACTGGATTTAGAAGTTTGAGACAATGTAATGAATCCGTGGAGAAATCAACGATTCAGATGTATCGATTAATATCTAATAAACTCTGCATTTGAAGACGAACCAATATCAGGACGGGTCCACAACATGGTCCATAATAGGTTTATTATATAGGGGGTAAATATTGTAACAGAGCTGTTTTTCCTTCATGCAGCGCCCGAACTATAGAATCAAAACTGTGCTCGTCTCGTTTGGACGCTGCATGTAGCCATAAAAGCTCTGTTAAAATATTTACCCCTTATATTACCTTGAAGTGCTTTGTGATGTGTGCTCTGTTCCATGGGAATTCCAACTTGATCTACAAATTGTTTACGAAAGGATAGCCGAAATATTTTATTTAATTTTAAAGTATGTAAATTTGTATTTTATATTTTTGGAAAAATATTGAACAAAAATCAGAATGTAGAAAGGCTGAAAATTGAATTTCTATTCTAAAACTGACACGTATATACGAAAAAAAATTCATTAGGGATTTTATTTGAATTCTGACCAATATCAGGTTTTAAAATTTAATCATGAACTCGGTTTATTTATAATAAAATTAAAGGACGGATTTTTATATCTCAACAGTACTTCAATTTTTACTTTCTTTTTTTTCAATAAAAATTGTTTATGAGCTGGAATTTAAATTACGACCTCATTAAATAGTATATTTTATTTCTTATTACTCTAGATTTAATTTCTTGTCAAAAACTTGATTTTTTATTTTGTATTCTATTTCTAAGTTTGGGTGCATGGTGTCGTGATCCGGTGCACGTGGTGTAGCAACACGAATGAGTGTATTGCCTTTAAAATTCCAATGAATAATAATTTGGAATGATATTTTAAAAGTATGATCATGCAATTTAAATAATGATTGTTTGTAATTTGATGTTCAGTTTTAAATACGAATCTGTATTGGCTGCAAAAAAACTTCTGTTGCATTTTCGAAAATAATCGAAATTTTCATAAATATATCATAACTTCGGAAAACAAATTCTACCACCGAATTTTAGGTTGAAAAAAAAAGGTAAGCTGCGCAGGTAATATAAACGACAAAATGAGTAAACATTAGTATGGGCGGAGGTAGACATTCGAGGGAGATTGAGAGTAAATGAAAAAACGTGTCATGTTGTGTTGTAACTAACACATTGTAATTTTAATATTGTGCCGTGTCATGCTATGCTGTGATTAAGTTAATTTTTCATATGTCATGTTATGTTGCGATCAAAATGTTATAGGATGGTAACGACATGCATGCAAATGGTCATGTTACGTGAGTCGTGCCGTGACCAAACATGACTCGCGTGGTTATTTGATCATAATATATGTTAGTTTATTCAATATCCACCATAAAAATAAGTCAAGATCTAATAATCATAATTACACGTGACTAGCGTGACTATTTTTCCCACTATAATTAAGAGAGCGAGAGTGAGAGAAAGAGAGACTCAGCTGCTAACTTTTTAGACAAAAATAATATGAAATGTTAAAGTTTTCAAATTATATATATGATGAGTAATAATGATATATATATATATTTTTAAATGAAGATTAATCATATTTTTTTTAAATAATATAGAGTCAATTTTTAATATCTAAAGCACGAGTTTTTGGGGAAAAAAAAAAACGAAGGTGGAGAACCCTATTCTTCACATATCTCCGATTCTGATCATTAGCAATAGGAGAATGATCTGAATTGAGAAGAGGCTTAATAATAAGAAATTCAAATCCAGTGAAGTAACTCAAAAATTGGATTTTAAATCGAGACCGTCTGATTAGAATTTGAGACAATTTATCCGAAAGTGGAGCGCACGTATCCCGAGAGACAGAATCCGATCTCAACAGGGGCGGAGCTAGAATTTGAGTATAGGGTGGGCTAAATAAAATATCATTTGTTATAGGGGGCTTATACATGTAAAACAAACAAATTAGTATGATTTTTATATACTTAGAGCATCTGTATCCCTGAAACTCTCAGAGTTTCTAAATAATTGTTAACAGAATTTTAGAAATTCTAGACTCTTTGAATTTGTAGATCTCTATATCCCTGAAATTGAAATTAGAGTTTATTAATTGCCATATTAGCATTTAATTAAAATAGTATTAAAAATTGAGCGAATAAGAATTGATTATTTTGCCATGTCAGAGTTTTGAAACAGTTTTAATATTTGGCAACTATTAAACATAATTGCTAAATATGAGATCCATCTACATTCCTGAAACTGGTTTAGAAACTGCCAAGTCAGCTTTGAAACTCTAAGAGTTTCAGAGATGCAGATGCTCCTAGTAATACAATTTTTCAAATCTTGGGATGGCTTAGCACCCCCCAGCTAGACTTATGGTCCCGAGACGATCCCGAGCGACATATTTGAATCGGACGGTTCTGGTCCAATACCCAAAAATTAAGTTATTTAGGGGATCCGGACCCGTGCATTACAGTAAAGGACTCGTTTATAAATGGACTGAAAATATCGACTTGTTCATTATATATATATATATATATATATATATATTTTAATAAAACCAATTATATATTTAGAGTTAATATTATGATTATTGAGTTTTTAACTGTGAGAAACTACATCATTGTTTGTTGAGATGCAAGCATTGTTTATTTTCCATCTTATACTAGATGAGATGCGAACAATTAATGACTGCATGATATTCTTTTTAATATTTTAATTCGTTTTTATTGCCAAAAAAGAAAATTATAATGAGACTTAGTACTTAACATTTTTTTTCTAATTATGATTTGTTAATTTCTAAACTGCCGCAATTCCAATTTTTAATTTTTAATCACGTATAAATCAAGCATACGCTGTATATTAATTAACTAGTGTAAGATTAAGTTGTTCATTTTAAAAATAAATGTGAAATAATTAGAGGAGTTGATTGGAAAAATAATATAAGAGTAAAAGGGTTAATATGACATGTAATAAAAAGATATTTTTGTAAACTAAGTATAACGAGAGTTAAGAGGGCATATATGATAATAATTAGGTGGAATTTCACATATACCCCTCGAAAATCTTGAAATTACTTATTGTTCCTTCTAAAATTCATTATATTATATCTACCCTTCTAAATTTTAAAATTTAACAAATTTACCCAATTTACTCATTTTAAATTGTGTAAGTTCTCATTTTATCATTTATTTAAAAAAATATGCAGTATGTGTAAAATATCTAATTATCTAGTTTGTGAGGACAAATAGTTTATTTTTCTAGTTCTAATACATACAAAATGACATTTAAGTATACGTTTAGGTGCTAACTACAAATGACTAATTAAATGACATATCATATCTTACATATGCTTTTATTTTCTTAATAAAGAGTAAAATGAGAACATTATAAACATAAAACGAGTTTTATTAGAAAGATTATAAATCAAGTAAATTTGTGAGTTTCTTAAATTTAGAAGGATAAATGTATAATGTTGTTATTTTAGGAGGGAAGATACATAATTTCGAGATTATTGAGGGATCTACATGAAATTTTCCCCAATTAAAGCGGAATGTTTTAAATTTAAGGGGGAATTTCATGTATACTCCTCAAAAACTTGAAAATTACGTATTCCCCCCTCTAAATTTTAAACTTACATATTTTCCCCTCTAAACTTCAATAACTCACATATTTACCTATTTTATTGTCTTTTGTAATAAAACTCATTCTAAATTTATAAAATACCCATTTTACCCTTTATTAAAAGTATAAAATGCCCCGTCGAACTCAAATTTCAATATGAAGGGTTCCTCTACCGTCCGATCTACACGCATTGCAATAAGATCTGTGCATATTCGCTTTAAGATTCGTGCTGATCTAGTGCGCACATATTTTAAAGTAATTTGATCCGCGTGCATCGCATTAAGATCTGTGCATGTTGTTTTAATATTCGTGCATGTTCGCTTCAAGATTCGTGCTGACCTAGCACACACGGATCGTAAAGCAATTCAGACGGTAGATGAACATTTTAGATTAAATGGATGTTTTATGTTTTTTAATAAAAAAAGGTAAAGTAAGTATTTTATGAATTTAAAATGTATTTTAATATAAAATATAATAAAATGGGTAAATATGTGAATTTTTGAAGTTTAGAAGAGAAAATATGTAATTTCAAAAGAGTGATGCTTCTATGGACATAAGGACATATTTGTAAAATGTACATATTTTTATTTTCAAAGTTCAAACAGTCGATCTGAACCGTTCATCTTGTTCTCCATATTAATATGTGCTTGGAGACCAAATTTTACATTTTTCTGAATTTTTTTACTATTTATTAAGATGGGTACAAAATTCAATGGTCTAAATTTGATATTTTTTGTACCCATCTTAATAAATAGTAAACAAATTCAGAAAAATGTAAAATTTGGTATCCAAGCACATATTAATATGGAGACAAGATGAACGGTTCGGATCGACTGTTTGAACTTTGAAAATAAAATATGTTCATTTTATAAATAGGTCCTTATGTCCATAGAAGTCTTTGCCATTTCAAAATTTAGAGGAGAAATATGTAATTTTGAAGTTTTTGAGGGGTATACGTGAAATTCCCCTTAAATTTAAACTGCTGTATTATTAGATTTGCCCCCACAGCATTCTGCGTTCGAGCCCGCCCCCGCAGTTGCAAAAGAAGAAAGCGTCCGTTGTACGAGCGACAAGAAAGCTTCCGTTGTACGAGAGACGCGATCGCGATTTAGTTCTCTCTCTGGGAAAAAGAAAGGTAACTTGTTTTTGTTACACCTTTCTTTGATTTAGAGCAGCAATTGGTGTTTCATGCACTTTTCTTTTTTACCCTATTCCTTTCTTTCTTGCACCTTTCTTTGATTCCGTCTTCGTACATGTATGATGACATCTTTCATTAACAAAATTTTCCTTTGTAGACTTGATTTTGCTTGGTAGGTTTAAATGATGTTTGAACCCTTTTTTATTCAATGAAGTTCTTTTAAAGAAAAAACGAGAAACTTCTTTGCTTCAAATCCATATCCTATATTGCTGTATTTAATTTGATTAATTACTGTCAAATAATCATTTTTTCTGCCTTTTCAAGATTTAATTTGGCTTAGTATACACGTGAGGAATATACTGGCACATATGCCTGAGATTGCTGAATTTTGGTCAAATTGAGTTTTTTACTGCTAAGTATTTTTTAATACCAAGATCGTCTTAGTTTTGCGACCTGACACTTAATCAGACTTAATGAGCTGATTGCTTAGTTATTTTGAAATGGAAGAAAAGAAAAAGAAAAAGAAAAAAAAAACCCTCTTCCTCTCTCTTTTGTGCTGGTACTGGTACAGGTACAGCAAAAGGGAGTCTGAGATATTAAAATCAAATCCAAAATTGAACAAGTCTTCTTTGATTCGTAACAGAATGGGGAGAAGGTTGAATGGAAAATCACAAAAGCCAAACAAAAAAGTGATTGATAATATTCCCAATCAAAAGGTGAATATGACGGATCAATCAACTGAAAGCGCATTGGATTTGGGTCACCAGAAGAGGAAGCATGTATTGATGCATACCAAAGTTTTCACAGACACCTCCAGGTCTAGTCGGAAGAAGCACAAATCAAATGGTACCAGTTCTTTTCATATTTTTTTTGTTTATTACTCAACATTTTTACATTATGGATTTATTACCAAAAATAATAAATTGGAACTCATATTAATCTGAAAATTAATATATTTGTGCTTGAAATGTAGAGTCCAAATCTGAAGACAAAGAAGGATCATCAAATCATCTTCTAAAGGACTGTGTCAGAAATATATCCAAGTTAAGGTAAGACTGAGTTTAGGGTTTCAATTTACTAACTGTTGCTTCGTGTTAAAATCATTCTTGTCATCCAAAATTTGGCAATTGAAGGTAGTAAAACCAGACATTTTCAAATAGGGAAATATCGGAACATGGTACAAGTCTTGTCTTGTCAAGTTTTCATGGTAAATTATTTGTGTTATTACTTGTTAGGGTCCAAGACTCGAATGCTTTAAACTTTAGGTCACAGAGGAAGGCATAATCACACCCAACTTCAGAGGTTTGTTATCATGTTTGTTCCTTAAAAGTTATTTCAACCTTACAAAAAACTACCATTTTAAATCTAATTAACCCCATAAAAGTAATATTGTAGTTTCTTAAACAACAACCACCACCAAGCCTTTAGTCCCAAACAAGCTGGGTTAGGCTAGAAATGAAACCCAATCGTAGTCACTAGTTGAAGTAGATAGTAATAAAATAATAATAGTACTAAACTAGTAATACTACTTAAAGTTTATCAATAATATATTACAATTATCATCATTCTACGGGGATGCAGCAATTGGTTAATTTTAGGGAAAAGCAAACACCTTCCCAATCCAACATAGGAAATTGGAAATTAAAATCCAAAACAAAACCTACCAGGTAGCCTCTACCACGTATTTTCAAAAAAAAAAAAAAATCCAGAACAAAAGAAATGTTTAAACTTTTGCTATAATAATTTAGAGGACAGAAATGTTTAAACTGAGGAAGGAAGCCTCAGTGATGCATTTTGTTGCTTAAATATGTTTAAATGCTGAGTTGATGCATTTTGTTGCTTAAATATTCTTCCTTAATGTTAGACCGAGGAAGGAAGCCTCAATGATGTTGCTTCTCAATCTTTTGATAAAGGAGATGACCGTTGGTCTAACTTCTGTTTGACCTGTCACAAGCCAGGAACTCTCCTGTGTGTCTCCTTCTATGCTACTTTTTTTTAGCTGTCATTATTATTACTTAATATGTGCTGTGCTGATGAAATTGGTGGGATGCAGGTGCTGTGAAGGAGAAGGTTGCTCAAAGACCTATCACCTAAAATGCTTGGACCCACCACTTCAGGAGGTACCGAGTGGTGTATGGTTGTGCCCGACATGTCTCGACTCAGCTTCTTGGAGCATCACATCAAGAGATGATCTTGTGGTCTTAAACAGGACATCTGCTCAACCAGGTATATATATTTTAGTGACAGTATGCATAATAAGGCTGTTATCTCAAAGTGGTAATGCAATATAATTTTTGTGTTCCATAGATGGAGAAAATCAAGGAATGTGCAGTGCATTGATGGACGAAGTTGAGAATATAACAAAAGAACAGAGAGACCTGCACATTTGTCTGCAAATTCACCTTCTAAAGCTGTGCCAGGCTGCCGGATTGCCGGTATGCACCCCTTATCCTTTTTTCTACCTAATGTGCTATTGTACTGGCCGTCTTCTATGGCCTTGCCTGATTTGTGTGGTTAGTTCAGTTGAAAAAATGTCAAAATCTAGAAAATGCCAAAAGGTGACCATTAATAAGAAATTTTACTCATGAATGATCCGTATATTACTTCTTCATGTTTTGGTTTGAATATTAGAATATAATTAATAAATAACAACGGGAAAATATGCTGTACATCTCAGACCGCATATATGTTGCCTTTTTATTCTCAACTACCGGCTTCTTTGATGTAATGCTCAGTTTGTATGAAATGCAGGAATATGTGAATACAATGGCTGAGGATCTTCTGGCATATGTGATGTATAAATTCAAGATTGACACTGAACCGGCGGTTGTGCTTCAAGCAACAATCTTATCCCTGGTTAGTAGACTACAACCCAATGTCGCTACGTTGCTGTTCTTCTTGTTGGTCGAATTAATATGTCAACTCTCTTAACTTCTCTATTTTAGGTGTGGCGAGCTGCATCACTATTTAAGCTTTGGTTAGACCCTCAGGACCTGGTCACACTGGCATATAATGTGTTGCAATACGAATGTGATGTGAACCTTGTTAACTCGCTCTACAGCTCCTTTAAGATACTAAGAACTGAATTTCAAGGGCTAGCAGATTTCATTCCGGTCAAATTCTCAAACAAGTTTTTGAAGGTTCCCAAACTGGAGGTTGTTGCTTATGCAGAAGCTGCACATTGTGATGAAGTAGTTGGAACCACTGCTTGTCAGAATCTCAGATGGGATACCCAGCTGCAGCTGCAGGGATTTTACGCGAATGCCCCTGGTACCAATGCAGGTATGCAGGATTTAATTTGCCTCCAATTACTTTATAGAAAAAGGAGATAGATTCTGCTCTCTTCACCTTCCCCTAAAGAAAAGATAGGGATTAAAAATTTGGTTGAAATGACAATGATTGCTCAAATAAAAAACAAAAAGAAAATGCTGACAATGCCAAGCATCAATCCCCACCATTCCCCATAAGCATCATATTTTCTTGTTTATCACTCTACATTTTAACATTATGGATTTATTACCATAGAGAAATTGCTGGCCCAAATCTTTCAGTTCCAAAATAATAAATTTGAACTACTCTTAATCTGAAAATTAATATACTTGTGCTTGAAATGTAGATTCAGAATCTGAAGGCAAAGAAGGATCTTCTGATTGCTTTCTAAAGGACTGTGTCAGAAATTTATCTGAGTTAAGGTAAGACTGAGTTTATGGTTTGAATTTACTAACTGTTGCTTCGTGTTAACCATGCAAAGGCCAACTTTGTTATGTCTACAACAAAAATTAATTTTGTAAATCTGTAATACAGGATAAATTTTTATGTACCTGGTGGTATCTAATTTAACCTGAAGTACATGCTCAACCCAACTGGATTTTCCCGAAGAGTTAGTGACCCTGAAAACACCCTAAGCTGATTAACCCAGGCCTGATTTCCACCTCTAAAATTTTGGGATTGTTGAAATCATTCTAGTTGTTCAAAATTTGGCAATTGAATGTAGTAAAACCAGACATTTTCAAATAGGGAAATATCAGAACATGGTACAAGTCTTGTGTTGTCAATTTTTCATGGTAAATTATTTGTGTTATTACTTATTAGGGTCCAAGACTCGAAAGCTTTAAACTTTAGGTCTCAGAGGAAGGCATCATCACACCCAACTGCAGAGGTTTGTTATCATGTTTGCTCCGTAAATGTTATTTCAATATTTATTCTCTGCAATTCTCCAGTTGGCGAACTTCATCTTCTATTTAGCTGCACCACCTTGCAAAAAACTTCCATTTTAAATCTAATTCACCCCATAGAAGTAATATTGTAGTTTCTTAAAGTTTATCAGTAATGTATTATAATTATCATCATTCTACGGGGATGCAGCAATTAATTAATTTTAGGGAAAATCAAACGCCTTCCCAATCCAACCTAGGTTATCGGAAATTAAAATCCAGAACAAAACCTACCTGGTAGCCTCTACAACGTTTAAAAAAAAAAGTTCCGGAACAAAAGAAATGTTTGCACTTCTGCTATAATAATTTAGAAGCAAGAAATGTTTAGACTGAGGAAGGAAGCCTCAGTGATGCATTTTGTTGCTTAAATATGTTTAAACGCTGAGTTGATGCATTTTGTTGCTTGAATATTGTTCCTTATCTTCCTTGATGTTAGACCGAGGAAGGAAGCCACAGTGATTTTGCTTCTCAATCTTCTGATAAAGGAGATGACCGTTGGTCTAACTTCTGTTTGACCTGTCACGAGCCAGGAACTCTCCTGTGTGTCTCTATCTTTGCCACCTTTTTTAGCTGTCATTATTATTGCTTAATATGTGCTGTGCTGATGCAATTGGTGGGATGCAGGTGCTGTGAAGGAGAAGGTTGCTCAAAGACCTATCACCTAAAATGCTTGAACCCACAACTTCAGGAGTTACCAAGTAGTGTATGGTTGTGCCCGACACGTGTCAACTCAGCTTCTCAGAGTATCACATCAAGAGGTGATCTTGTGGTCTTAAACAGGACATCTGCTCAACCAGGTATATTTTAGTGACAGTATGCATAATAAGGTTGTTATCTGAAAGTTGTAATGCTGTATATTTTTTTGTGTTCCGTAGATGGGGAAAATCAAGGAGTATGCAATGCATTGATGGATGAAGTTGAGAATATAGCAAAAGAACAGAGAGACCTGCACACTTGTCTGCAAATTCACCTTCCAAAGCTGTGTCAGGCTGCAGGATTGCCGGTATGCATCCCCTTATCCTTTTTTCTACCTAATGTGCTATTGTCCTTGCCGTCTTCTATGGCATAGCCTGATTGGTGTGGTTAGTTCAGTGAAAAAATGTCAAAATCTAGAAAATGCCAAAAGGTGACCATTAATAAGAAATTTTACTCATGAATGATCCTTATGTTACTTCTTCATGTTTTGGTTTGAATATTAGAATATAATAAATAACAACAGGGAAAATATGCTGTACATCTCAGACCGCATATATGTTGCCTTTTTTTTTTTTCTCAATTACCGGCTTCTTTGATGTAATGCCCAGTTTGTATGAAATGCAGGAATATGTGAATACAATGGCTGAGGATCTTCTGGCATATGTGATGTATAAATTCAAGATTGACACTGAACCGGCGGTTGTGCTTCAAGCAACAATCTTATCCCTGGTTAGTAGACTACAACCCAATGTCGCTACGTTGCTGTTCTTCTTGTTGGTCGAATTAATATGTCAACTCTCTTAACTTCTCTATTTTAGGTGTGGCGAGCTGCATCACTATTTAAGCATTGGTTAGACCCTCAGGACCTGGTCACACTGGCATATAATGTGTTGCAATACGAATGTGATGTGAACCTTGTTAACTCGCTCTACAGCTCCTTTAAGATACTAAGAACTGAATTTCAAGGGCTAGCAGATTTCATTCCGGTCAAATTCTCAAACAAGTTTGGACGGATATAATACAGTTAAATAATTAATTAAAAATAATTGAGAATAAACAATCATAATTAAAAATAATTAGCTGAATAGTTAGAAAAATCTGTATCAATTTAATTATCGCCAACGGCTAATCAGCTAATTAATCGATCTAATATACATACTGTGAAAGTCTAGATCATACATATCACCAAGGATATATTCATAAATGCCATTGATTGTTTCGAAACTTTGCAAGTACAAATTTGATCGATGTCGGATAATAGATCAATAATAGGATTGATTTTTTCAAAATATTTATATTTTGACTACGCAACAGAAAAATTTCCAAACCATAGTATAGAATATTCAAACTTAACCCTAGCATTATTATCCGACAGAAAGCGCTACAGAGTCACAGGCACGGACAATCTTTTCCGTATCGTATTATGTGGATATGCGTATTTTTCATGTAGAAAGTCCAAACGAAATTACTACAAAAATAAAAAAATAATACCGGGAACATCGATGGATGGATGGATGGATGATGGTTATCCATTCAACGACAGTCGGCGACTCGCACCTCTCTTTAGCTCCGGTTCGATATGCATCTAATAATGTTTATAAACTTTGTAACGAGTCCTACACTTCCTATTCAATACCTTAACTAGACTCGCTACAGAATTTATTTATAGACTAAGCATCGGATTATCACCGTCGCTTCCTCTCCTTCCCGTGTGCGTATTTTCTGAGATATCTCAGCTTTATCGTGACCCACGTTTCAGGTGTCTATTCGTTGATAGCGCGGTGGAGTATTATTTATGCTTTGAGATTCGTGTTGAACTTATATTAATGGTTAAGATTTTCTATGAAAACAAGAAAATTTGAGGTATCTCAGAGTATGCGAATTCAGCCAACATTCTGAAATTAAGTTTAAACAGAAATAAAATTTCAAAATTTAATCATTCACGAAAAAAGAATCCTTCGGCGAATCTTTTCTCCTCTCCTTCCTCTCCGACTCCGACCAACCACCATCTCTCTCCTCTTCCCCATAAAATAGAAACAAAAGGAAAGAAAAACAAGAGAAGTCTCTCCTCCTCCTCCTCCTCTTGCTCCCTCTGTCTTCCCCTCTCTCTCCGTTGAAATTCACTTGGTTTTAATGGAGGTGATGGCCATGGAGACTGCTGAGTCATTGTGTGCTTACCTCGCTCTCTCCCATGGAAAACAAGATCTACCAGCTACGATACAGCGAGTGCAACGGGTACCTACGCTTTGTAATCCAAGTATACCACAAGTCAGTCGAAATTAGGGTTTCTTCTCTCCTCTGCGTTATATTTCTTTGTTTAAAAGAGGTTCGATTTACCCCTCAAATCTCTTGTTCGGTTACTGTTTATACTGTAATTATTTGCTCCTGTAGTCCGAGTACATTTCTTATACAAGAAGCCGGGTTTCTGTTAGCTTTCACTTGCCGATTTGAGGGGAATTTGTGAACAAGCCCTTTCTAGGTGTTCATCTTATGGATGGAAATGTGCGGATACATCACTCTACGTTACTAATTGGTGCATTTTCGTGTAATTTTTGCTAGAAACAGATCTGAATATTGAATTTGTTCAAGTCTCATCATCTAAAATTCAACTAGAAGGGTTCATATTTCCCTGGTTTTCTTTATAGTTTAAGCAATTCTTGGAATTGGGGTAGTGTTATCATCTCTGAAATGGTAGGGAAGGAATTAAATCTGAGAAAAGAAGGCCCAGTAGATCTGAGGGAAATTGCTGCTAATACAACACTCAAGGAAGTGAGGCAAAAGGGCCACACTTATGTGGAACTGAGGCGCAATGGCAAGCGCCTAATTTTCTTTTGCACCATTTGCCTCACCCCATGCTATAGCGACACGGTTCTTTTTGACCACCTGAAAGGAAACCTACATGCACGTAGGTACGTTGCGGCCAAGGCAACTCTCTTTGGGCCAGTCCCATGGCCGTTCAATGATGGTGTTCTCTTCTTTAGTAATTCGCATCAGAATCAAATTGAGAAAGACAAAGATGCGGGTTCACAAAGCAAGGCATTGGTGATTCACTCTGAGAGTGAAGTTACTTCACGGTTAAAAGATGGTTTTAAGCATGGTAAAAATCGTCATAAAAATCTCAAACTAGCTATTTGTGGTAGTAGCAGTAGGGCTTTGAGCCGTAATGTATCAGATAATGCTCTCATTATCCCGAGGGTGTTGCTCAAGGAGGCAGTTTCAAATCTTAAGGTGCAACTATTGGGGATTGGTAATGTCTCTTATAGAATATCCGAAAAGGATGAATCTCCCGGTAAGATTACAAAAATATGGTGTGCATGGATGGGCAAAGAGCAAGCAGACCCTCAAAACGAACCGGCAATGACCCAAATGTGTAATTTTGCAGTAGTCAATTTCAGCTACACCTATGATCTCGGCAGAAAATGCGGATCTGACGAGTTAGATCCACTTCTATCGGCCGGGTCCTACTTCATGATTGACGATGCGGGCCAGCGTGGTACAAAAAGGAAGAAGTCGTTTTCAGATCAGGAAGCATCATCTGAAGAATCAAATGGTCGGATTTCACCAGAGAAACGAGATGATGAGTCGTCAAAGCAGTTGGTTAAAGTTTTCTCGAGCAAGTCGGCAAGAAGAGAGCTGAGGAAGCAAAAAAGGATGGCAGCTGAGCGAGCGTGTGATATTTGTGGGCAGACAATGCTTCATGGCAAGGATGTGGGAGCGCTGTTGAATTGCAAGACGGGATTTCTCGCATGCAGCAGTAGAAACGCAAATGGGGTGAGTAGAAAAGTTCTCTCTCTCTCTCTCTCTCTCTCATGATTTTGTGTGTGTGTGTGTGATGGGTGTGAAGTTACCGAGTGTTATATTTAGGGTGACTTTATTTGGCTGTTTGCTACCAAATAGGCATTTAGATGACACAAATTTGCATCTCTGAGGTGATTTGAGTATTTATAATTAGTTAAGAATAGTAAATTTAAGTAATTTCATTTGTATATTAGTAAATCATGCTGCTATTTGTCTAAAACTAATGCAATTATCCATAATAGGGTGAGTGTAGTGGTACTGACCTGTAAGCCTCCAATTTAGCTGTTTCCTGTGTTTACACACTATGCTGGAACTAATAAATTAAAAAAAAAAATGATACAGAATTTGTGGTATGGTGCTTCAACCAGAGCCAAGAGAGTAGCTTGTTATATTGTATTAATAGAAGAAAAATAAAAAAAACTAAGAAATTTCTAGAATTGATTCAATTAAATTGATAGCAGTATTCATAATTTCTCAATCCATTGGTAATTGAGGCTTTACCAAACTCAGATCAATAAATTACTGTGCAGGCTTTTCATTTATTTCATGCTTCTTGCCTTGTGCACTGGATTCTCCTATGTGAGTATGAAATACTAACAGATCGACTCAACAACCCGAAAGGCCACAGAGGCCGGAAACCTAAAGCAGGTCAGAAAAACCAAATCTCTTCTGTACTGTGTCCCGAATGCCAAGGTACTGGTATCCATGTGCATGAAGAAGAATATGAGAAACCAAGCATCTCTCTCTCTGAGGTATGTTACCAATGAATCGTAATTTTGCTGGGCATATATGTAAAAAAAGCCTTCGATCGTGTAGTGATTCCTTTAATCTTTGTACTTAAATTCTTTTTGAGAGCAGATGTTTCGACACAAGCTAAAAGCTATTGAAGCACACAAAGCATGGATGAAGAGTCCTGAGGTCCTTGAGCACTGTTCCACCGGCCTCTATTTTCCTTCTGACTCTGTTGACAATGCACAGGTTAATCCTAATCCATATTTCTTTTTCGGCATGAACTCAGTGCAATTGATACCAGAAATGCATAAAACAGAATTAATGTCAACAGTTTACCTTTCAATAAGTAGGATAAGGTGGTGCCGCTGAAGCAGATGCATTTTTTCCGAGCCGATGAGTAGAGAAGGAAGTAACTGGCAAAGAGTTGAAAGATGAATTGTATCTCTGTTGTAGATCTAGTAGAGCAGCTGTAAATAAATCTGAAATGCCTTTTAACTTTAAGAAAGAACATCTCAGTAATAGTTTGTTAGCGTTTGATTTGAATATCGTTTGAAAGGAAGCTGATTTGTTTTAAGCCACTCTAATATAATTTGACGAGGGGGTGAAGGGTGCAAATTATGTGAGACGAGATTAAAATAGGTACGATTTCTATTTTGTTCTGCAGTCAGTCGCAAATTTCTCCTTTTTTCTGAAAATGTCACTTGCAAACTTTGCTTTGATCATAATTCATGCGATTGAGTTACTAAATAGCTAAATATAATATCGTGAATTAATTTATTCGCACAGTTTATTCGTGTTAACCCTGAAAAGGCGCACGTTTTCATCGTCATATTTTAATTCAAATTACTTAAATTATTCAGAAAATAAATCTGGAAGTTAATCACAGTGCTCATGTTTTATTCTACGAATAAAAGATTGTAGGTTCAAAATCTGAATAGGAAAATACTTTATAAATATCCACTCTTCTCAAAAAAAAAATGCATCATTAAGAATTTCATGTCTCCTGTCAACTTGTTTTATCAACATAGTCAAGTTCGTTGCTTAAAAATGTTCCAAATCCATCAAATCATAACCAAGAAAGAAAAGAAAATAGGTGCCTAAAACTCAGAAATTACGGCACACTAAAAATACAAAGAATAATCGAGAGACCATGGATCTCAGTATGCTGATTTTTCATCTAAGAGAGACATTTTATTATGCCCTTCTCAGGAAGATAACGCAGTTTATATTCTACATCATGGATCCAACGCCTCGAAACAATTGATGGAGAAAAACAATACAAATCAAAATACCTCGGGCATAGAGACGAAGTTAAAGCTTGGTTGGGTTTGTTTAGACTTTAGAGGGCAGGAATGGAGAGAGATGGAGGCGTCTTAGGGTTTAGATTTGCAGAGGGGCTCGATATAAATATATAGAGAGATAGTGCTTGTCCAATGGCAATATTTTTTTATTTATATTAATAGGCGTCGGGAAATCAACCCTTTTTTTAAAGGACCTGGATGTATATTGCACTTTTAGACAGGGAGTTAGTTGTAATATTTTCAGCTGTTTTCAGATTAAAAAAAAACATTTTGTAATTTTTTCAATTAAATCCTTGAAGTTTTCCATAGTTCAATATACGACTGCAAATGGGCCGAGTCAAGTTGAATTAGACAAAGCTTTGTTGTGGGCTTAACGGTCGATTAAATGGTTGTTTAATCGTTAATTGTAGCTAAACCGTTACGAATACATCTAGCATTTTTGCAGATGTAAATGATTAATTGACAACACTTAGTCGATTAATCATTTTTATTATCCGCGGATGCTTGTTCTGTCTTTGTGGTCTGCGGGCTCCTTCCGACGACACTTAGATAGACACAAAAATATAATAAAAAAGTTATAAAATAGTTTCATTTTGTTTTTACAACTAAGCACTATAAAGTATTTAAATCAACATTGCTTCGCCTATCAAACACATACTTAATCAGATTATTTAAATTCCAATCCAATTTGAAATGATTTTTTTTTATATATTTTCAAAACAATAAATATTATTTTTCTAAATGGGTTGATAATCTCAAGTGTCATCGTTATTTTATTCTTCTTGTATAATTAATTAACAACACAATGCAAGTATAACAAACGAAATTGAAACACGCATCAGAAATGTATAACAACGACTAAATGATGTTGAAAGAGATTTCTTAGTAAGTCAAAAGTACTTTTAGAAAACTATTGTGATTATTTTAAGTCTTACATTTTGGGTAAAAATTGTGATATTATCGCGATGCTTCTGAAATTTATATTTCGTTTCAGTTTAGGTGCGTACCGAATCGGTAGTGAAATACGAAATAGTCCCTGCCTGCCTAACTTGCCTTGCCCTGTTTCACCAACCAGGCAAGTAATACAAAGATCTGAATCAGTGTTGTAAAAAACAATGTTAACGCCGATTAAACGGCCGTTTAATCAGAAACGGCGGTCAAACCGTTACGAATACGCTTAACGGATCCTTGTTAGAGGATAAAAACAATTAATCGGCTGTTTTACTGTTTAATCGTTCATTTATTCCTGTTTATTTCTGTTTTTTTTTTCCGTTTATTCCAGTGAATATTTATTTTCACATTGCTTTTTTTTTTCTTTTTCTATGATAATGTGTGATAATAAAGTTTATAAATCATGTATCATAGTTTTATTTGTACTTGAATATACATCCAATATTTTTATATATGTTTTTTTTTTCTTCTTACTTTGAAATTGATTAATTCCTTTATTATTTATATACCATATATTTTTCTTACTTTATTGATGTAATTTTTTCAATTAGTACGACATGTTTATTTATGAAATTAAGTTATTATCATATATTAAATTTAGTAATTTTATGTTTGAATGTTTTTTTTTTCAAATAATATGTTATTAGTATTTTGAAAAGCTTAATTCTCAAATTTATTTTTCATTAAATAAATGTGTTACTTACACATGCACAATGCTTATGTATTAAGAAGAAATAAGCATAGTGTCATGTTATAATAATAAAACTAACTTAAATTAAGTTTATTTGATAAGTTTAATGAGTTAAATAAATTACTTTTAATAAATTATGATATATATATACATAAATTTAATAAAAACGTTATGCCGTATACTGATTAATCGCTTGACAGCACTCCATCCGTCCGACGATCGCATACCGTTATTTACAACACTGATATGAATTCAGGGTTAAATATATTAACAAAGCTATTTTGACTTCGTGCACACTAAACATATGCAGCGTTGTTCTGACTTTATAGTCCTTGCGCCGGAGATAGGAGTAGGTCCGATGGACATCGGATCTATTTTTAGATTCAATTAGCTCTAAAACTGTACAATTAGCATCAAAATTAGTGCACATGAAAATTGAAACATATCTACACAGATATTAATGTATTTAGCATGGAAATTGATGCAATCGAATTTTCATTTAGCCTATCGAACCAAAGTAGGATCCTCATCGGACCTACTCTGAATTCCTTGCGCTGAAATAATACAATACTTCTCTGTTAATATATTTACCTGAATTTAGGTCCATATATTTACGTGAATTAGGTCCAGTGCAATGCCTGACCGTGTAGAATGAGATCTCAGTCGTTCGTTTTAATCTCACATGAATCTTAAAGCATATCTCCTCTATATTCCAATTTCTAAATACACACGAATCATATCTATCTAGCGCCAGTGCTCCAACCCAGACCGGAGCGCATGAATCAGGCAGCGATAATCGAGCTTGATGCATCGAGAAAAGGCTCGGAGAAGGTGATCGAAGAGGTCGTGAGATTAGAAAAGAGGATTTTTCCCAAGCACGAGTCTTTAGCGAGATCGTTTCATGAAGAACTGAGGAGAAAGAATGGCGGATTACTGTATGCCATTGTAGAAGATGGAGAGGGGAAGGTGAAAGGAGAAGCGGAGATTATTGGCTATGTGATGTATTCTTGGGTTACTTCTCTGTGTGCTTCTATAACCAAACTTGCTGGTAAGAGTGATTTCATTCTCTCATCTACTTTAATTTTTTCATACAATTAGGACTGTTCGAAAGGTCGTTTCGGTTAAAACCAAATTAAAATTTGGTTTTTAAAAATCTAACTGAACCAACCGCAAAAAAAATATTTTAAGTTCTGTTTGTTTGGTTGAACCAAAATAAGATAGATTAAACTAAACCACATATGAAAAACTGAAGTGATTCAAATTCAACCGAACCAAATCATTTAAATCGAAAATCCAAACCATTTAATCCAAAATTTGTCGGTTTAGTTGAAAACCAAATAAACCGGATCCAATGAACACCTCTAGTGAGATGTATCAGTTGAGAAACCAATGCTTGTGTCAATGTGAGAGAAATGTTAATTCTTCTTTCAATATTTCTTCATTGATTTATGTTTCTTTGAGCTTACGTAAGGCCACTGAATATCTGTTGCATTTGTATAATTTACACATTAATTATGAACTGAAGTTTGTATCTTATGTTTTTAAAGAAAAAAAAATATACATTATCTTAAATTCTGACAAATTATGTCCACCCTCCTGCTGAGTATCACACATTAAAAAAAAAAATTAAGTGAAGCATAATTAGAGAACTCACATATGCATCACAAAGGACTCAATTTATCTCAATTTGAGAACTCACATATGCTTACCAAGGTGATTTTAGCATCTAAACTGGCTATGATTTTAGCATCTAAACTGTCAAAGCAATATGTTTGATAAGTGATGTGATTATGCCAAATTTGTAATTGTTGAGCTTATCTAGTATAACATCAAGTGATCAACAAATGGTAATAAAGTACATGCATGAAATTAAGCTTGCAAACCTTTACTTTTTAGTTGCTGACATTATACTAATGAACTCACAAATTATCATATTTTTCATTAAAAGCATCACTCGTGAAATAGATCATTTCAAACAGTTTGAATTTGTTGTTGAGTCAATGTGATGAACTTAAGCTCGGGCTAGCTTGGAGAGCTTACTAATGAACTCTCAAATTATCATATTTTTCATTAAAAGCATCACTCGTGAAATAGATCATTTCAAACAGTTTGAATTTGTTGTTGAGTCAATGTGATGAACTTAAGCTCGGGCTAGCTTGGAGAGCTTAAGCTCACGTATACTTTACCAAGAAATTTTAGGTGTGGTCCCGAATTTGAAGGGGAAAGAAATGGAGACAAGAAAAATGATTGATATTAGACCTGTTATATCAAGCAATGATGGTGAGTGGAACTTAAGAGGAACGGGTAGAAGGATTCATCCAATTCTCTCCCGTTATCCTAAAGTTTTAATGAAAAAATGATCTAAAGAGGCTCCCTTTCCCATTTCCTTCCTTTCTCCACATCCTTTCACCTTCTAAGCAGTACATAGATATTATTACTTACAAATAAACTAGCAAGAGTGAGGCTAAAGTAATATGCATATTATGGAGCTGCCCATGCTATCAACTCATATTTTCGTTTTTAAAATACAAATAGTCAATATGAACTGCTCAATATGCTATCAACTCATATTTTACATTTTTAGAATTTTTTTACTATTTTTTTAGGTAGCTAAAAAAATAAATTGATTTAAAAATTCCAGACCATCCGAAAGTAGTAGTTTTCTATGTATTTTAATAAAAATAGAATGTAAAATTTGGTCTCAAAGTACATTTTTATATGGAGATCATCTTAAACGGTTTGGATGAACTGTTTGAATTTTGCAAATAGATATGTGAATCCATAGCACGGGTCAATCCGTAATATGCATATTATCAAAGCCTCACTCAACTAACAATGTCTAAGATATTCTTTTTTTCAAGAGGCTATCCATGAGAATTATTATGGAAAATATTTAAGTGCAATTTGGCCATTTTCATTTGCCTTAGCCCTCCCTCTCAATGCTTTAATGCGAGCCACCCATAACGAGAAAACATATAGTTTTGGATAGTGATATCAGAAATGTTGGGAGATAAATATAGTTGAATATTGGATATCATTTGGAAAATGTTCTGTGATTTGCATCCACCATAACTCCATGTTTCATTTAATGATGGATCCAGTAAGAGGGGCCCATTCATTTCTAAATTTCCGTACTTATATATAATTTTCTATATAGTTTAGAGTAAAATGCTATGGGTAATGTAAAATTGATCTCCATACTTATTTACTTAGCATGAAAAATTTATATGATTGATCTCCAATGTATGTTTAACCCCTATAGCTTAAAAATCTGGCTATGCTCCTGTATTTGCCAAATCTAAAGAGAGTCTAATTCATTGTTTTTATTCCTGTTCCCATCTAATGTGGGGCCACAGTGAAGGATGGTTACAGAAGGCAGGGTCATGGAGAAACACTTTTGAAAGCTGCTATTGAAAAATGTAGGAAAAGAAATATACACCGAATATCTCTTCATGTTGATCCAGAAAGAACTGTTGCTGTTTCTCTCTACCAAAAAATTGGATTTCAGGTTGATGCAACAATTAAGGGCTACTACTCATCAGACAGGGATGCTTACAGGATGTACCTAGATTTTGACCCCTGAGTTTTAGAAGATAATTCATAAAATTATTCTACTTTAATTAATTTTATTCTTCGCAAAATATACAGGACTCAAATATATATTTTTTTGTTACTGTATGTTAATTTTAATACGTCTCACAAGGCTGATATATATGTGCTTACAGCACATTTTCTCTTTGTTTTGTAAGATTTAGGTACAAGTTTAGGGTATGACTGTAATTTCCTGAACTCTGTTTGGTTGTAACTGTGAGTTTGGTACCAGTTTTTGATACATTCTTGCAAAAAAAACATATGGTTTCTTAATGAAATCAGTGGGATATACCCACTATTGCTTAAAAAAAAATGCAGCACGTTTTCTCTACACTATGTGCAAACCAAGCAAGAAAAATAGGCTTGCCAGAGAAGTTCCAGGTGTTTACTGCAAGCTACAAGTTATCAGAGGTTAAAACAGTACTTTCATCCAATATCGATTTTGCTGACATAGAAAAATACAGGAATTAGGTAGTAATATTTTTGTAAGTATTTAATTATTCTGATACTGTAAAACCTTATTCTGATACATCAATTGAACTAATAAGCACTTCAGTATTTATGAACTAATGAGTTTTGTTTCCTTCTATTATTGCTGTACTTGAAAGAGCTGTCACGTCACAGGTGCTCAGTTTGAACCTGGTACCAGTCATTTTTTTGTACCAACTTGTAAGCTCCATTGAGCTGGGAGTTGCAATTTAGCAGGCAAATATATTATTTCGCAAGCAATATTCATAGCCTTCTCAACTGCTGTATTTGCTATTTTTATTGTGTTTCATGACAATCAGGTTGAGTATTCAAATGTATTGTCTTTCTTGAAGAATCCACCAGTTACATATATTATAGGTCAGAGCATTTTTAGCATTTCTAGTTGTGTCAGTCTGTGTTATAGTTCACTGATCTGGTACCAAATTTGGAGAGATACCTCTAGCTCTGACTATGAGATTGTACAAAAAGCGCTGCCAGGAACGGCTTTTCCTTTGATTACAACAAGGGATATGTTAATATCTCGATACACCATCACATCTTTCTCAGCGTATGCAGAGGATCTTGTCTATAAAAGGGAGTACAAAAGTTAGGTCCCGGTCCCCCAATAATTTAATTTTTTTTTAAACTAATAATAATTTTAATTTGAATTTAGATTCAACGAATTCAGATCAATTTGGTTCAAGTTGAAATTTGCGGACTGGTTATATATATGATAAAATAAACGTACTCTTCTAATTTTTACAATTCAAATTAAACACAAAAGTTTATTATTTTTCTGAATGCATAAATTTAATGTTTGTTTAGACTTTAAAATTTGATTAAACATCATCCTTCTTTTCATGTAGGGGATCACCTTTTATATTTTATATTTTAAAAATCTTAGAGTTTATAATTTTTACAAGTGTTAATATTTATATTTTAAAATCTTTCAAAATCTATAATTTTTACAAGTGCTACTATTTTTTTTGGGCCATCTTCATAGGATAAATTACAGCTCTGTTCCTCCTCTCCCTGTTTCAATCTTTAAAAAAATGGAGAAAATGTTCCTCCATTACATGATCAATGAAAAAGCAAGTTAAGTAAATAATATTATTTACATTTTACTATATGGCAATTGGCAAAGAATGAGAACAATTGAAGTCAAGGATTATGGCTAAGATTAGCACGAATTACTTTTTACGAAAAATATTAATATCAGCCATTTTATAAATGGGAAATACAGGATATTAGCATAGGGGTGAAATTTTTTGGATAATTGTTGGATGTGAGGATATTATCTGACTGAAATCAGATTCGTATCTAGAATCTGATATCAGAATATTTATGCGGATAGTGATACGGATATTATTTTAAATTTTAATTATTGGTATCCCAATAGAAAATATATAACAAATAAAAAAAAATATTATGAAAAAAATTATATTATTCATCATTATAGTTTATAAATATTATAAACTTTCAATAAATTTATATATATATTTTTTATAAAAAGAGAGATCAAGTTATAACAATTTTGAGAAAAATGAATATCCGATCCATATCCGATTGGAATCCAATCCATCTCTGTATAAAAATAATACGAATATAATTTTATCGCTATCCCGTCAGTTTCCGATTCGTTCTCACTCACAATTTAGGAGCATGTAAAAATAATAATGGAATCTGTAGCAACCAGATAAAGGCAAAAGAAACCGCAGGAGCAGCCGTAGAAATATCAGGCGCCATCATTCCCGGTTTCATTTCTTCTGCTTTTATAAATTAATAACAAGTACTGCAATCCAAATTCGGACATCTTGATTTAATCTGACGGTGATAATCGGCCCATTATGAATCACATATGATTGATTGAAATAGTAGAATTCTGTTATGTTAGGGTAATAACAGGAGAATGAGGAATTGAATTCTTATCTCCACCTTTCAATAATTTTCTAATGGGCCAAGTTTTTGTGGGTCCCACGAGCCTAACGGGCCGCCTCCGGAACAGCGACGTTATATCCAAAGGAGCTATTTATTTGGGCCCCATGCCTTTGATATTTTACATCTTCTTGTTGCCTTGTTGGTGATAATTAGATCATTTCCTTATATTATTTTTCCTGTCTATTCCAAATTAATAAAATATATTTAATGATATTTTCGGTTTCTGACCATTTACCATTATATTTCGATTTTTTTGGATGTATGTGTCATAACAACTTTTGAAATGTATGTTTTCATGATTTTTCATCTATTAAATGTTTTCGTTTTTTACTTGAGTTTGAAACTAAATGTTTTTTTCAGGAGGCTGAAAACAGGTCGGATATAATTTGAACGAATCTGGATCCGTATTCGAAAATTAGATACGGATATCCGTACGAATAGTGATACGGATATGATTTTGAATTTTAATTATCCGTATCTGAATAGTAGATATGAATATTATAACTTTTTAATTAATTTTGTGTTATTTATTGTTATAAGACTTTAGATAATATTGATTTTTAGTACAAATATATAATATAATTTTTGAAAAAAAAAAAAAAAAGCTATGTGGTATAGCTTCTATTATAGCTACGTTATTCACTATAATTTTTTTTTTTGTAGCCTTTTCGCAATAGTGCAATAAACGCTATTTAGAATCTTGACAAATATATAATAGGAAAGTAAGAACTCCTCATCCTAACATCCAAATCACGTTCATAGGGTCTTTGTTAAAGGAAATTTTTTTTGCTGATAATTGTTCATAAAATTTCATTTCAAAGTTAATTTGTAAAATTTTGATAGAGAAGACTAAAATTTAAAATTCATAATATGATGTGTGAGATTTTAACTCAAATCATCTGAACTACAAAATATAACTCTAACCACCAGACTGTAGATAAAAATTCGATATTTTATGAAGGAAACTAGAGTATATAAAACCTTCTAAAAATATATATTTCAATATATATAATAAATTTGTAAAAATTGGCTCTTGAACAAGACAAGATTTGCTTGCACGAACGAAATCATGCTCTAAAAAAATTAAGGTCATTTTGAACGAGATAATTATAATATTGTCCTAATCATAATAAGACATAAACCAAGCATAAATGAAGAGGTTATCTACTAAATTCCGAGTAAATCCATCCATAAAAAAATTGAACAAAGGACTGAATTGATATTTCCATCCGTTTATTTAGAGGAACCTCACCTCTCTACGAAGAAAAATATATTCATTTTGCCGTAAAAGATATCTAAAATGAAACAAATGTGAAAGTTATTGAATTTTTTTAAAAAAATATATCTACACCGATGTTCCTTCTGAAAAATAATAATAATAATAATAATGAACGGTACTTATCCCATTTTTATTTCAACTTAGATTTTACCCGAAACTTTTTAGTCACCATCCGGGAAATTTCAAAATTATGATATTATTAAATTCAAAAGTTGTCACGTGTGCTGATTCAGTCTGCGCATTATTTTTGACACCGTACGCAGACCAAGCTAAATATGCACATCTCTGCTTTTTTTTAGAATCAGACTATACGTTCGGACATTGAGAGGAAAAAAAAAAAAAAAACTAATTTGGTTCGCGTACCCAGTCTGCGCACATGCTAAAAATAGTGTCCAAAAATTTAGTCTGCATACGTAACAATATTTGAAATTTTTTTAGACGATGATAATGTCAGAATTTTAAAATTTGGATGATTCTAGGATTGAGTTGTGCCAAAATAAAAATTATGACAATTGATATGACTTCTTATTATTTTTAAAAGATTTATTATTTTCAAAATCTACTGAATTAAAAAAGAAGTGCCTAGTGTAGCACATACATTGATACAAGACTTTACACTAAATAAATTCGAAACTTTCAAAATTTTGTATATGCATGTATGACTTATAAACTTAGGTAATGAATTTCAATAATTTAAATTCGTCGTTTGAAACTGATCTGATAGCACCAATTTTTTTTTTTTTTTTTTTGAGTGAATACATCACATTCTAACTTCGTTATAACTTCTTATTATTTTCAAAATCTAATTGAAATTGAGTGAATTAAAAATTAACTGTCTAGTGGAGTAGTGTAGCACATGGATTTATTTTCAGTAGCGTAGCACATAGATTGATTATTTAAACTTTTTAAGAGGGTAAGAAATTCCTGCAAATAATTATTTTTATCATTGTGCCCCAACTCCAGGACACGTGTCATCAAAGAAGGCGCCTCTTTTCCCTCAACTCAGTCGTGTGAGGTGTGACTCGTGTCTGCTTTCAAAGCACCGAAACAAAACACACACAGAAAAGAGAGAGAGAGAGAGAGAGAGAGAGAGAGAAAAGAGAGCATTAGAAGAGAGACGAAGCAAAAAGAACTAAAGAGAGAGGATTTAGGGTTAGATTTCGGCGCTAGTGCGGGAGCAATTGGATGGGATGTTACCGGGCACCATGCGAAGAGCTTTCAAGGATTCGCTCAAGGCGCTTGAAGCTGATATCCAGCACGCCAACACACTGTAACCACACTTACTCACTCTCTCTCTCTCTCTCTCTCTCTTGTTTCCTCTAATTTGTTCAACTTTTTTTGGAAATTAGCGGCTTTTGATTGTCAGGTAGATTCTCTGTTTCTTCTTCTTCTTTTTTTTGTAAATTTTAATTTTCATGAGCTGGTGCCTCTTTAGAGGAATGGGGATTTTTTTTTAACTGTAGTTAGGTACTGAGTATTTTCGTGGGAATTTGGGGTAATGATTTTAACAGTGCAGTTTTGACTTCGTGCAGCGCATGAATCATATGCAATTCTGTTTTGATTCTATAGTTCATGCGCTGCATGAAGCCAAAACTACTCTGTTAAAATCTTTACCAGGAATTTGGCAAGATATTTTAGTAGTACCTGCATTTCCCTACTAATTTTGAATAGACTGAAAGGGAAACAGTCTAATTTTTTTTTTCCATACTCTAATTAATAATGCCAGTATCTTTCAAGTGCTTATAAGATCCCTTGAATTTCTAATTCTTTCTTTTGAAAAGATAATTTCACAAAACTTTGTATTTATGCACTTCATGTAGTCAATGGGGGAACATTACTGATGTATTATTTTTTATTGAAGTTCATAGTTACCCAAAATTTTACACTGTTATGAAGTAATATATCACTATCAAGCATGTTTCTCTGTCAATTATAAATTCAGATATGTGACTTCTGAAAGAAGCTTGTATGACCCACAATTTCTATATGGGTAGGTAAATTGGACCTTTTTACATATATTTTATCTTTATTTTATTATATATTATTTCATTATCAGGGCTTCAGAATATCCAAGAGACTATGATGGTGCGTGTCTACAGATGAGATTATCATATAGTCCCGTTGCTCATTTATTCCTTTTTCTGGTACAATGGACTGACTGCAGTCTTGCCGGTGCTCTTGGTTTCTTACAAATTCTAATTTACAAGGTTATTTTCTTTTTCAATTGTTCAATATTTTGGTTCTCAATAATCTCCTTTTATCTTTTCTTTTTTTAAAATTGAAGGTGAATATCCTTGATGTAGGTTTATGTTGACGGGTCAACTACTATGTCCACGCAAGAGCGTAAAGCAAGCATTAGAGAATTCTATGGTATAGAAAACTCAATTATACATATTTACATGCACATATTGGTCCGTTCCATGGATCAATATCTCTATTTTTGAAGTTGAAACAGTCAATCTGAACCGTTCAACATAACAACCATACGAAAATGTACATGTAGATC
This sequence comes from Carex cristatella, assembly GCA_024447775.1. NCBI lineage: Eukaryota > Viridiplantae > Streptophyta > Magnoliopsida > Poales > Cyperaceae > Carex > Carex cristatella. Next base: position 3,702,256 of record JAJHPF010000008.1, on the reverse strand, counting down.
AAATTTTACATTTTTTTTGAATATTTTTACTGTATTTTTAGATGGATAGAAAATTACTCATCTAAAAATTCTAGACCATTCAAAAGTAGTACTTTCTACATTCTAAAAAAACAATAAAAAAAATCTACAAAAATGTAAAATTTAGTATGCAAGTACATTTTCATATGAAGATCAATTTGACGAAAATATTAATCCATAGTACGGACCAATCTGCACTATGCATAGTACTATAGCTGCACTCTAAATAGATTATCTGTTTGGTTCTATTTTTTTCTTTTTCTTATTAGACCTTTCTTTTCAGCTGTGATATTCCCCTCTTTGATGCAATTACAAAGCGGGTTAAATGATATGGAAGAAATAAAACAAAAGGCCTTGTGCACGGAAAGGTATAGGAGAAAAGATGATGAAACAATGCATTGCACGGATATTGATGCAGAGAGGGAAGAGGAATGTGCCATTTGCATGGAGACTAGTGGTGGCAATATTGTGCTGCCCAGCTGTATGCATGCCATGTGCCTCGAGTGTTTCCAAGACTGGTAAATTTTTTTCTCAATTTATTTCTAATTTGTGGGATTATTTTTTATTTTTTTTATTTTGGAGGAGGATAATCTAATTTTGAGAAAAATGAAATTGAAAATTATGTGCCTGGAAGCAGCTCTCTTAATAAACAAATGCACTTTGTGTGATAAAATAGTTTGTAATGTTGGAGTTTGCTCGTCATAAATCAATGAAAAGGGAGTACAAAAAGGAAAAATAAACGAATCAGAGAAGGAAAACAAAATGGAGAAGGGAAATTGACATAAACAAAGCAAAGAGCAAAATGGTGTATTATGAGCAGGATAAAATTTGGTGAACAAAGTAGTATATATAAATGGTAAGTTGGTAACAAGTAAATTTCAGTGTCATTCTACAAGTTGTTTATAAGTTACATTTGTTAAATAATATATTGTTGTTAGTTTATCTTGTAATAAAATTAAGGTTGTATTGGTCTAATACATTACTGTTCGGTTAATCTAGACAAAATGTTGTTAGTATTATAGTTTGAGTTAAAACTATGCAAGTGTACATTATCCTAATCACAAAAATGTCTAGTAGTTGACATTTCATCTCACATTAGCTTTCTCAAATTGAGAATAATTGGTATATGCTTCCGGGTTCAGTTTCAGTTTCTGTTTTGATATTTTGTTTGTCTTTTAAGTTTAATTATGACATTCATACGCCAGATTACTTGAGTGAGTCTATGGCACTATGCATAGTGCGGATTGGTCGGTACCATGGATCAATATCTTCGTTTTCAAGTCCAAACAGTCGATCTGAATCGTTCAATGTGATCTCCATATGAAAATGTACTTGCACATTAAATTTTACATTTTTCAGAATTTTAACTATTTTTTTGAGATAGAAAGTCACTATTTTGAATGGTCTAGAATTTTTTGATTAATATTTTTTAGATAGGTAGAAAATTACTACTTTTGAATGGTCTAGAATTTTTAGATCAAGTGGTTTTTGACCTATAAAAAAAAAGTAAAAAATTCTAAAAAAATTGTAAATTTTGATCTCCAAGTACATTTTTTTTATGGAGATTATGTTGAACGGTTCTGATCGACTATTTACACTATTTGGACTTTGGAAACAGATATGGACCAGAGCCTCACTCAGATTACTTTATTACATCAGGCAAGGGCCCAACAAGCAAAAGTGCATTATTACATTCCTCTAGATAAACCTTACCACTTTAGGTAACTTGTGCATACTGTTAGCCTTGCTATAATTACAGACATACTGTCCTTCTTGTCTAAAGCTTGTTTCCACTAAGCTATGTTTTTTCTTTCTCTCTCTACACAGGAATTCAAGATCACGGTCTTGTCCTTTCTGCCGCAATAGTTTGAAGAGAGTCGATTCAAGTGATCTATGGATTTATGTAGACAACAGAGATGTAGTCGACCAAGCGACAGTCTACAGAGAAAACCTGAGGCGGTTGTTCGTGTACATAAACAAACTTCCACTTATTACACCCGACATTATCTTTGATGTCCATGATTCCCATGTCAAATGAAAACTAATATTTCAATGTTTTTCATAAATTTGCTGATCCGATAGTTCGGCAACTGAATTGCTCTCGAGTGTGTTTGGGTTGTTGTAGTGCGCAAGCACTGTCGATCGAGTTGTATATACTTTGATGTTTTGTGCTTAGTTTTGTATCTGTGTTGATCACTAGATCTTATCTTCATTTTAATTTTGATTTTTGAGTTATATCTTATACCTATAATTCTGCCTTTTGATTATTTTATGATATTAATAAATATGACTGGATAACTATGTTAAGTTAACAACTATGTATTACTTATAAACATATGACTATTTTCTATTAATAACATATTGTTTTTATTTATTTAGTATTATTATAAAGTTATAAATTGAAGATGCTATCCTATTAACATATTCATTGTTCTATTTGATAATTAGCTAATCTTTCTTAATATTTAATATATAGTGAGCTATTAAATCATAATAAATGTATGTAAATAAACGGTAATTAGATAGACTTAAAAGTGCATAACTCGTGTTCAATATCGTCTAATTCATATTATAATTTTTTTATTGTGGTCACAACGAAACTTCAACATTTAAACAAAAAGGACAAAACTTTCGCAATAACAAATCTATTTCAAAATATATATTCATAATTTTGATTGATATATTTTGCTAAAAGACGAAATAATTTTAATTAGTTATAGTTGTCTAACCGAATTTATTATTAAAACCAACACATATATTTGACTACTGATTTCTATAATTTGTGTTTATTATTAAACTTCTATTTATTTTATCTTGAACAATACGATATTGATTCATTTATAAAATCATAACTTTACTATAAAATCATTGATTTAGATTTTTATTAGAAACTTATTCTTTTTTAATGTTCTTCAATTTGACTAAGTGAATTATCGTCTTGATTTTCTTTCCTTTTCTTGTTTAGAGTATAAAAAGACAGAAAAGAAAAAAGATCCATTAGATGGCCACCTAAAAACTAGGTTGTATTTTCTTTTGCCATCATGATTCATGATGGATGGCTTGATGTTTTAAAATGTGATTACTATTATGCGAAAAAGACGGAGGGCGCAGCCCATGTGCTCATAGGAATGCCTGTTAGAAGTCCAGATCTAATTAAAGTACTCAAATTTGCATTTTGGATTTTTTTTTTTAAATGGAAATTATAACAAATTTCTAAATCAAACCAGCCAATTCGTTGAAAAAGTTACAAAAATAGCCTACACCAGATTTCTACACCGGATTACCAATTCGGTGTAGCATGAGAGGGCCGGACTATATCAGTTTTCCAATCCGGTGTAGCCAGTTTCTCACCCGGCTGATCCATTTTTCTCCTGTCTGCAGAGCAAAAAAAGCTCCACCGGTTTCCCAATCCGGTGTAGTCCGGCCCTCTCAAGCTACACCGGATTGGAGATCCGGTGTAGGTTATTTTTGTAATTTTTTTTATTGAATTAGCTAGTTTGGTTAAAAAGTTTGTTATAATTTCCATTTAAAAAAAAAAGTCTGCATTTTGTGTTTGGATTTCAGAATTTTTTTATTTATGGAAATTGATTAAAAATAATATAAAAATAGATGGATAACGGTGATATTTCGATGACATAGAAAGAAACGAATAATTGATTCGATTTTTTTTGGTATTCAGAACATCACGCATGTTTAACTAGAGAAGGAAATATGTGACATGCCGTGATGTGACAAACACATCGTGATTTGATCATGTAACATAACGTGATCAATTTTTATTTTCACATGACACGACGTGACTTGACTAAAATAGTAACGAATGATCACATTACATGTGACATAAATGAGTCATGTTAATTTTTTTTATATATTTAATTTAAATTGTTGAAAATAAAAAATATAAAAAATATGAAAAATTCTAAAATACGTAAATAATGTTGTAATTTTTTTTAGAAAAAAGTTGTTGAGCATTGAGCATCTGACATTTAAAAATTTAAATTACAAACATTAATTAGACTAAATTAGAGAAAATAAAAACCAATACTACATGAGTACCGGTATCGCTAAATCTACACTAAAAGAAAAATCTGGATACTCTATGCGTACCAAAAAGAACTGAAAATTAAGTAGAAAAAACCGGATACTCCACGCGTGTCAAAAAAGCTGAATACTATGTTTCATACCGTAATGTAACGTGGTTTGCGTGACGTGACCGCATTCAAACGAAAATTACACATCACATCACGATATCAAAAAAGATGAATCATATCTGAATCAATTTTTCGAGTCTAGTACTTAATGTGGAAGCGTGGCTGAACCGAGATGGTACGACAACATTGGTGAGTGAGCCTAGACAGATTTTGATAAAAATTATAGAAGACTATAAGTCATGGATCCAGATAAACTTTATTAGCATTTCATTCCCTTTTTGCTCCTTTTATCAGAATCAGAGAGCCCTGGTCCCTGGAGTAGTCAAATAAAAATTGTGTTTGTCATTATGAAAGGTCAAATAATGATAAATCTACTTTGAGACTTCAGAAGTGAAACGTGGTCCTAGTCAGAAGATATTTCCAGTCACAACTCACAACACACATTTTGATTTATTTCTCCTTTTCATGAAAATAATTTCAATCTCCCTAAAGCATTTACATGGAATTTTCTGTACTACTGTTTTCTTGACCAGTCAGTTACTCTTTTAGTACAGTACCCTTTATGGAGTAACCATATATAGTCGTCTTGAAATTAAGTTGTGTGTTTTGTTTCTTTTAAAGAATTTTCTTTGTTTGTCATCAGCATTGACACTTAATGATGGACTGGTGTGTGATATGCTGCTTGTAATTTAGTTGTCTAAAATTTGAATTTAAGTATATTAAGGTCTTTAATTTGGCACTTAAATATTCAGTTTAGTTTCTATGATGAGTTGTAGCACTGACAAGAGCTATCAGGAGAAATATCATGAGTATCACTTGTATAATTATGAAGAAACTATGCTCTTTGCTCTGTGTTTTATTCTTTTTTCTTTTCTTTTTTAATTTCAGAAACCAGCAAAGAGGTGGATAGGTGATATTTTTACTATGATTTAGTAATAAATGATGCACCCCGTGATCTTTCTCACCGTAGCATTTATCTAATTGTAAGTTTTTTTTTTCTCTCTTCACATAGCATTTATCTAAATAAAAGTTCTAATTTTTTGTATTGTAGTAGAATTATTAAGTGGTGATATATTATTAAAATTGGTGAAAGGAGGCTGAGTACAATGTCAGCCCCCGTTTTTTGTTTAACTCGATACGGTGAGTCACAAATGGGTTCGATCCAAACCCGATATCTACAGTCAGTAGCGGATTCAAACCAGAAACGCAGCAAGTTGTTCATATTATATGTATTTCTATCCATATCAAATTATCAAAATTATGCAACAACTAACATAATTAATATTGTTCAATTATGTATGGAAATCAAATATCCAATTGGATCCGGATTTATTGACGGATCTATATTGAAACATCCAGTTAGAAAAAACAAATGACCAAGTAATTAAAGGAATGCCTTTTTTTTTTTCTCAGTATAAACGCTGCACTATCTTTTAATTATCCAACTCTAATTAAATTTTTGCTAAAATTTGAACCAGAATCATTGTAATGAAAGATAAAAACTTTACCACCATTAACCCGAAGTTTAATGGCTGAACAGATGAAATACTAAAGGAACAGAGTATTAAGATTATTCTCTGGGTTCAATTTTTTTTTAGGAAAAAAAATATGCATGTTAAATATATCAACCATCCCATTTTTTTTTTTTTTTTGTTTAAATCTTGGTAGAGGCTACCAAGAAAACATATCAACCATCGCATATTAATAAAGGAAATTAAATAAACAAACTGATAATTTTAACGTGCATCTATTTTTATGTAAAATTTATCTGATATTTTAAAATATACAGTTCACACAAAAAACATATAAAGGTAAATGCATTTTTCATTATTTAAATACAAGATGTATCGAGTTTGAATCAAATTAAAGTGGTTTAGCTCTCGATCCGTCAAATAGTATTAAATTATTATCAAGTGATCTCTCTCTCTCTTCAATTATAAAAAGTGAACGACCAAAGAGTCAGGAATCTACATGTATTAAAATATTGTGGCATGAAGCCATAACCCAATGACCACTACTTAATACAAAAAGATAAAAATGAAATTTTTTTTTTTTTTTTTTGTGTTTAACCGCTTTTCATCTTCTAGATCTGTTGCCCAATTTCTAATAACCGTTACCAAACTAATAACAGACATAACCTATTTTTAGTTCTCCAAATACAAAATCCCCTCTCTCAAATCCATAAGCAAGCACCAACTTCTCTTCTCTTTTCTCGGCACGAAAAATGGCCGATAACAAGACCGACAACAGCAATGTTGGCGAGATGAGCCGGCAATCTTCGATGAGTGAGCGGGTCGAGGGGATTGGGACATGGATGGCAATGAGCGTTATAGCGGCCTTCTTCTCATCACTTGAGCGTTGTTCTTGCATCAACCTCTCTACTGCCGAGGATGAATATGATGATGAAGAGGAGGCGAAGGACCGACCACTCATGCTGTCTCGCCCTACATTCATTGTCGATGAGGATTCTGTACACTCGGTCTGAAACTGAATCCGGTTTTTGATTTTGTATCGATCGTTTTGGTATTTTTTTTTTTTTTTTTACAATCTGGTGGGATGATTTGAATTTGATTTATTGTAATTAATTACTGTATTTGGCGCCTTGATCTTCCTTCATGGAGTGGTTCTGGCTGTAATGCAGATTTTTGTTTCCTTGGATGAACTCTTCTACAATCAATTTTTATTATATGCTACTTTGCTTTTCCCCATTTTTTTATTGGTTTAAAAATTGATATGATATGATTGTTTCTTGTTCTGTATATTTTATGATAATTGTCTATTGAAAATGTAATTGCGAGATTGCCTTTTCTTGTGTTATTTAATTTGTTGTTGTTATTATTGGAAAATTGTAGAAAATAACTTATTTTTTCATGAAAATATTAAAAAAAATTAATTAAAGTAAGAGAAACTCAGAAGACAATGCGGAATTAAAAGGTTCAAGTTAAATTTTTTGTTTTAATATCTTGGGATATTTCGCCTGAGTACATTATTTCATCTGTTGAACAGGGAAAATAAATAAAAGAAAATTTGAGGCCAGCATTATATTATTCCAAACTCACTCTTACAACTACATTTGAATCTATCAAATAGGCTAAATACTTGTCTCTGTCTACAGGGAAGTAAATTGATTTGATCACAGATTGAGTTATACACGAAACAAGGAAATGCCTCATGAGATGGCACAATAAAAAGATTACCATATACATAAAACGGTTCACCCGTAGTAATATTAGATTAATGACAAAAAATATCGTTAAAACAAGTTCCACTAAATAGTCATGTGTCTGACCTACCCATAGACAAACCCTAAGCAAGGCAACTGTTAAAAGACAACTTCATGCCCATAATAAACCTAACAAAGTACAACGAGACCAACTAAACTAAAATGTTTACTATTGCACAACAAGTGTAACAAAGATGTTCCCAATTGATGTCTTTCATGCCTACTGGTTTCATTTCGGAAATGGCATTCCATTGTTCATGTATTGTGGGGTTTGGGTTGTGGGCTGACTAGGACCAAGACTAGGGTTTTCTACAGGGGGTCCACCATTCCTAGCACCAGCCCAATTTACGTTATTTTCGGGTCCCGTGCCCAGACCTGTTGCACGCTGTTGATCCATACCACCGGTTAGAGTATTAAATGCATAACTCAAGCAGGGATCATGCCAAAAATCCCCAAAGAAGGGTGACAAAGGTGAATTAAGTGCATCAATTGACATGTGTGGTGGCATGCTTGGGCCCGCTTCCTGAGCACTCAGCAGGGCATCCATGGTAGGGTCTTGGTACGGAATTTCAGAAGGTACAGGTGGTGATTGCAAGTTAAACTCGCTTATAGTATTTACAGCAGGCTGCTGCTGCTCCAGTTTGGGTCCCACATTAGGTTCGGGCCAAGACATGGGGACCATGTTCAGGTCTGGTGCTCTTTTGACCTCACTTATCGGAGTAGAGGACGCAGCAGAAGCAGCAGTAGTGTCAAACCAAATTTCTCGAGGGTTGGTGGATCCCGAAATTATTTGATTGGCAGGTGACTTGGCTGGCGAACCAAAATAATTACTTATCTTAATGTTATTTCCGTAATTAAAATAAGACGTAGTTTCAGTCATGGCATTGACCAGTGGTGTGGGCCTCACACCATGCAGTCTCATGGCATTGACAGGTGTGGTGGGCCTCCCAGTTGAACTGCCATTTGCTTGGGACATTTCCTCCTGCCGCTTAACGGTAAGCTCACTGGTGGGGCCTAAATTTAGATCAGGACGGCCAGGAAAATGCGATAGCTGAGACAAAGCACTACTTGTCATTCTGTTCTTTTTATTGGTATTGCTAGAGGCGGCCTCAGTAGTTGCTTTCCGGGCCTTATGGAAGGAGGAAGTGTTGACAGGTGTCGGCACCTCTCTTCGTGGCTCCACTCTCTGTGAGGTGGTGATTCTGATTGCACTGCTATTTGCTGCAGCAATTGTTTCCACCTTGGGCTCCCAGTAAGGCTGATTAGTGGGTCCCAAATTCAAATCTGGACGAGTAGGAGAAAATGGCAATTCAGACATTGGTTTGCTGGTCTTGTTTTTCTCTTCATGGTTTTCGTCAGAAACGGGCTCCATTGTAGATTCGGACTTGTTGCCATTTGCCCCTGTTATCACTTCCTCGAGTTGCAAGTCAGCCAGACTGGACTCCAAATTTAAATCTGGATGTAAAGGAGGTGGCACAGAAAAAGCATTACTTCCAGTATTTTCTTCATTTTTCTCGGAAGTGCAATCAGTCGTTGCGTTGAGAGCTGTTTGGCAAGAGGAAGCTCTAAAAGGTCTGGTATTGTACAACGGAGTCCCAGGTGAACTGTCATTTTCCCCTTCTATTCTTTCCTCACCTGTGGGTCCCACATTTAGAAACGAAAGGGAGGGGGATGATGGCTCAAACAAAGCATTAATCGCCGCACTATTATCAATTTCAACAGGAGTGGCATTATTTGTAGCATCTGGAGCTGCAAGGCGAGTGGAAGCTCTGAGAGGTGTGGGCCTTTCTCTGCGCATTTTCCCTCTACGCATTGGGGTTTCAGTTGAACTGATATATGCCCCTTGTACTGTTTCCTCCTTGCGCTCAAGGTCAGGCTGACTAGTCCCAAACAAATCATTGCTCATCATGCTATTCTCATTTTCAACAGAAGTGGCATTATTTGTGGCATCCAGAGTTGCGAGGCGAGAGGAAGCTCTGAGAGGTGTGGGCCTTTCTCTGCGCATCTTCCCTCTTCGTATTGGAGTCTCAGTTGAACTGATATTTGCCCCTTCTACTGTTTCCTCCTTGCGCTCCAGGCCAGCCTGACTAGTGGGCCCAAACAAAGCTTCCTCTCTGAGAGGTGTGGGCCTTTCTCTGCGCATTTTCCCTCTACGCAGTGATGGAGTCCCAGTTGAACTGATATTTGCCCTTTCTACTGTTTCCTCCTTGCGCTCCAGGTCAGGCTGACTAGTGGGCCCAAACAAAGAATTACTCATCGTGCTATTCTCGTCTTGTACAGAAGTGGCATCATTTGTCATTGTCAGAGTTGCAACGCGAGAGGAGGCTCTGACGGGTGTGCCCCTCCTCTCTCTGTGCATCTTCCCTCGGCGCCTTGTGGTCCCCTTAGTTGAACTGCCTTTGGTCCCTTCTACTGTTTCCTCCTTGTGCTCTAGGTCAGGCTGACTAGTGGGCCCAAACAAAGCATTACTCATTGTGCTATTCTCGTTTTGTACAGTAGTGGCATCATTTGTCGTATTCTGAGTTGCAAGCTGAGAGGAGGCTCTCACAGGTGTGCTCCTCTCTCTGCGCATCTTCGTTCTAAGCAATGGTGTCCCAGTTGAACTATTATTTGCCCTTTCTACTGTTTCCTCCTTGCGCTCCAGGTCAGGCTGACTAGTGGGCCCAAACAAAGCATTACTCATCGTGCTATTCTCGTTTTGTACAGAAGTGGCATCATTTGTCATATTCTGAGTTGCAAGACGAGAGGAGGCCCTGAGGGGTGTGCCCCTCTCTCTGCGCATCTTCCCTCTACGAATTGGGGTCTCAGTTGAACCGCTATTTGCCCCTTCTATTGTTGTCTCCTTGAGCTCCAGGTCATGCTGACTCATCATGCTATTATCATTTTTGACAGAAGTGGTATCAGTGTGAGCTGCAAGACGAGGTGAAGCTCTGACGGATGCTCGCTTCTCTTTGGGCATCTTCCCTCGGTGCCTTGTTGTCTCCTTAGTTGAACTGCCATTGATCCCTTCTATTGTTTCCTCCTTCAGCTCCAGGTCAGGCTCATTAGGGCCATCAGTTGTTGCTGTCAGGGCTGCAAGACGAGAGGAACCTCTTAGGGGCGGCGTGGGCCTCTCTATGCGCATCTTTCCGCTTCGCAATAACTTCCCTGTTGAACCGCCACTTGCACCTTCTATTGTTTCCTCCTTGTTTTCTAGGTTAGGTTGACTCCTGAGTCGCCTGTTTTCACCCGTCAAGCTATTCTTGGTTTCAACAGATGTGATGTCAGTAGTTTCTGGAGCAGCAAGGTGAGGAGAAACTCTGTGCGGCATGAGCATCTCTTTGCGTAGCTTCCCATTTCGCAATGGGGTCCTGGTTGAACTGCCATTTTCCACCATTGCTACCTCTTCGGTCTTTTGGCCTGAAGGGGCAGAGGAATTTGACATGCCGGGCAGAGTACTACACAACTCATTATTCTCTTCATGGTTTTCAGCTTTGAGGGACAACAGACGAGGGGATGCTCTGACTGACGGTGGCCCCTCTATGCGCTGCTTCACTCTCCGGGAGGCAGTCCCAGTTGCGCTGTCAGTTCCCTTGATGTTCAAATCCTCCTCCGGCTTCAGGGCTGAAGATTTCACAGGGCTCATTTTTCTTTTTCGATGCGAGGTATTGAGTGGAACAGGTTGCGAGCTCTCTAGCTGAACAGCCTTCATTCCAGAAATGTTAGACATCTGGATTTTTTTTTTTCAAAAATGACAACAGCAGAAGTCAGTTTTAGTTGCTCAAAACTCATCAACTTTGTTCTTCACACAAAGCGAATTATTTAGCTACTGAACAAGATTGCTGCAGTAAGAAGAGACAATCAGGCAGGCTGGATTACAAGTGTTTGGTTTTTTAAGTCATTCGAGTCTGATCATTGGGATTAGTATTCGGGTTTATAAACCCGTTTCGGGTCTCTAACCTGACCATTCAGGTGTTAATATTTTACCGCCTCTAACAAAAATTTCAATTGAATTATGGTCATGTTTGGTTGTGGAGTAAAATTACTCCGGATTAAATTTCTTACTCCAAGCTAAGGTGGATTAAAAATAATCATGTTTGGTTGGAGTTTGGTTAGAATTTGGTGGAGTAAGCTAATGAAGAGAGAGAAATTATAAAATGATGTTACTCTAATTGCGGGACCCCCACAGGTGGAGTAACTTAATCCGGATTAACTCAAATGCTACTCCATCTTACTCCTTCAAATTTACTCTTTGTTTGGCTCCTTAAAGGTGGATTAAAGAGTTTACTCCACTACTTACTCCACAACCAAACATGACCTATGTTCTTATAAGAAAGAGCTGAATCCTACACATGAAATACTTTCTTATAATTTATATTGTTTGAGCAATATGATATCATAATATGTTTAGCAGATTATTAGCAGATTAAGTCAGAGACATTCATCTAGGTTATGTGTGCTTTTAGCTCTAATGCTGCCTGGCTAGCTAATTACTAACGAATTGAGCACTTTGAACAGAAAAACCAAACAAACAGCACACGTAAGTAGCCTTATTTAATTATTAAATTTTTAGTGTACCTCAGAGCTGCTTATTAAAGCCTGCACCTCTTCTATGCTTCTTTTTTGAGGCCTCATGACACAGCTTAATATGTTACCAGTTGCGACATATCTTAACGCATCTTTCAATGATAAAAATGCATAACCTGTATCCGGGTCAATGTAAAACTGCAAAAAATTCAAGAGATATTACATTACATTATAGCATTTAGATCCACACATAAAATGCCAACAAATTATAAGGACCCGCACACGACCTCACAAGTACTAACAACATAGGTTTTTCTGTTATTATCTTGATCTCCGAAAAGGCTTACCCAACTTAGTTAATTAGAGGTTCTCTTGATGTCTTGGGAAAGGCATGAGTTCAAAATTTCAAATCCCACCTCTTAAACTATACAATAATTTCTCTAGTAGTTTCCAATTATCTTATATGTTGGGCCAATTATTACTTCCTTACAAAATATCAGCTTTAAATTTAAGCATAAATTATTTGCTATTTTACCTTATGCCATAGCATCGCATGATAAATTGTGTTTTCCGGGTTGCTAATATTCTATTTCCTTTTACAACTGTTGTTCTTACATAAGTTTTTATATTGGCCCTTCCACAAATCTTTTATTGTATTATAACAACAATTCTTACATCTACTTATCAACTCAACAAAGTGTTCTAGCACGTCCACGCTATAACAGTAGAACATATACCAGGCACTACTGTGACTAATCAAAATTCAAGTGACTTCTCCCAGTGTACAGTAAATACTACAAAATAACAAGTAACAAACAACAATAATCTTACCGGATCCGCCTTAGTTCCATTCTTTCTTGGCTTCAGTTCCTTTATCCAGTTTTTAGGTAACCCATGAGATGTTAATTTGTTCTCTTGTACAGCTTTACATACATTATCACCAGATGTGCCATCATTAATCAAATTAGAAGGCTGTGCAGGGCTTGCAGTACTTCCAGTCTTATTCGTCTGACTGCTGAGAATTCTTATCTGCATGTAATATAATGTAGCCATGGTTATAACTAATCCAATATAAATGCTTAAAATTGCCAAATACTGCTATTAAATAATCATGTGTCATTAAAATTCTAGGCACTGACTAGATTTGTTATGTTTATTTGAGAGGGAAAAAAAAGAAAGTAACTGCGTTAGATCCGGCAACTAATTGTTGCACCAAAAAGGCCGATCAATTACAGATAAAAATAATTAAGCTTGTTGAAAATGATCGTCCAATGGAATGGGAGAGGCTATTGTTATCTACTCTTGTCGCCTGACTATTTAAAATTTTTTCATTAGATTCCTCACACCCCAGTTTAAAGATAAAATACAAATGGTCACGAATTACAAAATAATTCTCTCCTTTGAACAAATGTCCTATATCTTCCATCTGTCATTTCTCTCTCTGTGCTGCTGCTCTTTATCTTTCTGAAAACTAATTTTAGCACCCAACTAAACAGATTTGCATCAAATCAGATGCCTTGTTTAGCGACCAAAGAGGACCAGTTCTTCAAATTTCTAGAGTCGAACTCTACAGTTCAAAAACAAATAACCAAAGATACTCTGAAAAATTAGAGAGATTATTGTTATGCACCTCCTCCATGCTTCTCTTTTGAGGTCTGGTTTTACAGTAACGTTGATCACCAGTTTCAACATACCTCAAAGCATCTTTCAGTGAAAAAAATGCATAACCTGTCCTCGGGTCGATGTAAAACTACACAAAATTAAGATATTACAGTCATTGATTAGTTAACAATAAACAGAACAAATAGAAAACCCAAAAGAAATGACTCGAAGTCTTACAAATGTGCAAAATGAGAATACATAAACTGATGGGTGGCAATTGAGGGTACAGCAAAAAATCTTTAGATGAACTAAGCACATTGTTACTTTCACTGAAACCAGTAACAGTTGCTCTCTTGGTATCAAAGGCTTCCTTGATGCAAATTTTTTAGAACTATTTGTGGATGATCTTTTTTTTATATGACGCAGATGTGCAAAATGTGCACAAAATTCAAGTACTTGTGACGCAGATCTTTTTTTTATATGATGCTGAACAATGAAGAAATACTAATATGGTTACTACTACTAAACAATAATAACAGGTAATAATAATTTTACCATATCTTTCCTACTTGAATCTTTCGTTCTGGCCTTCACTTCCTTTATCCAATCCACAGGTAATCCATCAGAACCAAGTTTGGCCTGATATGTGACCTTTATAAAAGACCAAACAGACAGGTATGATGTTACATAGATGACAAAGCAAGAGAAACAAAATCACTATAAAATAATGCAACAATACAAAAAAACTCATGATCTAATTCTTAAAAAAACATACATGGTTACTGTGATTTTTTCATCATAGTTAATATAGGATTAGTCAAGAGTAGAAAATATAGGATTAGTCAAGAGTAGAAACCTGAGCAGAGCTCGTAGCAGTCTGAGTCTTCACTGTCTGACATGGCGTACTCTTTGTCTGCATAAGGTAAACGAAATCACTCTTCATAAGTCAAAAAGGATACAAACAAAATTGTATTCAATAAAAAGAATTCACATGATTATTCATAGAATTCTGAACACATGGTTGGTTTAGAGGCACATCTGTGGAACATAGTCAAAAGGATGCTTCAAGCATAAAACAAGAGGCACGCCTTCCTGGCCAAGCAATGAACTCGAAGAGGAAACTACAGGTCACATGGCCCACACTAAATGAAAAGAAAAGTCAACCCTCGAAGAGAAAAAGGTTTGAAGAATGGTTTGAAATTAAAAGATAATGAGATACCAGATATGAAGTCCTCTAATGACCCTAACAATTTTCCATATCATTAGACTACTTGTGCTATGTGTAACAAATCAAGAAATGTTGAAAAATGGAGCTTACCTCAGAACTGTTCATTAAAATAAGCAATTCCTCCCTGCTCCTTTTTTGAGGTATCACTGCACAGCTGAGTATACTACCAGTTTGTACGTATCTTAACGCATCTTCCAATGAGGGAAATGCATAACCAGATTTCGGGTCAACATAAAACTACACAAAATTCAATATGTGTTGGAAACATCAATGAACTTAATAGTAAAATGCTCAACCAAAATAAAATAAGAAAATGTCCTGCATATGAAATATGCACATTGACAAATAAGCGCACACCAAAAAGGTTGATATAACTCAATAATATGATTACTTGTTATGCCTTTCTGTTTAGTTGGTTCTCTCGGTGTGTTAATAATGCCTATTGTTGGAAACTTCATTTATAGAATATTCTTCTCTCAAGGCAACTTTTAAAGTTCTTGCAAAGGAAATGTTAACAGTTCCACATACAAACAATATGCCTGTGACTTCATAATTGGTAATTTTCACAACATGTAGGAAACACAAATTGAAGTGGAGTGTGGTACTACAAGATTTAAGATATCAAATTCAATTTAGTTTTGCTAGGTATTTTAATAGCGACCAAAAAAAAAATCTTGAATTTCATTCTTAGTATGTGGGCAATACTTCAGGTCTTTTAATTGCAACCAAAGTAATGTTTTGTTGACATCACTATAAATATTACCAACAACAATAATAAATAACAAGAATTATACCGTATTCTTCCTACTTGAACCATTCCTATGGGGCTTCACTTCCTTTATCCAGCCCTCAGGTAATCCCTCTGCAGTGAGCTTGACCTGCTCTTCAATCTTATAAAAGAAAAAAATATTAGTCGTATTAAGTGCCTAATAGTAAGAACAAAATCCACTACGGAATGGTTAGAATTTAGGCATTAAGAAAATCATACATTATCACCAGGATTCCCTTCAATAGTGGGTTCCGAAAGTTGACTGGAGGTTTGACTCCGCAGACTTCTTTTCTAGGTAATAATAAAAATAACAGTCAGTGATACCAATTATGCATTGCAGTTGCCATCTAAGACTTGCTCAGATATGATTAATAATTACGTATATTGAATTTGATATAATTTCGACCACCAAGCTGAAATTCAACCTCCAAACCTACAGACAAGCACACTATTGTACAATACCTAAATAATGGTTCAGCACCTATTTTGAAATACTTCTGGCCATATCTCACTGTTTAGACATCAATCAACCATTGAAAAAGCTTCAAAATGGGAAAAATTGGGGTCAACTGGAACTAAAAATTCAGTATTTCTAGAAAACAAAAAAAACTCAACAATTTATATCCAGTAACCAAAAAGAACAGTTTTTTAACACCACAATTTGGCACCTGTGCTGTTGCTACAGGCTCCAAATTAAGCCCTTCAAATTTTTTCCCCCGCTGAGCAGACATCTCGCGACGAACTAACGGGTCGGGTTGACCCGGCACGCCGAGTAGCTGTTAGGCTCTGCTCTCAGCAACAAATGGATGTTGCGAGATTTGCAAGAGGAAGAGATCGAACAGATGCGCCAGAGCAGAGGATCGGTGGAGGAGAGCAAAAGCCTAAGAGGAAGAACTCAGGAGCAAAATTCGTCTAGGTCGCGGTCTGGACTGGACTGGAGAACGCAAATTTAAGAAAAAACAAGGTTCAATAACAATTGTGCACGTTTATTGAAAACAAGGAGAAAGAGAGTATGTACAGTCCTACAGGCGATACTGGCAAAGTGGGATTCGGGCCGTTCGTTCAGAATTCAGATCGATAAAGTAACTCAAAATTTGTGTTTGAATAACCGTTCGACGAGATTTCGGACCTATCCGGCCCGAGATGGCACGTAAGGAGTCTTTTTCGTGCAAGAGGAGATCACGGTCCGGATCCAAACTTAAAATTTGAGTTACTTCAGGGTAACCGAATTCCTCAAAAGTGCATAGGTCAGAAGATTTACCTCACTTTACGGTTTGAGATTAACTCTCATCCGCTTTGAGATTCGTGCGAAGTTAAAAAGAACGGCCCGGATCCACTAATTTTAAAAGATACTCTCGTCAGGTACTTGGGAGGATGTTATTGGTCTAATCGGGTCTCATCGGAAGGGTGTTTGGTAGATATTGACAGAATGAAGAAGCAGATGATTGATGCGCCCATTAGGCCCAGAAAATGGTGTATTTGTCTTGATCTATATGTTGCATTGATGCTTTATTATTAATCATAATTTAAGAACATCTACATTTATGCTATTATTATAGGTTTTTTAGGCAGTTTCTAATTCATTTTTAAAATGTGAGAAAATTTATTATTAATAAACTGTTTATAAACTCCACGTTGACTAAATAATTGACTCAAATTATTTCTTATTTTTAATTTATTGTTGATATAACTTAATATAAACTTTAAAATTAACTTCAAAGACATAAGAGTTTAGAAACTTTTGAGATCTTAATTTCTAAAAAAGTAGTTAACAGTTATTTAGAAACTCATTTGAGTTGCTGGAATGTAAATGCTCTTATGGTATACTTGGGAAGGAACAAAAGGTAAGGGAAAACAAAAATGATTCTTATTTTATTTGGAAATTTTAAATATGTAGGGGTTTTGTCCAAATGACTTTGAACAAAGTTTCATCCAAAGTCAGATCTAAACCATCCGATCTGCATCAAAATTCGTACAAATATTTAGAACAATGCAAACCGGACGTTTAAACTTGGCTTTGATTGAGACTTTGTCCAAAGGCCTTTGGACAAAACCCAATCTCATTTTAAATTTAAGAAACTGAAGAAAAATTAATGAATAATAATAACATTTTGGTTTTTAAGATTTGTTCTCCTTATTGGTTATTTCTTTTATTTTATTTTATTTTCACAAATCGGGAGGACCAAATTTTTGGGGTGTAACTTTTTACAATAATAAAATTCTAACAATAAAACTCGAAATTGGATTGTGATTGAATTGTAGGTTCTATTCTATCATGCAATTATAATCTTGATCGAGATTGTATAAAAATAGTACTACATGGGGCCATGGGGGGAACATATATATATTTTTTTGAAATATCTTGTTTTTCTTTTGAAACTAATGGAATCTTTTTAAATAAATAAAAACTAATATTTGATAATGGAATCTTTTTATTAGAACTTAAGTGCGTGTATTTTTATAGGAAAGAAATCATTTGTCCCCAGTGAGGCTGACATGTGGGTCCAGATAGATTTATAAATTTAAATATTAGTTTTTAGTTTTGGTGTGGGTCCATGTGTCAATGACTCAGGATCAAGAAAATCCTGCCCCCCCAGAGGACAAAGCGGTCCCATTTTTATATACAGAAAACACTAATCTAGTCTAAGATTCTCCACTAGCTGTCATGTAAGTTTGAACAATTGACAATATTGACAGTTACTTGAAGTTCATATATTTTTAATAACATATACGATTCTGAATTTCTCTATTTTATTAAAAAAATATATAAATTTGAATTTCACACTAAATTCATGTAAACACATAAACTAGTCATGAATCACATTGTTTTTTCATATTTAAAATGTGATGGTCTATCACTACTTGCAAATAGATTCGTAACTTTATAAATAAATACATACGACATAATTACTGAGAACTTAAAATACTGATAAATCTATTGATTAAAAAAAATATGACATCCAACTAATATATAACATATATTGAAATTTGATTAAATTATTAAATTAAAGTAATGAGCGCTCCTATTACTTTGCTCTGCAGAATGACCATTATCGAGATAGGAGAGAAAATCAATTATTTAGAAAAGAATAAAAAAGTAATTTAATTGTGAATTATACTCTAAATTTCTCTACACATTATGACCATTATTTTGTGTTGTACTTCAGTGCAATTGAGGTCATTATTTATTCCAATGCAATTTAGGTGTTAGCTTAGGTTACTTAGGTTTTGAGGTAATCAAGTTAAAACAGAGAAAGGAAAAAAATCATTATATATATTGCAGTGAAAGGGAGAGGGGTTAGCGAAAGAAAATGAGAAAGATATTGTATTTTTATATTTTGCAATTTTTTTTAGCATCTGTTTTATCCATTGAATTTTTTTTAACTTATTTTTCCAAAGAATTTAAGAGTTGCTTCGTTGTTGAGAACCGTATAATAAAAGTAATTGGTAAGATAAGAGATATCCATATGATATTTTTGAAATTGGCTGAACACTTGTGCATGTATCAGTTTGATAATAGTGTCGTTAGTCTCTTGTGTTCCGAGCCGGTAAATTATATATATATTTTCTAACTTGTTTTTGTTAAGCTCATTTCATACTTTATTGATAGTTTAATTTTTTTTCTTTTTTGCAGAAACGTCTCATTCGTAATTTCTCATTATTAATAGTAAGTATGTTTTATTTTTAAATAATTATATTCTTCTAAATTTATAGTTTTTTTAGTTTTTTTGTTAGAATAGTATTGCCACCGATAACAATTGGTATTAGTCCATTTGTGTCATTAGCATACTTCAAAAATTGTTTAGGAAAATTTATATTAACCTTGCGACACTGGTACTAATTGGTATGAATTGAGATCCAGTGATGTAATTCAATTTTTGAGTTTTAAATTAGGACTATACGATTCGAGATGAGCACGCGAGTTGGAGCTCCGGATTTGAAATGGAGCACACATTTCAAGATGGATCGTGTGAGATGGAACATCGGATTCGAATCGGACGGTCTCGATTTAAAACTCAAAAATTGAGTTACTGGACCTACTAGTGCTTTATCGTGTGCTGGTATGAACTGTTGAATTTAGGAACTTGTCTGTAAATTTTTTCAAATATGAGGTTAAAGTTTTTGTTAGAACTGGCCTTAGACCAAGTGAAAAGCATAACCAAACAAAATTATTAAAAGATCTAGGTTGCGCTTATAATATGAGCTCTTTTCTTTTGAGCCGAAACAAAATTTATAATTGCTAAATTTTTTTACAGGTGAATTGGTACATAATGGACCCGACTGATTATAGAATTATAATGGAAGCTGTTATTAATATTATCAATACAAATACTGAAATTGTCAGTGTTGTAATGGAAAATATTTTAGAATTTTTAATTATTGAAGTAATAGGAAAACACACACAAGTGTATCAAGCAATTCAAATTTTTGTTTGATGTATTTAAATTTATTAATTGCATAAAGTAATTGAGAAAACACCTCTACATAATGAAAATGTTTATCCATTTTTTTAATTTTGTGCGATAAAACCTGTAAACATGCAAATTATGATTTTGTGATGAAAACTATAAAAAATAATATAATATGTATAATCTGTATCATAAATCATAATATGTGTCAACACAAATCTTTCATGTGAAACTGAATAATTTGCTCTTGATTTTTTGGTTTGTCAAAAAATGATGGTTGATGAATTTTTTTTTTTATCGAAAGCTCGTAGACATATATTTCATTAAGCACATTAAAGTAGTACATCAAAAAAGTTACATTCTAATATTTACAACACCTAATACTATAGCACTAAGTTGAGACATAAAATTAGACAGTGAGTGTCTTTGAAACCATTTAACTATAAATAAACTTAAAACACATAGGTATGTACATTTTGTGAATACAAATTTAATTATTTTTGCTTTACTGTGATTTAGTAATTGTTTTTTGTGTGCATATATTTTGTAGACAGCACACCGTCGATAAATTTTAAACTGTGATTAAGCCATTTTGAAGTAATGCGAAGCCCAGAATTGTGGTAAAGCCCGTAGTCAGCTAGCCTGGAATTTGCTACCAATGAATGGTGATTTGGGCTTAGAGCCTCAAACAGAGACTCGATCTCTCCACCACCAGTCATAAAATCTTAGAAACCCTTTTGCACAACGCCATGTCGGAACAAAAAAAAAATCTGAGCAGACAAAACCATCCATAAAAAAGATGCACAACAGAGGAGATAAGAAAGCACGCTCTTTCTAACCAATATTTTGCTTCAAAATGCCACTACGTGCTCAATTCCTTTTCATCTCTCAGTTTTCACTTCCTCAGTCTTTTCATTTCAATTCCTATTTCTTCCCCAATTCATCCTTCAATGCCTCTTATAATCATCCCAGCAAAACGCTGAGTGGTAAGTTCTCTTTTGAGTTCTTTAGGTTTTGTGATTGTTAGTTGAGGCTTAATAAATAACCCAATTGAGCATTGAATGTGGCCAATAGTTGCAAAGAATGAATCACTGCCTTTTGGGTTGCTGCAGTTACAAGATGGAGAAATTGTAAAAGGAATAATTTTGTTATAAGCAATGCATCATCAAGCTCCACAAATGGTGTTCCAGATAATATGCACATCAAGAAGAGGTACTATTTTGATATCGATTGTAGAGTGACAAGCATGGTACCACTTGTAGATTTATACTCTTGATTTGCAACACTTAACCTGCCATTCTGGTATTGCTATGCTCAGTTCATGCTGAATGTCTGAAACTCCATTTTTGTAGATGCTCATACATGCAAAAAATTATATAGTATTGGCATTTTACCTGAATTGTAGATATCACATATTTACACTTTAATGCTTAGATTAAAGTTTGAATGGTGATTAATTTTCTAATACTGATAGAAAAATAATGGAGCATGTTTTCCTTCTGAAAGCAAAAAGTGATATAAGTGAGGCTGAAGAAAAAGACATGCTTGATTACCTATACACTTCTCAGTATCACATGAGCGGAATTTTAGCCATCTCATTAGGTGCGTGTATCTCATGCATTATTAATCTGTACAATTATTAATAGAGTGAGGCTATGGTACTTTGCAAAGTGCGGATCGCTCCATGCTATGGATTCATATAGCAATTTTCATAATGTAAGTAGTTGATCCAAACCATTTAACATATCTCCATATGAAAATGCACTCGAAGACCAAATTTTTCTTTTCTTAGAATTTTTTTACTATTTTTTTTAAATAGGTAGAAAATAATTACTTTCGGATGGTTCAAAATCTTCTACCTATCTAAAAAAGAGTAAAAAGATTCAAAATGTGTAAAGTTTGGTTTCCAAGTACATTTTTATATGGAGATCATTTTGAATGGTTCAGATATATTGTTTGAACTTTTTAAATTGAGATATCGATCCATAGCACGGACCATTTTACTTTTTGCAAAGTACCGCAGCCTCACTGTTATTAATAAGTAGTTGTACTACAAAAGGATTACTGTACTGCATACTGCATACTGTTAATGTGTTATGTGTTAGCTACAGTGCTGAACTGCTTATTCCCTTTCATGTGAATTGGCAAACTTGCAATTTTCTTTCTTTAATGTGCTAATCTAGATGTTATTTTCTCTTGAACCTGAAGTTCAAACTAATTAGTATATTATATACTTATGCGAGAATTATACATTGGTTCTGAATTAAATGTTTTGATCTTGAAGGGCGCATTGAAGGCCCAAATGCAGAGAACTTCACACATGGTGTTTATATGCGTTTCCAGAGAAAGGAAGACGTTACAAAATTCTACAATAGTGCTTTCTATTCTAGAGTTCTTGAGGAACATGTAAACCCAATATCCTATGTATGGCCCTGGTTTAGCATGTAATCACCTTTACTATATGTTTCTCTCTCTATGTTAATTTTTTTTCTTTCATTCGTTTATCTACGAGCAGGCCAACATAATATATGTATATATTTTATTTTATTTACTTGTAGGGTTCAGTTTGCGTAGACTTTGAGTCTGAGGTAGAAGATGACATAATACCGATATTCCGAAGAGGAGAGGTATTTTGAGTTTAATTTTTTTTTATTTTTTGCACATAAATTATCCTCGGTGCTATCTGTTTTTTGGTATTTAATTTTATTTGGTTGAATTAGGACTTCAACTACGGTGTGGAATGCATTATTCTAATATCTGCTTTGGAAATGGCACCAAGAGAAGCCATTGAAGATGCACTCAGTTCTCTCAAGCATTTGATTTCGCAATACAAGTCCTTTATTGTTCAAGCCACTATAGGTACTTCAAATAGAAAAGCCGATCTCAGTTCTTCTCTGGTTTCAGTTAAGTGTACATTACATGATTTTTCCGTTTTATTTTCAGGTACCAATCTTGACTCCAAATATAGTGAATACAGCCATGCTGCAGTAATACGCTTCCCATCTCGTAAGTTGGTTATCTTCTTTCTTCCTTTGCAGTTAATGATAATTTTGTATGATTTTGAGGAGAGTTCCAATGTCTCATTTCCTCATACCTCATCCATACCTCATATTCTATATCTTTATTTTTAAAGTCCAAACAGTCGATCTGAACCGCTCAACACGATCTCCATGTTAAAATATGCTTGGAGACCAAATTTTACATTTTTTGGAAATTTTTACTATTTTTTTAGATTTATTGAAAATTACTATTTTTTTATGGTCCATATTTGTTTGAAAAAACAGCGATTTTTAATAAATCTAAAAAAATAGTAAAAAAAAATCCAAAAAACATAAAATTTGGTCTCCAAGTATATTTTAACATGGAGATCATGTTGAGCGGTTCAAATCGACTATTTGGACTTTAAAAATGAAGATATAAGAGATGAGGAGATGAGGTATTGGAACTCTCCTCATTTTTGTATACTTTAGTAATAATTTTTCCAACTTTTATCTTTTGAAGGAGAAGACTTTGTGTTTTTCAAAGAAAGCAAGGACTACAAGGATGTAAGTTCTCGTGTAATATATTTTGTTTAATCATTTTCCATTTCAATTATTAACATGCATTGTGAACACAGATTTGGAGTTTGAAATTTCAACCCGTCACCAGAAAGTCGCTTTTGGTACATTACTCGGTCGATCCCGTCGGTACAGAATTGATGTGATGTTTGATTTATAGAAAAGAAAGCATTGTGAAAAAGTTTCTATACCAGTATACAGTCTCAACTATTGTATACAGATAATGACAATTATCAAACGAAAAAAAAGCATACAGTTTCAACTATTGGATACAGTTGAATAACAATCATTGAAGAAATTTCATCTTTATGTTATTTAGTTTTCTTGTTGGTCATGCTCTTTTCTCTTCCTTTATTAATATTTTTATGGGGGAGTTTCATGTATACCCTGTGAAAACTTATAAATTATGTATTTACCCGTCTAAAATTTACGATAACATATTTATCCTTCTAAATTTTAAAAATTTACATATTTATCCAGTTAGTTGTCTTTTCTATAAAAACTTATTTAAATTTATAAAGTATATATTTTATCATTTATTAAAAAAATAAAAAATATGTAGCATGTTTGAGAGACGTTTAATTTTTCATTTTAGAGGAGGAATTGTGTAATTCGAAGTTTTTGAGGGGTATACATGAAATGCCCCCTAATTTTATAGAGGCACTTGGTGAATGTGGGGAGGGGGGACCTCTATGGGGCTGACTCTGGCATGTGAAATGACCATAGTTTTCACTTTTACATTTGGATTCATGTGAGCAATGCGCTGATTATATTAATTAATCATACCAGTAGGGATTTAACAACTACATTAGAAAATTCATTGCATTGACATTAGTCAGTACTTTTTTTTTTAATTTTTTGATGACTGCCTATACAGTACTTTGACTGGAATCTTTGAAAGCATTGGTTTGACTAATTTCTTTTGTAAAAAATTCCAAGTTAGCATAAAGAGTTCCTAAGTCCTAAGTCCTAACCACTGTTATTATTCGATCAGCTGTTATTCCATGGGAATAACAAGATACAGGAACCTGTTATTCTGATCTCAACTGTTAATTTTTTGTTGAGATTCGCACATGAAATAATTCGAACGGTTGGAATTAGAATAATAGGTTCCTGTTATTCCCAAGCAGATTTATTTCCTATTATTCATGATTCACTCTAAAATCTAACATTACTATTAGTCTATTACCAGTCCAAATCCTTTTTTATTTTATTCTCCTCCAAACCAATGAAATAAAAAACTTTTGAGTTGATATGTGAAAAATCTAGACCGTTTAAATTCTTTCTGTACGAATCTCAAAGCACAATATACTGCCACCTAAAATTCCGAATATGCACCAAAAAGAATTTAACCTGACTTTAGATAAAATGAAAATTTTTATATTTAGATATCTCATAGAATACGAACTCCAGACCAATGGAGCCTGTCACTGGTACAGTGATATGAAGCAGTTTGCTGTTACTATTTTTCAAATTTCAACTTGGGATAAAAAAGTGAAAACTGGAATTTACTTGATGACATCATCATTAGTACTATTATAATGCTTACTGATAAGATCTACAGAGAACTGTGGTAAAGATCTGGCGTTACCTGACCTGATCAGAGGTCAGGTTTCAGGAAACAAAAATGACAAAATATCATTAGTAGAGATGTTCAAATAGTCAGTATTTGTTTGTTTGTACAAAAGTTGTGGAGCCAACACATGGCTTCCTCACGTCCCATCCCGGTTCAATGGATCATGTGATTACGCAAAGAGAGTGTATTCTCTGTGGCAATTATCATGTGCCAAAATAGAGGGGAGTAGGTACAATCACAGTGACAAATTAATTATTTGGATTCGGTTCGGCGAGATCAAAAAACAAAAAAATTAATTCGGAAATGATTCGGTATTATTTGGATTAGAGATCTCAATTCTGTAAGAGAGCAAAAACAAAAACAAAATTCTGGGAATAATTCAGAAAAAATTCGTAAAATTTGAAAAAAATTCGTAAAATTCACGAATTATTCGGTCAAAGTTTGGTCAACCGAATAATTCGGCATTCAGTTCGGCATCACCAAAAGATCGAATAATTTGCGAATCTTGTCACTATGGGTCCAATGAACTAAACTGATAAGTATGTAACGATTTTCTTTATAATATGTGTATTCTACTTCAATATTCGCATTCGTCTCATTTAATTTTTGTGTGTACAAATTTTAAAGCGGATTAGATGGTATCGGAATCCATCAAACTAAAAAATTGATTTGATTCATCAGATCTACACTCTAGTGGTAAAACGGGTACTGATGTTTCAAGTAACCAGGGATGTCACCGAGCCAAGTCAAGTCGAGCTAGACAAAACTCAAATGCGGCTTGTGCTAGAACGATTCGAGTCTGGTTTTAGACGAGATGAGTTGCGTTGAGCCAGCTTGCTAGTTGTTCTTCAGTATTGTGAGTTGCGTATAGAGTAAAGTTTTTTGTCAATTTAATATTGTGAGCCACGTATAAATCACAGAGTTTTTTTTATAAACAATAATTAAAAAAAAAAGTTCGGATTTCAGCATGATTAGCCGAGTTTTTACAAAAACCATAAGAAACGGTTTGCCAAACCGTTCCCTATATCCTCCAAAACGGATTGCCAAACCGTTTTTGACTTTTTTCAGTTTTAACTTTAAAAACGGACTGCCAAACCGTTTTGCTACAGTTTTTTTTTTTTTTTTTTAGAGTTTGTTTATAAATAAATCAGATATTTTGTTTGATTTTGTATATTAACAATAAGATTAATAGAACAATTTGAATATATATATATATATATATATATATATATATATATATATATATATTTTTTTTTTTTTTTGTGTATTTTCACCATTATATCATTTTATCAAATCAATAAATATATAAAAATCAATGAATTGGTTTTCAAATGTACGTATTATTTTTTTTAAAACTGAAAAAAGTCAAAAACAGTTTGGCAATCTGTTTTGGAGGATATAGGGAACGGTTTGGCAAACCGTTTCTTATGGTTTTTGTAAAAACTCAGCTAATCATGCTGAAATTCGAACTTTTTTTTTTAATTATGGTTTATAAAAAAAACTCTAAATCACAAGTCGGAAGATAATTTCATTTCTTTTCATCCTCTCATAATTAACACAAAAATTGATAGTGAAAAAGTTGAAAAATAGCTTTATCTTCTAACAACAAGCTAAGAAACGAGCCAAACTATATCAAGCTCAAACTTGTTAATAATAAGCTGAGCCTAAGGGTGACAACGAGTTGGGTCCAGTTTGAACTCGTCACGAGCGAATTGACTTTAGGGGTACGAGTTGAAATCTCAGTTTGAAATAGTCACAAGCTGGCTCGCTAGGTCTGATTGGATCTTGTTTTAAAAAAAAAAAATTCTACAAATTTTTTAGACTAAGTGGAACAAAACTGGACCAAGCTAGATAGTATAAAATACACACAAATTCATATAAATTCACAAATTGATGCATAGCCAAGGGCGGATCTAAGCTATAAGTAAAGGTGGCTAAGCCACCCCTATGATTTAAAAAAAATTATCATACATATAGAAATTTAATTGAATTTTATCTTTTTAAATCTTTTTATATAGTTCAGCCACCCTCAATAAGTAACAAATTAGTTGTAGTTAGTAGTAAAAGTCTTATTTTATAATTGAGAAGTCTTGAGTTCAAATCATACTCACCACAATTGTGCATTTTAATTTTCAGCCACTTTTATTAAAATTTTCTAGTTCCACCTCTGTGTCTGGCTGAGCTAGCGAGCAATCTAGGTTGGCAGCCATTGTTAACCATTCAAAAATTCTGGACCGAGTTAGTAACGAGCTAACTCGTTAATAACTCATTTAACAAACGAGCTGTTAACGAACAAGTCAGATGCGATTGACGATCAAGCCACGAATTACGACCTATTTTTTTGCCACCCCTAACTGAGCCAGAATCAAACTAGCTAAATTACGAGCTTTTTTTCGAACAGTACTCGAGCGAGCCACGAGCTAACAGTTTCTTTGCCAGCCCTATACTTCCAACTGAATGAAACCCGGTAACAGACTTGAGAATTGCTACATCAAAGAATACAGAGAAAATGATTACAAGAACTGAACTCAAACAAAACAAAGTCTGGTGAGCATTTCCAAATAAAGCTGTAGTCAAATCATCGTCCTCTGTGATCTCCTTTTACCTATGTTTTTTATTCTTACGTACCACTGCTATCATTAATGCTAAGCTTTTAGTAACAAATGCAAATTTAAGAGTACACATTCAGTAGTTTCATATTCTTAAGTTTGTTCTACACAATCCATCCTCGAATTAAAATGAGCACAGAACAGGATATCTAATAGAGTTTAATTGATTTCAGTAGAAACTAAATTGATAAATAGGGTTGACTTAGAATTTAAGTTTTTTCTGATCAAAATTGAGATTAAACAGGACCCTCAACTTTTTAGAAAATAACATTGAAAGTTAGTAAAATTGAATATGCAAAAACTGTCTGTCCATCATGTATATATATAATTAAGAGTAACAATTAAGATGTCTTGTAGAGTTTGATTAATTTGTACGCCAATATGAACTTTTCCTTTTTTTGACAATTTATGACAGTACCTTTAATTGATGGAGGACAGCTTATATAGTAGAAACTGTCTCTTTGCCACAAACAGATATACCCCACATATCATTTGGGTTGGTTTGAGGTGTTTAATTAGGTGCAAAATTTAGAAATGTAAAAATGAAATGAAAAATAAGGGAGAATTAAATTTGAGAACACTGAATTAATAACCCAAAAATTCAATTCTGATAGAAAAATCAAAAAGAAAAATGATACTTCATCTGGTAACTTATTACTGTATATATATAATGCTCCACCAATCTACCGGACAAACACAAAATCGGCCCTATATATAATTTCCCTATACAACATAAAATTAAGAAAACAAAATAAAAAATAATTCCTAATTACACTTTTTTTAAATCTCAATTGTGTAGAGGGTTTGGACCTTGAGGCACCAATCTCTTAGACTCTCCAATTGTGGCACTAAATTCTTCTCCTTTCTGTGTATTTGATGAAGAAACCGCTTTATCAGAAGCGTTACCAGTATCAAAGGTTTGTCTCATGAGATCTTTTTCAAGTGTTCTCCGGCCATGGCGAAAGCTGGTCACTGCTGACACTAGTAGGAGTGTGGAGAGAAGCACTAGTGTTAAATGGAAATTCTTGAAATTCATGCTAATGTAGAGAAGATAGAAAGAGGTTATAGAGGAAGAGAGAGAGAGAGAGAGAGAGAGAGAGAGAGAGAAGAGAGGAAGACAGCAAAATGAGATATGGTTGAATTTTGTCTGTATACTCAGGAGGCAAGTTATTTAAATTCATTATAAATGTTGGGGTTCCCACCTTTGGCAAAAAAAATAGTTGTGATGTTAAAGTTGGTAATACATTTTTTGAAATTTGTATTATTCATTATGTCATGTCATGACAATCATTGAGAAATGATAATGGGCGCCAAAAATAACTATCCTTTATTGCCTCCAACTAATACTTAACCTATATTTCATCGGGGATGAAGCTATGTATAAGTACCTGTATGTGCTCGTCATATGGTACCGTCAAGGAATTACTTATAAATAATCAGAAATAATCGATCATAATTAGAAATAATTGTCTGATTAGTTGGAAAAATCAATGACGGTTTGATTGCCACCAATGACTAATTGGTCGATTAATCAGTCTAAACGATAGTTTTTTACAACACTGGTTTAGTTGAGGAGTAAAATAGATGAAGTAAGAAATGAGCTAATTTAGAATAAGTTTCTCTATACGGATTAAGTTATTCCATACTTACTCCATATATAGAATTCACTGCCATAGCCAAAGAAAAATGTTAATTTCTCAATTTCTTACTCTCCATACAAATTAATTTAAATTATAATTTAAACTATCAAACAATTTAAAATGTGAGAAATAAAATAGAGTAAACAATTTAATTCTCATTAACTTCACTCCGCAATCAAACATTATTATATCTGCTCTCAGATATAACTAATTTTATTATTCCAGCTTACTTCTTAGTTTAATTATTTAAATTTTTTTTGAGTAATATTTGATTATTCGTGTACCTTCTTAAATTTGATGTTAAAAAAGAAAGAAAGAAAGAAGTTGTCATAAATACTAACTAATGAGTACACATATACCATATATTGTATTCTACACATCAGACGAATTATTATTTACAAAAGAAATATATATCTGCCATAAATGAATTAGTAAACTATTATTTCAAATTAATACTTTAATACATAATATTTTTTTCTTTACAAGTAGTTAAGTAACTAATCTAATTCATAGATATTAATTATTTGTTGTTCCAATTTGTAAAATACTCTTAAATAGTGATCATAGAAGAAAAAAAAAATCATTGCATATATAAATGTTGAAATCATATTAATCAATCACCATCGATCAAGCCCACCACTGCTACTATTAGCACAATATCATAAAAAAAAATTTAGTTTCTTAACCTCCTTTCTTTAAAAAATATTTATAATTTAGTGTAAATCATCTTAGGAGGTAGGCTAAATATAATTACTTCGGTTAGTTAAAATTTTATTTATGACACTTAATAAATCGTTTCTGATTTTATCTTTTATGAAGTTCTAATAGTATAGGTTAAAATAGTCTTTGTTCCAAAAAGAAAAAAATAGTATAGGAATATTGGATTTGTTTTTTTTTTTTTTTATATGTACATATCTTTCCATATTGTAAATTAAACCTATCAAAATATGAATTTTTTTTATCAACATAAAGACTGAAACTTTTGTAAATATTTCTTAACTGTAATTAATATGTGTCTGACCCAATGTTATAAAAAACGACTATTTAGATCGATTTATTAGTTGATTAATCAGCTGATTATATTGGATTACGGCCGATTATTTCCGATTAATTGCTTAGTGGTATCATGTCCGTCCAACGAGCGCATACCGTTATTTACAACACTGGTTTGACTATGATTTAATTTTATATCTATTTATTAAGCCACTTTGAAAATCGCTGATCCAACGGTGGCACTGTTGGGTTAAATCGTCGTTGGATCAGCGATTTTCAAAGTGGTTTAATATATAGCAAAAAAATTCAAAAAAAATGTAAAATTTGGTCTCCAAGCACATTTCAATATGGAGAACACATCTAACTGTTCAGATCGACTTTTTGGATTTTGAAATTTCAAATTTGGACCGTAAGCACTTCGGCCCATATGCTATTGAAATCATATTAGTCATTCTCTCTCTCTCTCTCTCTCTCTCTCTCTCTATATATATATATATATATATATATATATATATATATATATATATATATATATATTGAGGAGGGTTCCAATGCACCCAAAATTTCATGCTTCCATTTGCACCCATTTTTTTATCTTCTTTATCTTCATTTTCAAAGTCTGAATAGTCGATCCGAACCGTTCAACACGATCTTCATAATAAAATATGCTTGGAGAACAAATTTTATATTTTTTGGATTTTTTTTTACTATTTTTTAAGATAGGTACAAAATCATTGTTTTAAGGAGATTCTAGACCATCTGATAAAGTGATTTTGTACATATCTTAAAAAATAGTAAAAAAATTCCAAAAAATATAAAATTTGGTCTCCAATTATATTTTATTATGATGATTGTGTTGAACGGTTCGGATCGACTATTCGGACTTTGAAAATGAATATAAAGAGATAAAAAAATGGGTGCAAATGAGAGCATGAAATTTTGGGTGCATTGGAACCCTCCTCGTATATATTTCATCCGTGTAGCCTCTAGGGAGAAGAATATCAAAAAGCCTAAAATATTATTAATTAGCACATTGGCATCGTTGTTTCTAGTCAAATTTACCAATCAATCTTTCGTCGCATATTAATTAATTAATTAATTGATCGACAACATTTTTCTCTCTTGTAATAATTAAGGTGAAAAGATCTCCAATAAAAATCCTCGTCATGGTTTCGTGGCATTGACTCCTGCAACTTCTTTTTCATTATCATTAATTATTGAAAACAAATAACATGCCGACTTATTAGGTTTATACTTAGACAAACAAAACAGAGGACTTATTGTTAGACGATGATGTATATCAGACAAACCATACATGTAAATGTCATAATCCTAATAGAAACTTTTAGAAAAAAATATCTAACCTCGGCTTTCAAATTTCTAGCGTAAATTTTAGAAAATTAAGCGCGATTTGTTGACCAATGATTTTGGGACAAATTCCGCTTAATTACCAATAAAATTAGTACATGCTTAAAATTTTAATAAAAGGATCTTAAATTAGTCCCCAGTGACCATATGTTTTTTTTCTTCTTATTTTCTTTTTCTTTACATGTATGTATATAGAGTAGGATTAGAGTAGGTGAGTATTGTATCTTTGTTTTCTTCTTCTTCTTATTATTTTTTAATTTTTCTTATTTTGCTTGTGATAATTTATCTTTGTTTTGCTTAATATCAAGGGATTTAGAGTATAGGTGAGTATTGTATGTATTATGTTATAATATTAAGGTTTCTCTGATAATTACATAGCCTCTTTTAGCCTGGCTCTTAAATTATTATCATTTGACCCTTTAAGCCCTTAAATATCAAAGTTGTTTCCTTCTAAATTTTTTCAATTCCTATGAAATTGATCCTTTGTTCAACTTCTGTTAGATGATTGGATGAAATTCCACATGAGGCTGTGTTACTATGCATACCGCATATTGGTCCATACTATTGATAAATATCTTTGGTTTTAACGTTCGAACAGTCAAATTAAATTTGCAAACTAAATTTTATATTTTTAGAATTTTTTTATTATATTTTTAGATAGGTAGAAGTTACTCCTTTTTAATGGTTATATAATCTTTAGATCGAACAATCTTTTAGAAAATTGTAAAATATGATTTACAAGTACAATTTCATATAAAGATAATGTTAAATGTTATTAACTGTTTAAACTTTGAAAATAAAAATATTAATTCATAGTATTGTACATTGTATCACTTTTTAAGAATCATGATCCATGTTTATAAACACACTTTTTGTGGTTATTTGGATTAACGGAGCAAAAGAACAAAATTTACTTTACCCGCTTCTAATTAACTGGGAATGGTGTTAAACAATTATATTTGATGAGCGCTTGATAGACACCAAATTAATTAAACCACGGAAATTACATAAAAGCACTTCGCAAAGTGACATGAAAAATACTCATAAAGATCCCCACTACTGGAACTAAAATTGATTATTTCTTCGCCATTTGAAAGTTAAAATAACCATACAAATAAAATAACTAGGACAAGATTCACTATCATGTATCTATAAATCCTTTTTCAAAGAAGTTTCAGGCTTATGCTGATGCTTTCCCTCTGAAAATATTGTCATAAGTTGGCAACTGATGTTCATATTCCAACCTTGATAACTAATGACTCCTACCCTCTCTTCCTTTCCTGTTATGAGAGTAAATTTGTTGTTTTGCTCCGTTAATCAAAATATTTGATCAAGATTTGGTTCTGACAGCCCATCGAACCAAGATTGGTCGGATGGGCGTCATACCTCTTCCGCGCTTCATGAGAACATAAAATGTCACTGCTGCATGGGGCAACTGGTATAGGCACTAGTATCTCCTACAGGAGGACAAAGGTTCGATCCTACATAGGGCAGGGCAGAGGTTCGATCGATCCTGCATGTGTGCGTGCCTACGGGCTATCCTAAAAAATAAAAAATAAATAAAAAAAAGAGAACATAAAATTGTTCAACAATTAAAAGAATTATGAATTTAGTTCATGGGCCCTAGTATTATAGCCGAAATTAAGAGCAAAGCAAGTTTAAAAAGGGTTCAAAACTTAAAATGCTGCAAATAGGGTTCCAACCACAGAAAATGGGCCTGAAAAAGTAAGGTGAAAATAAATTAATTTGGGCCCAACGAGGCCTATTTGCTTTCCTAAGATCATTAACCAAGTGCGGGAACGCATAGTTCTCAACAATATTTGCTATCTTACAACTCTCTAATACCACTATTTTCAATATGATGTAATTTATTTTAAATTTTCTCTTCTCAAATAATCTATAATTAACTTTGTTTAATGTTCAATGATCTCCATACAATTTATTAATGTTGGTCAATGGAGACTTGAACAGTAGTTAGAGCAGCTAGTTTGCCAAGGATGTTTCAGGGAAAGCATTAAATTGGTTGAGACAGATCGATTAAGAGTTCAATATTTTTTTTTTTTCATGTTCCACTGGAGTATTGCAGGCCCATGATCAATTGTGAATTCTCATCCTCTGAAATATCTCAAACTTTGAGTGTTTTTTCTTTCCGGGAAATCTCAACCGTTCAAATACGTTCTCCCTATATTCTCAAAGCACAAATAATAAACCCCCCCCGCTATATCCCCGAATAGGTACCGTACACGTCGGTCACGCAAAAGTTGAGATATGGATACGCAGTCTGGTTTTTGAATTTACTTGAATGTTCCTTTCCTCGTGATAGATTGAGCACTGATTAGATAGTCTTTGTGCTGATAAACCTAATCAAAATTAGCTATAGAATACTTATATTAACATAACATGCACACATCACATGCAACTTATAGACACTGATTACATGAGGTAAAGCAAAGGTTTACAACATCAAGTTGAAATACATATTTAGCTAGGCGAACTACCAACAGTCCCTCGGACTAATTGAGATCACCGAACAAGATTTTATTTATCTTGAATTTATAGCTAATTAATTAGTAGTAAGTATACTTCTTCCTCCAAGAGAGCTAGATAGCTTAATTAAACTTCCATATCAAGCATCATAATTATATATAATTATGGCGCATGACGAGGAGGAGAATATGGGCGCCTGTATGGATCTGGACCTGCTGTAGGATAAGTTTGAAACCTAGGCCCTGTATCATATTTGTTCACTGCAAATAAAATCATAGATAATAATTCAATTACTTAGCTTCAAAATATGTACCCATAAAGCAGGTATTTAATACCATAATTTTCATTGAGAGATATTAATTTTCAAGTGTTTTTTGTCGTCAGAAAATATTAAGAAACTAAGAGCGGATGATCTTGCATTGCTTTGGTCAAATTTTCATCTTTGGGACTTCGAAGTGGAAGAATTTACCATTAATTGTTTCTTCTATTTTCTCTTCCTTTTTTTGTCTTCTTGGTACAAAGGTTGAAGTGTTAAGAACTAATTCTGGATGAAACCATAAATTTTTAATTAATGCATAAAGGCCGAGTGATGATATAACTCACCAGGCTGTGCGGAACTCGTGCTAACACCGGGCCTAGCAGCAACCACAGAGGGTACGAAAGTGGCTCCAACAATGGTTAAAAGCAGGAGGATAGAGAGGAGATTGAAGCTCCTGAGTGCCATGCTATCTTTTTGCATTCCACTACAGCAGTAGATCGATATGTTTATATGTTCTATATATGTATATATATAGAGGCGGATACAGTATACTGTCCCGGTTAGTATAATGTCAAGTGCTAACTGCATTGCACTCCATACCTGCACTCGTGTATTTATATGTTTAATAAATAATGTTTACACTTAAATTATAAAAATATGTTTTATTAGAATAAATATTTTGAAAGCAGTTCATTTACTTGTTTGACAGAGTTCTTAATTTAAATAGTGGTAATTTATTTATTTATTTACTTGACAAAATTTCTAAATTTAAAAAATGTTATAGCTAACGACAAAAATGTTTACGTTATTAACAAAGGAGTAGCTAGCTTCTGATGGGAGCTTATATGTTATAAATTATGATGAAAAATTTATATAAATATTAAATAGTTAGGTGACTTGATCTTTAACATTTACTAATTTTTTTCTTATGATCATTCAAAAAGAAATTTTTTACAGTACTAGATATAAACACTACACTTATAAATTCAGATACAATACAGGTATATTAATACTCTTAGAATGTAAGAGATGCACAAAATAGGATGCAAGAATAATTTATCAAAATAATTCGAATGAGTTTTTTTTTTTTTTTTTTCTTTTTTTCATCTATTTCTTTATGCATGGATGTATATATAGCAGCATATATGATTAACCTGAATGGCACGTGCAACCTGATCTAAAACATATGGAGCCGTTTGGCAAACAACAACATGACCCAATTTTAATCCGCACTAAGAAGCTTGTGTTTGATTGTCTTAATATGTAGGTAGACTAAGAATGGTGAAAACAGAGCTCATAAGGAGCGGATAGTGATAAAATCAAATTCATATTCCTTTTTAATTTTCCGGATACGGATACGGATACTAATACGGACCAGATCAGATATTTATAAAAAAAAATACTAAAGTTTATAATATTATCTAATTACAATGGTCAATAATATAATTATTTTTCATAATATATATTAAACTATATGATATATCTACTATTCAGATACGGATAATATCGTAAAACTATATCAATCTGTATCCATATTTATACAGATATTTAGATATCAGATATTCACATCTAAATTTTCGAATATGAATCAGATATTATCCCTACTGTTTTCACCCCTTAATACGAATTAACCATTTAATATGAAAATAACAGTAGGTCAATGTTTAGTCGTTGGGAGTCTCCTTTAACCTCCAAGTATACATTCTTCCAATACATCATTTGTGAATTTGCCAAAAAAACACATTTGTCAATTTGCCCGAAAGGACCTTAATTTGTCAATTTGTGCCCTAGTTCTAATGATAGTCAAATTATTTTGAATCCGTCAATATTTAGCAGTGATGAATTCGGAATTGCTTGTGACTTCTGTTAGAAAAAATAAAGAAAGATTATGACTTTATTAGACTTATCAGTAATACTTACAAGACAGAGACATGCACTAACATGGCAAAAATATCTTCCTTAATATATATTCTATTATATTTAGAAAAAGTTTAAATATTCTAAATATCAGTTTAAATGCTCTAATATTATAATTTGGCCACCAGGAACAAAAGTTATGCATAGGATAAATGTGCGTCGGTGAAAATTGTATGTTAACACTTCAATGATCCAAACGCTTAATTAATTATATATAGTATACATTATTATTGTTATTATTAATATGGTTTTTACATTGAGTCCGGCTAGCATCAAAACGTTTGGATAGAGACATTTATCCAACTAAGTTCAGAATCGTTAGATTAACTTTCAGATTCGCATTTCATAATTAACTTGATCGCTGACTAATTAGATGGACGGAATGACAAAATAAAAATTAGCGCTCCGTTATCTTTTTTTTTTCCGTCTCCCCCGTCTCTTCTTTTTCCTCTCGTCTCCCTCTCTATCTCTCTATCTCTCTGGCGTTTTCTTCTCCTCTCCTCCGTGCTGATCTCTCAATCGCTTCCACCCGACGCTATCCTCCCTCTCCTCCCCGCCCAACGCCTCTAATCGATAATCTGTCCTCTGCCCTGATCTCTCACTCATCTCCACCCCGACGCTGTCCTCCGTCTCCTCTCCGCCCAGCACATCTAACCGATTGTCTCTCCTCCACGACCCTCTTTGATGACCCTTAGGTATATATTTCTAATTTTATTTGCCAAGTTCAACTCTGCTTGTTATTTCTTGATACCATACGAATGATCGTTCTAACATTAAATTATAGCATTTTTTTATTTAAGATACATGATTGCATAGTGTAATAGATTTGTTTTTTCATTTATTGACACAGCTTCTATCCTTAATTGGACCTTTGTGCCCTTAGTCTACAAATCACAAATCAAATTAGGAGTTCATTAGGAGACAACTCTGAAGATGGCAGCGAATACATGTTTGGATGTAATAGTGAAGATGACGAAGATAACAATGACTACAACTCTGAAGATGACATGTTTTGAAATTAGGGGTGTTTTTTTATTGAATTGAAAAATAAATAATTTTTTTGTTCTTTACTGTAAGAGAAGTAGAGTGGTTCTGTATAGATGTAACTTGATAGAATGCATTTACATTAGCTCTTGCAACATGGCTTGGTATAGATAAATTAGGGTATATAATATAAATAATTTTTTGTGATGTTTTTGTTATATTCAACTGTGAAACTCTTAAAATTTTGATATAGATTACATTTGCAATTTGTTTCTTTGACATAATATATTCATTGTTCAAAACTAGTTAAGTAGCAGACAAAGCTCTTTAGAAAAATATACATGTATTAATGAGCGAGAAGCAGTTACAGTAACATAAACTTCTCAATACAAAAACAAAATAAATCAAGTATCAGCATACACAAATATCTCTTCTATCCTTATACAAGTATCAATATACACAAAATATCTCTTCTTTTTCAATATAAAAATCCCAAAATCCCTTCTATCTCTATGATTCTATCAATATTCTAACAATGCCCAAATATGCAAATCCTGGAGTTAGCATTCCTTTAGTACCACCTACAAGTTAAAAAAAAAATAGAAGTTCAGAAGATGAAGGTTACCATTTGAATAATACAAGCAACATTTAAATGACAATTTGTCGGTCACTGAATCATAATAAATGGCAAAAGTTCAACTGAATCATTCAAAGCAGCAGTTTAAAATAAAATTATCTATCGTTGTATTTGCAATTAGCTACAGATGCAGTTTTTATAAGCAGTGAATTAAGCTCAGCAGCAGACACAGTCAACCTATTGATGATTGCTTTTAGCAAAAGTATAACTTCATCAATATTGATTTTAGAACCAATATTTTACTGCATAGGTTTTACCATTATTACACTTAATTATTTTGTCATTTGTTTGCCTCTTCTTGACTATTTATGCCAAACTATGCCAAATTAACCCTTAGTAAATACACTATCTTAGAGATGACCTAATCAATTACTGGTTCTAATCAACTTTGGTTGACTAGGGAAATCCAATCATCTTTTGCTCATTTATTTATTTTTGATGGATTTTCATCATCTCTTAATCACCCAAATTGGTACAGTTGTATTTGTTGGTATAATGATTTATGAAGAAGAGTTGAACTTGACAAAAATATTTTACAAATGGCAACTAATTAAACCCCAAATTCAGGCCAACGAAAGCAAAATTACAAGATAAAACCTATAAAATTGAAAAATAAATTAGAGAACGAGAGAGATTTAGATCATACCAATAATGGAGAGAAATGACGTGATCTTTTGGGGCGCTCCAATGGAATCGATAATTTGATATTTTATTTTCTAACAATAAAATTTTTTATGATCTTTTTACTAACAATTTTTTATGTAATTTTATTATTGTGCTTGTTTTTGTGAATTACTTTACATGTAGAATTACAACTGTTAAAATCGAAATTCTTAGTGAATTTTTTATGTAATTCCTACTTTTATCTCTTCATTTTATCTCCACTTGTCACTTCAAAACCCATATAATTGAAATCTAAATTATTAAGTTCTCGTCAAATTAATTTAAAATTGAACAAAATCATATACAACAATTGAATATTTCAAACTAATTGAAAATAATTTGACTATCATAAGAACTGAGGCACAAATTAACAAATTAATGTCCGGAAGCAAATTGACAAATTGACAAATGTGGAAGACTTGAACACTATGCTTGGAAGTTAAAGAAGACTCCCAACGACTCAGCATTGAATGTTTCAACCTACTGTTATTTTCATAACTAAATTAATGGTTTGTCTGGGATCCGTTTACTCAATTCGTATCATATAAAATAGATAAGATTTTTTTCATTTAGATTTCGAATCTATAAATTCTACATGTAAAAGCATTATTCATTAAGAATTTCGGTTTTAACAGTTTAGATTCGTATTATGCAGTGTAAGATATTAGAGTGTAGGAATGTCCCATCTTTTGCAAACGGATATTTATCCGTGTGCAATTATCAACAATCTACACGGATTTCTAATTAAAAGCCGTCTAGAAATCCAACTAGAGCTATACGGTTTTTTAATAAAAAAATCCGTGTAGGAATATCAACATTCCTACATGGATTTCTAATTGAAAAACCGTGAAGGAATAAACATTCCTGCATGGATTTTTAATTACAAATCCGTGTAGCTGTCATCAAGAAAATTTAAATAAATATAACACTGTTGTGCAATTATCAACAACCTACACGGATTTCTAATTAAAAGCCGTGTACAAATCCAAATAGAGCTCCATG
Organism: Carex cristatella; assembly: GCA_024447775.1. Taxonomy (NCBI): domain Eukaryota; kingdom Viridiplantae; phylum Streptophyta; class Magnoliopsida; order Poales; family Cyperaceae; genus Carex; species Carex cristatella. Next base: position 3,662,658 of record JAJHPF010000008.1, on the reverse strand, counting down.
GTTTTTTAATAAAACATCCGTGTAGGAATATCAACATTCCTACACGGATTTCTAATTAAAAAACCGTGAAGGAATAAACATTCCCGCACGAATTTTTAATTACAAATCCGTGTGCTGTCGTCAAGAAAATTTAAATAAATAAACAAACATTCATGCACGGTTTTGTAATTAAAAAACCGTGTAGGAAAATATCATACACGGATTATTAATTAGAAAACCGTGTAGGAATGTAGGTTCATTTATTTAAAAATTTCTTGAAAAGAGCTACACGGATTTCCAATTAAAAATCCGTGTAGGATTTTGTTATTTTTTTTTTTTTTTTGATTTTTTTTGTTCTTGGCTAGCCTCCACTTTTGCTAGCCATTAAAATATGCAGCTTTTTTTTTTTAAAACCAGATTCCCAGAATGTAATTTCTAAATTGCACTAATTAATCAAACTATATATACACTAATTAATTAATTTATACAAATCCATATTGTTCATTACAAAATTCTGTATAAAAAATCCTTGCCCACATATCTCTAATTTGATCGATTTCCTCGCAGGAGTAAGGGTCCTCTATCAATTGATACTATAATTACAAATTGGTGATTAGTAATGAGAAAATGTAGATGCAAGATTTGTTATTGATATTATAAAACGAAAAAATAATATGAATTACATACCTGTTTTGGAAATTGGAATTGTATTGTTTCGATCCACTGAAACATGTAAGACATCGTGAAATAACCGCACTCCCAACTCTCCTTCTGTCGCGGGCACTGAAAATTTATATTGATCGGCCTATATATGTTAGAATGACAATAATTTTTTGCACATGACATGAAATAAAATAATTACAGAAGTCTCACCTCTAACCACCCACAATTCATCTTATTCTTACAATCTTCTGACTCGGCTTGTTGTCCTCTGTCTTTAATATATTTGGTAAAAGCCCTTACAAAATTAAGTGATTGTAATTAGCAATTTTGATACACAATTTAATTAGAATTGAAAAAAAAAATCAAACAAGTGGAAAATTATTCCTTACTGTTTAATAAGTTTGACAATCTTTTTGGCCGTTGGTAGTGAGATATTTTCGGGCTTTGAAGAATCCATGGCATAGCACCGATTTACAGTCGGGATTATGATGAGCAAACACCAGTGTTTGCTGTGGCATGATAAATATAAACACAATTATAATCATATTTAATTCATTTTTGTAATTATTTAAATTAAAATATGAGTAATACATAATTTAAAAATTGAAGGTTAGAATTAATTAACCTCTGGTGGTATGGCACGAGAATGAATTTCTTGTCATTCGTGGTGCAATGGTGCATCGCTCGGTGCAGGTACTCGACAGTGTCCTTGGGATATAATTTCACCATCGTGGCATTGAGTATGCCGGGATCCAGAAATAAACTGAAGTTCTTTTTTTGTTCAAACGGCCATGATTCAACGGATCGGATCAGCTTCCTGAAAAATCATCATATTAAATTAGAACATATATTTCAGTGCTACACATCTGATATAAATAGATTTTGGTACTTACACGGTGAAAATGGTAATGTGAGACACATTGAGCCATTTATTGCTACCCGAGGCATGAAAAAAAATCCCTGAAGTCCTTGGAAGATATCATCACAGAAGATGCTTTGTGCAGAAACGTCTCCTTAGGGATTGGGATCATGATTTCCACCATGCTGTTGGGTGCCGTGATCAATTTGTCATGTAGATGACGACAATCACGGGGCAAAAGACTGTATTCTTGTGCGGTGATCAGAGAGCGGTGTGACGGTCCTGGCGCTACAGTCGCGACAATCGCATTACTCGCGACGATCGCATCAGACGCGACGTCCAGCTCTCTCTCCGTGTGTACCGGTGACAAATGACTCTCCTGATCAGCCTGTATCAAATTTTAAATCAATTTCAACATTTCAAAAGAGCGGATTTGAATGTAACAAAAGATATTGATTGTTTAGATATTACCTCATCCAAAATGATCTGATTCTTGGGCCATGGGATAATGGACATCCGGGCATCATCTAGAGTGTACAGCCCCTCGTTCGAGACAGGAAGAGGTATGCGCGTCCATTCTTTCATGACTAAGTCGACATGCACCAAAGCATTATCGGGACCGAGTTGATCATGGTCCACATCTGTCGGTCTTGGCTGTACGAGGCCTTACCAATAGTAACGGGCATAGTACCGACCCAAATAACCAGCTCCCATTTCTTAGCGCTCTGCAATTATCATGTAGTCATTTTAAGAGGAAATGTTACTTAACAACAAATAAAAGAGTAACAATTAATTAATTGTGATTATGAACTAGTATTACCTTTAGATTATCGAACGCGTCTCCCCAGGTCCCGGAAGCTTGACTGCTGCGCTGAAATCCCGGCGAAATGGGAGGTGGGTGCTCGGATTGCTGCCTAAACTGAGAGGATAAGCATTCAAAGATTCTTGATTCCATCTCCACCAGCTTTGCGTCATGCTCCTATTGCATTTGCTGACGGAGCCGCTCCATCTTGACATCCTGCTTTTCACGCTTTCCTCGAGATTTTGATCCACCGAAGACATCCTTGAAGCCCACGTGGACCCCCACACCCCTAACGCGACTCGGGTGCTCCGGATTCTCCAGCTTTTGAGACAATGCGTCATGCTGCCTCGAGACTGTACGGGCACCCGAATTGACCTCCTCCTCCACCTCCAACTGTTAAAAAAATTGAATAAAACACAAGACTAATTAAATGGAGGCAGTTCTAATTTTGTTTGAATGACGCAAGTTATAACAAGAATTAAGTACCATTTTCTGAGCCAAGGGCCGCAATTCTTCAGGCAGTCGAATCCTCCCGTCGGCTGTTATCTCAGATCTTGCCATGAACCAATCCGTCTCCCTAGGGTTGGTGATCTTTACAACCAGTGAGTCGGAATCTATGTTTGACTCCAGTATCTTCTTAAATTCGGACGACTTACCCTCGTACCCGCCTGACCCTAAATAGTGCGGGTACTTGTTCTTGGCAACTTCTCCTACCCCTTTCACTTGCAGCCTTCATTAATCAAAGTCAATCAATTAGTGTAAGGCAGAAAAATGATCAATCGACAAAAAACAGAGTTACAATTTTATAAATTTAGTTACCTGAAACTCGGGGGTTTGCTTTATCGCTACGAGGCCATCCCAGATCTCTTGGGTCAACCCGTCAAAGCGTCCGACCGGATTCTTCCCTTTGTTCATCCATTCGGTCACGAGTGTGCTCTTGTATTGCTTCCACCCATCGTTCATTATCTTTAGAGTTTTCTTTTTCCCCGGTATCATTTGTGATGTTCCATTGAGCCTGATTGACACAAAACAAATGTCATTTCAGTTCATGCATGTACAACAATCAAAAGAAATATTGAAATGGTGACATTACCTTCACCATCTCCCACCATTCTTGTTTTGTCTCCTTGCTGAAGACCTTCCAAGAGGCTACACGGATATCGGCCTTCCTCTTCGCGAAATGGCTACACCAATTTGAGTAATGCGCCCTGTTTTCCCCCGTCGCACACCCGTTCTTCTTGAACTCGATTTTAAATAGCTTTTTTTCTGACATAGTTTTGCACGTCGTCGGACCTCTCGTCCTTCTTTGTGATTCCGACTGGGCTACACCTTGCTCTTCTTCGTCTTCGGGGTTTTCGTAATGCTCACCCGAATGTGACATGATTCTACAAAAAATAATAGCAATGTGTTCAAATTAGACAGACAGAAATGAACCAACTAATTTTGGTGAATTTTTCATTTTGTACAATACAAATTTTTCACATGTAAGGTCTCTAATTTACAATTTTGGTACAAATTAAATTTACAATAAGAACTCATTTTGGTCGAAACAAATACCTTTGCAATAGAGGCAACAAGGGAGGATCCCAAAGAAGGCCGACGAGCACCAGAGAGAACTCAACAAAACAATCAACAATTAACGGTGGTCCAAATCAGAAATGCCCAAATAAGGAGGAAATAGAGAGAGAATAGAGATTGTTTTTATTACCAAGAGAGGCCGACGAGGGAGGCGGCGTAGAGGGAGAGGCGGCGCAGAGGGAGGAGCAGCGGCGGATCAGTCCAGGTTTTTCAAAATCAGAGAAGTTGAGGGAAGCTAGAGTCGGGTACTTAGAAATATTTACAAAAATTATAGTATAGCAAGATGGGAGCTTTCCACACGGATATCTAATTAAATATCTGTGTGCAAAGGGTATCCTACACAGATAATTAATTAACAATCCGTGTAGAAAAAATAAGAGCAACACGGATTTTTAATTAAATATCCGTGTAGGATACCCTTTGCACACGGACATTATATTATATATCAGTGTAGCTCTAAACACTTTCATACTCGGCTTTTTATTTAAATATCCGTCGGTGAAGACCAAATTTTTTGCGGGAGATGCGCGCCAGCTAATTTCATTAATTCATCACTGTAAATTACAAAATAAATACAGAAAAACGAAGAGTCGCCTTAAACCCTATATAAACCTCAAAATATTCACTGAATCTATATATCCTTCTTAGTAAAATAAATGGCTAAAGTCCAAAAAAAACCTCTTGAGCGCCCGCTTGAAATCATTTATTCCTTATAATAAAGAAATATCATATATAATTTTATATTTATTAATTATCCTATAGGATGACAATTATGAAATAGCTTTTACTCATACTCTTATTCAATAAGCTAACGAAAAAAATTTCTCACTCATACTCATATCCAATAAGCTAACAAAAAAAAAATCTTATCCATACCTTATCTAATACCGTACATACCAATTGGTTAAAAGGATATTTGGACACACCTAACAATATATTAAGAAATATATATATATATATATATATATATATATATATAGGGATGGGCTATGGTGAGTCGAAGTAAGAGGTCATTTTTACTTCACGCTCACATTTTCATTTTGAAAATCCAAACAACCGATCCGAACTGCTCAACACGTTATCCATATTGAAATGTGCTTGGAAACCAAATTTTACATTTTTTGGAAAATCGCTGATCCAATGGTCCAAAATTTTTTACTGTTTTTACTGTTCATCCGGATCTGTCATTTTCAAAGTGGCTTAATAAATAGTAAAAAAATTCCAAAAAATGTAAAATTTGGTCTCCCAGCACATTTTAATATGGAGAAAATGTTGAGCGGTTCAGATCGGTTATTTGGATTTTTAAATTGGAATACGAGCGTGAAATAAAATGTTGTGTTACTTCACAACTCACCATAGCCCATCCCTATATATATATATATATATATGTATGTATGTATGTATATATATGTATATATAGTACAAGTGCAGTTCACATGCACTATGGTAAAGATAGTTCGATGCAAGAAAATATAATGATTAATTAATGAGTGTCGTTGAAATTATTAGTAAAGAGTTCAACAATATTATACTCGAGTATATCAAGTCGTGAATATCTGATATATCTTTGCTAAAATATTTTTTTTTTTAGAAATTCAAAAAACTAATTACCGGAAACAAGATTAAACTACAAGAATATGTGTGAGTATTTGCGAGAATATATAAAAAATGCTTAACAGTGTTGATATTTTTGGGGTACTTCAGTCTATAATGGTATATATACTCGTAAAATGAAGAGATAAGAACTTAATAAGAAAATGAAAAGTCATGACTTAATGAGAAATGAAGATGATAAGAGAGAAAATGAAGAGACATGGACTTAATGAGAAAAAAATGAAAAGGCATGACTTAAATTGGGTTTCATGTAAGTATGAGTATGAAAATTAAATGCCTCCATCTACTGTATCTATTGACACATCTATATAGAGTGTTGATTACACTCATTATAATATTTGGTCCATGCAGTTTGTATCCGTTAATATCTAGCAGTGATGAATTCGGAATCGCTTATAACTTATGTTAGAAAAAATAAGGAAATATTATAATATCAATGATATGCACTAACATTTAAACATGACTTACTCGGAATCACTTATGACTTATGTTAGAAAAAAATAAGAAAAGCTTATGACTTATATTGATTTATTAGTGATATGCACTAAGATGACAGTGATATACGCTAACTTTTAAACATGACTTACTCGAAATCACTTATGACTTATGTTAGAAAAAATAAGGAAAGCTTATGACTTATATTGATTTATCAGTGATATGCACTAAGATGACAGTGATATACGCTAACTTTCAAACATGACTTACTCGAAATCACTTATGACTTATGTTAGAAAAAATAAGGAAAGCTTATGACTTATATTGATTTATCAGTGATATACACTAAGATGACAGTGATATACGCTAACTTTCAAACATGACTTACTCGAAATCACTCATGACTTCTGTTAGAAAAAATAAGGAAAGCTTATGACTTATATTGATTTATAAATCAATAATATGCACTAACATTTAAACATGACTTACATGACGTACGAGACATGCATTAACATGCCAAAAATATCTTCCTTAATATATATTCTATTATATTCAGAAAAAATTAAATATTATAAATTAAATGCTCTAATATTATAATTTGATCACCAGGAACTAATTAATTTATGCATTGGACAAATACCAATGGGAGTTCATTCTGTAGTTCTCTTGTTATAGATGGGCGTCAGTGAGAATTGTATGTTAACACTACTCCAATTATCCAAACGCTTAATTTATTATATACAGTATACATTATTATTGTTATTATTAATATGGTTTTCACATTAGTATTATTAATAATTGTAATATTATATTTGTTATTGTTAATATGTTTTTTTTTTATTATCCATATACCAATGCCATAAACCAACCACACATGAAATCAGAGGAGATTTGTCCATATGTATAGTGTTGTAATTTTTCAATTCCTATTATTAAGGTTTATTTGTATTAATACTAATAATAAAAAACTATCCATATGCCAATGACATATACCAACCACATGAAGTCAGAGGCGATTTGTCCATGTATAGTGTTGTAATTTTTTAAGTTGCAGTTATTAAGGTTTGTTTATCTTAATGTTGTTGTTGCTGATATTTTTACTACTACTATCACTATCACTATCACTATCACTACCACTACTCTTACATACTACTAATACTGCTACTACCACTGTCACTACCGCTACCGCTACTGCTACTGCTACCACTGCTGCTGCTGCTGCTGCTGCTGCCACCTTATTATTGCTGTTCAAATTATTTGTTTATCTAATATCATGTTTTGTTGTTGTATAACAGAAAAATTAATTGATTTGCAGAAATTTTAACTCAATTATTTTCGAGAAACTCAATCAATTTAGTTAAAACTCAATTAATATCATGTTTTGTTATTGTTCAAATATTATTGTTGTTGTATAAAAGAGTTTTCGAGTTTCTCTAGAAAACTTGTTGATCTCTTTGGGGGCTTTCTGAAATGAGATCATAATTAATAAGAAATCATAGTTTCACATCAAAAGTTACGTTCGTTTAAATTAAAGTCTGAATATTCATTTGTATTTTTTGTTGAATTTCTTCGACTTGCAAATTGTATGTAATTAACTAAATTAAGCTAAAGATTAAACATAATTTAACTCAATTGAACTAAATTTAATTATATTTAATTAAGGGCTAAATTATTTAGCAATTTGATTTTACATTAATCAAACTAAATTAAATTAATCTACATTAAGCACATGACAATGTAATTGATACAACAATTCTAACAAATGTAAATTAATTGATACACTAAATTTACAATTTTTACTAGGGTCGAATAAATAGTTAGTTTCCAGTACTTTCCGAATATTTTGTGGCTGATGCGAGCTGCAACTTCCGGGTAGGTCTGAACCATTGATTTAATCTCAGTATATACTCCAATTAATGGGATCGATAATTTGATATTTTATATTCTAACAAGAAATTTTTGTGATCTTTTTACTGCCAATTTTTTTTAATGTATTTTTGTTATTTTTCTTGTTTTGTGAATTTGTACCTAAAGAAACACTTAGTTGTACGTATATAGTGTTCATATAGTAACTCTTACTTTTATCTCTTCATTTTACCTCCACTTGTCACTGTAAAACCCATACAATTGAAATCTAAATTATTAAGTTCTCATCAAATTAATTTAAAATTGACCAAAACAATATAAACAATTGAATGTTTCAAACTAATTGAAAATAATTTTACTATATAAGAACTGGAGCGCAAATCGACAAATTAATGTGCTTTTCAGCAAATTGACAAATGTGTTTTTTTTTTTTGACAAATTGACAAATGTGAAAGACTTGAACAATATACATGGAGGTCAAAGGAGATTCCCAACGTACTATTATTTCATAATTAAAATAATAGTTTGTCTGGGATCCGTTTACTCTATTCGTACCATATAAAATGGATAAGATTTTTTTATTCTTTTCGAACTTATAAATTCTACATGTAAAAGCATTGTTGGTCCTAAACAGGGGCGGAACCAGGATAAAAATTTGGGGGGGGCCGAGCTGCTGAAAGACGAAAGAACAACCGCAAATATAAGAATTACTGATTTTATGGGGGGTGCCTGGCCCCCCCTTGCACCCCCCTAGTTCCGCCCCTGGTCCTAAAGACACTTAGAGGAGGTGAATAGGGCCTTTTTAAACTTTTAAACTAAGTTACGAGTCCCTAACGTGTCTTATAGTCATCCTTAACGGAAACTAGAATAATTTGATCCTAAGCTATAATATGAATATAGTAAAGTAAATAGTAGAGTTTGGAGACATTAGAGACATTTGACACATCAGTTGTTTATGAGTGCACAAATTGGTTATTTCCACAAAGTTTGGACTTTTTGAAATTTTGAAGATTTTGTTTTTTTCCTTTGTCTTTTGTTTGTGCATGTAATGTCTTGGAATACTGATGATGACAAAACATATAGCGGAAATTACTATATTTTATAACAGAAAATGGCGAAAAGCGAATACAAAGTAACCATTTTTCTGAAATATTTACCGCAAACATATTTTTGAGTCATTTTGGGAGGTTTTGGAGAAAGTTGTGTATTTAGGCCAAAAATAGAGAAAATATGCTCAATTTAGACGACTATTGAAGATGACTTCAAATCAGGACATTATATGGCGTATGCAACAATCTACACGAAGTGCATAATATTCAAGATGGAGGAAGATACCCAGTTGACATTCGCATTGTGCAGCATCTGGAGCTAACCTCGGACATAAAAGATACCCACCGTCCTCCCCCTTCTCATATTCTTGTACCGGTGGTGATCACCCCATATGGCACCGTATGCGGGGCATCTATCGAAGTCACCTCTCTCTCACCACACATTTACTGTAATAATGGGTCGGTAGACTGGTAAGTACGACCACGACCAATGCTGGAGTAGAAGGAGTGGTTCGTGGAACTACTGGTTATCTCTCTACAATTTTTTATATTTATTCATTGCTATCAAATTAAATACAAAATTAAGAACATAAGTTAATAGAGACTTACCAGACAAGCATGACACAGTGCTATGTACAAAAAGGTGAGCACGGCTCCACCCAATTCTACCGCGATGGTCGCTCAGGTTGCCTAAGCTGTTGGAGGAACATAATCGGGACTACGTTGCTGCTAGAATCCACAAACATTGTGCTACCACATAAGTCAAGCACGAATGCCCTAACATACATACAATTAAAAAAGTCAACATAAATAACTATTTTGTTTTTGTATGTTCAAAACCAATTTTAATTTAATGCATTTTGTTGTTACCACTTGACTTGCTACTCGTCGGTGGTCTCGGGGGTAATGCGAATCTGGGAGGCATGATAGCGGAGCGCTTTTAGACTGATATAGTACCCGAAATACCGGATCTCCCCCTCTTTCCCCTTCTTCTTCATCTTCTTCTTCACCGCCTCTGGCTCGGTCCCCAACAGCTCTGGTATCAACCTTGTCAAATCACGATGATCCGAGACACCCCCTACTGGGTTGCCATTGATCTGCAGACCCCATAAGGTGCTCACGTCCTCTAAGGTCATTGTCATCTCCCCACCAGAAGATGGAATGAATGAGTCTCCAGTCGTCATCTCTCCACCATACCACACACGAGAGCCTGATCTATCCGAAGTGGCTAAGGCATGGTGGCTAGCTGGTACAAGTCGAGGTTCATGATGCAACGCTCCATCAGTGGATGTGCGACGTACCGTATCTCCGGTGACCGCTATCACATCGTCATCATGGTCTCATCTAGCATTTATCAATATTTCAAGTCAGTGTGAATGAATAACTATATGTTTGTTTAAAACGTAATATTTACATTTCTTCAAATAACACAACTAACTCTATCGATGCTAGTGAGACACGATGCTTGCTATGAGGAACCCACAGAGAGAACTGAACCTGTCTGGAGCATGAGCAGCGGCAGCCTTTGAGTCAGAACCCTCCGCACTGGGGCCCTCCACGCTAGGACAGGGATCGATGGGAGGGTACGAAATCTCCCTGGTCTCCAGCATGTCTCGTAATCATCCACATCGAGGTCTAGCCATGGGAAATTGTACATATTACCCTTTCTTTTTAAAACATAGAACAAAATACCCCTCTTTCAAAATTCTTTACAAAATGCCCTTGTGGGCCCACTTTTTTTCCTCTCTTCCTCTCCCTCCCTCTTCTCCCATTTTACTCCTATCTATTCTTTGTTTAAGTAAAATGTGATATATATATATATATATATATATATATATATATATATATATATATATAGACACCCACAAAAATGTGATTTTAAATTCTCGATATTAAAAAATTTGCCAGATAATTAAAAATTATAAAAAATTATTAAAGTTTATAATATTTATCTAAATATAATGGTCAATAACATAATTTTTTTCATAATATATTAAAGTATATGGTATATATCTATTATTTAGATATGGATAATAATGTAAAACCATATATGTATCCATATTCACACAGACATTCAAATATCAGATATCTACATATAATTTTTCAAATAGAAATTAGACATCATCCATATTGTTTTCACTCCTATAAGACGAACCATTTAATTATGAAAATAACAGTAGGTTGAAACATTCAATGCTGAGTCGTTAGGACTTGGGAGTCTCCTTTAACTTCCAAGTATAGTGTTTGCATTGAGTCGTTGGGACTTGAGTCTCCTTTAACTTCCAGTATAGTGTTCAAGTCTTCCATATTTGTCAATTTGCCAAAAAAAAACACATTTGAAATTTTCCGAAAAGACATTAATTTGTCAATTTGCGCTACAATTCTTATCATAGTAAAATTATTTCCAATGCAGATTGAATCCGTCAATATTTAGTAGTGATGAATTCGGAATCGCTTATGACTTGTGTTAGAAGAAAAAAAAAAGGAAAGATTATGACTTATATTGACTTATCAGTGATACTTTTGTAGAAGACAGAGACATGGCAAAAATATCTTCCTTAATAGATATTCTATTATATTCAGAAATAATTTAAATATTATAAATATCAGTTTAAATGCTCTAAAATTATAATTTGGCCACCAGGAACTAAAATTATGCATAGCATGTGCGTCGGTGAGGATTGTATGTTAACACTCCAATGATGCAAACGCTTAATTAGAATATTATATATAGTATACAATATTATTGTTATTATTAATTTGTTTTTGCGTTAGTGTAATTAATAATTGTACTATTAGATTTGTTATTACTAATATAGTTTTGACATTAGTAGAATTAATAATTGTAATATTATATTTGTTATTATTAATATGGTTTTTTTTATTATCCATATATATACCAATGACATATACCAACCATAGTGACGAATGAATAGTTTGAGTTCGGTTCAGTGGGGATCAAAAATTCATGATTCGAAAATAATTCAAGTATAAATCGGGAATGTTTTGGTATCACAAGGAAGCAAAAAAGAAAAAAAAATCACTTTATTTTCACAAATAATTCATTTTTCGCATTTTATTCGCAAAAAAATGAATTATACATTTTTTTGTATTTTATTTGGTGTTCGGTTCGAAAACATAAAAAAAAAAAATACGAATAATTCGTGAATATATTGCGAACCATGTTAATGTTACTATGATGCCAACCACACATGAAATCAAATCATGAGGTGATTTGTCCATTTATATAGTGTTCTATTTTTTTAATTCCAGTTATTCATGTTTATTTGTATTAATATGTTGTTGTTGTATAATAGAAAAATTAACCGATTTATAGAAATTTTAACTCAATTATTTAGGCGGCTGCTGCTGTTGTTGTTCAAATAATTTGTTTTTCTAATATCATGTTTTGTTATTGTATAATAGAAAAATTAACCAATTTATAGAAATTATAACTCAATTATTTAGGTTTTAGACGATCCTTTTTGGCTCTAAAACTGGAAATTTTCAAGTTTCATTCTAAATTTTTTGTAGATCTTTTTGTGAGCTTTCTGAAATGAGATCACAATAAGAAATCATAATTTTACATCAAAAGTTATGTCCGTTTAAAGTGTGAATATTCATTTGTATTTTTTGTCGGATTTCTTTTGCCTGCAAATTGTATGTAACTAAATTAACCTAAAGATTAAACATAATTTAACTCAATTGAGCTAAATTTAATTTTATTTCATTCAGGGCTAAGTTATTTAGCAATTTGATTCGACATTAAACTAAACTAAATTAAATTATTTAGCAGTTACGTCCGCACAGGAAATCGTAACTGATACAACAATAATAATAAATATAAATTAATTTATACACTAAATTTACAATTAATTTCTACTTGGGTCGAATCAACAGTTATGTGGCCTATGCGTGCTGAACCAAACCATTGATTCGATCTTAGTTATACTCCAATGGGATTCAAAATTTGATATTTTATTTTCTAACAATAAAAAAATTTGTCATCTTTTTACTACCAAATTTTTAGGTATTTTTATTATTGAGCTTGTTTTGTGAATGTGTACCTAAAGAAACATTTAGTTGTACGTATATATATAGTGTTGATACTGTAATTTCTACTTTTATCTCTTCATTTTACCTCTACTTGTCACTGTAAAACCCACACAATTGAAATTGAAATTATTATGTTCTCGTCAAATTAATTTTGGGAGAATTTCATATCTACCACTCAAAAACTGTTAAATTACATCTTTACCATCTAAAAATCTAATAACTCACATATTTACTCAATTAATAAAAAAATGAGTTTAATTAAGTTTAATATTATATAAAATATAATTAATAAGTTAAGTTATATAGTGTTCATACAGTAATTCCTACTTTTATCTCTTCATTTTACCTCCAGTTGTCACCGTAAAACCCACACAATTGAAATCTAAATTATTATGTTCTCGTCAAATTAATTTTGGGAAAATTTCATATATACCACTCAAAAACTGTGAAATTACGTCTTTACCATCTAAAAATTTAATAACTCACATATTTACTCAATTAATAAAAAAATAAGTTTAATTAAGTTTAATATTATATAAAATATAATTAATAAGTTATTTATCCTCTTCTCTTTCTTTGCTCCTTTCTCTTCAGTGCATAGATTTCCCTTCTGCCTTTTTCGACGTAACTTTCTCCTTTCTGCTGAAACTCTCTTCTCATCTTGTCTCTCCCACTGAAACTCGGAGAGAAGAGGGCAATAGACTCAGAGATTATGATTCCAGCTACAACCGGCATTTTTTTCCATAACTAAAAAATTAAATAATATAATATTAATAACCAAATTTTAAAAAAAAATTCAATCCTAACCAGACCGCCCCCCCATTGGGCGGTCTGCCTTACCCACAGAACCGCCCCCCCCACCCAGCAGTCTACACCCCAAGCAGATCGCCCCCCCACCTGGCGGTCTGCTGTTTTTTTTTTCCTATAAAAACCCCTCTCCCCTCCCCCCACCCACACCAAACCCTAGCCGTTGCCACTGCCTCCTCCGCCGTTTTTTGTGTCGAAACCGCCGGAAACTCTGTTTTGTCGTCCCAAACGCGATATTTCGCACCTTCGTTGCATTTTCGACCCCTCTCCGCTTCTATTTTCGGGTACGAATTTTTTTGCGAATTTTTATAAATTGTTTCGAATCGTTAGAAATTGTTGATTGGAATTGTTATAAATTAGGTAGAAATTGTTTGATTGGAATTGTTATAAATATTAGAATTGTTAGAATCGTTAGATATTATTTAATTGAAATGGTTAGAAATTGTTTGATTGGATTTGTTAGAAATTGTTGATTGTAATTGTTATAAATATTAGAATTGTTAGAATTGTTTGATTGGGTTTGAATTGTTAGATATTATTTGATTGAAATGGTTAGAAATTGTTTGATTTGAATTGTTATAAATTGTTGATTGGAATTGTTAAAAATATTAGAATTGTTAGAATTGTTTGATTGGGTTTGAATTGTTAGATATTATTTGATTGAAATGGTTAGAAATTGTTTGATTTGAGTTGTTAGAAATTGTTGATTGGAATTGTTATAAATATTAGAATTGTTAGAATTGTTTGATTGGGTTTGAATTGTTAGATATTATTTTATTGAAATGGTTAGAAATTGTTTGATTTGAATTGTTAGAAATTGTTGATTAGAATTGTTATAAATATTAGAATTGTTAGAATTGTTTGATTGGGTTTGAATTGTTAGATATTATTTGATTGAAATGGTTAGAAATTGTTTGATTTGAATTGTTAGAAATTGTTGATTGAAATTGTTAGAAATATTCGAATTGTTAGATATTATTTTATTGAAATGGTTAGAAATTGTTTGATTTGAATTGTTAGAAATTGTTGATTGAAATTGTTAGAAATATTAGAATTGTTAGAATTGTTAGATTGGATTTGAATTGTGAGATATTATTTTATTGAAATGGTTAGAAATTATTTGATTTTAATTTTTAGATATTATTATTATTCTTCTTATTTTAATTATTATAATAGTAATTATTATTGTTATTATTATTATTATTTTTTAATTATTATTCTTCTTATTTTAATTATTATAATAGTAATTACTATTGTTATTATTATTATTATTATTATTATTATTATAATAGTAAAACTTAATATTTTGAAATGTAGGATGACTAGATCTGGACGATCACGAGATACCTCAGACACCGCCGAGAGTTCGCATTCTCATGTCGATCCGAGTGGGAGCACAGAGACCATGCATGCGCAGGGTGTTGCTGCAGATACATTCAGTCCCATTCTATGGCTCCCCCACAGACGTCACCGTGTCTCACTTGCATCGGTAGAGGTACGTTGAGTAATTCGAAGAAAATGCAAACATTATGTTTCAAAACACATATATAACTTCATCTAAAACATTAATAAATGCAGGATGAGACCATGTTGACGGTGCGGTACCGCATGCCCGAGGTATCGTACGTGGCACATCCACTGATGGACCAGTACCTAATGAACCTTGGGTTGTACCAGCTAGGCACATTGGAACAACCAAGGAGAATTGACCAGGCACTTATGTGCGAACTCGTGGAGAGATGGAGGCCTGAGACGCATTCATTCCATCTTCCCGTAGGAGAGATGATAGTGACCCTACAGGATGTCAGTGCCTTATGGGGTCTGCGGATCAATGGAGATCCGGTAGGAGGTGTCTCGGATCATAAGAACCTCAAGCAATTGATCCCGGAACTGTTGGGGACGCATGTGGAGGCAGTCGCCAAGAAGCTCAAGCTGAGGGGTGAAGGAGGAGTGGAGCGTTTCTCCAGTTATTGCATTAGTCTTAGGGCTCTCCGGCAGTATGCCGCTGAGATTGCCATCACCCCCCAGACGGCTGACCCGGAGCGCGTCAAGAGGTAAGATCAAAATGCATTAAATTAAAATTATTACTTAAAAATACACAGTTTTTTCTTGAAACTGTAGGTATGTTAGAGCATTCGTGCTTGACTTATGTGGTAGCACGATGTTCGTCGATTCCAGTGGCGACTCGGTCCCGATCATGTTCCTCCAACAGTTGGAGGAACTCGATAAGCCGTCGCGATGGAACTGGGGTGGAGCTGTGCTTGGCACCCTGTACAGAGGTCACGCATGTCTGGTAAGTTTTCATCAATTAATGTGCTTTACGATTGTTTTTTATTTGATAATAATGAATACACATATAAAATTTCAGAGAGACAGCCAACAATTCAACGGGCCACTCATGCTACTCCAGCAGTGGTCCTGGTCGCACCTACCGGTCTGCCGACCCATTATTCCTCCACATGTGAGGTGGCACACGGGTGACGACATCGACAGATACCCCCCATATGCTATCATATGGGGTGCTTACCAGCGCTACGAGAATACGCCGAAGGGAGGGACGGCCGGTATCTCATACTTCCGGAACCAGCTCCAGCTATTGCACCAAGCTAACGTCGAGTGGTTCCCGTATCAGGCGTGGTACCGGTCTCGCATTTTTTGTCGGCCGACGATGGCGCAGAGGGATCTCGGTTTGTACCGGGATCCACTCGTTTGTTACTGGATAGTTGAGTATCACTATCCTGATCGGGTGCCTCGTCAGTTCGGCTTCGATGCCTTTATTCCAGATGACCCCATACTTGATGAGGAGGACACAGAGAAGCTGCACAAGTAAGTATTAATACACACTCAATAATACTCACAAACTATTGATATTATTTCACAAATTTTGTATAACTAACTTATAATGCCGGACTATCCACAAGAAGACTGAGGTGGATTAGCGCACCCACCATATGGGATTGTACAGGATTGCCCGCAGGCCTGAGGTCAATTTGTGGGTCCCGCCTGACCTGACGGACGTCAGTTTGGGAGCGGGACCCTGGACATTGAGGTATATGGTCTGGTACCAGCGGTGGTGCATGACTACTGTATACTTGCAGGGCGACTACGGTGATTCTCTTCGGCGGAGAATGATAGGTGATTCGAGTAAGACCCATTTGCCATGGGGCCCGATCAACACTCGATCGGTAAGCAATAAAGATTATTTTTAATATTATTTTTTTCTCCGCACAACTCATTTTCTAAATATTATTTACAGGTACTGACGGCAATTTGAGGAGTTGCACACAGCTTGGTGTGCATGGCGAGAAATGGTTTCCGGGCGTTCGGGTGTACTATGCTGTATCGCACTGCTCCGATCATCGAGGATTCCCATTTTGATGGGCGCCTCGTTGGCATGCTACACGATGCTGGCGAGAACATCAACTGGCGTGAGATCAAGATTGACTCACCAGTTCCAAACCAGCCCAACCAAGAGCCGCCTCTCGTATGCGATAGAGACCTACCACCACCCCCACAGGTATTATAAGTTAATTTTTTTTCATTCACGTCAATTTTGTTTTGAAATGTGTTCTTAAGATGTTCCACTCAAATATTGCAGAACATAACCCGAATTGGGCGTTCCATGATTGGGTGCTGGACACCAAGAGATGGCACGCCTACTACAATCAATATGGAGTGCCAGTGCAGTATGACGGGGTCAGTTGGATCGTGTCTATATAATTAAATTTTTTTTTATTTTGTATGAAGAAAACTAACATTATCTAACTACAGGATGGTCACCCTACATGGAGTGCCGAGCCCACTTTCACTCCGGCAGACTTTGGTCTCACCGACACTGGGGCAGAGGACGACCATGAGGCTAGCGGCCGTGGGGCACAGCAGGCTACCCAGTTTGATCCATGGGCGGATGCTGCGTTTGGGACACAGCCACCGACCACATATACAGGGGACTGGGACGAGCCCACACTATCGATGCCACCCCCGGGCAAAGACGACCACGAGGCTAGCGGCGGTGGGGCACAAAGCGAGCTACCCGGTTTGATCCATGGCCGGATCTTTGCGTTTGGGACACGACCACCGAGCACGTATACACGGGGACGACATGCATTTTGATTATTCCGATGACGAGGATCCTGCAGAGCCCCTCGAGCCTCCACGGCCTCTCGAGACGTGTCCGGCCGCGGAGGGCGTGCGGGCGCCTCCCGGCATTGTCATTGTCCTGGTCGTCGTCGTCGTCGCTAGTTTTTATATTTCATATTGTAGCCATTGACAGTATATTTATATTTTCTTTTCTATATTTTATGTTGATCAGACGTTATTTGGTTATTTTATTTACTTATATTTTCGTTTCTATATTTTATGTTGACTAGACGTTATTTGGTTATTTTGTTCACTCGACCAAATTCGTCGTTATTTTGTTCACAAGGAAATTACAAGGAAATACAATCATATAATCACAACAAAATAGATAAAATACAATATAAATTACAAGTAATTACATAAAATACAATATTAAATAAAAAATAAAAAAAGCAGACCGCCGGGTGGGGGTGCGGTCTGCTTGGGGTATAGACCGCTGGTTGGGGGGGCGGTTCTGTGGGTAGGGCAGACCGCCCAATGGGGGGGCGGTCTGGTTAGGATTGAAATTTTTTTCAAAATTTGGTTATTAATATTATATTATTTAATTTTTTGGTTATGGAAAAAAATACCGGCAGCTACAACTTAGATTGTCTAAAAATAAGGTAACCACTCCACTTTTTTCCAACAAAATAACTCGTAGTGAAGTCGACGCTGATATAGCAACACGTTATCAAAGTAGTAACTGAGTTTGAGAATACTGTGTTTAGTTACTACTAAGTTAAAATAGTGTGGGTCTTTTAGCTGATAGGAATCAAAGAATCTAACAAGAGAAAACATGGGTGCTAAGCTAATCCTTATTAATTATTCTATAGATTTTCTTACAGTTCAAAAATAAATAAGTTATTAAATATTCTATAGATTTTGTAGGAAACTACCGATAGAAGAAGGTGGCTCATTTTTTTACTACCAGTTCAGATTGCTGAACCGCTAGAATATATAGGATATTCTTCTATCGGTATCCAGTACCGATAGAAGAGGTCTCCACGGCTCATATGTTCATCAACCTCCCAAGTTTTAATGGAGAAATACATTTTTAACAATCATTGATCGAAATAAAATTCAACTTTTGTTTATGGTCATGGACAGTAACATTAAGAAAAGAAAATGAGCAACCTTCTTCTATTAGTTCACAATCACATCGACAAATGTATTATAAATTTATAATGTATATCTCTTATTAGAGTATAACTTGCCGATTTTTTTTATTAATTGAAAATAAAATAAAAAAATATCGGCAATGGAGATCGTTTTGCTAGGAAATAGAAATATAGAAAAAAACAGGATTGATTGTCTCGTCCCCCGGATGGTACAAAATTTTTCGTCCAGATTAATGATCCGCTAATTCAAATTCTTAACTCTGTTAATTAAGCAAGAAAAAAAAAATAAAAAACCTGGATGGGATAGATTATCCCGTCCAACACTGTATCAATATATATTTTTTGGAGTTTGTTTTCATATAAGAGAATGAAAAAAAAATTACTACAGTGACGGACGGGATAAACCATCCCGTTTTTCCTATATTTCGATTTTTCAGCAAACCGATATTCTTTCGTGATATTTTTCCAGGGACGAGTAGAACTTGGGTGTTCTTAAGTTCATCAAGCTTCTTTGTGAACTCAATTCTAAAACCAATCGGATTTGCTACGAATCTGAACTGTTGAAACTTATCTACCTAATGATTGATGCGCCTACATGTGAAAATTTTAAATTTTGGAATTAATTTTGTATAGAGTCAAGTGGTTAAAAAACATTCAAAAATTGAATGTATTAAAATTAATTTATAAACCTTCTAATTTTAACCGCTTTACTTTATACTAAATTAATTCGAAAGTTAAAAAAAAAAATACATGTAGACGGATCACTCTAAAGGTAGATGAGTTTCAACGGTTCAGATTCGTCGTTTGAAACCGAAAATCGGTGAACTTAAGAACATCCTAATTCTACTCTAATGTAAATAGATCATACAAAGATTTTCATTTCACGACTCAAAAAATATTTAATTCAAAAATTCCTTCCGTTTATTAACTATGGAGCCATCCACTCTTGATAATTTCTGTTTCATTCTATATATGAGTTAACTTTGATCAAGTCAAAATGTATGTCACTGTAATCTATCTCTATATAATGAAAACTGGTCTCCAGTGTTAGTGCATCCTCAGAAAGCACTTGGCAAAAGACCTCAAAAAAGATAACTAATGAAGCTTCCTTTGTTTCCTATGCTTGTTTCCATTTTCATAATTTGGTTATCACAGTCTGATTCCAATCTAATTTCTGCTGCTGCCTCAGAGCGACAAACTCTGCTGAATATCAAATCCAAGCTCTCTGATCCCTACTCATCCTTAGCTTCTTGGAGAAACGATTCCCTCGACTTTTGCAAATGGCGTGGCATCACTTGTGATGACAACAATCCACGCCATGTTAGTGCACTAGACCTCGGGGCGTTGGGACTCACCGGTTCCTTATCCCCAAACATAGCTTATCTCACATTCATTAAAAAAATCAACCTGACAGGCAATAGCCTGCAAGGGAAAATACCGTGGAAGCTTGGCCGTATCAACGGCCTAAATCACCTAGATCTCTCTTATAACCAATTCTATGGATTAGTCCCACACTCTCTTTTCAACATTTCTTCCCTAACTTACTTGAATTTGTATTACAATAATCTGACTGGAGCTCTTCCACCAAACATAGGGCAAAGGTTTCCCCAACTTCAGATACTAAACCTAGGTGATAATTATTTTAAAGGAGATGTGAGCAACCTAATAACTTCATTAGCAAACTGCAGTGCCTTACAAACAATTGATTTTTCTTACAATATTTACCTGTCAGGCAGTTTGCCAAATACAATAGGGAACCTCTCAACCAAACTTCAGAAGCTAGTATTATTGTATAATAGTATAGGGGGGTCGATCCCTCGCGAGATTGGGAATCTCGTGAACCTCACTGACTTAGATTTGAGTTCTAATTACTTTGAAGGTGTTATCCCCTCAACCATTGGTTCTCTTTCAAAATTAGGAAGGATGCAAATTGATTACAATACACTGTTAGGATCCATTCCTGATTCCATAGGCAACCTTTCTGAATTATACTATCTCACATTGATGGGAAATGAACTGAACGGCACCATCCCAGAAAGTTTGGGAAACTGCACCAGATTGCAGATTCTCAAAATCTGTTCCAATCAGCTTGAAGGAACCATTCCGAAAGAACTATCAAGGTTAACTAGTATGATAGAACTTGATGCATCACACAACCAATTAGTGGGGTCCACACCTGATGTATCTAGCATGACTTCCCTTAATATTCTGTCCCTTACAGGGAACAACTTGACAGGTACAATTCCTGAATCCTTAGGTTTTTGTCCATCCTTGGTGCAGCTCTTTTTGGGAGGCAACTTAATCCAAGGGAGTATCCCTGAATCCTTTGAAAACATGAAAGGGATAGCATTTCTTAATCTCTCTCATAACAATCTCTCAGGGAGAATTCCTGAGTTCTTCGGATCCCTTCGGGGTCTGCAGTATCTGAACCTGTCTTTCAACAATTTTACTGGGGAAGTACCAACAGGTGGCATTTTTAGCAATGCCTCTGCTGTATCCCTCCTCGGTAATCAAGGATTGTGTAGCAGTGATTCAGAACTCCATCTGCCATCATGCCCTTTTCAAGTAATCAACAATTTGCAACCAGAAGCATCGAAACGATCCTCTAGAACGATGGTGATCATCAGCATCATCATCACAATTGCTGTTCTCATATGTTTCGGCCTTGTTGTCAGCATTCTGTACCAACTGAGAAGGAATAAGAGGATTGTTAAGTTGCCTAAACCCGCTCCATTGGATGATAAGTACAAAAGGGTACCATATTCTGATATTGCAAAATCAACTAATGGGTTCTCCTCGGATAATTTAATTGGTTCAGGGAGCTTTGGTTCTGTTTATAAGGGAATGTTAGATAACCAAGCGGTAGCTGTCAAGGTTTTTGACCTTGAACAGCATGGAGCTCTGAGGAGCTTCAATTCTGAATGTGTTTCTTTGAGAAACATCAGGCACAAAAATCTAGTCGGTGTCATCACTTCGTGCTCCTCGATAGATTTTAAAGGGAATGAATTTAAATCTCTAGTTTTTAAATACATCCCAAATGGCTGCCTTGACGAGTGGATACACCCGAAATTCTCTGGAAAGAAACTGAGTTTGGCTGATGGAATAACTATAGCTATGGATGTTGCTTCTGGTATGAGTTATTTGCATCATCACTGTGTACCTCCAATGGTCCATTGTGACATAAAACCCGGCAACATACTTATCGACACTGACATGACCGCACTTGTCAGTGATTTTGGTCTCGCAAGGTTCTTGGCTACTTCTCATTCCACCTCTGCAGAGATATCCACAACCTTGCTTGGTCTGAAAGGAACAATTGGTTATATACCACCGGGTAAATTAAGAAATTTTCAAGTATCACAATTTCTCAAATTGCAACAATTTTTACACATCTCCTATAATTTTTTTATCCAATGTTTGCTGTATTTGTAATTTACTGTAGAGTATGCATTGGGCAGCACCATCTCCACACAGGGTGATGTATATAGCTTTGGAATTGTTCTGCTGGAGATGTTAACCGGAAAGAGGCCGACAGATGCGATGTTTAAAGATGGTTTTAACATTCATGCATATGTTTCCAGTGCATTTCCAGAAAAAAATATTGAGATCTTGGATCCTAGCATGTTTGGAGAGTTCAAATGCCTTGAAAACAACCAAGAAAATATCAACAACCTTCTGAACATGGTAATGGAGAAGTGCATAATTCCACTCGTTCATGTTGGCCTTGCCTGTTCTAAGGAAGCTCCAAAAGATAGGATGAGAATGGAAGATGTGGCAGCTGAACTTTCAAAGATTAAACAAATTTACCTGGGAAGCATATAATTAATTAATTAGTTAGCAATGTTAAGGAATTAGTAAACTGCTAATAAGTTTGTGAGCTATGTGCCATTAATATGTTAAGAAATAGCTTTCCTTGTTGTGTGTGTATGTATATATATATGCTTATGATACCTCAAGGAGGTGGTTTTATGTACACAGATCAAAACTATTGACCTGTAGGAGCAAAATTATATTTACGTTTCATTTTTTATTAAGATTTATAATTTTTTGATATATTTTGATTAACAATATAATGATAATTAGTGATTAGTTTTGTTCCTTGATATATAAATTTTAACAAATAACTTGACTAGTAGCTGCAAAATTTAGCAGTCTACTCGAGAAGAAATTAAGTTAATAAACACTCTCCTTTGTGGGCTACATATGTAGGCCCATAACTCACCATTTTTAGGTTGTATTTGTTGGTAGGCCGATAGCATTATAACTTTGGGCTTGAAGAAAACATAAAACTGTTGTTCAACATTATTTAAAAAAAAATAACGGGTTTAGTCACGGGCCCTGTTTTTTTTTTTTTTTTTTTTTTTTTTTTTTTTAAAGAGAGAAATGTAGAGGTCTCTCCTTTAGTAATATGTTTAGAATTTTTTTTATCAGAAGAAGTCTTGCAGACTTGGTAACAATAACATTGATGTCATTTTCTGAGAGCAACAGCCTGAATACTTCTTGTCAGCGCTAGATACTAATATACTAAACTAATATAATTGATTTAACAATCTCCAACCAAACAAGAATATCTAATTAAGTCATGGTTTAAGTAACAAACTCCAACCAAACAAGAATAGCTCAAGCAACTTTCCTCCTCCAGTTAGGAATTCTAAATATACTAAAGAGAATAGAGAATAGATCGAGGAAAGACGGTGCAGCCGAGATCAAATAGAAAGCAAACAAATGATTTTTCTTAGCAAGTGTAAGGACCATTGGATATCCAAAGTCGAGAGTTCGAGCCCCGCTCACCACTTCTCTGAGTTTGCGAAGCTTTCAGAAAAAAAGTGTACATTAACACACCTCACAAATTATTGCACTCTGTTTAGTTTACTGGAGGTTAAGGGAAGAGAGGTGAAACATAAAAGAGTATATGAAAAGAACAAAAAAGAAAATTCATATATTTTCTATAATTTGTTTGATCGTATAAAGTCGTTTCCACTTATTGAATAAAATTCGATTGTCAGCCATACCTAAAATATATATATATAAGAACAAAATTATTGGAAGTCCTATTTTAGCTTGTATATTTCTTCTGGTCATACACTATCGTGGCTACCCACTATTTTAAGTTTGTTTTGCAGTTTTTCAAACAAAAGTGCCTTCCAATATTTGTAATATATATTAAAATAAAAAATGACATAAGCAAATAAATGTACAAATTTCTCAATTCCAAACGCTTATTTTATTGATTGTCTCATTTTCTTCCCCTAATCCCTTTTGAAATCGGTATCATGTCAATTTATATTCTTAATTAGCGCTGTGTTTGATAGTTTCAATATAAATTATCAGGTTTAATGAATGCTTGAGCGTCAATTCAGTGTTATAGTACTGGATTAAATTATGTGCACATGGATACCAGAATATATTAGGTACTGTATTTTAAATATTTCTCACCAACACTGGAGTGAAAAAACAGAAACCATGGGCAGCATAACGAGGTTCATACAATTTGAAATTTAAGAAATTTCATGGGTAACTGTGGAAAAACAAATAGAGAAAAAAAAAATGTAAAGTAGTTACATAATATCAATCACAACAAATATCAGAATTGACATCCATTAGCAAATTAACTTACATTGCTCCTATTTTCTTCCAATCAATCAAGCACCTTATTCAAACAGCCGCAAGAGAATACATACATAGATTTTAAAAAGAAGAAATGTCAGCCCAACTCTGGGGAAATGAGAAAATTGAATGCGTGTATACAATAGATACAAAAACATAAATGACTATGTAGTAGTAGTGTTAATGAGTTAATTATTTCACGTTTGCGCCTTCTCCACCTTAGCCTTTATTTTGCGCTCCATGATATCCTTCTCTGTATCGAGACTAAACATCCGATTTAATGCGTGCATGTTTTCAAGCGTCTCGTCAAGAGTTCGGCTGTCACTTCCATCACATCTCAAGTGTTGCAATGGGCCGTGTAGAAGCTTGTTAACAATACCAGTACTTAACTCCTCGATCGACTTTCTCATTTTCTTTGTCAGAGAGTCTTCTCCGATCTTTTGCAAGCATTTTTCAAGTTCTGACCCGCGAATTCTATCAGCATATGATCTCAATTTCTTGATTGTCGGTACCGTCTCAAGCGAATCTCTCCATGCTTCGAATTTTATCAACTCTTGTGTAATTAATTCTTGTGCTTCCATTGCTTTTCTTAGCCTGTCTTCTTTGTTTGCCTCGACAACCTCCTTCAAATCATCGACATTGTAAACCCTTGCATTTTCGACACCTGACACGCATGACCCGACATTTCTAGGCACTGATATGTCAATGAACAGCCTTGCTCCTATCTCCTCGCTCACTGAAGGTAGTGCCTCCACATGCTCTTTCAAAAACAAGGGGGTTTCGGAAGCAGTGCTAGTAAATATGACATCAGCCTCGGCTGCTGCTGACATCATCTCATCAAGCGGCCTGTAGATAATCTCGATATCCTTCATCTCCCCACGAAGGGCATCGACTTTCTCAACTGAGCGGTTGACAACCACAACCTGTTTGCATCCTTTTGAGGCAAGGTGCTTAATTACCAATTTGCCCATCTTTCCGGCTCCAATAAGGAGCATCCGTGCAGAAAGGGAATGGGATTTTGGTAATTTCATGAGGGCCAATTCGACAGCAGCCGAGCTGACAGAGACGGCCCCAGAGGAAATGTTGGTCTCAGTTCTGACACGCTTTCCGGCAGTGATTGCATCCTTGAACATGCGATCAATGTTCTTGCCGAGGCCACCACTACCCTGGCCCACACGCACCACTTGCTTCACCTGAGACAAGATCTGGCCCTCGCCTAATACAAGAGAGTCAAGACCAGCCGACACTTCAAAGAGGTGCCGGGTTGCGTCGCTGTCACGCAGCATGAATAAGTGCTGGCGGAGCTCTTCAGCTGGGATACCACTTGTCTGTATTGAGGAAAAATAATATTATATCACTAACAAACTAATTAATCAACCAATTACAAAATCAATTTATTAGTTCAAAGTCTTATTAATTATTAGATGTACAGATGTAAGTTAAGTTGGTATAGAAGAATAATGCAGTCAATGCCTGTGCTGGCATGAAAGTATTAGTTGATGTGTAGGAATACAAATTTAAAAACTCTTGTTGCTTTTCTTCTTCTTCTTCTTCTTCTTCTTCTTCTTCCTTTTTATTTTTTATTTTTGCTGTTGTATATCTAAGGTACAATAAAATCATTATCAGATACGAGAAAACTGAAGTTAAATAAAAAGAAAATTTACCTTAGACATCCAATCAATGACCTCTTTGATTCCCCGGTTCCAGGACAACGCAACTACATATATCTCCATGCGATTGCACGTGCTGAGAACTGCTGCTTCCTCTATATGGTTCAGGCTACACAGCTCTGAAATTGCATGAGGCCATTGTGCTTCAGGCACAGCAAGCTTCTCGCGCATTTCGACCGGTGCAGTGTGTACACTAAGACCAATTACGGCAATGCTGCTCTGCTCCTTCATATATCCTGATAAAATGATAAAATTCACACATTTTATATACCAATTGAAACAAATGTGAAATCAACAGTTAATATTTGCTAGAAATGGAAATGAACAGCTCAGGACTTACTATCAGCAGAGATCTTGAACTGTTCTAACGCTGCAACACTGGCAGCCTTCTTCTCCTCCAAATCGGCTCCTACATCGCACCTTATCTCTCCTCCTCTCTTCGCCAATCTGGGCCCCACTTTGAAACCGAGCGGGCTTGTTCGGCCCAAAGTCCCCACCTTTACTCCGCCAAACGCCGTCGCGAATCCATTCACCGCCGCCATCTCGATAGTTATCCTCTATTTCTCTCTTTTTGTTTTTTTGGTATTTTATTGGTACAGTAACTGGAACAACAATGGAGGTTTATTCCAGTAGATACAAAATGAGAGGCATAGATCGATAAAGAGAAAGAGAAAGAGAGAGAGAGAGAGAGAGAGAGGAGTAGTGGTTAATTGCGAGGGAGGCGGAGAGTGGGGCCCACAAGGTGGGGAAAGGAGTTGGGAATTCAAATTATCTAAAGTAACACAAATTTTGAGGTTGTATACAGACCGTCCAATCTTCTCCAGCAAGAATATTAAAGGAAGAGATTATGATCGGACAGTTTGTATATAAAATCAAAATTTGTGGTACTATAGAGTGTCTGGACTGGGGAAGGAATTAAGGGTGAGGTTAGTAAGGGAAGAGGAGATTTGGAAAAGCGAGATTTAGAGAGATCTGATTGGTTGGAGCTACAACGCTTTATCCACACTCCTCCCATCTAATGTACTTGCCTCCTTATCTCTATCATATTTTTCATTGTTTTATTTCATCTCTACTTTTGGATTGATTTGAAAAAATATATATATTAAGTTGATGCCTAGTGCTTGGTGTCCACAGTCCAAATATTTGTTTCATCCTAGAAAGTTTTATTATTTTGTTTTTCTCTTAAAAAAATTATTATTTTAACCAGCAATTTATTTTGTAAATTTTTTCCCTATTAACATTTTTTTTTTTTATGTTTTGTAATCATTTCTGTCTACGTTGAATATATAAATCAATTTAATAATTTTGACGTTCGCCAGAAGTAATTTGAATTTCAAAACATGGAATTTGAAATTTGATTTGTAGAACATGTATAATGTGCTGCAATACAATAATTGTTGAATATTTTGATTTTCATCCAACACGCATCTTGACACAAATTTGATGCTTGTTATATTGAAGCACACTAAGTATTTACAACAAAGCACCATAACCATGAATTTTGATGCAATATCAAATATAAATTCGAATTACATAAAATTTGATACACAATGAATATATAAGGCGAACAATATATTCTAAATGACGGTATAAATTCATGCTCATAATTTAGTTCACAAATTAATGAAGACGCTATTTAAGAAAAAAAAAAACATATTTCCCTAGTAATGATGCTGTATATAATTTACTGATTTGCAAGGGCACCTTTGCAAAATAGTTTTATTTATTTATTTATCAAAAAGATGTAAATGGCAAGAATGCAGCGTGGTATATACAAATGCACAACTTGGTAGTGGTCTCTATGCGCAGTTCATCGGTGTTATCTTGTTGTGAACCGCATTCATTGTTTAATTTGACGTAGATCGTGCTCCACACACAAGCGTGTAGGCGTGCCAGCCACACTCTCCAGCTGCTGTGCTTCTTTAAAAGATATAAGAAAACAAAAAAACAAGGAAATCAAATCAACACTTTCAAATCGCCTCTTGTTTTTGTTTTTGTATGTGAGAAACACAAACAAAACCAAAAAAACATTTAATGAAGTAAGAAAAGCTCCTGGGTCTTTGTTGGGCTGGGCCGCCTGCTGCAACTCAAAATTAATCAGACCAATTGAGTTGGCCCGGCAATTAATCACTAATCTAATCGAACGTGACCAATTACGTCATGTTTGAAAATGATGTGACTGACGTATCGTGACTTTTGTATGTGAATTTGCACACAACACTGCATGTGAAAACTTAAAATGTATCGTAAATTACACGGAAATTTGCTCATGACACTGCACGCGAAAAAATAAAACTTTTGTTGGAAATAAATAAATAAAAGAAAGCAAGCTCATATTCATTAATTTGTTGATTTCTTTAATACCATCAACTTTCTGGATGCGTTTGTGTAAAGTTAATTTGTTGATATGCAAATAAGCAAATTAAATACTTTAGATGCGTTTATGTAAAGTTACCGAGTTTATAACTTATAATATCTGCATGTCTCTCATTATGAAAACTAAAGATCAACATAGACATAAAAGATTTGTAATATTTACCACAACAACACGAACGCGTATCCTCTGCATTAACTCAAAAAGAAATTTTTTGAGTTAATGAATTTAAACCGTCTGATTTGTTTTAAAATTTGTGCAGACTAGATCCGCACTACTATTAAGAACTCTGTGTTAAAATCAGACAGTCCGATTGGCTTCGTCTAAAATCAGATGGTCAAGATACATTAACTCAAAAAATTCTCTTCTGAATTAACACAGAGGATACGTGTTCCAACAACACATGTTAACAGGATTATGATACTGGTAACAAAAATAAAAGGTTTGTAATATTAAATTTCTTGCTTTAACTTTAGAAAAACGGACAAAATTTCCGAATTTTTTTTCTAACACCCTCAAAATTCGTTATTAAATCAATAACACTCGGTGTCATTTTTCTAAAAAAATGACACTCCCACCAAACCAATTCGCGCACCAAAAAATTCGGGTCCGCAAGGTGGATTGGCGCACTAACGGGTGCGCGAAATGGTGTGGCGAACCAGGTGTGTGGATCCGTTGGTGGGCCAATCCACCTCGCAGACCCAAATTTTTTGGTGTGCAAATTGGTTTGGCGGAAGTGTCATTGATTTAATAACGAATTTTGAGAGTGTTAGAAAATAATTTCGGACAAAACTCTCAAGCAATCAATAATAATTTGATATTGCGATCAAAAGTTCTCCTAACAAGAAATAATGCATGAGATTTTTTTGGTAATTAATTTGTATTCATATATTTCATTATTATACCGTCATTGTCATATAGAATTACAAGTACTATATCAATATGACTCACATAGGCTACGTATGCTTAAATATTAGTTCCCTTTACCTAGTGTGAAATTAATTAATACCTAATTCATGCTTTACACAAGTTTATTTTATGCTTGTATTATATAGTTAATTAACACTTTACAAGTTAATAGCTGATAATGGTTAGATTAAATATGTTTGCAAGTTTGTACTTATTTACGAGCTCTTATTTATTAATGATTGATAATTAGACAAATAATAAATGATACCTTTTTATTATTACCATTCTAAACATTTTCATTAACTTTATCATATATTTTACATTGTAAATCTCACCAAGAGTTTGATTTGTCAGAATTTTTTTATTTTTATAAATAACAGACGAAAGACATAATTAATATAATATTAAATTATCGATAAAAAAAGGTATAATTTCAAATGAAAAATTCCAAGACCCCATGTTATATGATCCAACTCGTATTCTAGATGATTTTAATCTTGTTTCAATCTAAAGTTGGATAAATTAAATCTAACTAGATCTACCAGATGGAAACTGTAAAACAATTCCAAATTAAGAATATGGTTGACAAAGATATTTATCAAATCTCTATACACATATTGCTTATTATTAAATTATACAAAACAGTGACCTGATCAGGATTAATCCAGACTCGTATTCTCATTGATTGCTAGCAACCAGACTATTTTTCAGGTATGTAGATACATATGATTCTAATCTGTTAACAATAAATGTGTCTGGCGAAATTTTTATTATGTGTAGCCTAATAATAATTTATATGTAGGCTGGAGCTCACAGCTTTGACAAACCGGATGAGGTTGTAGCGGGTAATATGCCTAGCCTGCAGGTCAGAACCTTACCTGCTAAAACTAAATGCGGTTAATGCTACTCTAATAAAAGTAGTAGAGATGTACGCTTCTTGCAAAACTGATACAGCCACTGCTATTAGTTGGTACCATAAATGTTGTTACCATAAATGTATGATCAAAACTAACCGCAAATTATTGGCAACGTGGTATATGTAGGATCTAGCCACTGCAATTAGAGAAGGGGGGCAAGGAGGTCCTTACCAAGCACTACTAAATATGGCACAAACTGGACAAGAGGCAACAAGTGGTGAAGCCTCAATGAACGCTTGGTTTGGGCCAGGCAACTAGCACAACGCTCGGCAGTCTAGTAACTATTAGCATAAGTAGGCTATTTTGAAGTTCTAACATGTGAAAATCCTTGGAGGTATACTCTTTTGTATAATTTTGTTAATGGTTTAACCATTTTTTGGATTCCAAGCACAAATTTAGGAAGATAATGTGTTTGTGCTGGTATTTTGTTTTTGGTACAATGCATGCTTAATAACAGGATGTTGATTAATGATTATTACAAGGTTTCTCCTTCATTTGCAATGTGTTGTCATTTATGCTTATTTTATTTGAAATGCAACATATTTAATGGGTGGGAATTAACTTGGTACCGGGGTGGTACAATAATGGTACCGAATTATAGAATTATAAAATCGTCATTTCCCTTTAAATTGCTGATCAACTATTTCCATCGCAACATCCAAGTAAATAATTACCTGGAAATCCTTGCAACAGATCATGTGGGACCCACGTTCTACCCATGCAATTAATCATGTGGGTCCCGCAAGATTTACCCTTGCAACTGCTCACTTGGGGCCCACGGTCAATAACCATGCAAATAAAATTGTGGAACCCACATGATTTACCCTTGCAATTACTCACGTAGGGCCCACACTTCCATCCTTGCTAATACTCACAAGTCTATCCTTACAAATACTCAAAAGTCTATCCTTGCAAATACTCAGCTGGGACCCACAAGTCTATTCTTGCTAATACTCACAGGCTATCCTTGCAAATACCTCGATGGGTCCCACTCTTCTATCCTTGCAAATACTCCAACCAGGAGCCAATCCTCAAAGTTATTGCATGCGTAGTTGTTGCATAGGCAAGCTCATGCAACAACGCAGTAGCATAAGCGTCCATGCAACTGCTGGGCAGTAGCAAGGAAGCTTTACGCATGGGTAGTTATAGCATGCGGAAGCTCATGCTAAAAGCATTTTAGAGGCTTGTTGCATGCGGAAACCCATGCAATAAGCCATTTTTCTCCCCATACTAAAAACTCTCATTCAAATATTTGAAAATTTTATTTTCACAACATCGATCCACATAACGGACAAACAATCGTCACAACGAAAAAATTAAAAGAGAAAAAAGAAAGAATCAATACAAAAAGAATCAAAACAAAAAACAATAGACAGCAACCATGAACAAATCACTGGCAACTTTTAAAAATTGTAGACCTTAATTTTGGTCATATATTCTCTGGATTTGTTTGTTATCCAAGTTGCCAAGCTAGACGATGGTCTCCTCGAACTCGACATAATCCGAGCTGATATTGTCTTCACCATCTTTCGTTGCAGGTCCCGTCGTCTCAACCGCCGCCTCCTCCTCCTCCTCCTCCTCCTTTGTTGGTGCCTCAATTTCCTCTTCTACGGGTGCCTCAACATCATCAATCGGTGCCGTTTCCTCCTCCTCCTCTTCCTTTGCTTCCTCAACAATTGGTGTTTCGAGAACAACAGGGATCACGACATCAACCTCTCTTTGATTAGACGGGGTATACGGCATGATCTCCTCTTCAATGATAGCATCAAGTAACTTGTCGTTCTTTTTTGGTGGTGTCAACAGACATGATACAGCCGACACGGTCAAAGCTGTGCCGGCTGCTGCTAGTGCCACAACAGCGAAGAATGCCGGTGGTGCGAGGCCTGTATGGGTTTTGATCAACTCTTTGAGATGGCCGCTCTTGCGCACTTGCTCCTTTACCCATGTGGTGAAATCGTTCATTTTAGTTATCCTTTTA
The DNA here is from genome assembly GCA_024447775.1 of Carex cristatella. Taxonomy (NCBI): domain Eukaryota; kingdom Viridiplantae; phylum Streptophyta; class Magnoliopsida; order Poales; family Cyperaceae; genus Carex; species Carex cristatella. Next base: position 3,630,258 of record JAJHPF010000008.1, on the reverse strand, counting down.
AAATTATTACAAGAATTAATGGAGGTTTTGTGGATTGAAGAAATTGATTAGATGAGATGAGAGAAGAGAGAAGAGAATGAGGAGATGTCAACTGATCTTGGCTTGAGAAATATATAGCCAAAAATGAGGTTAGAAGAGAATACCATTAATGCATATCAGGATCTCAAATAGTATTCTGGTAAATTAATTAATATATAAAATTAATTTATAAAAAAGAAAGAAACTCAATTCAAAGGCTTCATTCAATAAAGAGTTGGAAAGCATACATACATCTTATTTTTTGATAATTTCAACGCGTCAAAGACGAGGCAAGCATACATGATACATGCTCAAAATTATTAGCTACATTTATTCTAGATGACTATATATTAATTAAACTCTGTCTAAATGAGAGGTGCATAGATGTTTAAATTATTTGACATACTGAGACCTGTATGTTGTAGTTTCAGAATTTTTTATTTATAGAAATTATTCTAAAATAATATAAACTGTTAGATGGACTCCATTCATATTTTAATTTCATAGAAGGAACCGGAATTTTTTTCGATTCCTTCAGGACCTTTTTTTTCCCCGGTTTTAATTGTTAAACAAACCGAAAAAAATTCGGTTCCTTTTATGAAATTAAAATATGAATGCATTTCATCTAATACTACATTATTTTATAATAATTTCTCCAAACAAAAAATTATGTTGTAGCTCTCCTGTGGCATGTTCCTCTGTTGACATATTTATTGTACTGTACCTATTAATAAATTAGAGATACGAGATATTATTTATTATGGAAATCTGCATAAGTACTGGTAAGGTTTGATCAGCTGCAAGAAAAGATGTAAAAATAGAATATCGTGACATAGACTAATAGCTAGCTGTTTTTCTTCCTTATTATTATAATTAATTTTTTTCTAATTAATTAATTCTTGTTTTTTAAGAGACTTGCAGAGTTTCATTTAAACTGTTAATTCAACTTAATTTCTCCAACTTGCTAATAAATTTCGCTATTATTGGTTGTTTTCTGAATAATAAAAGAAAAATGATTCATAGGTACTTGCGGAAAATAAAAATTGTTCTTTGTTTATCAGAAAAATAAAATTATTTGACATTAAATACATCTGACATGTATCCCTGCACCTCAAACTTCAATCATAAATTCATAATATAAATATGACCTCATTGATATCAAATTGAAACATGATTTATAAACAGTCAATAAATTAAACAAAAGGAAAAATAGTCTATGGAATTGTTAAATAGAAAAAAAAAAACATATAATATCCAAACGAACTATTAGCAAAAAGTCCAGGGTCATTTAAGACTTTATCCTTAAATTGATTTAAGGTTAATATATTATTTTTGTTACATAGATTTAAAATGAGTTTTAATAGAAAAGTCAATAAATCAATTAGATAAATTTGTGAGTTTTTAAAATTTACAAGGATAAATATGATATTATGAATTTTAGATGGGGGTGTACATAATTTCAATGTTTTGAGGGGTATACGTGAAATTCTCGCTTCTAATAAATTTATTTTGTCAAGGAAATAGCCTCGTCATGGCATAGCTGTTTTTGTTGAAGATTACGTTAAATCCACGGGCGCAGCAGAAAATAATAAATCATCAGACAATTCAAATCAGAAAAGAAAAGAACAGAAGTGAATAAACAATGCTATTTTCTAATTAAAAAAGTATGGCACTTTGCAAGGCATCTCTGAAAAAGCAGTGAAGCTCAATTTTATTTGATTTTGCTACTTTTAATTTAGGGATAAGTTCTATTGACGACAATTTTATTTGATTAAGCCACCTCTGTAATTTTGAAATTTTGATCATATGTATTAGAGCTTAGTAATTTTGAAAATTTGATCATATGTATTAGAGTTTAATTAATATTTCATTTTTGCATGTACTTTCTTCCATATAATCATCACTAAAAGAATATGTTATATTTGTGAAAAGTGCTTGGTAGTGTCATTATATTCGTGAATACTTCCATCAATAACAACGATACTCTCAGGAATAACTATTTATCGGCTTTTACCCTCGCAGATAAAACAATTTTTTGTATTGAATAATGATATGTCACTTATAAAAAGAAAGAAAAAAAAATCAATATTATATATTGGGATCTTGTATTACTTTTGTAAATTAATTTGGACAATAAAAAACATCATGAAAGAAAAACAGAAAATAATATATAGTATTAACTAATTTTTAAAATGATGTTTTAGTCTCTCATATTCAAATTTTAGCTCCGTTACAATTGCTGAATAGTTTATCAGAATTTAAAAAATGTTTTCTACTTAATTGTGTTGTCCATATATAATCTTTGGTTAATAAATCAAATTAGTAAACTTATGAGGGGAAGTTAACCGTTTTATGTTAGTAATTATTAAATATCCAAAATAGAAGAAGTATTTGCAAGTTAGTTGTATAATTAATATTTAATACACAAATTTAAAGAAAAAGAATCTACTTGGATGAAATATAAAAGATTTAAAACTTCTGCTGGAAAACAATTAAATGTAACACAACCAAAGCATACCTGTTAAGAGCATACCAGCTGTTAAAGAAAAAAATGTACTCCTATTCACCTATGCAAAAAATGGAAGTTTCACAGTCAGCAAAGCATACCAGCTGGTAAGGGGAGAAGTAGGGACTTTAAGCGACAAAGAATTTTGGATGGGGATATGGAATTCCAAGGGATTGCTTCCAAAACTGAAGCTGTTTCTGTGGAGATGTGCACGCAATGCCTTACCTGTTAAGAGCACCTTACATGCTAGAATACAGGTAATTGAGCCCCAATGCCAAGTATGCAACTGCCATAATGAAACTGTCAGACACGCCTTGTTTGATTGCAACTTTGCAAGGGTATGCTGGGCTGCTTCGGGGCTGGGACTCAGGCCGGACAACCTGCCGGGTACATTTAGAGAGGTACTCATTGCAATTAGGCGCCAATTGCCTGCGGAAGACATCACCATGTTTGCGTGTGTGGCATGGGGAATATGGTGTGTGAGGAACGATGCTGTGTTGGGAGGGAAACAACAATGCCTCAATGCTTTCAACCAATATTACCACCTCACTGCACAAGCATGTCAGACTTTAGCATACTCGTTGCAAAGGGAGCAATCGGGCACAAATACTCTGGCTGGGGAACCGGAACCTGATGCAGGGACTGAATGCTTCGTTGACGGGTCATGGTCGGAGGATAGCGGTGCTGGGATAGGGCTGTACCTCACCATTAGAGGGGAACAATCAAGGTGTGTCTCTCAGAAAATACAAGCGATTATCCCGGCACAAACAGAGGCAAGGGCGGTACTTCAAGCTATCAATCTAATGTAGAGGCTTCACCTGTCAGACGGTGTCATATACACAGACTCAGCAGAAACAGTTCAATCTCTGATGCAAAACCCACCAATGGTGCATGACTGGAGAGCCTACGACCAGATTTGGGCAGCCTGGAAATTACTACACAGTACTGCAAGGAGGGTTAGAATCATGTTCAAGCCAAGAACCGACCCAGGGATTCAACTGGCGCATGGATTGGCAAACCAGGGAAGGTTGCAAGGGTGTACAACACACGGAGCTATGCTCAGCAGCGTGCAACTGGAAGAATTAGAATAGGAAGTAGTGAGCTAGTAGAGTTTGTAGGCCTACGGGCCATGGCTGTAAAAAAAAAAAAAAAAAAAAATCAAAACTGCAACTTAAAGCAACAAAAATAAATCCAGCTAAATTAAGTTGTTTAGCAGAAAAACAAGTGTAAATTAGATTGCTAAACACAAGAGCAAAAGCAAATGAGGTTGCTAAGCACATGAACTAATACAAATGATATTGATAATAACAATAACAATGACAAATGAATTTTTTAAACACAAGAACAAGGTAAATTAGGTTCTTAAGTACAAAAACAAATGCAAACGAGTCGATAAGCACAAGATAAATGACAAATAATATTGTTATGCACAAGAATAACCGCAAAATGAGGTTGCTAAACACAAGAACAAGGGCAAATAAGAACAATTACAATTGAAATTGTTAAGCATACGAACAATGGCAAATGAGATTCATAAGCATAAGATCAAGGGCAAAAGAGGTTGTTAAGCACACGAACAACGTCAATTGAAATTGTTAAGCACACAAACAAGGGCAAATGAGGTTTCTAAGCATAAGAACAAATGCAAATGAGGTTCATAAGCACCAGATCAAGGGCCAATTATGTTGCAAAGCACAAGAACAACAACAAATGAGTTTGTTAAGCACAAGAACAAGTGTAAATGATGTTGCTAAGCACAAGAACAAGGGCAAAAGAGACTAAGAAGCATATGAACAATGACAATTAAAATTGTTAAGCACAAGAACAAGGGCAAATTAGGTTCCTAAAGACAATAACAAATGCAAATGAGGTCCGTAAGCACAAGATCAATGTCTAAAGAGGTTGTTAAGCACATGAACAACGCCAATTGAGTTTGTTAAGTATACAATCAAGGGCAAATGAGGTTCCTAAGCACAAGAAAAAAATGCAAATGAGGTTCATAACCACAAGATCATTGGCAAATTATGTTGAAAAGCGCAAGAACAACGACAAATGAAGTTGTTAAGCACAAGAACAAGGACAAAATAGGTTAAGAAACATATGAACAACGACAATTGAGGTTATTAAGCACATGAACAAGGGCAAATTAGGTTCCTAAGCACAAGAAGAAATACAAATGAGGTTCGTAAACACAAGATCAAGGGCAAAAGAAGTTGTTAAGCACACGAACAACGCCAATTGAGTTTGTTAAGCATACAATCAAGGGCAAATTAGGTTCCTAAGCACAAGAACAAATACAAATGATGTTCATAAGCACAAGATCAAGGGTAAATTATGTTGCAAAGCGCAAGAACAACGACAAATGAGGTTGTTAAGCACAAGAACAAGTGTAAATGATGTTGCTAAACACAAGAACAAGGGCAAAAAATGTTAAGAAGCATATGAACAGCGTCAATTAAGGTGGTTAAGCATAGGAACAAGAGAAAATTAGGTTCCTAAGCATAAAAACAAATTCAAATGAGGTTCATAAGCACAAGATCAAGGTCTAAAGAGGTTGTTAAGCACACGAACAACGTCAATTGAGGTTGTTAAGTATACGAACAAGGGAAAATCAGGTTAATAATCACAAGATCAAAGGCAAAAGAGATTGTAAAGCACAGGAACAACGCCACTTGAGGTTTTTAAGCACACAGACTTGGGCAAATGAGGTTCCTAAGCACTAGAAAAAATGCAAATGTAGTTCATCAGCAAAAGATCAAGGGCAAAAAAGGTTGTTAAGCACACGAACAACGCCAATTGAGGTTATTAAGCATACAATTAAAGACAAATGAGGTTCCTCGGCACAAGAACAAATACAAATGAGGTTCATGAGCACAAGATCAAGGGTAAATTATGTTGCAAAGTGCAAGAACAACAACAAATGAGGTGGTTAAGCACATGAACAAGGGTAAAAAAGGTTAAGATGCATATGAACAACGACAATTGAGATTGTTAAGCACACGAACAAGGACAAATGAGGTTCCTAAGCACAATAATAAATGCGAATAAGGTTCATAAGCATAAGATCAAGCGCAAAAGAGGTGGTTAAGCACACGAACAACGCCAATTGAGATTGTTAAGCACTCGAACAATGGGAAATGAGGTTCCTAAGCACGAGCACAAATGCAAATGAGGTTCCTAAGCACAAGATCAAGGGAAAATTATGTTGCAAAGCGGAAGAACAACGATAAATGAGGTTGTTAAGCACATGAACAAGTATACATGATGTTGCTAAGTACAAGAACAATGACAAAAGAGATTAAGAAACATGTGAACAACGACAATTGTGGTTGTTAAGCACACGAACAAGGGTAAATGAGGTTCATATGCACAACATCATGGGCAAAAGAGGTTGTTAAACACACGAACAACGTCATTTGAGGTTGTTAAGCACATAAACAAGAGCAAATGAGGTTCCTATGCACAAGAACAAATGCAAATGAGGTTCATAAGCACAAGATCAAGGGCAAATTATGTTGCAAAGCGAAAGAACGACAAATGAGGTTGTTAAGCACAAGAACAAGTGTAAATGATGTTGCTAAGTACAAGAACAAGGACAAAAGAGGTTAAAAAGCATATGAACAACGACAATTAATGTTGTTAAGCACAGGAACAGGGGAAAATTAGGTTCCTAAGGAAAAGAACAAATGTAAATAAGGTTTCATAAGCACAAGATCAAGGTCTAAAGAGGTTGTTAAGCACACGAACAACGTCAATTGAGGTTGTTAAGTATACGAACAAGGGAAAATCAGGTTAATAATCACAAGATCAAAGGCAAATGAGGTTCATAAGCACAGGATCAATGGCAAATTATGTTGCAAAGCGCATGAACAACGACAAATGAAATTGTTAAGCACAAGAACAAAGGCAAAAGATGTTAAGAAGCGTTTGAACAACGACAATTGTGGTGGTTAAGCACACGAACAAGGGCAAATTAGGTTCCTGAGCACAAGAAGAAATGCAAAATGAGGTCCGTAAGCACAAGATCAAGGACAAAATAGGTTGTTAAGCACACGAACAACGCCAATTGAGGTTCTTAAGCAAACAATTAAGGGAAAATTTAGTTCCTAAGCACAACAACAAATGCAAATGAGGTTCATAAGCACAAGATTAAAGACAAATTATGTTGCAAAGCGCAAGAACAACGACACATGACGTTGTCAAGCACAAAAACAAGTGTAAATGATGTTGCTAAGCACAAGAACAAAGGCAAAAGAGGTTAAGAAGTATATGAACAATGTCAATTAAGGTTGTGAAGCACAGGAACAAGGGCAAATAAGGTTCCTATGGACAAGAACAAATGCAAATGATGTTCATAAGCACATGATCAAGGTCTAAAGAGGTTGTTAAACACACGAACAACGCCAATTGAGGTTGTTAAGAATAAAATCAAGGGCAAATAAGGTTCATAAGCACAAGAACAAATGCAAATGAATTTCATAAGCACAAGATCAATGGAAAATTATATTGCAAAGCACAAGAACAACGACAAATGAAGTTGTTAAGCACAAGAATAAGGGCAAAAAAGGTTAAGAAGCATATGAACAACGACAATTGAGGTTGTTAAGCACACGAACATGGGCAAATTTGGTTCCTAAGCACAATGAAATGCAAATGAGGTTCGTAAGCACAAGATCAAGGGCAAAAGAGATTAAGAAACAAATGAACAACTACAATTGAGGTTGTTAAGCACACGAACAAGGGCAAATGAGGTTCCTAAGCACAAGATCAAGCGCAAAATAGGTTGTTAAGCACACGAACAACGCCACCTGAGGTTTTTAAGCACACAAACAAGGGCAAATGAGGTTCCTAAGCACAAGAAGAAATGCAAATGTGGTTCATAAGTAAATGATCAAGGGCAAAAGAGGTTGTTAAGCACACGAACGACTCTAATTGAGGTTGTTAAGCATACAATTAAAGGCAAATGAGGTTCCTCAGTACAAGAACAAATGCAAATGAGGTTCATGAGCATAGGATCATGGGCAAATTACGTTGCAAAGTGCAAGAACAACGACAAATGAGGTTGTTAAGCACAAGAACATGTGTAAATGATGTTGCTAAGCACAAGAACAAGTGTAAAAGATGTTAAGAAGCATGTAAACAACGACAAATTAAGCACAGGAACAAGGACAAATTAAGTTCCTAAGCACAAAAACAAATGCAAAGGATGTCCATAAGCACAAGATGAAGGTCAAAAGCGGTTGTTAAGCACACGAACAGTGCAAATTGAGGTTCTTAAGCAAACAATCAAGGGCAAATGAGGTTCCTAAACACAAGAACAAATGCAAATGAGGTTCATCCGCACAAGATCAATGGCAAATTATGTAGCAAAGCGGAAGAACAACGACAAATGAGGTTGTGAAGCACAAGAACTAGTGTAAATGATGTTGTTAAGAACAAGAACAAAGGCAAAAGAGGTCAAGAAGAATATAAACAAAGACAATTGAGGTGGTTAAGCACACGAACATGGACAGATGAGGTTCCTACGGACAATAATAAATGCAAATGAGGTTCATAAGCACAAGATCAAGGGCAAAAGAGGTTGTTAAGCACACGAACAACACCACTTGAGGTTTTTAAGCACACAAACAAGGGCAAATGAAGTTCCTAAGCACAAGAACAACTGCAAATTTGATTCATAAGCAAAAGATCAAGGGCAAACGAGGTTGTTAGGCTCACGAACAATGCCAATTTAGATTGTCAAGCACACAACAAGGGCAAATAACGTTCCTAAGCACAAGAACAAATGCAAATGAGGTTCATAAGCACAAGATCAAGGGCAAATTATATTGCAAAATGTAAGAACAACGACAAACGAGGTTGTTAAGCACAAGAACAAGTGTAAATGATGTTGCTAAGCACAAGAACAAGGGCAAAAGAGGTTAAGAATCATATGAACAACGACAATTAAGGTTGTTACGCACAGGAACAAGGACAAATTAAGTTCCTAAGCACAAGAACAAATGCAAATGACATCCATAAGCACAAGATGGAGGTCAAGCGGTTGTCAAGCACACAAACAACGCCAATTAAGGTTCTTAAGCAAACAATCAAGGGCAAATTAGGTTCCTAAGCACAAGAACAAATGCAAATGAGGTTCATCAGCACAAGATCAAGGGCAAATTATGTTGCAAAGCGCAAGAACAACGACAAATGAGTTTGTTAAGCACAAGAACAAGTGTTAATGATGTTACTAAGCACAAGAACAAGGGCAAAAAAAGGTTAAGGAGCATATAAACAACGACAATTAAGGTTGTTAAACACAGGAACAAGGACAAATTAGATTCCTAAGGACAAGAACAAATAGAAATGAGGTTAATAAGCACACGATCAAGGTCTAAAGAGGTTGTTAAACACACGAACAACGCCAATTGAGGTTGTTAAGCATAAAATCAAGGGCAAATGAGGTTCCTAAGCACAAGAACAAATGCAAATGTGGTTCATAAGCACAAGATCAATGGCAAATTATGTTGCAAAATACAAGAACAACGACAAATGAGGTTGTTAAGCACAAGAACAAGGGCAAAAGAGGTTAAAACGAATATGAATAACGACAATTGAGGTTGTTAATAACACGAAGAAGGGCAAATTAGGTTCCTAAGCACAAGAAGAAATGCAAATGAGGTTCGTAAGCACATGATCAAGGGCAAAATAGTTTAAGAAGCATATGAATAACTACAATTGAGGTTGTTAAGCACACGAACAAGGCAAATGATGTTCATGGGCAAAAGAGATTGTTATGCACACGAACAACGTCACTTGAGGTTTTTAAGTACACAAACAAGGGCAAATGAGGTTCCTAAGCACAAGAACAAATGCAAATGTGGTTCATAAGGAAAAGATCAAGAGCAAAAAAGGTTGATAAGCATACGAACAACGCCAATTGAGGTTGTTAAGTATACAATTATAGGCAAATGAGGTTCCTCAGCACAAGATCAAATGCTACTTAGGTTCATTAGCACAAGATCAAGGGCATATTATGTTGCAAAGTGCAAGAACAACGACAAATGAGGTTGTTAAGCACGTGAACAGGTGTAAATGATGTTGCTAAGCACAAGAACATGGGTAAAAGAGGTTAAGAAACAATAGAACAACGAAAATTGAGGTTATTAAGTACACGAACAAGGGTAAATGTGGTTCCTAGGGACAATAATAAATGCAAATGAGGTTCATAAGCATAAGATCAAGGGCAAAAGAGGTTGTTAAGCACAAGGACAACCCCAAATGAGGTTATTAAGCACACGAACAATGGAAAATAAAGTTCCTATGCACGAGCACAAATGTAAATGAGATTCATGACCACAAGATCAAGGGCAAATTATGTTGCAAAGAGCAAGAACAACGACAAATGAAGTTCTTAAGCACATGAACAAGTGTAAATGATGTTGCTAAGCACAAGAACAAGGGTAAAAGAGGTTAAGAAGTAAAAGAACAATGACAATTAAGGTTATTAAACACACGAACAAAGGCAAATGAAGTTCCCAAGGACAATAATAAATGCAAATCTGGTTCATAAGCACAACATCAAGAGCAAAAGAGGTTGTTACGCACACGAACAACGTCAATTGAGGTTGTTAGGCATACAAACAATGGGAAAAGAGGTTCCTAAGCACAAGAACAAATGCAAATAATGTTCATGAGCACAGGATCAAGAGCAAATTATGTTGCAAAGTGCAAGAACAACGACAAATGAGGTTGTTAAGCACATGAACAAGTGTAAATGATGTTGCTCAGCACAAGAACAAGGGTAAAAAAGGTTAAGAACCATATGAACAACGATAATTGAGGTTGTTAAGCACGCGAACAAGGGCAAATGAGGTTCATAAGCACAAGATCAAGGACAAAAGAGGTTGTTAAGCACACAAACAACGCCAATTCAGGTTGTTAAGCACACAAACAATGGGAAATGAGGTTCCTAAGCACAAGAACAAATGCAAATGAGGTTCATAAGCACAACATTAAGAGAAAATTATGTTGCAAAGTGCAAGAACAACGACAAATGAGGTTGTGAAGCACATGTACAAGTGTAAATGATGTTATTAAGTACAAGAACAATGGCAAAAGAGGTTGTAAAGCAGTCAAACAAGGGCAAATGAGGTTCCTAAGCACAATAATAAATGTAAATAAGGTTCATCAGCATAAGATCAAGGGCAAAACAGGTTGTTCAGCACACGAACAACGCCAATTAAGGTTGTTAAGCACACAAACAATGTGAAATGAGGTTCCTAAGAACGAGCACAAATGCAAATGAGGTTCATAAGCACAAGATCAAGGGCAAATTATGTTGGAAAGCGCAAGAACAACGACAAATGAGGTTGTTAAGCATAGGAACAAGTGTAAATGATGTTGCTAAGCACAAGAACAAGGGCAAAACAGGTTAAGAAGCATATTAACAACGACAATTAAGTTGGTTAACCACAGGAACAAGGGCAAATTAGGTTCCTAAGCACAAGAATAAATGCAAATGAGGTTCATCAGCACAAGATCAAGGTCCAAAAAGGATGTTAAACTCATGAACAACGCCAATTGAGGTTGTTAAGTATACGAACAAGGGCAAATCAGGTTCATAAGCACAAGATCAAGGGCAAAAGAGGGTGTAAAGCACACGAACAACGCCACTTGAGGTTGTTAAGCACACAAACAAGGGCAAATGAGGTTTCTTAGCAAAAGAACAAATGCAAATATAGTTCATAAGCAAAAGATCAAGGGCAATAGAAGTTGTTAAGCACACAAACAACGCCAATTGAGGTTGTTAAGCATACAATTAAAGGCAAATGAGGCTCATTGACCCAAGAACAAATGCAAATGAGTTTCATGAGCAAAGAATCAAGGGCAAATTATGTTGCAAAGTACAAGAACAATGACAAATGAGGTTGTTAAGCACAAGAACAAGGGTAAAAGAGGTTAAGAAGCATGTGAACAACGACAATTGAGGTTGTTAAGCACCCGAACATGGGGAAATTAGGTTCCTATGGACAAGAACAAATGCAAATGAGGTTCATAAGCACAAGATCAAGGTCTAGAGAGGTTGTTAAGCACACGAACAATGCCAATTGAGGTTGTTAAGCATGCAATCAAGGGCATATGAGGTTCCTAAGCACAAGAAATAAATGCAAATGAGGTTCATAAGCACAAGATCAATGGCAAAAGAGGTTGTTAAGCACACGAACAATGACAGTTGAGGTTGTTAAGCACAAGAACAAGGGCGAAAGAGGTTAAGAAGCATATGAACAACGACAATTGAGGTTGTTAAGCACACGAACAAGGGCAAATTAGGTTCCAAAGCACAAAAAGCAATGCAAATGAGGTTCTTAAGCACAAGATCGAGGGCAAAAGAGGTTAAGAAGCATAGGAACAACTACAATTGAGGTTGTTAAGCACACGAACAAGGGCCAATGAGGTTCATAAGCACAAGGTCAAGGGCCAAAGAGGTTGTTCAGCACACGAACAACGCCACTTGAGGTTGTTAAGCACACAAAACAAGGGCAAATGAGGTTATTAAGCACAAGAACAAATGCAAATGTGGTTCATAAGCAAAAGATCAAGGGCAAAAGAGGTTGTTAAGCACATGAACAACGCAAATGAGGTTGTTTAGCATACAATTAAAGGCAAATGAGGTTCCTCAGCACAAGAACAAATGCAAATGAGGTCCATGAACACAAGATCAAGGGCAAATAATGTTGCAAAGTGCAAGAACAACGACAGATGAGGTTGTTAAGAACATGAACAAGTGTAAACGAGGTTGCTAAGCACAAGAACATGGGGAAAAATGGTTTTAAGAAACAAAAGAACGACGACAATTGTGGTTGTTAAGCACACCAACAAGGGCAATTGAGGTTCGTAAGGACAAATAATTGCGAATGTGGTTCATAAGCACAAGATCAAGGGCAAAAGAGATTGTTAAGCCAACGAAGAACGCCAATTGAGATTGTTAAGCATACAAACAATGGGAAATGAGGTTCCTAAGCACAAGAACAAAAACAAATGATGTACATAACCATAAGATCAAGGGCAAATTATGTTGCAAAGCGCAAGAACAACGACAAATGAGGTTGTTAAGCACATGACCAAGTGTAAATGATGTTGCTAAATACAAGAACAAAGACAAAAGAGGTTTTAAAGCAATCAAACAAGTACAAATGAGATTCCTAAGCACAATAATAAATGCAAATGAGGTTCATAAGCAGAAGATCAAGGGCGAAAGAGGTTGTTAAGCACAAGAACAAATGCAAATGAGGTTCATAACCACAAGATCAAGGGCAAATTATGTTGCAAAGCGCAAGAACAACAACAAATGAGGTTGTTAAGCACATGAACAAGTGTAAATGATGTTGCTAAGTACAAGAACAATGGCAAAAGAAGTGGTAAAACAGTCAAACAAGGGCAAATGAGGTTCATAAGCAAAAGATCAAGGGCAAAAGAGGTTGTTAAGCACACGAACAACGCCACTTGAGGTTGTTAAGCACAAAAACAAGGGCAAATGAGGTTCCTAAGCACTGGAACAAATGCAAATGTGGTTCATAAGCAAAAGATCAAGGGCAAAAAGGTTGTTAAGCACACGAACAACGCCAATTGAGGTTGTTTAACATACAATTAATGGCAAATGAGGTTCCTCAGCACAAGAACAATTGCAAATGAGGTTCAAGAGCAAAGGATCAAGGGCAAATTATGTTGCAAAGTTCAAGAACAACAACAAATGAGGTTGTTAAGCACATGAACAAGTGTAAATGATGTTGCTAAGCACAAGAACAAGGGCAAAAGAAGTTCAAAAGCATATGATCAACGACAATTGAGGTTGTTAAGCACACGGACAAGGGCAAATTAGGTTCCTAAGCACAAGATCAACGGCAAAAGAGGTTAAGAAGCATATGAACAACTACAATTGAGGACACGAACAAGGTTAAATGAGGTTCATAAGCAGAAGATCGAGGGTAAAAGAGCTTGTTAAGCACACGAACAACCCCACTTGAGGTTGCTAAGCACACAAACAAGGGCAAATGAGGTTCCTAAGCACAAGAGCAAATGCAATCATAAGCAAAAGATCAAGGGCAAAAGAGGTTGTTAAGCACACGATCAACGCCAATTGAGGTTGTTAAGCATACAATTAAAGGCAAATGAGGTTCCTCAGTACAAGAACAAATGCAAATGAGATTCATGAGCATAGGATCAAGGGCAAATTATGTTACAAAGTGCAAGAACAACGACAAATGAGGTTGTTAAGCACAAGAACATGTGTAAATGATGTTGCTAACCACAAGAACAAGGGTAAAAGAGGTTAAGAAGCATGTGAACAACGACAATTGAGGTTGTTAACAACACGAACAAGTGCAAATGCGGTTCATAAGCTCGAAATCATGGGCCAAAGAGGTTGTTGAGCACACGAACAATGCCAATTGAGATTGTTAAGCACACAAACAAGGACAAATGAGGTTCCTCAGCACAAGAACAAATGCAAATGTGATTCATAAGCAAAAAATCAAGGGTTTAGGGTTTATGGCAAATGAGGTTCCTCGGCACAAGAACAAATGCAAATGAGGTTCATGAGCAAAGGATCAAGGGCAAATTATGTTGCAAAGTGCAAGAACAACGACAAATGAGGTTGTTAAGCACGTGAACAAGTGTAAATGATGTTGTTAAGCACAAAAACAAGGGTAAAAGAGGTTAAGAAGCACATGATCAACGACAAAAGAGGTTGTTAAGGACACGAACATGGGCAAATGAGATTCATAAGCAAAAGATCAAGGGCAAAAGAGGTTGTTAAGCACACGAACAATGTCAATTGAGATTGGTAAGCACACAAACACTGGCAAATGAGGTTCCTAAGCAAAAAAACAAATGCAAATGAGGTTCATCAGCACAAGATCAAGGGCAAATTATGTTGGAAAGCGCAAGAACAACGACAAATGCGGTTTTTAAGCACAAGAACAAGGGCAAATTTGGTTCCTAAGCACAAGAAACAATGCAAATGAGGTTCGTAAGCACAAGATCAGGAGCAAAAGAGGTTATGAAGCATATGAACAACTACAATTGAAGTTGTTAAGCACACAAACAAGGGCAAATGAGGTTCATAAGCAGAAGATCAAGGGCGAAAGAGGTTGTTAAGCACACGAACAATGCCACTTGAGGTTGTTCAGCACACAAAAAAAGGGCAAATGAGGTTCCCAAGCAAAAGAACAAAATGCAAATGTCGTTCATAAGCACAAAATCAAGGGCAAATTATGTTGCAATGCGCAAGAACAACAACAAATGAGGTTGTTAAGCAGATGAATAAGTGTAAATGATGTTGCTAAGTACAAGAACAAGGGCAAAAGAGGTTGTAAAGCAATCAAACAAGGGCAAATGAGGTTCATAAGCAAAAGATCAAGGGTAAAAGAGGTTGTTAAGCACACGAACAATGCCACTTGATGTTGTTAAGCACATAAACAAGGGCAAATGATGTTCCTAAGCAATAGAACAAATGCAAATGTGGTTCATAAGCAAAAGATCAAGGGCAAAAGAGGTTGTTAAGCACACGAACAACGCCAATTGAAGTTGTTTAGCATACAATTAATGGCAAATGAGGTTCCTCAGCACAAGAACAATTGCAAATGAGGTTCATGAGCAAAGGATCAAGGGCAAATTATGTTGCAAAGTGCAAGAACAACGACAAATGAGGTTGTTAAGAACATGAACAAGTGTAAATGGTGTTGCTCAGCATAAGAACATGGGCAAAAGAAGTTAAGAAGCATATGATCAACGACAATTGAGGTTGTTAAGCACACAAACACGGGAAAATTAGGTTCCTAAGTACAAAAAGCAATTCAAATGAGGTTCGTAAGCACAAAATCGACGGCAAAAGAGGTTAAGAAGCATATGAACAACTGCAATTGAGGACACGGACAAGATTAAATGTAAGCACAAGATCGAGGGTAAAAGAGGTTGTTAAGCACACAAACAAGGGCAAATGATGTTCCTAAGCACAAGAACAAATGCAAATGTGGTTCATAAGCTAAAGATCACGGGCAAAAGAGATTGTTAAGCACACGAACAACGCCAATTGAGGTTGTTAAGCATACAATTAAAGGCAAATGAGGTTCCTCAGCACAAGAACAAATGCAAATGAGGTTCATGAGCATAGGATCAAGGGCAAATTATCTTGCAAAGTGCAAGAACAACTACAAATGTGGTTGTTAAGCACAAGAACACATAAATGATGTTGTTAAGCACAAGAACAAGGGTAAAAGAGGTTAAGAAGCATGTGAACAAGGACAATTGAGGTTGTTAAGCACACGAACAACTGCAAATGAGGTTCACCAGCGCAAGATCATGGGCCAAAGAGGTTGTTAAGCACACGAACAATGCCAATTGAGATTGTTAAGCACACAAACAAGGGCAAATGAGGTTCCTCAGCACAAGAACAAATGCAAATGTGGTTCATAAGCAAAAGATCAAGGGCAATAGAGCTTGTTAAGCATACAATTAAGGGCAAATGAGGTTCCTCGGCACAAGAACAAATGCAAATGAGGTTCATGAGCAAAGGATAAAGCGCAAATTATGTTGCAAAGTGCAAGAACAACGACAAATGAGGTTGTTAAGCACATGAACAAGTGTAAATGATGTTGTTAAGCACAGGAACAAGGGTAAAAGAGGTTAAGAAGCACATGATCAACAACAAAAGAGGTTGTTAAGCACAAGAACAAGGGCAAATGAAGTTCATAAGCACAAGATCAAGGGCAAAAGAGGTTGTTAAGCACACGAACAATGTCAATTGAGATTGTTAAGCACATAAACACTGGCAAATGAGGTTCCTAAGCAAAAGAACAAATGCAAATGAGGTTCATCAACACAAGATCAATGGCAAATTATGTTAGAAAGCGCAAGAACAACGACAAATGCGGTTTTTAAGCACAAGAACAAGGGCAAATTAGGTTCCTAACCACAAGAAACAATGCAAATGAGGTTCGTAAGCACAGGATCAAGTGTAAATGATGTTGCTGAGTACAAGAACAAGAGAAAAAGTAGTTAAGAAGCTTATGAACAACGATAATTAAAGTTGTGAAGCACACGAACAAGGGCAAATTGGGTTCCTAAGCACAATAAGCAATGCAAATGAGGTCCGTAAGCACAAGATCAAGGGCAAAAAAGGTTAAGAAGCATATGAACAACGACAAGTGAGGTTGTTAAGCACACGGAGAAGGGCAAATTAGGTTCTTAAGCACAAGAAGCAATGCAAATGAGATTCGTAAGCACAAGATAAAGAGCAAAAGAGGTTAAGAAGCATATGAACAACAACAATTGAAGTTGTTAAGCACACAAACAAGGGCAAATGAGGTTCATAAGCAGAAGATCAAGGCCAAAAGAGGTTGTTAAGCACACGAACAATACCACTTGAGGTTGTTAAGCACACAAAAAATGGCAAATGAGGTTCCCAAGCACAAGAACAAATGCAAATGTCGTTCATAAGCAAAAGATCAAGGGCAAAAGAGGTTGTTAAGCACACGAACAACGCCAATTGAGGTTGTTCAGCGTACAATTAAAGGCAAATGAGGTTCCTCGGCACAACAACAAATGCAAATGAGGTTCCTGAGCACAAAATCAAGGGCAAATAATGTTGCAAAGTGCAAGAACAACGACAAATGAAGTTGTTAAGCACATGAACAAGTGTAAACGATGTTGCTAAGCACAAGAACATCGGTAAAAGAGGTTAAGAAACAAAAGAACGACGACAATTGTGGTTGTTAAGCACACCAACAAGGGCAATTGAGGTTCCTATGGACAATAATAAATGCGAATGTGGTTCATAAGCACAAGATCAAGGACAAAAGAGATTGTTAAGCCAACGAGCAACGCCAATTGAGGTTGTTAAGCACACAAACATTGGCAAATGAGGTTCATAAGCACAAGATCAAGTGCAAAAGAGGTTGTTAAGCACACGACCAACGACAATTGAGGTTGCTAAGCATATAAATAATGGGAAATGAGGTTCCTAAGCACAAGAACAAATGCAAATGAGGTTCATAACCACAAGATAAAGAGCAAATTATGTTGCAAAGCGCAAGAACAACGACAAATGAGGTTGTTAAGCACAGGAACAAGTGTAAATAATGTTGCTAAGTACAAGAACAAGGGCAAAAGAGGTTATAAAGCAATCAAACAAGGGCAAATAAGGTTCCTAAGCAATAATAAATGCAAATGAAGATCAATGGCGGAAGAGGTTGTTAAGCGCACGAAAAACGCCAATTCAGGTTGTGGCACACAAACAATGGGAAATGAGGTTCCTAAGCACAAGAACAAATGCAAATGAGGTTCATAAGCACAAGATCAAGGGCAAATTTTAATGGAAAGCGCAAGAACAACGACAAATGAGGTTGTTAAGCACATGAACAAGTGTAAATGATGTTGCTCAGCACAATAACAAGGGTAAAAGATGTTAAGAAGCATGTGAACAACGACAATTGAGGTTGTTAAACATAGGAACAAGTGCAAATGAGGTTCGTAAGCACAAGATCAAGGGCAAAAGAAGTTGTTAAGCACACGAACAACGCCAATTGAGGTTGTTAAGCATACAAACAATTGGAAACGAGGTTCCTAAGCACAAGAACAAATGCAAATGAGATTCATAACCACAAGATAAAGGGCAAATTATGTTGCAAAGCGCAAGAACAACGACAAATGAGGTTGTTAAGCCCAGCAACAAGTGTAAATGATGTTGCTAAGTACAAGAACAAGGGCAAAAGAGGTTATAAAGCAATCAAACAAGGGCAAATAAGGTTCCTAAGCAATAATAAATGCAAATGAGGTTCATTAGCGGAAGATCAATGGTGGATGAGGTTGGTAAGCGCACGAAAAATGCCAATTGAGGTTGTGGCACACAAAAAATGGGAAATGAGGTTCCTAAGCAGAAGAACAAATGCAAATGAGGTTCATAAGCACAAGATCAAGGACAAATTATGTTGCAAAGCGCAAGAACAATGACAAATGAGGTTGTTAACCACATGAACAAGTGTAAATGATGTTGCTCAGCACAATAACAAGGGTAAAAGATGTTAAGAAGCATGTGAACAACGACAATTGAGGTTGTTAAACATAGGAACAATTGCAAATGAGGTTCATAAGCACAAGATCAACGGCAAAAGAAATTGTTAAGCACACGAACAACGCCAATTGAGATTGTTAAGCACAGAAACAAGGGCAAATGAGGTTCCTAAGCACAACAACAAATGCAAATGAGGTTCATAAGCACAAGATCAAGGGCAAATTATGTTGCAAAGCGCAAGAACAAGTGTAAATGATGTTGCTAAGTACAAGAACAAGGGCAAAAGAGGGGAAGCATATGAACAACGAGGTTGCTAAGCAAAAGAAAATGGGTAAAATAGGTTAAGAAACAAAAGAACGACGACAATTGTGGTTGTCAAGCACAGTAGCAAGGACAATTGAGGTTCCTAAGGACAATAATAAATGCAAATGACGTTCGTAAGCACAAGATCAAGGGCAAAAGAGGTTGTTAAGCACACGAACATCGCCAATTGAGGTTGTTAAGCATACAAACAATGGGAAATGAGGTTCCTAAGCACAAGAACAAATGCAAATGAGGTTCATAACCACAAGATCAAGGACAAAATATGTTGCAAAGCGCAGGAACAACGAAAAATGAGGTTGTTAAGCACATGAACAAGTGTAAATGATGCTGCCAAGTACAAGAACAATGGCAAAACAGGTTGTAAAGCAATCAAACAAGGGCAAATCAGGTTCCTAAGCACAATAATAAATGCAAATGTGTTTCATAAGATGAAGATCAAGGGCGAGAGAGGTTGTTAAGCACACGAACAACGCCAATTGAGGTTGTTAAGCACACAAACAATGGGAAATGAGGTTCCGAAGCACAAGAACAAATGCAAATAAGGTTCATAAGCACAAGATCAAGGGCAAATTATGTTGCACCGCACAAGAACAACAACAAATGAGGTTGTTAAGCACATGAACAAGTGTAAATCATGTTGCTAAGTACAAGAACAAGGGCAAAAGAGGTTGTAAAGCAATCAAACAAGGGCAAATGAGGTTCCTAAACACAATAATAAATGCAAATGAGGTTCATAAGCAGAAGATAAAGGGAAAAAGAGGTTGTTAACCATACGAACAAAGCCACTTGAGGTTGTTAAGCACACAAACAACGGCAAATGACGTTCCTAAGCACCAGACCAAATGCAAATGTTGTTCATAAGCAAAACATCATGGGCAAAATAGGTTGTTAAGCATACAATTAAAGGAAAATGAGGTTCCTCAGCATCAAGAAGAAATGCAAATGAGGCTCATGAGCAAAGGATCAAGGGCAAATTATGTTGCAAAGTGCAAGAACAACGACCAATGAGGTTGTTAAGCACATGAACAAGTGTAAATGATGTTGCTAAGCACAAGAACAAGGGTAAAAGATGTTAAGAAGCCTGTGAACAACGACAATTGAGGTTGTTAAACATAGGAACAAGTGCAAATGAGGTTCATAAGCACAAGATCAAGGGCAAAAGAGGTTATTAAGCACACGAACAACGCCAATTGAGATTGTTAAGCACAAAAACAAGGCCAAATGAGGTTCCTAACGACAACAACAATTGCAAATGAGGTTCATTAGCACAAGATCAAGGGCAAATTTTGTTGCAAAGCGCAAGAACAATTACAAATGAGGTTGTTAAGCACAAGAACAAGTGTAAATGATGTTGCTAAGCACAAGAACAAGGGCAAAAGAGGTGAAGCATATGAACAACGACAATTAAGGTTGTTAAGCACACGAACAAGGGCAAATTAGGTTCCTAAGCACAGGAAGAAATGCAAATGAGGTTCATAAGCACAAGGTGAAGAGCAAAAGAAGTTGTTAAGCAACACAAACAACGCCAATTGACGTTCTTAAGCTTACAATTAAAGGCAAATGAGATTCCTCAGGACAAGAACAAATGTAAATGAGGTTCATGAGCACAAGATCAAGGGAAAATTATGTTGCGTGGTGCAAGAACAACGACAAATGAAGTTGTTAAGCACAAGAACAAGTGTAAATGATGTTGCTAAGCACAAGAACAAGGGCAAAAGAGGTGAAGCATATGAACAACGACAATTAAGGTTGTTAAGCACACGAACTAGGGCAAATTAGGTTCCTAAGCACAGGAAGAAATGCAAATGAGGTTCATAAGCACAAGGTGAAGGGCAAAAGAAGTTGTTAAGCAACACAAACAACACCAATTGACGTTGTTAAGCTTACAATTAAAGGCAAATGAGATTCCTCAGGACAAGAACAAATGTAAATGAGGTTCATGAGCACAAGATCAAGGGAAAATTATGTTGCATGGTGCAAGAACAACGACAAATGAAGTTGTTAAGCACATGAACAAGTGTAAATGATGTTGCAAAGCACAAGAACAATGGTAAAAGAGGTTAAGAAGAGTATGAACAATGACAATTGAGGTTGTTAAGCACACGAACAATGGCAAATTAGTTTGATAAGCACAAGATCAAGGGCAAAACAGGTTGTTAAGCACACGAACAACGCTAATTAAGGTTGTTAAGCACACAAACAATGTGAAATGAGGTTCCTAAGAACGAGCACAAATGCAAATGAGGTTCATAAGCACAAGATCAAGGGCAAATTATGTTGGAAAGCGCAAGAACAACGACAAATGAGGTTGTTAAGCATAGGAACAAGTGTAAATGATGTTGCTAAGCACAAGAACAAGGGCAAAACAGGTTAAGAAGCATATTAACAACGACAATTAAGTTGGTTAACCACAGGAACAAGGGCAAATTAGGTTCCTAAGCACAAGAATAAATGCAAATGAGGTTCATCAGCACAAGATCACGGTCCAAAAAGGATGTTAAACTCATGAACAACGCCAATTGAGGTTGTTAAGTATACGAACAAGGGCAAATCAGGTTCATAAGCACAAGATCAAGGGCAAAAGAGGGTGTAAAGCACACGAACAACGCCACTTGAGGTTGTTAAGCACACAAACAAGGGCAAATGAGGTTTCTTAGCAAAAGAACAAATGCAAATATAGTTCATAAGCAAAAGATCAAGGGCAATAGAAGTTGTTAAGCACACAAACAACGCCAATTGAGGTTGTTAAGCATACAATTAAAGGCAAATGAGGCTCATTGACCCAAGAACAAATGCAAATGAGTTTCATGAGCAAAGAATCAAGGGCAAATTATGTTGCAAAGTACAAGAACAATGACAAATGAGGTTGTTAAGCACAAGAACAAGGGTAAAAGAGGTTAAGAAGCATGTGAACAACGACAATTGAGGTTGTTAAGCACCCGAACATGGGGAAATTAGGTTCCTATGGACAAGAACAAATGCAAATGAGGTTCATAAGCACAAGATCAAGGTCTAGAGAGGTTGTTAAGCACACGAACAATGCCAATTGAGGTTGTTAAGCATGCAATCAAGGGCATATGAGGTTCCTAAGCACAAGAAATAAATGCAAATGAGGTTCATAAGCACAAGATCAATGGCAAAAGAGGTTGTTAAGCACACGAACAATGACAGTTGAGGTTGTTAAGCACAAGAACAAGGGCGAAAGAGGTTAAGAAGCATATGAACAACGACAATTGAGGTTGTTAAGCACACGAACAAGGGCAAATTAGGTTCCAAAGCACAAAAAGCAATGCAAATGAGATTCTTAAGCACAAGATCGAGGGCAAAAGAGGTTAAGAAGCATAGGAACAACTACAATTGAGGTTGTTAAGCACACGAACAAGGGCCAATGAGGTTCATAAGCACAACATCAAGGGCCAAAGAGGTTGTTCAGCACACGAACAACGCCACCTGAGGTTGTTAAGCACACAAAACGAGGGCAAATGAGGTTCTTAAGCACAAGAACATGGGCAAAAGAAGTTATGAAGCATATGAACAACGACAATTAAGGTTTTAAGCACAGGAACATGGGCAAATTAGGTTCCTAAGGACAAGAACAAATGCAAATGAGGTTCGTAAGCACAAGATCAATGGCAAATTAGGTTGCAAATCGGAAGAACAACGACAAATAAGGTTGTTAAGCACAAGAACAAGGGCAAAAGAGGTTATGAAGCACACGGATAACGCCAATTGATGTTGTTAAGCACACAAACAATGGCAAATCAGGATCCTAAGCACAAGAACAAATGCAAATATGGTTCATAAGCACAAGATCAAGGGCAAATTATGTTGCAAAGACGACAAATGAGGTTGTTAAGCACATGAACAAGTGTAAATTATGTTGCTAAGCACAAGAAGAAGGGGAAAATAGGTTAGCAAGCATATGAACAACGACAATTGATGTTGTTAAGCACACAAAGATGGGCAAATGAGGTTCATCAGCACATAATCAAGAGCAAAAGAGGTTGTTAAGCACACGAACGACGCCAATTGAGGTTATTAAGGATACAATTAAAGGCAAATGAGGTTCCTCAGCACAAGAACAAATGCAAATGAGGTTCATGAGCAAATGATCAAGGGCAAATTATGTTGGAAAGTGCAAGAACAACGACAAATGAGGTTGCTAAGCACATGAACAAGTGTAAATGATGTTGCTAAGCACAAGAACAAGGGTAAAAGAGGTTAAGAAGCATGTGAGCAACGACAATTGAGGTTGTTGAGGTTGTTAAGCACACCAACAAGTGCAAATGACGTTCATAAGCATAAGATCAAGGGCAAAAGAGGTTGTTAAGCACACGAACAAAGCCAATTGAGATTGTTAAGCACACAAACAAGGGCAAATGAGGTTCCTAAGCACAAGAACAAATGCAAATGTGGTGCATAAGCAAAAGATCAAGGGCAATAGAGGTTGTTAAGCACACAAACAACCCCAATTGAGGTTGTCAAGCATACAATTAAAGGCAAATGAGATTCCTCGGCACAAGAACAAATGCAAATGAGGTTCATGAGCAAAGGATCAAGCGCAAATTATGTTGCAAAGTGCAAGAACACCGACAAATGAGGTTGTCAAGCACATGAACAAGTGTAAATGATGTTGCTAAGCACAAGAACAAGGGTAAAAGAGGTTAGGAAGCATATGATCAACCACAATTGAGGTTGTTAAGCACACGAACAAGGGCAAATGAGCTTCATAAGCACAAGATCAAGGGCAAAAGAGGTTGTTAAGCACACGAACAACGTCAATTGAGATTGTTAAGCACACAAACAATGGCAAATGAGGTTCCTCACCAAAAGAACAAATGCAAATGAGGTTCATAAGCACAGGATAAAGGGCAAATTATGAAAGCGCAACGACAAATGGGATTTTGAAGCACAAGAACAATTGTAAATGATGTTGCTGAGTACAAGAACAAGAGCAAAAGAGGTTAAGAAGCTTATGAACAACGATAATTTAAGTTGTGAAGCACACGAACAAGGGCAAATTAGGTTCCTAAGCACAATAAGCAATGCAAATGAGGTCCGTAAGCTCAAGATCAAGGGCAAAAGAGGTTAAGAAGTATATGAATAACGACAATTGAGGTTGGCACACCAACAAGGGCAAAATTAGGTTCTTAACCACAAGAAGCAATGCAAATGAGCTTCGTAAGCACAAGATCAAGGGCAAATAATGTTGCAAAGTGCAAAAACAACGACAAATGAGGTTGTTAAGCACATGAACAAGTGTAAACGATGTTGCTAAGCACAAGAACAAGTGTAAAAGAGGTTATGAAACAAAAAAACGGCGACAATTGTGGTTGTTAAGCACATGAACAAGTGTAAAAGAGGTTATGAAACAAAAAAACGGCGACAATTGTGGTTGTTAAGCACACCAACAAGGGCAATTGAGGTTCCTATGGATAATAATAAATGCAAATGAGGTTCATAAGCACAAGATTAAGGGCGAAAGAGGTTGTTAAGCACACGAACAACGCCAATTGAGGTTGTTAAGCATACAAACAATGGGAAATAATGTTCCTGAGCACAAGAACAAATGCAAATCAGGTTCCTAACGACAAGATAAAGGACAAATTATGTTGCAAAGCGGAAGAACAACAACAAATGAGGTTGCTAAGTACAAGAACAAGGGCAAAAGAGGTTGTAAAGCAATCAAAAAATGACAAATGAGGTTCCTAAGCACAATAATAAATGCAAATGAGGTTCATTAGCGGAAGATCAATGGTAAAAGAGGTTGTTAAGCACACGAACAACGCCAATTGAGGTTGTGGCACACGAACAATGGGAAATAATGTTCATAAGCACAAGATCAAGGGCAAATGATGTTGCAAAGCGCAAGAACGAGGACAAATGAGGTTGTTATGCACTTGAACAAGTGTAAATGATGTTGCTAAGTACAAGAACAAGGGCAAAAGAGCTTGTAAAGCAATCAAACAAGGGCAAATGAGGTTCCTAAGCACAATAATAAATGCAAATGAGGTTCATAAGCAGAAGATCAAGGGAAAAAGAGTTTGTTAACCACACGAACATGGGCAAATGAGGTTCATCAGCACAAGATCAAGGGCAAAATAGGTTGTTATGCACACGAACAACGCCACTTGAGGTTGTTAAGCACACAAACAAGGGCAAATGAGGTCCCTCAGCACAAGAACAAATGCAAATGTTATTCACAAGCAAAAGATCAAGGGCAAAAGATGTTGTTAAGCACACGAACAACGCCAATTGAGGTTGTTAAGCTTACAATTAAAGGCAATTGAGGTTCCTCAGGACAAGAACAAATGCAAATGAGGTTCATGAGCACACGATCAAGGGCAAATAATGTTGCAAAGTGCAAGAACAAGGACAAATGAGGTTGTTAAGCACATGAACAAGTGTAAATGATGTTGCTAGGGACAAGAACAAGAACAAATGAGGTTGTTAAGCACATGAACAAGTGTAAATGTTGTTGCTAAGTACAAGAACGAGGGCAAAAGAGCTTGTAAAGAAATCAAACAAGGGCAAATGAGGTAACCACAATAACAAATGCAAATGAGGTTCATAAACAGAAGATCAAGGGCAAAATAGGTTGTTAACCACACGAACAATGCCACTTGAGGTTGTTAACCACACAAACAACAGCAAATGACGTTCCTAAGCACCAGAACAAATGCAAATGTGGTTTATAAGCAAAAAGATCAATGGCAAAAGAGGTTGTTAGGCACGCGAACAATGCCAATTGAGGTTGGGAAGCATACAATTAAAGGCAAATGAGGTTCCTGAGCACAAGAACAAATGCAAATGAGGTTCATGAGCAATGGATCAAGGGAAAATTATGTTGCATAGTGCAAGAACAACGACAAATGAGGTTGTTAAGCACATGAACCAGTGTAAATGATGTTGCTAAGAACAAGAATAAGGGTAAAAGAGGTTAAGAAGCATGTGAACAATGACAATTGAGGTTGTTAAGCACAGGAACAAGTGCAAATGAGGTTCATAAGCACAAGATCATGGGCAAAAGAGGTTGTTAAGCACACGAACAACGCCAATTGAGATTGTTAAGCACACAAACAAGGGCAAATGAGGTTCTTACCCACAAGAACAAATGCAAATGAGGTTCATATACACAAGATCAAGGGCAAATTATGTTGCAAAGCGCAAGAACAATGACAAATGTGGTTGTTACGCACAAGAACAATTGTAAATGATGTTGCTAAGCACAAGAACAAGGGCAAAAGAGGTGAAGCATATGAACAACGACAATTAAGGTTGTTAAGCACACGAACAAGGGCAAATTAGGTTCCTAAGCATAGGAAGAAATGCAAATGAGGTTCGTAAGCACAAGATGAAGGGCAAAAGAAGCTGTTAAGCACACAAACAATGCCAATTGACGTTGTTAAGCTTAAAATTACAAATGAGGTTGTTACGCACAAGAACAATTGTAAATGATATTGCTAAGCGCAAGAACAAGGGCAAAAGAGGTTATGAAGCATATGAACAACGACAATTAAGGTTTTTAAGCACAGGAACAAGGGCAAATTAGGTTCCTAAGGACAACAACAAATGCAAATGATATTCGTAAGCACAAAATCAAAGTCTCAAGAAGTTGTTAAGCACACGAACAACACCAATTGAGGTTGTTAAGCATACAATAAAGGGCAAATGAGGTTCCTAAGCACAAGAAAAAATGCAAATGAGGCTGATAAGCACAAGATCAATGGCAAATTAGGTTGCAAATCGGAAGAACAACGACCAATGAGGTTGTTAAGCACAAGAACAAGGGCAAAAGAGGTTAAGAAGCACATGAACAACGCCAATTGAGGTTGTTAAGCACACAAACAATGGCAAATGAGGTTCCTAAGCACAAGAAAAAAATGCAAATGAGGTTCATAAGCACAAGATCAAGGGAAAATTATGTTGCAAAGCGCAAGAACAACGACAAATGAGGTCGTTAAGCACATGAACAAGTGTACATGATGTTGCTAAACACAAGAAGAAAGGCAAAAGAGGTTACGAAGCTTATGAACAACGACAATTGATGTTGTTAAGCACACAAAGAAGGGCAAATGAGGTTCCTAAGCACAATAATAAATGCAAATGAAGTTCATCAGCACAAGATCAAGGGCAAATTATGTTGCAAAGCGCAAGAACAACGACAAATGAGGTTGTTAAGCACAAGAACAAGTGTAAATGATGTTGCTAAGCACAACAAGGGCAAATGAGGTTAAGAAGCATATGAACAATGACAATTAAGGTGTTTGACCACAGGAACAAGGGCAAATTAGGTTCCTAAGCACAAGAAAAAATGCAAATGAGGTTCATAAGCAGAAGATCAAGGTCTAAATGTAAGATTTATTGTTTGGGTCTAATCAAATGATTTGATCAAGATACCAAACAAAATGGGCCGATTTGTTTGTGCATAATTTGGATAGGATATTAATATTATATTGAAAAGGTATTCATCAGCCAAATATTACAGGATATGGTTGATGTATATCAAATATATTGATTGATATTGACAGCAGCAAATATAAATGATTTGTATAATTGAATAGAAAAGAAAAATATTTTATGCATATTTGATTGGTTACCAAAATTGCACAAACAAATATCTTTGAGAAAATATATCATATATTATGTAGAATTTTTGACATAAATTATAAGATCTCTCAAAGATACATTTTCACTAGTATAAAGGCGTTGGGTCTCCAAGCAATCCTGCAAGAAAATTTTTATGGCACATGTGTTGTGCATAGCCACCTTATTCTCCCTCCATTAAAGAATAATACTCTTGAGCTCCGTTCGTGACTCGGGAGAGAAGAAAGGCACCAGGGCTTGCTTGGAAGGACTCGAGAGCTTACCAATCAAGCACCATCTCAAGTCAACTCGGATCAAGTGAAGTTTGCAAGTGAGATTGCAAAGCATGGATCCAAGTAAGTAACTAATGTTTCCGCTGTGTATTTTAATTCTTTTTCTTGCGCGGAGTTTTGATTTATGGAATTGCAATTGCTAGTTAATTTAGGATAAAGGCTGTCAGATCTGATTGTGGTGGTGAATACTACGGCAGATATGATGGATCAGAAGAACAATGTCCAGGACCCTTCGCAAAATACTTAAAGAAATGCGGAATTGTACCACAGTATACATTGCCAGGTTCACCTACAATGAATGGTGTTGCTGAAAGGTGCAATCGCACTCTCAAAGACATGGTGAGAAGTATGATTACTCGTACGACTCTACCTGAGAATTTGTGGGGAGAAGCCTTAAAGACTGTAGCTTATATTATAAACAGAGTTCCAACTAAAGCAACTAACAAAACCCCATATGAGATTTGGTTTGGACATAAGCCCAACCGAAGTCACATCAGGATTTGGGGATGTCCAGCAGAGGCTAGACCTTACAAGCCGATAGAAAAGAAACTGGATGAAAGAACAGTTAGTTGTTATTTTATTGGATATCCTGAAAGATCCAGAGGGTACAAATTTTATAATCCAACAGAACACACAATTTTCGAGTCCGGTAATGCGAAATTTTTTTAGGATAATGAGTTTGTGGGGAGAGATATGACCTTGGATAACATTTTCGAGGAAGAAAGGGATAGTGATTACTCCTCGGGCCTCCGTCCAGGTTTAGTCACTATTCCTGATGATACTTCAGGCCTCCGTCCGGACTATATCACTATTCCAGTACCGGTAAGCCTTGAAAATGCATCTCATGTCAATAGGCAAACTACACTCCCTACTCAAATTCTGCAGGATAACATGAATACAAATGGACCCGAATCAAACCCAAATAATGACGTTGTTATGAACGATGTTAATGGCCCTGAGCCTGTGGGAGATCCGGAAGTTGGTAATGATGTTCACGAACCTGTTCCTCATGAAATAATAGAACCAGTAAGAAGATCTACTAGAGAGAAAAGATCTACACAATCGAAGGATTATGCATATCTTCAAGAACATGAGTTTGACATTGGCATGTTTGAAAATGATCCTGTTAATATCAAACAAGCTGTGCGGAAAGCTCTAACTCTCAAATGTGGATTAATGCCATGAATGAAGAGATGAAATCTATGTATAACAATGACGTTTGGGATATCACTCTGTTGCCTAAAGGCAAGAAACCCGTTGGTTGCAAATGGATATTTAAAACCAAACAGAATTCTAAAGGCAATGTTGAAAAATACAAGGCACGTCTTGTCGCAAAAGGTTTCACACAGAAATAATGCATTGACTACACGGAAACTTTCTCTCCAGTTTCTTCAAAAGATTCCTTGAGAATTATACTGGTACTAGTAGCGCATTACAACCTTGAACTCCATCAAATGGATGTAAAGACAGCGTTTCTAAATGGAGACATTAATGAAACAATTTATATGAGGCAACCAGAAAACTTTGCTATCGGTGATCCAAAGTCCATGGTTTGCCAACTAAAGAAATCCATTTAAGGGCTCAAACAGGCATCTCGACAGTGGTACTTAAAATTTCATAACATAGTTAGTTCATTTGATTTCGAATCTAACTTAGTTGATGAATGTATATACCTTAAGTTCTGTGGGAGTAAATTTATATTTATGGTCTTATATGTCGATGACATTCTACTTGCAAGTAACGATAAAGACATGTTGCATCAAACCAAGAACTTTCTATTTAGAAACTTCGAGATGAAAGATCTTGGTGATGTCTCATTTGTTTTAGAGATAGAAATACTGAAGAACAGATTCGAAGGTATTTTGAGACTATCCCAAAGAAATTATATCGATAAAATCTTGAGTAGGTATGGCATGAAAGACTGTAAAGCAGGAGATACCCCTGTTTCGAAAGGAGACAAATTCAGTCAAGATCAATGTCCCAAAACTGATCCAGAAAAGGAAGTCATGAAAGACATTCCCTACGCATCCGTTGTAGGCAGTCTCATGTATGCTCAAGTGTGCACGAGACCAGACATAGCCTTCATCACTGGAATGCTAGGGCGATACTTAAGCAACCCAGGTATGGAACACTGGAAGGCAGCCAAGAGAGTACTCTGATACCTAAAGCAAACCAAAAATTTTATGCTCACATATCGGAGGTCGGAGAAGCTAGAGGTCATAGCATATACCGACTCTGATTTCGCAGGATGCATGGATAGCATGAAGTCAACACTAGGATACATCTTCATGATGGTAGGCGGTGCTGTGTCGTGGAAAAGTGCTAAACAGACATTGACAGCACCTTCCACAATGGCAGCCGAGTTTATTGCATGCTACGAAGCCTCGAACCATGGAGTATGGCTCAAGAATTTTGTCACTGGGCTGAAAGTTGTTCCTTCTATCAAGAAGCCGTTGAAACTGCTGTGTGACAACAATTCAGTTGTAGTCTATGCAAACAACAACAGAAGATCTACTAAGTCCAAGTACATAGACAACAAGTTTCTGGCTGTAAAAGAAAGAGTACAAAACAATGAGTTGGAAATAGAACATATAGGTACAGACTCCATGATAGAAGATCCCCTTACAAAAGGACTACCGCCTAAGAAGTTTCATGAGCATGTTGCTCATATGGGTGTAGTGCCTGTTTAGGATAGTTAAGGAAAATGTAGGAGTCTGATTTTATTTTAAAGTTCCATGCAATGTAATTTGTAACAAGTTTTGATATATGCAAATTATGTTTTGAGTCTCAATTAGTTTCTCTCTTTAAAGTTTTGACCTCACTAAAGTAAAGAATAAAGGTGACCCATTCGGAAATAGGCATGTATAATCACACCTTCGTGTAATTTCTGAACTATATGACCAAAACTAATTCATGTCATCTAATTATATTTGGCATTGTGATTTCTATCGATAAAGTCACGAACTAAATGTGACAACTGTCGTTTAAGTCCCTTGTTGGTATGATTAGTGGACCGAATTGTTTGAGAAAGTACAAAAAGAAAGACAGAAAAGTTAAAGTAATCTGCGCAGATTCAGATATATGTAATCAAAAGAACCACACTTGTCCGTGTGGGAGATTGTTCGAATTGAGATGTCAATTCCAATTAATTAAGTTTGGACTACGTGTTATATGATTAATATATCACATACTGTCAATAATATTATGAGGAATAATATAAGATATGCCTAAATGTGATTGACTGAAATAATGACATAGGACATAATTTCGCTAAGTTTTGGGGCACGAATGCATATAGAACATAATGTAAATTAATTATAATTGTTGATGGACCAATTATAATTAATTCAACTAATACTAGTGATAAATGTAAGAATTATTGTATGGGTCTAATCAATTGATTTGATCAAGATACCAAACAAAATGGGCCGATTTGTTTGTGCATAATTTGGATAGGATATTAATATTATATTGAAAAGGTATTCATCAGCCAAATATTACACGGATATGGTTGATGTATATCAAATATATTGATTGATATTGACGGCAGCAAATATAATTGATTCGTATAATTGAATAGAAAAGGAAAATATGTTATGCATATTTGATTGGTTACCAAAATTGCACAAACAAATATCTTTGAGAAAATATGTCATATATTCTGTAGAATTTTTGACATAAATTATAAGATCTCTCAAAGATACATTTTCACTAGTATAAAAAGCGCTGGGTCTCCAAGCAATCATGCAAGAAAATTTTTAGGGCACATGTGTTGTGCATAGCCACCTTATTCTCTCTCCATTAGAGAATAATACTCTTGAGCTCCGTTCGTGACTCGGGAGAGAAGAAAGGCACCAGGGCTTGTTTGGAAGGACTCGAGAGCGTACCAATCAAGCACCATCTCAAGTCAACTCGGATCAAGTGAAGTTTGCAAGTGAGATTGCAAAGCATGGATCCAAGTAAGTAACTAATGTTTCCGCTGTGTATTTTAATTCTTTTTTTTGCGCGAAGTTTTGATTTATGGAATTGCAATTGCTAGTTAATTTAGGAATTCGGTATTTGGCTCTTTAGCCTAAATTGAAATTGCACCCCTAACATGTTAAGCTTACAATCAAGGGCAAATGTGGTTCCTACGCACAAGAAAAAAAATGCAAATGAGCTAAGCACAAGATCAAGGGCAAAAGAGGTTCTTAAGCACACGAACAACGCCAGTTGAGGTTGTTAAGCACAAGAACAAGGGCAAAAGATGTTAAGAAGCATACGAACAACGACAATTAAGGTTGTTAAGCACACGAACAAGGGCAAATTAGGTTCCTAAGCACAAGAAGAAATGCAAATGAGGTTCGTAAGCACAATATCAAGGGCAAATGAGGTTAAGAAGCATATGGATAATGACTATTGAGGTTGTTAAGCACACAAAAAGGGCAAATTAGGTTCTTAAGCACAAGAACAAATGCAAATGAAGTTCGTAAGCACAAGATCAAGGGCAAAAGAGGTTAAGAAGCATATGAACAACTATAATTGAGGTTGTTAAGCACACGAACAAGTGCAAATGAGGTTCATAAGCACAAGATCAAGAACAAAAGAGGATGTTAAACACACGAACAACGCCACTTGAGCTTGTTAAGCACACAAACAAGGGCAATTGAGGTTCCTAAGGATAACAATAAATGCAAATGAGATTCATAAGCACAAGATCAAAGGCAAAAGAGGTTGTTAAGCACACAAACAACGCCAATTGAGGTTGTTAAGCATACAAACAATGAGAAATGAGGTTCCTAAGCACAAGAACAAATACAAGTGAGGTTCACAACCACAAGATGAAGAGCAAATTATGTTGCAAAGCGCAAGAACAACGATAAATGAGGTTGTTAAGCACATGAACAAGTGTAAATGATGTTGCTAAGTATAAGAATAAGGGAAAAAGATGTTGTAAAGCAATCAAACAAGGGCAAATGAGGTTCCTAAGCACAAAATAAATGCAAATAAGGTTCATAAGCGACGCCAATTGAGGTTGTTAAGCACACAAACAATGGGAAATGAGGTTCCTAAGCACAAGAACTTCATAAGCACAAGATCAAGGGCAAATTATGTTGCAAAGGGCAAGAACAATGACAAATGAGGTTGTTAAGTACAAGAACAGGGTAAATGATGTCGCTAAGCGCAAGAACAAGGGCAAAAGAGGTTAAGAAGCATATGAACAATGACAATTATTGTTGTTACGCACAGGAACAAGGGCAAATTAGGTTCCTAAGGAACAAGAACAAATGCAAATGAGGTTCGTAAGCACAAGATGAAAGTCTAAAGAGGTTGTTAAGCACAAGATCAAAGTCCAAAGAGGTTGTTAAAGCACAAGAACAACGCCAATTGAGTTTGTTAAGCACATGAACAAGTATAAATGATGTTGCTAAGTACAAGAACAAGGGCAAAAGAGGGTGAAAAGCAATCAAACAAGGGCAAATGAGGTTCCTAAGAGCAATAATAAATGCAAATAAGGTTGATAAGCAGAAGATCAAGGGCACAAGAGGTTGTTAAGCACACGAACAACGCCACTTGAGTTTGTTAATCACATAAACAAGGACAAATGAGGTTTCTAAGCACCAAAACAAATGAAAATGTCATTCATAAGCAAAAGATCAAGGGCAAAAGAGGTTGTTAAGCATACAATTAAAGGCAAATGAGGTTCCCCAGCACAAGGACAAATGCAAATGAATTTCACGAGCAAAGGATCAAGGGCAAATTATGTTGCAAAGTGTAAGAACAACGACAAATGAGGTTGTTAAGCACATGGACAAGTGTAAATGATGTTGCTAAGCACAAGAACAAGGGTCAAAGAGTTTAAGAAGCATGTGAACAATGACAATTGAGGTTGTTAAGCACAAAAACAAGTGCAAATGAGGTTAATAAGCACAAGATCAAGGACAAAAGAGGTTGTTAAGCACACGAACAACGCCAATTGAGATTGTTAAGCACACAAACAAGGGCAAATAAGGTTCCTAAGCACAAGAACAAATGCAAATGAGGTTCATATGCACAAGATCAAGGGCAAATTATGTTGCAAAGTGAAAAAAACAACGACAATGACATTGTTAAGCACAAGAACAAGTATAAATGATGTTGCTAAGCACAAGAACTAGGTCAAAAGAGGTGAAGCATAAACAACGACAATTACTGTTGTGAAGCACACAAATAAGGGCAAATTAGGTTCCTAAGCACACGAAGAAATGCAAATTAGGTTCGTAAGCACAAGATCAAGGGCCAAACCGGTTGTTAAGCACACGAACAACGTCAATTGAGTTTGTTAAGCATACAATTAAAGGCAAATGAGATTCCTCAGCACAAGATTAAATGCAAATCAGGTTCATGAGCACAAGAGCAAGGAAAAATTATGTTACATGGTGCAAGAACAACGACAAATGAGGTTGTTAATCACATGAACAAGTGTAAATGATGTTGCTAAGTACAAGAACAACGGTAAAAGAGGTTAAGAAGCATATGGACAACGACAATTGTGGTTGTTAAGCACACGAACAAGGGCAAATAAGGTTCATAAGCACAAGATCAAGGGCAAAAGAGGTTGTTAAGCACACGAACAACGTCAATTGAGATTGGTAAGCAAAAAAATAAGGGCAAATGAGGTTCCTAAGCACAAGAAAAAATGCAAATAAGGTTCATAAGCACAAGATCAATGGCAAATTAGGTTGCAAATCAGAAGAACAACGACAAATGAGGTTCCTAAGCACAAGAAAAAATGCAAATAAGGTTCATAAGCACAAGATCAATGGCAAATTAGGTTGCAAATCAGAAGAACAACGACAAATGAGGTTGTTAAGCACAACAACAAGGGCACAAGAGGTTAAGAAGCACACGAACAACGCCAATTGAGGTTGTTAAGCACACAAACAATGGAAAATGAGGTTCCTAAGCACAAGAACAAATGCAAATGAGGTTCATAAGCAAAAGATCAAAGGCAAATTATGTTGCAAAGCGCAAGAACAACGACAAATGAGGTTGTTAAGCACATGAACAAGTGTAAATTATGTTGCTAAGCACAAGAAGAAGGGCAAAAGAGGTTAAGAATCATATGAACAACAACAATTGATGTTGCACACAAAGAAGGGCAAATGAGGTTCCTAAGCACAATAATAAATGCAAATGAGGTTCATAAGCACAATATCAAGGGAAAAAGAGGCTGTTAGGCACACGAACAACGCCAATTGAGGTCATTAAGCACACAAACAATGGGAAATGAGGTTCCTAAGCACGAGAACAAATGCAAATAAAGTTCATAAGTACAAGATCAATGGCAAAAGAGGAAGCACACGAACAACGCTAATTGAGGTTGTTAAGATACAATTAAAGGCAAATGAGGTTCATCAGGACAAGAAGAAGTGAAAATGAGGTTCATGAACACAAGATCAAAGGCAAATTATGTTGCAAAGTGCAAGAATAACGGCAATTGAGATTGTTAAGCACATGAACAAGTGTAAATGATGTTGCTAAGCACAACAACGGGTAAAAGAGGTTAAGAAGCATATGAACAACAACAATTGAGGTAGTTAAGCACACGATCAAGGGAAAATGAGGTTCATAAGCACAAGATCAAGGGCAAAAGAGGTTGTTAAGCATACGAACAGTGCCAATTGAGATTGTTAAGCACACAAACAAGGGCAAATGAGGTTCATAAACAGAAGATCAAGGGCAAATTATGTTGCAAAGTGCAAGAACAACGACAAATTAGGTTGTTAAGAACATGAACAAGTGTAAATTATGTTGCTAAGCACAAGAAGAAGGGCAAAAGAGGTTAAGAAGTATATGAACAACGACAATTGATGTTGTTAAGCACACGAAGAAGGGCAAATGAGGTTCCTAAGCACAATAATAAATGCAAATGAGGTTCATAAGCACAAGATCAAGGAAAAAAGAGGTTGTTAGGCACATGAACAACGCCAATTGAGGTCATTAAGCACACAAACAATAGGAAATGAGGTTCCTAAGCACGAGAACAAATGCAAATGAAGTTCATAAGTACAAGATCATGGGCAAAAGAGGAAGCACACGAACAACGCTAATTGAGGTTGTTAAGATACAATTAAAGGCAAATGAGGTTCCTCAGCACAAGAAGAAGTGCACAAGATCAAAGACAAATTATGTTGCAAGTGCAAGAACAACGGCAATTGAGGTTGTTAAGCACATGAACAAGTGTAAATGATGTTGCTAAGCACAACAACAAGGGTAAAAGATGTTAAGAAGCATATGAACAACAACAATTGAGGTAGTTAAGCACACGATCAAGGGAAAATGAGGTTCATAAGCACAAGATCAAGGGCAAAAGAGGTTGTTAAGCATACGAACAGTGCCAATTGAGATTGTTAAGCACACAAACCAAATCAGGTTCATAAGCACAAGAACAAATGCAAATGAGGTTCATAAGCACAAGATCAAGGGCAAATTATGTTGCACAGCACAAGAACAACGACAAATGAGGTTGTTAAGAACATGAACAAGTATAAATGATGTTGCTAACCACAAGCACAAGGGCAAAAGAGGTCAAGAAGCATATGAACAACGACAATTGAGGTTGTTAAGCACACGAACAAGGGAAAATGAGGTTAATAAGCACAAGATCAAGGGCAAAAGAGGTTGTTAAGCACACGAACAATGGCAAATGAGGTTCATAAGCACAAGAACAAATGCAAATGTGGTTCATAAACCGAAGATCAAGGGCAAATTATGTTGCAAAGCGCAAGAACAACAACAAATTAAGTTGTTAAGCACATGGACAAGTGTAAATTATGTTGCTAAGCACAAGAAGAAGGGCAAAAGAGGGTAAAAAATATATGAACAACGACAAATGATGTTGTTAAGCACACGAAGAAGGGCAAATGAGGTTCCTAAGCACAATAATAAATGCAAATAAGGTTCATAAGCACAAGATCAAGGGAAAAAGAGGTTGTTAGGCACACGAACAACGCCAATTGAGGTCGTTAAGCACACAAACAATGGGAAATGAGGTTCCTCAGCACGAGAACAAATGCAAATGAAGTTCATAAGTACAAAATCAAGGACAAAAGAGATTGTTAAGCACACGAACAATGCTAATTGAGGTTGTTAAGCATACAACTAAAGGCAAATGAGGTTCCTCAGCACAAGAACAAGTGCAAATGAGCTTCATGAGCACAAGATCAAAGACAAATTATGTTGCAAAGTGCAAGAATAATGACAAAAGAGGTTGTTAAGCACACAAACAATGGGAAATGAGGTTC
The DNA here is from genome assembly GCA_024447775.1 of Carex cristatella. Classification (NCBI taxonomy): domain Eukaryota; kingdom Viridiplantae; phylum Streptophyta; class Magnoliopsida; order Poales; family Cyperaceae; genus Carex; species Carex cristatella. The sequence continues at coordinate 3,593,211 of JAJHPF010000008.1, read as the reverse complement.
CTAAGCACAAGAACAAATGCAAATGATGTTCATAAGCACAAGATCAAGGGCAAATTATGTTGCAAAGCCCAAGAACAACGACAAATGAGGTTGTTAACAACAAGAACAAGGGTAAATGATGTTGCTAAGCACACGAACAAGAGCAAAAGAGGTTAAGAAGCATATAAACAACGACAATTGAGGTTGTTAAGCATACGAACAAGGGCAAATTAGGTTCCTAAGCACTAACAAATGCAAATGAGGTTCATAAGCACAAGATCAAGGGCAAAAAAGATTGTTAAGCACACGAACAACGCCTATTGAGGTTGTTAGGCATACAATCAAGGGTAAATGAGGTTCCTAAGCACAAGAACAAATGTAAATGGGGTTCATAAGCACAAGATCAAGGGCAAAAGAGGTTGTTAAGCACACGAACAACGCCAATTGAGGTTGTTAAGCATATAATCAAGGGCAAATGAGGCTCCTAAGAAAAAGAACAAATGCAATTGAGGTTCATAAGCACAAGATCAAGGGCAGATTATGTTGCAAAGGATAAGAACAACGACAAATGAGATTGTGAACCACCTGAACAAGTGTAAATGATGTTGCTAAGCACAAGAAGAAGGACAAAAGAGGTCAAGAAGCATATGAACAGCGACAATTGAGATTGTTATGCACACGAACAAATGCAAATTGTTCGCTCGAAAGCGTGTAAGCTTTTAAATACCTAGACACCTAAAATCTGTGCAAGCGTACAACTGAAGTTGGGTATAGAAGGGTTTCGTATCCACAGGGACGATAAGAAAATAACTAGACTCTACTTGAATCTACTAAAATTCTAGAAGTGAAGAAAGGTTGAATTAGTGGTTGTTTCTATTAAACTACGGATCAATAACGATATAAAAAACAGTAAAGAAAGATTAAAAGTTGATTTCAAGTAATAAAAAGGTGTTTCCAGGGTTTCAGATTTCATTTCTGTTTTAGCCCCGAGTTATACGGTCCGTATGGACCACCGAGTTAATGCTGCAGTCACTGTTTCTGTGTTGATACTAATGTCTAGGGTTTCTATCGACCAGATCTAAGTTCCTTACCTCAACTGTCGCAATTTTGGCTTAAAATCCGATCACCGGACTCAACTACTCCCCTCTTAGATGCCTTAAACCTCAACTTTCGTTTTTTGGCCTAATTTATCTAAGTTACTTGTTGGTTTACTAAAAGTATCCAAGGACTTTCGCCTCAAGGAAAGTTTCACCTTTCGGGTACTCCTTGGTTTCACCTTTCGGGTCACAAACCTACTTCATATACTTTATTCGGTTTGATTGAATATCATAGACTTGGCTCCTAACAATTAGACGTGCACATTCATCTAACGGGATGACTAATCAAATTCAAGCAATCACAAACAAAGCAATCAAAAATACTACTCAATCAAAGTAAAAACACAATATTCAACACATAATCCAAGTAACATGCAAGCAAAACTAAATTAGAAACTACATCTTAACCCTAGAAACTGTAAATTTAGCTACTCATGTTCTCAAAATAACACAAATCAAGAATAATAAAAGAGTTCATGGCAAAACTATAGAAGAAATCCGAAGAATCCGTTGTAGAACTTCTCTTCTTCTTCTCCAAGTTGAAACATTGTCTCCCAAGCACCAAGAATGAGTTAGAATGAGAATAGATGCCCTCTCAGATCTGGAATATCTGCCTTACTGCTCGAAATTGCGTATTGAAAGCCTTCCTTTTCGGCCTCCCCAGCTGTCTCTGTTTCCAATTCTAGCCTGGGTTTCCGAAATAGCTTGTACGGTCCGTACAGAATCTTATACGGACAGTATACTTGTCCTTTCCTTGGAGAATTGTTGCCTCTTGTTGTGGAACCTTCTGTGTGGTTGGGCTGATTTTGTACGGACCGTATGGAGAGTAGTCAGATCCAGAATTTCGTTTGTTTCCTGCAAAATAAGAAACAAAACATAGCAGTACCACATTCTAATGATATTTAAATGAAAAATCCACATTTTTAGGCTTTAAGGCACAAGTTTCGGTGTAAATTGGGGTCACAATCTAGGCAAAATAGAGAGACATCACAAATCAGGTTCATAAACACAAGATCAAGGGCAAAAGAGGTTGTTAAGCACACAAACAACGACAATTGAGGTTGTTAAGAACACAAACCAAGGCAAATGAGGTTCCTAAGCAAAAGAACAAATGCAGATGTGGTTCCTAAGCCAAAGATCAAGGGCAAAAGTGGTTGTTAATCTTATGAACAACACTAATTGAGGTTGTTAAGCACATAAACAATGACAAATGAGGTTTCGAATCACAAGAACAAATGCAAATGAAGTTCATAAGCACAAGATCAAGGGCAAATTATGTTGCAAAGCGCAAGAACAATGACAAATATTTTGTTAAGTACAAGAACAAGTGTAAATAATGTTGCTAAGCAAAGAACAAGGGCAAAAAAGATTAAGAAGCATATGAACAACAACAATTGAGATTGTTAAGCAATCGAACAAGGGCAAATTAGGTTCCTAAGCACAATAATAAATGTAAATGAGGTTCATAAGTACAAGATCAAAGGCAAAAGAGGTTGTTAAGCACACGAACAACGCCAATTAAGGTTGTTAAGCACACAAACAAGGGCAACTTAGGTTCCTAAGCACAAGAACAAATGCAAATGTGGTTCATAAGCACAAGATCAAGGGCAAAAGTGGTTGTTAAGCAAATGAACAACGCCTATTCAGGTTGTTAAGCATACAATCAAGGGCAAATGAGGTCCCTAAACACAAGAACAAATGCAAATGAGGTTCATAAGCACAAGATCAGGGGCAAATTATGTTGCAAAGTGCAAAAACACGACAGATGAGGTTGTTAAGCACATGAACAAGTGTAAATGATGTTACTAAGTACAAGAACAAGGGCAAAAGAGCTTAAGAAGCAAATGAACTACAACAATTGAGGTTGTTAAGCACACGAACAAGGGTAAATGAGGTTCCTAAGCACAAGAACAAATGTAAAGGAGGTTCATCAGCAAAAGATCAAGGGTAAAAGAGGTTGTTAAGCTCCCGAACAACGCCAATTGAGATAAGCACAAGAACAAATGCAAATGAGGTTCAAAAGCACAAGATCAATGACAAATTATGTTGCAAAGCGCAAGAACAATGACAAATGAGGTTGTTAAGCACAAGAACAAGTGTAAATGATATTGCTAAAAACAAGAACAAGGAAAAAAGAGGTCAAGAATCATACGAACAGCGACAATTGATGCTGTTAAGCACACGAACAATGGCAAATGAGGTTCCTAAGCACAAGAACAAATACAAATGAGATTCATAAGCACAATATCAAGGACAAATTATGTTGCAAATGGCAAATTATTTTATTTGCAATTTTCAATAATACATATAACTTTCGTGGAATTGCTGATTATACAATATTTACTATTATGTGTTTTTAATTATATAGAGACCTGCATGCCAGGGTAATCTAACATGAACCATAAAAAAGCATCTCAAAGAGGTAATGAACGTTAATGTTACAGTACCATAACATTTTACTCAAAATTATATAGAAAATCATACATAAATACAAAGACTTTTAAAAAAATGCAGGCTAATTGATCTCATTAATTCATGCCTAATCGCCTCTGCAGAAATGGACCTAAAAATTTATTTTAATGAAAATGAATTTAATAAAAAGAAATATTCAATCAAATGTATTTACAGCAATACATATTTGTTGCTTTAATTAAATAAATTCTTCATTCATTGAGCATAAGTCCGCCCTGGAAACGAGAGAGAAAAAACAGTATATTTTTCCTCTAAGAAGCAGTCTTTTTTTAAGATAAATAATATCAACATTGTATAAATAAAATGTATTTGTGGTCCCAATTTGACTGGTTGGTTGCACAGTTATAATTCTGTATTTTTTTCAATAATTTTTTTTTGGCCTTTTGGTTTATTTTATTTTTCTTAAAAGATTGTAAAAAAAAACAATCGGTAAGTATGGGTACAAATATTTTTTTATTTTACTCTGACTCATTTTACAGAAAAAATGTATGTGATGTTGGGAAATTATTTTTAGAGTATATGCATTATAATTTCCTTTAGCAGCAGAACATTTCAACATATGATATTTTGATCTTGCAGGATACCGAAAAAAATTAAAACAATTGACATTGTTTCTAAAAAAGTTTCAAAAATACCAGGCGCAGATATTAAATCCGAGCCGTCCATTGTGATCATAATTTGTACCAACGTTCAGGGTAAAAAAAATGACAGTGCCAACATTATTATTTTGATCATAATTTTGTCATTGTGACTCCAATTGAGATGAATAAAAATTCTCTGTAAAGGTCACGAAAAGCTCTACAGTGTTAATTATGTTTTGATTTTAAAATATGGATCTATCATGGTCGTTAGATAATTTGTATAAATAAGTTGTCATGTTAAAACCTATTGAGATGAATAAAAAAGTCTCTGAAAAGATCATAACAACATCTACAACTTCATGATTTGAGATTTTACAGAGTTCAGATGGTTAAAAATTTTGTATAAAAAATTTGCTCTACACATCAATATATATGTTCTGAAATGTATGATGCCCAAAAAAATTATACAACTTGTATTATATGTAACAAATTAACATTATACATGTATGTGTACAACCACTCAAGAAATGATGCAACTTGTGTAATTATTTAGGCATTATGCATTTTGATTCTACAAAAACTCAAAATATTACAAATTGTAGTTTTGTTTTAGCTTTTCAGAAATTTTTAGTTAATCTCGTTGGCATAAAAAAATTATTGTCAAAATACTAATAGATATCAAACTGTCTCTTATATAAATTATCTAACCATGATACATTCATATTCTGAACAAAATTAAAATATGAAAGTTGTAGAGCTTGTGCATAAGGTTGTAAAAAATATTTATTTATATCAATTGGAAATGGCATGACAAAGCTATGAATTTTTTTTTTATCCTTGAATTACTAAACCTATATTTAATTTTTAATGTTTCACTATTGTGGGACCTCTCATTGCCAAATACACAGACAAACACCTCACGCAATAAAACACATATAAAAAATTAAAAAATAGATTGAATAAGAGCAATATTCCATTACTGAAAGAAATTCAACAAAAGATATGATATATTACAGATATACATAAAACAATCCAATCCTAATTCCAAAGAAATGCTATCAACACAATATATATAAACCCCATTAATTACTAAAACAAATTAAAAAGGATAATTATAAGGGACATGCAAGTACCATATTTCCAAAATATGAACATAATTAAACCATAATCTTTCAATTTTGTGCTTCACTTTCTACTGGTAAAACACCATTTGTGCCTATGCAACAATCCTTTTCCTTTTTTGTTTCTTTTTCATCAGTAGCAACCTCTGTATCGACATCATGACTGTTTTGCGGTGGAGGCATAATCACAGAGGAGATTGCGGTTACGGTAGCAACACTAACCGCAGCTGCTACGGCAATAGCGGCCAAGAACATGGGTGGCGATAAACCTGTGTGTGTTACAATTGCTTTCTTGAATTTCTCTCCATTAGGAATGTATTCTTTCAAGTAGTCAAAAACCTCACCTTTCGGAGCATTTTCTTTCAAAAACACAAAGAGATCGCCTTTCAGAGCATTTTCCTTCAAGAACACAAAAAGATCCATTCCAAATAAATTGTTGCAGATGGAGAGAAATATTAAACTTACCAGAGATGCATGCCAGGATCTGGCATGATGCAAGGAGTTTATATAGCTTAATGGCTTAATGGTTTGTACTTTGTACCAGACATTTTCAAGAGGAGACTTATGTGAAGAGGAAATAGTCTTTGATAAGTGCTGCATGTTAGAAAACATGGCACAGGATATAATTACTTAACCTGATTTAACAAATTTATTTAGGCCGCTGATTGGTCTCTATTCCTTGTTTCTGTTAATAAGTTTGACAAGGCTTTTTGAGTTCTATATTACAATTTTATATTTTTCAAGTTTGAACGTCAGATTTGCAGTAAATGCAAAGTTAGGTATGTGTATTCTAGCATTTAACTTAGTTTTAATTTTTAAGGTAGATTGCTTTAACATATATTTCATGACTAAAACTTAAATTTGAGAGTTATGCTTATAATAAAAAAAAATTATGAGTGTTAAAATGTCTTCAATTTTGTGCCTTCATCATGTTTTACTTTTTACATTCTAATAACAAAATTAAAAAAAATGTGTATCAAAATAACGTTGTTAGATATTATCTATATATATTTTGTGTACACTCATAAAAGAAAATTAATTGTTTTGCTTTGTTTTTATATAAATTGATATGTTGAAAAATCAACGTCCGTAAATTATCTAAAACAATGCATTTTTCGCATAGAGAAAATGATATAGATCATATCTAAAAATTTTATTTTGACATTTAACTTTTAAATTTTAAGTTATTAAATTACTAAAAATTAAAGCATAATGAAGTCAAAAAAATAGAGACATTTGAAGCCTTTTCTTTTCTTTCTATGTAAGAAAAAAAATGTAATTCTTCATTCACTTTATTTCATTAAATTTTACAGAGAGAGAAAGAAAAAGAAAATGAGAGAAACACAAACAATGCCACACAAAAAAGAAGAAAAAAAAAGGTGTATAAATTAGTAGATATGTTTAATTAGACTAATTAATTCAGATTGTACTATAGATATTCTTATATAAAAGATACTCTTTGTTACTATATTGAAAATGACTGTTCTACCCTTCTAGAATCAACGGTCATTATAGAGTAGGTATACATTAAAATTTAGATGTACCATAGAATTAAATTAATCTATCCACCTAATATAGAAAAGGCAATTTCACCACATCACGCACCTTTGATGTTTCAATCAGGTGTTTGAATTCTATTTATTATAATGCAACGATTGGTTAATTTCATCTCTCAATAATCTTTGTATTTCACATCGCATGACAGCTTGTCAAATAATTAATTACATAGTTGCCACTTTTATTTCATTAAGTGGCCTTATTGAGAGCATGCATATATAGTACATTTCCTTCATCACTGATTCAATGCAAGTTTCAAACATTGCATTGAAGGGAGAGGGGGGTGTCCGATATATCCGTGCGCACAGATCTTGAAGTGGATCGGACGGTAGAAACGACCCATCGAACCGAGTTTGGTCCGATGGGCATCGGACACCCCCCTCTCCTTGCATTGAAATGTTTTATCTTCCATTGGACCAGGTGTCTCTTCTTCTCTTTTGTCTGCTTAAAAAAAAATGGAATCTAAAGAAAACATTATCTTTCATTAAAAGAATAAGAACAGACAGATACATTGGAAAAATTAAAAAATAAGAAATTTCCATTCACAAAAATGAAAAATAGAACATTTGCTATCACAATGGTGCAGTATTAACATTGAATTATACAATGAAATAAACCAAATCATGCATTTACTAGTTCTGATTTGTCAGAATATCTGCAAAAAACAGTACGACTGATCTCGATCGTGCAGCTTTCAATTCTTCAAAATTCTTTCGGAGTTTCTACCGGTGTTGCCATTTCATCGGCATCAACTTGCATGTAATCTGATGCCATTATGTCAGCAATAAGTTCCTGTGCCTGAACCTCCTCATCAAGTGCAAGGATGCTCACCTCCCCATTCGCTTCGCTGTTTACTGCCTCCTTAGTTGCGCTACATTCGCAATTGCAACATGATGTTTGGTTTTCCTTAGAGCTGTCATGAAAATTAAAAAATAATATGAAAACATAATTGAGAGAATTCATCAGAGATAAAAATTAAAACATTTTAACTCAAAATCTGATAAGCTTCATCAAAAACATCAATTTTACTATTGGAATGTGGAGTGCCAAACTTGACACAACTTCCCAATTATGAAAAAAAAAAAACCAGTATACTTTAACTCAGAATTATGATTAACATCCTTTGTAAATACCAAGGAACAGTATTGTAATACTCAAATACTATCTAAAGATCATGGAAATGGTACTCAGCTTTTGAAACATAAACTATAAATTTTGCAGAATACAGAATTCTACAATCCTGCCTCCACCCTTGATAAGAAGGAAATAAAATCCAACTTTTTCGACTCCGGAAACTGCCATTGCATCGATCTTAGTCATGTATTGGATGCTGGGGGTTTGGGGGTAAAAACATAATTTCACCTACCTTTCATCCTTGGTGTCATTTGCTTCGGTTTCAATGCCGCGTTCCGTGGCAACACAAGACGTACACTTGAAGAAACATGTGATAGCAGCAATGGTGGCAGCACCAGCAGTAACAGCTGCAACGAATACCGGTGGGGACAGCCCTGTGTGCGCAACAATCAACTGCTTCAATTTATCTTTTTTTGGAACGCTTTCTTTCAACAATTCAAAGAGACCCATCTGATGAATTACTGATTTCTCGCCTTCTTTTATGCGAAAGAGAATTCAATGAAATGTCTTTGTGAATTGTGATGCTCTGTTTGATTTAAGGTTATATATACATTAGAGGATCATGAGTTGATTGCACATTGATCTGGTCAGCTCTCTGTCAGACGACGAGCAAATCTGTTTTAAAAATTGTAATGATTTCTTTATAATAAGTTATCCTCTTACTTTTTATTTTCCTTTTGATATATACTCTTTTATTTTATCTACAAGCAACTGGAGAGGCTGGTTTAAAATGAAATAAATAAAGCTAGTTAAGATACCTGCATTTAAATTAATTATAAGAAAATTGAATGGAGGAAAGTGATTTAATTATAACTTTCTTTTTGAAAGAGTATTTCCTAATTTATAAATTCAGATTATTTATACAGAGTTCCATACATGCACCTGAATCCTGAAGCTAGGAAATTTGCATAAAATTATTATTTGTCAACTTAGAATTATGAAAAGATATTTTGTTTAATTGACTATAAATCTAACTTGAGTAATTAGAACCAATATACATCTGAATTGAAATATTCTGACCAATTAGAATTTCAATTATTTTATTGGACATTGCTGGCAAAAGCTATGACAACACAAAGAAAAACTTAAACATCCTTCTTTTATTTAATTTTTTGTTGTTACTTTTTATTTTATTCCTACAATGACATGGATATATTTTTTTATAATTTAAGATAGTTGAAAATTAGAAGACATATTTTCCAGGCTTGCAAAGTCTGTTTGCTAGTTTGTTGTATTGACAAAGTGGATTCACATATATCTCTTCTCTTTCTTATATACACCTTAACAAACTTTGTATTTGCATGCATGTCTTCATTTGACCAGGCAATAGGAGACTTAACAAAAGGTCAGGGGCTTTTATTTCTTGTGTACAAATTACAGTGTTTTCTTTTGAAGTATAACAGGGGAAGTAATATTTTATTTTAAACTTTTTTCTTTCAAACTCAATTTTAATTAACTTTGTGATAGTTATTTTGATTAATCTTTATATGTACTAAAAGAGCAAATTGAGTCCCTTGGAAATAGTTAGTAGCCTTTAATTGTTAATAATTGAACTACCATGGTTACTTTAATTTAAGTTTTTACACATCTCAGTATTTTTTTTAAAGATAGAAATATGATCAAGCCTCTTAATTTTAGAAAATTAGGAAAAAAAAAATCAGATTTCAAATAACATTATTTCACCTATTATTTGTGGAAGTTACATGTTGATGTGTTATCTTAATTTGCATTACGATATAATTTTATTTGATTTTTTGTCTTTTTTTTTCAAGAATGTTTCTTTGATAACAACCTTGAGCTTATCAAGATCTAATAACAGTATTTGAATTCTGACCTCCAGTTCAAGCTTTGAGTTTTTTTTTTCTATCCGTACTTAAATTTATAGGTATCCACCATTTGTCAACACCATCCCTACAATGTCAACGTCTCTGAAATTTGAAACACATTTTTTTGTAATAATTCTAGAATACTACGTTTACCTCTTCTGCAAAAAAAAAATTGCATAGTTAGCTCTCCAAGTCAGAACTATGAGGAACATTTTAAACAAAAAAAAAAAACATTTAGCTGATTATTCTACTTGTATATACATCAATTAACTTCCATTATATAATTCTATAGATAAGCTTAAAAACTTGTTCACTTTTCTGTTGTGGTTATCAAAATTGCATTTTGTTTACCAGTATTACAGCTAAAGACTTCTTAATTTTTATCAGAACTTATTAGCATTATAGGTGAAACAGATTCTAGCTGATAGTATTAACTGTTCAATGCCAGCTTGACAGTAAGATTTCATTCACACCATATCATGTATTGTGTGTACATTCAGAGGTGTTGCACGCAGACGATGCAAATAAGTCCATACCATTGACTAGCATGCAGCAATTCAGTAACATAACAGACTAAATTTTGCTTTTTATTGGGCTTGATTGGTGTTTATCATTGAATTGGCATGGTTTCAATTTTTATCAGAATTTGATTTTCAATTTTTGTATGAATTTGAACTGCAGACTTGGTACAGTGGCGTGAGTCTTGTCTCTCTATTGAGAGGCGCAGGTTCAACTATGAGTAAAAGGCATCTGATAAATACAGGGATTATCGGAGACTTTTTGATCAAAAAAAAAAATGTACCAGAATTTAGTTTTCAATATTGAAAATGTGAAATCCATATTGAAAATTGGGCAACATGTCATTCTCAGCTATGAATGATATTTCACATTTTATGAATCATATTGTATTAAAAGATTTCTTATCTTCTTTGTTTTCAAATATTGAACCTCATTCACTCAAACAAACGTAATAGAGAATGCCTTCAATATCTGGAGACAACAAAAAAAATTCCTTAATTCTCTCCAAACAACCGGCATCCCGTAACTGCAATTTTCACAAATTTTAATTACCCTCTATTTCCCTAACTAATCATCTCACACAGAAGCTCCAGGGCATTATTTGAAAACAAAAATCGAACAGTTAAATTCCATCATTGTGTTATTATTCAACACAATTTACAATTCTTACGGGTCGTGTAGATGCTGAGACCCAATAATTGCCATGTCTTCCTCGTCATGTAGCCCTTGCCATCCTTCGCTATCCGACTCAGATGAAGTGGATGAGATTTCATCATGGTGACAAATCGAGCCTTCTGAACTCTTGACACTTTCCGCTACGGGTTTTTTGACGATGGTGCCGACCTTGGCGTACTTGCTCATGAACTTCACCTCCCAGTCGTGTAGGGTTTCGAGTTCGTAGGGTTCAAGACCCGAAAGATCTCCTGTCACATCGACAGGTTCGAACGACATCTTGGCCAGTGCTCTGCTGTGATCTTTTCCGGCAAATAATTCGTACGGTCCGCCGGGGCCATAAAACATGCTTAAACAAAAGAATCTTCAGTTAATAAGAAAGTATAACAGATAAAAAGAAATGATCGATGCATGTATTGGAGTCTTTGTATAATATTTACTGGCCATGGTACACAAAGTGGAAAAAATTACATGAATCTTGAACAAAAATAAGGAGATATATAGTTTAGAAACATAGAGTGTTGAGAGGCCATGTATTGCTCAGGGCTACAAAAATTGCTTGAAAGGTGAACAAATTAAGTAAGCTCATACAATGGTGATTTTCACTAAGTGTGAGACAAGTATGATCTAAGCACGAGTTTAGAATAAGGATGATTCAATTCCAATCAGTGAATAGATCTTTCTGGATTAAACCTTAGCTTGATAAGAAAAAATGAAACCCAGCAGTAGAGATAGAGAACAGGAGATAAGAGTACTGTGTAGTAATGGCAGCAAACATAATGTCCGTGTATTGCACCGCAAGAGTTTTGAGGTGATTGAATATACGAATCGATGTTTCTGTATTTAGGATTAGAATTTTCTAGAAGAAACAATTTTTGCAAGTACAATTTTGATAAAGAAAACTATATATATTTCAATAATGAAGACACATACATTAAAACATTTTTTACAGAGCTACATTTATGTGATCTACAATAGTGTTGTAAAAGATAAAGCCAAACTGTCAAATTTGTTCTGTGCTTGCACAGCAAAAACTGTCACATTAGAATTCCTTATTTGTAAAAGGATCAAGATGTTGTAAAAATTACCAATGCAAAAGTTTAAAAAAATAATATGCATTTAAGGTTGTTAGACTGTGGAACTCAAAACATAAGTGCAAACAGATCCCTCCTCTGTCTTACCTTTATGCTTAGTAAAATAATAATAAGCAGAGTATCAGGGAAGACCAATATTAACTTAATATTTACGGATCCAAAACAACAACATTTTATTCATCTAATTAACCAATCATAATGGAACTAAATTTGTACAGTACAAATAATGAGACTGTTACAATCTAATATTTGGTTTTTCTTCAGTTTCTAATTGTATAGAACAATCAACAATTGGATTAATTCTAACTTGGATTTTGACAAAGATATATACACTATCTCCGTAAACATTCCTTGTTCATTTTTTACCTTTAGAGCAAGTTTAAAAGAAGACCTGAAATAATAAATTATCAGGCTATAAATCCCAACAGAACATAAGTTGGAGAAAAAAAATTATTGAAAAAATGAGATATTTGATATTTCTCTAGCAAAATATACCAGGTCCGGTTACAGTTTTGCAAAAGTCAATAGGCATTACTGCAACAAAAGGTATGAGGACAAACTTTGACAAAAAAAAATACAAACCTGCTTTTGCTAACATCATAAATATGTCCCTTGATCGCTGTAAGGATTGGTTTCTGCGGGTCGGATCCATCGTACATCCTCAACTCATCTTCACAGATTTCACCGACTTGCACCTCCTCAGGGAAAATCTCTGTGTCATCTGAGTCCCTATCACCAGGTTCATTGTCAGGATCAACATGTGTTGGTGGTGATATGAACGATGAAATAATGGCTATGGAGGCAGCGGCTGTAGTAGTCATGATTGTAACAACAGCAAAAAACATGGTTGGAGAGAGACCTGTTCGGATTCTGATCATATGCTTCAACTTTTCATTTCCTTTGCAAATGTTATCCTTTACTAAATCATGCCATGCCATTGTTGTTTGATTTAGGTTAATTAATATTTGGAAATTGATGGAATAAAGGATGTGTGGAGAGAAAGGGGATGTACTATTGTTGTTTGATTTAAAGCTTGCATGAAATAAGAGAACGTTGAGAGGAATGAAACAAAATGTGATTTTTTGTGGCTGATGATGCACATGTTTTGATATGTGATTAAACTATGGATACAAAAGATCAAGAGTTGAGAAACTCTTGCTTGAAATTGTTTTAAAATAAGATTAACAATTAGAAGAAATCAGATGCTAATAAAATAACATGGTTGTCTATATCATGGTTTGCATTTCGTCAGTGATTGACTTTAGTCTTTGGCACGTCCAGAAAATTGCAATTAGCTCCTTACAAAATTTCCTTTGAAAGAAAGGTCACTTTTTTATTAATGTTCCTTGCCAATTGTTAAGGGAATTTAAAAAAAGAAAAAAAAAACATGATTGAAGAATTGAAGGATTCATGTGACAATAGGGTTAATTTTGGATACATATTAGTATTTTTATTAGGAAATTTGTATAAATAGGACATAGCAACATTATTTTTTTGCATTTATACTAGAACTAACTTTGCAGCTGTATATTTCTGTAAAATATATTCTAATGTACAAGTAAGATATGTTATTTTTTTTTCTCTGAGATACGCAAATGATACCAGTCGTTGGTCTCCTGAATGGGATATGATGAGTTTGAATCAGTACTGGCATAAATTTATTTGTTTTGAAAATCTAGGCATTGACAGAAAAGTAAGCCTTCTCTAGGCTTGAAAACAAATGAAAAACACCCCTAATTTATATTTTATTTAAATAATAAAGAAAATTTTATTTTGTATAAATTGTTGAATCTTTCTGCATTTTTGGATGGTATTGAAATCAAAAACTTTGGCAACAAATGAAGGGAATTTTGAGGCAATAAATAAGAAACTTCTAAATACTCACAAAACAAAGAATTATATCCTTAATTCCTTGTTAATTTAGAGATGATTGGTTGACTACAAGAGCAATGTATCAAAGGTGGTTAGTAAAAGATTTCATTAATTTATTATTTTCTTTTATACCCATAAAGAAAGACAGGCTTTTTCATTTTTTTTATGCTTTAATACAATTTAAATTATTTGGCTGGTTTTTAAATCACCCTCGTCCCAATTCAACTGCACCTCTGTTTCATTTTTTTTTTTTATGATTTGTTAAATTTTAATACTTATCATGACCAAATCATGGCATAAAAGTCTCTATAAATCCCATACTTTTTGCAAAGTGATTTTGGTATGGCTTCTATTAGGCCGGGGGTTTGCAGGGAAAATAATAATAGATGTCGCCATTTCGGTCAAGTACTAGATGTCGAATCGTTGATCCCTAAATAATTTTTTTTTTTTTTTGAATTTCGATCCCTATTAGTTAACTCATAATTTGACATCAAGATCAAAGCATTTTTATCATGTTCAGGTGATAATCTGTGTGTGTGTGGTGCTTTTTACAAACCTGACTGGTATGATGTATAGAATTGTTTTTTTTTTTAAAAAGAAAACAGAGGTCAAGCCTCTATTAGATTGATAATTGCTTCGTTACATGAGTCATGGTACAAAACAAGTAATCTTTTAAATAAAGATAAATCCTACTTGGGAGCTCCAGTGGAGCTTCCCTCTAAAAAAACTGAAAAAATAAATACTGGTAAATAGAAAAACAGAAAAAGAAAACTAGGAAGCATTCGCACTCTCTCCCCTGTTTTACTGGTACGTGCCCAAGGTTAGATTCCACTGTTCTCTGATTTGTGCCATTAACTCCGGTATCGTGCTTTTGGAATCCCTAAACACCTTTGCACATTGTTCCCTCCATACGAAGTGTGCAATCAAAAATAGGGACTTCTCCTTTGCCGTGTAGTCCATGCTTAGGAGCGGGTGTGTAGCTTGTCAGAGCGTAGGCATTCTGATTTGATAAGCTGATACCATAATCTTCTGAATTAATCTTGTTGTTTCGCATTCAAAGAATAGGTGTCTAACCGTTTCCTCCTGTTTTTTGCACATGTAGCATCTGTTAACAAGAATAAAGCCTCTCCTTCTCAAATTGTCCATTGTAAGGATCCGATTTTTTATCATGAGCCAAGCAAACACACGGAATCTTGGGGAAATTCTCAGGGGTGTCTTTATTTCCCATATGATGTATAGAATTGTTGATTTCTTAAGAAAAAAAAACAAGTCAATATATCCACTGGTGAGAAATTTTTTTTTTTTTGTGGTCTTCAGCCTTCAACTCATCCATAAAAGAAATTTTAAGTTCTGCCCAGACTGAGTTTGCATCTCATGGGTTACAAAATTAATGCTCTTTAGTTACCTAAACTTATTTTTCACTGGCCATAAAATTTGAGAATCGAGACGCTCTCCTTTATGTCCTACAGCTCAAAAGGCATCTTGTGCCATGCTACACTACATCCTCAATGCACCTCTACCTAGTTATAGAGAATTTGTGGAAAAGAACGTTTCATTGTCTCTTTTTTTCTTGTTTTTCCTTTTTTTTGAAAGACTTGGTGGTGGTGATTACCAAGATTAATTAAAATAAATTTGTTTACAACCACAAAATCTTAGCTAATGAAAAATTAAAAAATTAAGTCACGCGCACAGTGTCTGTCAGCAAGTTTGTACTTCGGTCAGGGACTAGGTCGAAGTTGGGAACTTCAACCTAGGAAGAGGTGTGTGCTTGGCTTGGTACTTCAACTGCCCGAAGTCAGAACCGAAGTAGGCACTTCAATTTGGGCAGTGATGGTGCATCATATGGCTTCTCCTTCTAGCCGAAGTCAAGAGCCGAAGCAGCCACTTCGACCTAGGCAGATGATATATAGTCTTCTCGTACTCCATGTCACTGCCTGAAGTCAGAGACGAAGTAGCCACTTCGGCCTGGGCTGAGATTGATTAGAACTTGTACAATTCCACGTGTTTTCCACTTCTTTTGCTCTCCAAGAGCCTAATCTGCTAAACAACTGAAATCTTGGCAGAATCCCCAATCTTGGTACATAAAGTTTTCTAGGTAAAACCCTATCAAAATATATATATGAATTTCACTTATCAGGATTCTTGCAGAACTGGGATGTAGACAGAAGTTCCCTACTCCTCGATCTACATGATTTCAGTATTAAACAAATTGATGTTGGTATCATCACCACCATCTATTTGAGAGGGGATGTTGAGAATTCAAGATGTGAATCAAAATTTGTGTTATTTTTGAGATTCTTATATGCATCTTTGGAATGTTTCTCTCTAGCATATCTTTTCCTAGATATCTAATTTCTCTAGCTGGTTCAATGCATTTGGCTCTGACATGCCCTTTCTCGAGGTGCTGCTGGTTTGCTAGTGATCTGGCTCTAACAACTGGAAGTTTCAGCAACTCAATTAAAGAGACCCTTCTAATGCTGGTAAAAATCTCTAATGTTGAGCAATGGTTGAGTTTTATGGCGAGTATGTGGGGTATCTGGCGGTGTAGAAATGACTGCACATTCCAAGGCAAGGTCCCGGTTCGTGAAACAGTCCTTAAATACCAGATCAACATTCTGATGGAAAACCGGATTGCCTTTTCAGTCGGTAACAAACCAGCCGGGTCTGCAGCATCTCAACCATCTCTCGAGGCTCCACCTGAAAATGGCCTAGTCTGTTTTGTGGATGGATCATGGGCCTATGGCTGGATTGGAGGGGCGGGCTACGTGTTGATGCACCAAGGCTCTAGTGTACCGGTTTGAAAGGACTGGTTAATTGTGCTCTCCAGGCGGAGGCTTGTGCACTATTGAATGCTATTCACTTTGCAATGGAGGAAGGATTTTCTGAAATTTGTTTTCTGACAGATTGCAAGACCCTTGCTGATGCCTGCACTGGTAACCAGACGCCCATGGAGATAGATTGGCGAGCACATAAGGACGCTTACGATTTTTGGAAAATTCTGAAGCGCAACACTGGATTCTCATGCTACCATGTTGGAAGGGGCCACAATGAGATGGCTGATACACTGGCAAAAAAGGGTAGAAAGATAGGGGAACGGTATACTGGATATATATACATATCCAATTTTTCCTATAGAGATGAATTAGTCCTGTTACAGGGTGTTTTCTTTCTTTTACAGGGGATATTTTTTCTGAAACCTGTAATCTTTTGTAGCCTACGGGCATGAATCATCCAAAAAAAAAAAAAAAAATTCTCTAGCTGGTAGATCTTTACTCTCTCTCTCACGTATCTATTTAGGGAAGTATGTATTTGATATTATACAAAATTTAGGAATTGTTTATGGTAGTCAATGTTCTTCTAAAAGAGTAGGATATGATTTGAGAATCAGCTTTTGGTCTAATAGCAAAGACAATACTCTCCATGTGAAAGGTCGCAAGTTCGAAATCCGAAAAGAGCAATCCTTTATAAATATTAGATAGTTGGGTGTCTTGATTTCCAACCTTTACTCAAAAAAAAAAAGAATAGAATGTAATTCATGTATATAAACTGAGGATATTGTCTTTGTGAGATGAACAAATATTCATTAAGAAATTTCTGTCAATCAAATCATCATATATGTTTCTTTCACATCTTCATCTTTTGGACCCGAACTAGAATTCTTTGTATCGATCACCCTCTGTCGTAGGTATTGTCTATGCCGCATCACCATGGTCCTCCAGAGCACTCTCAGCATTACTAGGGCTGACATCAGCAGTCCCTTCTGACATCACCTCAGGTTTCTTAATGGTGCCCACCTTAACATAATTGTTCATGAACTTGTTTTCCCAATCTTGTAGCTCATCAAGCTCAAACGAGCCGAGGCCCGAGATATCACTTGTCAGATCCTCAGGTTCAAAAGACATCTTAGCCAGTGCTCGGCTCGCATCTCGTCCCGCAAACAATGCATACGGCCCACCTGGCCCATAAAACATCCTCCATTTACGGCCCAAATCATTAAAACTTCAAAATATATATAACCTAATTACTTGTAGTCAAAACATTAAAACTGCTGCAGAGCTAAATTCAAGCATAATCAGCTCTTAAAATAAAACTTAATTAGTAAACATATTTAAAATTAAAAAGACAAAGTTTGAAAACCAAACGGATGAAATGTGTTTGGTACATGGAACTCACTAGCTAAAATCCATTACAATTAATTAAATAAGTTAATACAAACAATACAAGTTATGATGATACTTGGGGAGCACTCTGTGGCGATTCGAAAAGCAAATCGTAAAACTTAGAACGCCCCCCCCCATCCTTTTTCTGACTTGCAAACTGGAGACGATATGATTAGTTTGCAGTTGTCCAATAGGACAGCACGGACACGTCTTCACATAAAATAAATTTAAAAAAAAAATGTCTAAAATTTAAAAAAAAAAAAAAAAAAATGAAATGTGTCATGCCATGTCCGTGTCTAGACGTGCTATGTTTAATAATTCCATGCCATGTTCGTGTCTTGATGTGCTATGTTTAAATGTGCCTATTTCAGAAAAATTAGAACACAACATATAACTAAAGACACAGCATGAACACATCTTGACACGGCACACCTTTGTTGTGCCGTGTCCTTAGCCGTGCATGCTAGCATAATTAAGTAACTACTACTCAGACAACATCAAAGCATTAAGAAATCATCAACAGAAGGATTGACCTGCTCTGGGTGACGTCATAGATCTGGCTTTTGATTGCCATAAGAAGAGGCTTCTTCGAATCAGATCCATCATACTCTTTCAGCTCCTCCTCACTGATTTCACCAATCTGTACCGCCTTGTCAGGATCAACGTGTGTTGGTGGCGATATGAATGACGAAATAATGGCTATGGAGGCAGCGGCTGTGATAGTCACAATCGTAACCACCACAAAAAACATGGCTGGAGAGAGACCCGTGCGGATTCTGATCACCTGTTTCAGCCTTTCATTTCCTTTGCCGATGTTCTCCTTTACTAAATCATGCCATGCCATTTGGAGTTTGAAAGGTTTGATGTGTTTCTTGGGTGGTGTTATTTAGGTTAATTAAGGTTTTGAAATTGATGGAATTAAGGATGTGTGGAGAGAAAGGGGATGTACAATTGTTGTTTGATTTAAAGCTTGCATGAAATAGAGAAGGCTGAGAGGAATGAATCAAAATGTGATTTTTTGTGGCTGATGGTGCACATGTTTTGATATGTGATTAAAATATTGATACAAAAGATCAAGAGTTGAGAAACTCTTGCTTGTAATTGTTTTAAAGTAATTTTAAAAATTAGAAGAACTTGTCCGATGCTAATAAAATAGCATGGTTGTCTATATCATGGTTTGCATTTTGTCAGTGATTGTCTTTGCCACGTCCAGGCTCTGTATGCTCATTTTTTTAATTAAATTTGAATAATTATGACGACCAAATCATGGTATAAAAGTCATATAAAACCCATTACTGTGTGTAGTACTTTCACAAACCTGACTGGTATGATGTAATATCTATGCCAAAGCCTCAGTAGTTTGATTGACATTCAGGATTGAAACCTTTATTTCTACGAACAAAACAGATTAACATATCTATTGGTGAGTAATTATCTTATCTTTTATGGTCTTCAGCCTTTCGCATCATCCATTAAAGTTTTTTTATATAAAATTAATATTATGCCCAAACTGAGTTTGCATAATGTTTTAGAAAATTAATACTCCCTAGACTTATTTCACATTGGCCAGAAATTTTGAGAATTTAAGTTCTGATGTTTCTATTGGATTAGCAAATAGCAATACCTGGTTAGAGAGAATTTGTCGAAAAGAACATCTCATTGTCATTTTCCAACCATTTGTATATGTGCCAGTGCTTGTTTTTTGGGCTATTGAAAGTATGTACATACATGACAAGGGAGGGACGACCAAATCTGAAATCTTTACACAAATGTATTTGAGCCATTTAAGCAAAAATACTTTGCATTGAGACCATCATTTACTGTGAAAGGATACAAGAAAAAAAAAATAAGCTAGTGCACAGAGCATTAACTAACTAACAATTTTTATGAAGATGACACACAGAGTCAAACAATGAAGAAAAAATATAACAGTAATGTTTCAGTCAGCATAGACAACTAAAAGCTAGCTATTGCAAATGCCAGAGTACATGTAACCATAATAACCTTCTTCAAAAACCTCCTAGTGTTATATTTTTCAAAAAGAACCTTACCAGTAAATATGTATGTTTTATAAAACTATTCTAGACTCAGTTTAATTTCCTGCAGAAATCATATTGAGTAGTTGAGTTGGTTACCTAACTAATACAAATAAGGGAAGGTACTAGGCACATTGAAACACACATTTACCTATGGAGAAATTTAGATCTAAATGATGAAGTTTTGATGGCTATATAAATAAAATTCTCTTTACCTATATCTCTCAAGACATCAATCTCGTATCAACATATAATTTGCCCTTGCATCATTCCCCAACAAATTAGATATTGCAGCATGGATAACATTTTATTACAAGGAAAATAATTATTTTACCACCCCTAATATAGCAAGAGAAGTCACCTCATACATCACCTAGTATCAAAACAGTTACCAAAATAAACAGCTACAACAGAAGCTCCATGCATGGCTCAATTATGAATCTTTTTCTCATCAATTATTCCTCTTTTGCCACAACATCATCGGATCTCTTTTCCTTCACACCTTCATCTTTTGGCCCCGAATAAGTCTCCTTCGCATCACCCTCTGTCTTACGTACATCATCGGATCTCTTTTCCTTCACATCTTCATCTTTTGGCCCCGAATCAGTCTCCTTCACATCACCCTCTGTCTTAGGAACAGTCTCTGCTACATCAGAATGGGTCTCCGGGGCACTCTCAGTATTGCTAGGGCTGACATCAGCAGTCTCTTCTGACACCACCTCAGATTTCTTGATGGTGCCCACCTTAACATACTTGCTCATGAACTTGTATTCCCAATCTTGTAGCGCATCAAGCTCAAATGGGCCGAGGCCCGAGATGTCACTTGTCAGATCCTGAGGTTCAAAAGACATCTTAGCCAATGCTCGGCTCGCATCTCGTCCCGCAAACAATGCATACGGTCCACCTGGCCCATAAAACATCCTGCAGTTACAGCCAAAATCAATGGTAAATAATTGTAACATAAGTCCCAAACTTCAACATTATTACTTAACTTAGCAGTCAAAACATTAAACAGCTGCAGAGCTAAAAATTCAAGCATCTTCTCCAAATAATACCTAATTAGTAAACATATTTAAAATAAAAAAGAACCAAACAGATGAAATGTGTCTGGCACAGATACATCACTAAAACCATTACGAGTTAATACAAACAATTTAAGTTCCAGTGGTGATGACTGTACAATAATTAAAACAAGGCATACAGCAAGGGTAAAGAAAAATTCATTAATTTCTCTTTTTTTCATGTAGCTGTCTGAAGTTCTGAACTATCTTTTCTCCCTTATTCTGGCAAAGCATCTGAGATATCCCTTTAACTTTAAGACTGCCAACTGGTGACGATATGGATAGCCTATATAGACAAACATATTACTAGAGCATGTACTTGCGCATCCATATTCCACACAGAGGCACACAAAAGCAGTATTCTTTTTGTTTATAGAAATAATATTAAAATAAATATAGGGTTCTAGACGGATTACATGGATATTTCGATTTGGTAGAATGAAACGAAAAAAAAAAAAAAAAATCAGTCCCTTCTAAAGGAACCGAAAAAAATGTCAGTCCCTTTAGGGATCCGTACATAGTGGGAAAAAAAATTTGGTTTTTTTACAAAAAACAAATTCTAAAGGTACCGAAAAAAATTTGATTCCTTCAGAAGGGACCAAAAAAAAATTCGGCTCTTTCTACCAAATCAAAATACCCATGCATTCTGTATAAAACCCTATATTATTTTAATATTATTTCTAAAAAATAAGAAATACTGCACAAACAGACAGGGAATCAGGGATAAGCCAGCCTTTTGCTTCTTCTTCATGTAGGTAAAATTACTAATTATCCAATTTAACTTGAAACTCAAATCACTGTATCACAAATACTAATCAGACAACAACAAAGCATTAAGAAATCATCACACAGAGGGATTGACCTGCTCTGGGTGACATCATAGATCTGGTTTTTGATTGCCATAAGAAGAGGTTTCTTCGGATCGGATCCATCATACGCTTTCAGCTCCTCCTCAGTGATTTCCCCAAGTTGAACAGGCGGTGGAAGCGGCTCCGATTCCTCAGGAATTGAGTCACGATACCGAGGAGGAGGCGGAGGCGGAGCAAGGAAGGAGGCAACGAGGTGGTAGATGGCGGCGGCCACAGCGACGGCCGTAAAGAAGGCTGCCGGAGAGAGGCCCGTGTAGGCGTGTATCGCACGGCTTAGGTTTTCCCATAACTCCGCCACAGCCACCATATTTGTTTGCGTTTTCGTTTTTCTCTTTTCTTCTTCGTTGCTCCTTTTTTTCGATTTTTGGAGGGTTTGGTTGAGAGTGGTATGAAGTTATGAACAGCTTAGAAAGTGTGAATTTAAGATATTCTTCGATTTCTCAGATTCAGGAACCGAATCCCCTAAAGTATCTCAAATTTTGAATTTTTATTGGACCCTTAGATCAGAATCGTTGCCAATCCGGTCTGTTGTGGAATCCCCGGGTTCATCTAATATTCGTGTAGTAAAAGATCGAACAGACAAAATCTAAAGACAAAATTTGAGGTACTTTAGGGATTGAATAGCTTCTGAGGTGGTAGTTGCGCACGAGATTTTTCCGAGATTTGGGTAAAGATATTGACAGAGTATATTTTATTCCATGCAGCTGAAGAGTCATATGAAGTGCCGTTTTGACTCAATTATCCGTGCGCTTCATTAAGTAAAATTTGATCTGTGAATAATTTTACCCCGAGATTTTGCTTGAAGGGCGTCGTATTGTTGTCGCTCTCCTTTCTTCTGTTGCTTACAGCAGCCTTGTCTCTAAATCCTGACCGTTGAATTCGCTGAGCTGATTTGTTTGCTAGTAAGCTTTGATTATTCATTTCCCATTTTGAAGAAGAGAAAATTATTTTAACATTCAAATTATTTGACAACTGTAAATGTATTTTACTCACGTATTCCGCAAAAAAACAAAAGAGGTCGCGTATATATTTTGACTAACAATTAAGACCATGAATTCATTTTTAAGTTGTTAGCATATTAAATATTATAATTAAATTCATTAACAATTTTATAGAAAGCGGAATAGCCGATCTAAGAGGACCCCATTCATTTCCAAAAAATTTGTACTTAAACATGATTTTGTTGTATAACTTAGAATAAAATGCTATGAATACTATAAAATTGACTTCCACATTTTTTTTTAATTTTATATGATTAAACTCCATACTTTTGTTAAATTTTGAAATGGTTCAAAATCTTTAGATCCGGTGATTTTCTACCTATCTAAAAGATAGTAAAAGTTTCTGAAAAATATAAAATTTGGTCACCATGATGATATTTGATAGCTTAAAAGTCATAAATATAAAGTCGTCAAATATTTAAAGCTGAATATATTATTTTATTATATTTAAAAAATCATGATAAACATGATTTACAGTTATTCCGTCGTGATTGGTTAATTCATAAGAATGATTAATGTACAAGATAATTTTGATTGGACTACAATAGATTTTGCACCAGCAATCAATGCTAAAAAAAGGAGGATGAACTGCATTTTTTCAAACTGCAAATCTGGAATATTATCCTAATACAATTCTGCAAATCTAGAAGATTTTGCACTAGCTTTGACTTGTAGATTCCATATAAGCCATTTGAATTCACATAAACAAAAAGCAGTCAACATGATCAGCAAAAGCACACAATTAAAACCACAAAGAAAAAACACATTATTCTTCTGTTTAAATACACATGATTTTAATCGTCTAAATCACACCAATAATAAGTATATAACCTAGCATTACTATTTACACTAACAACTCTACAGTACCAATCGTCTCAGAGGTCAATAACAAAGAACCGATGTCTGAGACATCTGTGTCTCAGAGGTCGGAAAAAAAAACAAATAATGCAACTAATGCAACACTCACACTGACAAGAAAAAACCCTAATAATACTTAACAAGAAGTAAGCTTCTCACACTCGGCATCAAATAGTTTACCAGAATCCTCACCCAGATCAAGGGAGGCGACCTCATCGTACCGCCAGAACTCCTCCTCATACCGGTACCACCGCATGAGTCCTTCATCACTGATCATCCTCTGACATGTTACACACCCGTTGTTCTGACATGTTAGGACCTTCATCCGGGATCCTGCCTCCAAAATACTCGCATCGATCTCACGTACCACCTGCTTCCTTCCAACCATTTCAAGTATCAGGCAATGAGAGATGTTGAGCACTTCAAGTGTTTCGAGGTTGAGCAGCATCAGGAGTGCATCTCGTTTGAGGCACGAGCAACGCAGACTGAGGATCTTGAGTTTGGGTAGGTAGGAGATTATGGAGGAGGCGAAGAGGCGGTCAAAGGTGCCCATGATTTTCAGCTCGGATAACTTTTTGCAGTGGCGGCCGATTTCTTGGATGATATAAGGCGGGTGCCCAATGGTTGGCATGGTGAGTGACTCGAGGTGGGGCCAGTGCCGGATTGCCTGGCAAATGCCATTCTTTGATATGCAGTCCCATGCCGGCATCACAAGCCGTTTTAGATACGGGGACCTGATTAGAATTTAAAATTTGAATGACAGTTAGATGACTCAATGGTACAGGACTGGTCGAGTCCAACACAAGAACACACCAGACAGTATCAGATCTATTAGAATTGCTTGGTTATTAACAGGCAATTTGCATTATTTTCTGAAAAACCTTCATTTTTTGACCTCTTGACTTGATACCAAATGAATTCAAAATTTTAAAAAATTTATATGTAAGAGAAGCTCTCACAAAGGAGATAGGTTTGAACGGTTTGGATTCGTCGTTCGAAGCCGATCTGATGGGTTTTGGACTGGAGGCATATTTTGGCACCTCTAGATCAATGCAATGACCACAATCGTATCATTACGTACCAGTTTCTGAATTCGCATCCTCTGAGATATCTCATATTTTCCATGACTTTTTGGAAAATCTCAATCGTTCAAATAAGTTCTGCACGAATCTCGAAGCTCAAATGATACTGGCCCCGCGTTATCTCCAAATAGGTACCGGACACGTCGGTCACACGAAATATAAGTTATCACAGAGGATACGCACTCCCAGTTTCTAGGGCACAAGTAAAGTACGGCTTGGTTGACTTAATTGTGATGTCATGGTTTTGCTTAAAAGTTAAAATGTATCATAATTTACCTCTCAGTAATGTAGCTGAGGTGCTCATCCTTCATGTACAGATAATAATGGAAAATCATAGAGGACACATTTCCACGTGAAAGTGCCATGGCGAGCTTTAAGATCCGGAAAAGACGTTTGTCAGATCTATCATCGACCCATATAAAGGGGGAAACCCTAATTTGTATGAAATTCGACTTGAGTCGACTAAGATCAATGGTTTTCCATATGAGAGGGTCAGAACAAGTGGACCGCCACAGCCGGCACACCTGCGAAACGGGCCCCATCTCCACCATGTTCAGTAGCTTGAAAATTTTTACCAGTACATCTATGTCCATATCATCCCATTTTTTACATACAGTTTTAGCATCTCCCATCCTAACCTGATCAAAACCAAAAATAAAAAACCCAAAAATAAATAATTCAGATTTTGATACTTGCAAGGTTTTGATTGTCTTTTTTAGTAAATTCAATTTGACAGAAAAAAGCTGGTCCATAAATTCGAAACCTCTCTACTTATCTAAATTTAGTTCAAATTGCTCAACCAAATAAAGAAAAGAAAAGAAACCCTAATCAGCAGAAATCTTCAATTGGGAAGCTTCAAAATACATCAATCGGAGACCAATAGGCGGATCTCTGCAACAATTGGAGATGGAAAGAAATTGACAAAGAGATCAATCAATAGGTAAAAGAGAAGATGACCCAAGATTTAGCAAGATCGAATGCGAAGGAGAGGAAGAGAAAGGCGCTACCTTGCTGCGGCATTCGTGCTGCTGCTCAATTGATTCGCCTGAGCACGCGAAATTGAAACAGAGTTGGGAATTGAAACGATAAGACGGAGACGAAGGTGCAGGTGGGGGTAAAGATTTTGACAGAGCAGTTTTCGCTTTATGCCGCGTGGACTATAGCAGTCAAGAACGGTAGTCCATATGTTCGTGCGCTGCATGAGACTAAAGCTTCTCTGTCACAATATGCACCAGAGAGGTGGGTTAACAGAGTAGTTTTGGCTCTATGCAGCACATGAATTATACAAGTGAAAAGTAGCTGTGTATGGTTCGGGCGCTGTATAAAGTAAAAAATACTGTGTTAATATTTTTACACGAGAGGTGGGTGAAAACTTTATTTCGAGTTACCCCACACCGGATTAAGTTATTTACAACGCATCTTCCACTGTAATACAAAGGGAAAATTTCATATACATCCTTTGAAAATTCTGAAATTACGTATAGTTCTTCTAAAATTTATAATATCATATTCATCCTTTTAATTTATCCTTCTAAATTAAAAGAAACTTACAAATTTATCCAAATTATAGTATTTTTTGAAATTCATTTAACCGTTGTAAAATTAAAAATATGTAGCGTGTGCAAAAAAAATATTCCGACCTCTAATAAGTTAATTTGTGAGGACAAATAATCTTAGTTGTGATCCTCACATAAAAATATGCTTAAATGTCAGTGTATGCATGACATAGTAAAATAAAAAGAGAGCTTTGTAATTTAAAGTTTTTATGTATATCTTTCAAAAACTTCAAATTAACTATTGCTCATTCCAAATTTAAAATATCATACTTACTTTTCAATGCAAAAGACAATAAATTTGGTAAATTCGTAAAGTTATTAAATTTTGAAGAGTAAATATAATATTAGGATATACATCTCCTAATATAAAAAATTTACAGGGTCCCACACGTTAAAATCTTCTTATGTATTCCACCATGTGGAATATGCCTTCATGAGGTGAGTTGTGAGTTGTGAGTAATTATAATGTAGGCTAAGAATTTGAAACATTATAATAGCTAGCCGCTATTGCCGCTATGCTACATGGCCTTTTTTGCAATTTATATGGATTTTTGTGCTTCTGTTTCTATTTTTGATGCTATATGGTATGCTGTGATAAGTATGTTAAATTGAACTATGTGCTTACGTTTTTATTTGTGATTTAGTATCTCATTCTATATCGAAAAATATTCAAATATTAATTATTCATTTTGCTTGTTCTTCGTCTAGTATTCACTTGTAAAATTATTGATGTTTGTTTCATTGAAAGCTGATTTTAATTATTATAATATATAAATGTTCAAATATGTATACTGACTTCATTTCACTTGTAAAATTAATTGCTTTTCGTTTATTATAATCTGTAATACTATGAAGTATGAACTATTAAATAATGTTACTTTGCATATCTTATTTTTTTTTCTTCTTATTTGTGTGATTGAAAAAGTATGGATTTAGATTAGTTGTCATTTAGTTGTTACTCCAATACCGATCATGTTGATAATTAGTAGAAATATAGAATATAAAATTTAAAAAGAAAAAATGCTATGTACGATAACTTTTGCTATAGCTACACTATTCGCAATATCTTTTTTTTTTCTCACCACCATGCCTCTGTAATCGCTATTTAGAACCTTGCTAAAATGTTCTTGGATAACAAATGTTATAATTTTTAGAATTTTTTAACTAATTATTTAGAGAGGTACAAAATCACAATTTTTAATGGTCTAGAATATTTTAAAAACAGTCATTTTGTACATATCTTAAAAAACAAAAACAAAATTCAAAAACTTTAAAATTTTGTACCCAAGCACATTTTTATATCAAAATCATATTGAACGGTTTAGATCGACTGTTTAAACTTTAAAAATAAAGATAATGATGTTAGAGCATGATTGGACACAAAACCAATATAATATTTTAACCCTACTCAATAATAAAATACACAGTAAATAACAAAACATAAACAAAATTCTACGGTCTTTTGATGAACTTTCAACGAATTCGAACGGAGAATTATAAGTGAACAATAACAAACATAAACAAAATTCTAAATCATTCAAGCTAATAAATAAAATATTTTAAGTCAAACAACAATAAAATTACTTGTTAAATACTAAAGTGTTTTAAAGGAAGAGTACAAAAAAAAAATGAATATTAAAGCATTTAAAGTAAATACTACAAATTTTGAATTGAACAATAAAGCATACAAACTAATACTAAGGTATGACATTTATTACTTGTGCAGAGTGCTTAGTGCTTTATCGTTTACTAGTATCGTGTATGTGCATTGCAATGAG
Source organism: Carex cristatella (assembly GCA_024447775.1). Classification (NCBI taxonomy): domain Eukaryota; kingdom Viridiplantae; phylum Streptophyta; class Magnoliopsida; order Poales; family Cyperaceae; genus Carex; species Carex cristatella. The sequence continues at coordinate 3,564,886 of JAJHPF010000008.1, read as the reverse complement.
AACATATTATAACAAACAAAATAAATCATACAAAAAATATATTTTCACAACATAAATTTAGACTGAATAACAAATAACATTCCTTATATGATATCTACATGTAAATAATATTTTTTAAATAACATATTAAATGACATATATACTTTTTTTTATCTTTTGTAGTTGGACATATTTTCATGAAAATATCTCATACAAAATGACATATTAAATGACAAATAACATTTTTTTTTTGCAAAGCAACAAATAACATTCTTCAAATGAATAAAAAGAATAGAAAGAATTTAGGATCAATTAGAAAGATAATACAATTTGCATGTGGCGAGTACATGTCTAAATAAATTTAGACTTCTACAAGTAAAAAAATTAAAAATATGCTTAGAATCAGAAAAAGATTTGTTATTTAATGGATGACTGATATTTAATCTGAAATTTGATTTTTTAATCGCAGTTGTTGGCGATTCATGACATCTATGTGATTAATATAAGAATGGAGATGTGTTCATACCGTTAACTTTGATTGCTTTATTTTGTTATTTGTGTTGAGTGCTACCAAGTTAATTTTATTAATAAAATACAAATAGAGCAGAATATTTCACACAATGAGACTTATATCATTTTCACCTTATTTGATAAAAAAAAAAATTATAACTGTTGATGTGATAATTGTCATTTTAATTTTGAGAATATGAAGCAATTTTGAAGTCAATTTCGCTTATGGAAATATATTTTTCTTCGCATAAGCGAAATTGAAATTATAGGAAGGAAACATCTGGCATGACGTAAAATAATTATTAAGTTGTTGATGTAACAAATAAATTTATTTTTTCCAAGATTCTTAATCTTGTTTGTCGATCAGGAAGTGGAGGAAATCTAATTAAATTCGGTCTGATGTTTGATCAGAATCATTCAATATATATTAAGATTTCTTGTGCACTTGCCTACAAAATTGTCCACACGAATCTTGATGCAGATTGGACGGTTCTGATCTAATATGGAACCGAATTGAATATAAAATAGAGGGCCGAGCACCACTGGCCCAATTAAATTCCCAAAGTTTGCTTTGGTCTTAACTGGGCTTTGCCGATTTTTTATTAATAGAAAATATAAAACAAAAAATAACGACAATGAAGAATAATTTCAGTAAATTTTGAAATTTAAGAAAAACGTTATTGTTTATAACGTCTGGGACACTGTAGCTGAATGTTATAAACCATAACGGTCAGTTAATATGATTGAATATTCACTAATTAACAAAAACAACACTGCAGCTGACAGTTATGAACGATAATAGTTAGCTATAGTTTTTTTTTACTATCGTCCATAATAGCTAGATTTTTTTTAACATGTTAATTAGCAGTAATCTAGTTTTGCTAATTATAACATTATAAACCATCACATTCAGAGGACCATATAAATAATCATACCATATAAATAAGGCAAATTCTTCCATGGACCCAAGGACCTATTTGTAAAATGAACATATCTTTATTTTCAAAGTTCAAACAGTCGATCCGAACCGTTTATCTTGTTCTCCATATTAATATGTGCTTGGAGACCAAATTTTACATTTTTCTGAATTTTTTTACTATTTATTAAGATGGGTACAAAAAATATCAAATTTAGACCATTGAATTTTGTACCATCTTAATAAATAGTAAAAAAATTCAGAAAAATGTAAAATTTGGTCTCCAAGCACATATTAATATGGAGAACAAGATAAACGGTTCGGATCGACTGTTTGAACTTTGAAAATAAAGATATGTTCATTTTACAAATAGGTCCTTGGGTCCATGAAAGCATCACTCTATAAATAATCATACTTTTTTCTACTTTTAAATTCTCCGTAAAATATTCTCAAAACTAATATTTTTTATTTATATTTTTATTAATAAAAATTTCGGGAATTGTTGGGGCGCAGAAAAGAAGGGACCAGACCCAAGAAAGCATTTTAAGATTCGTTCTTGGCATCCCGTTGTTAATTGTCGTTGCTCTTATTTTCTTTATAATAATAATTTATTTCTTAAGTCGGTCAATCCTCATTACTAGTCAGAAGTCAGAACTTGTAGATATTTGCCATATCTGTTAGAACTTAGAAATTAATCATTACAGTCGCAGTTCGGACAGTACTGGGAGGAGCTGGATCCAGGCCAATAACCCAAGAAAGCAAAGAATTCACATCCTACTAAGTAGAGTGGGAAGAATGGCACGATGAAGTCGGTTCTATCACGGAACGGTACGGTTACAGTACAGAATGGTACGGTTACGGTATGAAATGGCACGACACGTGTGACTTTTGTATTTTTATCTTAAAAAATAATAAAAAATTCTAAAAATTCATCTCTTGAGCATATTTTAATGTGGATATCATATTAAGCAGTTCAGATCTTTTATTTGAACTTTATAATCGAAAATAAAAATATCGAGGTATGAGTAGGACATGAAACATGAATTCACATCCTCTGTGGAGCTTTTACCTGCGGAGTTTCTGCGGTGCTTTTAATCTAGTTCGTTCGTTTTGATTGGACGGACCAAATAAGATTTCGGCACGAATCTCAAAGTAAAATCAATACTATCCCCTCCGTCATCCCGAGCACTCACCGGCTAAGAGTAAATTTGGGCCGTCCGATTAGCTCCGTAGAGGATACTAGTCCCATGAAACATTGGGCCCTCCTCTAAAGTTCGGTTTTAGTTACTAGTTAGACCATGTTTTGTAAGAACATCTTTATCCCTGCAACTCAAATGAGTTTCTAAATATCTGTTAACTACTTTTTAGAAATTATAGTCTTTAAAGTTTCTAATTCTCACATTCCTGAAATTAATTTTGGAGTTTCAATTAAGCCATGTCAACAGCAAATTAAAAATAAGAATTAATATGAATCAATCATTTGATCTGTATAGAGTTTAGAAACAGTTTCATAATAAGAAACTATACTGTATAGTTTTTAAATAAGAAATTCTCTCACATCTCTAAAATTGAATTAGAAACTGTCACATCAGATTTAAAACTCTAATAGTTTCAGAAATGTGAATACTCTAAGATTTAGTAAAAACCGGTGGGTCTCGATCGGTCTCGATGTAGGGTCCATTCATTCCAATAATGCACAAAAAAAACACACACACACACAAGTGACGTATTGATTCCAATGTGTGCTTTATTCGATGCCATAACAAAATTTCTCACGACAGCATCAGGTTCAGATCTCATCGCCGCGTCTCCACGGGCCACGGCCACTCTTTGGTCTCTGTCAAGTTACAGGATTCAGGATTCCATTCACAGCATCTGGTTCTTCCAAGTTCTTCAAATTCCGCCATGATTATCTAGTATCCATACTTGTCAGTATTCTTAAATGAAACCGAATTCTCTGTCTCTCAGAAGGCAAGATTTTTATGCTCTTGAGTCACTGATATGTAGATCCGCAACAAAATTAAAACTAGTATTTAAATATTTAAATCTGTCTAGATCCACGTGTCAGCCACACTGGCAGAAAAATCTTACCCCAGAAGCGGTGATCTCTTTCCATTCTTAAATTCCTGTCAATTTAAATGTTGGTTTCCTCTCCTTTTTTTTTACGCTGGAGATTTCGACCGTTTATTTTGATCCAACACGAATTCTAAAGATCCCAGTGTATCTTAGGCAGATCCAAAAAACACGCACTGGAATTAACTCAGGGTATCTAAGGAGAGCAGTTTGGGTCCGACTCAAATTTGAGTCTCCATAACCATCTAATCCGCTTTTAAGATTCATGTACACAGATCTTAAAGCAAATGTGTACTGATATTAGCTTGACGCACACAGTCTTAAAGCAGATCAGACGATTATCGAGTTCATCGAACTCAGTTTTGAGTCCAATGGATATCGGACCCAACCTGCTTTATCCGAGATACTCTTTTTTTGTCAGCAGGGTGAAGGGTGAAGTTAACCCGTCAAGGGGATAAAAATATTACAACTTGATGTTTGGTGGCCTCAGTTGTGCAGTTGTGCTCCAAAAGAGAGTAGAAGAGAGGAGGGTTGACCATGTTGTGTTTAGTTGCTTTAGAATATTAAATTTTGAAAGATAAAAGAGTGGAAAGAAATGAAGAGAAAGTGAACGAAAGAGAAGGTAGTACAGTTAGTTAGAAGAAAAATTCTAAGATTGTTGGTTACTCAAAAATTGAGAGTTCGATTTTTCTTCACGACTTCGCAGCTTCTGTGAAGATTTTCAAAAAAAAAAGAAGAAGAGAAAGTGAACGACTGAACACTATATAATAATTATTCAGATTTTATAATTTTATAACTCTTTTACGCTTTTTTGCTAGGTTTCTTAAAAGAACGTTAAATTTTAAACTTTGACAGAGAAAAAAAAAATAATGCATACTTTTTATATAGAACATTCCTTCAATTTTGATCGAATATTTATCAAAATAGGACATGGTCAAGTACCCTTTATCTATAAAATTACTTCAAAAGTTTAGAATATTTTTGGTGTACATTAATTTGTTATGATTGACAGTGCCATTAAAATACAGAAATATAATTGTACATGTATTTTTATCTTTTAGATAAAATATATAATATTGGTTTAGTTAGAAAAATGTTTGGTCATTTTTTTAAAATCTTGTATTTTTTTTAAATCTGTTTTTTCATTAATTAAATAATTTAAAAGAATCAAAAGTTTAGTTTTCTTGATTTGGTAACGACAGACCATTCAATTGTATAATTTTTAAATTTTTAAGTCGTTTTCAATTATAGTCATAAAATAATAATTCAAAGAGATGGACCATTCAAATTCATGTATACTAGAATTATTCTTGACATGATAGAATCAAATATTCTAAAGCAATGAATAGAATTATATATTTTAATGTAACATAATTTGTCACGTGTTTCTCAACTTTCGATGCTGATTTTCCTTCTTTTTTTCTCAATATTTGTTAAAAACAATTCCATTTTTTTCAATTTTTTTTGCAAATTATAAAAAAAATGTTTTTTTTTTTTCAATTTTTTTAGATAAACATTGGGGAAAAACACGATATCTTTTTATTAGATTAATTACTTTAGATCACATACAATTGGATATAGTTCCATTTAATTTAAAATTTGACTTTAAGCAAATTTGATTTCAATGACAACTCTATTCATGAGTCCGTATCCTCTGAGATATCTCAAACTTCGAGTGGATTTAAAATCGGATCAATTTTTTTCGGTGCCTATTTTAAATGGAGGGGATCAATAAGCGAATGAGAGAAACTCGAACAAGTAATTTTAATTTCTTAGATATTAGATAATAGGGCTCATAATTTGACGGTTTAAATTAACTCAATCTTTCGGTGCCTATTTTAAATGGAGGGGATCAATAAGTGAATGAGAGAAACTCGAACAAGTATTTTCTTAGGTATTAGATAATAGGACTCATAATTTGACGGTTCATATTAACTCAATCTTTCGGTGCCTATTTTAAATGGAGGGAATCAATAAGTGAATGAGAGAAACTCGAGCAAGTAATTTTTTAGGCATTGGATAATAGGACTCATAATTTGACGGTTCAGATTAACTCAATTCGGTATCTATTCGGAGATAGCAGAAGGCTAGTATTATTTGGTGCTTTGAAATTCGTGCAAAGTTAAAAGAACGGTCTGAATTACTCCCTTGTCCAGTACCGAGGAGGATATGAATTTGAGAACCTCTCCTTACAATAAATTTAATCTAGAGTAATCAATCAATTAAATAAAAGAAATCAAGAGAACAACCTACTAAATTTATGTGAGATAAATAATAATTTTACGAGTATGGTCAAAATGCATCATTGGTTTTGTCAAATGATTTTGTCAATATCAGTTTTGAAGATTTTGGAGTTCGAGTAGAAGAAAAATATGTATTTTTTATATATACAATTTTTTTTATTAATATGCCGATAAAATATACCTATTTATAGAAAAAAAAATGAAATCTTTATATATACAAAGTTTGTGCTATAATATGTTATTTACTTTTGATATATACAGATAATTTTTTTTTTGATATATACAAACTAAATTTTTTTTTGGGACTATTGTGCTCCAACCATACTCCACATCTCTATCTTCGTTTTGAAAGTTCAAACAATCTATCCTAACTGCTCAACATGATCTATATTAAAATGTACTTAGAGACCAAATTTTATATTTTTTTTTGAAATTATTTTTGGGATTTTTGTTATTTACTATTTTTTAGATAGATACAAAATCACTGCTTCTGGATCCCAAAGTAGTGATTTTGTATCTATCTTAGAAAATAGTAAATTTCCAAAAAATATAAAATTTGGTCTCTAACACAATTTAATTTGGAGATCATATTAAGTAGTTCGGATCAATTGTTTGAACTTTGAGAATAGAGATACTGATGTGGAATATGATCGGAACACAAAACTAATAGTATATTTTTACCCTACTCTAATTTAGTAACTTTACAACTTAATTTTGTAGCAAAAAAAAAAAAAAAAATTGTCAAGTTAAATCAACTTGTATAGTAAATTCTGGATTCAGCTTGGCTCTACGACTAGGTAAAGAGCTTTAAATTCAGTGGCGCCGCGGCGAACCTGAGCAGCATATATTTCCTCTTTTTCTTCTTCTTTTGTTTCTTTCCCTTTGTTTTTCGCACTGTACCAGTAGGGCTTGAGCAGTGTACATTTGATATTTCAGGATCTCTTGCTTTATCGCTTACCTTTCTGTGCAGAAGCAGAACAAGTGCTTCCTTCCTATTGGTCCCTTCATTGGTTACCTGCACCGCGAGTAACCAGAACAAGTCAGTGCTTTATGCCAACCAATAATAAAGTCTTGCTATCATTCTTCTTATTAGTCCGGTGCACACTCTCTGTCCTCTCTAATTTTTTTTATTTATGATTTTAATATACAGATTTTCTATGACACGAACAAACTTATAAAACGTGTAGCAGGTCAAGTTTAGTAAAATCCTTTTTTTTACAATAGATTTTATAAAAAAATTTAAACCTTACTATTAATATTCATTACATTAGACACGTGAAAACAATCTGCACGCATATCATCTTTTCTAGATATATATAGTTATTGATAATAATAACTATGTGTTTGTTGAAATGATGCATAAAAACGTCTCCATAGACTTGCAAATTGAATTGCAAAATTCTAGTTGGCACTTTCAATTTCACTTTTATGGATGCAGTGCAATTGCAAATTTTGAAAAATTTCACTGAATATTTGTTTTATCTTATCTCCACTTTTATTTTCTCAAAGCCGATCAAATTCGCTATCGTGGTATTAAAAACAATTGCTAATTAATTGCTTGGATATAAGAGATGTGAAATTAAGTTTGAAATTAATTTCGCTTTACTCTTTGACAAATGTTTAAAATTGCTAATCAATTTCATAAATGAAGATGCTCTAAACAAAAAACATTCTCTATATTATATCTTACATATTCTTTGGATGAAATGAAAAATAATTTTGCAAGTCTTGTTATATCTATGTTTCTTTTTCATTTAGATTTTAGACATTATAAACTTTACTAATGATTATTTGATACTAATCTAATAGTTTCCAAAATAATAAAATTTTATAATATTCATTGTTCTGAATTTCTAATCATAACATATATATACAACAATCCACAATTAAATTGGTTTTCCTGAAGCAACACAAAATCTCGTAACTAGTATTTCACATTATCTTACCAAACCGACGGTGTCAGCATGCCCTCCCGTCAACAATGAAAGTCGCTCTTTGTACATTGCCGTGAAACTTTACGGTGAAAAAAGTATCTCAACATTTTTTCCTCTGTAGTCTGTACCCTCTTATGGAGCACGAATCCGATTCCTCTGAAGTAACTTAAATTCATATCGTCCAATCAGAATCTCTTTAATATTCGTGCAAAAGCAGATCGAATGGTTGCAATCCAAAAACAAAAGTTGAGTTACCTCAGGTGAGACAGTTCCTGTCGTTCCTTGACAGAAAGATAATAAATTTAGGATTAACTCATTCTATTATAACATTTTATTTTAAATTAAAAAATTGTGTGTAAACATAACTTTTATAAAAATTAACAGGATTAATTAACCTCTAGTTCACTTCATGTATCCGCTCCTGATTCTAATAATTTATAATTTCTTAATTTGTAGGCAAATATTTTGTTTACTAAAATTGGACTTATCATCAAGTATTATATGGTAAACTCTGGGTCTAATTTAGTCCATCTGTCTAAAAAATCCAAAAAAAGTTTAGTTCCCATCTCAAAATTCTATAATCTCCACTTTATTATTGTTTGAATCAAAATTCAGAGGTTGCCACGTGCGCAAATCTAGTATGCACACTATTTTTTTGGTGCGCACACCAAATCTCTGTTTTTTTAGTTGAATTGTTAACCGAAACATAACAAAAATAAATAGTGCGCACGTGCTAGTTTTTGAATTTTGACTCAAACAATAATAAAATGCGAATTATAAAATTTTGAGGTGGTAATTAAAAAATTTCGGATAAAAAGCTTTAAATCCCCTGTTGGTAACTTTATCTCTGCCGCTCGCGGCGAACCTGAACCGCATATATTTCTTTTGTTTTGGCACTGTACCGTACCAGTAGGGTTTTGAGCAGTGTATCTGATATCTCTTTGCTTTATTATTGCTTTCCTTTCTGTGCAGAAGCAGAACAAGTGCTTCCTGCACCGGTTATAACCGGAACCAGTCAATGCTTCACCAACCAATAATTTATTCTTGCTATTATTCTCTTCTTATTAGTCCGGTGCACACTCTCTGTCCTCTCTAATTCCATTTATGATTTTATTCTACAGATTTTCTATGACATGAACAAACATATAAAACGTGTAGCAGGTCAAGTTCAGCAAAATCTTTTTTTTTTCTTTGGCGATTGTTTATAATTTTTTTAAAACTTACTATTAATTTTTATGCATATCATTTTTTAGATATATAATTATTGATAATAACAACTCTGTGTTTGTTGAAATGACATGTAACAAAAATATTATCTACATTATATCTTACATATTCTTAGGATGAAATGAAAAATAATTTGCAAGTCTTGTTATACCTATTTTTTTTAATTAAATTTTAGACATAAAATATATTTGAAACTAATCTAACAGTTTGTGAAATAATAAAATTTATAACATTCGTTATTTTGAATTTCTAGTAATTAAATTGGTTTTTTCTGAACCTGAAGCAACACGAAATCTCGTAACTAGTATGTCACATTATCTTACCAAACCGACGAAGTCAGCATGCCCTCCCGTCAACAATAAAAGTTGCTCTTTGTACATTTCCGTGAAACTTTACGGTGAAAAAAGTATCTCAACATTTTTTCCTCTGTAGTCTGTACCCTGTTATGGAGCACGAAACCGATTCCTCTGAAGTAACTTACATTTCCATTTAAATCCTAACCCTTCGATTAGAATCTTTATTCTTTAATATTCGTGCCAAATCAGATCTAACGGTTTTAATACAAAAACAAAATTTGAGTTACCTCAGGTTGAAAGAGTTCTTGTCGGCCCTTGACAGAAAGATAATAAATACAGAGCTCTGAAGAGTAAAAACATTAACCAGGGGAAGCTCTCGAAAGAGAAGCTTTTCTTATTCATTTTTCCTTTCTTCATTATTTTATTTCTTTGTCTCCTTTGATCTTGGACGGAGAGGAGAGAAGGAGAGAAGGAAGAAAGGTTTTGGCAATGTGGAATCTAAGGCACCTAGTTCGTGCCACGTGTCATTTGAGGCAGATCCGACGGATGTCGGCGGCCATCCCCGGCCCATGTATAGTTCACAAGAGAGGCACCGATATCCTCCACGATCCCTGGTTTAACAAAGTAACATATTTTTTTTCCTGGTTTTTTCAGCTGATTTTTCTTAATTTAGCTAGAAATTGAAGTGAAACTAAAGCATGTTTCACTTCAATTGTTCCAAAATCCATTTGTTTGTTTATCCACTAAAAAGTTTCTTCTACTTGAACTGTTAGTTTTTACCTTGATCGAGAGGTTTTTTTCTTCATAATTAGGATAATATGTGTATGATTTTTCTCAGGACACGGCATTTCCTTTGACAGAGAGAGATCGCCTGGGGCTTCGAGGTCTCTTGCCGCCTCGGGTTATGTCATTTGAGCAACAATATGAGCGATTCAGTAAGAAATCTTTCCTATTCAATTTAAGATCTGTATCGTTGTTAGCTGAAATTGTGCTACAATTTTTTCTTGTTTTTTGCTGATTGTTTTGGTATTTAGTGAATTCTTATCGATCCCTGAAGCACAACACTCAAGGCGAACCAGAATCTGTTGTTTCCTTGGCGAAATGGCGAATCCTGAATAGGCTACATGACAGAAATGAGACACTTTATTACAGGGTAAGGTAAAGGTACCGGTATCAGTACAGTACCGTAATGTACCGGATAATACCATACCCGTTTTTCCGAAAATACCCTTTGGTTGTTCATGTTTAGTTTATGGCCTTTTGCTTTGGTATCATGGCTTAATTTGGCAATCTTCTATAAATAATAATAAAATTCATTATTATCTTAATTTTTCTATTTCAGGTTCTTATTGATAACATAAAAGATTTTGCTCCGGTAATATACACACCAACTGTGGGCCTCGTTTGTCAGAACTATGGAGGCCTATTCAGGCGCCCACGTGGCATGTATTTTAGTGCCAAGGATAAAGGAGAGATGATGTCTATGATTTACAATTGGCCTGCTCAACATGTATACTTATTTTATTTCCTCATTATAATTTAACTCTGTGATTTAAGCAAGCTAAAATTAAAGAAATTTGAACTGATTTTGTGAGTTTTGATTTGTTCACAGGTGGATTTGGTTGTGGTAACAGATGGTAGTCGGATTTTGGGTTTAGGTGACCTTGGTGTACAAGGTATAGGTATTCCAATTGGTAAGCTCGACATTTATGTGGCAGCAGCTGGTATCAATCCACAAAGGGTAAATCAAATCAAACTTGTTTTTACTGTTTCCTGTGCAGCAACTGAATTTTAATTTTCCTTTTTGCTGAGACAGGTTTTGTTCTCCTCATTGTTTTTTTTTGTTTTTATTTTGCAGGTGCTTCCAGTAATGCTGGATGTTGGGACCAACAACCAAAGGCTTCTAGAAGATAAGCTCTGTGAGTAAGAGTACTGCCTAAAGCATTTCACAAATTGGAAATCCTTGGATCAATCACTAATGGTGTAATGCTTTCTTTTTAGACTTGGGCTTAAGGCAACCTAGGTTGGAAGGAGAAGAATACTTGCAAATAGTTGATGAATTTATGGAAGCCGTGAATGCACGCTGGCCCAAAGCAGTTGTCCAGGTATAAATGTTTTTAACTATAAAATAGATTTTTGAATAACAACCCATTTTCTTTATTATTTATTACTAACGCCTAACTGTTGGGAGTATTATAATGAAAAAGGATGGTGGATTCCTTATTATATTGACAATTTTGTTCCTGATCACATGTTTTCTTTATCTGTTGGACGAAACCAAATTTGAAGTAAAAATCAAGCAAATAACATAGCATTTGAACACTTGGTTCCAAGTCAAACACAAACAAAAATGTTCATTGTTATTTGCCAATATTCGAAAACAATTGGTTTATTGTTGGTTAAGTCAGTTTTGAAAATATAATTGTGTTGGAACTATAGATTTTTTTTTATTTTTTTTTCTGGTAATATTGCAGTTTGAAGACTTCCAAATGAAGTGGGCATTTGAGACCCTACTGAGATACCGTAAAAAATTTTGCATGTTTAATGATGACATACAAGTTAGTGATTTTTTATTTTATTTTATGAGTATTAACTCCTATTTTTATCATAAATGGTAATCAACTACCAATATCTTGTCTTTATAAATTACATTAAATCAACTACCAATATCTTGTCTTTATAACTCCTATTTTTCTTATGTAATAGGGAACTGCTGGTGTTGCACTAGCAGGACTATTTGGGGCTGTAAGAGCACAAGGCTTACCTTTGAAGGACATTGTAAAGCAGAAAATAGTTGTTGTGGGCGCTGGAAGGTATCTCTAGTCTTTGCATGTCACCCCTAATTGTCAAATATGAGCAACATATATTGCCCAATTGTCCCTCATTTCCAACCCGATTTTGCACCAAGCAGTCCTCAAATTATCTTCATTCATGCAATTACGTCAGTTAACCTGAGTTATCCCCATTGACAATCAATTTTTACCCAATTTAGCCTCAGTTTATCTTGTTACTGAAATTAGGCAACAAACTATTTATTCCCTCTCCAAAACAAAAAGAATGTCAGTCTTCTAATTGGTCGGTTTCCGAGAGCAGATGGGTTCTTTCTCTACTTTTGACACATACACAGTGACATTTAGGTATGTGCTTGTGTAAGAGTCAGAAGTATAGAAATGACTATTTGCCCTCAGAAACCGGCCAATTAGAAGATTGACATTTATCTTAAACATGCTACATAATTTTTAGTTTCTTAATTAAAGGTAAAATGGGTACTTTATAAATTTTAAACGAGTTCTAATAAAAAACAATAAAATTGGTAAAATTTGTGAGTTTTTGAAATTTAGAAGGATAAATATGATATTATGAATTTTAGAGGAGAAAATATGTAATTTCGTAGTTTTTGAGGGGTAAATCCCCCTTAATTCTAATGGTATTGTTTTTTAAAATTCAGTGCGGGTATAGGAGTGCTAAACATGGCCAAACAGGCTGTTGCCAGAATGCTTGGCACTGACCCAGCAACTGAACCCAACTGCCAGTTCTGGCTTCTTGATAAAGATGTAATTTCTTTCTTTCTCCTTGTTGTATTTTCTTTGTTCTATTGAGGTTTTTATGGTATCAGGATGTTGTCAGTTGGTTTTGGGTCCATCCATTTTTCTTTGTTCTTTTGAGGTTTTCTCCTTGAAGTTGCGCTTGATACTTCAATTTTGTAGTATATAGTTTTTGCCAAATATTCAATCAAAAAGTTGGACCCACCAACAAAGGCCCTCTTGTCAGTACATGCAACAATTTGATTATATAATGCATGGTACCAATTTCAAGTTTTTTTTTTAGATGTATTGATATTACTGTTTTTCCTCTCAGGGTCTTATCACAAAAGAAAGGAAAAATCTTGACCCAACAGCCATTCCTTTTGCCAGAGGCTTTGGTACAGAGGAGATCGAAGGGCTTCGAGAAGGGTCTTCTCTACTAGAAGTGGTATACAAATAAAAATTTTCTACGCTTCTTATCTCTAGTTCTTACTTTAGACTTTAAAGAGTGAAAGTTGAATTACTAGCTGTTAATTATTGACTAATTAGGTCAAGAAGGTGAAGCCCCATGTGCTTTTGGGTCTCTCTGGAGTTGGAGGGATATTTACGGAGGATGTAAGGATAATAACAAAATTGCATTTTTTTACTATATACTATATTTTTGTTACATTGCATGGATTTAATGATCACATTTGGATTAAATAATATTCAAACAGGTACTCAGGGCCATGAAGGACTCTGATTCTCCGAGGCCTGCAGTCTTCGCCATGTCAAATCCAACTACTAACGGTTTGCCTAACTGCCTACATTGTCATATCCAAAAACAAAAAAATTAGTAACTTTTAATTATATTTACAAATTGATCTATGTTGCTTCTAATCAGCTGAATGCACCCCTGGTGATGTATTTAAGTACGTCGGGGAACATGCGATATTTGCGAGTGGAAGCCCTTTCAATGATGTCCTTTTGGGTATGATATCTCCAAATCCAAATCTCTTTATAAAATAATTTTCGTATATTCACACATGTAATCTCTCTCTCTTTCTGTTTTTTTTTTTAAATGTGAAACAGAGGATGGTAAAATGGGAGTCGTAAACCAAGCAAACAATATGTACCTGTTTCCTGGGTACGAGCTTAATGTCCTTTCTGATCTGTTTGATTTAATCTGTTAGCTGATGCAATTATCTATGATCTAATTTATGGATGATATTTTCCATAATATAGAATTGGTCTAGGAGCTCTTCTTTCTGGGGCCCGACTTATTTCTGATGGCATGCTCCAAGCAGCTGCTGAGTGGTATACACCTTATTTATCTATGTATATTATTCGTTTATTGCATATGAAGTTTGCATAGATATGCATCAATTATTCTTTTTCCTTGTTTTCTGCAGTTTGGCGTCATATATAACAGATGAAGAAATTAAAAAAGGGATCATCTTTCCTTCTATTTCTAGGTAAATTGATTTCGACTGTATTTCTGTACAGTAATATGAGATGAAGATTAAAAAAAAAAGAGAAAATAATATGGGTTTTCTTATAATGCAGCATTCGGAATATAACTACACAAGTAGCAGCAGCAGTTGTTAATGCTGCCATTTCAGAAGAACTTGCTGAGGGGCACGATGACGTTGGTTTGAAGGAGCTGAACCAAATGTCAGAGGTGAAAATTTCTCATTCGTTTATATTTATATTATTTGACGACCTATTTATAAAGTTATAAGCTACTAAATGTTGTAGCACTGATAGACACTTTCTTTATACTTTAATAATCACTTAAGCCTTCAAAGCCTTCAAAAGTTTCCGAATATCCTGGTACTGGTATTTGACGCTACTAGTACTGATATTGGTTTACTGTACTAAGTTATTAACCAGGGTTTGTTCTTTCATTGTTTTTTTTTTTTTTTTCAGCGAGAGATAATTGAGTACGTCGCTCGCAACATGTGGTACCCAATTTACAGCCCTTTGGTTCATGAAAAGTGAACAAGTATCTGCAATTTGCATCTCCTTGACATAATTGCTACACGATTTTTTATTTTTGTGCCTATGAAATATAGGACATGATTTTTGCCATTCAATAGTAGGAGAGGTATCTTATGATTTATCTCATGTCAAACCATGTGGCATGAGGTTGCATGCATGTGAACAAACTCGTAAATACATTATCTCGAAAAAATTGTGCCGCACAATACAAATATGAGAACTACCTTGAAAAAGATTGATAACCATCTGATTTTTTATCGGTATTTTACGAGAATGTTAAATAGCATGCCAACTTAACAAAAGAATAAAGGCATTCTCTAGAAAAATTGGAAGATTTCGAGATATCATAAAGGGAATGGCAGTGCTGCTTTCTCGATCCAGTCAGAATTGATCTTTCTTTTTACTATCAGACAAATTTATCGACCGCATAGTTTTGACGGATCCTCCCTTGCAGCATTCCGTCTAGCGCAACAGCCAACGAAATATACAAATGACTGAAAACAAAAGCAAAGATTAATTAATTAGTATCTATCCAGGTTTTGATTACTTCTGTACCAGAAAGTTATAATGTACTTGTTTTTTTAGTACCAAGATAACAAATAAGATGACATTGAAGATAGCAACAACTCGCCACTCGACTTTCATGTATTGCGCTACTCCAGCTCTGATGTTAAGAAGAAAAAAAATGATTATAACTGAAAGACAAGATAAATGCATTGTTCATTTTTAAGGACTGGTTCTTACTTGCAAGAACTACAATCATAGCATTTAATGGATTTGTCGTTCTTGTAAAGCTTGCAATCTTTATTTGAGCTCACTGGTTTGTAGCTCAAGTCATAGTAGGATGCATTGATCATTGGGTATCCACACCTAAAACAAGAAACTAATTAATGCATCTTTCGAGCGAAAGTGATCAAGAAAAAAAAAAGATTAGCGTTCGAAGTTACAAATTGCCAGAATGCCAAGTCCAGATCCTATAAGGTAATTTTTTTTTTTTTTTTAGTTTAGATTTGGACTGTCTGATCAGAATTGGGACAAGGCCTGAGGTGGAATGCATGGGGTATTGGGGTCCCTTATATATTAATGCCAAATCCAACGGTCCGGATCCAAACTCAAAATTTGAGTTACCTTAGGTGATATGAATGCCAGAATGTCCATAGAAAAAAGTCTCTTTTCATTTTGAAAACTGTACCAAATGTTTGTATCAGACCTAATGATGTTATGTCATGAAGAAAATGGTACCAGTGTATAACCATGTTTTTATGGTATATAATATCGAACCTAAACTTCACAAAATTATATGAGGTTGTAAATTGTATATAGACCAATGAAGATGCATTTGAGCTAGTGTTTGGCCATGTTTTATTTACTGTCACTTAGTTTTAGTGATAAATATATCGTCATTATTTAAGAAAAAGCAGGAATTCACGTTCGCCCTTCAAAAAATTTAAAATTAAGTACCTCCAAAATTATTATATCATATTTATCCTTCTAAATTAGAAGACCTTTCCTATTTGTCCTATAGAATTTTAAGATATATTAAATATACTCTAATTTCAAATTAATTATGTTGGAGCTAAAATGACAACCTTTATTAATTAATTACGGACTGCTTTACCCCTCTCTTTCTCTCCATTCCACGAGCAAGCAAAAAGACATCAAACTTCTTATTTTTCTCCTCCCTAATCCTTTTCTTCAGCATTTCCATCAGATTTCATCTCCGACATGTTTGGTTCATTAGAGAGAGGCTGTTGTTGCAATATACCTAGTAGTGCTATTTTCAATGACAATTAAAATGAACACGAACCTAGGTATCTAATGAGTTTTGAATCCTAGTACATGTCTTTGTTGTTAGTTTGTTACTGATACACATGCAATCTAGTTTTACTGTTATTTTTTTTTTATTTCCAACAAGTGCAAAATCAGATTTTATGAATTTAGAGTTGATATAAACTTTATATGGATAAGATGATGAATTAGGTAATTATGAGAGTTCTACTAATTTTGAAGGATATATATGATATTATAAATTTTGAAGGGAATATTATCTAGTTTTGTTGTTTTTGAGGGGCATACATGACCACAAGGGCAAAATCGGAATTTATGAATTTAGAGTTGATATCAACTTTATATGGAAAAGATGATGAATCAGGTAAATATGAGAGTTTTTCTAAGTATAAAGGATATATATATGATATTATAAATTTTGGAGGGAATAGTATCTAGTTTTGATGTTTTTGAGAGGCATACATGAAATTGTGCCTAAAAGAAAGGGAACTAGGCATTTTTTGTATATCTATTTTACACAGAAGAGAAACATTATATATTTTCAGTAAAGTTCTTATCTAGCAAGAATAATCAACTATTGTTAGTATTATTTCTGTCACAAATAGTTACAAGTAGAGATACCTACTCTGACGGTGGCCGACAACAACCTGCCTCAATAGGGCTAAGTTCAGCATGCCTATATTCCTTCAAGAACTGTACAGATAGTTAACTCCATCAACACTAAACTTAGAAAATCAAAAGAAAAACAAATAGTATTGCAAAATTGTAATGAATTATTGCTAAATAAATACCACTGCATATTTAGTAAGATAGTAACTACCATTTATGTAAATCTGACCTTGTATCTCTTGGACAAGCCATTGCAGTCGTCTGACTTGACAAGGCAACTTCTCAAGTGACTCCAGTTATCAGTGTTGTTTAGCTTTTAGTTAAAAATAAAAAATAAAATTTTCAATGATGTTACATTTTTGCTAGGTGAATTACGGTTATCTCACAAGAAATACGAATATGTGGTGATGGTCACCTGCTTAATGAACCAAGAACTATAGTCTTCAAGATGATACTCTTTGTACCTAAAAAGGAAAGAAGAGAACTAAGCAAAATATTAATTGGCGGTACAGAAATTGAGGATTGAATTACAATTTGTAATCCCCTACCTAAGTCCAGGAGCAGTATGACCAGATCCTGTGTTTGTTATAATAAACCTGAAAAAAAAAAAATTCATGTTTATCAAGATTGATTTTCTATTATAGATACTCATTTGTGATAGTCTATGATCTTTTTTTTTTAAGAAGTGAGAAACTCAATAAATATTATAGAGTGAGGCTATGGTACTATGCATAGTGCAGATCGGTCCATATTATGAATCAATATTTCAATTTTCAAAGTCCAAACAGTCAATCCGAACCGCTCGACATGATATCCATATGAAAATGTACTTGCAGACTAAATTTTACATTTTTTTAGAAATTTTTAGCTAGATAGAAAATCACTACTTTTGAATGGTCTAGAATGTTCCGATCAAGTGATCTTATACCTATTTAAAAAATATAAAATTTGATCTAGAAGTAAATTTTCATATGGTCATGTTGAACAGTTCAGATTGTTTGAACTTGAAAAATGGAGGCATTGATCTATAGTACAAACTAATATGCACTATGCATAGTACCATAGCCTCACTCAATATTATAAGCTTTAAAGCTTACAATATGATAATAACATTTTTTTTGCACAACTACACAACACTTACGCCAGTACGGTGAAAACCATGATGGTTACCAAAACGACGAACAACAACACGAGATACTATAAAAACAGTGTCAAGGTACTTCAAAGATGAAAGGCTCTGAACTGAAGAAAATGTGCTAAAAATAAAAATGATGCATCATAAAAAGATCAAAGGATACTGTCCAAAGCAACAGAGAGATATTCTTGCAAGCACCCAGAAACCCGATGAAGGATCTGAAATATACATAATTCATACTTAACATTATAAATATGAATTAATGCTGCATGCATGTAGGTTTTCTACTTTTTATACACAATTTTATTATTCAAGATCTACTGCAGTAATTGAAATGGTAGTTGCAGTATTCTTAATGACCTGTGCAATGCTGGTAGACAGTAAAAAGTGCTGGTCCAAGAAAACAGCAATTTAGCCTCAAACAACCCTCAATTCTACATTTGGCACTTGATTTAACTGAAAAATTGCATAATTTACTCTCAATTTTGCCAATATATAAAGCTACATAATCTCAAATCACTCCCCCAACCCCCCCCCAAAATAAATAAATAAAAATAAAACAGAAGTCTGTGGTCAACTATTAGTCAGACTGGTATAAAATCAATTCAAGTTCAACAACAGGAGACCAACTCAGTGTCAGAATACCAGTAATTAATTAACAATCATTAACTTAATAATTATTAATTAAAAATGCTTACATGAGAAGAATCAAACCGCCAAGCCCCATGACTGGGATTGTCAACGATCTCTTGCACTCATCTTCGTGCGAACTCATCCAAATTCCAAAACCAATCACAGCTAACGCCAATATCATGGTGAAAAAGTTGATCCACCTAATTACAAAGGTGCTTGTGCTAGTGCTCATTTTACCTCTCTATCAGGTGCTAACGCAGCTTTGCTAGTGAGAGAGAGAGAGATCTAGTGAAAAATTTCGATTGTCTAAGCGGGGAATGAACTAAGAGAAGAGAAGAAGCATCAACCTGATCTAATGTAGACAGTAGCTAGAGGCTAGAACTACTCTACTCTACTCTTGCTCGTGACTTACAGCTTTGCTAACTAATTGATATCATCACATGCTTTGCTCCATACAATACAAATCAAAAAAGGAAGGTCGGCTTAATCAGCCTCACTGACCGGTAGCTAAGCTAATACTTTTGCACTTTCGTCCTTACCGTTTCCAATTTAACGAAAACTATCCTCTCCAATATGTGTAAAAGATTTCCTTCACTTTACGGTTTCAGATTTACTCTCAGCCGCTTTGAGATTCGGTCTAGCAAGGGGGCAGTATTATTTGGGCTTTGAGATTCGTGCAAAGTTAAAATAACGGTCTTGATCCACTAATTCCAAAAGATTCCCTTTTACGGTACCGATGAGGATGTCAATTACTTACGATTGGGATTAGGGGTATCGCACTTGGTAGAATGAGAATGTTGGGAACACCTCTGTTTAAATTATTGGGCTTTACTTTGAGATTCGTGCCAGGTTATAAACAACGATAAAGATCTCATTCTATCCGGAAGGAGTACAGCACCGTCTGCACTGAATCTTAACTCCCGGATTAGGAGGGTAAATATATTGACAGAGTATATTTTACTTCGTGCAGCGCAAGAAAAATAAAGCTGAAACCACTTTGCATATGACTCGTGCCCTGCATAAAATAAAAACCACTCTGTCAATACTTTTTCCCGATTAGGAGTCCCTCCTAAAATTGAAAAGAAATAATTTGAAAGTGCAGCTGGACATGTCGGACTGGACCCTACCCATTATTTCAGATTTTTAAAATACGGTGGCGGTGCGTATAATGTTTGTGTTGTTTACTTGTTTGTATGGTTTTATGGTTATAGTCTTATAGAAGGGAGGAGAATTTGATAAGTAAAATATATTTATTTTTTAAAATAAGTAAATTTATTGTTTATGAGACTGACGAACTATGGAATTTTTTTTAGTAGAAGAAAATGTAAATAAAAATTGTAAACTTCTGCACTATAAGGTGGCTGGCATCCTACTTAAATCTCCATGCATATTCTTATACGAACATCCATTTGAAATATGACTTGCGTCTGTGTTTCCTATCATTCTGGCATGAAAAGGACTCTGGTCTTTTACTTTGAACCATCCAATTTAAAATGATTGTGCATTTGTGCTGGATTGAGAATTTAAATTCTCTAAAATAACTCAATAGTTGAGTTTAAATTTAAATCGTTTGTACGAATCTTAAAGCTGTCTCGTGAATTCCAATCGGGCTCGTACTGATGTGACTTGCCAAAGGAAAATAGCAAAAAAGAAGTCCGTTTTGACTTGCCAATATTATGGCTAACTAGTACCTTAAATCTGAACTACTTTTTTTTTTTTAAATCAAAGTCAGGGGATGATTTGTTTAAAACTGAAATAGTTTACAAACATGAATTAAAAGCAAACAAGCTCTTCCATTCAGGCTTTAAATTGCACCAAAATTGCATCGAGATTTAAAGGGAAAATTTCGGGTGTATCCATCTAAATTTTTGAAATAGCCAATTTTCCCACCAAACTACCATTATATCCAATATCCCCGTACAAATTTAACATTCTTTCTTTTATCCCTTTTTATTTAATTTTCTTTTTATTTAATTATTTAATAAATCTAATTGACAATTATGCCTCTCTAATTGTAACTTGACATCTCCATTAATGTTTAAACCGGGTTGAATTTACATGTTGATTGAAGAAGAACAAGAAAAACGCTTGGTCTTCGCCTCTAATATTTCCTCCCATCTATCTTTATATTGCCTTCCTTTCTTCCTTAGTAGAAAATCTTATTTTGACGATTATGTTGAAATCGGTGAAAGGCCATGTGACCTTTCTCATTTGACAATTTAGTTAAATTCGTGAAAGGCTAGGTGACTTTTCTCATTTTGAGTTGAGCCTCTAATTTGATGATTTAGTTGGTGTGCCAGCAAACCTGAGAAATCCCGTAAATTAAATTTTTTTTGACTGAATAACCCTTAAGATTTATATGGTCTGCAAAAACTTAGACAAATATTTGCATTCAAGATAAACTTATCATTTTTAGGTTCAGAGATTAATCAAAATAACCCAAATAATCTCATCTTTCCCAAATAATGAAAAGGTTAATCAAGTGTTGACTGAAATTAAAATTTGACAAATAAAAATGATATATCTTGATTAAACTACAATAAGTCATAGTTCATGTATAATTGCAGACTCCAAACAAAATTAAAGTTAAGATAAAATACAAAGAACTGGAGAACTGGATTTGGACAGATGCAAAGAACCAAGTATCACCACCTCCAAGTTAAAGCAAGAAAATACATGTGTGATGGGATTCAAATATCCTGTGCAAGAGAGGAGCGAACATATTTCGTGTGCTAGTTTGTCCGAGTGCGAGAGGTTCGTCGACAAGGGAACTGTGATGGCTGAGTTCTCTGAATTTCTGTGTATCTGCTCATATTCTAGAGGCTACCATCGATCTTATAAGTTATAGCCGAATGCATGTTTTGTTCGAATTGGTATGCTTAGTTTGGAAATTGTTTCAGTACTGCAATGAGCAGCTTTTGAGAATTGAGTTATGGAAATTATTTCTTGGCACCAATAAGAATTGAGGAATCAGTAAAAATGGGTGAAGAAAATATCAATTATTCAACCAAGCGTATCAGAGGTGCTAAGTCAGAGGATTTCTGTGTGCGTGAGATGTAGCGGCGTTAGGGAGTGAGATGGCTTCGGTGCAGGAGATGAGGAGTTCGGCATAGGAGGGCAGCACAAAGATTGCTTCTGGCAATTGAGATTAGGGAGAAATCGGTAGCGTAAAAGAGATAAACAACGTTTGAAAAAGAACAATAAAAATTAAAAGCACTGCACACCTCTCTTTAAAAATAAAGGATATAATGGTCAATTAGGTTTTTAAAATAATTAAATAAAAAGTAAAATAAATAAAAAGGGTTAGAAGAAAGAACGTTAAATTTGTATGGGGATATTGGATTTTAGAATGGTTTGATGGAGAAATTGGCTATTTAAAATATTTAGGTGGTTTTCCCAGATTTAAATGTTTAAATGAATGTAGACATTAAAATCGACCAGTTGAGTATTTTTAGCATCTCTCTCTCTCTCTCTTCGAGCAAATCCCCTGAAGTAGCTTAAATATTGAATCTGAATCTGTTTGCAGTCTGATCAGACGGTCCGAATACAAACTTAAAATTTGAGTTAGTTTAGGAGATCT
The DNA here is from genome assembly GCA_024447775.1 of Carex cristatella. NCBI lineage: Eukaryota > Viridiplantae > Streptophyta > Magnoliopsida > Poales > Cyperaceae > Carex > Carex cristatella. Next base: position 3,542,459 of record JAJHPF010000008.1, on the reverse strand, counting down.
GGGCCCTCTCTTTTCTATGGGCAAAAAAAAATAATACAACTGTACCCACAAATATATAAAAAAATATACATATTGATTGGTTTTTAATATTGATTAGGCGACGCATAAAGAGTTCATGTGTATTTATAAATATTTTTTCGAGAAAAATCATGTATTAGTAAATATTTTTTATATTAAAGGATCTGAAATAGTCCGGTACTAATTATAATTAAAAAATGACTGTGCAATTGTGCATCTTTTTTTTTTTTTTTTATACAAGTTCGCATATTATGAAAGGCAAAGCAAATTATATCTTAACGTTTGATAATCATATCACATTGCTTGTTTGATACTTAGCGGGGGTCCCTAAAATATGACACTCATACACAACTCTTAAGCATGCCTTTGGATGGGTGAAGAATAGCTACTATTCCGGATTAGTACTATTCCGAGCTACTAATTTATGTTTGGGTGTGTTTGAATTAACAAATAGCCACTATTAAAATAGCTACTATTCTCAAATTAAAATAGCTACTATCTTTGCACTATTCTTGATTCATTCAAACACACCCTTTGTGTTTTCTAATTCACAGATTTCACAATCAAAATAAAATATCTCACTGAATTTATGATATTAATGTACATAATATATTTATATGATAAAATTAACATCTTTTACCTATAAGCATGACCAACTTCTTTCCATTTAAAAAAAATATCAGAATACTTTGTTTCCATCAATCAACAAGTGTTATGTTAGTTGTCACGATTATCAACAAAATTTGTTGTTAATATAACATATCCCTTGATTAAAACAAAGTATAACAACTGTGAGAAACATTCCATCTTAATTTAAGCAGAGCTGTTTGCTTGCCCCATCAAAAATTGAAAACAAAAGCTTGAAGATTCTTTGAGATTACGCTAGTTGTTGGGATATTTCTCATTTTGCAACAGATAATAAAAGGTAAACATAATATTAGTCATATTTCTAACACCTATTATATTTCTAACACCGAGTCAAAACAAAAGGAACAGCAGAACCTACCAAACTAATAGAACCTCCCGTTGCACTCTGAAGCACCGCAATAACACTCTTTAACCTTCACACTGTCGTCAGAGTAACAGGCCGCCCCTGTGCTGTAGTTGTAGTCATATGTCAGCTCCGTCAGAGGAGGGATATTCTCACGTGCGAAGAACATAATGTGTGGCATCTTCTTTTCATCATGATCAAACAACACATTTTGCACGTACAGATTAGGAGAGCAACTGTGGTTTATGAACCGCCCCACGTTCCCCATCTCCAACGCATCTATACTGTACCCCTCTGAGCTAGCCCCCTCGACAGTGCTAGGCCACCCGATCTTGAAACGGTACTCATCATTCTTCCTCTTCTCTGCCACCTGGTCTTGCAACAGCTCCCCTATGTACTCACACACAAAACTGCCTGAAGGGATTGAACTCAGAGAACGCACTCCCCAGCCCCGTCTCTTGGTCTTGAATACTTCCAACGGAAACTTGATGCCATGCTGGCTGACCCGGTTGTAGCATGAGGGAGGGCACCCACACATGGGCCCACACTCATATATCAGTGTCTTTGGCTGGACAATAGCTCCATTGAAGTTGAACGGGATCTGGCCCCCATTCTTAGCTGCACAGGAGCAGGTTTTTGCATTAGAGCACAGACCATTACAATTGCATCCCTTGGGCCGGCTTTTCTGGAACCAGGGCCGGTGGACTCTTTTGATGATGTACCGAAACTGTTGTAAATTCTCATTGTTAATGGTGTTTATAACTCTGATAGGCAGTTTTTCTTGGTCTAGAGAAATATCCTTTGAGCACAACCCTTCCCGCACCTTCCACCTCTGCACCTTTTTCAACTTGGTCCAGTTCAGTTCAGGTTGCCCTTCCAGACGCTTCAGCCGAAACCGGAACACAACTACAGTCTTTGGTACTCCTTTAATAATATGAGTCTCATTGTCAGGCCAGTACGTCTCGACCTCGTATAGTCCGTCATAGGTATAAGACTCCTTGCGTGAGTTGCCAATGTTCTGCCCATGTATGACCCGTACTGGTGTTTTCGTCTTTATGCTGTTTTTTAGGGCAAGATTGCCCCTCTTTAGCTTCTGATCTTCAGGCTCGGTATGACCGGGCTTCCCTGTCGGCTTCCCTCCAGCACCAGTATAAATCAACACATTTTCACTCTCTATGTCATCTGAATAACCGCCTGAAGCGACAATACTGGTGGCTATGCGTATGCCATTCCACAATGTGCTGCCAATGCCACCTCGGAGAGGCTGGTGGAGTCCCAAAACAGAGAACTCAGCCCGGTAGCGGTACTCATCTCCAACCTCAACCCCTGGCACGGCACCAATAACTGGTTTGTCTCTGTTTAGTGTCTCATTTTGTTCCCTCAAGATACTGAAAGTTCTCAGGTCAATTCGGTTTCTTTTAATATCTGTAGGCTTACCAGATTCAACCTCTCGCAACAGTTGTCGGGATATTATTTGGAATAGGTGCAAGCACCTTTTAACCTTTGCTCTTGGGTCTGTTGGTCTATCATCCTTCTCAGGTCCAAAATTGGTAGTGCTTTTCTTAGCAACCCTCTGATGGTGCTTGATGTTTGACAGAACACGACAGTACAAAGCTGAAACAGATTTCTTGGCTGAGATCCTAGAGGGGAAATTTCGGGATTGTCGGATGGCATGCCTACCATACTCCTCCAGATCCACATCCTCAGATTCATGCCTATACATACGGGGAAAACTGGGGTTGCAGTTGCTTGCTAGGTGCTTGATGCCCACCCGTTTCTTAGAGATAACTTTCATGGGAGACTTTTTGGTTTGGAGTTGGTTATTGATGCCTGTTCTTTCCTTGGCTCTTTCACTAGGTCTCTTAACAGATGGGACAATTGTTTTAGATGCTTCTTCATTTTTCTCCTTGCATCGAATGTTTACCTTAATTGGTTTCACCACCTTGTTGTGCTTGATGCCAACCTCCTTGCTGTTTCCATTCATGCCATCAATCTTTTCACATTGTACTCTATTACTATCAAAACCAGACACAGTGAAACCTAGATCTCGACCACAGCCCTGCGGGTACCGACGAATTGCAGAAACTGACCTTCTCTTAGGAGGTGGGTATGCCTTTGAGCTCAACCACCACCGATCAAACGCACCATCATTCTCTAGTATAGATTTACTGTTTTGCTCCTTGACAGCAAGAGGCTCTCCTACAAATATCGACTTCCGCTTCAGATTTTTAGCCAATGGTACGTCAGAAAACTTGTGTGACAGCTCCTGTATCATGACCGCTTCATCCATTCTATATCGGCTAAATAGAAAGAGGACCTAGTATTAATTGTGCTGCAAGAGAAATAAAGAGGAGTTAAAACAATAACAAACAAGGAATCCAATACATTAGAACAAAATCACAGGCTGCTTTTTTGTTAAAGGAGCCAAAACTTTGTGTATGACATAAATTTGCCACGACCTTTTTTTATTTCAAAATAGAAAGTTCAAACAAGGAAACAAATATGTTGCTATCGACCTTCATAAAAAAAGCTACATGCAGTTCAAAATTTATAATTTTTTTAGTTCACTCCACAAAAGATCAAGAATGCATGAAGTTACTTATACAATATTAATAGTAGTGTGTTAATCTTTCAGCCTCTTAATCTTTCAAACATGGGGATACAGAACTAACTCAAAAACAACTTTTTTTTTTCACCTGAACACGTCACCTCACGGTGAATATTAACACCAACATTTTGAATTCTTCTTATTTTGAAAAAGTATTGTGCAGAACTTTTCCCCTTGTTAAACATAACCAAAGACTTCTAAATTTGTAACCTATAACTGTGCTTCACAAGAGAGCAATAACCGAACTAAATTAAACACTAATTTAGCCACCACACCCCCACATCAAAACAGATCAGATCAAAATACAACACTAAAACAATCAAGTATTGCAAACATAACACTTTCAAAAAGTGGTATTGTCTACTAGATAAGAATCAGGATCATGTTTTGAAGTGAGATAAAGTAAGGTATAAGAGAATAATTCTTATCTCTACTCTTACTTTTAGATAAGAGTTCCAGTTCTTTACTTTATCTCAATCTCAAACAAAAACAAAAGGATTAGTTATTGGATTAATCTAGTACCAAGCTACAAGTGCAAGATCCCTAAACAAAAAACCAAAACAACTACAGATCTGAAGTTTTATGACAATGAACTCAAAATACCGATTCTGATCAAGTTAGTTGAGGTCTACCTATATCAGATCTGACCTTAGAGGTTAAAAAAAAACAGTCAAAAGAATAAGAAAAAGAAGAAATCAAACAATAGCAAACCCTACATTCAACCATTGATCGCTATTCCAACTCTACCATCGAACACACACATAAACTAATCTACATACAAAATACAAAATAACAATAAAGAATAGAGAGTAGAGATACTACCTTGATGATGAAGGAAGTCTATGCCACCATTGCTCAAGCTCTATTTTTCTTAATTTTGTGCGTTACAAAAGTGGTTTTAACTTTTTAAGTAAGGATTTGAGAAAAACTGGAGGGAAGGTTTTAGATAAACGAGGAATTCGTATTTCCAAAGGTAACATAATATTTCTGTTTAGATCTAAACCGTCTAATTAGAATCCGCACGACTATTAAAGCCGATAGATTCTAATCGAACGGTCATGATATAAACATAAATATTTGTTACCTCAGAGGGTTCGGATTCAACAAGGAGGGGTTTTGGCTCATTATAACCGCTTGCACCGGAAAAAAAAAACTGCGACTGAAGATTTGCCTTTCGGTGTACACATTAATTATTGAACCAGACTAGATAAAATCACGGCGGAGATAAAGATGGAAGTTATTAATTAATTTTCAAAGGTGAAGGCGGTTAAATATCACTAGCATTTTTTACATGAAAAACATAAATGCTATTAGTGCTTAGATAACAAGGCGACATGAGTTGCATGAACTGTCACCAATGTGTTATGTATCATTTCTACAAAAAATTAATAAATAATAAAAATTATAACATACAATAAGATATTTTATTATTTGATTTTATATGTAAATTTTGTGCTATAATGTTTTCTGTCTTTTTTTTCTTTTGTGGTTTGTTTTATTGTATTAAATTAAAAACTAATATTAAATCTAGAGTGGGAAAAATGGCACGGCGGAGCCGGTTCATTCACAGAACGGTACAGTTACAACACGGCACGTGTGACTTTTCTGTGCCATGACTCGCATGTCGCGTGCCGTGACCATCTTTTGAAAATTTGACACGGCACGTCACGCTAAAAATTCGGTCACGGCACGGCACGTGGTCAAGCGAGTCACGTGTAATTAGGACCGTTAAGTTTTGATCAAATAGTAAATTTTAAATAAACTAATCTAAATTATTAAAAAAATAGTTAAACGTGAGAAACGTGACTAGTTACGTTTGAACACGGCATGGGAGTCACGGCGTGACTCCCGTGTTGTGACCACCACTTCACATTTTAGTCACGGCACGTATAACTGTTCACTTGATTACGGCACAGCATGGTACAAGACCAAAGTCACGGCATATTAGTCACGGAATGGTGCGTTTTTTTCACTCTAATTAAACCCCAACAACATTGTTATATTTTTTTTATAATAAACTACACCTGATAAAATAGGGAGATAATATCAAAATAGAAAGATTAATTAAATTTTTAATGTACATGATTATAATTTTAAAAATTATGAGAATTGATTTAATCATCACACGTCCTACTAAATTCGTCTCTAACTATAATGCACGTCAAAAACTAGACATTATGTGACAGGAAACAAGTGATGGGGCGTTATAGCTAGTGGTTATTAGTTTTTTTTTTTAATTTAAGCACTTAAGCCGAACTATTTTTATATATTCTTCTACATGATAAAATAGGAAGCTGGTACATAACTACATATAAAAAGGAAAATTAATAAAATTTTAATATACATGAATAAGATTTCAAAAAAAATTATGAGGATGACTTTGTAACTTCAGTCCCCTATTAAATCGGTCCCTAAATATGAATATATTATAAAAATAATACTCATACATGCATGCATATATAGTTGATAATATAAGTTGGTACCTTTAATCCAATTAAGTCACAAGTTTCCGATCAACAAAAAATATTTGGGATTTTAAATCAAGTGGACAATTTTATTCTTCATTAATCATTTTTATTTGAAGTTAAATACCTTTCTTTATTAATGTCATACATTATATATACGTTATATTTTGATCTTTCGGAACGTAATTATAACATCTTCACTTTTTTTTGGTCTGACAATCTATGTCGCTATTAAAATGGAAACAAAAATAACAAAATGGAGTCAGATATAAAGCTCAATGACCGATTATTAATTTGACAACGTGTTTCTTTATAATTGACTTAAATTAAACAACTATTCAAACATGCCGGATTAATTCACACAAATGCACATCAAATCAAACTCACATATTTAACCGAGGTGATCAAAATTATTGTAAAACAAGTCACATAATTCACACAGTTAGACCAACCCCCCCCCCCCCCTCCCCCCCAACACACACACACACAAACACATGCATGTGATTCTCAGATTTTTCACAACACGCAATTTCATCACATCTCAAATCAAATCCAATCTCATACCGTTATCATGATAAATATGTTATCATAATCCAATACTCAATAGAAAAATCCAAATTCAACATACAAATCGAAAACATATACTATAGAGCAGTCCGGTTACCTTAGTGAAACCGTCTAGAAAGAGAGGAAATAGTTTTTGATTCAAAAACAAAGAAGAGGGTAAAAGAAAGATAGGGGCGGTTAGGCCAGGGGAGTGAAAAGAGAGAGAGGGTTTGGGTGGGGCATTTACAGGAGACTTGATGTAGGAAAGGAGGGAATAGAAAGAAAAGAAAAGTTTTTTTTGGATCGGCATTTGGTTGATAAAATTATGTCGGAGATAAAAGGTACATGAAGTTAAGAGTTCAACCTTACATAATTATAATCAATAGAATCAATTTTCCTACTGATTTGGGATGTAATGAATGGAAAAAAAAATTATTGCAGATATTTTACCTTCAAAATACCCAACACTACATCTTACCTATATAATTTACATCCAAGTTTCTTTATCACAATTCTACAACAACCACCAATTTTTTCATTAACATTCTAAATTTTAATTAACTAAATAAGAAATAAAACGAAATTTTTTTTTATCTTTCCTTATTAATAATTCAAATATGAAGAGATTAAATATATTTATCTTCTTTTCTATTTCTTTTCATTTCTTTCTATTTTTCACCTTCTTTCTCTTCTTCTGCTCTCCATCCAAACAAGGTGGAAGAAATTAATGCTACATTCAGCTAAGATTAAATGAATTATTTTCTGGAAGGATGAGAAAATATGACAATATTTGCAACATACACACTCATTTTGGGAAAACTCGAAATATAAAAATTGTAAATCTCTCTGTCGTGATTTCAGGAGATTTGGTTTTACTTTAGTTGGATTTTCTATTAAAAATATATGATTTAAAAGGTCCATAAGGGTTTGCAATTTCACTGCAGAATTATATATGATAGAGTCAATCGATGAACTTCAAAAATTCAACAGGAACTAAGAACTATTGCATCCATAATTTATAAAACTAAAAATATAAAAGTTGTAAGATCATCTGTATCTCTGAAACTTTTGGAGTTTCTAAATAATTGTTAACAGAATTTTAAAAAATTTAGACTTTGAATTTCTAAAACTCTACATTTCTGAAATTTAAATTAGAGTTTCTTAATTGTCACATAGCGTTTAATTAAAACAGTATTAAAAATTCAGCGAATAAGGATCGATTATTTCGCCACGTCAGAATTTTAAAACAGTTTGATATTTAAAAACTATTGAACAAAATTACTAAATATAAAATTCATTTACATCTCTGAAACTGACTTAAAAACTGCCAAATCAGCTTTGAAACTCCAAAATAACGTGGCTTATAAAATCCATCGACATCCACGTAGCGTTTATACTAACAACCGTCTATTGCTTATTAATAACGTGTTGTATTTAATAAATATATTTGAACTTGTATGTTGAGATTCGGGAAAACTCAAAATATGAAAGTAGTAGGTCTCGAAATCAGCTTTCTGGATATCTATTATCTCTAATTAAGCATGCATATGTCATGATCTGCCAATAATTATGATTAAAAAGATAAAATTTTGAATTGAATATCCACCATCTGATCAAAAGTCTACATTTTTAATTTTATGTATCGTTTTGATGTTTTTTTTTTTTTTATATGTAGAAGTCTAAATTTTATTTAGAATATACTCGCTGACGTCTCTCCAATGCTCTCTATCTCACATAATTTACGTTTTCTCATCTTTCTCTATATTTTTAGAAAACTTTCCTAAAAACTCTCTTAATTGTTTCCATTTGTTCTATATCATTTAACTATTTAAGTAATGTTATTTGTAATTTTTACTATGAGCAAGTTATGATTAAAGTACTGCTCTTCATTATTTTTCTAAATCTTGTAATAACTTTCTAAATTTCAAGATTTCTAGAATTTTAAATATTTTAGAATGATATATTCCAGAATATTAGTATAAACGTCTCGTTTCGATTGAATCAAATTTCAAATAGTTTAGGAAATCAAATAAAAATAGCAACTCTAATATTTGTACTTTTCTTTATTACCAATTATATTGGTTCAAAATTTTTGTTTAAGATGCCCTATAATTTTCATTATTACAAATAAAAAAGTTTACCAAAAGATTTACAATCTTATTTATAACGCAATTGTCTTGTAAGAATAAATAATAATGATTTAAATTTTGGGAACGTTACAATTAATGTCAACGACGATTTCTTTATATGTTAATTTTTCTTTTATAAAATCAACAATCCAATCTCTGGATTTTGGAATGAGACCGTCCGATACGAATTCATCGTTCAGAATTGTTTCGGGATTCGAATTAGTTCTCAGAATGTGTGCACTCCAAATCCGGATGAATTGTCTCGAATTCGAATTGGACGGTCCCGATTTAAAACCCAAAGATTAAGTTAATTCACTGGGTCCGATAGATTCTACATCTGTTTGATCCGCTTTAAGATCAGCGTACACAAATATTAAAGCGAACTTGCACGAATATTAAAACATTACGCACATATTTTAAAGCAGATTGAACAGTTACGTAACCCACCGGACCAAGCTGCTCCCCTCGCTATCCCTCTCTTCTGTGTCTCTCCTTCCAGGACCAGGAGAAGGAAGTCGCGAGGTTGGATTTTTCCCCCCGCTTTTCGCCTCTGCTCCGTACGCCATACTGGCCCAGTGGCCCCTGTCGCGTCGCCCACCCTCTCCCACTCGAGAGCTTTGACTCGGGTGCGATCTCTCACGGTCTCACCTGCCAGGGGCGACTTTCGGGCCTTGCGTGCTCCTACCCTCTGACAGGGCTTGACCGTACGCCCCGCGTTTTGCTCCTCTAGGTTACAAATACCTCACTACCCCTCTCTTATATTTTTGGTTCATTGATTTTGCTCTCTCCCTCTTTACCCCTCATGTGCTGAGAAATATAGCTCTCTTTTTCTCTGTCTCCCTGTTACTCCCTCTCTTACCGGGTTTTGAGTTTCTCGAGCTGTCGGTGCCTCAATCTTGGTAGTGCCCCTGTCAGTCCCCTTTTCTTCCTTTGTTGGTGCCGTGAAGCGAGGCGGCGAAAAATTAACAAGAATGTTAGAAAAAGAATAATATAATTGTAAACTTGATTAGATTAATCATTAAAGAGCTACAAAAAAGTTGTGTGTTGAAATTCAGAAAAAAATATATAATTGTAAACTTGATTAGATTAATCATTAAAGAGCTAAAAAAGTTAAGTGTTGAAATTCAGAAAAAAAAAATAATATGACTGTAAACTTGATTAGATTAATCATTAAATTATGTGTTGAAATTCGTTTTTTTTCCTTCATGAAGAAGGTGACCAATAAATTAGGAAAGTTCATAGTATTGAAAAAGCAGGGTCTTTTAAAGTTTACTAATTAATTAGAGCAGCAAGTAAATTTAGGTAATTAATTGCTTATAAATGAGTAATAGTGTCCATTCACTTCAAAATTTTACTAGTGTTGTGTTAATAATAAATTTTGTTGTTTTTATATGAGCTCTCCGGAATCGTATATATGTTAAAAATTAGGTAAAAAAAGGAATAGATGGAATTGAATAATATAATGTATATTATATGAGGAGGGCATCATCATGTATCTATTTTTAAAAAATTTAATAACTCAAAATGTTTTTTTAATAACTCAAAATGTAAAACTTAAAAGTCAAAATAAAACCGTTAAATATGATCAACATCATTTTATATATGCATCTGTAAAAAATTGTAATATTTCAACTTTGTTGTGTTTCTTATCAAGAGCTTAAAAAAATATATAGATGTTGATAATTTCTAAGCGTTCATTTTTCACCTTATTGATTTACATAAAAACAAAATCAAAATGTGATAATTTTTTATGTGCTCATAGTAAAAATCATATAGATCACATCTAACAATGCTGATACGATATTAATTTGTATCTATATGCAATATTATCCTTGCATCTTATGTTGGAAAAAACGGATGACATTTTCGTTGATTGGTTTCTAATGTGAAATAATGATTAATACTAATACATCTTCATTCTTATATTAAGCACATAGACATCTTGATCTGTCAACGGTTTTGATTAAAAGATAAACCTTCAGATTAAATATCAACATTCTGATTAAATATTCTGATTTTATATATCTTTTTTATGTTGTTTTACATGTAAAAGTCTAAATTTATTTAGATGCGTACTCGCCACACGTACTTTTTTCATGCAAATTGTATCAATCAATTCAAAAATTCTTAAAATAACGTACTCGCCACATGTAGAGACACATACTAGTCCAGTGATAAGAATCAAAACAATAAAGAAATAATGCCTTTATAAAATGTCAGATATTTTATTGGATAGATTTCTAAATAATACAAAGATACTCATTACGACGAATTATCAAATGAAATTAATTAATCCCCTCAATTAAGCAGTTAATGGCTCTGCCACTACTTGTGTAACCTCTGGTGCCACCGCCACTATAGGGGCCACCTCGGGTGCCTCGGTCTCAACCGGTGCAGCCACAGGGGCCTCTTCGGCGGAGACGATCATTTCTTTCTTGGAAGCAGATTTCAGAAGGTGGTTGTAGCAACCCTTCTCCTTAAACAACTGTGCGAAATGAATCTTGCAGTAGAGGGTGCCTTGGAGAGCCGCATAGTTCGAGGTCGTCAGGAGACAACCGCCGTGAGAGCATTTGAAGCACGTCCTGTGGTATTGCTCTCCCTCCACACTCAACTGCAAAAAAAAAAAATCAGATCAAACGATTAATTGCTTAACGACAATTTTTAAATAGTTCAGTCCCTTATAAATTGTCAAGTGCACTTGTATTAGTGATTAGAATTTTTAAGAGAAGGGTTTCAAATGCACAATTATTTTGTACTCTAATATGCTCTACATTCTTTATCTCTGTTTTCAAAGTGTGAACAATCGATCCGAACTGTTTAACATGATCTTCATATTAAAATTGAGACCAAATTTTATATTTTTCAGAATTTTTTTACTATATTGTTTCATAGGTACAATATCACTTTATCGGATAGTCCATAATCTTCTTAAAACAATAATTTTGTATCTATCTGAAAAAAAAATAGTAAAATTTTTTTAAAAATATAAAATTTGGTCTCTAAGCATATTTTATAATGAAGATCATGTTAAGCGGTTTGAATTATCTGTTTGAATTTTGAAAACAGAAATAAAGGACGTGGAGCATATTGGAGCACAAAAAAGATGGTGCATTCGAACCCTTCTCAATTTTTAATTTGTGATTATGGTGATTTGAATTCAATTTTTAATTTGTGATTATGGTGATTTGAATTCAATTTCCACCCAAATATTGTAAAGATGGAAGGAAAGAAAATACATTGTAAATTTAGATAGAAGAAATGGAATGAATGAATACCTTTTCCAAGGGATACACAGTTTTTTTACAGGTTGAGCATTTGTCTTGGGTTCCACTGAACAGTGCTGACAACTTGCTTGGAGTTCTTGTCTATTATCAAAACCAAAATGAAGATAGGATAAAATAAATACAATATTAATTAAAAGAAGGAACATAGGAAAATGTAATTGTCTTTTTAAAAGAAATAATTAAAAGGATGAAATTACCATTTCTCTCTTCTCGGCACCTGCATTAAGAAAACAAAACGGTTGAAAACATTAGCTTTCTTATTTTTATTTGATAGTGTTAGAGATCAAATTAATTAAACATTTTTTTTTGGGTGAAAGGAACAGTTGTTGAACCTGAAGGGAATTTTTTGGTGAAAGAACCAGTCTCCTTGAAGAGCTGCTCAAAGTGAGGTTTGCAGTACAACACCCCTTCCATTGAAGAGTAGTTGCACATCTGTAGAATTATATTAAATAATGAGAAAAAAAATATACTTTGTCCAAATAAAATTCTCTTATTACACACACAAAACCTTAATTAAGGGAAAAAGAGTATATTGACTCGGGTCATCTCGTAGTTATAGACAACATGTCGAGAGTCAGACTTTCAAATTATGGGAATCAATCGTATAAAAATTTTGTGCTGTGAAGGGGGTCAATTTTACAGTATCCGTAGTATTTTATTCAAAACTATATAGAAAATTACATATAAACATAGAAATTATGAAAATAAATGGGGTTCATTTGACCCCATTTTTTATTAGTGGCTCCGCCATTGATGCTGGAGCTATATATCGTGAATGTATCGATTATGCAATGTAATGTTGATTACGTACCGAAAGTGTGCCTTTGCAATGGCTGCACTTGAAGCATGTCTTGTGGTAAGGCACGCCATCGGCTGAAAGAAGATCGATGAAATGCACCGTCTTGTCGCAAGCTTTGCACTTGTCCATTGTACCGGTGAACGACATTTTTTTTCTTTTTTATACAAAAGAATTAACAAACCCAATTCCAAATTATGCCAAGAATTAATATAGTTTAATTCAAATGGCTTATTGGAATTAGGAGAGTTTTAATCTTCTTCTCCTTTTGTTTTCTTTTAATTTGTTTTGCCAAATCAATCTGCTACAATGAAGAGCAGATGACAGGCAAAAGGGAGAGGTGAATACTAACTGGTGAATGGCAATACATGATTTATATAAGAGGGGTGAAATCTAATTTAATTTTGTGATAAAACAATTTCACAGCTTGTGAGAAGATGTAGGAGGTAGAGGGTTTGTTAGCCACAAATTAGAGTTTTGCCACACTGGAAAATGGATCACAGATTTGAATTATATGGATTACGTTCTTTTCAATCAAAATGCTAAGTTGGATTGCTATTATTGGCGATTGAATTCAAATTTCCTTCGCGTGTAAGGAGAGATACCACGGTTGTCTATAAGTCAATTTATTGATTTTTTTTTTAATTAGGTTAAATTGACAATTTTCCTTCGCAGTAAATTTCAAATGTATCCCGGAGACCATATATGTTTCATATGAAGAAACAAAGAAAACAAATTGTCTGAAATCTAAACATATGCAGTTAGAAATATATATTAATACATGTGCTTTATCTTTTGTGGCTTATTGTGGCAAAGCATGTAAATGTTGATATTCCAAACATAATGTAGCTATTTTTCTAAAAAGAAACAAAAGTTGTATTGTTGTTATATATGAGAAAGGACCCACTTACAACGTTTGAAAGTTACAACATCTTACAACGTTCGGTTTTGCGATTTTCAAAGTTTAAACAGTCGTTTCATGTCGTTCAACATGATCTTTATATTAAAATGTGCTTTGAGATCAAATTTTATATTTTTTTTCTAAATTTGTTTACTATTTATTAAGTATTTTATAAAACTGCTATTTTTAGACAATTCTGGACGACTGAAAAACAATAGTTTTGTAAAATACTTAATAAATAGTAAAAAAATTTAAAAAAAATATAAAATTTGATCTCAAGGTACATTTTAATGTAGAGATCATGTTGAATGTTTTGGTTCGACGATTTTGACTTTGAAAATTACAAAATCAAATGTTGTAACTTGTAACATGTTGTAAGATCCAAAATGCTGTAAATGGATCCCTCCTTTATATATATATATATATATAGAGAGAGAGAGAGAGAGTATAGCTAATATGCTTTCGGCTGAAATACAACCAATTCATTTTTCAATTTCCGAAGTCCAAGAAATCGATCCAAATAGTTAGATGTGTTCTCCATATTGAAATATGCTTGGAGACAAAATTTTACATTTTTTGGAATTTTTTTACTATTTATTAAGCCACTTTGAAAATCGCTGATCCAACAGTGGCTTAACCAAACAGTGAAACTGTTGGATCAGCGATTTTCAAAGTGGCTTAATAAATAGTAAAAAAATTTCAGAAAATGTAAAATTTGGTCTCCAAGCACATTTCAATATGGAGAATACATCTAACGGTTTGGATCGACATTTTGGACTTCGGAAATTGAAAAATAAATTGGTTGTATTTCGGGCCGAAATACAACTGAAAGCACATTAACCGTACTATATATATATATATATAAAGCAAGATTTGCAAAAAAAATATATATATATATATTCCAAAATGTGACCCATATATCAGATATATTTACCGTATCATATTTGGTTAAGGAGATGCACAAGAAAGCTAGCAAGTCTAACTAATACATCACTCGAAAAATAACAAAATAACAAGTTTAACTCAATATAGGACAGAGAAATAAACTCAACTCAAACACATAATTTTTTGTAATAATTTAAAATTTCCTTAAAAACTGAGTTTGACTTCTCTTATAAGTCTTAATTTACCCAGAGTTACCTAAACATTAATGCTATTTTAATTACTTTTTCATTACTCCTAAATACACTCTTAATAACCTCTCATAGACTCTCAAAAGATCTCTCTAAAAACCCACAAAATATAGCTTGAAGTAACATAATATAAAGTCTTTTTTAAGAATTTAAATCTGCTGAAATCCGAGATTCCGTTCAAATTTTTATGTGCACGAATCTTGAAACAACTAATTTTTCTGCCCACGCATCTCGGAACAGTTCGACAGCTGGATCTTGAATTGTAGAAATTTTAGAAACATTGTTCATTCGTCTCAAATTTCAGCAGATTCAGATTCCTCTTTTAAACATATGATACATATAAATTCACATAGTCACACCTAGCTAATTTATGACACACAAACTTCAAACTGACAAGTTCTCTTGGAACACACCTATTTGACTACGAGGCATGTTTATGATAAAACTCAAAACATGAAAGTTGTATAAATTTTGTAAGATTTTCACATAACTTCGAAACATTTTAATTTGAACTTGTATGAGAGTTATATTGCTGATCCGAATTGAATTAATATTGTACTTTTTCAAATTTCTCTTTTTTGATATTTGTACGGGAATTCAGAAAATTCCCCCTCTTTAATATTTGTTCCATATCACAATACCACGAATGTTAATATTATAAAACCTTAAATTGGCAATGGGGTGTTAGTGTTCATTCTACAGTAACACCCCCTCTGTCTGCCGTCTGATGAAATTTGAATGGATCCAAATTTATTATGCTGACGTCGGCTGATGCCAATCTATTTTTCTCATCTTTCGCGTCTCTAATTTGTCTGAAGCTGTGCAGGCTGTCCTCTCCTCCTCCTTCCACGCCCGCGACAAAGAACATAGAGAGCTCTGCGAGGCCACGGCAAGAAACGCGTAGCAGGACCTATGACAGATGGCCATATTTCTCTTCCTCCAATTTCAGTCCTCTCGAACCTTGTGTGTATCCCCCACCCCCAAACCCAAGCCTTTTCCTGTCCCACCACCCCTCTTCCCCTTTTGCTTATCCTCTCTCGGCTCTTTCCCTATGGCTCCATCTCAATTCATACCAAAGCAAATAAATACAGACATAAATCGTCAGACCGAGAATAACAAATCCAGGCACTCATCAATGGAGGTGGAGACAGCCGTAAAAATACCGGAAGTCATACTGGTGCTGAAGGTCTATCAAGCAAAAAAAATATTAGTCATGCAAATTTCTAGCATTGCAAATTATAATTGTGAACAATGGTAATCCGAACAATCAACTCTTCTAGATTCAATTTTAGAATTTTTCAACTTGAATTCCTATAGGAAGCTTGTGTCATTTTTAAGTGGGAAAATATGTAATTAACTTTCTTCCTCAGGCTTGCCTCTTCTAACTAGGCAAATGAAGTTGTGTAGTGTTTATCTTCAGCTAATATGTTATAATTACAGTTGAGTAAGGCCGCGTGTTTAAAGGAGACTGCAATTGTTGGTGCTATGTTGAGAGAGATGGCTAAATCACAGCATGCCCTTGTAAGTTAATTATTCTATGATTTGCATTGAAATGTTGGAGTCTTGATTACAAAGTTATTATATTTATAGTGAGAGTAAACCACCTCTCTATGAAATGTTGGAGTCTTGATTACAAAGTTATTACATTTATAGTGAGAGTAAACCACCTCTATATGATTTTACGAAGAAAAGAAAAGGTAAGAGGGTTCAATTCAATTTTGTGCTTGTATGGAAGAGCACAAGCTATTGTTTAGGTTGATCAATTTTTCCCACTAATTTGAGGGTCAAATATATATGGTTCTTCTGAATAAAATTATGCGGAGGACCATATATAAGTAATTTTTTCCTGTTTCTTCTTGTACCTCATTTAACTACTCTTTAAAACAGCTTATTTAGAGGGAACATTGTTGGGTGTACTGTCTATTACATAGACCCATCGTGCTTTCTTTTTAATTGAACACAGTCCGAATCCCCTGAAGTAACTCGAAGCAGATGGGACAGTCGGGATCAAAACTCAAAATTTGAGGTACCTTAGATGATATGAATTCCATGGACACATGCACACACAAGCCGAGAAGAAGAGAAATTAACATGCCATAGACCCTTGACCCAAAACCTTAAAGCCAAAAATCATGTACATTCATGTACTATTACTCACAATTAGGATTTGTATCCAATACCTTTGTTCTTAACTCTCTAATTGGCATGCATTTTTTATGCAGATTGACGGGTCTGTTAGAACAAGATTTTCATACTGCCCCAGGCGAGACCTGCAGCATAGTTTCCTGGAATAGTATAGTTTTAGATTATTTGGATAATAACCTGTTTGAAGAAGCATTGTTGGTATTTTTCCAAAATGGTCAATGGTTGGTACGAATTGACAAGGTGTTGCCAAAAAATGTCCTAATTGCATGTCCAAAACTATTGTTAGGGCAAGTTGATTAATAAATCATTTACAAAGGATGCACATGTGGTGTTTGATGAAATTCCCCACAGAAATGTGCTTTGTTGGGGTGTACTGATTGCGGGATATGTGCAATTTGTTAAACATAGGAAATCCATGGAGTTATTCATGGAGATGCAATTGGCTAGGGTTACACCAGAAGATGCCACTATGGCCTCAGCTATTTCTTCCTATGCACAAATGTGTGCACTTAAGGTCAGTACATTCTCACTTGATTTTTGTTCGATTCATATTATAAGTTTCACTTCAAGTTTTATATGTTCATTATTTGTAGGTAATTAGAATCCGTAATTTAATAGACAATTAAATAGAAGTTGGTAGGCTAGACTTCCACCTTTCTATATATATAAAAAATAATCTGTAGTTTCAGAAAGAATAAGTAGGTAGATTTCGTGTTATAATTGTAGTTGACGTGTCAATTGAGATCAGTTGACATTTTTTATTTACGGTTCATGTCTACTTTATATCAGACTCGGAGCTGCAGTTTCCTTCTAATATCTGCAATTTTACCTCCAGCATAATAGTGGGGAAAATGAATGAATAAAAAGGCTAAAACAAGTTGGTTTTGCTTCATTACTGGTTGGTCCTGCTCTGTGTATTCACCTCTAGAAGCTAACTGAGCCTTATTTAGTGTGAAAATCCAAGTTGTGTGTTGCTTTCCTATAAATTTATGAGAACCAAAATTTGAAATAAACAAGCAGTTATGCAATCAATAATATAAAAGAGGTTTATATTATTGTCTATACTATTTTTTTAGATTGCTGCAAATTAGATCTAAATGCTTAATTTTTTTTCTACCATCGATTTCTAACATGACCAATAAAAAGTAGGAACTCCTCCTTGGCTGTGGCAAACTTCTACTCTCCTCTATTATCTGGGTGTGTTTTTCAAAATCTACTACTGTAGATTAATGCCCTTTGGAATGCTTAAAAAATGATAAATCAAGATGATGAATGACAGAACTAGGATCTTTTTAGACAAATGTCCTTTGGAATACTTAGAATTAAATTTAAACTATATTCTTAGAATCCAGGATGAATATATTTCACCATCAGTTGCAACATTTGTTCACTATAGGCTAAGGTTTGGGAAAGATGCAAAAATGACCCTAATAATTATGAACTTTCTCAAAAGGGTAAACTTGTCTTAGTCTTTACAGAAAAAACTCTTTTTACAAGTTTAGCATCTTAACGTTGTTGTGTTCTACTTGTAGAATTTTCCTATATTCAATTCTCATACTACTAAATTATGTCCTTTGTGCACTTATTCTTTTGGGACAAGACTCTTGAGTCCAGGTTTCTGCTGCAGAAAGCTTTCTCGAGTTCAATAGATTGCCAAGGTATGCTCTTATCTTATCAAAAGATTTACATCAGAATTTAAACCCATTAAACCTTACTCCTATGTTTTTAAATATTTCCAGTATAGATCTATTCGTGGACCAAGCCTTTCGAAATCAGTCCTTCTCTATCCAATATTATGGAATTAAAGAATTGGACATGAAAGTCATTTTATCAAAACTTTTGTTTACCTCAATAATATGAAAGTTCAAATTTAATTTCTTTTGTCCTCTTTGCTTTATTAAGTTTCCTATGCATTTTTATATCTTAATACCTTGTACCAGTATGCAAAAAAAAAAAAAAACAATTAAAAATCAGCTTTTGGTGCATATCTCTTAGCAGAGTAAGTCTACATGTTGGTTGATTTTTTTTTATCTTACTCTCCTTTTGCTTTATTAGGTCATTTTGTTCTCATTTCTACAACTAATGTTACTGTAATGGCATACACACAAGTAATGTCGGGGTATGGAACTCAATAGTGTGGGTGTCCCATTTTTTCTTTCATTCTTTTAGCATGATACTACACTGCCAAATTTAAAAGAGATCAAATTACAATTGTGCATATTTCCGGCACATTGATGTCTCCACTATGGATTTAATTTTGATTGATCCATTCGAATTATTCTTCAACAAATTACTTCCAGAACAAGAAAATAATATTCTACCTGCAACTCCCATCTGCTGAGGATGAATCGAAGGCTGATAGAAGATTAACATAAGAGAAACATGAAATGTAAGTCTTCCATGTGATCTCTTGCTTCTTCTTTTAAAAATTGGCAAAAGCTGTCACTGTACTCTTGCTACTTATCAATTTTGTTTCACTATCTCTCTCTTAATAATTCTTTAATCTTTCATTTCTTTTTCTTTGGTATTCGGATATTCATAAGATCAAATTGGGTTGCTTTTGTTCACATCTAACTGCACAACAACTTGAGTCGGGTCATTTCGGTACAGATCCAGTGCAGCTTTGGTTAAAGGGTTGGATCAGTTTTTGTGTGGTTTTATAAAATTTGTAATGCTGGAACTATATGTATGTAATTGTTATTATCTATAAGATGTAGAATTCCTTATATAGATCACGGTAATAAAATTTGCAGTGTTGAATGTTCAGTATATATTTAATTTGTACATTTTTTACTTGAAAACTATGGAAAAGAATGCCATAAGATATTTCAAGATCTATTGTCATGGTAATTCTATGCAATTGCTTACACTTCTATTTTGCCGAATTTCGATTCTGATTCGGAGGGGAATATTTGCTTAAATAAGTAGACAAGAATCGAAAAAAATTGTCACGCATGTACACCTGCATGCACCAAGAAAACGGTTGCGGCAACGATGCATCTAGTTGTACTACAAATGTCAGTCTGTCCAAAAATATTTAATGGATAGAAATTGGAAAAAGTTTTTGGGTGAACTTATATAAATGAATTTATAGTTTGTACTTGTATTGGTTATATAAATGAGAGTATTGTACTAGGTAGTGTAGTAATATTCGGTCTATTCGGCCGAATAATTGGCCGAATATTTCTATTCGGTTGCAATTCGAATAGGAAATTTATATTTGGACCGAATATGTGGTTTAGAGCATATTAACTTTTAGAGTATATTAACAATGATGAAAATATCAGTTTATAGTATATTAACAGTAGTTTATACCACATTTACCGGTTTGTAGGTTTGTAGTATATTAATAGTGATAAAAATACATATTTAGAGTATATTAACGGTGATTTATACCACATATTATAGTTATTATAGTTTGTACTCATATTGGTTATGGTTATATAAATGAGTGTTTAGTACAACCGGATAAAAAATAATATGGTTCTATGATTTGTTTTGAAATTTGTGTTAGACTGAAATTGACGACTTAGATCTCATTGTACTCGGGTATTGCACTGAATCTGAATTTTAAACTATGGGCACTTCGTTAAAAAAAAAATACAGAGAGAAGAGAGAGAGTGGAACATATAATATATATGTTGTCCGGTTAGCGCAATGATACTTTCATGATAGATTAATAATACAATTTAATTTGAGAAATTAGATGATTTTATTTTCAACTTCTTTTAATAAAAAGTAAAAGAAAAAAAAAATCAGAGCACTCCAATATTTTTAAAACATACACTGACACAAAAAACTCAATCATTAAAAGAAAGGAAGAGAAAAAATAGGTGAAATGGACTGGAACTTGATCGGAGAATTAAACTGAAAAATATTGTTTCAATTGAACTGAATTTTTCTTTTTCCACGTAAACAGTAATGATCTGACTGAACAGACTCTAATTGAAAAATTCCAAGTGTAAGACAGAGTAAAACATGCCTCTGATCATTTCCTTCCTTCCCGTTCCTTCTCACTAAGTGATTTTCTGAAGCATAACCTCAGTAGAAAGGAGTTCAAGGTAAATTGTATGCAAATTCGTTAACGATTCTTTTTTTTAGTTTAGGGCTCGTAGACAGTTAACGAACTATTACCGATACGTACTGAATACGAGTACAGATAAAAAGTAAAATGAATAAGGATTAAATTGCTTATTTCATGTTACTCCTCATATTTTACATCTTGTTTGGTAGTTGAAGTCACGACTTAAATTAATTCACTTGACAGAGTAAGATGTTGAAAAATGTGTTTCTTTTTATAATAGCGGGCCATACAATTAGAATAAGTGTGAAGTAAGTTAATCCATCTAAATAGGTGAAGTAAGTTACTCCGAATTAAGTCACCTCTTACTCTATCTTACTCCTATTTTATTTCTTATTTAACTCTGTAAGTATGGAGTAATAGGTTTACTCCACTACTTACTCCACAATAAAACATGACCTATATAGGTTTAACAGAAGGATGGACCTCTTAGAGACTGAAAGCAAACACTCATATCTTAATAGGTGAATAAATTTGAGAGAGACTAGGAGGTTGCAATTTTTCCAAAAATTTTAGGAGATGTCATGTCATATGTTTAGAATAAGCTTAAATATTTATATCACCAATATGAGTAAATTTTGTTGATCTAGTCTCCTCAAAAGTCTCATATATTTAAATGTCACAAGGACAAATTTATATTATTATGTTTTAAGAATTTAGTCCAGTTCTGTCACTACTGAAATAAAGAACCTTAAAACAAATAATAATAATAATAATAAGAGAAAAATTGTTAAAATCATAGTTCAACAAATAAAAATAAATACCCAAAAATGTTTAAATAAAGCTCACATACTCCATTCCATTATCTTCAAAACTTATATACTTAATTATTTCGAATTCCATTGTCCTCAAAACTTACATACTTGATTATTTTGAATAAAATGAGGGTTATAGTTAAACATGATATGATGTATTAATACTTAATTGTAATGTGCAACATATATTATTAATGTATTTTTTAAAGGTAATTAATGAGCAAAAGGGACATGCTATTGATTTTTCTACTGACATTTTTTTTTGTTCTTTACAACAAATTCAGGTAGTTCAGTGTCATTCTCACAATTTAAGAATAATAATGCACATTTGACAATTAGACATGATGAAATGGATCTTATTTGCAAACTTGTATACAAACATTTAAAATCTACACTAAGTTACAAATCTTAATATATGACATATTAAAAAACAATGTTTTCACGCTAGCTGTCATTTTTAAAAAATTTAATTTGCAAATGCAATTGATAATGTTACTCCTAATTTTATTTATTCAATTAGTTTATTGAGATATTGAATTTGGTTTAAGTTGGCTCTCCCTTTAATTACAAATGAAATTCTTTGAATTCCCAAGCCAGTTTTCTATTTTTTCAGTTTCAGAATACCTCCAATATTGCCCATATTGTTAGGATCTTATGTGGCGAGAACTATACATGAAATAACGTGCCGAAACAAATACACCGCTGAAACGGTCCGAAACTACCCATTTCATTCATATTCACCGCACCATTCACTAAAAATTGAATGAGCAAGAAAAAAAGGAATTCGCGTCCTCTGAGGTAGCTCATATGTTGTGTGACTTTCTGAAATATCTTAACCGTTCAAATATGTTTTCACACGAATCTCAAAGCTCAAATAAGCCCCCGCGTCATCCCCAAATCAGAACCAGAAAGGTCCGTCACGCAAAAAACCAAATATGAGATATCTCAGAAAAGGAAGCGGGGGCATTCCGATGCCATTGAACCAGAGCTAGTTCAACGAGAATATCCACCATTCAATCATGCATTGAGAATTGTGCCATAGAGCTCTCAATTTCACTAACGGAGTTCTTCAGTTAATATTCCCTCCTCCGTTTCGTCTGATTTCTTTCCTTCGCCTTCTTTCTCACGCTCACTCCCTCCCTCCCAATCGCGGAAAGCAAATTCTCTCTCTCACGCTCACTCCCTCCACTCCCAATTGATTTTTCAATTGTCATTTTCTCTCTCTTCCAAGCACCTGCCCCCTTACTTGAAGGAACTAAGTACATTTCTAGATATTACATGCTTCTTCTTTTTGCTTGTTGTTTGATATGTGAATCCCAATTTAACTTATTAAAATTTTGTGAAAAATTACTTTGATTGAAAACTACTAAATTTTTTTCTCTTCTTTTTAGTTTAGCCATAATTTAGGTTCTTTTTTTAATAAGAAAACTTAGAAAAGGTATTGGAGATCAATTCATAGAAATAGTGCAAAAATTCAGTTGTCAGAAATGTGAAAAATTGCAACTAGGTCCCTACTATTTTTGTTATTATATTAAAATCATAGAATACACACTGGATGCCTTTTTTTTAATATGAATGTTGCATTTTTAGAACAACAGTGGCAGATAAATTCTTCAACTTAGAAATTTGTGAGGTAAGAATATGATTTTTCTGGTATCCACTTCATACCCAATTAATTATGTGTACCAGCACACTAAATTGGACGAATTTTAAAATCAGAAAAATTGCCAATAGATGACCTAATTTGTGCAAAATAACACATAGCAAGTAATTATGCATGCTGGGAATAACAAAAAAAAAATCATGATTTGTGAGTTCATTACTCATATTCAGATGACATTGAGTTATTTGATTTTTCAAAATTATCAGATTGGATAGAATCAAATCTAAATCAAGAAATATGAGTTCTTAAGTTGGCGGGGATAAAAGGTATTGATTTTGGACAATTTTTAAAATTACGTATTTGATTTCTATGAGTATCTCTGATTTCTTTAAGAACGGAGATAAAAAAGTGTCTATTTTGTTGACCTGAAGAAGAGAGAAGGGGGACAATGCTAAGTAGTTCGGAGGAGAGGAGGCGGCTCGCTCAATTGATTGAAAGAATCAGAAATGAATTTGCTTCTGTAATTGGAAGAAGGGAGGGAGGGAGAGAGCAGATGAAGCAACGGAAGAGAGGAAATTAATTAGGATTGACGGTAACTTAACGAAGCGTTCTGTCAAGTGGAGATCCATCTGATGACACGAATCTTGACTCTACGATCGGACGGTACAAATGCCCATCGAACCAGCTCTAGTTCCGATGGGCATCGGAACGCCCCTGCTTCCCTCAAAAAAATGCGTTCTAAAAAAAAAAAAAAAACACATGCGGTGGTGCCACACGTGGCTGTGGGCTCCATGTAGTCCGCTACTCTCGAACCGCAACACGTCAACGCACCGCGAGTCGAGTAGGTTGAATTCGCATCCTCTGAGATATCTCAAACTTTAAGTGACTTTAGGGAAAATCTTAAACGTTTAAATAGTTTTGCACGAATCTCAATTTAAAATAATACTGCCCCCCTGCACCATCCCCGAATAGGAACCGTACACGTCGGTCACGTTTAAATTGAGTTATCTCAGAGGATACGCACTCGAGTCGGTTGCGACGAGGAGAACATGTAGGAACCCGGTGTGGCGGAAAATTGTGTAGTTTTTGTGTAAGAGAATGGAATTAGTTATTTTCATACTAACAAGTAACAACACAAAAGGTCATATATATGAATATCGACACAACTTTTTACCTGAGGAAAATACCTTTTAAATAGAAAATATTGAATTACGAAAATTTGAATTTGATTTTTAAAGCTTGTGTCTTCGAACGGGGATAAGTTAATATTTTTTTTCATAATGTTCTCAATATTAAATATATTTGAGCATATTCTTTATTAGCATAGT